>OX419740.1:355000-1809000 GCA_948477245.1 Thumatha senex | reverse complement strand
AGCTAACGTTAAAAAATGTTAAACGTTACTAGCTAACACTACCGTATTTAACGGTAGGAATTACCGTTAGTTTTGAAGTGAATTTTAACGATATCTGCAGACGTTGCCGTTCCGCGTCCTTTGATGCGCGGGCCATAGCCACGTACCCGTACCGCCCGCATAGCCGCTTGCTTTATACCTGTTGCCACTACGTGCAGACTAAGAGCTTTAGATGAGCGTAAATTATAAGAATGAGATAGTCAATGACTTTATTAATGACTAGGTTCTACTACGAATTCGCTCGTGTCATATTTTGACCTTCCGTCGCACCTATTACGATTTTTTGATTATTTGATTAGTTACAATATTGTAGAATTTATAAATGACAGGATTAAATAATTCTGTCGTTTATAAATTCCACAATATTGTATAAAAATTTGCCCGATTTGTCAACATTGATGATCACTGCTCAGCTCTCCAGGGTAGTAGCATGATAGTATATAGCTTTCCTCGATAAATGGATTATCGATCGAAAATATTTTGCTAAATCCGACCTGTAGTTCCATAGATTAATGCGTTCAACCAAAAAAAACATACTAATTCGTCAGCTTTATAATATTAGTATAGAAGACAACCTCTATTTTACCTCTGAATTCCTAGTTAGAATTTCGCAAAACCGTGATATACTTGTCCATTTATTTGTAAGTAGGTGACCCCCACAGCTTCACCCGTGGAATATTTCGACCTTCCGTCGCACCTATTTAATCCCGTCGCTTATAAATTTTACAATGATGCATACAAATTTGCCCGATTTGTCGACATTTATGACTACTGCTCTACTCCCCAGTGTAGTAGCGTAATGATATATAGCCTTCCTCGATAAATGGGCTATCTAACACAAAAAGAATTTTTCAGATCCGACCAGAAGTTCCTAAGATTAGCGCGTTCAACCAAACAAACAAACTCTGCAGCTTTATAATATTAGTATAGATGAGGAATTTCATGACGAACTTTTAAACAACCGTATAGCTTTTATTTTAAGAGTGAAATTTTGAAAAATCTCTTCTTAGTTATATTACATTATAAAGATAGCTTACCTTAAAAATTTCAAGTTCGTAGGTGTACCTAAGCGTTTCGCCTGGGCGTTGATAGATGAGTGAGTCACTCCGTAATTGTATTACTAGAGATATTTAGTTTCCAACATCAAATTTAAATAAAAACCACTTACAATTTTCGCTATCTTAAAAGAAGTGTTCGTGGCCTCGCTAGCTCAGTGTTCTGTAAACGATCACTGCGTTATGCAACTTTCTCTATGGCTGGTCCTCGGATGTGTGACCACTTTGTAGCATTTACATTTGCAAGCGTTCCCGTGCTTCGGAAGTCATGTAAGGCCGTTGGTTCGCGCTAAAAGAAGTTTTCACTTCAAAAATTGACCGGGATCGACGTTAATTATGATGATGATGAAAAAAAAATCTACACTGAAAGAGTCTTAATTGATTACACAATATTATTAAATAAGACCTGTAGATGATCGGGATCAACATTAGATGATGATGATGATGATTATATTCGCGACTCCAGAGATTTTATCTCATCTAAAAATATGCGTACCGTGCTAAAAGAAGCTTTCACTTCAAAAATTGACCGGGATCGACGTTAATGATGATGATGATGAAAAAAAAATCTACACTGAAAGAGTCTTAATTGATTACACAATATTATTAAATAAGACCTGTAGATGATCGGGATCAACATTAGATGATGATGATGATGATTATAGTCGCGAGTCCAGAGATTTTATCTCATCTAAAAATATGCGTACCGCGCTAAAAGAAGTTTTGACTTCAAAAATTGACCGGGGTCGACGTTAATGATGATGATGATGAAAAAAAAATCTACACTGAAAGAGTCTTAATTGATTACACAATATTATTAAATAAGACCTGTAGATGACCGGGATCAACATTAGACGATGATGATGATGATGATTATAGTCGCGACTCCAGAGATTTTATCTCATCCAAAAAATATGCGTACCGCACTAAAATAATTTACACTTCAAAAATTGACCGGGATCGACGTTAATGATGATGATGACAACAGTACAAATTTTACTTGTTGTTATTAGCGGCAGCGAACCAAAGCAATGATTGATTAGGTATCCAACGCAATGGCTGTATCCCCACATTTACAAAGTTAACGATACCAAATTTACATTGAACTAACGTTAGTTTACCATGAACGTTAGTAAAGACTACCGGTATGACCTAATGAAATAACGTTAAATTTACTAACGATACTTTTATACTAACGTTATCAACAGTCCAGAGATGGTAACGTTGCTTTTTTTACCGTTATTTGAAGCCTTGCTCGGAAGTGATAAAAAGTGAGGAACTGTTTTTGTTACCTGTTACCAGTTTTGTGCTTAGTGTTAGTGATACTACTAAAACGCGGAGTGTGAGAGTGTGTGTTTTAGTACCAAGTGTACCTACTAGTGTTGCATTTTTCAGTTAGTTCATAGTGTACCTACATATTTTAAAAAATATCTGGCAATCACTACGTATTAACATACATACATACATATTATCACGCCTGTTTCCCATCGGGGTAAGCAGAGACTATGGCTTTCCACTTGCTACGATCCTGACATACAGCTTTCGCTTCTTCTACTTTCATGAGTGTTTTCATACACGCTCGCCGGTTAAGGGTACTCTTGACCAGGCCTTTTTCCAAAAGATCGTCGATTTGATGGACATACGTGCGCCGAGGTCGACCCCTACCAGTTTGCCCATTCACTCTCGCCACATATATCTGCTTCGTCAGTCTATTTTCATCCATCCTCTCCACGTGTCCAAACCATCTAAGCATCCCTTTTTCTATCTTAGTCACTACCTCTTCTGTCATACCGCAATGTTCCCTTATCACGCTGTTCCTTTCTTTATCCATCAACTTCACTCCAGCTATACTTCGCAGACTTCTCATTTCCACGGCATTAATTTTACTTTTAAATAAAATAAATATCCATCACGCCTTATCCCCGAAGGGGTGGCAGAGGCATATTATATGCCCACTTTTCACCGTGTGGATTCCTGTCCCACGTAATAGGTGGTGAGCCCATTTATGCGTCTTCTGCCATACCCAACTTTCACTGCCATACATAAGTGTGGGGACCAGCACTCCTCTATGTACAGCCAGTCTTGCCTTCTTAGACACGTTCTGACTGCTCATAAAGGCGTACATGGCTCCATTCACTTTATTTCCTGCCAAAACTCTTCGCTCAATGTCATAGTCACACTTTCCATCTCTCGTAAATTTTGTACCCAGATATACAAACGCTTTCACTTGTTCTACTCTTTCTCCTGCCACAAGAAGTGCACGATAATCACTTTGAACAGTATCCATGGCTGGTGTTCTCCCAAGTTTAAAAGGGACTTTTTTTGCGTTAACTGTTCAATTTTTGTGAATAATAAAATGGTTGTAGGAAAAAAATCAATTATCGCTAACAAACTTGTGACTAAACCACTAACAAAGTTTGCCAAGCTTACTGGTAAAGACGGTGACCTTGAGACCCACTCTCAGCTCAAGTACCACATTGAAGCGTCAACAAATGCAAAATTATTTTTGGCGACACGAGAAAACCGCGAACTTGAGGTCATAAATCAGTTGTCAAAACAGAGAATAGACAGCATTAGAGAAAACCGGGACCGTCTCGTACCTATAATCACAACAATCATTTTTCACGGAAAACAAAATATTACTCTGCTGGGGCATAGAGATGATGGGAATCTATTAAAAAACGAAAATGATAATGAAAACATAGTAAGTAACGAGAGAAACTTTAGAGCTCTTCTAAGATTTAGAATTGACGCTGGAGACTTGCAACAAACATCATCTTGAGACCACTAAAGCAAACGCCACTTACATAAGTAAAACAACGTGTAACGAACTTATTTCATGCTGTGAGACAGTGTTGCTATCGAGAATACTGGAGGAAATTAAAGATTCTCGTTATTACAGCATCATCTTCGATGAGACTACGGACATAGCGCACATCGCCCAACTGAGTTTAGCTGCAAGATATGTTGACGGTAACGGCAAATATAAAAACAAAATAAAATGGTGTCAGAGAAATAGTGAGGGAATTAAGATGGATCTGATTACTAAACAGAGAGCGTCCAAAGACTTCTGTAAATTTTGAAAATCGACTAACAATTGTCTTTTAAACCACGCCTACCTGTAACTGTGAATGGGTTGCAAAAACACAATTTAATCGCGGAATCGTTTGCTCGGTATTTTAGTCAAGCGTTCAATCAAAATAACGTGTCTAGCTCAGTTAGTAACAATAGCGATAGCTGCGCGGCACGTCGTCGTGTCCGGAAGACGTCGTCGTCGCCGCTCAGTTTTCGTCATATCAATGGACGATATTTATTGTTGCGTAACGCGCCACGAATCATGAAAGAAAATGGCGTCGACTGCGCATGTATATTCGAAAAGAAAAGTGTACTATAAATACGATAAGTTGAGGTTTGACCTCTGTGACCTTACAGTAAGTAGTTGTTACAGATGCAAAAAAAATGTATACTTATTTGTATTATTCAATATTATAATAATTAATCTTATACTCGTATTATTAAATGTTCTAATTTGTAGACTAATTATTATAATAATCGGGGAACAACATTTCGCGCAGGTTTCAACTTATCGTGCGCGTGTAGTAAATGAAATTTAATATAAATTAGCTGTGTATAGGATAGAAATGATTATAACAATAAAAAAATGTTATGTTTATTTGGTACATAACTACACATACACTTGAAATAAAAAGTTAATCGGTGTCACTGTCACTCAACGGCATTACACCTGCCATTGGTGGAAACTGCAGTTTGCTTGGGCCAGCAGCTTGAGCTGGATTGGATGGCTCTCCAGAACTTAGGCCTGGGAATAACTCATCCTCTTCGACAACATCTTCCTGATCAGAAATTGTCGTCGCTATCTGAGTCTTGTCCCACCCGTATAATTAATTCGTCCGTCATGTGGTCGACTATATGGTCGCCTTTGATATATTCTTCTTCAATCGACTTTACTTTATTGCAGAGGTTCTGCCAATCATAAGCCCCCATTGCCTCTACTTTTTCTTTTATCAAATCTGTTACGCGTTTGATATTCCACTCTACGTTTTTACTACTAACGTAACCCTTAATTGCGGCCAAAGCCATCTCAATAGGATTGAGATCAGGATGGTACAGTGGCAAGCGGAGAACGTCGTGGTTATGTTTTCCTAGTATTCTATCAATACTAATTTTTTTGTGTGTCTCTTTATTTAATTTTACTAGCTCATACAACTGAGGCTTATACATTTCAGGCCTAAATGATATGCCTTTGCTTGTCAGCCAAGCTTGCATTTCTGACTTCCTGCTATTGGAATTTGGTGCAGAATCGAATTCTTTATTATGGTAGGAGGTACTGTCAACTACCACGACGGACCTTTGTGGGAGGTTAGGTATTAGTTGTGTTTTTAACCACTTTTTATAATTTTCATAGTTCATATCGTCGTGGTAGTCGCCAGTTTTTGTACCGGACTTAAAAACTAATAGACCGTTTGGTACAAAACCAGCCTCAGACCCTGCAGGCACAATAACCACACGTTGACCCTTTAAATGGTTTTTTTTTTAAACTTATGTTGACCCATCAGACCAGGATTTTGCTGGAGCGTGAGAGGAATGGACGTATGATTCATCCGTGTATATTATAGGTCTATTTTCTTGTCTATACTTTCTTATTTTTTCTAGATAATTTATACGTAACAATCTTATCTTGGATTTTTCAATAAGGAATTTCCTGTTGTTTTCAGTGGCTTTCCAACTAAAACCTCTATTTTTAATTATGCGACGGAGACTTGTCTCCGATCCTCGAAAATGTATGTCATCTTGTAATTTAGATAAAAGTTTTTTAACTGTGGGAATCTCATTATTTGTTACGTGAAAATTATGAATAGCTCGTTTTATCACCCCTTGGTCAAAATTATCTACACCTGTTATGGGAAATGCCCGACTTCGTTTTTTCCCGGGAGTTCTAAAAACCGTTAGTAAATCTGATTGGTTAGCTTGCTTTACTATCCTGTATATAGTAGATGTAGAAACTTTTGTGGCTTCAGCTACCTGTGCCATCAACTGAACGTAATTCAGTCCACTGAATTTATTTTTCATAAAGCAGTAAACGTCATACACCATTTTTCTGGCTTGTCTATTAAGAGTACGTTTATATTTTTTACTCGTTGGCGGAGACATAGTAGATACTAAAAAAAATCACTTCATTCAAAATAACACTAAAAACACTATTATATATACCTCTTTACAACACTTTTTACAAAAACACTAAGATCAAATATATCTAACACTCTGTACACTTACAATACTTTTTAATTATTTTTAAAATAAACACATAAAATTGTCGTTCTAAACAAATAATTTATAATAATATTGTTCCATTAATGAAATTACGTGACACTTGTGTTATCGCTGGTACCCAAGGCGAGCCCAGTGCGTGCGCGGGTGGAGAGAGGCAAGGAATCACTGCACGTCGCTCGTTGCCATGGTTACTCGTCCCGCCCCTCACCCCTACCTCAACTGACACCTATTTATCGTCGTTTGCGCACTTTCATTACTCGTGGCGCGTACTGTACGTAAAATGAAAAAAGGTAAGTCACCGGGACATGACGGGCTAAGCGCAGAACATATACAGTTGGGTGGTACAGTGTTATATAATAAAATGGCTATTATGTATAATGCATGTCTTAGTCATGGATATCTGCCGAAGGATATTATGAAAACTATCGTCGTACCTCTGGTAAAAACAGAACAGATGATCTTTCAAACCTATCTAATTATAGAACGATATCACTAGCAACTGTGCTTTAAAAAAATTTCGAGACTTTGTTACATTTACAGTTGCATAGGTATATCAATGTTCAAAGAGCGCAGTTTGGCTTCCATCCCAGTTTAACTACAGATTTGGCTATTTTTGCTCTTAAAAACACAGTAAAATATTATACACAGAGAAAGACGAATGTGTATGCATGCTTCTTCGATATAAGCCGTGCGTTTGATACTATCAATTATGACACACTATGGGCTAAAATGGAGGAAGCGGGCATCCCGGAGGATATAATAGGGCCACCCGAACAAATCTTACCGTCTGTAGAGCAGTCCGGCGGACATAATTATTATTAATTGAGTCCGCCTCGATCCGTATCGGATATGATCATTGTTGCTGTTCTAGCTACTTTGTCCTAAATTTTCCCAGATTTAATTTTTTTTTCTCCAAAAGGACACTTTTACATTTTTTACCCAATGTTGCAGTCTTAGTTTTACTTTGCCCAAAAATATAATTTTTCATACAATATTCCCCAAAAAAGAAAAAGAACTACGTTAATACATAACGTAGGGTTTATTTATTTATTATTTTTATTTATCTATTACGCCTTATCCCGAAGGGGTGACAGAGACATATTATATGCCCACTTTTCACCATGTGTATTTCTGCCCCACGTAATAGGTGTTGAGCCCATTGCCGTATTTGAAATAGACAGACGCAGGTTGTGGCTACCTGCTATTGAAATTTACCAAGCCACCCATAAGGCCTTCAACTTGACTTAACTACTGCCATGTTACTGGCAACCGGGATCAACAGCTTAACGTGCCTTCCAAAGCACGGAAACGCTCGTAAAAATAAATGCCACAAAGTGGTCACCCATCCGTGACCAGTCATAGCGAAAGTTGCTTAACGCTGTGATTATTTACAGAAAACTGAGTCCGGGGGACCACCATCGTTTCATAGCTATTGTTTATTTGCTCTATGGAAAGAAATACTATGCAATCCAGTTATCTACACAGATAAATAAAATTGAAATGTCTGTTTGTAATTTCAAATTAACAGCTTTTCACTTAATGCATATGAAAGTATATACCTTATTATATACTTTTTATTTACACAAAAGTTCCCCAAAATTTTAATTTAACCCCTGAATAGGGAAAATAGCCCCCAATGTGAACACCCTGTCTGGTCGTCTGCCGTCCGGTGCGGTCTGATCCGGTCGTCTGTTGCGACAACAGATTTGGTCGGCAGACTCGGCGGATCAAATCTGTCGAGGTCCGGCAGACTAAAACCGGTCGTGTGTTAGCTCTTAAAGAGCTAACACAAACAAAAAGTTTCTAATAAAGTCATTGAGTTACAATACTATAGAGTCACAATCAGACAAATAAAATGTCCGCGCCGAAACTCGGCGCACGCTGCGAAGTGCGCAGAGTTTTTGTGTAGTTGTAAGGCAACCGCAATCCTCGTACAACGTCCGTGATGCCAAAGTGTTCGGTTGTTTCCTGCCCAAATAACAGCAGATACGTGACAAAAAAGGATGGTGTCTCATATTTTAGGTAAGTATCAAAACGAATTTACGTATTTATGTATCCACAGTGCGTGTTTACATTTAAATTTCAAAAAAAAACATTTTCTTAGCAAAAATAAAATGCTGACCGCCCGACCGCGCATCGCGTCTAAAGTGTATCTCTTTCACACTTTAGATAAATATGCAAGAGTAAAAGAGAAACAAATAGTGTCGCGTCCGAGAGTGACTTGCAAATTGTGTTCTAACGGAAAGCTATGGAGCGGATTGACACTAAATATTTTTTGAGTTTATGAACTAAATATTTATACTTATGTATTACCATGTTGCTGAATGTTTTAGTTTTTCGTACTAAAAATAGGTCGATTGCGTTTTACTATTTTAAGGTATAAATAATTAAGTACAATATTTTTGTTTTTAGTTTTCCTCGAAACCTCATAAGATGCTCAGAATGGACAGTTATTATAGCAAAAGCCCGAAATGAATTAAACTTCAAGCCATAAAAAGGGATGGTTGTATGCTCCAATCACTTTCCTCCTTCAGACATTTATACAACAACGAAAGGTTTTAGCAGGCTTAACAAAAATGCAAAACCTACTTTACAAGTAAGAATGTATCCTTTTAAATTAATTTACCACTACTTACTTAATTTACTAGTGCAATAATATGATGGGTAGATGAAATAAATACTAAAACAAAAAAAAACTAAAAAAAAAAATAAAAAAATAAAATAATAAAAAATACTGAAACCTTTTTTGAAATCAGATGGTAGTTTCGGAGTTCTTCTAGGTATATTTTAACTCACTCTTTTATACAGTCTAATTTTGTTATATATTACTCTTTACATTTTACATTATACACTCCTTCTAGGCAAGTGCACTCCATCTAGGAACACTGCATTGCTTACCGTCATGCAACTTGTGGTCAAGCGCTTGCCTAATTTGATATAAAAAAAATATAATAATTTGAGTATCAATAACGTCTCCACTGCTGACTTGTTCCCTATTCGTACGCAAGCCCATAGTGAATGATGATGACATTGCATACGAGTGATTTTGAACATTATGTAATCGGCCTGACGCCTAAATTCGAGCATATGTCATTTTGAACTTTGTTATATTAAATGTATAGGTATGTAGAACGGCGCTCGGGCATTTTTTGAGTGTTGTCTGTTTATGATTGTGACTCTATAGTATTGTAACTCAATGAATAAAGTATATTATTTTATATGCATTTAGTGAAAAGCTGCAAATTTGTAATTACACACACACACACACATGTCAATTTTACTTATCTATGTAGATAACTGGTATGCATAGTATTCCTCTACATAGAGTAAATAAACACTACGTTATGTATTAACGTAGCTCTTTTTTCTTTCTGGCAAAAAATGTATGAAAAAGTAATTTTTTGGGGAAAGGTAAAATCGGTACTGGGGACATTTTTGACAAACTAACTAAGATGGCAAAATTGGGAAAAAAATTATGAAAAAGTGTCTATTTGGAGAAAAATTTAATTAAATCTGGGGATATTTACGACAAAGTAGCTAGAACGACAACATTGATCATATCCGATGCGGATCGAGGCGGACTCAATTAATAATAAAGCAGTCCGGCGGACATAATTATTATTAATTGAGTCCGCCTCGATCCGCATCGGATATGATCAATGATGTCGTTTTAACGTTCTAGTTCCAGCGGATTATCCTACTTTGCACACGTTGTACAAAATATTTGCCTGTCTATCTGTTTCTATTGAAAGTAGAAAGAAGTTTTTCAACATTGCGGCGTACTAAGACATGGCTGAGGTCGACAATGAAGGAGGATTGACTTAATGGCTTAGCTCTGTTGAATGTCTGGGTGAGTGCCAGACATTGATTGTCCAATTGACGATGTAATAAACCAATTTGCTAGAAAGAATAGGCGCATAGAATTAATCATCTAAGAAAGAGTCACAATTGTTACCTTTTTATACTTATCAGAACATTGCATTATTTTGTAATATACAGTTTAAATAAAACTTTTATTAAACTTTAGAAGTGACTTATTATTTTTGTAAAAGTAGCTCAAGATATCGTTAGCCCCCTCCTTGAGCTTTTTCTGCATCCGCCACTGCCTCAGCCACGATGTCCTTTTTAGGGTTCCTTTTGTTTGACTGCCTCGGTGCCTGCCCCTTAACGGTAGAGGTCTTTCTCCACACTCGTCAGGATTGACAGTAACGTGTTTCGTTTCGTTGCCGGCAAGGGAACGGACCTTTGTGTGAACGAATTCATAAATAAAGTATGCACCGATATTTTTTTATACTCTTACCTAAGATATAGAATAACTATATCTATAACTTAGCTTTTGCTATCTAAGCTACTGACGAAACACGTACCTGCCCCGTTTCAGATACCGAACTGAATCTGGTGAGATGGGATAATGGGATTTATTGATGTTAGATGTCACTTGTTGACAAAATAGGTTTGTTGAAGATACTATATTACCGGTACAAGCACTTTAAATTATTTTTTTCGTGATTCGTTTATAAAAAACCCGCAAAGTGCTAGTCGGGTTCGTGCTCGAAGGTACCGGCGTACCATTATTATAACCTGCGCCTGTCCATTTTAACACGCAATAGGCTTACAGTCTTTAACGTGAGACAGAATGGTGAAATGCGGGCGTATAGTATGCCTCTGTCTCTGTCTTCATGCGCCATAAATGCGTGAAGATTAACAAACAGACATTTAAAGGTTTTACCTGTTGTTGTGATTAAGATCAAGAGAAAAACTGCAACCAAATCATGTTTGTGGTACGGAAGCCCCCTTAAATATTTATTTTAATTTCATTTATTTATTTATTTTGAAAGTGGTGACAGACGGATCGAACCCTGAAAACGGTTGTATATTGTAGAAATAAACTGTTCCGGAAATGGTTTCTTAAAAAGCAAATAAAGTGGATGTATTTTGAAAGTATTTACGTGATGAGATGTTGTTGATCCAGTTCCTTCCTATCTCCGTCATTGATGGAGTAATAGACAGCACAACCTAATATGAATTACTCCAGTGTGTGAGACTTCGTTTAGGAATGAG
Source organism: Thumatha senex (assembly GCA_948477245.1). Lineage (NCBI taxonomy): Eukaryota > Metazoa > Arthropoda > Insecta > Lepidoptera > Erebidae > Thumatha > Thumatha senex. The sequence goes on along the minus strand of OX419740.1, from coordinate 1,797,553 downwards.
GTGGCTCTAAATAATTACAACTCTACTATAAAAATAAATGCTTTTGTTATTAATAATAAAATCAACGAATTTAAATGTTAACATTTTTTACAACATTTCACTAGCCTTATAAAATAAGTGTTATGTTTCTTATAAGTTACTTATTGAAATATTAAATTACATTTATTTACAATTTACTACTAAAATAAGAAGAATAATAACAATAAAAAATATAAATCAACGAGACGTGAGATTCTTAAATTAAATTACAACAGTATAGTAAAACTTATTATGGGCACAATAGCGATTTAAATAAAATATAACATCGATTGTATAGACATATCTAAAGTAGGTACATCCAGGTGGGCTCTCGATACACTTAAAACTGGTAATTCTGTATCAGTCAGTTCTGTTTGATTCTGTAACAAATTAATATAGTATATTACACACAAACACCTACATATTATCTTTAAGTCATCACACCTATTAGGGTCACCGCAGTCTAGCTATTTCTAGCATCCGCAACATGCGATCTTTAAACTGTAACGATGTATTTCGCTTCTAAAAAGCGTCAATCATCGGTCAGCGATGATAAAAGTAGCTGTACCAGCTGTAACAAGAAGGTTATAACCATAGAAATTGGAGAAACTTTCTTCCAATATCTTTATGTATAACTACAAGTCCCCATTTTTCCAGTTGTATTTTGTCCACTGTTATATGTAGGTCTATTGCTGTGTTGAATTTAATGGCAGGTCGTGGCTACTAGCTGTCGAAATTTATACGTGCCTTCTATAGCATGGAAACGCTCGTAGGTAAATATAAATGTTACTAAAGGCCGCCCCGTCAGGACTGACCGAAGCGTAAAATGCTTATGGAAAAGAGTAATTAGCTCCTAAGATATGTCACATTTCCATGGATTTCTTTTGGTATATCTAGTGATCTAGCCAAACATATGTAGTTGTGGAGGATCAAGGAGCACTACGTGGTTTTAGTCGGTTTTTATCGAACCTTTCCATGTCACCATTAGCTCTGGTGAGTGGTATTGGGCAGTGGGTAGACCCTACAAGCGCTGACACATCACACTTTGATTTCTAACTCGCCATGGATTTGTAGGTATAGCAAGTTAAGTGAATTTTTTTTATTCAAAATCATCCCTATAAGGTTGATAGCCAGGTAGGAATGTTTTAATATTCCTACACGTTCAGCCGGCAGAGGGAGGAAGCGTATTAGAAATCAATCAGGCAACTTGTTGTGATCAAAGACTCCAAAAAAACTCTGAGTAAGACTGAAATTTAATTGACGAAACAAGGACCAAACTTACTAAAACAAATCTTCTTCATCATCGTAGACGGACATCGAGTACCAGTCTCTTGCTACATCCTCATATATCACTCTCTTGACTTCTTCGTCGTACTGAGGGTGCAGTATCCTGGGGGAGCGAGCGCGGAACTCGAGAGGCACGTCGTAGCACTTGCACACGCAACACGAAGGGAACTTGAACCACTCCGCGAAGATGCCGCGACACTCATTCCGGGGATCGTAGGCTAGAAGGCGGTGGAGACGAAACTGTTGCTCACATCTAGAAATTGCGAAGAAAAAACTGCATGAGCTAAATTCACAATGACGTTATTGGATATGGTCCTAGCTTTCAGCATTACTTTGCATGATGGCAATATGATCGCTTTAATACCAGTTTTATTTATAATACCTACTTAGTTGCAACGAATGTATCTTCTAGATGTTATTAGATTTCGAAGCGTAAGAGGACCTGTTATGATCTCTTTGGCCCAAATTCATGTCACTTGCAATCTGGCGTGCATGTATTGACCGACAGACGAGACGTTTGCAAGTGGCAAAGAAAGCTAATTGCAGGACACGTTTCTAAAGTGAGATGAGGAAGTAATACCCAAACAATGTGTAGGAGTTTGTATCTCAGATATTCCCTTTCTGGTCATACCAGGTTCTGTGATCTTATACACACACTGAAAGATGTAGTCAACAGGGGTTTCCACATGTAAACAATGTCTACGAACCTGCAGCCCTCCCGACAGTACATTTGTTTCCGTTCGTGCACACAGGTCTCGAGGTGTATGTACTGCTCGTAAGGGTACATGTTGAGCAGCGCCAGGAGTTCGCCGCGGGTGCTGTTTGCCCAAAATGGTGCAGCTATTTGTTCTTTCGATTCACATGCGTTTCTGAAATAAAACCAGCATATAAAAGAGTTCATTTGTTTTCTTAGTACAGTTACAGCTCAGATAGTTTTCTATACGAGTTAACCATTTTTGGAGGAAAAATTATTGAACCAAAATTATAGGTTGACAGTAACTCAGGTTAAAAGGTGTAATTTAATAAATAATAAAGATATATTTTAAGTGCTATTTAAACAGCGATATCTAGTTAAAATAAAGCTAATATAAGCTTGTGTTATTAGTTCTAAGGAAATGAAAAACACTCTAACTCCGAAAAAACATTTACGAAACACAAATATATTTGTTTCGACCCGCCATTCGAACCCGGGACACAGTAGTCGTCAGATGAATATATTACTATTATGCCATTGTAGCAGTTTAATGCCTTTAGTAAATTGTTAGTATTGTTGATATGATAGATAGTGATAGTACCGTGGTAACAGAATAGGCTCCCTCAATATTACAAGAACAGAGTATTTGTACGTCTACGAGTACTTTTTGGGGTGTGTATGTATGCAATCAGAACTTACGCTCCTCTTAATTTAATGACTGCTGGCCGCATAGTTTCTTGCACAGGCTTAGGATGTAACTCCTCCTTTTTATCGGACACTTTCGTGTCTAGCCTCTCTGTAGCCTGTATTTTAATCTTCTCACGTTCCGTAAAAAGTAGTGTTGGGGGCAACGTCGAGGTGTCAACGTTCATTGGTCGCCAAGCATCTTTCCCAGCTTCTGTAGTAGAGTCATATTCATCAGTTGTAGTATCTGCAGTATTACCATTTTCTGTAGTGGTTAAATTTTTGACTGTATTGTTTTTTGAATCATTAACGGATTCTATTTTATGTTTTGGATATATGCTATTAGTCTCTATGCTTTGTTTAATAACAGCTTCTAAAGTAATAACGTCGGGGTCTAAATTATTTATTTCAATGTTGGCAATGCTTTCAAGTTTTGTTTTGTAAGATATACCTTTATCGTTTACCGTTTCGTTGCTTGAGTCTGTCTTGGTGCCGTTGTCTGTCTTGTTTTCTTTTTTAACTGGTTCTATTGGCTTAACTTTTAGCGTATCATTGTCTACTTTCTTGTTTTTCTCACTATTAATGGGCCTGAAGTGTGGTTTGTCTCTCATGGCACGTCCTTGACTCATCTTGGTGTACATCATTTTTGTTTTGATGATGTCCTCAGCGAAGTCTGTAGTTTTATGGTTGATGTCTTCATGGTCATCCTCTTCAATAAAGTTTCCCAATTCAGCCTTTATTATAGAAATTTGCCGCTCTTCACCGTACATTCTTTTCATCAGACCCTGAAATAGATAATATCAAGGGTGAATGTTAAGATGTTATTCAATTTTCAAAGATTTCTCATTGCCATAGTTGTGTTTGGTAGGTATTGATTAATTTTATAAACTAGGCGTTGTAATAATAGCGGGCTTCGGGCTCTGGATGCGACTGGGAATAATGTTATAAAATGATTAATCAGACCCTGGCACTGACTCTAGATTTATTTCTTTTTCTTCCTTTTTTTCTCCTATAATCTTTCTCACCTCTGTTATTCCCAGTTGCTTCTAAACTCTATCTTTATTTTTTTTGTCTCTAAGAGTTTTAATTTAAGAGTTCTATCTATCTATCTATCTTCACGCTGTATCCCTGACGGGGTAGTCAGAGAGGACAGATCGCCAGGCTTCGCGATCCATGCATACTTCTTTCGACAAACAAAACATGTATTTAAGAGTTGAAATGAAATTTATAGTATCTTACTTGATTTTCTCTGATGAATCTCCTGATCGCATGCCATGGATAGTTGTTTCCCGGCGTAGTGCAGTAGTTGTGCTTGCCCAAGTCACAGGGGACGTTGGGCAGACCTCGGCCGCGGCTGGACCGACTGGGCCGCGCACACGCCGACGCGTAGTCGTACCCGACGCAAAGGCCTACTGTCCATATCGTCTGGAAAGGATAACAATGAAAGATTAACACAGGTGATGTAGAGAACTGGTGACTGAGAGATGACTTGCTCATAAGATTACAATATGAATTCAATGTTTCTGGGCAAGTAATTAAAATTTACTTAAAGATAGTAGGAGCTTGGTTAAAGCAATACTATTTGTTTCCCCCATATTCTCTCATACCCTGGTCTACCAAACAATAGGTAATAGTTCTGATGGTATGGGCTCATACTACGCGTATGTGGCCTCTAGATGGCGCTAATGGCCACATCATTTCACTCTGAGTCGAGGGCAATTGTGAGTATGTGTCAGGTGTCATGTCCTGATCTGCACGTAGAGGGAATCAAATTGCAGTGTTCGCGGCGAGCTTGTGGTGACCGTAATGCCGAGACTTTGGGCAGTTGTATATTTCCTTCTTTTAGAATTAAATATACAGGATTCTCGTTCTGGAGTAATTCGAGTGTCATCTCTATATGGCACTAATAGCCACAAATGGACGTAGGCCTCTCCCAATTTAATTTTGTGGGGGTGATTGGTCACACTGTACAACACTGGTTAGACGGATTTGCACAAGGTTTTGGTTCGAGTGGATGATCCACCCACTTGCAGGTAAGGCTGACTTAGGCGCCGGAGATATCGAAAGATCCCCATCGCACACCAATACGGTACACAAACAGGTAACCATAATGATAAATTAATTGTAAGTGACGCTACGCATAAAATCTACTACGCATCTACGCACGAACAATCAAGTTTCCTGTATTACTCTTAATATTGTGTCTATATAGTACGAGTATATACTGGTGCTAATTCTGTTGTTGAAACCACTAAACTAAATTTCTCTAAAATTTTCTTATTTTTATTAAGAGATTGCAAAATGCTATTCTGTTATTACGTCGAACTAAACTTGGTGATATTATAAACAGCACTACATGTGTATCAGACATCACTAAAATTCCTTTTATGTGATGAAATTCAACAAAACATGTATTTAGATGCCGACTAACTTAGTGATTGAACTGTCTATGTACATTTTTCACTTTTTGTTCAATTTTATCACATAAAATGAATTTTAGTGATTTCAGATACAAATTTAACGTCACATAAAATTTAGACATTTTCAAAATTAGACGTCACCTAAATAGGTGACGACTAATTTTAGTGAAAAGACTAATTTTAGTGGGACGTTAATTAATTTTAGTAACCGTTTAGTGTAAACTTTTAAAACGTTGTAGCGTGAAAAATATACATAGGCAGTTCAATCACCAAGTTAGTCGGCATGTATTTACATTCGACTGTCTATGTACATTTTTTACGTCTTGTTCAATTTTATCACATAAAATGAATTTTAGTGACATCAGATACAAATTAAGTGTTATTTATGATATCATCAACTTTAGTTCGACTTAATAACAGAATACCATTTGGCAATCTCTTAACAAAAATTAAAAATTTTTAGAGAAATTTAGTTTAGTGATCTCAACAACAGAATTAGCACCACTGTTGTACTTATATACGTTGTTATCATCGGCAAGTGTAGAAACGCAAATTAATGTATTTTATAACACACGATAGATGACGTTTTTATACAAGATACAAGCAAAAAATACAAGTGCTAATGTTATAATTTTAATTCCACACACCCAACAATCGTTTGCACGTCGCCACATAAACGATATGTCTCGTATGTAGGTGAACACCTGCGTGAACGAAAGTTGCGCACGCACCGAGCGATATTTAGCTCTAGTTTATTAGCTACCTATCATATTCTTTTTTTAATTAAATATAACGTTACTAATTGGCTGAAAGGATTGTACCCTTGGAGACCGGAGAAAGAGATATCAGGTAAGTACAAATATTGAGAGACGCGATGAAGAATCCATTAATTCTTGTAAATTATCTTCGTTAGGTGTGTTTTTTAATGTGAAATGAGTCTGTGCAAGCTCCGTTGATCCTGACACAAGCACTGGAGCCCTCATAGAGAGATTTCAGTGCTTGTATCAAGTGGCTGTTTACTCCATACCTAGTCAGTATTGACCACACTTCATTCTCCACCATTGTCACAGACCTTTTTTTATCCTACTGAAAGTAGTTATAGCACATAAAGCCAAATCCATAGTGTTTAGTAGTTAACCACTTATACTAAATGGCTGAGTCGAACGAAGCCTCGGGCGATACGAAATCAAATCCTAGACGGTTTCACTTTTGACGTCCGAGACACAACTTTCTACAAGTGTATTGATACAGGCGTTCCGTTTACAGAAGTCTTGTTGGATGATTGCGCAACAAGGATTAGGTAGGACTCTGTAAAAGGATTCGTTGTTATCGATGAGTGAATCATTAGGTTACTAGCAATAGAGAAAGTTATCGACGCCATAACGGCAAGGATTCGTTTTGTTTTCACTCTTAAGCAACTATTTATTTTGACTTAAAAATTGTTCTATGCGCAAGTTTAGTCACAATTATTTGAACCTGATCATATTTTACAGAAAATATATCAATGCCTCTAAGGTGATGATTTTGATAAATGTGATGTGATGTTGGTATATATTACTTTTCAAGGCATGAGCATTATTGCAAAAAAAAAACATTAGGATGTCCCTGTACTTAACTTGTCTAAAATATTTATTCCGGATCGTTGTAGTCGTTTATTTTAGCTTTGCTCATACTCACATTTCGTAGATAATATGAGTAGGTAATATACCACCATCCCCTGTTTCGAGGGACAAAAAGTACAAACGGTAAAATCCGTAAAATGTGGGTGAAAAATGTGCCTCTGCCACCCCTTCAGGGATAACGAGGCGTGACTGATAAAATATAACGCGGCATACTGTCTGTCGGGTTTACTCGCCAGTGAATTTGGTTATGACTATGAACCAATTTAAATATTTCGTTTTCTTTATAAGAGGAGAGATCTCCATTAATATTTTCTTAACTTCAAATAGGATTTATAATAATGTGCGTGCACAAGGACCATTAAAATTCTTATACAAACTAATGTACTTCAGTTACCTGTTGTCCTCGTTCGATATGAAAATGTTTATGACAAAGATGTTGACCAAAAACTGCGACGTGTGGGCACGCTGGTACCGTTAAACAACAAAAAGTTTTGTAGGGTGGTACAACAGCTGATAAAACTAAAGTTATTTAAAGGTTTTTGTTCCGGATATGAATCTGTACTAATATTATCAAGCTAAAGAGATTGATTACACGCGTTAATCTCAGAAAGGACAGGTAGCCAGAGAGGACAGATAGGCAGGCTTCGAATAGCATATTTTTTTCGCGACCTGCACTTTCATAATAATTAATAATTCATTCACTTATAGGACCACTAATTCGATATATATATATCTATATTTAAATAAATTGATTATTTGTGTGGAATAGCCAATATATAGAGTGAGGCTCGAGGAATATCACGCTACTATTCAGAAGAGCGGAGCAGTAATTATAGAATTCGGTAAATCGAGCAAATTTCCATACATTATTGGAGTTCGATACGTTTGCTTCTCCTAGTTATCAATAAAAACATATTTTATTAAAATATTACGATATTTGTCGAATTCGAAGAAATTGTCTGTCCCCTAGATTTATATTCTTTGCCTGTCTAAAGTAAGGACTTAAGAAAAATTTACATTTTCTTTTAAGGATTTGATTTGGATAAAACCAATAAAGCTGCGATATGCAGAAGCGGACAAATTATCAAGCGCAGCAGTATTTTTACAAGTACACACTTGACAATAACCTGGGGGCCAAGTATTTCAATCGCGTAAGAATATAATCGAAATCGTCGCGCAAGAGAAAGCCATCGGTACAATTTTGACAGGTTTTCGTACTCTACTGTTACAATCGTACTCCAATTGACTTCTATCGGTCGGCCGATAAAATTCTACTGACACGTACCGCGCCAGTAGCCGCTAGTCAGTTGCATTTTTGATAGTCTACTAACATGCTGACAGCTAAAAACAGCGATTCTGGTTCTATTCTACGGCTTATCAATAGTAGACTCGGCCCTAGAATAGTAGACTGATTTTAGATAACTATCGACATACTTATTCCATTCCATCTTTAACTGACTCTCTTTTGGCTTTTGACCATACGCTTAGTGCTTGTTTTGAAAAAAGAGGAACATAGAGTGAATGTGGTTTTGACTTTTTGGGACGACAACACAAATGCAACCCTGCAAAAACGTATGGTAAAAAAGGTACTAAAGGCTTTTAATTATAATAATTTAAAAGCGTGGTTTACTTTTTCAGCTTTATTAATTAGACTAATTAGGTTTTAGCTAGCGGTGTCCGACGACCGACGAAAGCTCTGTACCGCTACCCATGTGAGCGTAACAGCAGATACGAAAGTTATTGCTCTAAAATACATCATCTCACTACTATAATGTAAAACGAAATAAGTCTGAAATTGTTGAGAGGTCATTCGGTATCGAAAATATACATACATTTTCATATTTCATACATATTGTCACGTCTTTATCACCACAGGGGTAGGCAGAGGCATGCTATAGGTACCCACATTTTACCGTATGCATTTTTGTAAAGGTGGTGAGGCCATTGCCGTGTTGAAATAGACAGGCGCAGCTTGTGGCGACCTGCTGTTGGAATTTTCAATAAGGCCTTCAACTGGGCTTAACGACTGCCAACCAAATAATTTTACTGGCAACCGAAACCAACTGCTTAACGTGCCTTCCGAAGCATGGAAACGCTCGCAAATGAAAATATTACAATATGGTCATCCATCCGAGGACCAGCCATAGTGAAAGTTGCTTAACACAGTGATCGTTTAGAGAACACTGAGTTAGTGGGGCCAATAGCGCTTCATCTAAAATATGCTACGGAAAAATGTATATAGTACCTAGTGGCTCATAGTCGTGTCAACCTCAACTTCCCCTGTGTGTAGTGCACCTGCTGAATAAGATTAGGATATAGCATAGGGCTGGGTCGTCACTTGCTACAGCGCTGAAAAAAAGTTAGATTTTAGGAGCTTCTGGGTTCACTACGGGTGTGCTGCTCGGCGTTCTTACAGAAGCAGGCCCCGGACAAACTGAGTAATTCTTCAAAAACCGTCTCAAAAGGAGCGTTTTTTTTTAAATTGGGACTAATCCCACCCGCATTCCCATTACTGTGACTCCTGTAAACCAGGATCTCCAGCAATGATCAAGAACACAAAAGTTACACCGAGCTCGACCTCGGTGAAGTCCCAGGAGAAATTTGAATGTCTTGGAACCCGTCCGAGTCCCGTAACGAAATTAATCAGAAGATAATTTAAGAAAGTAGGAAAAGAGCGTAACAATTATTTCCTCCTTTGAAAGCGGGAGACCTGGAAAGCAAGGGTTACCGTACCATTTTAAACGAGGCGGCAACGGTTTCGGCGCGACAAACGCCCCCGACGTTCTGGCCAACATGGACGCAATGGTCTACGACCAAATTCACAGTGTGGGTCGGAGTGACGACGTGGAAACGTCGGAACTCGGGTTCGGAATGCTTCGGCGGAACGCACACCAGCAAGCTCTGCAGGAGTGGCGGGTGCGGCTCGACAACCAGAGCTGCGCTCGCCAACGTGCGGTTGGAGCTGTTCTGCCAAACTTCGAAACGTAGGTAGGAAGGAAAGACAGCGTCACCTACCGATTGACTTAGGTGCTCACCGGGCATGGCTGTTTTGGTGAGTACCTGAATCGAATCGGGCGGGAGGACACAGCACAATGTCACCACTGCGGTTACAAGCGGGACTCAGCCCAGCACACTCTGGAGGATTGTCCCACTTGGGAAGTTGAACGTAGAGTCATGATCGGACGGATTGGAAGCGACATATCACCGCCAGCATTGATCGCGGCAATGCTGTCAAGTGACGAGAGCTGGAAAGTAGTCGTCTCCTTTTGCGAGAATGTTATGCTCCAGAAGGAGGCCGCAGAGCGCGATCAAGAACGGGCCGATCCCGCCTGAAGGAGAAGGCGTAGGGGAGCTGGTAGATCATCTCACTAGCTCCGCTATTGCCACCCAGAGTCGATAGAGTCGCATCTTGGTACGATGCGACTGATTAAGGTGACCCTGAGGAAGGGGATAGCCCGGTGTGGCCGGGGGTGTCTGAAAAAGGGATGGCTGTCCCGCCTCATACGGTACCTAGTGTTATGGGTAGAGTATGACGCGGTACACTGTGTCCCACCCATGGGCGATGTTATACACTCCGAGATATGCTCTAGTCATGGAGCATGGCAGGGAGGACCCCAGAATCCAGCAGAAGCTGATGCGTTCCAATCGGGGAAGCCGGGAGTCCCACACACGTCCTCCGTCTCCCTAACGGTGGATATGGGGTATAAGAAGCATTCTCCGCGAAAAAAAAAACACGATAATTCAGTAAGAAATTGAGCAACACAGTGATCAACCTCCAGCAAGGACATTCTCAGTCGTTCACGAACGTCTGAGAAAAACTGGTAGAATTGGCGCCCTTTGATGCAAGTGTTTGGAGACCCTTTGAAACTAAAGAATCATTGCTTTTTTGTTTGTTTTTCACTATGGTTGCGAATACCTGCTAATCTCACGAAGACTTCATTTTGTTGCATCATAATCTAAAAAAATTAAAAGAGTTAAGTACTAACGTAGATTTCGTCAAACGAGCTATACTTTCACTAAAGACAACACAGTCAGTTTCATCACCGCTGTACATTTTCCTTTTAACGAAAGTTTAAATGATCATGGACTAAATTAATATTTTATATATAGCATGTTTTCGTTAAGTTAGTTAAATTTTTACTCATAAGTCATAATTTCAGTAGTGCTCCCACATTATGTTTTATTTTATAGAAGTTAATACATTTTAATATCAATTAATTCATATTGTTAGAGAGCTTGGTTAGGAACTTTATAAGGAACCGTGACCTTTGACCTTAAGTTTACAGGGGGATTACTTTGGCGAGCTAACCTCTCCGAAATAACCGGATTACCCAGCCTTGGTCACGGGTTGACCACGGGTTGGAGTCAACTGTGTGAGTGTCTATGGCTGGTGTAATCCGTTCGAAACGTCGGGAAGTATAAGGTAGGCTTTGTGTCTAATAATATACGTCGCGAATAAGACCCGTAGGTCTATTATGTAACTTTGACAGTTCATGTCGCTTTCGTTTGTTCGAAAGCCACCACACTTTGAAAGCAATGAGCAGGTTGCGTGAAATTGGTATTACGTATTACAATTCAAATCGACTGTGGCACAGTGGCTTTCAGCAAACCTTTTGACATCGCTATCATTTTATCGACATTACGCGGCCATGTTAAATATACCTATTTAGTCGTTATCTTTGTAGAGTTCACAAACTTTTTAACCGTATTTATAACCGTATTGCCGTAATGGCAAATTTAAAAACCTTGTGCTATGTTTGGCATCCCAACGCTATTGTATTTTTGTTTTCTACTGTTGATTGAATATTATAATGTGAGTTAATTATTTTATGTATATCGTAGGCAATTTTATTTTAATGATAACAAGATTTTTGTAAAGGAAAATCGATGCAGAAGGGTCCGAATTATAGTCAGGTATTTAGGCAGGACTTTCCAATTTTCATCGTTTTTTTATTATGCCTTATGACAATGGTGAAGTATTAATCGCAAAAGACAGGAGTAAGAAAGGTGACTTGGTTTTAATATATTTGAAATACTTAGATATATAGAAAAAAAACAAGAAAGAAAATTAAAAACGTCAAATTTCTATCCTTTTTATTTTCTAATTAGTAGTGAAGGACGTGTTCGGGAGTTACAAAGGGGACCAAAAATTTCATTATTTTCAAACTCAGGCGCACCCTTTAAGAGATATGGCAAAAAATGTGTAAAAGTTGGTTAGGTAAATATGGACCCGCTTGTGTATGATAAACCATAGTTTAAATTAGTATTGCCACCAACAACGCAAGAGCCCTTTTACCAATACCAAATCGCGAAATATTCACATGTCTCGCTAAACCTACATAACCGCCCAAAATGATGCTAAGTTTCAACTTCATATAAAATCAATCAAAAATTGCCCAAGTCTCATTTCTATACAAAAGCGTTAATTTTTGCCCAAGTCCTAGCTCCTTATAATATATGTATATATCACTATACCATCCTACTCTCCCAACTTACTTCCTCGGCAAATTCCAAAATATGGCACGAGCTACCTTATAAGTTTATTAGTCCCGCAGATCCCCGAAGGCAATGGCATATTATACGCCCACATTTCCCTAGATGCATTTTGTCCCAAGTAACAGGTGGTGAGCCCAATGTCTTATTAAAATCTAAAAAAACGTACAGATTTGCAGTTATCACACTTGTAAATCTCTAAAGCCACAACGACAAAGCATGTAAGAATATCATCCTATCAAATTACAAGTACATTAATATTTATTAGATTTTTAGGCTGTTGACAATTTTTAAATCTACCACATAATAGTAGCTTTTCATCTAAACTTCATATACGCATCACTTTAGCAACCGTTTTCGGCAAAGTCACCGAGTTGCTTTGAAAACGATTTTAGTTTTAATTTGAAGTCCAAATTCACGCGTTTATAGGACTATCGATACGAAAGTAGCTGTCAAATTTGAATAATAATGGATGGTTGAGCGGGCGAGATAAATAAATTCAAAATGGACTGTATTTGCGGGGAAAGACAAAAATGAAATTTATACGCGGTTGTCGACGGAAAAAGTAATGGAAAAACAGGATTGGGCACTAACTTAACTTGCTACTTGCTGCGAGATGCTGAGGTGGAGGCTGCCGGGGGCGTCCCTGGACTTGAATTCCTGGTTTCCTTGCACGAAAACACTATTTGTCCATGGAAAATACAATTATTGCGATAGTTGGTGCGGGCGCGCGCGCGCGGTCGTTGTAGTAGACTGCTAGCCTTCAATCGTGGTCGCTGCCCGTGAGGCTAGCGGCGCGTGTAATACAGCTGTCTCGCTCCTCCTTTATGCGAGACAAGGTAGGTGCGAAAGAGAAATGGAATAAAGGGGAGCGGGGGGAGTGTCGACAACTAACGAATAACTGGTCGCAAGTACGTACCAATTGCGGTTTTAACGCGAACTATACGGGTGATCCCATTTGACCCAGGGAAAACTTCTTCTACTACCCCAAGAGGCCAATGTAATGGAGGCATATTTTCAGTTACAATAACTACGACAGCACCGACAGTAATAGGGTTCGATGGAGTATTCCATTTCTGACGTGACTGTAGCGTATGCAAATAGTCTATCCTCCAACGCTTCCAAAACGATTGAACGAGTTCATCCAATAAGGCATGACGCGAGAGAAGATGAAGTCGATCTTCCTCTATTTCAAAAGCGGATAAGTGTATTAACGGTGTAACATTCAAAAAGTGCGCTGGAGTCAGTGCAAGCGGCTCCGAGGGATCACTAGACAAGGTTCTACAAAGAGGACGCGTATTCATTACGGCCTCGACTTGAGTGAGCATGGTGCTCAGCTCTTCAAACGTAAAGTGTTTGGAACGCAAAAAATTATGTAGGTCGGAAAGGTTACGACGAGCTCCAACGTAATTCGTACCATTGTCCGAATACATTCGAGATACGGAACTCCGACTCGACAAAAATCTTTTAAATGCAGCCATGAAGCATGGCGTGCTCAAATCACCAGCTAATTCTATATGAACGGCGCGAGTCGTCATACAAAATACACATAAGCTTTCGTGTAGAGTATACCACGACCACGAGAAACTGTTACCCTGAAGGGGCCAGCGTAATCGGTACCCGTGTGTACGAATGGTTTAGCAGCCTGAACAACACGACAAGGACGATGATCGGCCATTTCGGGCGAGATTGACTTCGGGCGAAGTTTGAAACACGGAATACATCTATGAACTATCGAACGAATCAAATTGCGTGCGGAGAGAATCCAGTATTTCTGGCGCAGAATTGACATTAATAAATCTGGACCAGCGTGACTATTCACCCTATTGTGATACTCAACTAAAAGATCAACGATATGATCCTTGGTCTTCCTTGGCTCAAACGACCAATAACTCGAATGAGGCCATCCTTCAAAAAGGTTTCAAATGTTGAAAAGAGCGACTACAATGTTTATTTAATTCCAAATTTCCAATTTCAGACGAAAAATAAAATCGCTGAAGTTCACGAAGCACGATTAACTCATCCTTGTTTAAGTCAAAAGCGGTAACATGCTCGCGACGAGGAAGGATTTTCAAAAATCCACAATTAAAAACAACACTACGCAAAAGAATCGACCACGATGAAACACGGCTAGCCAACTCTAAGATAGGCGATTTTTCGAGCGGTGTGTGTAACTAAAGAGGTTTTCTTTTCATCTGGCGGCGTGGACACAGTAGCGGGGTTGAAACTAGGGTGGGGCTTGGCACCAGGAAGAGCCATGGAACCACAACGGATGATCCAAAATCTGTGCAGGTGTTAACCCGCGAGACAAACAATCGGCAGGGTTGTCCGTACCTGAGACGTGATAAAAGTTTTGCGGCGCCAATTCCGACTGAATTTTTGCCACCGTATTTGCGACAAATGTATCCCAACAATGGGGCGAAGAATGTGTCCAACACAAAGCGACGGTCGGGTCCGAGAATGCGAAAATTCTATCTATATTAATGCGTTGAAATCGGCGATCTGATTCGCGAACACCAATATAAAGAAACATTTGTCTAATGTCGGCTGAAAGTGCGACAGCGAATAAGCGAAAGTTAACTATAATTAGAACAAATTACCTTGGAGATTTTGACCACTGTGCAAAATATCGTTTACCGAAACACTCGAACTAGTTTTGGCGCTGCCATCTAAAACAACGCGCAACTTGGTGGTTAGTTTATCCTCGCGGACAACTCCATGGTGCGGTATGTTATACGAAGGAGCGTGCCTTGTCTCTTCGGCTTCGAGAGGCGCGGGTGAAATAAAACCTTTATCCAAATATTCTATTATTACGCTATCGTAAGCCTCCTTCAACTTTGGAGATGTCTGCATTTTCCGTTCTAAACAAAGAAGCGTTTTTCGGCTGACTGAAACGAATCATCATCATCCGAGCGTCTGTCCCAGTTGCGTCTCGCGACGCCCGGGGTCCGCTTTCCTACATTTTCTCCTCCACTTCGCACGGTCATCGGCATCCCCTGTAGTGAGACCATTGGCACGCATGTCATCCCTTACGACGTCAAGCCAGCACTTCTTGGGTCTTCCCCTCTTACCGGGACCCGGCGGGGCTGACATGGCCAGACATTTGTTACCTACGTAGCCCGGCGGTTGCCGCAAGACGTGACCATACCAGCGAAGGCGACACTCTTGCAACTTGTCTGCAATGTCACGGACGTGAAGGCTGCCGCGGATGCGAGAGTTCCTCACGCGGTCTATCCGCGTGACTCCACACATCCACCGCAGCATCTTCATTTCCGTGACACGCAGCTCTTGCTTGTGTCGCTCCAATATCGGCCACGTCTCACTGCCATGTAAAAGGACAGGTCTAATAATGGTTTTGTAGACCTGTCCCTTCAACCGGATCGGCATTTTAGGGTCACAAATGACACCGGTCATCTCCCGCCATTTGGCCCACGCGGCAGCAATGCGTGACTTGACATCGCAATCGATGTCACTGGACGTGTGAAAAACAGATCCCAGGTATTTAACCTGGTCCGTGCGCCCGACCAAATCACCGCCTATGCGGACGGATGTGGGATCTGTCGAGTTTAGGCTGACTGAAACGAATCTCCAAGCGAATTAACATCACCCTTAAAGGGGAGTGTGACAACATAACGACCATCACTATCGCGAGTAGTCGTGCGACTATAAAACTCTTCACAAAGTTTATCATCCGGGCTGACAATATGAGGGACGTTCACCTCTTCTATCTCCCAGAATTTCCGGACAGCGGAGTCCAGCGGCTCGACGGTGCAACAATATGACACTGTCGAATTACAATCAAAATAAGCGGGTGCGGAACGTTGGTTCCGCACCTCCATGGTGCGGTATGTTATACGAAGGAGCGTGCTTCGTCTCTTCGGCTTCGAAACGTGAAATGAAACCTTTATCCAAATATTCTATTATTACGCTATCGTAAGCCTCCTTCAACTTTGGAGATGTCTGCAATTTCCGTTCTAAACAAAGAAGCGTTTTTCGGCTGACTGAAACGAATCTCCAAGCGAATTAACATCACCCTTAAAGGGGAGTGCGACAACATAACGACCATCACTATCGCGAGTAGTCGTGCGACTATAAAACTCTTCACAAAGTTTATCATCCGGGCTGACAATAGGAGGGACGTTTACCTCTTTTATCTCCCAGAATTTACGGACAGCGGAGTCCAGCGGCTCGACGGTGCAACAATATGACACTGTCCCGCACCCGCTTATTTTCATTGTAACTCGACAGTGTTATAAAATATCTTAGAATTTATTGTTGAATAACAAACCCAAGAACCGTCTCTAAGGCGAGCGGCGCGGGGTGCGATGCGTGACCTTGAACCTTATGCTGCGACAGGAGGTGCGGGAAAATCGAAGCGCCAACTAACGAATCAATATCTCCTGGAACGGCGTAAGTATCATGGGCCAAAGGCAAATCTCTAAAATTGTATTCTAATGAGGTATTGACTGCGACGGTCGGTAAAAATTCGGTAACCTTATCGACGACTAGCGAATCCATCGAAAAACTAACATCAAAATCAAAACGCGAGTGGAATTTAATCCCTACAGAACCTTGAACGGCTTTAGTGGAACCCCCAATACCTTTCACAACATTACAGGCGGGGCGGTTATTTATATGCAAACCAAGACGACTGCAACAATTTTTACTAATAAAATTACTATTAGAAGCACTATCTAAAAGTGCTCGAACACCATGTCTCCTACCATACGAATCGTAAACAACAACTCGAGCGGTTGCCAGAAGTACCGTAGTAGGGCTTGTGTGCAAACTCGATAGCGAGCACAAAGCGACATCGTTCGCCGCCGTCGCTAGGCGCGGACGAGGATGAAAACACGCAAGAGCGCTCCCCGTCGCGATTCAACGGCGCGGGCGGCTGTGACGTTACAGCGGACGGACGGTTAGGATTAATGCGCGAGGCACCAACTGAGTTTAAATTGGACGCGGCATTATTGTTTTCGAAGTGTAATAATGAATGCTGTCTACCATTACACTTGCGACAAAAATGATTCCAATTACAGAATGAAACACGGTGCCTACCACTGTGACAATTGATACATAAATTACTAGAACGAACAAATTTATAGCGATCGCTAGGAGTGAGTTTATTGAACTCCGAACATTTATAAAGTTGGTCATGGTCACCTTGACACAAAGAACAATTTTTCGAATGCAACACTTGCGATTGCGAAGTTGTAGGTTCAAAATTAACAAAAGACTGCGTAGACTTCGTGGGCTTACTACGATTACTACTACGATTAGTCGGACTATTTTTCGCTACTCCGTGGTTTAACGAAGTTCGTTGCAAAATTCGAATATGTTGACGAACGAAAGTTTCTAAATCGTCGAACTTAGGTATTTGATGGCCACGTCTATCCATTTCAAATAAGCGAACGGTTTCGGAATCTAATTTCTTTAAACCGATATACAAAAACAAAAAATCACAGAGGTCCTTTTAGGTTGACCTTGACATTCTTTAGGGCGCGAACAGCTGATGCAAAAATATCTAAGAGTTTTTCTAAGTCGTGTTCATTACACGATGAGCTATTTTCAAATTAAATATTTGATCCAAATAAGCGGTTGTTACTAAGCGTTTGTCTTCGTATTTGACCTTCAAAGTATTAAAAATCAAACTATAATTTTCGGCGCAAAGCGTTATACCGGCGTAAACGGTTTTTGCTTTCCCGGTTAGTTTACTAAGTAATGTAATTTTTCGTAATCCGATAACGAATTATTATTATGGATCGTATTTTCGAAACTAACTAAAAACAAAGGCCAATTTTTAATATCGCCATCAAATTCGGGTATTTGTATGGACGGTAATTTAGGTCGGTCCCGTTTCGGCAAATCAAAACCGGCTGGCCCGGGTTTCGGATCGGTGACTATTACGGGCACGGGCGCTTGCAATGACTTAGCGACACGTTTTATGCGACAAATTAAATCTTCGAAAGATGACATGGCGTCATAACTGAATAAGAAATCGGGATTTAATTTTAATTCAAGCAAGTTAATTTTATCGAGAACATTTTCGAAATGTAAGCGCAAAGTATCTACGGTTTCGATCGGGGATAAAAACAATTATTTTATTGATTCATCTGCGATCCTCGATGAATAATCACAAATTGATTGCATACGCTTAAAAAGGCTATCCTTCTTAGCGTGTAATAGTTTTAACTGTAGATCCGGAATCTCTTTCGGAAGCATTGTTAAAACAAAACAACTATAGCTACCTACAGTGCAAAACTAACGAACGATCAAAATGGCAGCGGTGGTAAGCAGCGAGACGCGACGCGAACGAGCGTAGGTACTTGCGCGGGCCTAGGTACCTGCTCGCGTGGTCTACCTATTACCACAGTATAAAGAGTAAACCTATGTCTTTCGGCTGTGCTATTACTATGCGGTGCAGTCGAAATTACCAACTATTTAATTCCTACCTATGCGAAAAACAGTAGGTAAGTATGCTTTTATTCCCTAATGGAATAAAACTATTATCTATGCGTTTATTCCCTATAGAATAAAAACTATTACCTAATCTATGCGTTTATTGCGTAGTGGAATATAAACTATAACCTATACCTATGCGTTTATTCCGTGGTGGAATAAAAAACTATAACCTATGCCTTTGCGTTTATTCCCTATGGGATAAAAACTATTGCGTTTCTATTAGCAAACTACTAAAGCGAATGGATCAAAATCCGGATCTTTAGGACCAAAAAATGGTTGAGCGGGCGAGATAAATAAATTCAAAATGAACTGTATTTGCGGGGAAAGACAAAAATGAAATTTACACGCGGTTGTCGACGGAAAAAGTAATGGAAAAACAGGAATGGGTACACTACCTTGCTGCTTGCTGCGAGATGCTGAGGTGGAGGCTGCCGGGGGCGTCCCTGGACTTGAATTCCTGGTTTCTTTGCATGAAAACACTATTTATCCATGGAAAATACAATTATTGCGATAGTTGGTGCGGGCGCGCGCGCGCGGTCATTGTAGTAGACTGCTAGCCTTCAATCGTGGTCGCTGCCCGAGAGGCTAGCGGCGCGAGCGTAGGTACTTGCGCGCGTAATACAGCTGTCTCGCTCCTCCTTTTTGCGAGACAAGGTAGGTGCGAAAGAGAAATGGAATAAAGGGGAGCGGGGGGAGTGTCGACAACTAATTAATTAAAAACAAATGCAGATCAGCGATGCGACATAGAAAAAATAACGCGGCTATTATTTTATCATATACCGGCGCAACCAATGGATATCGCATCTATGACGTCATTTCAGTTGCCCACTGAACTTAGATAATACCAAAATAGAATTTTGACAGCTGATGAACCGCAATCAAACTGATATCCATTTTAGTTACATAATACCAAGGCCGAAATATCATAAATATGAGTAAAAATTGCGAAAGTTTAAAAACATTATATCATTTTGTAGCTGGAGTAGGACTACACCACATTTCATTTTCGTAACTGACTGACTGCTGTATAATGCATATTCATATAATCATAATCACTTATGTTATTTATTCCGATTACTGTCACTTCGGAGTCCTATTAATGGAATATATTTGTGAGATGGGAAACGAATACTACAGCCAGCTGTGAATCATTGAAAGACAGTTAAAATATAAAATCTACAGTCAGCACTGTCATAATTTGACAAAGACAAGCCTGTTCTAATTCCTGTGTGGAACGGAGGGTAAATTTACTGTAATTTCTTACAATATAAATCCGATATTAATATCAATTTCAAAACAACCTGTATGGTGTTTAGTATAAGAATATAGTTGTTCCATGTGAAACACTTGAATCGACATGCATAATTATACAGAGCGCGGACGGACAGCGGCCGACAGTGGACGGACAGGCACGCAGTGAAAGTGACTGATTGCGTTTGGGAGCAGGTTATGTGACGTCATCAAACACACCTAATCGTTATCTGATCGTGACGTACGCACGTGTAGGCGTTACCTTAGCTTCTGCTATTTTGAATGTTTATCAGTACTAGCCGAGTATATTTTATAACTCGGCAAAATGGATTCATGTGTTAGATTGATAGAGGTCCATATATTAGGCCACTATAGCTGACAATAATGCTGGTCTTCAGGTTGGACCAGAATGTCCTGAGAAATGCTATTTCTGAGTATAATAATAGGAGATTAATATGTAGGGTAGAAGAAGTGAGGGTAGACAAATACTGAAATACAAAGACCACTTGAGCAGATTGCTCAATAACGCAAAAGTCACAGTACTCGAATACTCAGTTGTGCATGTATGAAGCAATAAATGAATATACAGGAAGTGTACGAAGTATGCGTGGAGCGTAAAGCCTGGCGGTCTGTCGTCTCTGACTACCCTGTCAAGGATATAGAGTGGAGATGGTTAGTAGGTACACAAGACAAAATTACCCATGCGTTGCACTTTGCCCTTTTAACACACAAAGGTTTGCTGAGAGACAATTAATTGGTGAAATATTTTTTTCATCTTTGAATGTTATTTCCTGTTTATTCCAAAGCATTGAACCTGGAGCCAGAGGTCTGCGATACTAACACAATAATTCAGGTTTAAGATAGTGGTGATAACGTTTTTTTATCGGCGCAGTGAGTTCTGTGTATGTGCGCAAAGATCAATGGATTTCAAACATGTAAGTAAAGTACGCGGTCTCAGTGTTCTGTAAACGATCACTGAGTTACGCAACTTTCACTATGGCTGGTCCTCGGATGGGTGACCACTTTGTGGCATTTACATTTGCGAGCGTTTCCGTGCTTCGGAAGGCACGTTAAGCCGTTGGTCCCGGTAGCCAGTAAAATGGCAGTCGTTAAGCCTGGTTGAAGGCCTTATGGGCGGCTTGAAAATTTCAACAACAGGTAGCCACAACCTGCGTCTGTCTATTTCAACACGGCAATGGGCTCACCACCTATTACGTGGGACAGGAATCCACACGGTGAAAAGTGGGCATATAATATGCCTCTGCCACCCCTTCGGGGATAAGGCGTGATGGATATTTATTTATTTATTTTATTTTATTTATAAGTAAAGTACTACAAGTAACGCCAATTGTTATCAGCGGCGGTGGCTTCACTTTGATTTTCTTTTATCGCCACGAAGCGCTATTGACCCCTTAATAGTAAATGGTGAATCTACATTTATTGGTCACATTGAAAGTGTCGCTGTGGCACTGTTGCAAGTTATTATAAAAAAATAACAAGCAAGTATTGTGAGGCAAAAAATTTTTTTAGAAATATTGGTTTTGCAAGTTCCTCACAACAATTGACAGAATCACTTTGTGAGTGGGATAGATACGGTGCTATTTAAGTATGTAGTTTTTCAATGGCGCTTATAACGTTTTCAGTGTTCTGTTCATCTTTTTCTTATCCAAAAATCAGTACGTATCAATGTTTAGACATGTGACAGTAACAAACGAACGAAGTCACTTACCAATAGGTAGGTTTATGACGAATACGAAGTACAGCAGTTTTGGTGTAAATATACTTAACTAGATAACACTTTCATTCTATCTGTTATAATTTATTTATAAAAACATTTATCGATTATGTTAAATAATAATCAAATTGGAATCCGTTTAGAATTCTCAGTTTTAATTAGTTATGAAATATCTTAATTGGAATTTTTACACAATTCGTTAAGAAATTTCGCACGACCGGCGATCTTTATGGATAATTTAATTAATGTTAATTGCTTAACTATGTTTTAGTTATAAATTAGAGTAAATTAATAAAAGTGTATTAAATACAGTGGCAGACAAGCATTTTGCCCACTTGAACCAGAGCAGCCACCGCAGCCTGGTCGTCAGCTGAAGATTTCATACTAAAGGATCGTAATAAAATCTATGCCAATATATAAAGCTGAAGAGTTTGTAACCTCTATAGGCTATATATCATCATAGGCTATCCAGGAGAGCGGAGCAGTAATCATGAATGTCAACAAATCGGACAAAGTATCATACATTGTTGTAAAAGTAATAAATGACGGGATTAAACGGGTGCGATCGACGGAAATATGTTACGAGCGAAGCCGCGGGGGTCAGGTAGTTAATGATAAATGTCATTATCACTTTGGATCTAGCTAAGTGACAAACTTTAAAATACATTACATACAAAAACTCATAAACAAACATTTGTAGATCACGCAAATATTTGTTTCGACTTGGAAATCGAACTAGAGACCGTAATAACATCTGTGACAATCATGTAAGGAAGTTCCGCAACTGCAGCAACCTTTGTCGTCACTGGTACGATCAGATATTGGGGCAACCACCCGGTTACCTTAGGAGACAAGTGTCTGACTATGACTTCCACCGAAGCAAGCGTGGCAGTCAGTCATGACTTGGCCTCGTTGAGGATGACATGCTTGCTAGTGGTTGAATAGTCGAATAATTTAGTCAAGTAACAGGACGAAGCTGACCCAGTCTTCTAAGTAAGGACTTTGAGTACAGCCGGGATTTCAGAGGACATGCAATCATTAATACATCTTCTCTACATGAAACCTAAATTTAACAATAATCTACAGTCAGTTCGACCTAACAAATACGTTTCATTTCACTTTTAATCGTGTCCCGTGACTCTAAAAACGTCGGAGTTATTGCAATGCAAACTAAAAAATAAAGGACAACAAAATACTACACTTGTTACTTTGTAAGCACCATTATGTGTGTCGCGGAGTTTATTGTGTTACTGGGGACTTAGAGGAAATCACTAAACATCGCTGTGAGACTGTGTTATGTTTCCTGTCGTAAGCTTAGCGACAGCTTAACGTCCGATGCAGATATAATGTATTTATTTACTAGTCATATTACGGTATTTGAATTTGATAATGATAAGTGTCGTCGATCCAAATTATTTTATAATTCATCTCATACTTACCTCGAATACCGGTGGTATCTATCTTGAAGTGAGGGGTGAATTACATATTACATTCTCTATCCTCATCTTTGTGTATACCCAGTTGATTCCGAACCCTAACCGGACCATTCCATCACAAATATCCTTCAAGATTCGTGGAAATTATGAAGAAGAATAGGAAATAGAATGGAATGAGAAGAAAGATATCAAAAATAAGTTAGACATCAATTTAGCAGAATTGTCGTTCGCCACAACGAAAAGTAATGAAGAGAGAGCGTTTTACCGTATTTTTATCATTACTTCTTGACAAATATCACAGTCATTATAATTCTAATTAGATTTAAATATGGCTGAGAGTACCATAAAGTACGGTTAGCAGTTGTGGCCGGTACAGTCGGCGTGAAAAGCAATTAAAGTGGGTGAGGTGGCCTGCTTCCCACGCGGCCCCTGTTCTTGTTGTCTGTACCGCTCGTCCTGATTCGCTTTGCCTTAGACTAGTTTTTACAATCATATATATATATGTCATATGACAAGCTACTATAACATATAAGTGTTCGCGCACGTTAAAGTTTGTCTTATTTGATATGAAATATTAGAGATATGAAAATTACTGTCTCTGGTAAAACATCAAAAATATTTTTATGTTTGCATATACGTTTCTTCACACAAACACTTATATTTACAACAAAATATTCCAACTATTTTAAAAGAATATTTCCTATGGCTAAGCCCAGAAGTTTGTCAGATAAATTATTAATTATATCGTATCTTAAAAGATAGCAAGAGATAATATTATAATGGTTTGTTCAAATAAGATAAAGGAAACTTCCGTTGAAGATGTTATCTGTCGATTTGAATATGATATCGAGAATAATCGAGATATAACGCATCTCTGGAGACGTCAGTAAGGTACATTATGATTCATTAAATTATCAAACTAGCATGATTGATAAATTAAACATCGAATTTGAACCACCTTAATATCAGTAACGTCTTTATCTCCGAAGGGGTGAAAGAGGTACGAGTATACATTTCATCGTATGCATTTTGTCCCATGTAATAGGTGGTGAGTTCATTGCAGGTTGCAGCGACTTGCTGTTGAAAATTTTCAAGCCACCCGTAATGCTGCTTGACTTAACGACAGCCATTTTACGTCAACCGGGAATAACGGCTTAAGGTGCATTGTGAAGCACGGAAACACTCGTAAATGGATATGCCCAAAGAGGTTACCCATCCAAGGACCACCCATAGAGATGCTAAACACGGTGGTTGTTTACACAACTGCATTAGCAGGTGCTTCAATTTTTCATCATAGAGAGAAGACCAATGTGCAACTAAAATTTAGCACCAATGTGCGAAATGAATTTCAAATTCAAGTTGTTGGATGATCATTTCACGTGCAGATATTATCAACGATAATTAATTTACAATTTTCAATAATACTATTAAATCTAAAATTATGGATTAGCTTGTTGCCTACTTGGTTGTAGAAATTGTGTTTTATGTAGTGTTTCAGTAATTATAATGTTGTAACGGATACCTCCAGTGAGTCCATTCCACAATATTCCTATAGTTAATTGTCTACCTCATTACTTACCTACTTACGAGTATGTGGCCGCTTGTTGTTAGACAACAATTGTCCGTCAAGTTCACTCACCTCTTCCTCATTTTAACCGTCTGACCGACTATTATCTTCACTATAATTATGTAGAAAACTTGTAATGTTTTGTATTGATTATTAATTACCAATTAGTGTCAATGAATAACTTCCTAGTCACAAAAAAATGTGTTTTCTTTCTTTCTTCTAATATTTTTGTCTATGCATGTCATACTACTATGTCTACGCATCATCGTATCTTGTATTCGTATAGATAGTGATTTTTTATTTTAATGTGTGTTCCCAGACTCTGCACAAGTTTGGACTAAAAAGAGATTACTGATAAACCACGGTATGGTTTAAATCACAACATTTGTATTAATGTTTCGTTTGAGAGATCTATATATTAATTAATACGTCAAGTGAAACATTAGACCCATTTAAAAAAAATGTTGGGCGGACGGAGTTGTATTAAATTTTGCATACTTATATTTATTAATGTCGCATACTTATATTTGCGGCAATGGGCTCACCCCCTATTACGTGGAACAGGAATACACATGGTGAAAAGTGGGCATATAATTAGCCCCTTCGGGGATGGCCGGCGTGACAGATATATAAATATATTTTACATATGAGAAGAAGTGGAGAACGGCTAAAGTTAACTGTATGCATAAAAATACATTAAATCAATAAAATTAAATTACACTCGTTACCATGTATTTGACACAAACACGCATCCTATTATACTCTTTTGTTTAATGTTAAAGTCTGTGGTCAAATTTAGATTAGGAAGGACCTCGAAAAGGAATTAATTCAAACTTTAAAAGTATAACGACTTCCTATCGAATTTCGACGGCAAACGGGTCTCTAGTACTAATTATTACATTAATAAAGGTGAATTTCAGGATCTGGGAAGCGTCTTTTTTATAACAATAGAAGTTACTGTTAAGTGTTTATGGGTTTTATTAGTAATTGTGTATGTATGTATTTTTTCCAATCAACGTTAGCTGGTTTTCTGCTTTGAAAACTTTTAACTTTTGATATCGTCACTGATTTGTTCTCTCTACCTTTGTTTTGTTACATCAATTTTAATCGATTTATTTGCAGATGCTCTCGTTAAAGTTTCGTACGAGTATAACTTTCGCATGATAAAACAAGTTTTGTCAATGTAATCCATTGCCATCTCTTTATCGGACATTTGTACAGAGTCAACTGTTTTTTTGTATTAAGTACTTTTAGTTATTTTGTGCATGCTATTTAATCTTGAAATTATCTATACCAAATTGCACACGCATTTTCGTCAACATACTGATCAGAATCTTCTCGGTGCAGCAATCCTACATCAATCACACGGCATCCATTTGCAAAGAGAGAGCACCCTCCATTAACACTTTTAACGTAATTAGCACTCACCACAAACAGAAAGGCGATAGCAAACCGCATTTCGCAAATTAACGAACTTTCACTGCGTACGCGCTCACAAACATCGTGGAGACGACCGGCCGCCACTACCGTTGCTCACTTACTAACTTTCTTTCCCACTGTCAATCTCAAGGACTGCATCTGTTGCACTTTTCGGTGTCAAACGTGGTCCTTGAAAGGTTGCTGGTGCACTGTTATGGGTTTTATGATCGAATTGTAGTAAAGCGCTGCGCCGCCCGGTGGCTGGTGACTTACACCGTCGCGAATGAAAGTAGGTGCGTGGCAATTTATTGGAACGAGAAATTGTATGACATTGGGTTCGAAACGCAACATGGGAATAAGGGCAGTGTATATTCATACAGTAGTTTTATCACGTCGTAGACGTTGTGGTACAGCATTTCATTAAGTCAGAATTTGAATGTCTAAAGATAAAATTTGTCCTGTAACATCAGAAAATTGTTTCGGTGCTTTGTCATTAATATCGACGACATAGGGATTTTTGTTCAACACCATAAGTGTTATTTAAGAGGTCACTTGCCTTGGCTGCACGTGTTATGGTGCACCGGTCTGGACCAATAAGGTCATTGTTTGCACAGGTATAACTAGTGCGAAGTTAACTTCTCGCATTGATATCTTTATCGCAAATTATGTGCTCTTGGTCAATTTTAAGGTTCAGAGACACGCTGCACGCTGGATATAGCTTTTTTTTAGTAAGAGATCCATTACGAATTTCTAGACTATTTTAATGTGATAATATTGTACGTGATTAACTTCAGAAAAATAGTATTGGCGTTTGAACACTTCCACTGAAGGGCGTCACCTCTACCAGTTTTTTCAAATAACTGTTGATAATGAGCTGCTGAGAATAACATGAGCCACCACGAGTCTGGTCATCTTCCATATTGTGTTGTTAAATTTTGTAAAGGGCTTGATAAATTTAAGCGTTAACTATATTTGTTTAAAAAGCTAATACATTTTTTTGCTTGTCTTGGGTTCTACATTTTCACGAGGAAATAGATGTAATATCATTCTTACTACTTCCATTGTTCTGATATTCTGATCCTGAGACTTTATCATATTTGAACTAGGCCGTATATTTTTGGCGATGGTTATTGCTGTGAATCCTGGGGTGCAAGATTCAAGGCAATAGTAGTGAAGTTGAGATAAAAGTCTCTTTAGTCTATTTATAACACAATCACTCCAATAAAACGCCATTTACTCGGCGTTAATCAATAAATTCTAAAGTCATACAACGCTGCATTCAAGAATTCGCTTCGTCCAATCATCAATCATTATAATTTCTGTTATTTCACGGTATTAGACACACAAGAGCAACGCGTTACATTGCAAATTCACACGATATAAAAATTAGGTTTCATTTGCTGCCGAGAAAGAGTCTGTGCTATTGAGTGGGTCAGTCGAGTAATCGTTGTCAGCCACTGTCTGTAGTCTATCGCATTCTTACAATTATGTTTGGTATAAGAGAGAAAAGGTAGGAGAGCATGCGCGTGCGCTGCACCGTTATCCGGCGACGATATCTTGAATGAAGATGGCGTTTTCTCCCGCGCCAAAACAATGACACCCAAGACCTACTACTTTAAAAACGAAAGGTGCACTGATTAACGAGAAGGCTTTTATTTTTTTGTCGTACTTATTATACTTCGGGGTGGCCATTCTAATCATAATTATGTAGAGCTTTTTGTTGACTGTACTGTTTGTTTGATATATCTTCAGTATTCCATTTTTTAGTGCGCAGAGAGCGATCAAAACGGTATTCAGCAATGTAATAGTGCTGCTCTGAATACTGTTTCGTTAACGAAGAAAGCAAGTTTGTTATTACTTTATGTTTCCATCTTTAGACTGCGGAAGTAGTTTTGCTGTTTCCAACTGAAAGTTGACACCAGATTAAATTCTTGTCGTTAGAAGCATCTAACAGTAATATCATATAACAGTCTAGACTAATAGGTAACATTCATTATCAGGGTAATATACTATATTACTAGTATATAGTATAGTAATCTGCTAAGCTCCAACATTCGCGGCCACATAATCATTTTTGTCAAACATACATATTTTTGTCAAACATACATATTTTAACGTGGAGTATTGTCTGTCACTTTAGCTTCAACTGTAGTTTTTTTTTGAAGTTCCTTAGACTTCTATTATGCTTAAGGCTGAAGGAGTTTAAGGCTATTGTGTGTTTGGATGAGATTCACACCCTTTGCAGGCTCTTCGACTCAATCGTTCACTGTCCAACAGTCCATAGTGTGTACTTATAAGATGTCTATACAACTAGACAAAAGTTCAGTTTCTAGTTTCCTATACTAACTATTTTCATACAAATCAGTTTAGTCTTACGATGTAATGTGTGAAGTTGTGAATACACGTATGTATAGGTAAGCAGACAGTCACTAGACATTCACATCCAAAGTAACAATATTGACATAAGCACTTAAATACTTTCACCAAATATTATGTGGGCGTATATTAACTGAGCAGTGCGAATTGTTATATGTATGGAGAGTGCAAATTCTTTATACACACATACAATAACGTCTATTTCGCCTAAAGGGTTAGGCAGAGGCGTGGCAATACACTTTTATAGACCATGATTTTACAATAGCAATTATCAGTAAGTCCCGCTGTTTGACGCTATCTGATGGAAGTAGGAGAAGTTAACCTGTGCAGATGGTATTGTAATATTAAACTTTCAGTAAATCTTACTACTTTGTCCTGGAACATGGCTTTCTCAGATTGCTAGGTCTTATTGAAAAAAATAGGATCACATCTAGCATATTATGTAGCTCAACTGGGGTGCAAGTCGGGGAACCTCCACGTTGGTGGTCCAGTTTCCTATCCCCTCGGGGTCACCCTGGCGGGAGTGGAAAATGGGCTTGGCTGGTGCACCCTGGAGCATCTGTTAATGGGCGCAGTCTTCAGCTTGTCCCTGTTAACCAATTTACCAATATCCCAACAGCCGACCCCATATCGTGGTGGTCGCGGTATGGCAGACCTTCAAGGTCTGCGCAGTGATGGAAGCTCCTGGCCTGGCTGGTAGTAGTGCTTCGTTGGCGTCCTCCCGGCTCGTTTTCCCGGCTTCGGCCGGTGGAAGTTAATTTTTGCCGTCGTATAGACGTGCAGCTGACCCCATGGCACGAGGGGGTCGTGGTATGGTGGGCCTGTAAGGCCCACGGTTTCGCGATAGCTCCCGGCTTGACCGGTAGAAGCGGTGCGTCGATGGTGTCACTCCCGCTAGAAGCGAGCCAACAATGCTTGGCCGCAGTCGCCTCGTTTGCTAGAGAGGTAATGGCGACAAAACGAGAGGCTTTGCGGGTGCGGGAGTGTACGGGACAGACGCTCCCGCCCCTCATGCGCGCCACAGAATAGTGACTGGCCGTGGGCGGATGGTCGGGGTACCCCGCCCAACTGGCCAGATGGCAACGGGCACCCTCCCCGTGTTCCGGTGGGTGCCCAATTAGCACTTGCCCGTACCGGCCGCTCTCTACCTCCTCTGCTTACAGATAGGCGCTCGAGAGCGGTGGTGGTGCGGGCTAGGTTCTTCAGCTCCTTATGGAGATCCGGGGTGGTCGCATTTTCGCACTGAAGCGTACCCCTCCATCCTGGGGTGCCACTTGCTGGCTCGTAGTGATTTAACCTCAGGCCTACCCTGCGAGCCGGTTTAGGGTGAGGCGGAACACCGTGGAGTTTAGTGGGTAAGACGGCCCCCAAATGGCCGGGAGTCCCACACACCATCCCTGTTGACCCAGCAGCAGGGATGACGGTGCGTAACAGCATTTCCCGCGACAACAAATAAATAAAAATGTATCTCAGACTAAGTGTATACTATAGAAACTTGCAATTCTTTACGCTGTCCGTGTCCTGCCTCTTACGAGCCTGGGTTCACAAAACGTGAAGCGGCAGTTTTTAGGCTTATCTTGTCAGTGAAGCCTGAATCCAGCATTGCTCCGATTACGACCCTATTACCTACCGAAATCGAAACACATGGCAAATTTGGAATGCCTGCGCTAGTACTTCGTCCGTTGATCAGAAGGTGCACCACGTACAGTTGAGGTTGACTTAGGCCCCAGAGAAGTTGATGGGGCCCCTAAACTCAAAACTTTCACAATCGGGATGATTATTGACTGTGTTCCTCAGGTTAATGGTCTCTTTACTTTTCCAGGAGTTCTCCCGTGAACTGGTACAATATTCCTCCCAGTTTCTGTGTTACTACGATGTTTAGCTACGGAAAAAAATCTCTCCACCATATAAGAGAGGCACCCATGGCGCGATCGTTGTGCGGGATTCACAAGGAGAGGGTGAGATTAAGTTGAAAAGCTCTTTAGTTCACTCGGCGTAGATTCGATAGTCTGTTATTGACTATGATATTGCACTGGTTACAGGTATGGTTGATTCTGACCCTAAAGACATTACTGAATGTCATACCATTTAGACCTTACCATTAGGAGTATTTTATTGTAATTTATACTCCAGTAGATTATAATCCAGTACAAGTTACATTCTACTGGAGTATAAATCACAACTAAATATAATGTCTCTTTTAAGAAAGTATAGGCTTGTCTTGTTTGAATAGCTGTAAAACGATACAAGAAGTGTGAAACTGTAGCTGTTAATAGCACTGAACAGTGCTGCAATGCTATGGCTGTCCTCGGATGGGCGACCGCTTTGTGGCATTTCTATTTACAGGCGTTTCAGTACTTCACGTCTTTGGTCCCGGTAGCTAGTAACATGGCAGTCGTTAAAGGTACAAGCGTAAGGCCCACCAGATCGGAAGTGGTCACCGTAACCTATGAATCTAGTGACCCACAACATAGAAATATGGAGTTTTTACTGGCCGGACACGGGTGGCGACCCGTGTCCGGCCACTAACAACCCTGTGTACACTAAGTGATTAATATTTTTTTCGCTGTCCAGGTTTTGTAATTATTCATCATTTGACTGCTGACCTTCCCCAATGATCGCCATCATTTTTTGCGTGCATCCAGCAAGCTCCCGCAACTTTGATCAGGTAGTCTGTCCAACTTGCGGAATGTCTACGCACTTTGGGTTTTCCAGTACGCGGTCGCCACTCAAGAATATTTGAATCGAGTAATATTAAAAAATACGTTTTTTTAATTATACCTACAAAATACTTACAAGAAGAATATTTTATTCACATGCAAGGAATCGAAAAGTGGACTTAAATAAATAATAGTGCTTACAAATTATCATAGTAGGAAGAAAAATGTTCTTTCTCATTCTGATGGTAAAAGTATACCTAATTGGTTGTTGGTTCTTGAAGGTTGAAGAAAGCAAGTGAAAGAGTGAAACTGATTATCTCTGTTGCATCGTCGATAAATGATAGCTTTTATGCGTCAAGGCTATCGACATTTGCCTTTCACAAGGACGTAACAGCATGCAACTTTCACGCAGTTAGAAAGTGCAGAATAAGGAAAATTGAGCGTTATAATCGATCGATGGGCGATTATCATACGGATAATTAAGTAATCCTATTAAGTAGGATTACTTAATTATTCAAGTTAGATTAGATTAGTTGATCAAAATACTTAAATTTGTTAAATTATTTAAATTGTATAAACATTACATAACGTAAGATTACGATAAAATGGTGATTAATACACTAAGGTTTAATACACTTTCAAAAACGGAAAAGTCTAATGACCTCGGCCGAATACCCAGACGTGCATGTAGCGAAGACTGAATCTGCAGGAAGCGAAAAGAGTAGGCATGGTTCGCGAAGCCTGGCGATCTGTCCTTACTGACTACCCCGTCAGGGATACAGCGTGAAGATAGTTAGTTAGTGAGGTTTGAAAAGTAGTTGTAATAACATATGATTGCAATCATAAATAAAAATTCTGACTTTATTCCTATACGCATGGGGGTGCAGATTAATATTTGTAATTAAGTACACACAGGAAAAATTATACATCATGTAATTTTTGTAATGACCGTTTTTCGAATCACTACTAAAGTACAAAAACTTGTAAAAAACGCTGAGCACAAAAAGTTGATGTCTAAACGGTGTTGGGACTAAGTGGATTGCGAAACGTAGGAGGTTCGAACTCAGAAGCCGATATCAGCATCATTGCCCTATCAGTTGGAGGCAGGTGACCCGTATCTCTTGCAGACTATATATATATATATATATATATATATATATAGTAACGGTCCACCTACCGTTACTATAGCTATTGGAGGTTCTTGAAGTTAACGATTTTTCAGATTGTAAGACAATGAATACAAAAGAAGAAATAAATTCAAGTTTAGCATTTATTTATTAAAAACCAGTCCTTAACATATTTACATTGGTTAAGCCTTTTCTAATACTTAACTTATCGAATACATCATATCGGTTTAGATATAAGATTTCTCAATTTGTTCCAGAATTCATCTGTGTGCTTCTCGTCCCACGCGTGATAGATCTTTGTCCTCAACAAATACTTTAAAGTCATCGTTAGATATTTGCTTTGTATATTCCCTAATCTCACTAATATTAAGGGGTCATAAGATGTCCCGTCTTCCATAAATATTCTGTGGTATTCTGCTAACTGCGCCTCCCAGCGACACCAGTGGGACCTGGCGAAACTATTACTTATGATCAAGATTATATACTTGCTTTCACGAATACACATCATAACAGATTCGGATATGGACGAACCTATCTCAAAATCTCTCTCATATACGCATAATTTTAAGTAGGGGGGTTGAGACTCCATTTGATAAATCATCTCTTGAACGAATTCTCTATCGTCATTCGAATATGACACAAATGCGTCGTACTTATACGCTCTATTTAATGCTGCCTTTGAACGTTTTCTAGGCAGCTTTCTCCCCAGAGTTAATTTAGCTAAAAAAATCCAATAATGTATATAAACTTTATATCTATACATAATTACTAATATCATTACGACTAAAATAACAGTAACCAAGGAAGGTGCCGTCCAAATTAGCACCACCATATCAGATATATTGTCATGCATTAAACAGTGAGAAGTTTTTAAAGATGCAAGATATTCAGATACTCTCCTATTCTCCCACAAGCCAGGACTACTGCACAGAAATTTAGAACAAGAAAAAAATTGTTTTAAGGCTTCTGTGCCATTAACTTCTAACCATTGGTTAGTGGTAAACATAGATTTGCAGTCACATGCAAAGATGTTATGAAATAAGTTTATTACAACATTAGAACTGTCTTTGGTCTCAAGTAAATATCCAAAATCCTCCATCATACTGATAGAAAAATGAGATAATTTATTGTTCATAAGGTACAATGTGGTTGGCTTTACCCCAGAAGACAAGAATATTGGTTTCCACCATGATATTAATAAATTCTCGCTAAGGTCTAAAAACTTCAACATTTTTAACGGCTTGATTACTTCTGCAGTTATATAATAAAGTAGATTATTTCTGAGCACCAAATGGGTTAAGTTTGGCATCATTTCAAAAATGTTTTCATCTACTAGCAGGTGGTTGATTCCACAATTTTCGAAGCTAAGAATTTTCAGCATATTTAAACCTTCAAATTGATCACATGTTAAATTCTCACTAGACGTTAAAGGGTTATTAGCTAAATTTAACATTTCGAGTCGTTTCAAAGGCTTGAAGCTACCAGGCCCTATCTGATACAAAGTAGCATTTTGCATATTCAGTATTTTTAAATTTTCTAATCCTGTGAAAGTATAGTGAAATATTGATCTTACTCTGTTAAAAGCAAGAAATAATATTTGTAGTCCTCGACTTTCTTTGAATGTATATCTATCAATTTCAAAAAATAGCGGATTACTTGGTAATCCCCTATTTTGAGAAAGGTCTAAAAACTTTAACTGATTTGACAGATGAGTTCCGTGAATGCCAGGTAAATTATTTCCACTTAATAACAAAACTTTTAGGTTTGGGAATTTTTTAGGAGCGAAAGACTTGTCCTTTACCCAAATAGCGGAGACCTTTCTCAAGTCCAATACTTCTAAATTTACCATCTCTGGGAAAAGGTCTTCATCTATAGTTTCAAATTGATTTCTTGCCAATATTAAGGTCTGTATAGTGGAATTGGCTATAATATTGAGAAGTTTTCTTGGTGGTCGCTTCCTGAATCCTAAACCAGATAAATCTAATTCTAATAAATGTATTTCAAAGTCTATTAATGTTTGTATAAAGTCACCAATTACAGAAGAATACAAATCGTTGTCTGCAATTTGAAGTTTTGTCAAATATTTAAAAGGTAGAAAACTTTGTGGATGTACATAGTCTAACCTACATAAGTTAAGATGAAGTCTTCTCAAGTTGGTTCCATTCATTGGATGAAAAGCATTTATAGGAATTTGTTCAAAATTATTTTCTGATAAATCTAGTCCCAATAGCGAGGGCAGAATACTTGGTTTCAAAGCTGGTGTCAACTGAACTATTGATCCAAATCCATTGTTCACTAAAGTCAAGTTGCGAAGATGAACGAGTCCATCAAAAGTATTTTCATGTAATGTCCGAAGCGCTGTATTATAGGATATTGAGAGTTGCTCTAGATTCGTCAAATTCAAAAATATTCCAGGTTGTATGTATTGAAGTTTATGATTAGCTTCTATTTCAAGAACTTTCAAGTAGTACAGTGAGTCCAGTACCCCGCGATGTAGATCTGTAATAACTGAAGTCCTGACTCTTAAAACTTGGCTACGCACTGTCACCTACAAAGAGAAAAGAAAATATTTAAAACTAATCTTATTATAAATAAATATTGTGGGGCACTTTACTATGTTACATAATATATTAATGTAATTACATAGTAACTTATTTTTGCTTTTAACTTTGACTGCTGCCGCTTACTACCTGACCCCCGCGGCTTTGCCCGTGACATACTTTGAATTCCCGTCGTATACATTTAATCCAGTCGTTTTACAGAAATGAATGATAATTTGCCTGATTTGTTGACATTTATGATTACTGCTCCGCTCTCCTGGGTAGTAACGTGATCTTATATAGCCTATAGCCTTCCTCGATAAATGGACTATCACTATCCAACACAAAAATATTTTTTAATTCGAACCAGTACTTCATAAGATTAGCGCGTCCAACCAGACAAGCAAACAAACTCTTCAGCTTTATACATTAGAATAGAGTATAGATGTAATTTAGAAACCAAACTACCTAATTGAACTTTAAAAGATTGTAGGACGTTCCTAACAAAATTCTTCACGTCTTGGCTTCTGTTGTATTACAGAATTATATATCTGAGTATTATATTGTTTCTTGACATTGTAACTTACGGCCGTATTCCAGAACGTTTCTCAATACTCAATCGACGCTTGAGAGTAGATTTTATAAGGCAAATACTAGCCTCAAGCGTTGATTGAGTTTGCGAAACGTTCTGGAATACGGACCTTAGAGTCAAAGTTATATTTAGTACTTATCAAAAAAACTAGCCTTTGCTTATTTAAGTATTTGTTACGTTACACACTGTTATTCAGTTTGCTATAACGTCCACTGTGTTAAAATTAGACATTTAAAATAAAACACGTGGTGTTATCAAAAGACAATCTCGTGGTTTGGTCATAAAACTTAAACAAATGTTTACATCTCAGCTGTCAACCGTGTACATAGTTGCTTTCTGACAGCTAAATAAATGGGTAGCGATTAAAAATAAGTACAATTTTTCAACATGTTTTCCTACGGAGATAGTAAGATAATTCAACCGGTGTTTTTGATAGGATTTAGTTTTTATACTATTTTCGTTTGTTGTCAAGTAACGCTTATGTGGATGAGCTAAACTTGGATTTATTGACAAGCGCTTCTTCACAGTGTTTACTCAGTGTTCTGTAAGTGATTAAGGTATTAAGTATCTTACAACCCGGCCAGTTCCTAGCCTTTCCATTTACGAGTCGTTTTTAGAGTTTTGTGCTTTGGAAGTCACATTAAGCCGTCCTTGGTCTCGTCTACTAATATCATAATAATCGTTAAGTCAACTTAAAATATCTTTGAGAAATTTCAAGACAGTGGTAGTCACAACCTGCACTTGTCCATTTCAATACGGCATTAGGCTCACCGCCTTATAGTGGGACAAAGTTTTACAAAAATGTGGGCATAAAATACTGGACTTGATGTATGTTGTAAAAAAAAAGAAATGTG
Organism: Thumatha senex; assembly: GCA_948477245.1. NCBI lineage: Eukaryota > Metazoa > Arthropoda > Insecta > Lepidoptera > Erebidae > Thumatha > Thumatha senex. Next base: position 1,761,316 of record OX419740.1, on the reverse strand, counting down.
TTACCTTTGGAAACTTTTTACACTCATAGCTGCCAAAACACACAATGATTTTAAGATGCACACTGGCCCTGCAAAAGCAGCCAGAAGTCCAGTCTTTGCCCAAGACTATAGGCAGATATTCTTCGACATTCTCCCGAGGTAATAAGTTGTTGATTAGAATTTGATATTTCTCTATGACGTCACTGTTCGACACACATTGAGTGAAACAAAACAACATCCAGAGGAAACGAACTGGTGACATGACTTGCACTCTGAAACAAGATATTATACAGCTTTGAAAATTAAGTAGATTGTAAATATGTGTGTACGAGTATATTTTAGTCACGCATATCAAGTCAGTTATAAGATGCCGGTTTCTTATAAACGGACATGTTTATATGGCGTCAATTCCATCAAAAGCTCCTTTTCAGCATCTGTGCTGAAGGATTAGGTTTAATAGATCTCAAAAGTGCTGAGAAGATATTCCATCAAGAAAAAAATCAGCAACCCTTAAGACTTGGGTAAATCCAGTTTTCCTTTGAGGTTAATTGGGCAAAGAAAGGTTATATCTCCTTAAAATGATAAACAAAGTGAAAGACACCAAGATAATGATTATAAAAAAAGTTCAAGTTACTGTCTTCCTGGACAAATTGTAAGTCATGAGAGATATACCAAAGAGATATTTGGTTTAGGGATTTTGGACTTTTGTTTTTTTTTTTGATGATATCGTCATGGATGCTATACCAAACTCCACGAAGGCCACCTACTATTCGCTGAGAATGGATGACCCTCAGATGAAAACCCCATGGCTACCCACAGATAGGTGGACTTTTCCAACACGAGCAATCCGTTATGAAGAAATGAGAGAAAATTATAGTTAAGACGTTGCTTTCAATTTTTTTTTCGTTGGCCTTAAACGAACCTGCGCCACACAGGCTCATTTGCCACAGGCACACTACAGCAAAAGTCGATCTCGAGCGACATAGAGTGAGATAATACAAGAAATTTACTTTGTTATTATTGTAATGTCGTGAAACGTGTTTCGTTGTCACATCTTTCATGAAACGGTATTATGAAACTATTATTTTATAATTAAATATAATATATAGATTTTCTGTCGGGTTTTTTGGAGGATTTTTTATTTGACGCTGATTAGGGCTGAGTAAATCTTACTACTTGTCTTATTTAACTTTAGTTAGTTAGGTTTACTTATCCAATATATTAGCTATCTCTAGTGTAACTAACGTTTTAAGGTACTTAAAATTAAAAAAAATTACACCGGCAAGACTTGACCCCGTAGCCTTTGCATATCGAGGGCAACGCTCTGATCAGCTGATACAGAACCGATCTGAAATCGGTTCAAATTCTTCACTATTAAGAAGTATTTTTAAGTTCCATCCGAACCATTGTCTAGAGTTCTTCAGCCCTTTCAGTCTATAGCTGTTTGTTTATTATGTTAGTGGGATATATGCTAAGTGGTAAAGATAGATCTCACCAACCAGTATGTATCTACAAGTCCACGTAATATTGCGGGTGTAGGAGATAGATGTTTCAAGTTAGTTGTTCAGCTTCCGACGACCTCTTATCAGTTTACATTGCCTATTTGCTCATGTATATGATGTTATAACAAACTCTAGGAAGGGTTTCAATTCATTTTAATAATATTGATCGTAAAAAAATGAACGGTGTAGGGGCCCGTCTGCTCTGCGATCTCCGGGGCCCAAGCGACATTAGGTAATGTGCACTTGCTGACTAAAGGATGATCCAACGACGCAGACGTTTGACATTATTATATTGCAACCAATAGACTAAGAACGCATTCAAGGGGCCGAAGTCTACTATTGACAAGCAATAGAATAGAACCAGAATCTTTGTTTTTGCCGTAAAAATGTTAGTTGACTTAGTGCAGTGGAAAATGCAACTGACAAGCGGCCACTGGCGCGGTTCGTGATAGTAGAATTCTATTAGTCCAGTCGACCGATAGACGTCTATTGTGGTACGATTGTAATAGTAGAGTACAAAATAATGTCAAAATTATGCCTTTGGCTTTCTATTGAGCGACGATTTCGATTATATTTCGACAAGATTGAAATAGAAGACTCGGCCCCCGGGTTAATTATGCACACATCCTACTCGCGATAACCACTTTCATGCATCTATTGAAGCACCTATTATATACGTATTAGGATGTTGGGAGCAGTTTAGGCAGATCATTTTGTGGAATGACTTATGTGACATTGGCTCACGGTAATTACAACACTAGCAGTACTTTCAGTCGGTGAAATACGTGTGAATTCAAGATCTATTGATTTGAAGTTGTATGATATTTTTTAAAGCTAAAACTGCCATTACAAAAAGTTTGCCGACCACAGCATTTTGTGGCACTGTGTGACAGGACCATGTAGGCCATTAGTCAGATTGGTATAGTTCTCGGTTGTACATGTTTGGTATTGTATGTACTAATCTACCCTGAGTGTCAATCGTTTATAAATACTGACTCTTTATTGTTTATCAATCGCACCTTATTCGCGAAGGGGTATCAGAGGCATATTATACGCACAGATTCCTGTCTTACGTAATAGGTGGTGAACCCATTGCCGTGTTGAGATAGACAGACGCAGGTTTTGGCTGCCTGCTATTGAAATATTTCAAGCCATCTATAAGACCACAGCTCCTGAGGTACCTAGAAGATCACGACTTGCTCAATGACCGGCAGTACGGTTTCCGTCACGGTCGCTCGACTGGTGATCTTCTTGTGTATCTCACACACCGCTGGGCGACGGCTATCGAGAGTAAGGGAGCGGCTCTAGCAGTGAGTCTCAAAGGCCTATGATCGGGTCTGGCACCGTGGTCTTCTATAGAAATTGCCCTCCTATGGACTGCCCGGGGGACTTTGCGAATGCGTATCCAGCTTTTTGGCCGGTAAAACTATCAGAGCCGTCGTTGACGGTTGCTGTTCGTACTACATGGCCATCAATGTTGGGGTCCCGCAGGGCTCAGTGTTGTCACCCACTCTGTTTTTGCTGCATATCAATTACATGCTGTCCATTGACGCCATTCATTGCTATGCAGATGATAATATGGGTGACACTTATTACACGGGTCGCTCCAATGTCCCCCGGTCTGCAGTGGAAGAAAGTCGTGAACAACTTGTGTCTAAAATCGAGGCTACTCTTGCTAGAGTAGCGCCGCAATTCAGGGCACACCTCTTTCCATCTCCAATAGTATTGTGATCCTTGGTGTTGAGATCTCTAGTGACGTCCAATACTGAAGTCATTTAGAGGACAAGGCGAAGCTGGCCTCCAAAAAGCTCGGAGTGCTCAACAGGGCGCGGCAGTACTTTACTGCAGAGCAAACACTGCTCCTCTATAAGTCGCAAGTGTGGCCGCACATGGAGTACAGCTGTCACCTTTGGGCTGGTGCACCTGAATACCAGCTTCGACCTTTTGACTCGGTAGAAAGGTGTGCTATGAGGATTGTCAATGATCCTTTACTAGCGGGCGGTGTCGAGCCCCTTTGCGATAGGAGAGACTTTGCCTCCTTATGCGTGTTTTATCGCCTGTACAACAGTCTGTGCTCTGAGGAGTTGTTTGATATGATGCCCACGGCTACCTTTTATCATCGCACCGCTCGCCATAGACAGAGTGCTCACCCTCACACTTTGCGTCCGGAGCGCACGCACACGGTTAGGTCCGATAGAGGCTTAGATTGTGGAATGAACTCCCTGCCTGAGTTTTCCCGAACGTCTACAGTATGGGGTTCTTCAAAAGGGGTCTTAGAAGGTTTATAAAGGGTCGGCAGCGCGAGTGCTGCACCTCTGGTGTTGCAAACGTCCATAGGCTACGGTGAGCACTTTCCATCAGGTGGGCCGTACGCTTGTCACCTCAGTGGTATAATAAAAAAGACCTTCAACTTAGCATAACGACCGGACTGCCATGGTACTGGCTCGTAAATAGAAATGGCACAAAGCGTTTATCCATCCGGAGACCAGCAATAGCGAATATTGCTTATTGCATTGATCGTTAACAAAGCACACAGAATAGTAGGCCTATGAGCGCTTACTATCATTTTCATTATCAATTAATTTCTCTTCATCATCATCCGAGCTTCTGTCCAAGTTGCGTCTCGCAACGCTCGGGGTCCGCTTTCCTACTTTTTGTCCTCCACTTCGCACGGTCGTCGGCATCCCCTGTAGTGAGATCAATCTCTCTTCATATTATTGTATTCCCAGTTCCTTCCAAACCCTACCTGAATTTAGAGCCCGAAGTCATTTTAAGTTGGCTGCTAGGAGCAACTATTGTTTGGTGTTAGACCAACCCCATAAGCCTACGTCGTTGCCTCGTCTTTTAGTTAACAGGTGCACCGCACCGCTAGCAAGTGCCTCACCTGTTAGCTAGTGATGGGGCCCCGGAGATCTTGATGGCCTCATCATTGTTATTATCAATTTATTAAAAAACCTTTCATAATTATGTAACATATTCAATTACAAATTTGTTAGTAGTTAAAATCAAAACCAAGCTAAGTAAACCGAGTCAACACATTTCTATATTTGTATTTGTACCAAGATGGTGCGTTATACATATAAATAAAATTGAAGTGTCCGTTTGTAATTCCAAATTAAAATCCAAAATAAATCCTTTTAACTAAATACATTTTTTTTACATGCTGTCCATTGACGCCATTCATTGCTATGCAGATGATAGTACGGGTGACACTTATTACACGGGTCGCTCCAATATCTCCCGGTCTGCAGTGGAAGAAAGTCGTGAACAACTTGTGTCTAAAATCGAAAGTATACAGTACAAAAATATTAAAAAAAAATATTTGACTGTCTGACTGGGTGTTTGTGCGGGGATTATGCGGACATCTTAGCGTCATTAATTTATTGAAAGTAGATAAACACGATTCTAAGACAAGATAAAAGCCTAATAACACAAATATATTGCAGCCTAAGCTGTGATGGCACTAAGGCATAGCTCTTGCCTTATCCGATGCAGAAACACACCGAAACAAACGTGTCCGGTGAGTATCTGCGTTAGCCGATAGGACAGGCATCCGTGCCGCAGCTTCAACCAATCCTTTAGGACAGGTCTATATCGTACCCTACGCTTGGTTGCTCAATTTGCTCCTCCCACTCCTCCATGAGCATCTGGCGGATCTAGGATCGCTGTTCTTCATGAACAGCGAAGCTTTTATCATGAACAAAAAGGTTTCCAAAAAAATTTTAACATTAACATGACAATTTATGATTTTTTATCTTATGTAACAACCTCTGTTGATGAACGAATACCAGTCTGCGCATTATGCACAGATATGACAAAAGCTTGTGATTATGTTAATCATAAACTGTTATTAAAAAAAATGCAGGGGTACGGAATCAGAGGAAATATTCTTAAACTACTGGAATCCTACTTAAGTAATCGAATTCAGTACACAGAAATTTCAAGAATATGTTCAAAGCGCAATCTAGAAACCATACATCACTCTGAACCTAGAATTGTCAAGTATGGGGTACCTCAAGGTAGTGTTCTAGGACCGTTGTTATTTTTAATTTACATTAACGACCTTCCTAAACATACACATTGTAATATGGTGCTGTTTGCAGATGATAGCGGCACAGCAATAATTAAATGTACTAATCTTAATAAATACCAAAATGATATAAACAATTATCTGTCTAGTATTATTACATGACTAGACAATAATAATTTAATAATAAATCTTAAAAAGACTAAATTGATGCATTTCCATCAAAGATGTGTCATCCCAACTGTTAATGTTATATACAATGATTTTAAAATAGAGGAAACTACCACAGCTAGATTTCTTGGTATAACAATTGATAAAAAACTAACTTGGAAGCCACATACGGAACAGTTATGCAAGAGATTGAGTCAGTCTGCTTATGCTCTTTTACAACTCTCGAAAAAAGTAAATCAGGAATCACTTTTGATGGCATATCATGGGTTAGTAGCATCCATCTTAAGATATGGTGTAATATTCTGGGGGCATTCGACAGATAGGGAGTCGGTATTCAGATTGCAAAAACTATGTATCAGGTCCATGTGGGGGTTAAAAGTTACAGATAGCTGTGTACCATACATTAAAAAATTTAAATTGCTGACGTCGCCGTGCCTATACATATAGGAAGCAGCTATTTTCGTTAAAACTAATTCCAATCTGTATACACGAGTGTCTGATGTTAGAAGAGGCCCAGTCCGAAGTCAATATAGTGAACAGTTATGTAATGTCAAATGCAACACAGCCCTTATGGAAAAATCTATATTTGGTACGTCGTCAAAAATTTTTATAAAATTCCAATGGAAATGACACTGTCTGTACCTAGATTTAAAAAGCGATACAATCATTGTTAGTTGATAAATGCTATTACTCGCTGGATGAATTCCTATATGATGATACAATATAATGTTATTTTTAGCCTATCTTATTATGTTATGAATAATTAAATTGGTAATTAATACAAATTGATAATTGTTCAATATTGAAATTAATTAATTGTTGTTGATTCATTAATGCATGTTTATTTCATATTTTTTTGACATTGTATTTTAATTTCATAGACTTTAACTAATTACTATAATTTGTATGCCCAATTGGCAAAACATAGTAAACTAATTACTATTTAAGATCATTGTATACCTATGTTCTATAAAATAAAGATTATTATTATTATTATTCAATTTCTCACAAATAACATACATTAGAATGAGTGAGCAACTATTGACGAAGAAGATTATATTGTGTGAAAGTAGAGTATAGAAGGAGTCAGGGTAGGCCGAGACTTACATATGATGACCACGTTAGCAGATTGCTCAAAAACGGAAAAGTCAAAAGTATGCATGTATAAAGCGATTGATGAATTTGCAAGAAGCGAAAGAAGTAAGCATGGATCCCGAAACCTGGCGATCTGTCCTCTCTGACTACCCCGTCAGGGTTTAATTACCATACATTAGAAGCATTTCTAGAACAAGAATACACATTCCAAACAATATGTATCTCAGAATTTTGGCTATCACGACGCAATAACACGGAACAAATTAGTGGCTATATAATTGGGCTTTTTTCTGCCGAAGCCTGCGATAAGTGCGGAGTCCGTATACGTACACGATTATATAGGTATAGATACAGAGGAATCTATCAAAGTGAATAGTATCTACCGTCATCTGGAGACCCAGCTAAAAGATGTTTTTTATGGTTGTGTACCTAAAGGGTACAACGAGAGGCTATTACGTAAGTATGTTTAATCTCTTTATACTGTATTATTCTTAGTAATAGCACAGTATAAAGAGAGTAAACCTACGTTATGGTTCTATCCGCTCCGCTGTTCGTCTGTCACCAGGCTGTCTCATGAACCTTGATACTAAGACTATTGAAATTTTCACAGATAAAGTATTTCTGTAGCCGCTATAACAACAAATTCTAAAAACAGAATAAATTAAATATTTAAGAGGGGCTCCTATACAACAAACGTGATTTCGTGCCGTTTTTATAGATAAGAGTACGAAACGCTTCAACTGTCTTGCACTTGGACGGTTTGTTAATTAAAATAAATGTTAGAGTGATAGGCAAATAGGACTTATAATTATATGAAAAGGATTATTTTATCGTGCTATGTGAAAAACAACATACGCACATAGCGTAACAAGTTAATAACCTTTTGTAAAACGTGTACGTCTCATATCGTAACATATTGTCTCAACGGAAAAGATAACCAAGAAAGTGCTTACTAAATTTCCTTGTTTCTTCTTTGTAATCATTCAATATTACTTGATAGGTCTTTGTGCAAAATGGTCACTTAATTACATGTACAGTAACGAGTTTTTCCCGAAAGTATAGGCAGAGAAAACTATATACCCACATTTTACCATTAATGTATTTTATCCCACGTAATATGTAGGTACTAAGCCTATATAAAAGCTTAATTGAAAATGGACAGGCGCAGGGTGTAGTTGCCCACTGTTGAACATTTTCAAGTCAGCCTTCAACTAGGCTTAACGATTACCATTACGGCAACCGGAACCAAGAGATTTTAGTGTGTGTGCTTTCTGAAACACGGAACGTTCGTAATTGAAAATGCCAAAAACGGTCACCCATCTCAGAACTAACTGTAACCTGTCCTTTTAAGATCTCCGGGACCCAAGCGACCTCATCTGCTAGCGGTGCACCAACTGAATAAAAAACGAGGCAACGACACAAGCGCTCTTACGGGGTAGGGAAGGCAGTCACCCCCACAGACGTACAAGAGTAAGCGGACCAAACATATTCCCTTGCTTATGGAGCAATACCTCATATGTTTTACTCTAGCCATTTGTTGTATAAGGTTATCTTTGTTACTGCTGTGTAGCTACATCTAACTCACACTTTGACAGCGAACAGCGCGTAGCCAATTTCTCTACTACAACTAAGCTACAAACTTGCAATGACAACCGCCGCTGTCATCTTTAAATCGATGATTTAAGTGTCGAAGTGAAAATATTATATAAAATTATTGTAAATTGTTACAGAAGTAGACATAAAATATACAAAAAGGTGTTGTGCATAGAGTGATGAAGTTACATTATCAACAAATCACCAGAAATAACTAAGTTATGCTACCTGTCTATGTGTGTATAGGCTACGCTATTTTCAGCTAACGTTGGGTCTGCTTACTGTTTTATATATCTGTGGTCACACCTAACAATGCCGAAAATAAAAAGTCGTACAATTGTTGCTCCTAGCAGTAAATAAAAAAGAACCCAGAACCTAATCCAGGTAGGGTTTGGAAGCAACTGGGTATAAACTAAAAAGACGAAGTAAGACCTAACCCCTTGATTATCAAAATCTATACTAATATACATATAAAGCTGAAGATTTTGTTTGTTTGTTTGATTGAACGCGCAAACCTCAGGAACTACGGGGTCGAATTAAAAAAAAGGGTTTTGTGTAGGGTAGCCCATTTATCGAGGAAGGCTATATATCATCACGCTACTACCCAGGAGAGTAGAGCAGTAATCATAAATATCAACAAATCCTGCAAATTTTCATACTTTAAACGACGGGAATGTATAATTTATAAACGACAGGATTACATAAGTGTGACTGGATTTAAAAGTATGTCACGTGCTGACCTACACTGCTTAGTGTGGGTCAGCTAGTTCAATATAAATGAAATCAGCCTATAGTAGTCCACTGCTGTTCGTGGACCTCTCCCAATTTTCACCACAACACAAGTCCCGTACCTTTCACAACCAGTCCCTCCTCACGTTCTTTTCTCGGTCGTCGGTCTATATCAAGGGAAGTCTGTTTGACTATAGAAGCCATTAACGTTTTCTAAATCCCTAAGTATTTTTCCAAAATTAGTACCATTACCTTATTAGATTGTAGCAATCAATTCTTAGACCCCGTTTTGTGGCCATAGCCCTGTATTCGAAATTGTAAAAACTTCATCCTTAAATTTTACCACTACCTACTTACTACCAAATGGTTTCTATCAGCCGAGACACGCGTCGTGATCGCAATACCTACTCCTAAGACTTCTGTACCTAAATATAGCGACTTTGTGTCATGTGCTATTTTGCTTTGTTAATCAGTTGCTTTCTAATACATCGGTATTAATTGTTTCCACTATTGCGTATAATTTATCTCCTAAAGTGCCATGAATGTAAGGGAGTGCGCGTGCCTGACACGATGACTTCCCATATACGTCACAGTAGGTCACAGTAAACTGAACATTTCGTGTTTGTAGGTGTAATAGTTACGGTTAAGCTTTGATAGGTGAATGAGTCATCCCTTAATGTTATTAGTAAAGATTTTCGGTAATTACGAATTTCTAAATGAACTCTAGAAATTTAATGCCATATTTCTACCCCTTTAAGCCTATTCGCTATAAGAAAACATAAAGCCTTTGACTTTAATACATAATTATATCCCAACACACTCACACTCTAAACACTAAATACATAACACGAACCGTTTATAGGCAGCTCACCTCTATTTCAATGACGAACCACACAGCATGGCCACACAATATTACTTTTATCTGCACAAACTCACACTTCGATCACTTCATGAACTTCACCGGGTATTCAAGCCATAATGAAAATATTGTAAAATTGTGTTTAAAATTAGTGTTTCACGAGCACTTTCCACGTTCGTTCAGATCAAACAGTAAGATGTAACTCGACGGTGTATTTGTTCAAAGATTTTCACGTTCCGACCATAACGATTGACTATTTACACACATTGTGATAACTAGGAGATAATTTTGCTCGAAGATCTTATTTAGAAAATAGTACTAACTTGGTACCTATCTACAATGTTTGAAGTCTACACCTTTCACTCTTTAAAGTTGGGCCTGGAGGCCTGGAGGCCCAGGCCTTCCTGCCCTTGAAGACTAAAATCAATTTAGCCCAGACACTTATTCAGCCCATTATAGACTATGCTGTTGCCTGCTACTTAGATGCCACAGAGGAGCTGTTAGACAAGCTTGAGAGGCTGCAAAATTTATGCATTCGTTTCATTTATAATCTCAAAAAGTATGATCACGTTTCACATTTTCGCCAAGAGCTCAAGTGGCTCCCGATTCGCCTTCACAGGAACACTCGGATACTCTGTCTCCTCTTCAATATACTGTACAACCCAAATTCCCCGTCCTACCTGAAGGAGCGGTTCTTCGTAATTTCCCTTCTTAAATTCCCATCCTACAAATCTGACCTCTATTCCTATTCCTTCTCAGTTCATGCAGTTAGGTTGTGGAACTCTCTGCCGCCAAACATCAGAGACACTGACTCTTTGATGAAGTTCAAAACCTCTATTCCACTCATAACTTCTAATGTCCTTATTTTTCATATGGTAATATCACGTATGTGTATTTTACTGCTACGATGCACATGATTTACATGTAGGTATTTTGTATGTATATATGTATTTGCATGTATATATGTATTTGCATGTATATATGTATTAGTTTGTAAAGTATGTATAAACACTTGATTCTACCTAGTACTCTTTCACACTTCTACCTTTTTCAATTAGGTATTTTAATTCTTCCTCTCCTCTCGCCGGCCTGCTGGAAGAGATTTCTTTTAGAAAAAAGCAGTGCCATTGTACTCTTTTTTTCGTATATAGTTTTGTTGTAATGTATATGTGTGTACATAAACTATTAAATAAATAAATAAATAAATGTTCTACAGATTGCTGCAAGATATCCGGCGAGCAGAATGTTATGTCAAGCGAACATTTAGACTGCCTCTATGGCGCGGTGGGAGTATATCCGACTGCTACGCAAGAGGTCGTGGGTTCGATTTTCACCCAGGATATAACTTTGTGTGATGAGCACGATGGTTTATTCTGTGTCTGGGTGTTATTTATCTATAATATGTATGTATTTAGAAATATATAAGTATGTTTTTCAGTTATATGGTTACCATATTACAAGTTCTGCTTAGTTTGGAATCAGATGGCGTTGTGTGATTTGTCCCAACGTTATTTATTTATATTTTATAATTCCTGTGGGAGTAGTAAGCCATTGACCAGACAACCAAATAAGCAAGACATTGTTTCACGCAACGAATACCTATATGACAGTTTTGAGCAGCGAACGACAGGAATGGTAAAAGTTTTAAGAAAAGGGACAAATTTAGTTAATAGAAGTGTAAAAGAACTCTAAGCTAACAGACTAACGGCTAAGTCTGTCCGACCAAGCGTCAGTCTGTGCCCATCTCTTTCTTGGGAACCATAAGAGTTTCTTGCTGGTTATTCTCAAGTTGGCCGCGCTGCGAACCGGTGGTCATGTTCTAAATATTAAATTTATTTTTAGTTCTAGTGTATGACATTGTAAAATAAAGACATTTTATTATTATTTAAAAGATAGAGACAATAACGGTGGCTGCATTCGATTCAGGACACCATGAATACGTGCAAAGGCGATTTTGAAGTTTCTACCACTTGTTTTGAAACTGGTTTCGGTTTAGAAGTCGCCTGATTCCTTCGCTACGATAGTGAAGGGGGCGATTTTGTTGAAATGCCAAGTAACTCTTGAAAATAGGCTTTGTGATCAATGCAAAGGGCTTATTTCAATTCAAAATTATTTGGATGCACGAAGCATACATTTTGGTGAAAGAGGCCCCACCGAAATCTCAAGGGCCCGAGCGAGCACACTTGCGAGCCGTGCACCTGCTGACCAACGGACGGTAAGCAATGACGAGACGGACTCGTCCTTACGGAGTTGGGAGATCAAGTTAAAGTGGTCTTCTATTCTGCTAGGTTTTGAATATGGCTAAGGTTTGGAATCAACTAGGAATACTGTTTATACTGTTGATTCATGGCACTTGGTGGAACTTGCTACAGATTTTGAATAAAAGCACTTGTACTTTTCCACTAAATTTAGGTACTTTTTACCAATTCTCGTAATAAAAGCACGGTTAAAGTTAAGTTCCGATCTAAGCTCAGACTCCTAAATCTTAAAAAAGGTATTCTCGTAACAAAGTTTTATGCATCTAACATTAACTGTAAGTTGATTAAATCGAATTGATACTGAAAGTTGAAAATGACAAAATCAGTATTCTGCTAGTCTTATTCTTTGAGACTCAATTTTGAATGAAATGTATTTGGTATTCTCGTCATAATTTATGTGTCAAATTTGACATTTATATGAGTTTGAATGTATATCAACACTAGATCGACGGAATACTGCTGAGAACCAGTTTTTGTTCGGTTAAAACGCGATTCGTGTCGGATGGCAATGAAATTCTATATTAATTGTCTCTGGGTGATGCTTAGCTGAAGTATACAGGGAATTGGCGCAGGATGTTCTCGGATAGCAGCCGTTTGCAGTATATTATTTTCAGAAACTAGTACATTAACCTTGTTTTATGTTTAAAAATTGTAGTTTTTTTAGACATAAAAGTTGTGTAAACGTGCTATAGTGAAAGACTGTGATTTGCATTGAAATGATATTTTTGATCTTGCCGCACAACTACACTTTAAAAATTACAAAAAAATACGGGTTGCACTCCGGGAGTGCCGACAGAAGTGAAAACTCAATTTATTAATAATTTATTTATCTAGACGCGTTGGTCCATGCATATATGCACACACTATAGCTGCGTATCGTAACGGGGTGTAGCGAGTCCAGATATTTATCTTATCTAAAAAATTGCGTACCGCGCTAAAAGAAGTTTTTCCTTCAAAAATTGACCGGGATCGACGTTAATGATAATGATGATGAAAAATAAATCTACACTGAAAGAGTCTTAATTGATTACACAGCATTATTTAATAAGACCTGTAGATGACCGGAATCAACGTTAGATGATGATGATGATTATGGTCGCGAGTCCAGAGATTTTATCTCATCTAAAAATAAGCGTACCGCGCTAAAAGAATATTCACATCAAAAATTGACCGGGATGGACGTTAATGATGATGATGAAAAAAAATTCTACTCTGAAAGAGTCTTAATTGATTACACAATATTATTTAATAAGACCTGTAGATGACCGGGATCAACATTAGATGATGATGATTATAGTCGCAAATCCAGAGATTTTATCTCCTCTAAAAATATGTGTACCACGCTAAGAGGCGTTTTCACTTAAAAAAAAAGGGGGGGGGGTGATGGGTGCACTGTCTGTTTTATACTGTAACATGATGTTTTTCTCGCGAGATTGACACGAGTCTGAACTGAAATCATACCTATCATTTAACTAAAACCTAACCAACATGCTATTGTAATTTTGGTTAAGAGAATACCGAATTTCACTCACTTCATAATTCAGTATAGATTCAATAACAGCTCATTCTGTGATGTTTATTAATTAGGAGAATTGGCCCAGACCGGTTCAAAGGTTGAAAAATAAAAGACCTAGGATTATACTATCGGTATATATACTGCCTTAACAGGATCTCCGGCACCCAAACTAAGTTCCTACTGATTAACAAATGAGGCTATATGGATCCGGATGTTCAACATAACTAACTATCTTCACGCTGTATCCTTTAATGGGTAGTCATAGAGGACAGAGGACACAACCTCACACTTTTTTTAAGATTTGATTACAACATCAATTAACAATTATGTTTTATCTTCTTGAACATAAAACTTACAAATTGAAGTTGCCTGTAGCAGCCTGCTCGCCACATATTACATGAGGTTGATAGAAAATTAAGTATGTCAGGGTATACGTTATGCGTACCTCTTCGAGGAAATACGGATCATTGTGCGCATGTTGTAGGTACCTATGTGTTAACTTTAACAAGTAAAGTAGGTAAGACTGGTAAATGATTGTTCAATATAGGCACATACTGTAATGTAACATTTTTTACTTGCTTTTTTAATTAAATGTTTTATTATACGTTCTCTCCAAATTATCTGCATGGCCATTATCTGTAACATTCCTAGGCCTTTATATTTCGAAATACTTACGATTTTCTAGTTCTCTCACAATGTTTGTTTACCTTTTGTAATTTTTAATGTCAGTTAATGACAAGCCTAGGTTTTATTTTTAATTTATTGTTAGAGCTGCCAGTAGGTTAGGTTGTTTAGATATTAGACCTTGTTATAAATTTATATTAAAATATGTTTAGAATAATATTGTTTAAATTTTGAAATGCTCTGTAAAAGAAGGGAGCCGGGGCCGTCAGATCAGTCTACTTTTGGTGCTCACCTTGAGAGGAGGTGCTGATGAATAAGTGCTGAGGGAGAGGGTTGTGCCCTCCAGAAATAGTGAAGTGATTGTCTGTGGTGTTGTGTGCTGTTAACCGGCTCTGTTAAAGACGCCGACAACTCGTTATTTTCAGCCCTCTACCTGCCTGAATTAGCGACCTGCTTCTCCGAGGTAGGCGACGTGGAGGCCTTGAGGGGTCTTGAGGCCCCTTCTTAGTGACGTGGAGGCCTACTCGAGGCCCCTTCCTAGCAACGTGGAGGTCTACTTGAGGCCCCTTCTTAGCGGCGTGATCTGTTAACCGGCTCTGTTCTTGAAGAATCAAGATCTTAATTTACCCCCGGCTTTCCTTGGTTTTATTATTTAACTTTTTTATATTATATTAAATTAACTTTACCTTTTCTCCTTTTTCTTTTACTTTTCCTTTTAAGCCAGGACTCCTCCAGTCCTGGTGATAGTTTTCTCTTAAACTTTACTTTTTTCCCCTCCCGGAAAATCGTAACGTTACAATACATACTTGTACCTAAATACAGGTATTATTATATATTACCTAGGTACCTCTCTCTCACACACAATGGGTATTTTCCAACTGATCGCAAGCCGAAAAAAATAAGTGGTGTTGCACCCACGCTGCCAACCGTATTATGGTGTAGAAACGGACACGGACTGGAGTACTGCAAAAATTTTCAAGTTGTTCCTTCAACATCTTCTACATAGTTAAACGGCTACCACGTTAATGGCAACCGGGATCAATAACTTAATGTGTGTTCTCAAGCACGGAAATAATCGTAAACAGAAATGCCACAAATGATCACCCATCCAGGATCAAACGTAGCTTAAGATACGCAGTGGTTGTCTATGAACACTGAACTGGTGGGTCTAACAACGCTTCACAAGCTCTGAGTACCTAGTCAGGTCATAAATTATGTCACATGTTCAATATAAAATAATTGAAACAAGTTTATTTATTATGTAACCATTTATATACCAAAATGAATTTAACAAAACATAGATTCTTATGACAATAAAGTTTATTCAAAATGACCTTCGTGATTTTGAATACAGGCCTTCAATCTGCGCGGCCAGTCGTCTATCGCAGCACGAACGAGGTCCATGTCAATATCGGCGGCTGCCTTAATCAAGGATGTCTTGAGTGACTCCAAATTGGGATGAGGCTTTGAGCACGCCTTTTCCTCCAAGTGTTGCCATATCTTGTAATCTAACGGACACAAATCTGGACTGGAGGAGGGCCAGTCTTCGTGCCGGATGAAGTCGATTTCACGCGCCGCCAGCCAGTCTTGTGTGCTCCTCGCTCTATGAGCTGGCGCCGAATCTTGTTGGAATACCCAGTGCCTGTTATTGAACATGGTATGAGAAACAAGTTCCACAAGGTTCGTCAGGACTGTATTTTGATACACAACTGCATTCGTTTTTACAACTTTCTCACAAAAATGTACCTCTGTTAAGCCCCAATAAGAAACTCCCAACCATGCCATGAGCGAGGGTGGAAAATGACCTCGTTGGACAAGCGGAATACGGTTGCTCGCAGCATCTTCACAAATGTGTGCGTACACCTTATCATTTTGTTTGTTGTAGCTCTCTTCTACGGTAAACATTTTTTCATCCGAAAAAAGAATTTCCCGATATTTTTTTCCCGCGTACCACTTTAACAAAGCGCGGCATCTCTTCAGTCTCAGGTCCATTAGACGAGCATTTAAACGATGTCCTGTTTTTCTTCGATATGACCGAAGCCCTAAGTCTTCATTTAACACCCTTTTCACCGTGGTTCTGCTTAACCGCATCTGAAGGGCCAACAGTTTCTGCTTACGTTTGGGATTTCTTTGAATTCGCGCCTTCACAGCTTTTATCACTGCTGGAGTCCTAACAGACCGAGGGCGACCACTTCTTGACCTGTCATCTACACTAGAGTCTTCATTGTATCGTTTGATAGTACGATAAACGAATATTTTGGTTACATTCAAATTTTTCTGTATGTCAAATATTCGAATTGACGCGTAACCGCAACGATGCAACGCAATAACTACAACACGGTCTTCTTTAAGCGTCCACTCCATATTTAAAAATGAGTAAAATTCTAAAAAGTATACATTTTCATTTTCAAGAACAATTCGTAATTCGAAACCAATAAACATTTTTGTGGCCAGCATTCTAAAAGAAAAGTTTTTACTGTGTGACAATACTTATATAATGATTTATTTTTTCTGCCTGCTTATGAAACAAACTACAAGCTTAACTCCTTTGCGTTAGGTACGTTTCAACCGTGTTGAAATACCCACGAAGCAGATGACAACATTAATATTTGTGGAGCAATAAATCTATATGAGGGTTCGTCTGTCAATTAATAGTGCAAAAATCTGTGTGAATTTAATGATTTCCGAAGACCATCATCATGATCTATAATTTAAAACAAAAATAAATGAAACGTAGATTCTCCTATGCCTAATAGTGAGAGCTTCTCAATGAACTGAGATAATGATAAGCAGCAATGTTGTACAAAACCCATAATAAAAGTGTTTTTGTTCGTAACTGTAGTTGATTCCAATAATATATTTACTTGTTACATTAGCGCTGTTTTAAGCTATACGCAATGATGACATCAGCATACAATTGCTCACAGAATGAAGTACGTAATATATTTGCAAAAAGGCGTCATCCATTAACTTTACAGTTATAGAATACTGTCACCCATCTCGGGACCGACCGGACAATACCGTCACCGTTATCTTTGTTGATAATTTATTTTTTTAGGATTCAGATCCACTTGTGATGGATTTATACCTCATTCACACCGTACCGTGGAAATACTACGGTTTATCAGTGAAATGTAAACCAGGAATTGCATACCATATACACAAATACCAGAGTCAGGAATGCCTTAGAAAGTAAGCGTCTTTATTCTCTCTTACTGCAATGTCATAGCATTATTTAATTTTTTATACTACTGAGGTGGCTGACAAGCTTCCGGTACCTGATGGAAAGTAGTCACTGTAGCCTATGTACGTTTGCAACAACAGAGGTGCAGCACTCGCGCTACTCTGACCCTTTAAAAACCTTCTAAGACCCATTTGGAAGAGACTTGAAAGAGACTTGATTAAATATTTCGAATATTTTCTTACATGTTTTGTTGAAATTGTTGTTAAACTATTAAAGGTATTAAGGTAAAATTACATGCCTACTACGTTGAGCAAATGACGTGATAATATTATTTCTGCGTTCTGCGTAAAGCATTTTAACTACGGTTAGTCCTGTGATAGGTGACAGTTTGTGGCGGACACGAAGAGTGGAAGGCACGATAAGTCGTTCGTCCCGACAGCCAGTAACATAGTAGTCCTAACATGAATGCTTACTCAAAACTAAAAACTTTCATAAAACCTGCCTCTGTCCGTGAGATGCGACAAAGATTCCTAGTCCATTCATGCTGAGTAGATTACGAAATACGAAACACAGGCTGAGTCCTGAGCATTGATTCCCATAGACACAAAGTACTAAGTTGCTATACAGCAGGTGGATTTAAATTTGATAGCCACAGTTTTACTAACATCAACCTTAACTCCGTTGCGGGAAGCTCTCCATTCTAAAAAATCGGATCAATGTTGGTAACTTGACGATACGTAGAAGTGTTTGTTCCAGAATCTCCCAGGCTGCGACGAGTTCGTTTCCGCGAAAGTATCGATATCGGTCCAATTAAAGCACGCAGATGACACACAGCTCTCCTTCTGTCACTCACAGATAATACCGGCTCCACGCTGCATTTCATTTTGTGGCGTCCTTTTACAACAACTGAAAAAAGGACTTATCGCCGAATTAGTGGCAGGCATTACTCCCACATTTTAATGTATGCATTTGTCCTTCACACTTTATACTTACCTGCGAGGAGACAGACAAAAGGAAGGAAGAACCTCACAAACCCTATTTTTTTTGTTTTGATTTCGCCAGCTAAAGTGACGCCGATGGAAAGCCATGGCGACTTCTAGCAAATTGAGGGTCAACAAAATGATCTCTAATTAATCAGCCAGTGAAATAAGTAGCAGCAAAGTCATCATGTTATCAAAATAAATTGGACATGGGTATCACCCTCGGGGATAGAATCCGCAACGTGATCAGGGCAGTAACCGGCAGAAGTAGAGTCAGTAAACAGCTGTGAGGAGAAAACCATAGCTGCCACCTTAAGTCAACTTTTTTATATACGAGTATTCGAATTTCACAGTTAGGTACGTGACGGTCAACACTATCACGCAATCAACATGAACAAACAAATTGAATAAAGCGAAAGCTCTGCCAATGTCACGTGTGCGCTTGCACTTCTGCAAATAAGTCAGGTTTTTTACCCCCGGCCTGCTTTCACCGCCTTTATTTTATCAACCAAGACACAAATTTGGACATTTGCCTAATTCCAGGGGCTTTAGTATCTACTAATTTTATCTATTTAGTATCTAAGCCACCATTTTTAAAATTCTTTTGATTGTGTACTTTACATTTGGGGTTCTCCAGGGCTCAATTCTTTGTCAGTTTCTGTCCAGTGGGGTAATAAACGAATTATCTACAGCATTAGAATTGTATTAGCATCTGTGAAAGATAGAGGATTACTTTTCATGGTGACCCTGTAATAACGAAGTCAGATAATAATGATAATAATATATATTTTAAACTACTGTACTACATAATAATATAATTAGGTACTGTTAAATTTAAATTAGTTTCCTTTATTACTCAAATTGGCACTCCTTCAATATGTCGTGCCACAGGACGTTAATGTATAAGATTTATTTATCTAGTCCATAACGTAATGTAGTTACACAGCTGCTTTGCAAGTAGTTTAGAGCTAGTGTGAACTACGATTTTTAGATAAGTAATGTCTTTGTTTCAACTTCAATTTTGTCTCAACCACCGGTTGAGATAAAATTATATGTACGAGTATAAGGATATTTATAGAAAAAAAAAATATAAATTAACTTAATGTTAACATTAAATATAACCTTAAAAATATGATACATAACTAAAATATATTATTAAAAAGGTCCCTTTAGGCAAGGTTCCGAAGATACTGGCAGCGTTCCCCCTTTGAATAGCTAGACTAATTCTTTGTCCGAGGTAGCTGCCAGCTCTTCGGTCTCCTGTGATGTCGACTAACCTTTTCGCAATTTCCTTAAAAAGCCTTATAGTGCTAGGACTCCACGGACCAAGAGTCTCGACACCGAATGGGACAAAATCATATTCGGAGCCAAGACCATATCATATTTATAGAAATAAAACTCAATTTCTTTTAACATTGTATTTTTGAAATACTTTTGGTAACCGTTGTTAACTGTATTTCCTTTAACCCTTTCCACTATGTTAAATCCTTCAAGCTTTACATCGGGAGTATAATAAACAGGGGTCAAGTCCGTGGCTTCTGTTGGCAAATCTTAAAAACTTTAGCCAGAAACCCGTAACTCTACAATGGAGCTGGCTGCGCAGCTGCGAGTTTCTGTATAAGATCTTCCATTTGCATCAAATTGACCTTGGCCTGATGGAAGAGTCGACCTTCGGGTAGCTCTGGGGGCTCGTGACGTAGCAACATGGCTGCTTCCTTGAGGATTTTTCGGGACTCCTGTTAAATAATATTTAAAATGTTCATTTATATTTCTTAAGCAATCTAAACTCTACAATATGAATATCTTTTACACTAATAATATAGAGATAACGAACTGATCTATGATGAATTGATGAATTCTAAAGAGGTAAGCATAGGCGATGATGCCACACCATCGGAACGCGTAAAGGAGTTGAAAAGTCAGAACAAATAACTATAGTTTCTAACAGTTTAAATAACTAACGGTCTCAGATAAAGTTAAAATGAGTATTAAAACCCGGACATCACGCTAAGTTGAGAGAATGTTATTAGGCAGCAATACCTGCGTTCCCACGTGAAAAAAAAGTTAGAATGATAATCTAAAAGTAAAAATCTTTAGAACAATGGTGTTCTTTATTTCTTAACATCTTACTTTTATTATAAACAATACCGCTGCACTTACATTTCACACAGATACACAAAAAGTTTCGAAGAAATGTGTGTCAGTGTTTAAGGTTTTTCATTATGTAGAGCAAGCATCAAGTGGTCCAGTTATCGGACTGGGCACGTACGGGGCGCTTTTTATCCATCCTTGAAGTTGTGCACTTTGAACAGAATTTGGGTGAATATATCAACTGAATTTTTAACTGTTCAGGCCGAGAATCTTAGTGTTTTGAAATATATTTTTTGCATCATATGTAAGTATTTCACATATATGTATTTTTATTGTGCATTTATTGGTATTTTTTTTTTCTTATATAAGTAACTTCGGCTTTTAAGCTAGTAAAGCTTTTTAGAGTTTACTAATCATAATAAATTTTAGATTTATTTTTGTAGCTTAAATTGGACTAACATAAGCTTGTATTATAGGATCTAGAGATCTGTCTTAATAGATATTATCAGTAACTTTTAAACTTTCGCATTACATTATACAATTTAATACGAAGTAGATGTTTATTTAACTTGAATTGGCTTGATATTTGGACTGGGCTACACCAGCCGTGGTCACAAATTGTATGCTTATTTATATAGATATTCTAATATACATAGAAAACATCAAAATTTGCAGATCGTACAAATATATAAATGAACCCGAAACCGCAATTTTACCAACATTACGCACTGCACTGTTGATCAATGTATGATTTGTGTATGACTCAGACATACCGTGACATATCCAAGCAGTACAAATGGCCCGTCGGTTAGAGACTTCCTCCTGCCCGTCTCCGCCACTGCGGCGTGCAGCTCGAACAGAATTGCACCTCGCAGACGAGTCTCAGCTGGAAATTAATGACATTACTTTTGCTTTGCATTTGTCGGATAAGTCTATGTATTAGTGTTTGGATTGGAATGGACGTGCATGTATGAAGCAATTATAACGCTATGATGGCCGTTTTGACGTTTGTCCACTCATGAAATTTCGTTTTATGTTTAATTACATTTTATTTGTAGCAATATGTGAATAGTCGACTACATTAGAGGGTATTTATACTACGGTAAAAAACAGAGTACTTATGTAAAACAAGTAAAATATCATCACTATTGTAATATGTCAAAACGGCCATCATAGCGTGCCACTAGTATAATGAATCTGTAGGAAACGATAGATAGAAGTATGCATGACCCGCGAAGCTTGGCGACCTGTCCTCTCTGAATACCCCGTCAGGAATACAGCGTGAAGATTATTAAATAAAAGTCTTAAACAAATTACATTATACTTTACTACAAAACCTAAAACCGTTAAGTAACTCACGGTTGATCCTCAGAAGGGTTACCACTTTTAGGCATTCCTATTTACGAGCGTTTCCGTGCTTGGAAGGCACATTAAGCCGTTGGTCCCGTAGGCCATTATCGTGACGGTCGTGTAGCCAAGTTGAAGGCCTTATTACAACACGGCAAAGGGCTCACAGACTGTTACGTGGGATAAAAATGCATACTGTAAATTGTGGGCGTATGTATGCCTTTGCCTACCGCTTCGTGCATAAAGGCGTGACAAGTGACAATATATGTATGTACTTATGTTTACTATGCAAATTGTATTTTCTTGTAATATATCCAATTTGCTGGACTAATGTCCTGTAAATAAGATAAGGCCTCTCTAGAAGAACTCAATACTGTAGACATTTGAGAAAACCGAAGAAGATAGAAGAACACCATATAGTTGATCAAAGCGACCTGAAGCTGAATTCTATAAAAGCTACAAACTTCTTACCTGGTGCCAAAGTTTCCAACAAATCTGGTATTTTCTTGCACAGCTGTGTTTTGAGCAGTAACCGGTCATCGGACACCATCGCGAGGCCCTGCTCCTCGTTCTGGCCGATCATCTGAGCCAGAGCCACGCTCACGTCCACCATGTAGTAGTGAGATGGATGCAAGTAAACACTGCAATGCTCAATAAACCTGTAATGGACTTAAACTTTTAATAAGCTGCTCACATAACAAACGTTTAATCAATACTAATATATAAAGCTAAAGAGTTGTTTGTTTGTTTGGTGGATCGCGCTGATCTCAGTAACTACTGGTTGGATTTGAAAAAATATTTTTGTGTTAGATAGCACATTTATAGAGGCTATATATCATCACGCTACTACCCTGGAGAGCGTAGTAGTAATCATAAATGTCGACAAATCTGACAAATTTTTAAACATTATTGTTTAATTTATAAGCGACGGGATTAACTAGGTGTAGCGGAAGTTAGAAGTATGTCACGGGCGAAGCCGGGGGAGGGTGAGTGCAAATAACGCAAATTTGTATAAAATCGAGACAGCGACATCTCACTGTTAAAGCTGGTACTTACCTCGACTACAAACAAATACACTAGGCACACTGATTGTTGTTATCTTCTGCACCAAGAGTTGTAGTCGGTGTTGTAGTTGTTCAGTTGACTGCTCCGCAAGATTTTATTTATGTTAGATCATTTATAAATAAATATTGTAGAACACGTTTTACACAGCTCCTTCTAGCCCAAACTGTTCTTGATGAAATGATCTTGTACTATGGGATCTAGTAAACTGATATACATACTTATATATTTATAAATACATAAATATTTTACATAGAAACACCTAATTTCCCAAACTAACATTTGTGGATCACACAAATACTTGTTCCGACCCGGGAATCGAACCCGGGACCTGGACCTGGGATGCGCGGCAGTCGCTTACACAACCACTGCGCCACCGAAGCAGTCTAGACATAGTATTTTATGATAAAAAGACTGCTCATGAAAGAAAAGAACATTTGCCTTTTAATATTTAATATATTCTGTCTCTTACCTTTCACAAGCTGCCGGATCTTCCTTAGGCATCATTCTGATTTCTTTACCGATGTCCTCCAGTAGCTGTTGCATGATAGCGTCAGACACGGCGTCCTTACAAGAATTGCAGATCCAGTATTTATCGTCTGCGTTACGAGTCTCTGGGTTAGGATTTTTGACCTTGTGTAGGATTGGCACGATGAAAGTCTCTGGCAACAGGTAGCCTTTGCAGTCTCTGCAATTAATGGTAGCCAAATTTTTGTTGATCAGTAATTTAATATTATCGCTACCTGTAATTTCCTATTCTATTAAGCATTTTGGTTGAATTTGAACATCGTTACTGAAATATCGCCACGCTTTCAGAACGGGTTTCTAATTTATACAAGTCTAAGCTTAAACTGTTCGTTTCAGAACTGAAGGCATTTTGTGAATGTAACACGGGCACTAACTTTTTTTTACACTTAACAGCGCTAAACATGGTGCCCAGCTCGGTGACATCTGAGCACCTCTCGCAAGTGCATTCGAAGAACTTGGTATCTGCGAGGTGGTGGCGCCTGGCCTCCGTTCCCCACATAGGGTCCGTGTAGCAGACTGTGATGTGGGAGCCTGAATCGATATTTAAACCGGCGTACAGTACCTACAAAAAAATAATAATATGAAAGTAAAAAATATAGAAAGTAAAAAAAAAATTACTGGGATCAGAGTTGTTGAGTAACTCGATAGATGACTCTGGTCATACTCTTAAATGCCGATAAAAATATAGTGAACAATTTCAACTTGTTTTGGTACTGTTCGAGTAGTTCAGTGGCTAGAATATCACCCTGGTTAAGCAAAGGTCACGGGTTCAATCCCCGTCTTGAACCAAGTTGTCTTTTTTCACTTAAATTAAACTTTATGTGAAAGTTAGCATACTAATTGCTTTAAAAAATTATCCATAGTATACATGTTATAAATAAATCAAAAGTTATGAGACATTTCTCATGATAAAAGCGGTCGTAGCTCCACTAACTCAGTGTTCTGATTACTGCGTTAAGCAAATTCCGCTACGGCTGGTCCTTGGATGAGTGAGACTTTGTTGCATTTCCATTTACGAGCGTTTCCGTGCTTGGTAAGGCACGTTAAGCCGTTGGTCCCGGTTGCCATTAACATGGCATTCGTTAAGTCAAGTGACTTATGGAATTGAAAATTGAAAATTTTCAACAACAAGCGCAGGATATGGTGACCCCCACAACCCGATCTTGTCTAATTTAACACGGCAATGGGTTCACCACCTGTAACGTGACAGAAAAATGCACACGGTGAAAAGTTGGCATTAATATGCCTCTGCCACCCTTAGGGGATAAAATTTAAACATACTTACTATTTCCCCGGTTGATGAGAAGCTCTTGTTGCAGTTGGCGCGACAGTTGTGCTCCGTCATTGAAATGCGATCGAACAGCGCCACGTAGTCCGGCTCTTGTAACGGAACCTCGTGACAATTGACCTGAAATATTTCAGAATGCACCAATTAAAAAAAAAAATCTTTATTTTGCATAGACCATTTTAACGGCGCTCACAAAATGTCATACACTATTTAAAATATTTAAAGCGACCACCGGTTCGGAACGCGGCCCACCTGAAAAGAACCGGCAAGAAACTTAGGAAGGCTTTTTTTTTTGATGGCCTATTTACAATTTAATATTATTTCACTTTGCCAGCAGATCATTTCCAGGCGTCCCTGTCCTGCAAATAGTCTGTAACGGAGTAAAAACCTTTTTCACAAAGCTTGTTTTTAATAAACTTTTTAAATTTATTTAAAGGTAAATTTCTCAGGTCACAGGGAAGCTTGTTGTAAAAGCGTATACAGTTACCCTGGAAATAATCGCCAATCTTATGTAGTCGACTGTGGTGGACTGAAAGATTATTTTTATTTCTAGTGTTTATATTATGTTTATCACAGAGTTTAGAAAACTGTGATAGATTTTTCTGGACATACATAAGATTGGCAAAAATGTATTGTGATGGTACGGTTAGAATATTTACTTCTTTGAATTTTTCTCGGAGAGAAACTCTGGGGCCCAAATTATAAATAGCGCGTACAGCCCGCTTTTGTAAAACAAAAATAATATTTAAATCTGCAGCACTCCCCCAAAGGAGAATACCGTAAGACATAATACTATGAAAATAGCTGAAGTAAACCATTCTAGCCGTATCCACATCTGTTAGAGTCCTGATCTTTTTTACAGCGTATGCAGCCGAACTTAATCTAGAGGCTGTCTTTTCTATGTGTGGGCCCCACTGCAAATTGGCATCAATAGTTATACCTAAGAACACAGTTGATTCTACAAACTCTAACACTTGTCCATTCAGTTGAACATTGGCCGCAACTTGTTTTACATTTGGTAGAGTAAAATTTTATACATTTAGTTTTATTTTTATTAAGGCAAAGATTATTTGAGCTGAACCAATGAACTACTCTTGCAATTGCATTGTTTACATCGTCATAGTTATCTAATTGTCTTTTAATTTTAAAAATTAATGAGGTGTCATCTGCAAACAAAACAATCCTATTCCTGTCCCCTACATAAAATGGTAAATCATTAATATAAATGAGGAACAAGAATGGCCCAAGTATCGAGCCTTGCGGCACACCCATTGTAACCATGGATCCTACAGAACGTGTACCATTAATATCGACCCTCTGTATTCTATTGTTCAAATATGAAGACAGAAGGTCGAGAGCTTTGCCTCTTATTCCATAGTGGTGTAATTTTTTGCACAGCGTTTCATGTTGAATGCAATCAAAAGCCTTTGATAGATCGCAAAATATACCTAATGCATCGTGCTTGTCTTCCCAAGCTTCATGAATACATTTTAATAACTCAACACCAGCATCGGAAGTTGAGCGCCCTTTCGTAAACCCAAATTGAATCGCATGGAGTATTTTATGACTATTAAAGTGGGATAGCATTTGATTCAAGATTATTTTTTCAAATACTTTGCTCAAAGTTGGCAGCACTGACACTGGTCGGAAATTAGACGGCTCTGTAGCACTGCCAGCCTTGAACAAGGGAACGACTTTGCTGTGTTTCATTAAATCAGGAAATGTACCACTAGAAACACAGTCATTAAACACAGTTGCTAGATGAGGCGCAATTACCTCAATTATACATGATGCAGTTTTGACCGATAATCCCTAAATGTCCGCGGTTTTCTTAATTTCGATACATTTAAATGATTTTACAATGTTCTGAGCACAAATATCTGTGAATACAAATGCATCCCTGCAACAAAGAACAGATTCTTCTAATAAAAGTTCAGCGGAACTGGAAGATGCTTGGAGAGATTTTGTTGTCAATGATACAACAGACTGAAGTAATTGTTGGAACCCAGATTTTGATTATGACTGGTTGTTTGAGACTTTTTGACGGATTGGATCGCATTTCAGCAATATATATTCTGTACCTACCAGTAAGTAGGTAAAGGATAAGATTATATTTAACACTATTTTTGGAATTTCAAAGTAAAAGATAGATGAAATGGGTGCGTGCTCTGTTAATTTGGACATGTTCAATGAATAAGTGAGGAATAATTGGCGAAGAATATTTAGAAAGGAGAGGTTAGAAGACGTCAAGGTAGACCGAAACTTACATATAAAGACTACGTGAAAAGCTTGCTCAAAACAAAAGGGTCAAAAGTACTCGGATACACAGATGAAGGGATTAATTAATCTGCAGTAAGGATTTGTCTCTTTGGCAACCCCGTCAGGGATACAGCGTAAACATAGTTAAGTTAAAAACATAGTTAACACAGCGATATCTAGCAATCACGTAGATGATTTAGGTAAATGCCTATCCTCTAGATTCCTCTATTGACATAACTAGCCATCAAGCGTTCTAGTGTGAGTGCTTAGCGATAGATGGCGCAAACCAAAAGGTATTTAAGAGTTTGACACGACTGTAGCAAAAATCTGATGGAAGTATACCGAGTTAACCACAAGAACAAGTCGCATTATTGTGTTACTGTGAACCTCACCACCTTTAAGAATCCGGTTTAACAAACATATTACCTGCAGAATCCCAATGCATCTCATGATTTCTTCTTCACTGAAAGTACCCTCCAGTTTATAGAACTTCCAGATAAAATCAGCAACCATCTTCTTGTCTGTGTTCCATTTGGCAGTACCTCGCCGATCCTCGCAGTGCGACTGTAAGCTTTGCAGCTTTGTCCAGAGCTTTTCATCATGGTCACGTTGGTACAAGCAACGCAAGACTGTGATGCAACCATAGTTTGGATTCGGTTCTCCATACGTGGTAATGTTGACCTGAAATATAGATTTTGTAGCGTAATGTTTTATGAAAAGATATCACTTTTATTTCTCCACTTCACTTAGACATAAATCTGCCCGTCTTGTATATATATAGGATAAAAAAAAACCCCGACTCACTGACTGACTCTGGTTACATACATATTTTTACGCATTTATCTCTGAAAAATGGAACGTAGTGATCATTTACAGAACACTGCGGGGCTACGAGCGCTTCTACCTCTGATTAGATACTAGAAAACAAAATGTCACCTATAACGGTTCGCAACAGAAGAAGCAGTTCTACTGGAGTCGCAGTGGCTGGAAATGGTTGGAATGGATTTTATTGGGAAATATTGCATCTACATACCTTTTCTCCTCTATTCTGCGTATAGTGACACTCAGGGATGTGGTCCGGATTCCCAGTGCATTCGTTTGAGCAGAACGGCCAGCCGCACTTCTCACACGCTACAGTCTTGCCTTCTTCAAGTAGTTTGTAGCAACCGAGGCAAACGGGAGGAGTTATCTGTCAAAGTAGAAAACAATGACAAATTCTTATTTTACTTACGTCGTTTGTTGTGCGTCATACCCTGATACCGCCGATATAGAACGATGGACAATAATTTTAAATGTAAATACATATTAATCTCTGTCTCCGTACCTGATACATAATATCGACTGCCTCGGTGGCGCAGTGGTAGTGTATGCAACTGGACTGCCGCAACTGAGGTCCCGGGTACGATTCCCGGGTCGGAAGAAATCTTTGTGTGATTTACAAATGTTTGTTTCGAAGTTTCAGTGTTTACTATGTATGCATTTAGAAATATATAAGTATTTTTATCAGTTTTTTTTTTTGAAGCGCTCGTGGTCCCGCGGTCTCAGTGTTCTGTCACTGAGTTACGCAACTTTCACTATGGCTGGTCCTCGGATGGGTGACCACTTTGTGGCATTAACATTTGCGAGCGTTTCCGTGCTTCGGAAGGCACGTTAAGCCGTTGGTCCCGGTTGCCAGTAAAATGGCAGTCGTTAAGCCTGGTTGAAGGCCTTATGGGCGGCTTGAAAAATTTCAACAGCAGGTAGTCACATCCTGCGTCTGTCTATTTCAACACGGCAATGGGCTCACCACCTATTACGTGGGACAGGAATCCACACGGTGAGAAGTGGGCATATAATATGCCTCTGCCACCCCTTCGGGGATAAGGCGTGATGGATATTTTTTTTTTTTTTTATTTATCAGTGGTCTAGAACCCATACCACAAGCTTATATTAGCTTACTTTGGGCTAGACGCCATTGTATAAAAAGAAGTCCCACAATATTTATTATTATTATAATACAGCAATCCTAATAACCTATCATAACTTGAGGGGTTGACAAGCAGGTTGAATAGTATTTAATGCAAAATTTAAAAAGAGAACTAATTGTTCTTACTTGAGCTGGACCAGTCAAAAGTGGTTTCTCCTTCAACACCACATCTCCAGCCTTAATTGCTCTCGTGGCTTCTAAGTACCTTCCGAGTTTTGCGTCTTCCTTCACTTTCGCTGGCGTACATTGGAATTTATGTGTCTTCCAATCTAGCTTCTGATGCTCTCGAGTACAGTAGTGGACGTTCTGACAGCCAGAGCATTTGTGGATGGACGGTGAGAGACATACCATGCAGGCACCTTCAGATACCATCCTGAAATGTAGTGAATCCCATATTATTACATCTATATATTTCAAAGCGTGGAGTGTGAACGTAAGTCTACTAATAGTATGAAAATTGCAGTGATTTCAAAATCAATTTTGCATTTTTATGCTAAAATGCTAGAGCTTGCTCTAGTATAGGGTATCATTTCCTCAGCCAAGTTTTATATATTTCGGTTTTATTTACTGGTTACATCATTCTAATGATTTATTTGTGCTTGGTTCACTACATATTAGTCATATATCAACGTTCCATGACTACAATGTTCTTCACTATGCCCATTATCTTTACTGCAGTTATACTTCTCAGTTATCTCATTCCCGCGTGCAAAATCTTGGATCTGTATTCAAAACTCATTCTTTCGTAGATAAATACCGACACTCCTAACAATCGGGTTCGAATTTAAGGTTGATACACGCCTCATGAGCTTGTATTTTCTCTGCTTTAGCCAAGTATGAATATATAAGGGCCTCCGCCGACTTACTTCTTTTAGTATTTACAACCGGGGATCTAGTAGCTTTCAGCCAACGGCAGCGACCGAGCGCTCTTGACCGCACACTTAAAATACCAAAAGCGGCGACTGAACCACTTTTCAAGTTGCAAAACAGTTTCGAGCAGTCGCGAAGACGCGGAATACCGATGCTGCGCCTGGATACCCAGAAAGTTGCTCATACGCGACATGGTCTTAAAATTGGCTTGTGGATACTAAAAGAAGTCTGTGTGCGGTGGCTCTTCTGGTATGTTGTCGAATCCCAAATTATTAATATGCACAAATGTCGGATGTAATAAAAATACTCACTTGATGTCACCAATAATAGAACTAAATTAACCTGATACTGCTTGTAGTATTCACATTTATGGTATAATAGATGCATAAGATATGTTACACTGAGACAAGCACATGTAGACAGGAGAACTGACAACCAAATCCAGTGCGCATGCGCACGCGTTATAGTTGAGGTATTAATAACCTACACGTGAAATGTTGCCGTGTCGTTTGTGAGAATTATATTTTAATTTGTCTGTATTTTTACTGGATACTACTACAGTAGCAAATAATGATACCAGTCACCTGATTAATACTTCGTTGTAGCGTGCATCGTTGTTAAGTTATTGAATCTTATCAATATTATTATGATCACAAGACTGTACCTTTTTTATACTAATGAGCTGGCAGTCTACATGATCAAAAGTGGTCACCGTATGGACGTTTAAAGTACCTTATATACGTTTCCAACAGCAAGAGTACTGCACTGGCGCTGCCAACCCTGCAAAAACATTCTGAGAACTCTTTGAGGAACCCCATACTGTAGACTTTTGGGGAAACCCAAGCAGGGACTTTATTCTACAATTTAAGTGTACGTGGAAGAATGCCGTTATTGGACCTTACAGTATGCTAGCGCTCCGGATGCAAAGTGTTAGGTTGAACACCTAGTCTATGGCGATGATAGAAAGTAACCGTAGGCATCATAACAAACACTTCCTCCGTGCATAGAACGTTGTCCGGTGATAGAATACGGAAAAGAAAAATTGTTGATAATCCTCATACTAACTTAAAAGTGACAGCAGTACTTCATGTGTGGCCGCACTTGGGACTTATAGAAAAGTAGTGAAT
The DNA here is from genome assembly GCA_948477245.1 of Thumatha senex. Taxonomy (NCBI): domain Eukaryota; kingdom Metazoa; phylum Arthropoda; class Insecta; order Lepidoptera; family Erebidae; genus Thumatha; species Thumatha senex. Next base: position 1,730,261 of record OX419740.1, on the reverse strand, counting down.
GCACCGACTTAAATTCTGCTGTCGAGTGCACCTCGTGCACCATAATGTTAGAGGTTTAATCAATGGTAAAGATTTAGAGTTAGAGCTATACATTAATGCAAATTCTATTGATATTTTTTGTGCTACAGAGAACTGGTTAAAAGATCATGAAATCACATTGTTGAACTTCATAAATCACCAGGTTGCTAGATCGTTCAATAGAAAACATTCTAAACGTGGAGGCTCTTTAATATTAATTAAAATTCTTAAAATTTTAAGAACGTATAGACTTAGTAGCCCTCTCCATTGGGCGAGTTATTGAGATTGCCAGTATTGAGTTTGAGCATTTCATCTTGTTAAGCGTATACAGTCCCCCTGATGCTTCTTACATTAAATTTGAAGAAAAGCTTGAAGAAGCACTGTTGGAATGCCAATGTTCTAAGAAATCTATAATAGTTTGGAGAGATTTTAATGTTGATATACTAGATACATCATTAACTCCATCAGAGAGAAAAAAAATGAAAAATTTATTTAAATCCTATAATCTGCATAGTACATTCTTAGAACCCACTCGTATTACAGCCACCAGTGCAAAATGTATTGATAATATTTTTACTGATATTAAACCTATAGATAAAGGTATTGTGGATCCTGTAGAGTCAGATCATCGTGGCCAATGGATAAGGTATCCTAAAAGTAGTAACAAAGTCTGCAAAAAACAAATTAAATATGTACCAATTAACCAAAGTCGTTTGAATAATTTTAAAGAAAATGTATTAAAGAGATTACCATATCTACCTAACTTCACTTGTGTAGACCAGTCATATAAACACTTATTTAATTTGATTAATGATAAGTTTGGCAAAGGTTTTACCTCAAAAACATTACAGATTGGTGGTCGTCCTGTTTTCAGTGACTGGGTAACACCAGGTATCTTTAAGAGTAGAAATGAATTATTTGAATTATATTCAGAAACATCATATAATTTTAGGCAAACCTTACAGGTGTGGCGACCAGCGCCACCTAGCGTAAAGCTATCGAAATACATCGATACTAAGAATCCTACATCGCGCTATGAGAGTTCTCACGCTGAAAAATGATATATACAACAGCCCAACATCAACCGTTGGGCCGCGGCCCCCTAGGCGTGATCACCTTGCCTGGTTGGAGGATCCTCCCTTTGTGTCGGAGGAACATCTCCACCCGTTCCTCCACAGTGGTGACCCCGACGTGATTGGAAGCAGCCTTCACGGAGCAGATCAGCAGCATTATCGCCACCATCACAGCACTCCAGTATGACGGTAATTAGTCTCAGCCAGCCAGCATCTCCGGCCTCATCAGGGATACCACTAGCTAGAAGCGACAGCTCCAGCCTGGTTACCTCCTCGGCCACACCAGCGTCTAGGCACAGCACACTGCGCTACGGTCAATGTAAGAAGAGCACACCTCTCCCGTCTACGCAGCAGCCAGCCACTACGCAGCAACCACCCCGACTCACTGGGGTTACCTCTCCGCGCACCGCACTCAGCCCCGACTCACTGGGACTAGCAGCATTCGATTCCGACTCACTTGATTCAGCGGCATACGATTCCGACTCACTGGGATCAGCGGCATACAGTTCCGACTCACTGGGACTACACAATCTGGCACTGGCGCAAATCACAACAGACGAAGACACCAGACTCATACTTACAATCGACCTCCGGTCTCGGAGGGGAGTGATGTGGCGACCAGCGCCACCTAGCGTAAAGCTATCGAACTACATCGATACTAAGAATCCTACATCGCGCTATGAGAGTTCTCACGCTGAAGAATGATATATACAACAGCCCAACATCAACCGTTGGGCCGCGGCCCGTCAGGCGTGATCACCTTGCCTGGTCGGAGGATCCTCCCTTTGTGTCGGAGGAACATCTCCACCCGTTCCTCCACACAAGAATATGTTACAAATTATTCAAAGATATTTATACAAACGTGTTATCTTGCTAAGTCATCATCATCATCATCCGAGCGTCTGTCCCAGTTGCGTCTCGCGAAGCCAGGTGTCCGCTTTCCTACATTTTCTCCTCCACTTCGCACGGTCTTCGGCATCCCCTGTAGTGAGACCATTGGCACGCATGTCATCCCTTACGACGTCAAGCCAGCACTTCTTGGGTCTTACCGGGACCCGGCGGGGCTGACATGGCCAGACATTTGTTACCTACGTAGCCCGGCGGTTGCCGCAAGACGTGACCATACCAACGAAGGCGACACTCTTGCAACTTGTCTGCAATGTCACGGACGTGAAGGCTGCCGCGTATGCGAGAGTTTCTCACGCGGTCCATCCGCGTGACCCCACACATCCACCGCAGCATCTTTATTTCCGTGACACGCAGCTCCTGCTTGTGTCGCTCCAATATCGGCCACGTCTCACTGCCATGGTCTAATAATGGTTTTGTAGACCTGTCCCTTCAACCGGATCGGCATTTTACGGTCACAAATGACACCGGTCATCTCCCGCCATTTGGCCCACGCGGCAGCAATGCGTGACTTGACATCGCAATCGATGTCACTGGACGTGTGAAAAACAGATCCCAGGTATTTAACCTGGTCCGTGCGCTCGACCAAATCACCGCCTATGCGGACGGATGTGGGATATGTCGAGTTTAGTGCCAAGTACTCGGTCTTCGCCACATTTAGTTTCAGACCGCCGTTCCCAAGCGTCTCTCGTCAGCATACATGAGCAACCATGGAGGCTGCTCATGCGGGTTTCTGATGCTGTCCGACAATTCGTCTAATATTACACTGAACAGAAGCGGACTAAGGACCGAACCCTGGTGTACCCCGACGGTGATGGGGAAGGGTTTCTTATCTTGCTAAGTCAAACTTCATTAAAAATAAAATTTCTAATTCTGTGAATAAAAGAAAAATGACTTGAAACATCATTAACTCTGAATGCAGTAGATCTTTGGTGACTGAAAGGGATTTCCACTTAAAAGTAAATGGTTGCCATGTTACAAGGGACCTGGAAGTGGCGACGGAGTTTGAACATTTTATCAAAAATGTACCTATATTGACAACAAAATTTCTCCAAGCGTCTTCCAGTTTCGCTGAACATTTATTAGAAGAATCTCATATAAACTGGATAGATAAAGCTACTGTAAAGCTAACATCTTACATGCTATATTTAATGCAAGACTTAACTTACAGTAAGTAAATAGGCTTGCCAGTACTGGAGGATAGATAGATAGATTTTGTTAGATGGTGATCACATTAATTGTCCAAACGATTTAACTGATAATAATGCATTGTTGTTGTTGTTGATTGCCAACGCGCGCCGCTGCGTGTCATATGAGTAGCTTTTGTACGTCCAAAAGCAACGAGTACTTACTCACTTGATACGCAGTGGCGCGGAAAATCTTCGATCCAGGGATTCAAACGATTGCGAATGTTCAACACTTAATTCTTTACATACATACATACATTTGTCACGCCTTAACCCTGAAGGGGTAGGCAGAGGCATACTATTCGCCCACATTTCACCATATGCACTATTGTCCCAAGTAACAGGTGGTGAGCTTATTGCCGTGTTGAAATGGACAGGCGCAGGCAGTGGCGACCTGCTGTAGAATTTTTCGAAGCCGCGTTTAAAGCCTTCCACCAGGCTTAAAGACTGCCATTTTACTGGCAACCGGGACCAACGGCTTAACGTGCTTTCCGAAGCACGGAAACGCTCGCAAATGTAAATTCCACAAAGTGGTCCCCATACAAGGACTATATATAGTATAAGGTTATAGCGAATGTTGCTTAATGTAGTGATCGTTTACAGAACATTGAGTCAGCGGGGCCACGACTGCTTCTAGATCGATTCTATATACCATTAAATTGTCCATCACATACTCTGGGAGGTAGTAGATCATAACACATCATTAAAATTCGTCCCCAGACTGACCAAACCCGATCGCACCGACGATATAACGAAAAAATAATAAACCAAAAAAAGGAAATAAATATATTTTATTTAAATGCTAAATTAGTTGTAGACGGTTAAATATTATCTTACCAAAATAAATTATTAAAATCACACAGTAATAATGTCTTTTAGTGGAAGGAATGAATAAATAATATAACATTTACAAAAAATATATAATTTATCAACAGTTCGTAAAAAGTATTTAATTTCTCGACAATTTGTAGAAAGTTATTACATTAATTAATAACATGTTACTAAAATCTAATTCAGTTATATAGTTATATAAATAGTAAAATTTGTAGTAAAACATTTAAATCGAAAAAATTCAACAGCAGGTCGCCGCAGCCTGTGCCTTTCCATTTCAATACGGCAATGGGCTCACCACCACGTGGGACAAAAATGCATACGGTGAAATGTGGGCGTTTAATATGCCTCTGCCTACCCCTTCGGGGGGTTCGGTTATTCAATAATTGCCTTTCCCAAAACAAAGTGTCATTTTGTCAATATGACTGTTAGTTACTAAGGAAGGTTACGGTCGCATTTTTATAACTACAGTGATCAATATTTTGCAGCACGAATGACTAGACTACTGATAAAGGCTTACTCAATTTCTATCAGCTTTCAAACTATAAGTTTTAATATAATTTACATAAAAGGGCTTTTAAAATAATGTAACGTAATGACCGTTTGGTAACATCATAATACTTAGGTCTAGTATTACAACATAAGAACATGTTTATTCATTAAAGCTCTCGAGATCCAGAGGTACTCAAATGGTACGCAAAACATCGCTGCTTGCTCGTCATTTTATCGATATTGGTGATACGGATATATTTTGGCCTGTGACACTGCTCACGTGTCTGGTAGTACTGTAATTTTGTGCCCGAGTACTATTATTATTTTTGTAAATAAATGTATGTTAAATGTATCAACAAAACAAATACATATTGAAATAATTGTAACTTACAACTTTAATAATTGCCAAAATAATCAACCAAATGCTTAACCACAGCATACAAATTTAATAAAAAGCAATTTTGTTTCTAAAAACACTATAGACATACATAACGTCGACCATAACATATAAAAAATACTAAACAGTTTAATTAATTAGTCTCCTTTTGCGGGGTAGGATGAGAAAACGGTAATTTATTCCTCTAGACTTTATTACTCATAGTTTTAGTAATTTATTTAAAATCTTGGCCTTCCAAAATAGTAACAAAGTCTCAAGAAATTTTGCCAATTATTTGCTCCCAAGTTTTGATCTTCTTGAGGGCGTCTCTGGCGGCGGTAGCCATCAAACCTTCAGGGGACTTGGGAGGCTCGAAGCCAAGAATCAATGCAGACTCTGCTAAGTAGCTCACAATCTAAAAACAAAACACAGGTTAAATCAAACCTACTTAAATTGCAAGGTAAGTACATTTCTATTCTACGTGACGGTATAAAAGATATTTCCAATCATTTTGGATGGATTCAGGTAGGTAGCTAATTGTTTTATCTCGTCATGGTTATTTTTAGATTTTAAGTTGACGGATGTCTGTTCACGATTAACTTGACGAACCTACAATGCCAGGTTCGTTCGAGTTCATTATTATTTTCTGTGCTTGACTTGTAGGTAAGAAAGAATGAATAAGAAAAGAAACAATATTTATGGTATAGCAGAGAAAAGATGTTTGAATTGTTTATACATTGAGTACGGTTTCACGCTTTGTTTGTCTTCAGCAGATGCACGAGTTTTCAGGAGAAGCTAACTTGGATCTTAAACATCTTGGCGGGTGGCTGGCTTGTACTTAATACGAGTACCTTTAGTAGCCATAGTAGTAATAGGAAGCGCTCGTGGCCCCGCGGACTCAGTGTTCTGTAAACGATCACTTAGTTACGCAACTTTCACTATGACTGGTCCTCGGATGGGTAACCACTTTGTGGCATTTACATTTGCGAGCGTTTTCGTACATCGGAAGGTACGTTAAGCCGTTGGTCCAGGTTGCCAGTAACATGGCAGTCGTTAAGTCAAGTTGAAGTCTGTCTATTTCAACACGGCAATGGGCTCACCACCTATTACGTGGGACAGGAATACACATGGTGAAAAGTGGGCATATAATATGCCCTATAGCAACACACCTACACCTACACGCAGTGCAGGTACAGATTTCAAGGACTTCTACATGACTATGCTTCGACCTAGTGTTCCTCATATTGATTCATTTTAATGTATCAATAAAAAGCACGATATGTACGAGTAATACCTCTTTTAATCTAGTTTTCAAGTTATCTTTTGTGATAGCCTTCTTTTCAAAGTCTCTGGTGGTCAGGATCATGAGCGGTGCGTGTAACTCGTACAGAGTAACACCTGAAACAAAGTCATGACTTTGTTAGCTAAGCCTTGTATATAAAGACAATATATCAGTTAAGTACATTAAAAAGTAGTTGAAGCGCTTTTTGTCAACTAGGGATGTTATGGATATAAAAATTTGGATCCGGGTACGGTTACGGATATAAGAATAATATTATGCCGTTTTCGGTTACGGATATGTAATTATTTTGGATTATCCGATAGTTTCGGATTATTGCGGTGACGAATATTCGTTTTTGAAGGGGTAGTTAGAGAGGACAGATTGCCAAGCCTCGCGATCCATGCATACTTCTTTCGCTTCCTGCTAATTCAGTTATTTTATTTTTATACAGCGTGAAGATAATTAAGTTAAATTTTAACTTAGTTTTATCGTTATATCTATCCAATTAAATCCAAACGTTTTAGAGCTCAAAAAGTAAAATATGAACCCTTATAAGATCACTTTCTTGTCCGTCTGTCTGTCCGTCTGTTCGCCTGTCTGTCTGTGTAATGGACCAGCGAGACTAGCAAGTTGAAATTTATACCAGATACTGAAATCTACAGTCCTCATTAGGTGTATAAAAATCAAGGTCATTATTTATTTACCTAATTTTTTACTTGTTATTTTTCTGAAATTTTCCATAAATTTGATCAAAATTGATAATTCTAGGTCAAGGAGGTCGGAAGTACCTACTCTATACGTCTTGGGTCGAAAACGTAAATGGTAATTTCCGTTAACCCGGAACCACGAAATTTGGTAAAAAGCAAATTCTTACAGCACAAATGAAGAAAAAAAATAAAAAAAAATATGTTGAAAATTTAGGGGTGTGTATATATTTGTACATAGAAAAAAACAATTAACATAGAACTTTCAGTTGTATGGGCGCTCTCATAATTTAGAGGTCTAGCTTAATTGTAATACCTGAAATAAGGTACTAATTTTATTATGGCGGTATAATGGGTAGGTACGGAACCCTCTGCGCACGAATTTGACTTGCGCTTCACTGGTCTTATTCGCGACGTATATTTTTAGGTACAAAGCCTCCTACCTACACGACAAATCCAGAGTCAACGCGTGACCACGGCTAGTGTAATCCGGTCGAAACGTCGGGAAGTATAATGTAGGCTTTGTACCTAATAATATACGTCGCGAATAAAACCCGAAATATCATATATATGATGATTAGCATGATTCGACGTTTGGTTAGACTCCGTCTTTATCCGAAATGATCAGATACTTATATTTCGGATTCTGTTAAAGTTACGGAAGGTTTAATATTTAGGATATCTGAAAATTTCGGTTACGGATACGGAAATCCATAACATCCCTGCTGTAATCGATCACTGCATTAAGCAAATTTCGCTGTAGCTGGTCACGGATGGGTGACCGCTTTGTGGTATTTTCTGGTTGTCAGTAACATGGCAGTCGTTAACCCAAATTGAAAGTCCTATGGGCGGCTTGAAAAATTTCCACAGTAGGTCACCACAACCTGCGCCTGTCCATTTCAACATGGCAATTGGCTCACCACCGATTACGTGGAACATGAAAACACGCGGTTAAATGTAAGCGTATAATATGCCTCTGCCACCCTTTCGGGGATTAGCCGTGATTGATAAATATAAAAAATAGTAGAAAAGAAAAAAAAATAATGCTGTTGCTGCTGAAATACTGATGTTGAACACTTCGATTGAAAATAAAAAAAATAATAAAAGCCAAGACAACATATTTACGAACCAACCTCTCAATCTGGAATATCCGGGCTCAATAATGTCAAATGCCTTCATCAAGTCTCGGCAAATCTCGATTTTTCTATTCAGCTCCTGGTCCGGCATCTCGTGTATCATGTATTCGGCCACCTTCCCGTAGAGTTGGCTAAGAGAGTGCTTAGCAGAGAGGCATAGGTAGTGAGAATTGTGGATGACATTGCGGTACTTGTGGAGGTAGCCTTCGAAGCCTCGAACGTCATTCGCGTCTATTTGTTCGAATTCATCTGTTAGTCTGTGTGAAGTAGATAAATAAAACGTCGTTAAATTTACAAATTCAGAACATTGAATGCTTTAAAAAGACTTCAGTTATTTTAGTAACTTCTAATTTATATGATTAACAAATACCTCTACCTAGTTTAGTGATTAACATTTGTAAAATTTATTTATAAAACCGTTTCAAAAGCGATTCCATTAAATAAGAAAATGTAATTGACTAGTTTCAATTATATACCTTTTAATCAGCATTTGAACTGCTACTGCAGGCATTGTGTAACCGCAAACTCCATCTACACAAATCCAAACAGCTGTGGGATCCAAAGGTTTCGTCGGTAGCACTCTGCCCCCAGCGCATTTCGGGCAACGGAAGGCACTCGCGTACGTACCCAACTCTGTAGGATCCGAGCATCGCTTACAGCAACAATCAAAGAATTTACTATGCCTTATGTGCTCTCGACGTTTGAGGGTGCCCTGAAGAAAAAGTAAGGCTGTTGAATAGATACGGTCGTAAGAGATAGCTGTGCAATGAGTGGTTATATATTTGTGCAACAAAAAATATAAATTAATAATTGTTTATTGGTGCAACACAAAAGTAAAAGAGAGAGGGGTGTAAGGGGCCCCACCAAGATCTTCGGGGCCCAAGTCAACCTCCCGTGCTAGTGCGTGTACCTGCTGACTAACAGACGAGGCTCTGGCGCTGGCTTTCCTCTCTGGGGTTGGGAGGTCTGAGGGCGTCGCTCCCATAAAAGCCACCCGCCGAAACAAAAAAAATAAAAATAATGAACAGTCAGAAAAGGAATGCTGCTAGGGATAGGGCGCCGCCGCAAAACGGCGCGCAGGAGCCCCGCCCGACTTCTGTGGCAAGTGGGCTAGGGCTGCCGTGTGTCGGGCCAGCACGGCTAAAGAAGTTAGCCCCAACCCGAATCCGCTTCGCATCTTGGAACATTGGCACTGACTGGGCGTGCGGTAGAGTTGACCGAAGTACTCTCCAGGCGGAGGGTGGACGTGGCGTTCCTGCAGGAGACTCGGTGGAAGGGCAACAGAGCCCGGTCCTTGCAGAACGGCTACAAGCTGTATTACACGGGTGCGCCTGGTGGGGAGAACGGGGTGGCCGTGGTGCTCTCCGAGGGGCTGCAGAGTGGCATCTTGGAGGTGAAACGCTGTAGCGACCGGCTTATGATCGTGAGGGTGCTTATCGATGGGATTATTACCCACCTGATAAGTGCCTACGCGCCACAGGCCGGTTGTAGCGACGCCGATAAGATGTCGTTTTGGGGTCAACTCGAGGGAGTGCTTCGGAGCATTCCGTTGTCACAGGGAATCGTTTTGGGCGGCGACCTAAACGGTCATGTGGGTGAGAGGTGTGAGGAGTTTGAGCGTGTTCATGGTGGTTTTGGATACGGCACCCGCAACGCTGAAGGAGAAACTATCCTCAGAACGTGTGCGGCTGCCTTTCTCGCCATTGTGAACACGTATTTCAAAAAGAAATCCGAACATCTCATCACCTACAAGAGCGGGAGGCGTACAACTCAGATCGATTTCCTACTCACTAGGCGACACAGCATCGGCAAGGTGGCCAACTGCAAGGTCATACCCGGTGAGAGTCTTACTGCACAACACCGTCTCCTTGTCATGGACCTCTGCGTGAAGCCCAAAGGCAAACGCATCGAGCGGTGCCAGCGCCGCATCAGATGGTGGCTGCTTGATGAAACTAGGTCCCAGGAGTTCGTCTCAGCTGTCGGTGACAAGTGCACCGACACTGAAGGCGAACCAGTTCAAGATTACTGGGACAAAGTTCAGGCGGCCATCCTTGGAGCGGCGAAGGTGGTGCTCGGTGTGTCTAAGGGTGGACCCAAATGTGACAAGGAAACTTGGTGGTGGAACGACGCAGTCCAGAGGGAGACTAGGGAGAAGAAAGCCCTCTTTAAAAAGTGGCAAGTGACCGGATCTCCTGAAGACCGCGACGCGTACAGGGCTGCCAAGCGCGCCACAAAGAGAGCTGTAGCCAGAGCCAGACGTGACCACTTACAACCTCTGTATGATAAGCTGGAATCGTCTGAGGGGCAGAAGCTCATCTATAAGCTGGCGCGCTCCAGGGTCAAAGCGGCACAGGATATATCCAAGTGTCGCTGTGTAAAAGACCCTGAGGGCAACCTGTTAAGCGAAGACCTCGCGGTAAAGGAGAGATGGCGCTCGTACTTCCACGAGCTACTTAATAAACAGCACAAAGAGGTGCAGCCTCCGGACCTCCCTCCGAATCAGGGACTAGTGCCACCGGTAACGCCTGGAGAAGTCCTGACTGCGCTTCGCCGCATGAAGAATCGAAAAGCTGTCGGACCCGATGGAGTCCCCATCGAAGCCTGGAAGGCGATGGGTCCTCGCGGTGTGGGCATCTTAGTAAACCTTTTTAACCGCATACTCCTCAGCGGGCCGATCCCAAACCAATGGAGACTGAGTATTATTACTCCAGTCTTCAAAGGTAAGGGGTCAGTGCAGAAATGCGAGAGCTACCGCGGTATTAAGGTGATGTCCCACACCATGAAGATCTTCGAGAGGATTATAGACTCTCGGATCCGGCAGGAGTGTACTCTCTCGGGGTGTCAATATGGGTTTCGCCCTGGTTATGGGACCACGGACCCTGTTTTTGCCCTGAGGGTTGTCGCAGAGAAATACAGGTCGAAGAACACGCCTATGCAAAGTTTGTTTCTAGACATGCAGAAGGCCTTCGACTGTGTTCCTCGTGCGATGATCTGGTGGGCACTGCGGTCCAAAGGGGTTCCAGAGGTCTATATTGACACTATCCGGGACATGTACTGTGACTCCGATTCAATGGTTCGGACTGCTGTTGGCGACACGAAACCCTTCCCCATCACCGTCGGGGTACACCAGGGTTCGGTCCTTAGTCCGCTTCTGTTCAGTGTAATATTAGACGAATTGTCGGACAGCATCAGAAACCCGCATGAGCAGCCTCCATGGTTGCTCATGTATGCTGACGAGAGACGCTTGGGAACGGCGGTCTGAAACTAAATGTGGCGAAGACCGAGTACTTGGCACTAAACTGATGTGTGGGGTCACGCGGATGGACCGCGTGACCCCACACATCCACCGCAGCATCTTCATTTCCGTGACACGCAGCTCCTGCTTGTGTCGCTCCAATATCGGCCACGTCTCACTGCCATGTAAAAGGACAGGTCTAATAATGGTTTTGTAGACCTGTCCCAGATGAATGACACATCTGTTGTTGTCACCCGTGTTGTATGGCAACGAAACGAAAAGGGTGGGATCAAATGGTAGAGTTCTTAAGTTCTTGCCACTTGCCGTGGCAGACACGGTAAAAGTGGCGACCGTTAGACAAATGAAACACAATCTTCCAGGCAGAATGTGTAGGTCTAATTAAGGCAGCACAAGCGGTTGCAGCTAGAGACTTACGTGGTTTTAATATTAAAATCATCTCGGACAGCGCATTCGTACTACAAGCATTACAAAATAATAAAATTTCATCGGTCCTTATATTGAAATGTCACAACACACTCCAACACATTGCGGATAAGAACAAAGTAACCCTGCAATGGATAAAAGGACACAGTAACTCAATGGGAAATGACGCAGTAGATGAACTGGCCAAAAGGGAATCAGAAGAAACAGTATATGGACCGGAACCATTACTACCCCTACCCCAGGCACAGATAAAGACATGGCTGCGCACAAACACTGAAGAAGCACATAAGACCGCGTGGATAACCCTCGCAGGTTGTAGGCAAACTAAGATGGCGATTCCGGAGATATCTAAAAGATTTACCCGCAACCTCATTAGGCTAAATAGGGAAAGCATAGGCAAGATTGTAGGAATCTTTACAGGCCACTGTCCCCTTAACAAACACTTTTTCACCATAGGTGTAACAGACAGCCCCCTGTGCAGAGGATGCATGGAGGCAGTAGAAACGCCACACCACGTGCTCATGGAGTGCAGGAGCGTGGCAGATGACCGGGCGCGCATCCTACAGTCGCCGCAAACACTCCCGGACGCATGCCAGGGCCTTAAAAGGCTGCTGACCTTCTGGGACTGCCTTGGATGGTTGGAGTGAATGGATGAAGAATACACGCACAATGGCCCAATCAAGTGGCTAAGTGCGGAAACGGCCCAGTAACAACAACAACAACAAAGTGGCGACCGTTCTACGCAACTGCAACGGTTCAAGTATTTCAGGGACATCTAGACTATCTATAACATGGATGGCAAGTTGCTGCAACGCGTCGATATCATCAAGCAGGTACTTGACTAAACCATCTGACCTGACACTCATAAATTAAGTATAATGAGCATCAGTGATTTCCGGCGTATAAAACCTGACCTTTGCTGAAGACTTCAAGCTTTCGAGAGGCCAAGCTGATGTACCTCTCGATCTAATTTCTATTCTCGCGATGAACGTCTAACCCCAGAAGTTTTGCAGCAAAAGGGACATTTTTGGTATTTACTATGTATGTATGGGGTCTTTTCAATTCAATTTTTTTGAAGATTGTCTTTTATTTGGGCTGTAAGGACCACGCTTTTAACCAAAATTGACAATTCTAAGTCCCCATACATACATATTGAATACCAATTAACATAGACTTTTGAGTTGTATGGGCGCTTCTACAATTTGGAGGTCTAGCTTAATTGGCATTTTATAATTTTTAGTTTCCACCACTACCAGACTGGCTGACGGTCAAATCTGTTATGTACTAGTAAAGAACCATTAGTGTTATGAATATCAGTGAAAATTCCTAGTGAGTATTAACGCTACCTCCCCTACTATACGTTTTTCTGCATGATGCGATCCATTCTCTTACCTGCAGCGTGTACGCATAGCAGAGCGAGATGAGGTCGCCAGCGCGGTGCGGCACGGCGGCGCGCAGCGTGAGCGGTCGGCCGGGAGCGCGCTCCGCGTCCGTGTGAGTGGTGGAGGGCGCGCAGTCGTGTGCCACCAGGTAGCAGCCGTCGTATAGCGCGCGGGCGTTTGCACCGCTGCCACCCACCTCGAATGCGTTCACCTGCGACACACCCACTGCTATACATTACCGACTTATTATCATCTTATAATATAGTTACTTAAATAATGAGAAACAAAGGCATCATCGTGATCCCTGAGGTTCAAATCAAGCTAACGTACAAACTTGTACACAAGCTGAAAGATTTGGAGATCTATAATAAACAAATAAGTATTTTGGGACATATTTACACAGCACATTAGGCTACTATGCTTGTGCCAAAAACAGGTATCTAAAGAACTGATAAACATACTTATATATATCTAATTAAATACATAATACATATAGAAAACATCAAAAGATTTTTAAAAAGAACATTAGCGAGTCACAAAAATATTTGTTCTGACCCGAGAATCAACCCCAAGACTTCATCAGTTAATAAACCCAAAATAGATACGAAAGCAGTAATGGAACATTATGATTTCTAGGCATGACTTTTGGAATAAGTAATGCTTAATATATACTACACAAGATGGATTATAGTAAATAATAATATTAAATATACTGCGATATTCTCACGCAACGCCGTCTAGCCCAAATTAAGTCAATAAAAGCTTGTGCTATGGGATCTAGATAACTGATAAACATACTTCTACATTTCTAAATACACAAACAACATAGTAAACACCCAAACTCCAAAACAAATATTTGTTCCGACCCGGGATTGTACCAAACCAGAACCACCACCGAAAGTGCAGATTACGTATCGTCTATTGATTATTAATTTAATACTTAATAGACGATACGTAATCTGCACAGACTGCCTCTGTGGCGCGGTGAGAGTGCATCCGACTGCTACGCAACAGGTCGTGGGTTCGATTTTCCACCCCGGATAAAACTTTGTGTGATGAGCACGATTGTTTATACTGTGTCTGGGTGTTATTTATCTATAATATGTATGTATTTAGAAATATATAAGTATGTTTATCAGTTATCTGGGTTTTCATAATCAAGCTCTGCTTAGTGTGGAATCAGATGGCGTTGTGTGAGTTTTCCCAACAATATTTATTATTTATTATTTATTTATCATATCCTAAATTTCCTCGGTGTGTGATAGAAACGAACATCCTAATCTCCATTAACGTGCAACAAAAATTCTGTAGTCTCCAGTGCCTAGTATATGGTGATATGACAAACGCTATAAGAAATTAATATTGTTATAGAAATCTGCCTAGACTGATATCCTACCTCCAAAATTCCACAGACGGTATGAATTTCCTCATCATCGTAGCCTAGTTTCCACTTTTTCATTTTATTAACGACATACTTTTCATTCAATGGCCATATGTCACCCCTAGCGCGTCGGATGTCGTTGTGGGATTCCATTTGTGATAAGGCCTTCCATTTCTCTGGATCATATTTCTTTAACAGTAAACATCTGGAATAACAAAAATAAAGAATTATAAAATTATATGCTGCTAGATTACTAGCGGTGCGGTAGTAACTAAAGAGGTTTTCTTTTCCTCTGGCAGCGTGGACACAGTAGCGGGGTTGAAAGGACTAACAGGCCATTCATCAGGTGGGGCTTGGCACCAGGAAGAGCCATGGAACCACAACGGATGATCCAAAATCTGTGGGTGTTAACCCACGAGACAAACAATCGGCAGGGTTGTCCGTACCTGAGACGTGATAAAAGTTTTGCGGCGCCAATTCCGACAGAATTTTTGCCACCCTATTTGCGACAAATGTATCCCAACGATGGGGCGAAGAATGTGTCCAACACAAAGCGACGGTCGAGGCCGAGAATGCGAAAATTCTATCTATATTGATGCGTTGAAATCGGCGATCTGATTCGCGAACACCAATACAAAGAAACATTTTTCTAATGTCGGCTGAAAGCGCGACAGCGAATAAGCGAAATTTAACTATAATTTCGAACAAATTACCTTGGAGATTTTGACCACTGTGCATAATATCGTTTACCGAAACATTCGAACTAGTTTTGGCGCTACCATCTAAAACAACGCGCAACTTGGTGGTTGGTTTATATTCACGGACAACTCCATGGTGCGGTATGGTATACGAAGGAGCGTGCTTCGTCTCTTCGGTTTCGGGAGGCGCGGGTGAAATGAAACCTTTATCCAAATATTCTATTATTACGCTATCGTAAGCCTCCTTCAACTTTGGAGATGTCTGCATTTTCCGTTCTAAACAAAAAAAGCGTTTTTCGGCTGACTGAAACGAATCTCCAAGCGAATTAACATCACCCTTAAAGGGGAGTGCGACAACATAACGACCATCACTATCGCGAGTAGTCGTGCGTCTATAAAACTCTTCACAAAGTTTATCATCCGGGCTGATAATAGGAGGGACGTTCACCACTTCTATCTCCCAGAATTTACGGACAGCGGAGTCCAGCGGCTCGACGGCGCAACAATATGACACTGTCGAGTTACAATCAAAACAAGCGGGTGCGGAACCAACAATAACAAAACCAAGAACCGTCTCTAAGGCGAGCGGCGCGGGGTGCGATGCGTGACCTTGAACCTTATGCTGCAACAGGAGGTGCGGGAAAATCGAAGCGCCAACTAAGAAATCAATATCTCCTGGAACGGCGTAAGTATCATCGGCCAAAGGCAAATCTCTAAAATTAGTCAATAATGAGGTATTAACTGCGCGACAGTCGGTAAAAATTCGGTAACCTTATTGACGACTAGCGAATCCATCGAGAAACTAACATCAAAATCAAAACGCGAGTGGAATTTAATCCCTACAGAACCTTGAACGGCTTTAGTGGAACCCCCAATACCTTTCACAACATTACAAGCGGGGCGGTTATTTATATGCAAACCAAGACGACTACAACATTTTTTACTAATAAAATTACTTTGAGAAGCACTATCTAAAAGTGCGCGAACACTATGTCCCTACTCTACCCTACTACCATGCGAATCGTAAACAACAACTCGAGCGGTTGCCAGAAGTCCCGTAGTAGGGCTTGTGTGCAAACTTGATAGCGTGCTCAAAGCGACATCGTTCGGCTGGAGGCGCGCGGCAGTGGCGCTGCCGTCGCTAGGTGCGGACGGGGACGAAAACACGCGAGAGCGCTCCCCGTCGCGACTCAACGGCGCGGGCGGCTGTGGCGTCACAGCGGACGGACGGTTAGGCACTGAGTTCGCGCAGCTGGAATCGACGGACGAACTACCGGACATGGCGTTATTGTTTTCGAAGTGTAATAATGAATGGTGTTTACCATTACACTTGCGACAAAAATTATTCGAATTACAGAATGAAACACGATGTTTCTTACTGAGACAATTGATACATAAAATTATTAGAACGAACAAATTTGTAGCGATCGCCAGGAGTGAATTTATTGAACTCCGAACATTTATAAAGTTGGTCATGGTGATCTTGACACAAAGAACAATTTTTCGAATGCAGCACTTGCGATTGCGAAGTTGTGGGTTCAAAATTAACAAAAGAGTGCGTGGACTACGTGGGCTTACTACTATTACTACTACGATTAGTCGGACTATTTTTCGCTACTCCGTGGTTTAACGAAGTTCGTTGCAAAATTCGAATATGTTGACGAACGAAAGTTTCTAAATCGCCGAACTTAGGTATTTGATGGCCACGTCTATCCATTTCAAATAAGCGAACGGTTTCGGAATCTAATTTCTTTAAACCGATTTACAAAAACAAAAAATCACAGAGGTCATTGATCTTGACATTCTTTAGGGCGCGAACAGCTGATGCAAAAATATCTAAGAATTTTTCTAAGTCGTGTTCAATGCACGATGAGCTATTTTTCAAATTAAATATTTGATCCATATAAGCGGTTGTTACTAAGCGTTTGTCTTCGTATTTGACCTTCAAAGTATTCAAAATCAAATTATAATTTTCGGCGCAAAGCGTTATAGCGTAAACGGTTTTTGCTTTCCCAGTTAGTTTACTAAGTAATGTAATTTTTCGTAATCCGATAACGAATTATTATTATTATGGATCGTATTTTCGACACTAGCGAAAAACAAAGGTTAATTTTTAATATCGCCATCAAATTCGGGTATTTGTATGGGCGGTAATTTAGGTCGGTCCCGTTTCAGCAAATCAAAACTGGCTGGCCCGGGTTTCGAATCGGTGACTACTACGGGCACGGGAGCTTGCAATGACTTAGCGACACGTTTTATGCGACAAATTAAATCTTCGAAAGATGACATGGCGTCGTAACTTAATAAGAAATCAGGATTTAATTTTAATTCAAGCATGTTAATTTTATCGAGAACATTTTCGAAATCTAAGCGCAAAGTATCTACGGTTTCGATCGAGGATAAAAACAATTATTTTATTGATTCATCTGCGATCCTCGATGAATAATCACAAATTAATTGCACACGCTTAAAAAGGCTATCCTTCTTAGCGTGTAATAGTTTTAACTGTAGATCCGGAATCTCTTTCGGAGGCATTGTTAAAACAAACAACTATAGCTACCTACAGTGCAAAACTAACGAACGATCAAAATAGCAGCGGTGGTGAGCAGCGAGACTCGGCGCGAACGAGCGTAGGTACTTGCGCGCGCGGGCCTAGCCCGCTTGGTCTACCTATTACTATGCGGTGCAGTTGAAATTACCAACTATTTAGTACCTACCTATGGCGAACTACTAAAGCGAATGGATCAAAAATTCGGATCGTTAGGACCAAAAAATGGTTGAGCGAGCGAGATAAATAAATTCGAAGTGGACTGCGTGCGGGGAAAGACTAAAATGAAATTTACACGCGGTTGTCGACGAAAAAGAAATGGAAACAGGAATGGGTACGATACCTTGCTGCTGCTGCGAGATGCTGAGGTGGAGGCTGCCGAGGGCGTCTTTGGACTTGAAGTCCTGGTTTCCTTGCACGAAAACAGTATTTATCCATGGAAAACACAATTATTGCGTAAGGTTTATGCGAACGCGCGCGCGGCCATTGCAGGACTAATACAGCGAACCTTCAATCCGTCCTCGCTGCCTGTGAGCGGCGTTTTAGAGGGCGCGTAATACAGCAGTCTCGCTCTTCTTTTATGCGAGACAAGGCAGGTGCGAAAGAGAAATGGAATAAAGGGAAGCGGGGTGGGAGCGTCGACAACTAATTAATTAAAAACAAATGTAGATCGGCGATGCAACATAGAAATAATAACGCGGCTACTTTTGAATCGTATAACGGCGCAACCAGAAATAAAAAACAAAAAGGCAACCAGATCAAATGTAATCTTATGGGTTTATTAAGTCAAAGACCATTAATATGGAAATCTAACTATGGAAAAATATTTAAAAAGCAATGGTATAGAAGCTTAGAGTCAAGTCTTCTAACTTAGAAAATATCACACCTACCTCAAAGGCATAAGGGCGTGGTAAGATTCTTTCAACTCCTCAAGTTTGGAGTAATCCGGTGGTATTTTTTTAAGGGTGTCACACTCGTAGGTTGAGTGACCGGTGTACTTCCCTGAGCCAGGACACGAACTACTGCACATAGGCCATTTGCAGCCTGGACATCTGTAGATAAAGAACACATTTCTCGTAAGAGTTACTTCATCAGTATTGTTCAAAATAGCTTGAAATCATTCAAAATAGCTTAAATCCTCCTAATATTTGAGATACTATTTTCCTCCCTTCCTAATATTTAAGATACTATTTACAGACCGAAATGTTTTGATAAGTCCCTACAGTATAATGTAAATGCAGAAAACTATATTGTCACCTTACTTGATCCGATAACTGAGGACAATTTTACATTTTATTCGCTACTGTGAAAAGCGTTTTTAAATTCGAACCTGTCCATGGAATAAATGCTTTTTAATGTATGATTAGTATTTTATATCAACAAAAGGAAGAGAAAATTATAAACATTATGTATTTCCGAGGATTAACCAACTCACAAATTGGGAGTTTGTAACGCTTGAAATAAAGCATCAAGGCACTACACAAAACAACCACCAACATTTTGTGGCTGTTTTGTCTGGTTTACGACTTAGGTATAACGCCGTCACAAAATATCATATCAGACACGAACGTTTCATAAAATCAGGCGCCACTTTTCTGACAATAGCTTTTTACTACGCACCAGAAACAGGTGACCAATTAGTTGTGATGAATTGTTAAGCTTATTTTCGTTACCAAAATAAAAACTTACTTGACAAGACTAGTTTCCTCAACTTCCCGGTAGCAACCTAGGCAGATAAACCCGCAGCCGCTACAGGGACCGACAGCTATCGCCGGTTCTTCCACTATCACCTCACCAGCGCGGATATCACGGGATGCCACCAAATATCTGAATATCACAAAAAACCTTTGGTATTCTTCATCATTATAGAAATTACTGACAAATCGAAAGCAGCGTGTCGGGTAAGAATGATGTAGGTTCACGTTTTTATCGAATTTGATCGAGGAAAATGAATGAACCCTCATTGTTTGACTTTCCGAGAAATCAATTATTACATCATGGCCTAACATCGTAAGTAAGTATTAGAGTAATGATGTTCTTGATGATATCAGGGACATTATTGTTTATAATGTAGTTTATCGGATTAAACGGTAAAGTTATTTACGTATATTCTAGAGGAGTATATTTATAAGTATATTTCAGGAATGTTCAATGACACTGTACAACGTACACACTGTATCGTTTACATTGCCCTAGTTTTCCGTAATCACTAACATTCTTCGCAAACATGTGCAACTTCTCACGTGTATTATACTGAAGTACTTAAATGTAATAATTACCTACGATCTCGTTATTCTTAATGTTATAATGTAAAAGCACCATCTCACCTGCCCATCACATCCGAGTGTTTTATCTCGTAACAAGGACTCTTCTTTTCAACAGACATCTCTTGCTCGCTATCCTTATCCTCATGCACATCCTCAATGATGTTCTCCTTGTTTTTACCATCGCCTCCCTTGCCGCGCTTTTTTTGCTGTGAAAAAATTAATAATTTCAAACTTTTCTTGATACGAACATAAAATAGAATCACGATAAAATCTTACACAAAAAATACGACGCAACATTCGTCATGTAAACAAACGAAAATCCCGGGAGACAATTTTTTATGTTAGCGAAAAAGAGAAACAGCGAATATATTACAATAACGCCGGAGTATGAATGAGTATTCCGTAGGCGCTGTCTAGATGTATTTTTGTTCCACTTGACTTGGCCATGCCAATGGCTTCGTCTGAAATCTGTTTCATAACCCTGTCAATGATTTATACGACCGTGAAATGTATTGACGTGCTACGAATGATGACTTGTGGATGTACCTGTAAATCTTGTGTTTACATGGACTTCTTTATATGTTACTAAAAATAAACTACTCGTATCTTCACGCTGTATCCCTGACAGAGAGTAGTATGAGAGAGGACAGATCGCAAGGTTTCGCGATCCATGCATACTTCTTTCGCTTCCTGCAGATTCATTAATCGCTTCATACATGCAAGTCAAAAGAAACGATAACATTTTGGTAGGTAGTTAGTTTCTTTATATATTATGAAAGACATAAACCCTTAAACATTATATAGTATAATTAAAAGGAGTTCATAATACTAGCCCCTCTTCGTCACAGAGGGTGATAATAACAACCTGAAAATAAAGCTTAGCCAAGCTTTATTTTTTTCTGTATTTAGACCTGCGAAACATGTGCAATGGATATTTTTATCTTTGATATTAGAGTACCGGTAGGGACAGACAATTATTACTGTGGATCGGCCGGTTTGAATGGCTGAGGTCTACCTTCACACTTGTCGCATTTCGTAGTTTGTGTCTAAGACAAAGTTCCTTTTACTATGATAAAACATTATCTTCTATTGTCTCAGTAAGTATCAGCAAGTGTTAGAGATTATTTTTGGGTGACCACTTTGTGGCATTTATATTTGCGAGCGTTTCCGTGCTTCGGAAGGCACGTTAAGCCGTTGGTCCTGGTTGCCAGTAAAATGGCAGTCGTTAAGCCTGGTTGAAGGCCTTATGGGCGGCTTGAAAACCTTCAACAGCAGGTCGCCACAACCTGCGTCTGTCTATTTCAACACGGCAATGGGCTCACCACCTATTACGTAGGACAGGAATCCACACGGTGAAAAGTGGGAATATAATATGCCTCTGCCACCCCTTCGGGGATAAGGCGTGATGGATATTTATTTTTATTTATTTTTGTTAGAGATTATAAGGGCGCCTCTGTCACCATATTATAACAGCATTATATATATAGAATACAAAACAAAAATTATTTTCTGGATTTAGACAAAAATGCACACGGTAAAAAGTAGGCCAATAATATGCGTCTGCCACCCCATTCGGCGATAAAGGCGTAATTGATACATAGGTTTTCGATCCACCAAACATTATCATATAATATAACTTCGATCGATAAGCTACCTTTGTTGATTGCAAATTATCAAAGTTAACGAGGTATTGTTATTTTTTTCAAATTGTCAACGTCAATCTTTAAATCTTAGCAGCAGTGTCACTACACTACCTGAAGCTACCTTTGGTGTCTGCCTCACAAGGAGATTGATCTGATGGGTGTTTTCACTGTGGCACAGTGACACAGCAGCTCGTAGTCCAACCATAGTATTATCAGACTAAATATAATATGAAGTAAATAGAAGCGCTCGAGGCATTTACATTTGCGAGCGTTTCCGTGCTTCGGAAGGCACGTTGCCAGTAACATAGCAGTCGTTAAGTCAAGTTGAAGGCCTTATGGGCGGCTAGAAAAAATTCAACAGCAGGTAGCCATAACCTGCGTCTGTCTATTTCAACTCGGCAATGGGACAGGAATACACATGGTGCAAAATGGGCATACAATACCTATGTATGCCTCTGCCACCCCTTCGGGGATAAGGCGTGATAGATAAATAATAAATAAATTATAAATATAAAGTACATTATAATATAGCTCCCTCGGAATGATTTTCCAGCATTATTAGTGAGATGATATCTCTCTTCGAAACAACAAAGAGCATAATATATAGCTCGTTTTCACAATATTCTAGTCGTTCTTTATTATACGGAAAACAAAAGTTTCTTCTTGCTAATAGATATAATGGAATGTCTGTCACTCGACAGAAAGCAAAACTATTTATATTTCCCGATAGTATACGTAATAAAAGTGTCTTCAGTTTATTGTTATAAATATAAATAAGCGGAGATCAGTGTTGGGTGTCGAAATCTGTTTAAATTTAAAATAATATATGTCTTGTTTTTTATTTTATCGGTATGTATGAGATAACATTTTGTGTGTTGATAAAGCGTTGTGATTTCCGTACTCCTTTTTTACTTCTTTGTACCAAAATAAATAGCTGTGAACCAATTATTACATGCAGCGCTGTCACATACAATATGTTGTGATGGAATGTGCACGAACCAGCAACAGCAGAAAACTTTTTTGATGGCCTAAACTTTCTCAGGCTAAGTTTACAACCGAAATCTTCTTGGAAAATCAATTTTCATAAATGTTTTCTTGCGATTTTGTAGTGTGTGCCAACAAAAGTAAAGATTTTTTTATAATTTATCGATCCAACAGAAAACAGATTTTGTCACCACTTTGAAGTAAAAAGTAGTATATATTATTATGACTATTCCCACTGCCATTACTGTGATTCATATAAACCTGGATTTACAGCAATGACCATAACTAGAAAAGTTACACCGAGCTTAAACCGTAAAGTCCGAAGACAAGCCAGGATGTCTTGGAACTCTTAAGTTAAACCTGACCCAAGCAAAGGATAAATGAGAAACATGGAAAAAGTTTATCCAAACAATTTAAAATTCTTATTTTATATTTAGCTTGTTAAAGTGGCACTCCCCGTCTGATCGTAGACAAAGAGGACGACCCGTTATGTAGTGCTGCACTACCACTACCATAGCCACCTGAGGGCTGATATGGGACCGTCAACTGATTGGGCCGTCAACCTGAGGGCTGATATGGGAATCCATATCAGCACTTAGGTTGACGGCCAGGATCAGAATTTTTGCGCCTCTGTACCCCAAACATAATACAAGGATTACTTGCTGTTAAGTAAGCCGACGTGTCACTTTTACAACGCTGGAGACCAGTGTAGGAACTATGATATAGTATATAACGGGACTTATGTGATCTTTGTTTAATACCAATAATATACACTGCTCGAAGATTGACATGCGCAGATTAATCTTTTAAGGAATTAGGTGTCTCGTTTATGTAACAATTGTAGTTTACTCGTAAAGTTACCTTATCATATAAGAAAGTGGTAACACAATGATCTGCCTCTTGCCATGACATCCTCAGCGGCTCACGAAACTCTGTGAAAAACTGGTAAACCCTTTGATGTTTTGTTTATTACCAGATTCCATTTGTTCAAAAGATGAGCTTTTGTATTTCAGCAATTTTAACGACAAAATACAAAGACACATCTCTCTTATTTTCTTAATTTTTCTCAGTTGCTTCCAAAACCTACCTTGGAATTATGTTGCCCACTTAAGTATATTTAACTGATAGAAGCAGCTATGGTATGGCTTTTAATTTTTAGTGTTGAAGGAAGCAACTGCCGTCGAAACTTCCAACTCTGTAAGGGCGCCTGCGTCGTTTACAACGCAAAATACAACGAAACGTAATCCGTGGCAAACAGGCAAACATTCAATGTGAAATGAATTACAAAAATACCGAAAAATATAATCAAAATCAAAATCAAAAATCTTTATTCATGTAGGTCACAAAGTAACACTTATGAACGTCAAGATTACTGCTTCTACATTTACATTTACTGCCAGATTCGCAAAGCAATAGGTAGAGCCAGAGGAAGAACCTGGCAATAAAACTCATGGCCACTCTTTTGCTCGTGGCCCCGCGGTCTCAGTGTTCGGTAAACGATCACTGAGGTACGCAACTTTCACTATGGTTGGTCGTCGGATGGGTGACCACTTTGTGGCATTTACATTTGCGAGCGTTTCCGTGCTTCGGAAGGCACGTTAAGCCGTTGGTCCCGGTTGCCAGTAAAATGGCAGTCGTTAAGCCTGGTTGAAGGCCTTATAGGCGGCTTAAAAAATTTCAACAGCAGGTAGCCACAGCCTGCGTCTGTCTATTTCAACACGGCAATGGGCTCACCACCTATTACGTGGGACAGGAATCCACACGGTGAAAAGTGGGCATATAATATGCCTCTGCCACCCCTTCGGGGATAAGGCGTGATGGATATTTATTTATTTATTTTATAGCTATGATCTGACCAGTCCCAACAGACGGCACCCGTTCACGGGTATGACGCATATATCAGCCATCGCCCTATTCAACCCTATTGTAGGGAACAAGGCGACCCCATACATACGCCACCACTGCCAGGACACTTAGGCGAGCATGACATACCCAAAAACTACACAGCAACTATCATGTCAATTTCAAAATTATAAATAAGTCTACATAGTGCTCACACAATAACAAAGTCAAATTACATATAATTATGTATATTAGTTATTACCGGGACTAAACGCAGCCATACCTTTAGTTGCCTGGCATTTCAAATTATTTATACTGGAGAATGTAAATAAAAATAATGTAAAAAAAAAAATACAACATATATATGCAGATTCAAGACAAGTAGATAATATAACACAAGATTCATTCGAATCCTAAATAGCTCGAGCGAAGAGCAAGCAACTCATTTCCATTTATTTTTATCATACAAATAATAATTAATTGTGTAATAAGCCCTTTTCAAGAGGTGCGTCTTAATTTTCGCCTTAAATTTATGTAACGGCAGATTCATAATGTCTAAAGGAATTTTATTATATAGGCGTACGCCAATTCCTGCAAAAGAGTCGTGAACCTTTTGTAAACGATGATGTGTTCCAATTAATTTATGCTTATTTCTAGTATTTATCGAATGTATGTCACTGTGTCTATTGTATAAATATATGTTCTGTTTAACTAACATGATATTTGCAAATATATACTGTGATGCAACCGTTAAAATGCTAATTTCTTTAAATTTCTCTCTAAGAGACACTCTAGCACTCAATTTATATATTGCACGTATAGCTCTCTTCTGGAGTACAAAAATTACTTGTAGATCAGCTGCTTTACCCCACAGCAAAATGCCGTAAGACATGACACTATGAAAATAACTAAAGTATACTAGCCTGGCAGTTTCTACATCAGTGAGCTGCCTGACTTTACTAACGGCAAAGGCTGCCGAGCTGAGTTTACCTGCAAGACACGTTATTTGGGCGTTCCACTGCAGTTTGCTATCTAAAGTGATCCCCAAAAATACAGTTGATTTTTTTTTTTTTTAATAATAATAAGTTTATTAAACTGAGAATATACAGCGCTTTACATTCTAGTATAAGGTTTGGCTTAGGTTTAATTATAATAAAAAGGAACACAGCTGCTTATCCCTCAGAACTTAAATTATAAGTACGAATACTTATATAATTAATAATACAACAAATAATTTAATTGAACCTACCCATAAACTTTACAAAACGAATCTTCAAAAGGGTGTTTAACATTAATTGAGAGGAGGCAAAAGAGAATTGCATACGGGATTAGAAGTTTACATGTAACAAGATTGTACCTGTTAAGTTTTCGTATGTAAGCAGATACTATTAAAATGTCAGTCCTATGAAGTTATAACGTTCACATAAAACAGGTCCAAGATTTACATAGTACACAACTAAGTTACCTTTATAGATCCGTCCGTTCACGGATAGCCTCCTGCAGACCACATAAAAGATTTTGTTAAGGGTTACACTGTCATTTAAACACATATTTTCATATACATCACTAGTGACAATAGCACAAACAACTACGGAAGCTAATGTATTAAGTAAAAGCATTGGAAGTAGAAAATTAACCTAACTTATAATAAAATAAGTATGTATTATTGACCCTCATATAAAGTAATTGGCGGTATGCCGATAAAATAATCTTTACCTTCCGTGCTAGTCTAAAGACTGTGTTACGGCAAGGTAATGATTCTCGCTCCAGAAATACCAACCTTAAGTCTAATTAAAAAAGGACACTTTTTCTTTTAAATAGTTGTGTTGAGTCGAATATAACATGTACGATATCAAATAATGAGCTTGTTGTAAACAAGTAGTATATTCAGTGATTACAGATAAAATTAAGATCCGCTGCTATACCCATGACAAAACAGTAAAATACATAAAATTTACAATTAGCAATAAATACAATTTGATATGATAACTATGTAGTGCATATACATACACACACACATACACACACATATACATACATATATATACACATACATATACATACATATACATACATATATACATATACATACACACATACACACATATATACTGTTTATAAATATGTAATTCTTTAGGTATCATGAGTATGGCTGAATAAACATATAAGTCACTCATAGATATAAATATATGCATTAATTAGTTATAATGCTTTTTATATACATATTGAATAATTTTTTCTGTCCGTTCGTAATCTAGACCACTCAGATATTCACATAGTGTAGCTTTGCAGACAAACCTTGACATATTTCTCAGAGGTTTAATTTTACTTATGTGGTTATAAAGTAATGGAGCCAGAAAGTACCAAAAACACTGAGCAAAAGTAGTTCTACATAATGGAACATCGTAAACATGGTGTAACCTTCTAATAGATGTACTAGAACGCTTCGAACAGCAGTGTTGTTTTACAACAATGCTTTTAATAAAAAGTTAACGAATCGTTAGGACTTCAAATTCTTTGTACAGTTGCGAGGTGGGATACTTAAATGGCTTAAAATTAATTACTTTTAGAATACAACGCTGGGCTCTTTCTATTTGTATAAGCGTGCTTTTGCGGGCACCACCCCAAGCGGTAATTCCATAAGAAGCTATAGATTGACATAAGGTCAGATAAACCATCTTACTGGTATTTCGGTCTTTTAAGTTTCTAATTCTTTTAAAGATAGGTATTAGTTTTCGTATTCTAGATCTAAGATTTTTAATATGTAATTTCCAATTTAAATTTTTATCTATTTCTATGCCTAAATATTTTGTACTATTAGTAGCTGATAAGCTGTAACAATTGCAGTTTGTAGAGGTAGTACAACTATCAGATGCACAGTCCCCTATGTGCACCTTTAGCGCAAAATCAGCAGGAGGCTGTAAGTTATTTCTTATACTAAAAGTTATATATTTTGTTTTATTTAGGTTCAATGTTAGTAAGTTATGATCCAGCCAGTTTATAATATTTATAAAACCAGTTTCAGCTGCTGTTTTAACTTGCCACCATGATTCATGTTCAAATAAAATTGCAGTATCTTCAGCAAATGCTATAATTTTTGCATGAGGTATTACTGTATTGCAGAGTTCATTAACATATATAAGAAACAACGTAGGCCCTAGCACAGACCCTTGTGGTACACCGAAATTGATATTTAATTTAACACTAATATTGTCCCCAATTTTTAAGGTCTGTGTCCTGTTGGTAAGATAATCTTTAAAAAGATTTAGTGGTACACCCCTAATGCCTATTGACTCCAGCTTACAAATCAACAAAGAAATCGAAATAGTATCGAAAGCCTTGGTCAAATCCAGAAACGCACCAATACATTTTTTCTTACCGTCAAGATTCCCTGCTATAGAAGCAACTAAGTCCTCTAAAGCATCCGATGTCGACTTATTCTTCCTAAAACCATATTGATTTTTTGCCAGGATATTATTGTGTTCTAAATAACCAACCAATCTTTTGTTCATAATCTTTTCTAAAATCTTAGCTAGTACAGGTAGGAGCGAAATTGGACGATAATTTGTAAGGCTTTCTTTTTCTCCTGATTTAAATACAGGTACCACAATAGAATCCTTCAATACACTTGGAAACATACCATTAGATAAGCATAAGTTCAGTATATAAGTAAGAGGTTTAATAAGAATATTGACAATTTTTTTGATAAATTCTGATGATATACCATCCCAACCCTTGGACTTAGTATTCTTCAGAGACATAATAACCTCGTACACCTCCAATTCATCGGTTTCGAACATAACGAATGAGCTCAGTGGAGTATGATTGCTCCTGAAATTCCTAACTAACTCTTTTTCTGTTAACTTTAATCTTTTCAAAATATTATTAGATAACTTAGCACCTGTATTGACAATAAAATTATTTGCATAGTCAAGGGATTCTTTAGGTGTAGATGCAATGTTTAGTAGTTCATGTGGTACTTTGGATCTATCTGACATATTCAAGTTACATACATTTTTTATTACACTCCAAGTACTTTTTATGTCATTTTTGCTAGCATTTAAATTACATTTATCGTGTTCATTCTTTAAACGATGTAGAAGGGTATTACAATGATTACGGTAACGTTTATAGGTTATTTCCAGTTCCATGTTATTAGGCGACTTTAAGTGTCTTTTACATAATGTGTCTCTGAATTTCATACAGCGTAGTAATCCGGGAGTAATCCATTTTTTTTTGTATTTGTTTCCGGTTTGGTGTGGTTATTATTCGTGTGCAATTTTTGATGAGCCCAGACAAGGTTTCAATAAAGAGTTTAGTCACTGTATTTGCATCTTTTTGGAGTATTAAACTATTAAAATCAATCTCGTTCATACGATCATGAGCCATGTCATAATCAAGTATTTGTGACGTCTTTTTATGTCTATTATTAGTCCGTTGTTGTTTCACAGACACATTTAAATATAGACTACAATGGTCAGTTAGGTTCGAATTACAAACCACAGTAAGCATTCTTGAATTTGATTTTACAAAACAGTGGTCATAGCACTTATCAAGACGGGTAGGAAAAAATGTGCAAATGTAGCAAATAAATACATAGAAAATGATTAAAAAGAAAATGAGTAAATACCGTGGTTTCTTGAAATGTATACCTGCAAATAGTCATTGTATGTCTAAGTTTTTAACCTGATTCAGTGCTTTGATAACTATAGCAGGCTGACCCTCTTGTTTTCGCAGTAGAATATTACCCCGTGAAACCCAGCAGTATTTGTACTTTCCATTCTTCACAAGATCTCGAGCAGCTGCCAGCATCTTCTTTGATAGCGGTGTCAATGCTTCAGATACATAGACTCGTGAAGTTACTCCACCAATCCCCAACATTTCCGAGTTCAACGGCCTTTCCTTATTGTCAGAATTATACTTCTTAGCGGCATTAAGGATTTCTTCCTTCTTTTTGACATCCTGAAATTCTACAACAATGGGGCCACCGTGTTTGCCTCTTCTATACAATTTTGATACATCAAGAAAAGGTACATTCAATCTGTCGTAAATGTTCCTGACAATATTATTCAGATCCTCCTTGTCTTCCCGGGGAATATTCCTTATTTCAATATTGTTCTTAATAGATTCCTTTTGTATCTCATTTAGTTGAAATTCCAATTCGTTTATCCGGGCATTTTCTGTCTCATATTTAGCTTCAAGAGTTAGTATACGGCATTTAACTTCCTGGTAATTAGAAGCATTTAACTCCAGGAGCTTTAAAATCTGCGAATTGGAATCTAGAATCTGTTTATTTTGTTGCTTTATTTCACTAATTTCGGCATTCATCATTTGTTTGAAAGATTCCATGAGTTCATCTTATAGATCCAAAAAGCTTTCCTGTTCAGGATTTTTTCGTTTTCTCAAATTGATGTTTCGAATTATATTATTGTCTTGTGGTTCAATTGACAGATCAGGTTGCGAAGAAAACTTAATTGGCAGTCCTGATGTTGGCGTACGCTGCATTTTATCTTAATTTTTTACTTTTACTATAACGTGGTAGATGAATTCTGGTCTTGTATATTGTTGACTTTAATAAGAATTACAGCTTATTGTATAAGCACAGGGTGTAAAATAGGTTAATAGATATTTTCGTCTCAGTGTCAACACGTCGAACTTTAACTAATACTTGGGCGAGAATGATAATTAGTGATAGATTAGTAATTCTACATTATTAAGGGTATCACCGTTCAATTTTATATTTGTACCGCAATTCCTGACATTAGGCATGCTAAATCTGATACATTTTGTCTTCTTAGCATTTAGTAGCAAATTATTGGTCGTAAACCAATCTACAACTTGGGCAAGTGAACTATTAACGCCGTTAAAATCAGTAAGCGTACGATCTACTTTAAAAATAAGTGACGTATCATCAGCAAATAGAACAATGTCGCACAAGTTCTGTATATAGAATGGCAGATTGTTAATATAAATTAAAAATAGAAACGGACCTAGAATTGATCCCTGCGGTACGCCCATAGCTACAGATGCTCCAGACCAGCGAATTTCATTAACATCAACATGTTGTATCCGATCATTTAAGTAGGAGGGAACAAGATCCAGTGCAGAGTCTTTGATACCATAATAAAAGAGATTCGCAATAGTGTTTTATGTTCAACGCAATCAAATTCTTTGGAGAGATCGCAGAATACACCAATAGCATCTTGTCTATTCTCCCAGGCGTCATGTATATGATTCAGAAGTGTCACACCTGCATTAATGGTAGAACGACCCCTTGTGAACCCATACTGCTCTTTATGTAGTAGCATATTTGAATTAAAATGAGCTTGTAGTTGTTGCAATATAATTTTTTCAAAAATTTTGCTAATGGCAGGTAATATTGAAATAAGTCTGAAATTACCAGGGTTGGTTTTGGATCCAGACTTAAATAGAGGTATTACCTTACTGTGTTTCATTAAATCCGGAAACACTCCTTTATCGATACATTTATTAAATATTTCAGCTAGATGTGGAGATAAATTAACAATAAAGAGCTAAAGTTTGTGCTACATCTAATTTATTATTAATCACCTTGTTATTTATAATTAACTCATAGTTATTATTACGGGGTAGTAATCGACCGGTTTCAGTATTGATTACATTCCAAATCATTTTTACCTTATTTTTTGAATCTTTAATCTTATTACTGATATGTAACGACTTGGCAGCAGCACAGGTCTTTTTGAAGGTTTGGAATATTTTTTTACATATTGAATAAAAGCAGGATCAAAATTTAATTGCTTCATACCATATAGTTCGTACAACTTATCCCTACTTTTGTAAATACCTGTAGTTGCCCACTATTGTTTTTATAAAATGTTTTTGATTTAAATATATTGTTGTACTCAGCTTTAATTGTATTAAATAAGGAGTTATATAAGCCGTTTGGATCTTCCTGATTAAAATCAATATTAGTGACTTTTGCTGAAACATTAACATTAAATTGTTTAAGTCGATATGCACTCATTGGCCTACATACAATTTTATTTCCTTTGGAAGTGACATTAATAGGAAACGCTGCTTTTTGACCAATATGATCTGATGGAAAGTTACTTAGTATCTCCCTTGTTGTTGTTGCACAGTTGCAGAATATATTATCTATACATTTTCTAGAATGTGAGGTGATTCTAGTTGGCTCACAAAATAAATTTTGTAAGTCAAAAGACTTAAACAAATTTATAAATCTGATACATTTCGAAGACTGCACAAGTATGTCAATATTAAAATCCCCACACACATAATCTCATAAACTGAAAGGTATCATACTGTTATTGTTGGCAGTGCGTTTGATCAGTTTAGAAATATATTGACGAGTACTGTTGCCTTGTTATTGTGTACCTTACTTAGATACTATTGAATTCTTAAATACATTGTCTTTTTGTAGTGTAAGTTACGATAAATTAATAGATATTTGCCAAGCTCTACTAGGAACTTTGCACCACAGCCGGCAGCGACAAATCCACTCAATCGATACCCATCGTGTGGCCAATGCCATGATCTATGAGAAGTTGAGTTATGTGATAGGTCCGGGCACTGTGCGGACTCCTCATCCACGAATATAGAGAGGGCAGTACGGTTTCCATGTGCATCCTGTCCGTGAAGAATCTCCAACCTAGTGACCTATTTCTAAAAGACATCGAGAGTCTTCTTTTTCCAGCGGCCGGCTTACACAACTATCATACACAACTATATTACTTGGGTCAGGTTCAAATGAAGGAATGCATCATACCCATAGGGGTAATGATGGATTTTTGTGGAACATCTCGATTTTCCCAATAAGCCCCATGGCGGCCTGTCGCAGGAGTGACGTAACATCTCATCCAATATTGGCTGTTCCCTATAATGTCCTAAATGACAAGTTAAATACCGGAGTAGATATTGGGAAACCAACACTGGTTTATCCAAAATAGCATCATCTAAAATTCTCTCCGCGCTCGCAATTGTCTGTGTTTAAATAGGTTGAGATTTCTGTTTGTATGGTTACCACAGTATAATGTTTTTAGCAAATTTCAAATGTATAACTGCACCTAATGTAATTACAAGAATGTATTTATGTGACTAAATGTGAATCCGTCACGGGCAGTGAGCTCACACATATAAATATGATATAAGACAAAATTAAGTCAGTTTTATGGATCGTATCGTAGTTTACGATTTTTCTGAGAAAATTATTATATACATGCTTGAATACAAGTACAGTACAGCGGGTTATCATAGTTTATTTAGGTAGTTACGGTACATATCTCTTGCGCTCCCGAGGGATTTGTCAGTCTGACTTACCTTTACACGAACCCGCGTAAAAGCTATACCCAAGGCCCTGCTTGGGCACAGGACAGACCCGTCTAATAACAGGCCTATCGCTAGCATCTGCCTTCTCCTAAATATGAAAAAGATTGTTATTAATACCTTGATTTCCAATTCACCATTGTGCTCGGCACACCTTTCACCATGTCTGATAGTATTGGGGTTCTTGATTTTGAGATCTCTAGTGACGTCCAGTGCCGTTATTGACCACTTAGGTTGTGGTGTGTGCTCCTGGCCTTGGTTTCCCCATACAGAATGAGGTTCTTCACAAGGATCCTTAGAAGATTTTTACAGGTTCGGCACATCTTATGTAACACCTCTGAATCCTCTGATGTTCATAGACTTGGTGACGAATTTCGATCTCGCGGGACTAATTGAAACAGTCTTGTTGTAGTGCACCTGCTGTTCTTATTGAGGTGAACAGGACGCCTGTAGAAAGGGATGGGCAGTTGGGTTACCTGAGCCCAAATACGGTAGTATGTAAGCAATATTGTGGAAGGATTTAATTTCCAAACGTCACACAAACATTGTTCGATATAAATGGGAGGCGTCAGTAATGGCGTGCCAAAACCGTCAAATATAATTTTAATCACTAAGCGATGGCACTGTGCCAGCAGCTCGATAATCTCATTAAGCATTCGGGTATTGTGAACATTCTTTTATCATTTGCTACACTGTTGGTAGTATTAAATAAAAACGCACATCATCATAGTCTTTCAAGTGTTAGACCGGATTATATCCGAAACCATCGCTCCGGGATCTGAGGACCGCTATCCTATTCATCTCTCTTAATTTCGCACCATTTGTCCTTTCCGACAGCCCCATCCACGTATATCTGGATAATATATATGTAAACTGTTGTACGTATTTTGCAATTGGCAACCCACAATTACTCGTAACATCCACAATAAGTGTCAATTGATGTGGATCGGTGACGACGGCTAATCAGTAACGAGTAGACCGTTAAAATAAAACGGCAAGTCATTCGTCCACACTTTGTATTTGATCAAGTCATGTCTCATAAGCCTGAGCTCTTGCCCTGATTTTAGGAGAGGCCAACTTCTTCACACGATATAGGCCCACTACCAGACAACGATTATTATTTAGGCTAAGATCTCCTACTAAATAAGACGATATAAACAAACAAAACGTACCGCTCTGAATTGAGAATGTCTTCGAATTAAAGCAGTTCCGGGGAGTAAAATATAAAAAGTTGAGCATTATGAATGCTTTAGATGAAGGTAATGCTTACAGCCACGAGTCCACGACTAATACCTAATTAAATCTAGCTATTTATCAGCTTACAAAAACATAGTTATTACTGCGCGACAGATACGACATAAAATCGATGTGCGTCTTGTAAGATGCATATGTGCGCCGAAATCGAATCAATGTTACAATATCGTATGAATTTGCGATGTATTGAAGGTCTGGGAGCTCGATCGCCAAAGGCAAACTTAGAAGTTACTTAAACGTGTACGGTTAGTTAAATGGTCCACCAGACGGTGATTGCTATGGAACCAACTACGACAGAAAAGCTACGTAGCTTTAATGTCGTACTGTAGAATATTTTATTTGCCTCACCACTTAATCCACGCCTCTTTTTTCCGACCCTCTTCAGACTTTTTCTGATCTTTCAGAATAATTATTTTAACGGACTGACATGTTTACGGAAACCGAGGTTACAATCTCATCCAAAACTAAACGATTCTTGTATTGGCTACCTTGCAAAAAAAATATATTCAGATTCTTTAAGAGGCACTATGAAAATGCTACCAGATCGATCTCCACTCTCCATGACAGTTGACCAGGCCAGCCTAGCTACTATCTTAGCTGGCACAAGGAAGCGGCACGTAAAATCATCTCCTATAATAGTGATCTCCAAGATCGATAATAATTATTTTCTAAGATCTGGACAGCGCGATCACATAGAGATAGTCTTACAATGACCTGAAATAAATTCATCAGTCTGGAGATGACGTCACACACACATGTCAAGCTGCCAATTCATTTACGACACGCTAATTAAATTAATAAGCGTTATTTCTTTATAATCTGGCAGATGATACCGGGTGGTGCTAAAACAAGCCGATACATATCGAAGACACTGTAAAGTCATACTGTCAAGAAAATCATGTACATATACCTTTTGACACTTTTACACGGCAATAGGCTCACCACCTGTTACGTGGGACAGAAATGCATACGGTGAAATTTGGGCGTTTAATATGCCTCTGCCTACCCCTTCGGGGATAAAGGCGTGACAATGTGTGTGTGTGTGTGTGTGTGTGTGTGTGTGTGTGCCATTTGAGTAATGTGTTATAGGATTGCAGCCATTTGTCTAGCGAAAGTGCTTGAATCGTTTTAATCATCTCTTTCAAACCAAAAACCCCCCCTACTCGAACGCAAGCCTTACAGTCCCTATAAAGCGACATTATTGCTCGCAGTAGCGAGCCGTCCACACCATATGCGGGCAGCAAATCCCACAGAGTTTCTCTCACCACGTTATCAAATGCTTTCTCCAGATCCACAAAAGCGCAGAAAACCTTCTGGTTAATAGCCAGAAACTTCTCCGCGATCATGCGGAGAGAAAACACTTGATCCATGCAACCTCTTCCGCGTCGGAATCCGCATTGAGCTTCCCATAAATACCTTTCAGACTTTTCTTGCATTCTTGCCGTTATACTCGTAATCTTTGCATACACCTTACTAGCTAAGCTGACCAAGCTGATCGCCCTGAAGCTGGAGCAGTTTAGGCGAGAGCCTTTCCCTTTGTAAATAGATAATACAACTGCTATTCGCCAGTCATCTGGGACCTCACCCGTCCGCCAGTACAAGTTGCATAACAGACATAGTGTGTCCCAGACGCGCGATCCACCGTACTAGATCATCTCAGCAGTAACTTTGCCTTACCACATTTCATACATCTTATCGCTTGTTCAATTTCTTTCATTCTAATGACTTTAATGACATCGGGATCCGGAGCATCGAAGTAGGCTGCACTTCCCGATGTGGCATCTCTGTCTTTTCTTGCATTAATATCTTGAGTGACCTTAGAAACGTAAAAAATATAGGATATATAATTTTTATAAACGATCTCTGCGTTTTTTATTTATTATAGGTCAGTAAGTATCCGCGGTGCCGGGATTGATACAGATCACTTCTTGGTTATCAGCCGAGTAAGAGGTCTGTTTCAACGGTGGCGGCATCGTGTGTGTGAACCTGTAAGTGTACTAGAGCGCATAAAAGTCGAAAATTTGCAAGAGATGAGCATAAAAGAAGGATTCGTGAGTAAATTAAGTAAGAAATTTAAAAATTTAGATGAAGTATGTGAGATTGAAGAATTATGGAAGACGCTTAAGGAAGGTCTAGTGGAAGTTGCGGTGGAGGTGTGTGGGGTAAATAAAAGAAGCCAAGGATGTAAGGTGAAGACGGCATGGTCCGACAAGAAGAAGGCATGGTTGGACTGGCTGACTTCAAAGGTGAATCAAAGAATGCAGAGGGCAACGGATGAGGATGTAAAAATGGCAAAGAATGAATATAAAAGGTATAAACGAGTTGCAAAAGAAGTTATAAAAAGAGAGAAAGATAATGATAGGGATAAATTTAATAGTAGGTTATCTGATAATTTCCAGCAGAATATAAAATTCTTTTGGAAATCTATAAAATCTGTGAGGGGTCAACAAACATCATCGAAACTCACTACTATCTAACAAACTAATATCAGAAATCAGGATGGCAGTTTTCTAAAAGGAGAAGAATGTGTGCTAAAAAGATGGACAAATTATTTTGAAAGCTTATATGAAAAAGAGGATATGGAAGCACAAACGAGTTCTTGGGAAAGGAATGAACTAAGCAACGAAAGCATCGTGAGTATGGAAGAAATTGTGGAAGCATTGAGGAGTATGACATTGGGTAAGGCTGCTGGATTTGATAGGATTTCTGTCGAGATGCTGAAAGCGGGACATGGCGTGGTAGCTTGCCAGCTGTACCGCCTTTTTTATCTTTGCTGGAGAAGTGGCAGCGTGCCAGGAGATTGGTGCAAGGCTGTCATCGTGCTGCTTTACAAAGGAAAAGGGTCACAGCAAGAGTGCAAAAACTACCGCGGCATAAGCTTGCTCAGCATCGTCGGCAAATTGTATGCAAAAGTTTTGATAAAAAGAGTGATGAATGAAACTGAAGGTAAAATGTGGGATGTACAAGCAGGATTTATGAAAGGAAGAGGATGCACGGATCAGGTCTTTTCCTTACGATGCATAGCCGAAATTTTTTTGCCGAAATGTCAAAGGTTCTATTGCATATTTGTAGACTTGGAAAAGGCCTGGCCAAGTATGGATTAAGCAGTCACTTGATACGAGTACTGAAATCTCTATATGAGGGCTCCAGTGCTTGTGTCAGGATCAACGGAGCTTTCACATACTTTTTTTACATTGAAAAAGGTGTGAGACAGGGTTGTGTAGCGTCACCGGCGCTGTTTAACCTATACATGGACAGTTGTTTGAAAGAACTGCAAGAGAGTGCGTATGGTTTAAAAATGAATGAACTGACTGTCAAATGCCTCCTATACGTTGATGACCAGGTAATACTGGCATCATCGGCAGAGCAGTTGCAGTTGATGGTTAACATTATGCATGATACGCTAAAAAGCAAAGGAATGAAAGTGAATGTAAATAAGACAAAAGTAATGGTTTTTGAAAGAGAGGAAAGTATGACGGATTTCTCGATTTTTGTGGAAGGAAAACGAGTGGAACAGGTGAAAGAATTGTATTTTTAGTTTCAAAATTTGTGAGAGATGGTAAGTGTGATTGTGACATTGAACGAAGATTTTGGCTGGAAATCAAGTGAATGGAGCCATGCACGCCTTTATGAGCAGTCATAACGTGTCTGAGAAGGCAAGACTGGCTGTGCATAGAGGAGTACTTGTTCCTGCACTACCTCAGGAGTAGTTGGGTGTGGCAGAAGAAGCATAGAAGTAAAATTAATGCAGTGGAAATGAGAAGTCTGCGGAGTATAGCTGGAGTGAAATTGATGGACAAAGAAAGGAACAGTGTGATAAGGGAACATTGCGGTATGGTAGAAGAAGTAGTGACTAAGATAGAAAAAGGTATGCTTAGATGGTTCGGACACGTGGAGAGGATGGATGAAAGTAGACTAACGCAACAGATTTATCAGAAGAGAGTGAATGGGCAAGCGACCTCGACGTACCGTACGTCAATCAAATAGAAGACATTTTGGAAAAAGGTCAGGTCAAGAGTACCCTTAAC
Organism: Thumatha senex; assembly: GCA_948477245.1. NCBI lineage: Eukaryota > Metazoa > Arthropoda > Insecta > Lepidoptera > Erebidae > Thumatha > Thumatha senex. The sequence goes on along the minus strand of OX419740.1, from coordinate 1,692,225 downwards.
CGGCGTGTGTGTATGAAAACACTTATGAAAGTGGAAGAAGCGAAAGTTTTATGCCAGGATCGTAGCAAGTGGAAAGCCATAGTCTCTGCCTACCCCGATGGGAGACAGGCGTGACGATATGTATGTATGTATGTAAGTATGAGCTTTAACCGCCGCTGCCGTCGGAAAACGAGGGGTGTTTTAAGTTTCAAACACATCGTGGGTGTATTTACTGTAAACGAATGGACTAATTTTGATGCAAATGATTTAGTTCGTCAGTGAATGTGATCTAGATGTTTCTTAGTTATAATCGTTGAAGATCATCAGATCACTTCCTACGTGATGAAGGGATCTCATTAAAATTCACAGATTCGATTTATCTGAAATTTGGTATAGGCACTGTTACTCTGATGGTATTTCCAAGATGGTGACGTAATAACCTGGAACTTAGTAATGCATCCAGTAGTATACATCCAGTAGTATATGCAACTTCTCAAAAAAATTACAGCATATTAGTATACTATGTTTGGGCTTTTATGAACTATCTCAATGAGTAATTGCTGTTTTTTTTTTATATGTACATATATATACTCGTATATATCTATATTTCTAATCAGTACTTGTCATTGTTCAAAGTAGGTCAAACGACTACGTTTTCCAAGTTCGAGGGCAGAAAGAGATCAATGTAAACCAAGACAAATCCATCATTAACACACGTCTTTTCAATTCACACGTCTGTCAAGGCAGCTAACTAAACATAGTATACGATGTTCACGATATGTGCTATATTTGACAGATGTTTCGTACATATTTTTAAAGCATTCATTAAATGTGTTGCGTCTTAAAACTTATTTGTTTGTACATTACATATTTTCTAAAATTAGGTTATAGCTATAAACATTTCTTGTAATCGCAATGGAAATAACAGTTATATCATTATAAATATTCATAGGCGGTTGAATTGCGTTCGAATGGATGCTATGCCTTAGATTATGCCATACTAAACTATAAATTGCATAGGGAATCCCCCAAGCCCCACCAAGATCTCCGGAGCCCAAGCAACCTCATCTGCGAAGGGTGCAGCTGTTGACTAACGGACGAGGCAATGACGCAGGGTTCCTTAGAGAGTCCTCCAGGGGGCCGAGTCTACCATATTTTCCAATAGAAAGTCTAGTTCTATTTTATAGCGGTTCTATTGCGATTAGTCCAAAACTAGGTACTATTATATATTTCACAATCACACTTCTCAAGGTGCAGAATAGAGACAAAATAGCAGTTTTAAGAGCTACTTACAGGCGCTATGCGGGTTAACAACATTCTATCAACCGGCCGATAAAATTCTATTGGAGCGCAATTGTAATAGTGGACTACGAAAACTGACAATCTTTTCTGTCGGCACTATCTTTCGATTTCTATTCTCTTGTGACGCGATTGAATTAGTAGAATTGGCTCCCTGGTCAGGCCACAGTCGCTCCCAACAATGGCGAAAATTAAAAGCCATCGAGCTGCTTCTAGCAGCCAAATAAATGTGGACCCCAGGTTTCAAGCACAGGTAGGGTTTGGAACGAACTGGGAAAACTCTTATAATAAAGAAGAAGAAATTCGAACCTCAACCATAGGATGATGGGACATAGGAATCTACAATATGCTAACTATATAGAGATGAGTCACAATTTCTGTAGCAGGGTTCTAATCATTAGTTCGGTTGGTAAGAGCGGCATGGCAGTTATGTTGTCATTCTAGTTTTTATCTGTGAGCAGTCATTACTTTACGTCAGCCTTCAGATTGCCCATTCGCTTATTTATTAGCATAAATTTGAGGCTGCTTCTGGCAAGTTGAAATATTGGACGCTATACGGACCGCTTGGCGAAGTGAGCCGTTTAAAATCTGCACCGCAAAAGACACGCCGAAATGGCAGTTTGGCACTTGCTTATTCGTGTACGTGTGCAGTATTTCTTTAAATCACGTTCAGTTCCTGTGGTCAATCCGCAGAGCTTGGAAAATTCATCGCAGTGTGTTCATACCATGTCTATCAAACATAGGAGTCGCTACACAACCTCAAACAATAACAAGAAGTTTCTTATGAAGTCTAAATTAAATAAAAAGAAATTTCTCTTCCTTAAAAAACACAAATTGTAGTTTCGTGGTCACTGCTAAACACAACACACCACCAAGAGATACTCAGTTTCATAGAAAAACTAAATTAGTACATGCGTAAGTGAACTACATAAACCACACGATATTATTACGATATGCAATTTTTGTCATTCATATTTATAACTGCGATGCACTGCCAGAATGTCTGCTAACAGAAATAGATGCGCTTGTTATCATAAAACCCAAGGGCTAAATTGTATAAATGCTGCCAAAAGCAGGAGACTATATTTAGCCAGTTTTACGCAACGGCCTGGATTATGGATCATTTCGGTAATAGCTTCATTGTTGGTTATTTCTCGGGTAATATCATTTATTGCCGTTGCAATAGGTGGTCCAAGGCAAACTTAGTACTGGCGTTTCGCATAATTGAGTTCGGTATAGGTAGGTTGACGAAAAAAGAAAACAATGATTTATGCGACTCGCAATTGAAATTGTAAGATGTGTATTAATTTGTAACACGAAAGCTTAAACTATTTAAATAACACGTGATACCCATAGTAATCCTGAACACAGGATAAATGCCATGTGGGAAGGTCAAAATGCCAATGCCACGAGATGCTCAACAGGCTCAAAATAATTCATTTGATCTCCACCGCGAAGTTTACTTAAGATCACTAATTAATTTATTGTTATGATTGAGTACAATCTTATTCATAAATTTTGTTTTGGATTTATTCCTATGTCTGTTCACGACATGCCAAATTTCTTTACTGACAGACTTTGCATTTTGAAGCTGTCTAGCCACAGCATATCGTTTTGCTCCTTGTATATTTTTGGTAAATAACCTTATATAGTGACACCTATATTTAGAACGGTGGCGTTAAGACCATTTCCATTTTGTGCAAAAAAGAAATCGTTTCATTTTGTTTGAGATTCTTACAGCTTTGGTTTTTTAGCATTTTATGCCCTTCTTACTCTGAAGTTGTACTGTTTTATATTTCTTTTTATAACAAATAAATAAATAATAAATCTTTATTGACATATTAGTGGTACATTTAGTTAAAGATCCCCTGCCTCCTGCGCTAGTGTGAACTGTGTTGCAGGAGACAGTGTTTCCTCTTTTCCTTTCACAATACACGATCATATGCCAATGTGTAAATAGAACTAGATTTATAAATGTCATGAAAGTCATATTTATACCTACCTATTAGAGTGCCAATTTTTTGTCATTAATTGTTGCCTAAAAGTGTCATGATTTCTATCATGAAATGCTCTACTAATTATTCAAAATTTTTCATTTATGTGAGGTTTCGACGTCAGAAGTAATTCACAAAAAATTCCTCCATGTCAAACCATTATGGTCTATAAAACTACTATTTACTTGGAATGAAGCGCTCGTGGCCCCGCGGTCTCAGTGTTCTGTAAGCGATCACTGAGTTACGCAACTTTCACTATGGCTGGTCCTCGGATGGGTGACCACATTGTGGCATTTACATTTACATTGTGCTTCGGAAGGCACGTTAAGCCGTTGGTCCCGGTTGCCAGTAAAATGGCAGTCGTTAAGCCTGGTTGAAGGCCTTATGGGCGGCTTGAAAATTTCAACAGCAGGTAGCCACAACCTGCGTCTGTCTATTTCAACACGGCAATGGGCTCACCGCCTATTACGTGGGACAGGAATCCACACGGTGAAAAGTGGGCATATAATATGCCTCTGCCAGCCCTTCGGGGATGAGGCGTGATGGATATTTATTTATTTATTTTACTTGGAATTCATCTAAATTTGACAGAAAATTATCGAGACACGAGAGGAATTAAAATTACGAACAAAAGTTACTTTTTTCAAAAGAGGTCTAAAGTTATAACAACGGAGTAAATTCAAAAATTCTGTACGCTGTTTGCTGTCAGTTAATAACTTAACATTAAAGTCACCACATATCACTACTTTTTTATCAAAATAAAGGTCCAGGGCCTGTTGTAAATTAACCATAAAACAGTCACAATTTTTTTCATAAGGAGACCTGTATATAGTAGCAGCATATGTGTATTCCAGTTTTTTTAATTTTCTGGATCTGAGATTGCTTATCCGTTATAGTCCGCTGAGTTGTAATAGGTACAATATATTTTTGCCCTTATCAGGATGGCGGTTAAATTAAAACCCCATCACAAAAAGTCAAGCAACGTTTCCATAGAACGATAAAAAGTTAAATGTTTTGACCTATACTATCAAAATTAAGCATACCTTGTTCTTCAACACATTACTTTAATAGATTTGATCCAAATAATGAGTCGAAGCGATTTATCCACGTGTTGCTCTGAGACATTGATAGATAGATGGGCGTGCACTCTGCGGGACGGATTAGACAAGACAGACTCCACTAAATTATTACTTGTTACATTGTTTATTTCGTACGTACAAAATTATACAATCACCTACGTCTTACAAACGAGATGGACCTAAATGGGCCAGTCATAAGAACGAGTAGAGTATTTTAACAGTTCGGTCTAGTAAACCAGCTCATTTGCATAATTTTTCAATGCCTGGGGTCCACTTATTTTTTTAGCTACTAAGAGATCGTTTGGGTTTTTATTTTTGGCATTGCTGGAATCGACTGCCGTTGGACCTCTCAACTCTATAAGTGCGACTACGTCGTAGGCTGGTCCGTTAAACAGCAAGGATACCTGGCATGTGAAGTCGCTTGGGCCTTGAATATTTCGGTGGGGAACCTCACACCCATTTAGTTTTTAAGTAGCTTTATTAAAATATTTTGATAGACTTTGCGATTGAAACATATGACTCTGAATATTAAGATCAAAGTTCTGAAGCTGGAACATTTTTATAGATTATTATATCAAGTCACACTATTTTGAATGCTAGTGATCACGGAGATAGCTTTACACCGCTTTTGAACCAGGTTCCACAGTAAATATATGTGGAACGTTTTTTCTACTTTCGCGCCCCGGGCGGCAAATTCAAGCTCAACAGAGGTATGGTAATATATGATGAGTTGTAGGCAGTTGTAGGTAACTCAGCAAATAATATGCTCATTGTTGCTATGGCATCTATAAAGTAGGTAGTGCAAGCCAAGGTCGCATAAAGACAAACAGAAAATTTTTAAACAATCTCTTGCATCAAATCTGGATATGTGCATCATTTACAGAATGTATTTCATATGTGTGTTTACTACATCCGCAGGCGGTGAGCAAAATTTTAGCAAATTTTAACTTATTAAAAACTCTTTGCGATTATCTATTTAAGTGCCAGGAACATTTGTTGGATCTCGTTTTCTTGACGATAGAAAATCGAATGGAATAAATGAAATAAATTACGACAAGGCCATAGATTTGTTTGCAGAACAGCAAGGTTATATCACCATTTTTGAAGAACAGAGCCACCGCACTCTCGTCCTACGCTTTATATGTTTAAAGACCGCAGTACCACCCGCTTTTAGGATCTCGGTCGCAATTCCATCCTCGCCAGGGGATCTATGGTTTTTAACCCCTCTGGTCTGACGAACATGTGTGTGGAGGTGGCATTTTACTTACGAGTATCATCACTGCATATTATAAAACAAAGTCGCCTTTCACTGTCTGTCCCTATGTATGCTTAGATCTTTAAAACTACGAAACGAATTACGATGCGGTTTTTTGTAATAGTTAGTGTGATTCTTATAGAAGGTTTTTATGTATAATTTGTTAAGTTTTTGTATACATTGACCAAACTATAATGATATTTGTTGGGGATGTCGGAAAAAATAAGCCTTCTGGGAGCTTTCAACAAAAACGCTGCCTTTTGAGATATAACAAAATAATGTATGGTGCAATTGTGTATCTAATATAGGTCTACAAAAAAGTCCGCGACGATATATGTCTATCTCATGAGAATAACATACTATATCCATTTTAATACTTTAAAAAACCATCAATTATGAAGCGGTAATTTGAAGGCTATTTACACAAATATCCTATAAATCCTTATCATTTTTACTACGTTAGTTGGCTGTAGCATTTCATGGAGATATGTTGTCCCTTTACACCTTGCAAATTAAAATGAATATTTTTTTTTAATAATTATTTAATGGCCTGGATTCTAAGACCTTTTAGCCAAATCTTATTTTTTATATCATATTTCTTCAATCTTATCTTCTAATTAGTCCTGTCCAGCCGATGTCGTGTCCTCAGGCTACGTCCTGGTCCTTGCCCTCAGTATAACGGTGATTCTTATACTAAGGTTGTCAGTGGACGTTTCGCGGCAAGAGAGAAAATAGCATTTCACTGCATATATATCATTGTCTTTCACTATAACACGTTAACACAACTTTTATGTCCAAGAAACCACCACTCCCGCACATAAAACAAGATAAATGCACTAGTTTTAGAAAATAAAATAAAGCAAGCGTCCGCACTTGTCACTCTTCCCGCCAAAATCATTAAATGAATATCTTACGAGTTATCGCAGATTCAAAATAAAGCGCAAAGAAATTAATTTCGTGTTGTAACTATAATTCGACCGGCCCGTACCGTAGGTACCTAGGTACTGGAGAGCGGTGAAGTAATCAATGAATTTGGAAAATGTTCATACATTATTGTGAATGTGAAATTAATAAACAACGGGATTAAATGGGTGCCACGGGGTTCGAAGTATGTCACGGGAGAAGCCGGGCGGGACAGCTAGTTTCTTATAAATTTAAAAGTCTTCGGCGTGTGTTTTGAACTTCTTTTACTTTTTTCACACAAAAACTATAAGACCCTTTTTTGTTGTAGCATTTGAGTAACTGTATCAGTTTTTACTGCTCTGCCTCTTTTCTTGACTGCCTTTGTGGCGCGGTGGGAGTGTATCCGACTGCTACGCAAGAGGTCCCGGGTTCGATTCCCGGGTCGGAACAAATATTTGTGTGATCCACAAATGTGTGTTTCGGAGTTTGGGTGTTTCCTATGTATAATATGCATGTATTAAGAAATATATAAGTATGTTTATCAGTTATCTAGATCCCATAACACAAGCTAATATTAGCTTACTTTGGGCTAGATGGCGCTGTGTGAAAAAGTGTTTCACAATATTTATTTACTTTATATCGTGAGTTGGCCAAGTTCTGACAAGGTGTGACTTTTTCCCGCCAAGGTACACTTTCTGTGGGGTGTGTTCTGACAGAAAGAGTTCATTAAGACGAGTCTCTGCGACTTGAGAAACTTAATAAGTAAGTATATCGCCCAATTTCTGCGCCACACCGCATAAGGGCCGATTATGGATTCTTACTTGTACTCCCACTTTGGTGTTTAAGTCCCCCATAACAACGTTGTAGTGAGTCTTAGCAGTACCGTGTAAATAATATCCAGACGCAAAAAAGTAAAATAGATTATAACAAGTTTATACGTAGGTATATATACTATATATGTAGACTTCAAATACGTGTACGTAGTCAAGTTATTTGTAGGTTCTCTATCATCTGACAAAAATATACTGATCCTGATATCTCTGACTGTAAAAAGGAAGGGCGGAAACTAAATATCATAAAACTAGGCTTTATTACAAAAACTATATCTGTATTTTGGGTTAGGGGCTAAATAATAAAAACCTGCAAGCTGAAAATTTATTGGATTGAGCCATGAAGAGGCAATATTTTGCACTAGGTACTGGTTACTAAAACATATTTAGTTGACACATGAAATTGATAACCAGTGGCGACATACCCCTTAACATATTACCTACCAGACAAATTACAACTCTACAGATAAATATGTATATGTCCCAAACCGACAATCACACAACACTAATATCCTAACGAAGACAATACTCGTATACAGAATAACCTGTCAAATATTCTGGCACAATCGGAACCTTGTAAAGTGGCGATACATTATCAATCAGCTCATAATGCCGTCGGCGCTGCCAACTTCGCCGCTGGTGCCAAATGCCGAGGGTGATCGGCACGCTGCTATTGGCTCGGGGGCAAATTACATACTCATAGGTTAGGTTAGGAGCATTATTTTTCTGGATGGATTTAATTCATGTCAATTTCTTTATGACGATCAATAATAAAAATAATAATAATAATAAAAATAGAAATAAATCTCATGAGGTAATTACGTTTGTCAATACTATTTCAGAATATAAACTATTATAAATTACAATTTACATATGCCAATGTCATTTGAATTAAGATTAAATAAATTAAAATATGTAGATGTCACCACTTTACTGTAATAAAGGTGAAAGGCTTATATCTAACTGTTGATTTAGTATCATGTTTCTATCAGTATTTATTTATTTATTTATTTCAAGAGCTTCAAGGGCATTCATTTTTCTACCTTTTTCACATGCATGTAAAACTCTAAAATTTGTTTTCGGGTCAAATGAATGTTTCTCTGTTATGAGATGTTCCGCGAAATTGGACTCGGTTTTATTGAGTGTCCAGCCACAGGTATGTTCAGCAACTCTGATTTTAAAAGATCTTCCAGTTTGACCTATATATTTTTTACTACAATTAGAGCATTTTAATTCGTATACACCACATCTTTGGTCGATCGGTGTCTTAGCTTTGTTATTGCACAGAAATTTGTACAAATTGTGAGTTGTATAAAACGCGGGCTTACACCCTGTAAGATGTGTAAGTACACTTATATGATATTTTACCGATATAAGGTATGCGTGCCCATCGTTTTTTATTTATATCTGGAGTTGTAACGGTGCCTCCTTTATAAAGTAGATCTATGACTGCCCTTGAACTCTTTCGTGAAATAATATTGTCTATCAACTTATGTGAGAAGCCATTATTGAGTGCTATGGTTTTTATTACCAATAGTCCTTCGTCATAATCATCCTGCGACATAGGAATCGAAAAAAAGTTTTTAAAATTTGCATTGTGAAATTGTATAGTTGAGGGAAAACTAATAACATACCGTACCTACTCATAATTCCGTACAGTTTGTGTAATGTTGTAATTTGTATAGAACTACAACATAATTACAAATCAAGTTTTTGATTCCACATTGAAATTAGTACAAAATTTAAATAGAACAATAAAACAACTGACCTTTTTCTTGTGAGATCTTTTGTTCATCCTGCAGCCAGCTGTCTCTGAAACAACATATAATTTCGATTATTTTCATCCAACAAATCAGTTGTTGTATGTTATAGTTGCAGCTGTTCGCAGTAGCTCGTGTCATGACAGTGTCGTAAAGTTAGTTCTGCTGAAATTGACGTTCTTTGTAATATACATTTGTTCGATTGAAATAAAACAAACTGTGTTATTTAGAGTGCGTCACACAAATGTTCAAGACTAAATTAAAACCAACAATCTAATACTCTTCTACTTCTTCATCTTTGCGTTACTCCAGTACTCCAAATCCCTACGACTTCGCCCGTGACATACCTACTTCGAACTCTTGTTGCACCTACTTAATCCCGTCGCTTATTGGTAAATTCTACGATAATTCATGAAAATTTACCTGATTTGTCGACATTTATGATTACTGCTCCGCTTTTCAGGAAAGTAACGTGATGATATATAGCCTTTAGCCTTCCTCTATAAATGGGCTATCCAACGCAAAAAGATTTTTTCAAATCCAACCAGTGGTTCTGGAAATTAGCGCGTTCAAATAAACTCTTCGTTTATATTAGTACAGGCAGTTTACTAGGAGCAGCTTTGGCACTTTTTATTTTTGGCACTGTTAGGAGTGGCAAGTGTAGTAGTAGTATATTGGTGGGGCCCCTTACAATGATCTAATACTATTCTGTTAATTTAAAACTGATTTTGTAGGCTGATTTAGGAAAAGCTACCGTAGAGCCTCTCTAGCAAATCTTCCAGGTTCATGTAGTATGATCACGACTTGGTTTAGTGGGTTCGTCCTTTTAATTGATCTTTGCCTTAATAAAAATAAAACTAAATGTATAAAATTTACTCTACCAAATGTAAAACAAGTTGCGGCCAATGTTCAACTGAATGGACAAGTGTTAGAGTTTGTAGAATCAACTGTGCTCCTCGGTATAACTATTGATGCCAATTTGGAGTGGGGCCCACACATAGAAAAGACAGCCTCTAGATTAAGTTCGGCTGCATACGCTGTAAAAAAGATCAGGACTCTAACAGATGTGGATACGGCTAGAATGGTTTACTTCAGCTATTTTCATAGTATTATGTCTTACGGTATTCTCCTTTGGGGGAGTGCTGCAGATTTAAATATTATTTTTGTTCTACAAAAGCGGGCTGTACGCGCTATTTATAATTTGGGCCCCAGAGTTTCTCTCCGAGAAAAAATCAAAGAAGTAAATATTCTAACCGTATCATCACAATACATTTTTGCCAATCTTATGTATGTCCAGAAAAATCTATCACAGTTTTCTAAACTCTGTGATAAACATAATATAAACACAAGAAATAAAAATAATCTTTCAGTCCACCACAGTCGACTACATAAGATTGGCGATTCTTTCCAGGGTAACTGTATACGCTTTTACAACAGGCTTCCCTGTGACCTGAGAAATTTACCATTAAATAAATTTTAAAAGTTTATTAAAAACAAGCTTTGTGAAAAAGGTTTTTACTCCGTTACAGACTATTTGCAGGACAGGGACGCCTGGAAATGATCTGCTGGCAAAAAAATAAAAAAAAATAAAACTTATTTACATTGAAAATAATAAGACAAATTCTCAAATTTAGAAAAAAAAATTCTCTATAGCAAGGGCTTCACTTCTTTGGTAATATGTATGTGTTACACTAAACACGTTACGATACAATGATGTACTTTACTTACTTACTTTACTACGTATAAATCAATGGCTAGATAGGAAATAAAATGTATATTAAGCATACTAGTTGTTTACCTAGTTTCGTTTCAGAACTTTCTCCCAAGGTACCTAGGGTATATTTACATAAATTAGTAGGTACTTACGGTTTTAAGTTTACAACTGTCTCTATCAGGTCATAAAATAAGCTAAAAAAAACCCACATTTTAACGAATTAATAACTTCAAATAGAATAGCGTCGACCTTAAATCTCTTAATACTCTTACTCACCAACTGAACCAGTGCCTATAAAACAGCAATTTCTATTTATATTTGACTTAAATACAGAACAACTTTAACGAAGTTAACGGGTAAGCAATTAAGGACATTTTTACATAATGCATCTAGAAACAATAAACTAAAATATCTAATCGAGATCTATCACTCTTTCTTGTCTATCGCAGAATTACAGACATTGAATACTTCTAATGATTTCAGATATAGCTATAGTTGAATGATTATTTAATATTCGTTAGATTAGACATTTGACAAATGCGTGTGATTTATTCTGTCTTGTGATGTCACACTGTGACAGGACGTGCTTGCGGACAAATGAGTGATGAAAATTTAGTATGTAGAGTTTTTACAAATTTTGTAATATTTTCATGTTTTGGTACTACAGTAAAAATATGGTAATACTTTTGTGTTAGTATATAGCTACATTGCAGAAAATGACAACAGGACAGTAATCTGCAGTAAGCACTGAAAGAACCATTATCACAATGGGTCAAGCCATTTTCCCCAAAGAGGACCTATTCAACCCATAAGGCCTCCAATTTGACTTACGACTATCATCTTTTTGGCAGCCGGGGCCAGGACCAACGGCTTAGTGTGTATTCCGTATTTGAATATATGGAAATGGCACAAACGGTCACCATCTCATTACCGACTGCAGCGTTAAGATGTTTGAGGCACTGATATTTATAAGAACACTGAGCGAGCGCGGCAACATGCGCTTCTAATCATTTTTCGTCATTCCGTATTCACTACATTCGCCACAGGAGGCAATTAATCGCATTGTATTTTACGATTTAAATTCTTCGCATAAACAAACTTTGTCGAAACGCACCACTTGTGGAATTAGTTCGTCACAATTTAATTTTATGTGTCAACCATTGAAACGAAAATCGGGTTGACTTACGAAATACTTGGAAATACTATTCGTACAACGTGTTTTCAATAATATACTTGTTCTACATAACAGTCGTTTGTTTGTATTTGTAGTAAACACACTGTACGGTATTGCTCACTAGGTTCGACTGTCTTACTTAACTTTGAGAAAGTTAACAGTGCAAGCGTCTTCAATGTCTGTGGAGGTTATATGACATATCCTACTAATTTTATAAACTCGAAAGTTTGCGCTCGCGGCCCCACTGACTCAGTGTTCTGTAAACGATCACTGCGTTAAGCAACATTCGCTATAGTTGGTCCTTGGATGGGTGACCACTTTGTGGAATTTACATTTGCGAGCGTTTCCGTGCTTCGGAAGGCACGTTAAGCCGTTGGTCACGGATGCCAGTAAAATGGCAGTCGTTCAGTCTGGTTGAAGGCCTTATGAGCGGCTTAAAAATTTCACGCAGGAGGTCGCCACAGCCTGCGCCTGTTTATTTAAGCACGGCAATGGCCTCACCACTTGTTACGTGGGACAAAAATGCATACGGTGAAATGTGGGCGTATAGTATGCCTCTGCCTACCCCTTATAAAGACCCCTTACCCTACGATAAAGGCGTATATGCGTATAGGCGATATGTATGTAAAATCGAAGATTTTCTTTTCTTTATGTACATGATTTTAATACTAGGACGGCTCGGTTTATTTCGGTCTCAAGGGGTTTTAATTGTTAATTTTTTATCTTCATTGTTTTATTAACAAAAATATTTAAATATGAATAGGCTTAAATGTAAAGGGCTAACACAATAATACACCTACTTACATAACAACGAATGTGAACAGCATTATTGCAAGTAGGCATTTTATTTTAATATATTTGAAGTATCAGTGTAAGTGCCATATCTCACAGTTAAATTATCTAAAACAATTGATCGCAAACAATAATATCGAGAGTGAAGCGTCCCGAATTCCCCTTTTATCTTTCGCGCTCCTAACATCAATAGTCTGTTAGTTTACGATCGTAAAGTCACCAACAAAGAGGCTGGTCGATCATTTATCACCGATTCGTGTAAGATTGACTTTTCGTACGTAATAAATAATGGTTTATTTGACCGTTTTACACATCCTTTCTCGATAATTTGTTTGATTTAGAAAAATATATTATCAACAAACATCCAACTGCCTTTGTAATACATAAGACAAAAAAAAATCTTTATGTTCACTTGTAGTTCGTTCTTTTTAGTGACATCTTATGGCGAATTTGACCGGTGCTTAATCAGCTTATACATATATTATTTTAAAGATAAACCACGCACATCACGGGCGGCCTTACAGGGTTTGGGGATCAGACCGCACTCGCTCCTAACAATGCCGAAAATATAAATAAAATAAAATAAATAAATATCCATCACGCCTTATCCCCGAAGGGGTGGCAGAGGCATATTATATGCCCACTTTTCACCGTGTGGATTCCTGTACCACGTAATAGGTGGTGAGCCCATTACCGTGTTGAAATGTACAGACGCAGGTTGTGGGTACCTGCGGTTGAAATTTTTCAAGCCGCCCATTAGGCTTTCAACCAGGCTTAATGACTGCCATTTTACTGGCAACCGGGACCAACGGCTTAACGTGCCTTCCGAAGCACGGAAACGCTCGCAAATGTAAATGCCACAAAGTGGTCACCCATCCGAGGACCAGCCATAGTGAAAGTTGCGTAACTCAGTGATCGTTTACAGAACACTGAGACCGCGAGGCCACGAGCGCTACCGAAAATATAAAACCTACACATAAGCAGTCACAATCACCTAGGTTTTCCCGAACCCCTTCAGTATGGGGTTCTTCAAAAGAGGTCTTAGAAGGTTTTTAAAGGGTTGGCAGCGTAAGTGTTGCACCTCTGGTGTTGCAAACGGCCATAGGCTACGCTGACCACTTTCCATCAGGTGGTATGGTATGCTTGTCTGCCACCTAAGTGGTATAAAAAAAAACAATAAGATTGGTGCGTCGAGATTGTCTACAGTATGGGGTTCTTCAAAGTGTCTTACAATGTTTTTAAAGGGTCGGCAGCGCGAGTGCTACACCTCTGGTGTTGCAAACATCCATAGGCCAGGGTGACCACTTTCCATCAGGTGGGCCGTATCGTATGCTTGACTGCTACTTCTGTGTCACTTCTATATAGTGGTAATCTGGACATTTAAGAGGACGCTTTCCGCCATTTTCTTTAAATAGATAACAAGGTACAGTTTAGTTGGTATTTAAAATATATTTAAGTACTAGCTTTATAATATTTTTTAAATATGTTATATGACCCGCGGTTTTACCCGCGTAGTTATCGTTCCCATGGGAATACGGAGAAAAAATATCTATCTGCCATTTTTTTGTAAGTACCGTAGTTGTATTTAGTGAAAAACTGTAAATTTGTAACTACAAACAGCCACTTCAGTTTTATTTATCTGATGATAGATTACTTAGGTAACTTGTATCACTAGTATATAATCCTAACTAATACCGTTTATGTACATGCTGTTATGCTTACAAAATTAGATTTATTACAAACGATTCGTATTCGTATTAACATTGCACATACATATTGTCACGCCTTTATCCCCGAAGGGGTAGGCAGAGGCAGCACGCCCAAATTTCACCGTATGCATTTTTTATCCCACGTAACAGGTGGTGAGCCCATTGCCGTGTTGAAAATAGAATGGCGCAGGCTGTGGCGACCTGCTGTTGAAATTTTTTAAGTCGGTTGACTTGAAAAATTTAGCCAGGATTAACGACTGCCATTTTACTGGCAAGCGGGACCAACGGCTTAACGTGCCTCCCGAAGCACGGAAACGCTCGCAAATGTAAATTCCACAAAGTGGTTACCCATCCAAGGACCACCTATAGCGAATATTGCTTAACGCAGTGATCGATTACAGAACACTGAGTCAGCGGAGCATCAAAATACTATAATCGTATAACACATACTTATAATTTTATTACGGCCCTGCCCTGCATTAGGTAACTGAATCCTATATTATAATAACTTCAAATACTGTTCCCTAAATCAAATTTTGGCGTCGTTGCCAATACCAGTTCAAATAAACTGCAGAAATATTGTACGAATTCCATTTGGAAGCCATCAAATCGTGTTTGTTTCTAATAGTTGATTACTGTTTTCCCTTTGGAAAGTATAAACAGTCATCCGGTTCAGCGGAAACGTGTGGATGTGTCAAACAAACAAAATAAATCATGTGTGGTTTGTTGCAGTCGCCTTCGTAGATTTCATTAACCCCGTACTTAAAAAGAGAGGGTTCTTTTTACGTGTATAAATCCCATGCCGGATGTCATGCCGGACTCATGCCGGACTCGATCCGGCTAAAACCACGCAGTCCTTGCCTAGCTATCTATTGCCGGACGCCCCGGGTTACTCCTCGGAAAGATGTCCCAGAGATGCAGAATTTGGCTACACCGCGGCCTGGGTTGGTTCGGGTACTATCCCGCATTTTGGGGCGTGAGGCGTGCGTGAAATGTTTACGTCAAAGAGAGGGGTTATAAAATATTTTGATCGCTATGTGTGTGAGTGATGTTCCTTAACGTGTAAAGATTACGGATAAATGTTTAAAGCAATAAGGCCCACTTGTATGTATACTGAGGTTAAATAATTAATTAAAGAGTTAGTTAACTCGGAATTAAGTAAATAACTTTTTAACCCTAATCATGTCTTGCACCATAGAAAAATATCACCGGGTTAACTAACCTAGAGCTTTATGTCACTCCTTGTTAATCTAAGTCTTCCAACCAAAAATTTTTTTTTAATTTTATCGTATTTGATTGCGCGGTGTGTCACTTTGAGGAGTCCGTGTCACGTGTCACTGCATTGTCTGCCAGCTGCTAACCCAAGGTTAGACGAATTAACCCTCAGAAATCGGTGAGTTAACCCAAGTCAGCGATTTAATCCTTTGTTTACCCTTAACTCGGGGTGATGCAAGACAAATTAATGATTTAACTCGGGGTTAGTCCATACCTCCGAGTTATACACGTTACCCCAAGATCGTGCAATGGGCCTCAGTAAGTTACCGTTCACTTATTTTTTTTATTAAAGTAAAATAAGACAACTTAACCCCGCGATGAAACAAGTTTATTAAAAAAAACACAATAAAAATGTATATGTAAATATTATATTTTCATGTTTCTTACTCTGAATAAAAAAAGGGAATTATTATTGACTATAATTTATTAATTAAAAAAAAACTCTTATTACTGAACATTTGTCGGTAGTGACCTATGTACCATAGGACCGGTAGAGACCTATGTACCACAGGACCGGTAGAGATCTATGTACCACAGGACCGGTAGAGACCTTTGTCCAAGCACTGTTGGCAGAGACCTTCAGCAATTTAAATTCTCCGCAGAGCCGCTTCGTGGCATTTCCAATTTCGAGCATTTCAGTACTTCGGAAGGCTCCGTTGGCCCCGGTAGATAGTAATATCTTAGTAGTCAGTCTTTAAGTCAAGTTGACGACCTTATGGCTTGAAAAATTTCAACAGCAGGTCTCCACAACCTGCGCCAGTTCAATTTCAACATGGCAATGGGCTCACTACCTGTTACATGGGACAAAACGGTATACGGTAAAATGATGGCGTGTAGTATGTCTCATTATGCCCGAAGGGGTAGGTAGAGGATTACTGCTTTGTGAATCAAGGCGTGCCTAGAATATTAGTAATAGCATATTTCATTATTCAAAAGTTGATGTATGCTAATTGAACTCTGTCGAAACAATCGAAAAACTAGCACTTTATATCTTTTAAACGTCTTCCATCTTTAAGCAATGTTGTTTTACAAACATTTATGACAAGCAATCGCTCACGTCACACGGAACGTTGGTGAGGGCACGCTTCCAATAAATTTACTACTAGGCCGACTGTCATAACATACATGTAAATGTCCCCCGCTAAAAGGCACCGACAGTGAAGGATTTTGTATTACAGCTTTTTTGTAACAACTAACTATCTTCACGCTGTATCCCTGACGGAGTAGTCAGGGAATTAAAATTAAATAGTATAGATATAGGTAGGCAAAGTAAAATTTTACCTCGGTACCTCAAAAGAGAAAACCTACTATAATCTTTAGATTATGATGACCGAACGGCAAGGCTTTGAGATTTTTTTGAATTTTGTTTAGGCATATTATATGTCTACTCTATCAGTTTTGTTTTTTTCCATGTTTCATCTAGAGACATCAAAAGATCAAAGGTAAACAAATGTTTACGTAAGAATCGCGGACTTTTTGCTGACTGCTGTATGACGGTCTAGGACGGACAGGATGTACATCAATCTCTCTAAAAAATATTTTTTCTTAATATTTTCAGGGATGTTTTATTTACATAAACACTAGTGATCCCAGCAAGCTTTTTTTTTTACAGACAATCAGACGGCCCACCTGATGGAAAGTGGTCACCGTAGCCTATGGATGTTTGCAACACCAGTGGTACAGCACTCGCACTGCTTTGCATCAAAAATTTATTAATATATTTCTATTTTTTTGGAATTTACCTTTTTTTTTACTTGTTGTACTATTAGGGGTAGAGACTATTGCAACAAAAGCAAGGATTATAAAAATCGGCACTCCCGTTCTTGAGTTATAAGTGTTCAAAGAACCTAAGCATAAAACATTAAGATTAAAACAGAGTCAGATGACTTTGTTTTATACTTCCTGCCTTTGTGGCGTGGTGGGAGTGCATCCGACTGCTACGCAAGAGGTCGTGGGTTCGATTCCTACCTACCTACTTTGTGTGATGAGCACAATGGTTTATTCTGTGTCTGGGTGTTATTTATCTATAATATGTATGTATTTAGAAATATAAGTATGTTTATCAGTTATCTGGTTAGCATAGTACAAGCTCTGCTTAGTTTGGAATCAGATGGCGTTGTGTGAGTTGTCCCAACAATATTTATTTCATTAATTTATTTATATGTTTTATACTTAGGTATTTTATGATTTACTTGAATTCGACGTAAACTTCAAATCTTTATATTATAAAGAGAAAGTATTAAACTATAAAAACAAAAATGCTTTTGGCTACAGATTGCATATTACAAGTTTACTTGAACCAGCTTTGCCAGCTGTTTCGTCAATATAGAGGTAGATAAATTTTTATCCTCCAGCTAAGCTTAGCTGTAGAATAAAAATAAATATCTATTAAAACACGGACAGTAGTTTTTAAATTATTATCTCGTTGGCTTGGGTTTCGTTTCGATAAGTTTATGGTACACTTTAGTGTTGTTATAAATGAAAAACCAAATGAATATTAGTGTGTGCCACGTGAATAAACCCCAGGCTGCAAATCCAAGTAGGGTTAGAAGCAACTGGGAATACACAAAGATTAAGAAGAAGAGAAGAGAAATCACAATACACTTCTGCAGTATAGGTACCATATGAATTGCGGCCCGCCCCTGCTTCGCACGGGTGTCATTTTTTACACCTCGAGATTTCGTACGGAATCCTAAAGTTATTGAAAATTCAATTTAGCCTGTGTTACTCACGAAGAATGTACCTTTCTATTGGTGAAAGAGTTTTTAAAATCGGCCTATTAGTTTCTATGCCTATTTATTACAAATAAACTCACAAATCTTTCCTCTTTATATTATTAGTATAGAACTATAAATAGCAATTTATTATCCCTCGTTAAAAGCCTAATGTCTTAATTCCAGTTCATTTCATATTAAACAAATTTAGACCAAACATGATCCAACAAGTGTCAATGATATCTGAGTAACTAATTAAATTTTAGTACTTATTAAATATGACTTAATTAAAATATGATCATTTTAGTGTGGTGGAATGGAAAAAAGTTGTACTAAAACTGTAAAAATCATACAAACCTTAAACTTTTAAAACATACAACAGTGAAAAACACTAAAATTTTCTACCGAGGTAAATATCACAGCACTTTTGAGTATGTAAATCTAACAAGTATCAAAACTATTAGCGCGAATAAGTCCATTGGATAGCGTGCACGTCCGTTTACCCTCGCACAATAAACAGCTATGACGGAGAGTATGAGACTGGGGGCTGACACAATTAAATTATGCATTCTACACTGTGATCCATTTCAGATTCATGATACATTTTCATAGTAAATAGAGCTATAGATTGGGTGTTATGTATATACTCTCCGTTGTAGATATGTTATTTGTAAAACAATTTCTCAGTATAAAAACGTAACACACGAACATAAATTGAATCTGTCATGGTCGTCCACAAAACTATAGTATGTACCTAATGTTTGTCGCAATATTTATTATGTCCATTTGTCAATTACTCCATGATTATGGCGCACCCAACAGAGGAGGCTTAATATGACACCACCTATCACAATACGATTGGTAAAGGTTACGTGTCCTGAGAAAGTATATTATTTCTAGAACTACGAAGTTTCAAAGGAATGATTTGAAGTAGGTATATAATGAAGGAACGTATCAGCTTGCGGTTAAAATATTGCTATGAGTTAGAGTTAGAGCTACGAAGGGCTACGAGATGCAAGTTACCAAACCTACATTTTATTTATCATGATTTCACAAGCGAAAAAAATCAACAAGTTTGTAACCTCATTCATAAACATATTAGATTTTTAGATGTATATAATTTTACTATTGTCACCAAATTATTCCTAAAATGAGGTGTAAGGAGGGATAAATCAATCCCAGCATCGTTGATCAAACCCATAGATGTATGAATTCAACCTTTAAATCCTTTGGTGTGACCACGGTGGTAGTTAAAGTCTGTCGAGAACCTCGGGACATCATTGTTTCAGATTGTGGAAACGGCCCACAACCCCGTTGGTGTTGCAATAGCTTCATTTTGACAAACTAAATGTAAAAAAGGTACCCTATACCCTACCTACTATTCTGCACATTGCCAATGGTTCAAAGTTTTTGTGACAGAAAAGACAATCTATAATTGAGGCATGCCACTGCAGCGCATCGAGTGTGTCCAGTAAGTACTTCGAATAGTCATTCTGACGGTGTTAACAGTATCTACTCAGAGACGAATCTGCGTATTGTACGTAGGTACATTAGACTCTTATTCAAGACATTCCCGATAGGTCATACTGCAGTTCATAATGTTGTGTATTGCAGAGTAAGTTTAAGTAAGTAAGTCTAAGTAAATTTCAAGTAGGAAAAGCAGTAACAGTGCAATACAAAGCTCAATGTCCTAGTAGTATTAATATATTTAGAAAGCTATGCAGTAAGATTGAAACTAGTTTACTGCAAAATAATCTGAATCGGTATGTGCACATTTGTTGCGATTTAATTTTAAATCAGAGCCATGCCCAATGTGTTTAATGATGTGCGCTATACCTACTATGTTAGTGAAGTGAGTCTAATGATGTAAAGTTTAATACTAGCCTGTAGAATTACCCGGTAGAATTGGTTACAGTGGAGCACGGATCTGCTTTGATATATGTTAGTCAAATTGATTGTTAACATCGGATTTAAAGAAATCGAGTTATCTGCATTATTGTTGGGTAGGTACTTTAAATGGATTGGTAGGTACATTTCGTCTCATCTCGGCATTTGTAATTTACTTAAATCGAGTTACAGTCCATTTAACATTCTAGACAAAGTAAGAACTATTTGATATGGTATGTTACTTTAACATTTTTAAAACTTAATAGTGCAACTGCTATGCCACTACCTAATACAAATGTTCCGCATACTACGCTTCACCAGATATTATAGACTTGCAGGCAATGTCGGTTTGCATTACCTACAAGCAAGCTGCTACTGCTACTGCCAAGCTGAGTACGCCACTTAACTTAGTAAGGCGACAATTAGACACCAATTAAGGTACCTAACGGTACTAC
The DNA here is from genome assembly GCA_948477245.1 of Thumatha senex. Lineage (NCBI taxonomy): Eukaryota > Metazoa > Arthropoda > Insecta > Lepidoptera > Erebidae > Thumatha > Thumatha senex. Next base: position 1,671,406 of record OX419740.1, on the reverse strand, counting down.
CTACATTCACCTGATAACTAATCTAGACTAAAATCAGTAATAGTTACTTTCGTTTTATGTCCTAACATTTTTTCAGGACTCGCTCTGTAGCCTGTGGCACGGAATAAGTGATAATAGTAATAAAAGCTTATGGACTCATTGAGAACGACTTATTTTCCATTTTATGCGGTTTCTTTTTGCTCTATTCTGTATTTGTCCTACGAGATGCTACTACTGAGCAGTACAGATACTTTTAATGTACTAGTAATTATACAGATAACAATAAATAACACAATAAATAATAACACACAGTGTGAGTAGTCTGGAACAAAATTCATTTAATTCTAGTGTCGAGGTTTTATAAATATGAGCGTATTCATCATATTTAAATACACTCTAATATTTATGAGAATTATAAAGAGACAATACGCCATCATTCATATTTAACTCATATATACATTGTAAATAATATGTTTTGCCAGCTGTGTCACCGACCTCTATATTTTTCACCCAATCATTAACGCAACGTGGGCGAACAGAATTTTGCGAGAGAAATCACGAGATCAGAATAAAAATTATGTCTGGTCATTAGTAAGGACCATTTATTAATTGCAATCCTCGACACAAAAGCATACTCCGAGTCATAATGTTAGTGTGGTTATTAAAACTATCTTATTGACTTTGTTGTAGAGGAATTGTCCTAAGAACCTACCAGAGAATACTGTGTTCCATCTATAGTCCAATGAAGAACAAACTCTATATTTCAGCCGTCTGTTATTTATATGCTGAGGGTCATATTTCATAAGTGAGTGTTGTTTTAAGACGAAAATAAATAATTGACGTACTGTAAGTACATCCATAATTTGATAAAGATCTGTAGTGGGAAATAGAAAGGGTAGGAAGTGACTCACTTTTAATAAGTACAGCTCTTTGAGCTCTTTCTAACATAATCAAGGTACTCTTACATGCGCCACCCCTCACTGTAATACAATAGGTCAATATAGACTCACATGCTGCACAGCTGAGTACACTAGTCGAAAAATGTTTTCATTAGCAATATATCTTAAGTTCCTAAAAACAGAAATTAGCTTACGAGTTCTGGATGAAAGTAACTCCAAATGACAACTAAAGTTCAACCTATTATTAATCATGACTCCTAAATACATAATATTGAAAGTTAATTCTACATGACTGCAGGAACAACGTTCGGACTGCTGTTGGCGACACGAAACCCTTCCCCATCACCGTCGGGGTACACCAGGGTTCTGTCCTTAGTCCGCTTCTGTTGAGTGTAATATTAGACGAATTGTCGGACAGCATCAGAAACCCGCATGAGCAGCCTCCATGGTTGCTCATGTATGCTGACGATATTGCGCTGGCAGACGCGGACAGGGGCAGATTGGTGCGACGTGTAAAGGCGTGGAAGGAGACGCTTGAGAACGGCGGTCTGAAACTAAATGTGGCGAAGACCGAGTACTTGGCACTAAACTCGACAGATCCCACATCCGTCCGCATAGGCGGTGATTTGATCGAGCGCACGGACCAGGTTAAATACTTGGGATCTGTTTTTCACACGGCCAGTGACATCGATTGCGATGTCAAGTCACGAATTGCTGCCGCGTGGGCCAAATGGCGGGAGATGACCGGTGTCATTTGTGACCCTAAAATGCCGATCCGGTTGAAGGGACAGGTCTACAAAACCATTATTAGACCTGTCCTTTTACATGGCAGTGAGACGTGGCCGATATTGGAGCGACACAAGCAGGAGCTGCGTGTCACGGAAATGAAGATGCTGCGGTGGATGTGTGGAGTCACGCGGATGGACCGCGTGAGGAACTCTCGCATCCGCGGCAGCCTTCACGTCCGTGACATTGCAGACAAGTTGCAAGAGTGTCGCCTTCGTTGGTATGGTCACGTCTTGCGGCAACCGCCGGGCTACGTAGGTAACAAATGTCTGGCCATGTCAGCCCCGCCGGGTCCCGGTAAGAGGGGAAGACCCAAGAAGTGCTGGCTTGACGTCGTAAGGGATGACATGCGTGCCAATGGTCTCACCACAGGGGATGCCGACGACCGTGCGAAGTGGAGGAGAAAATGTAGGAAAGCGGACCCCGGGCGTCGCGAGACGCAACTGGGACAGACGCTCGGATGATGATGATGACTGCAGGAACAACGTTGATTGGGTAAACAAGAGTGCGCCACGATAGTATATTCATCATGTACCGGGTTAGACAGATTTCTAATTGAAAATGGTATGTATTTAGTTTTATCAACATTAAGTGTAAATCCATTATCCATTAGCCACCTGATCACTATATTGAAGCTTGGGGATTCCAGATTGTGACAAGTTGATTCTGCTGGGTGACTTTAATGCGCGTGTTGGCACAGAATATATTGCCTGGAAGAACGTACTGGGGAGACATGAAGTAGGCAAGTGCAACATCAACGGTGTTGCTCTCCTGACGTTATGCTCCGAATTCAACCTCAGCATAACAAACACATTCTTCAGGCTGCCCGATAAATGCAGGACATCTTGGATGCACCCACGCTCTGGGCACTGGCATCTTCTTGATTACATCATTGTACGCAGGCGAGACCTGAGAGATGTACTTATTACAAGAGCAATGCGTGGTGCCCTAGGCTGGACTGACCATCGTCTTATTAGATCCAGGATGAGGCTTTACTACAAGCCTCCGCGTAGAGCAGAACACAGGATTCCAGCTCGACTTGCTTGTGCGCGTTTGGTGCGTGACGAGGGACTGTGTCGTGAGCTAGATGCGGAATTTGAGTCAGCGATGCCCAGCACTGATGACAATACCTCAGTAGATGCCAGGTGGCGTACATATTCCAAGGCTCTCTATGGTGTTTCTCAACGAGTTATTGGCACACCACATAAAAACATCAAGACTGGTTCGATGATTCTGATGTGGAAATACGGCAGCTTGTTGAAAACTATCGTCTCACTCGAAGAGGAGTCATCAGTGCAGGGCAGCGCAAGTCTCTTCAGCAGGATCAGGATAGGAAGCAAAGATCCGAGAGCAAAAGGATAGTTGGTGGCGCCGTAAAGCCGAAGAACTGCAATGGTTAGTTAACACTAGCCAAACAGCAAACATTTTCGAAGGGCTAAAATCCTTCTGCCCCTGTTTACTCGCGAGATAAAGCTAAGAAGTTGTCCAAAAGAGGTTCTTCTTCGTTGGGCTGAACACTTTAATGAAGTGCTCAATCCCGGTAGTCAAGGAGCAGATCTGTCTTACATTAATTCACTTGAGAGCTTGCCATCTGCTTCGGGCTTGGATGACCCGCCTTCGTACGCCGAGTTCGTTACTGCGATCAACCGTTTAAAAATGGTAAATCACCTGGTTCGGACAGTCTGTCTTCTGAAATTTTCAAATACGGTGGACCGAGTATCAGGTCCAGACTTTTTGAACTTATCAAACTGATTTGGGATGTTGAGATGGTTCCACAGGACTGGGAGGATGCTTCTATTAGCAAGCTATATAATGGCTCTCTTTGATTGTGGCCCGTTTAGAGGCATTGCATTGCTTTCCACAGCTGGCAAAATTCTAGCGCACATCATCAATAGTCGCCTTAGTAATGTAGCTGAAAGCTTCCTTCCGGAGACCCAGTGCGGGTTCAGACCTAAAAGAGGTACGGTTGATGCCATCTTTGTAGTCAAGCAACTTCAAGAAAAAAGTTTTGAACAACACCGCGACCTCTATTTATGTTTTGTGGACCTGGAAAAGGCCATTGACCGTGTTTCTAGAACCGCCCTCTGGATTGTTCTTGAAAAATGTGGCTGTCCTGCAAAGTTCGTCAATTTAGTGCGCCAGTTCCACGAAGGCATGACAGCCCGTGTGCGTCACGAAAACAACTTTACAGACCAGTTCCCGGTCACTAGCGGTGTCAAGCAAGGCTGTGTAATGGCTCCGACCCTTTTCGCTATCTGCTTCCCTGCAGTAATGAATGACGCTCTTAAAAGATGTAATGTCAAGATTACCATAAATGTCCGCATGGACAAAAGCGTTTTCGACCTCGCACGTCTCAGAGCAAAACGCAAAATAGACTCTGTTTTATTATTGATTCTGTTTTGTTATTGCTGACAGTTTGGACGACCTACAGAGTTTGTTGGACAAATTAGATGAGTCCTGTCGTAAATTCGGCTTAGTAATCAGTGCTTCTAAGACCCAGATTCTAAAACAACCTGCGAAAGGTAAATCTGCAGACGATGGTGTTGTTTACCTACTAGGAAAACCACTGCCAGAAGTAGGTACCGGAAGGTACTATTTGGAACCATTTTGCGCAGTGATAATCGTCTCGAGTCTCCAAAGATCTCTGCGCGAGTCGCCAACGAAAATCAATAGTTATACCAACGAACACAGCTGATTCCACAAACTCTAACACTTGTCCATTCAGTTGAACATTGGCCGTAACTTGTTTTACATTTGGTAGAGTAAATTTAATACATTTAGTTTTGTTTTCATTTAGGCAAAGATTATTTGAGCTGAACCAATGAACTACTCTCGTGATTGCATTGTTTACATCGTCATAATTATCTAATTGTCCTATCCCTGTCCCCTACATAAAATGGTAAATCATTAATACATATAAATGAGGAACAAGAATGGTCCAAGTATCAAGCCTTGTGGCACACCCATTGTAACCATGGATCCTACTTTACTTTGGTTATTATAACCGACATTGTTTTGCACCACTCAATCTACGTTCTCTTCATTCTCAGAAGCTATACTCATCAATTTTTCAACAACTTAATTATTTTTAGATCTATTTAGCCTATGCTGCACAATTTTGTGTTGTTAGAAATAACTTTGAAATATTCTTAGGACGGATTCATGAATCAGTAGATTACGAGCAAGCGTCGTTGTATATAGTTCAGCTTAAGAGCTGTTGATCCATCCCGGTAAAGAGATCGTTCTCTAAAATTAAAAAGTAAACAGTTTTCATGATGTGATTCATTTAGATACTGATTAGTTCCATAAAAGTAAAAAAAATAACTTCTAGATGTTCTTAAAAAGATAAATTATGATCGTATAAGATAGATGCGAAAGGCGCAGGAGTGTGTGTTGTGGTGTGAATAGGGCCTACTGTCTACGTCTAGCAGTGGATTGCCATAGGCTGATTTGATAGATTCATGGTCGTCTACATAAAAAAATGTTAGCACTATATGTTATTCTGCCACGAACATGTCCTAAACCGTTCTGCCGAAGGCACTCAGAAGTTGGTTTTAAAATAGCATTTTTTACGTGTGGAAATTCCATAGAGATCTTAACTTTAAGTTATGATATAATCCCCAAGGATGTTGTATGTGGCGTTTGTAAGGCGCCCCGGGTAACTTCTCGAAAGGATGTCCCAGATTTTGTGGCAGACTTGTCTACCATCGTGGCCTCGCCTGAGGGTTTGATATTATCCCACTTGCTTAGAGAGGTTGATTTGGATGTTATCCCGCTTGTTCAATGAGGCTCAGGCTCAGGTCCATGAGGCGTGCGTGAATTTTTCACGTCAGGACGTCGTCTTGAGCCTGTTTCTGTAAGCACAGCGGGAAGCCTGTCCCCCGAACTTTTAAAAGCTAATTTTTAAGGAAATTCTATCATCAGTCACGCTTTTATCTCCAATGGGGTGGCGGTGTAGAAAAAGACAGACGCCGGTTGTGACTACCTGCTGTTGAATTTTTTTTTCAACTTGGCTAACGACTGTCATTTTACTGGCAACCAGGACCAACGGCTTAACGTACCTTCCGAAGCACGGAAATGCTAGTAAATGGAAATACCACAAAGCTGTGATTGTTTACAAACCACTAAGTTAGGGCTACGAGCATTTTATGCTCTTAGGAAAATCGGATTTGCCCCCCAACCCCGGCCCAGAACCTGGGTACGCCCTTGCGAGTACCCACAATGACTAATCATACCAAATAACTAGGTAAGAATGTGCGACCAACCCATCTTACAGGCGCCCATGGGCGTACCCAGGGGGGGGAGCTGCCCCCCCCTGGCTTTGGTTTGGTCTCCTACTTTTGTCGATAATAGTACAAAAATATTTTTTCCCATTTGCAATACCTTATACATCTTTTAAAAATCGTGAGGTACGTCGCTTTTAACTGTTTGTTAGCAACGTCAAGCCGGACTTGAAACGACTAAAAAACTCAAGATATCTACCTGTTAGTTTAACACCGGGCGCCCCCAGTAACTACTCGCAAATCATCCCTGGTTTCCCGGTAGAGTTTGGCTACCATCGCGGCCTCTTTTAATGGTTTGGGCGTTATCCAGCATCTTTGGAGTTTAGTTTGGATCCCGCTTTTTGAGGCGGTGAGGCGAGCGTGAAATTTTAAGGTCAATCCGCCGTCTTGGACCTGCTTCTGTAAAAACAGTGGCCCATTCAGCGTACTAAACATAGTTATAGGAATTATATAAATAATACCTGTTTTAATTTATATGTATTTCTTATTTACTAGTAGACGCACAGCGGTTTAAACTAAAGAACGGGATAAAAGTAGCCGGAGTTACTTCTTCTACATATAATAAGAGTGCCAGTGAAAGTCCCGTTAAAATCGGTTCAGTTGTGTCAGAGATTAGCCGGAACATACAGAAAGAGATACACATTTTAAAAATAGTTTTTTTGTTATGTAAATAACGTATTTGATTTATCAAAATCTAAAAACAAGCAAGATGCATTAGTTGTATTCTGCGATCTATCCAAAGCTTTTGTTTGCGTTCAGCATTAAACGCTGTGCAGAAAATTACATCACTATGGAATAAGAAGCAAAGCTCTCGACCTTCTGTCTTCAAATTCTTCTTCTGTTAATAAAAAAAAAGTTTTATGAAAAAGGTTATTACGCCGTTAAAGACTATTTGCAGGACAAGGACGCCTAGAAATTATCTGCTGGCAAAGTGAAATAATATTAAATTGTAAATAGGCCATCAAAAAAACATTCTTAAGTTTCTTGCCGGTTCTTTTCAGGTGGGCGCGTTTCGAACCGGTGGTCACTCAAAAAATATTAAATTTATCTTTAAACTAGTGTATGACATTTTGTAAGGGCCGTTAAAATGGTCTATGCAAAACAAAGACTTCTTTTCTGTAGTGAAAATCTGTAAATTAAAAAAAAAAAATTAATTAATTTGGAATTACAAACCGACATTTTAATTTTATTTATCTTTACATATAGATTTGAACTTAACCAAATAAAAAAAAATACATTAATAAATAAATTAAATTTCAAAATTCAAATATATTAATTTTTATATATACTTGTATTTTAAGGAACAACCCTTAAAAAGTAGGTACTATTGAACCCAAACACCATGTCTGCTGTGAATTTTCGAAGAGTCAGCATTAGGTTAAAGTTCTCTATTAATTGTCATTTAACTTAACAGAGGAATCACACGCCAAAAGTGCGTAACATTATTATGAAAAAAAAAGTGATACTCTTACACAGCTGAACCGATATTTACCAAAACCACCACCAAGAAACGGGTTTTCAAATGAAAAAAAAAAACCGCATAGAAATAGGTTTGTCCGTTTAAGAGCTACGATGCCACAGACAGACACTTACACACCGAAATCTACGTCTTACTTATAACATTAACACCCCTATTTTTGAGGGGGGGGGGGGGGGGGTTTAAAACAGGTAACATTATAAAATATCTGACTTGACTGAAAATCCATTCTGTAGATTTTGCGTGAAAGAGTAACAAACATCCATACTTACAAACTTTCGCGTTAATAATACAATAAAAGTAAACCCTGAGAACAAAATCTAAGAAGCGATTTTAAGACTGAGAAGATGTTAAGGGTGCCTGTATCACGTAGTTGTTTCGCACGTTGGTCAGAAAAGGTTGGTACGGAGAGGATTTCTTAACGCACCGATAGTCTACAGAATACTGAGCTGCGAGCGCTTCAATATGATTGTTCCTACATATAATATCTCGTTAAGACAATTATATTATACATACATATTGTCACGCCTTTATCCCCGAAGGGGTAGGCAGAGGCATACTATACGCCCACATTTTACCCATATGCATTTTTGTCCGACGTAACAGGTCAACCGTGTATAGTCTACACTCTAGAACGTAGTCGCCCACCAGATAGTCTAAAATAACCGTTTCAATTACACTTTGTTCATTATTACGCACCATAATATAAAATTGTTGTTGAAGCGCTCGTGGCCCCGCTAATTCAAGTGTTCTGTAAACTTTCACTGCGTTTACCCACCTTTGCTATAGCTGGTCCTTGGATGGGTGACCACTTTGTGGTATTTACATTTGCGAGCGATTCCGTCCTACACAAGGCACGTTAAACCGTTGGTCCCGTTTGCCAGTAAAATGGCAGTCGTTAAGCCCAGTTGAAGGCTTGAAAATTTTCCACACGTCAATGGGCTCACCACCTGTTATATGGGACAAAAATACATACGGTGAATTGTGGGCGTATATACCTATATAGTCAGGTCATAAGTATTGTCACACAGTAAAAACTTTTCTTTTAGAAAAAACTCTGGTTTCCCTTCATAACGTTTTTTCTTTTAGAATGCTGGCCACAAAAAAGTTTATTGAATTCGAATTTCGAATTGTTCATGAAAATAAAAATGTATACTTTTTAGAATTATACTCATTTTTAAATATGGAGTGGACGCTTAAAGAAGAGCGTGTTGCAGTTATTGCGTTGCATCGTTGCGGTTACGCACCAATTCAAATTTTTGACATACTGAAAAATTTGAATATAACCAAAAGATTCGTTTATCGTACCATCAAACGATACAATGAAGACTAGTGTAGGTGACAGGTCAATAAGTGGTCGCCCTCGGTCTGCTAGGACTCCAGCAATGATAAAAGCTGTGAAGGCGCGCATTCAAAGAAATCCCAAACGTAAGCAGAAACTGTTGGCCCTTCAGATGGGGTTAAGCAGAACCACGGTGAAAAGGGTGTTAAATGAAGACTTAGGGCTTCGGTCATATCGAAGAAAAACAGGACATCGTTTAAATGCTCCTCTAATGGACCTGAGACTGAAGAGATGACGAGAAGAGAGCTACAACAAACAAAATGATAAGGTGTACGCACACAGTAGTGAAGAAGCGAGCAACCGTATTCCGCGTGTCCAACGAGGTCATTTTCCACCCTCGCTCATGGTATGGTTGGGAGTTTCTTATTGGGGCTTAACAGAGGTACATTTTTGTGAGAAAGGTGTAAAAACGAATGCAGTTGTGTATCAAAATACAGTCCTGACGAACCTTGTGGAACCTGTTTCTCATACCATGTTCAATAACAGACACTGGGTATTCCACCAAGATTCGGCGCCAGCTCATAGAGCGAAGAGCACAAAAGACTGGCTGGCGGCGCATGAAAGCGACTTCATCCGGCACGAAGACTGGCCCTCCTCCAGTCCAGATTTGAGTCCGTTAGATTACAAGATATGGTAACACTTGGAGGAAAAGGAGTGCTCAAAGCCTCATCCCAATTTGGAGTCGCTCAAGACATCCTTGATTAAGGCAGCCGCCGATATTGACATGGACCTCGTTCGTGTTGCGATAGACGACTGGCCGCGCAGATTGAAGACCTGTATTCAAAATCACGGAGGTCATTTTGAATAAACTTTATTGTCATAAGAATCTATGTTTTGTTAAGTTCATTTTGGTATATAAATGGTTACATAATGAATAAACTTGTTTCAATTATTTTATATTAAACAAGTGACAGAATTTATGACCTGACTAGGTATAGTATGCCTCTCAACTAACCTTTCGGGGATAAAGGCGTGACAATATGTATGTGTTGCGATAGACGACTGGCCGCGCAGATTGAAGACCTGTATTCAAAATCACGGAGGTCATTTTGAATAAACTTTATTGTCATAAGAATCTATGTTTTGTTAAGTTCATTTTGGTATATAAATGGTTACATAATGAATAAACTTGTTTCAATTATTTTATATTAAACAAGTGACAGAATTTATGACCTGACTAGGTATAGTATGCCTCTCAACTAACCTTTCGGGGATAAAGGCGTGACAATATGTATGTATGTAAGTACATTTTTTCACACATTTGTTAAACATTTTCTTCAACATAAATTTTTGTGTACTTAGGTAGAAGAAATAAATGGAACCTAATCCTTTTTCAAGGTGTAAAGTGTGTAAAAATGTGTAAAATGTGTGAATGTTTCTTAAGTAAATAAAAATAAATAAGAAAATAAAAAAGAAGCCACACTCATTCCTCATAACCAGTTATTGTTACTATTGAGGTTTCACATAATTAAGAAAAGATTAAAAATCTATAAAATCTTTTATTCATAATCATAACAAATATGTAATATATGTAGTGACTTCTAGTAGTTAGACTTCATTGTACCATTTTATTGTAGACATTTCATTAGCTTGTTACATTAAAGTTAAATATTTAAGTAAGTTCAATTACATATTTTATTCCTTTAGCGACGGATTTAAAAGGCAAAATGGGTTAAACTCCCAAAAAACTTAAATTGCAATAAATTTTAAGAGCATACAATTATTATTCATGTGTTTAAATATTTTAACAAGTGTTTAATATTTTGGCTGAAATAAATATCTCTTATATTGTCAACAATACTTAAATGAGTTTATTAAAATCTACAAATTTAGTAGAATTTTTGTGTATTTCACAACATTTAGGATGATCTTACATAAAATCTAAACCACTTTTTAAAGTAAGGCACAATAGGAGTGAGCTGCAACACTGTCTTTGCATTTGCTATTCAATTCCAATTTTATTTTTATCACTGTTTTCTTGCTGTCACAAATCATAGTTGAAATAATTGTGTCTCCGTTCCAAATCTCTGATTTCTACTATATCAGCCTTTAATCTCAACTTCAATATCTCCCGCCAAATTGCTTCCCTGTGTTCTTTATTTGTTATTCCCATTCTGAGCAGGGTATTGTCATTGATGCGGACTAAAGTTCTGCCTGTTATATCATGCTGAAATAAATCTTATTATTTATTTACATTACAGAATTCATAATGTAATTCAATAGCAGTTAGTAATATTTTAAGATTCGAGATCTATTCTTAATAATAATATATCTCTTTATCGTACACCAAATAAACAATGAAATAAAGATTACATTATGTGTGCAAATTGTAGGTACAATTGGTGGCCTTATCGCACTATGGCAATATCTTTATATTCTTCATGCATTCTATTTAATATGTATAGTCAAAATAGTATATTTTTCCAGTTTTACAAAACAACAGGTGTCACAGCAAATGATTATCCTATTGTAGACAGAATTAATAGAAAAAAAAATTGTTATCCATAAAGGATCTCTATAGTACTCGATCACCCTTCTATAATGTCCTAGTATCTATACACAGAACCTTTGTCGAAATCATAACAAAAGCTATCACTTTACCTCATGAAATCGTTCCCAATACAAATTGTAATAATCGCTGCAATGTCGTCGTAACCACTTTTGTACATCGGCTTCAGTCCATAAATTTAATGCTTTAGGACGAGTTGTCTTAGTCTGTAATAGCCATAAAATATAATTATTTATTACCATTTCATATAGCTTTGCATTACATAGTAGTAGCTGTCATTATATTAAATAATAATTCACCTTCGTAGATTTATTATAGTTCAAACTTGAGTCTTCCACCATTGTCATATAAAGCAAATTGCACTGTATTTTAAAGGAAACCTAAATATGTACCAGTTATTCTGTAAACAATAATTTAATTAAATTGAAAATTGAAGATTCGTCGAAAATCATACATGACAAAATGAGAGTGACAGTGACACTAACGTAACAGATAACAAAATTTGTTGTTGTTTGTCTTCCCCCATCTTGGGCCGGCAAAGGCAACTTGAACCATACCACCTATTTTTAGTAATTGGTCATGTCCAGTCCTCTGTTGATACCAAGTCCAGTCCTAAGGCCTGCTGTGTAAAGCAATAGAACCTTTACTGCAACTTTCTATGACATTTTATACTATTCAAAAGAACACCGCTAGTGTCAAGGATTAGAGGAAGTGGCCCTTAGTTGACGTATATTTCACATACACAATTACACAATTAACAACAATAACTGTGGCAATTTTCTGCTGTGGATTTTAGGGGGTAACATGACCGGCAGCATACGCTTGTTGTAAATTATTTTCTAAAACTAGTGCATTTATCTTGTTATATGTGCGGGAGTGGTGGTTTCTTGGACATAAAAGTTAGCTATAGTGCAAGACAGTGATAATATCACTGTCTTATTATATTACGAGTATTTATGCAGGAATATGCGATTTTCTTTTTCAAACCTTAGTACATATAACAACTACTACTATACTGGGGTGAGACTGACCTTGACTTAAAATTAGACTTGACTATTAAGAACTTGAAGACGTAGAGGACGGGTACATTTTCGGTAGGTAGGTACCTAGGTAATTAAAAGTGAAGAAATATGAGATATATAAGATTTGTCTAAAAGGTCTTAGTAACAAGGCCATAAAATAATTACATGAAAAAGTATCCGTTGTCAAAATGTCACTTGTCAAATCCATCTAAATTTGTCAGCTTCAATTATCATTCTCTTCTTCAATTTATGTAGAATCTTGTAACCACTTGTAACATACCTACCGAAAATTAGTGCGACTTTTACCTAAAATTTGAGTAATAATATGTCGCTATAAAGTTACTATAATGGCGCAAAACTTACAGAAGAAACCCTCCAAAGGCATACTTAAAACATCTCGGAGTGTTGATGGTCACGATGGCACACCATCTACAAGCAAGCGGTCGAAAGAGCAAAGATTCGATGAAATGAATATTATGGAAACATTTCATCCAGCTAACAAAGATTATGGACACATGAAGGTGGACGAGCCCAAAACTCCTTATTCGGAGCCAGTGGAAGGTGATTTAGAGCCTACTGACGAATTGGACGCTAATATACTAGCGGCGAAGCTGGCTGCCAGTATGAATAAACCGCCTAAATGTGTAGAACCTAGTGAAAGTAGCGATGAGGATATGGAAGAGTCAGAGGAAGCACGTCGGAAACGTATAGAGTTTGAGAAAAAAAGAAAAATGCACTACAATGAGTTCCAGGTTTGTTTACTGTAATTGTAGTCTGTAGTGGGCGTGGACTGAGTATGAGGTCACCTGTTTATTTATTTGTAATATAAGACTATGCTAGTTGCGAATATTTATTCATTCAATTTCTGTTTGATAAATAATTAAATAAAAGTGTAGTCTATATGTAATTGTCCCTTGAGCTTACCATACCATACTAATATCTGGCTGGAGTTTGGTGTTTCATCTTTGTTTACTTGCTTGAAAATTTATTTAAAATTGATGGACCTGTATATTGAAATTATAATTCTTTGTTATGAAAATGTGTGCCATCATAACCAGCTAGAACATCATGACCAGTGCTTTTATTTTTTTAGTTTTCTACTATAGGAATATATGCGTGGTGTTTCATAGTGCTGGGAAAAAGAAAAGGAAAGTGGATACCTTTAAGCTGTGGGCAATGAGGGCTTTGGATGTATGTTGGATGATAAGATACTCTTCTGCTGTGCTCTTAACATATTTTGAGCTGTGTCCATCTCTATACATATTAGATTAAAATAAAACTATTTTATTTTAATCCAAACGTGAAGGGGCTAACATGGTTATGTAAAGAGTACTGAATCCACATATAATGGATCAATAAATTTTATGTCAACAACCTGCGTCTGTCCATTTCAACATGGCACACATTTCAACAACATGGTGAAAAGTGGGCATATAATATGCCTCTCCCACTCCTTCGGGGATAAGGCGTGATTGATATTTATTTATTTAAATTTTATGTCATCTAACTGTTCAAAATTTTAATTAACTAATAAGCAATTGATTTAATGAGCCTAAAAGGTCTAAAGTTATTTATAGCATAAAGACAAATACATAACAGGTTCATCTCAAATATGTTGTGAACTGGGAATGTGACAGGCTGCCGCCTTGATCACTTGTGAAATCTTGCAGTCAACGCACTGCTACTGTTACATTCTCTCAATTCTTTATCAGCTAGTGAAGTTCAAGAGAAAGCCATCTTTATGATAAATCTCTTGAAATCCATAATATTAGTGATAATAAATATAATAAGTTAATGATAATGATTTATACCTCCAAGCATCAGGGGTTTCATCTGTAGGGTGACTATGAACTCTAGGTATATACTTATTAGATTTACTTGCAGGGCCAGCAGTCATGTCTGGTTAATGTTTGCAAATTAATACAAAGGGATGGCAATGGCAGTCTCGCCAATGCTCCCTAACTTGTATAAAGAGAGGTATAATGAGAGACATCTGATTCAATAATCGCACTAGGCGCTGGAGATTACGGTATGATCCTCATCCTACATGATCATTGATCAGGGGCAAGATAAAATGCATTCAGATTTAGCCCTGTCTTGTCCAGTAAAAGAAGGCTTTGGCCCCAAACAACTGGCAGCGGTCATTTTGGTTGGCTAGGGTTGCAAAGGTTAACATTCAAGACCATACCAGGCATCCTGGAGTGTATCCAGTATTTCGTAAAAATGTGGCCAGGGTTTAAATAAGGTTAACACAGTTACTTTTGGTCATTTAGTTAATCTCCCAAAGAAAAATGGACCAAAGAGGTCATATCTTGGTACCCCAGAGATGGGAAGAGAACAAAAGGATGGCCACAAAGAAGATGGGAAGATGACCTACCACAAGGATGGCGCAGATTAGCAAAAGACAGACAAAAATGGAAAATTCTAGAGGAGGCCTATGTCCGAGGATGACAACCTGATTGATAAATTAGTGCTGGTGTTACCAATTTTTTATTAGTATAAATTATTATGTAAATTAAAATCAAATATTAGATACAGGAAATTTGTAATACGGCTAGTTAGTAAAAGTAGAAAATCAGAGAATAAAGGCTATTTATTATTTATTTTATTTATTTAACATAGTTACTGTTCAGAAGCACCCAAAGTAAAATATGCATTTTCTTCAAGGCACTGCAGCTGGCGCGGCAGCTCATGGCTCAAGAGGAAGATGACGAGGAAGAAGCTAAGACCACCTGACTGGAGTATTCGCCCACTTATGTACATAACTCGACTGAGGCTTCAGGAGAACATCAACCAATACTTGGCTGCTCAACGAGTTCGATTTGAGGGTAGATTTGTTATTTCAGTGTTATTACGTATCGTAAATGTATATGGATATAGTTTGGCGCAGTTTAAGTGCAATCAGAGTGAATAGTGCATGTGATACTGGAAATTTTGAGTCTTAGACATTTTTCTACAAGCCAAGATACGTTTGGATTTAAATCTGAGTTTGTATTACAAATCTTAGATAAAGAACTGTTTATTTTTATTTGTGTAAATTTAACAATGATTGTGAGATTAGGATAGTAATCTTTGTGTTTCCGGATTGCCAAATTAATGCCAACAAGATTAGGCTACCAAAATTATCGCTTCCTTTATGCCAAAACTGTTAATAATCTACAGTATCGCACAGTTGTTATCAGATAACATATTTTCACCGTAATGTATAGCCAATATTTGTTTTGAATATTTGCAAATATAGAAAGCTAACTTTAATCTACACTAATATATAAAGCTGAAGAGTTTGTTTGTTTGGTTCAACGCTAATCTCAGGAACTACTGGATGTATTTGAAGAATCCGTTTATCGAGAAAGGTATATATCATCCGGCTACTATCCTGGTGAGCGAAGCACTAATCATAAATGTCGACAAATCGGGCAAATTTGTATACATTATTGTAGAATTTTTAACGGACCGGATTAAATACGTGCGACGAGAGGTTGAAGTATGTCACAGTCGAAGCCCATGGGGTCACCTAGTTTTGAATAAGTATATGTATGAAGTTTGCTACCCTACTGTGTTATGTTGTATAAACCTACATAGCTTCTTTTTAAAAATTTCCCCCAACTTTAACTTATATGCAGACATTGACTATTTTCCCCACTTTTACCCCCAGAGCTTTCAGGGGTTAAAAAGTATGTACCGACACATACAAAAATGCTAAATTGATTCGCTAGTCGAAATTATGGTAAGTCCATAATTATTGAAACTAGTATATTAGTATGGTTTTGGCTGATGATTCGCATCGTCTCAAATAGTCACAAGTGTAATGAATATAATATAATGTCTATGTGTATAGTGAGGAAAGGAGACATCGCTAATAATATATTTTCTACTTTTACATTGGCCATACAACCAAACCCACACACCGTATCACAGGCAATACCTTTCTCGCAACATACCTAGATGATCGTTTTGGCCAGCAACGTCCCCATATGAGCAGCGACCGCTAGCGTATAGATAAGAGGAGAATAAAAAAAAATACGAAAGATGATAGAAGATGACAATGATGATATTTAATAAATTTACACGTTAAAAAGTTAAATTTACACTGTCATTTCGGTTACACGCCGATCATTACACGAACATCGTTAAAAAGATTAGTTCGTAAAGTAAGAAAGGGGTATTTTGGTTTTATTGTTTTTGATTGTGTTTAATACAATTTTACTTTGTATTTATCATTTCAATCAACATTATTGTATGTCCTACGATTTGACGAAATCTAATTAGTCTTCCTTGCTCGTATTACACATATTCCTAATAATACCTACTCTCCAACCAGTGTAACGACGAATGAGGTACATAATAAGTGCAAGTTGATACTCGTGACCACTCCTGTGCAGATTATGAAAGTTGACTTTAGGCCACCTTTAACTATTTTTAGACACAAAAGTCGTATTTTTGTAATAGCATTTACTAATTACTTATTTATATAAAGAAAACCGAAAATATGTTAAGCGTGAACAAAAGTATATTTTGCATTATGTTAAGTAGGTAGGTCCATGATGCAGGCTGGATAAAATCAATGAGCCTTTAAAAGATAGCCATTAAAACCCTAAATAGATTTTTCGCTCGAACGCAGGTAAACTTAAGTTTCTGGTAATTGAAAGAGAAGAAGTACGTACTAAGTGCAAGATTTGGGTACAAAAGGAATGTCTAGAACAAGTGAATGAAATTATGTACTTAGCGTGAACGGCAGATGTGATTCGGATGTAAACAAAGTTATCGGAACTCTGTCTCAATAAGTAAAGAGACAAATCAGCGTAAAAAAAGCACGCCTCGCAATTCTAATGCTTTAGTTGATTTTCAGTAGTGAAATCTGGGTGTTCTGACATACCCAGATTTCATGATGATTCCCAGGTACATGAAAGCAAATTAAAGACTCACTTCGAAAATTGTACGGCTTGCGTAACAGTGACCGACTGAATTCGTAACGAAGTGATATGCAATATGGCAGGCATGAATGAAAATCTCGGCTTTAGTTGAAAAAGTTAAAGTACTCGTATACATTACCCAGACGTACCTACATGAAGGTATGTATATATTATAAAGTCGAAAAATATTTTATTTCAATATAGTTTTAGTCGATTTTATTTGAATGTTTCCTAATCTACCTTAAGAATTGATATTGATTTCCATTCAGAGGCCATTTGCTTTTTTATTTTGTTTATTATGCATTATACTACGTATGCATTATGCTACGTATATTATTATATTACGTTTTACTTAGTAGATCATAATTTTATTATCATCACATGTTTCAGTTTTTCAGCTTAACGGAGTAATTTTAAGGAAATAATGATGGTCCTGGCATTGTTTTCAATCAAGATCAACTCTAAACTAACGTAAGTTAGCACATTTTTCTTTAACTAACTATTTCACGCTGTACCTATCCCTGACGGGGTAGTCATTATTATGTACATTTTTCTATTTTTAAATAAATACAGAACTTTTGCAAACTACTATGGTTTCCGTCAAAAATAAGTAATAAAGCCTCGTAAGCATAAATTTATTTGGTAATATAATATATTATTATAGTTTGGAAAATAAATTATATACTTAGTAGTACTGCGGAGAACAGTGTTTGAACCGTCATGTCAGAAGTAAAGGTCGAAATATGTATTTAAAAGTTTATTTTTACAGTGACTTATTTATTAGAATAGGACAGTAATTGATAGATTGTACTACAATGCTTATTTACGTATGTATTTATTTGTTAGTAATATAATCTCAAATATTTATATTTAACAGAATACCTTATTTCAGACATCAAATGTTGACAAATAAGAATATTAGAAATGTGGAGCTAGTAATTCAAATAAAATAGCATGTTGTAACATTATTTTATTATTTTATAGTGTTCGTGATTTTTTGATTTATCGACCCAATGTAAGGTACTTATAGAAGTAGGAAAATTGCAGTATACACCCAAATAATATATTACCTTTACTTAAAGGCAGCACCAAGCGCTTAACAAGCCGTAAGTATTCATGATATATCGACAAGGGTCAATTCCAAAATCAGCATTGGTTAGGTCACTCATTGCTTTAAGTACTCTTAAAATTATTGTTCAAGCTATTAAGTGATTTCGATCGTGACTGTACCTACCTATGAATCGTACTGACAGATTTGGGTATAATATTGTGTCTAAATTAATGTAATTGGCAAATTGTAATTAGTAGATGGAAGAATATTTTAGTGGAATCGGTTTATGGAAATGTACCTATGTGATTGTCTATTTGTAGGCACACTTTTATATTTTACCAAGACGCTTATTTTATTTTTCATTTACGCGTAAAGTGCTTCACCTCTGGTGTTGCAAACGTCCATAGGCTACGGTGACCACTTTTCATTAGGTAGGCCGTATGCTTGTCTGCCACCTCAGTGATACCTATAAAAAAATAAGATATGCTACCCCGCGATGAGATATTTTATTTAGTTGGGGAAACGAAAGATAAACTTGATTTCGTGACTTAGGTATATATTCGGACACTAATTTTCGATTTTATTTAAAGTAGCCTTATAGGTTTACCCAATATACTTTTCTAAACTTAAAAAGAACTCTAAAAGGAGGCATCCACCACTGGTTCCAAAATTACGATTACAGTAATGGATATTCTCCCACATTTTGATTAATACATAGGTAGTTTAAGTCTTTTAATGTTGTTACGGTGTCTGCTAAGTCTAGGAAATCTATTTCATTGAAAAGTTTATAAAGAAACTTCTATTTAGATAGTAATCAAATCGATTTAGTGTAATATAAATTGATGAGATTTTAAATTGCAGGGCTTGAAATAATAGTATAAAATGCAAACACCCATTGTTCATGAATAACTAATGTAGAGATTATTTTCTATGGTTATTTTTGCCACGAGAGCGAGTGAATGGCTTGCACAGTGTTCTCAAACCCACCCGACGTTTTTAATTGAATCTACCGATATCTAGGGGAGACCGGGGTAAGATGAGTTACTTAATAGAAAAAAGGTCATAATATGAAAATCAAACTATTTATTAAACATCTTTTACAACAAAAGCAACATTTATAGTTTTAATTAATGTAATTATAATATTTTATGGCGCTAAATCGCGTATTTTTTTGGCAAATAACTTAATGGCACATGTCAAAAATCCTGTTTTGCCCCATGATCGGGGCAAGTTAGGAAACGATATGGGGCATAATGAGTACACACTTTAATCTGGTCTGCAACGGTCACATAATCTGTGCCACTTCATCGTCAACGTCTACACCTGCGCAGGAATTATGGGCCCAGTCATGGCACAGGCTACAAATAACCCATCCTTCAGTGGACTGTGAATATAAGTACCCACAATACTAGCAAGGACAATCTACTGTAATCAAAGACAATCCAAGTAGGTACAGCTCTAACCGCTCTTCTCATATCGTTTTATCCCCATGTTCCACGATCTGTTTTACGTTTGTAATTTCGTACCATTTTACTGCAAACAAAAATAAACTTATTATTAAACAGGTATATGAAACTTTTTTTATGTATAGGTACGGGCGGGTAGGTATGGGGCAAAACAGGATACTATCCCATCATGCCCCGACCTTTTTGCCCCAACAGACATATTTTGCAAAAATAACAATAATTATAACCAACAAAATTATTTTTCGAAAATACAATCTAAATTCGTTAGTTCGACACTACTACGACAAGTATATAGTATAATGTTACAATAGCACTGATACCCACCTTAGTGCACATATTTTCAAAACAGGAAACTTCGTAAAGATCCTCGAAAAATCCGTTTTTTCTCGCCGCGCAACCAAAACACGTAGCGACACGCAGTCGCCGTTCGGACTCGTGGACCTCGACTGAACATTGCGCGAATGACATTGTTTTAGGCTCGGTTGTGTACACAAATCACGCACACAAACACACTTCCCGTCCTGCCCCGAAGTTTTTTCGAGTGTGGGTGTATGTTGGAATTGGTTGTAATATTAATTATAATAATACTCGTAACAGGCATGCAGGAGCGATTAATTATTAAAAATTTACACACCATGCATTGGCCTTATTCGATATTAAGTTGTTGCATTTTATATAAGTAGAAATTGTACAGATTGTTGCTGCTTTTCCTAAATGTATGTGTAAATAGTAAATATTCAGTAACTACATAATTAGTTTCATTTTTCTCAAGTACTTTCACCAAAATATGTGTTTAATTATGCAAAAATTCTAGACGAGGGAGTCCCAGTTTTCGAGGAGCAAGTAAGTAACTATAAATGCCGCTGGCTCGTTAGAATCATGTCTACTTTATGAAGAACTATTTGATGATAGACGTAGACAAGCATACGGCCCACCTGATGGAAAGTGGTCACCGTAATTTATGGACGTTTGCAACACCAGAGGTGCAACACTCGTGCTGCCGACCGACCCCTATATATAGCTGAAAAGTTTATTTGTTTGTTTGGTTGAATGCGCTAATATCAAAAACCACTGGGTCGAATTGAAAAAATATTTTTGTGTTAGAAAGCTCATTTATCGAGTAACGTTATAGGATTTATATCATCACGCTACTGCTCAGGAGAGCGGAGCAGTAATCATAATGACAAAACAAATCGGACTAGTTATGCATACATTATTGTACAATGACGCGATTAATCTATACTTTAATATTATAAAGCTGAAAAGTTTGTTTGGTTGAACGCGCTAATCTCAGGAACTACTGGTCGGATGTGAATAATTATTTTTTTGTTAGATAGCCCATTTATCGTGGAAGGCAATAGGCTATATATCATTACGCTACTACACTGGGGGGCAGAGCAGTACTCATAAATGTCGACAAATCGGGCAATTTTTTATGCATCATTGTAGAATTTATAAGCGACGGGATTAAATAGATGCGACGGGAGGTCTAAATATTCCACGGGCGAAGCTGTGGGGGTCATCTAGTAAGTAATAGGTCTTTACCTATGAAATTGCTGTTTTGCAGTACTGGCCATTTCAAATCTAAATAATTTTTGTTTGGCTAAGAATTCTAATTTCAAATTCATTTTATTTAAAAAACTTGAAATTCTTTTTCCAAAAGTAGTCATTTGTTTATTGATTAGTGTTACATTTTCATCGCATTTCAATCTTTTTCGTCATCATGGATAGGTACCTACGTTAAAAATTCGAGTATGTAATTATGGAATATGAGTACTTACACATAATATTGGTCCATTTGCGTCAAATTGGTAGGTAAAAAAGCTTGACAAATGAGTGCCCTGTGAACTCAATGATCGCCAGCGCGAAGTACGCGTCGGGACGTGCCTTGCACTGCTCAACAGCCACACAATTGAAGGAATTTTGCACCGCATTGTTACCTGCGATGAAAAATGGATTCTGTTTAATAACCGCAAGCGCTCAGCAACGAAAACTTACCCCTAGAAACGTGATGGTCACTGTTTGGTAGTCTAGCGCCGGTGTGATTCATCACAGCTTCTTACCTAACGGGGTGAGCATTACTGCAGATGTGTACTGTGAAGAACTGAACACAATGATAGAGAGGCTGGCACATCTGCAACCAGCATTGGTCAATCCGCTCGTCTCCACTGCTCCTGCACGACAACGCGCGACCTCATACTGCACAGTAGACGGTCTCCAAGTTGCAAGAACTGGTGTTGGAAGTTCTCCGTCATCCGCCCTACTCACCAGACCTTGCGCCTACAGACTACAACTTTTTCTAGAATTTGGTTAACTTCTTAGCGGGAAAAAAATTCAATACCCGAGAGGCAGTACAAAATGCTTTTGAAGAATTCGTTGCCTCCCGTCCAGCTGATTTCTTTAAGAAGGGCATCGATAAACTGCCACTGCGTTGGCAAAGATGCATTGATTGCATGCATGGGCGTACGATCTGGGCCAGGGGGGGGGGGGGGGGGGGGAACTCAGATTTTTATAAAGTTACCTGTTTTTACCCCCGACGCAAAAAGAGAGGGTTATAAGTTAGACGTCGATTTCTGTGTGTGAGTGTGTCTGTCTGTGGCATCGTAGCTCTCAAACGGACGGTCCGATTTCAATGCGGTTTTTTCACATGAAGGCCCGTTTCTTGGTGGCGGTTGTTTGCTATTTTTAGTTAATATCGGTCCAGCAGTGTAAGAGTATGAGCTTTTTTTTCATAATAATGTAAGGCATTTTTGGCGTATGATTACTCTGTTAAGTGTTTAACGCGTGTCAGTAAAATCGTTAAATGACCATTAATTGATAACTTTGACCTAATGCTGCAATAAAAATGAAATCACCACAGAACCCGACTCTTCGAAAACTACAGCATACATGGTGTTTGGGTTCAATAGTACTTTTTAAGGGTTGTCCCTTAAAATACAAGATATTTTGGCGTAGGGGGATTTTGAAACCGCTGTGCGTCCACTAGCAAATTAGAAATACATATACTACTGTACTCAGCTGCCCCTCCTTGCCCCCCCCCCCCCCCGGGTACGCCCATGATTGCATGGGTGATTACTTCGATTAATAGGCACAAATAAAAATTACATTAAAATTCGTTTAATTTTTTTCATACAAAACGGCAATTTCATAGGTAAAGACCTAATATGATACTAGGAGAAGTATTTCAATATTTAACCAGGCCTATCGGAAGTGCAAAAAATTCCCAACGCCTAAAAAATGGTTGCTTTGCACTTTTGCAAGAGGATTGATATATGAGGATTGTTCCTTCACCTATTCTTACCGTCTATTCTCCCCTTCTTAAAGTACTTATTTTCAGCCGCTTCCAAACTCTACCTACATTTGGAAACTGGTGTCCTCTTATATTTGGTAGCTAGGAGTAGCTATCGATTGAGATTTTATTTTCGGCACATCAAATTGGAAGCGTCTGCCGTTTGATCTCCAAAAGCCGTCATTACCCCGTCCATTGGTCAGCAGGTAAGGTACACTTATTGGTGGGCCCCTACACCCAATCTTCAGTTTATTATCGCTTGTACTGCTCTGTACCTATATATGTATGTGCAATGCTCTCATAAAAAAACCGTAGGTTAATAAGAATCCTAATAATCCTGTTGATGTCAGGGTTTGCCAATGAGACATCTTGGTCAGACCGTCATCCTATCTTATAGTCCAGTCATTACCCAAGTAGCAAAATGATGTCATATAAATAGTACAATAACGTTTATTATGTAACTTTCAGTGAACAGAATAGGGTCTTATAATAGTCTTTTACGTGTTTAGGTATATAACGCAGGTTTGAGCGCAGATATATAACAATTAAGTCGTGTTAAAATCGTGTTATGGTTATAATAGAGACCATTACGTCGTGTTAAAATCGCATAGAAGTTACATAGAACTAATAATACAACAATTAAGTCGCGAAAAGGCTGTATTGTGATCACATTTGCGATAAATAAAAAAAATGAGAAAAAAATATGATGAAATGTTATGTGTATTTGTTCAAAGTTAAATATAAAAAGGTAAGTCAATATTTTAATCATTAAGTAGATATTATTTATTCATTTTGTAGGTCTAGAAGCCTGTGGTGAAGGATGAGATATTAAACTTGGGAATTTAAACTTTTCGATTAATTACATAGCAATATTGGATGAAATTTTAAATGGGCCTTCATAATATTGATATTTTTAAAATAAAATATATTTAATTTAAACATATTAATACTTCCAACATCCGCCATAATTTCATCAGATATTGGATGACCGCAATATAACATGTATAATGACTATTTTTGACTTGCGGTAAAACAGCTGTGATTAGAGTTCTGTTGGAATATAGAAAAAAACATTTTATAGTATCTACCTTTTCTCTTAATGGTACACCAAGGTGATGTTTTTAGATGTAGATAAGTTATGAACAAAATGTTGGTCCAGTATTTAAAATGGCCTTGAGACAATACGCATTTTTAGTTATTCCAGAAGTGTTATGGATATGATTATCATTGATTGTGATATCTTAAATGTGATCGATTTTGTAAAAGTGTAATAACTTACAAGTTACGTTAAAATTAATGTTAATGGATAAGTACCTGTACTAGTTATAAGAAAACTGATTAATGCCAAATAAAACAACCATTTCTATATTTATGGATTTTATTTACACTAGATTAAGTATGAAAAATGTACAGAACTACCTACCGATATTTATACCACATTCGTGGCTGACCTCAGTTCTCCCCAAATTTATTTAAGGTATCGCAGCTATCTTTAACAATTGATAATTTTTATTTACCTTTTTTCTAAACCCACCACTTCGTTTAATTCTTTTCTATTTATTGGAATCCATATTAAGAATTTTGTTGAAAAAGAAATGGCGTGTGGTTTATAAAAGTTATATTAGAATAATATCTCAACCTGGATGTTATATAAACATGACTTAATATGACTGTTTTTTAATAGTTAATTACAAAATCACTATAGGACACAATGTTATTTTAGTATTTATTTAAAGGTTCTTACAGAAACAAAAATGTCAGCTCATGACTGCTATCTGACTGAAACGTATACTTGACATAAACTCTAGTATTGCAAAACGTCATAGCAGATACGTTATAAAATAGTCGTATATCTTTGTTGAGACAACTTTTACCAGACACATTTATGTGACTAATATTCTATAAAACTATTGCGTCTCATTAAAACTTTTTTACAACTGCAGTTGTAACGAACTCGAAACCTTTAATAGGGGTCCTTTTTTTTTTTTTTCTTTTTCTTATGGCCCCTATGCCGGATCGTATAAGGGTCTTATAATAGTTTCGAGGAGAAACAAAAATGTCAGCTCATGACTGCTATCTGACTGAAACGTATACTTGACATAAACTCTAGTATTGCAAAACGTCATAGCAGATACGTTATAAAATAGTCGTATATCTTTGTTGAGACAACTTTTACCAGACACATTTATGTGACTAATATTCTATAAAACTATTGCGTCTCATTAAAACTTTTTTACAACTGCAGTTGTAACGAAACATGTTTCGTTACCTCGAAACTATTATAAGACCCTTACAACCCTGTTAGTTGTATAATTCTAATATAATATAACTGTTCTGCTACTTGGGTATATACATTTGGAAATGCAAATGAACCGAGAAAGCCAAATTTTGGATATTACGTATGGGGCTAGAAAAGCCTAAGTTCAAATTATCGACCAAAATAACCTGATGGGTTTTCCGCCATCCGTTTCCATTTCCGCCACCCAGCTCGTGTTCTAATCTATGGCCCAGCCCCTGACGCCTGGCAGTGGTTTAGAAGTTTTGTCACAAAGGAAAAAATAGCACAAGGTTATGTGAAAATGCAGCTCAAAATATGTACCTACCTGTAGATATTTATTCAGCACCGGATCTTGATTTTTTTTCTAAGCGGGGCAAAAACTAATAAATGCCGGCTCCACCCGTCTATATTTTTACTTTTATCATCATCATCATAATTTTGGTCGTCAAAAAAACCTCCGATGGAAAACAAGTGAGAAACAAACACAAAAAAACACCTCACGAAAAGCCTATCTAGCGCTCTCAAACATACATACCTACCTACATGGCATACGTCCATGACTCTATTAAATTATTGTTAGAAAAGCACAGGATACGGTCTGAAATAAATCGAGTTGGAGCTGGATATAGGGTGGGAATAGAATACCTCTATATCTTTGGGTCCCATGCCAGCCTCGGTATAGTATGTAGCAAATTGTATTTCAAATTGAAATTACTCTACTAAGTTGTTGTTTTGCAAACAAATCTATGGCCTTGTAATTATTTAATTTATTAGTCTTAAGTAGTTTGTGTACCTACCAGTTCCAAACCAGGCACTAATAATTGACGCGAATGAATGAGTCGCGAATTCAGTTGCCTAAAATAAGAAATGCTGGGTCAGCTGGGTTTTTAGGCCAATGTCTATCATTTGATTTGGTTGCTTAATGTTACCGAAAATATTGCTACCTTACACGTTTTGTCAGGCCCATGTCTCATTAACTTGCTTTCCATTCGCCATTACAGAGTTAGAAGTGCGCAAAGATATGGTAAATTAAATTATTTAAAATCATCTATTATTTGTTATTTACAGTTACTGAGTTGTGTTATTTTTAAATGTTTAATGTTTATTTTAGTGTTGGGAGTGGTAATTTTTAATAAATAAAGCTTTATCACGTAATTTAAACAGTGGTTAACTACTGGAACATAGGTACTTTGTCCTGGGTTCTTATTGTTGACCAACTGGTTTGCCACTGGGTGTTACAGTGTTGAATTTGCTGCCCCCTGTAGTTGCCGCCCGGGGCACGAGTCCGACTTGCTCTAAGTTCCGGGGCTATTTATTTAGATAAATATATCTAAATATGTTTATTAGTTGTCTAGATCCCATTCCAGAATTAGTTTACTTTGAACTAGATGGCGTTGTGTAAAAAATATAATGGCTTACATTATAAACAAAAGCAATCCTAAGCTGGCTGGAGCACTTGCTGATTAATGGTCGGTAGGTAGTCGTAGGCGTTTTGTCACTAAAAGTCAATCCAACTTTATGCTCTTGACTCCATAAATAAGGCCATAAGGCCCTCAACTTGGCTTAACGACTACCCTGGCAACAGGGACCAATGGCTTAACGTGCCTTCCGAAACACAGAATATCTGATGACCAGCCTAGCGAAATATGTAGGTAATACACACACCAACACGGTCTAGGGATATTTTTAAAAAAGCGAATTACTATCAATGTGTTAATTATTTATATGACATGTATATATTTAAAAGATACGTTATTTAATATTCTACCATTTTTAGAAATGGTTAAGGTACTTCGATTAAAATTTCAGGATTTTAAGGAAAAAAATGAAGCATAGACGGAAACCGTACATGAATTAACTTTTAATTTATGAGTAAAAACTGAAAAAAATAGAAAAATCATTTAATTTGTGTTTATAAACTTGAAGTTAGTAGTCTGACAAAGCGCCCATGATGTTCATAACACATCGGCAACGATTCGGCATGCTCAGAACAAGGTTGTCAATGTCTTGCTGCGGAATATTGTCCCATGTCCTTCTGAGGTGCGCAAAAAGTTGATCTTCTGTAGCCAGATTTTCAGGAACTTCCTTCAGAGCTCTTCTTGCAGCATATCCCACGCATGCTCAATGGGAATTAGATCTGGCGATTGAGCAGGCCAGTCTGAGGCCCTAACATTGTGTGTATGTAACCAAGCTGCTACCGTTCTCGCCGTGTGTGCCCGGGCATTGTCGTGCATGAGCAGGAAATCTTGCCCCATTTGTGTTCTGTGGGGCAAGATTACGGGCCCCAGCACCTGTTGGACGTATCGTTCTGCCGTCATATTGCCCCGCACCCAAACGAGATCCGTCCGTCCTCCAAGACGAATTCCTGCCCAAACCATAATTGTTCCTTCTTGGTATGGGTGAACTTCCTGAGGGTTCTGAAGACGGCTCCATCGTCCAGGAACTCGCCAAACACGCGTCCTTCGTGAATCTGGATGGAAGCCGAACCTGGATTCATCCGTGAACAGCACATTGGACCATTGCTCACGGCCCCAGTCCACGTGGTTCCGAACCCATTCTAATCGTCGTCCACGATTGCCTCTCCGTAAAGGTGGGACCCGGAGTGGTCTACGAGAGCGTAGATTGCTTTCATGCAGTCGCCTTCTTACAGTTTGGTCACTCACAAGCACTTGGTGTTCCACTCGCAGCCTTTGGACCAATTGAGTCGCCGTTGCATTTGATTGAGCTCGCGCAGTAATTTGCAAAAATCGGTCTTGTCTGGGGGTAGTGATGCGACTTGGCCCCCGGTGCCTCTCCGCTACTTTACCTGTGGCACGATAGCGTATCCACAATCTTGAAATTACATTTTGGTGGGTCCCTATGGCCTCAGCAACATTACGCTGAACAGACCCAGCTTCCAGCATTCCCACAGCTCGTAACATCTCAGCCCTCGTCGAATGTTGGCGTTGCATGGCTACAATACCTCAATTTTAACTTTATCTTTCGTTTAAAAATGAAAAAAAACTGTAACTAAACGTAATTCGTATTGTTTTCTAAATTTCGCACAAATGAAAATTCCCTCTCCTACACATCAAGACATTTTTATGCCACCGAAACAAAAGAATTTTCAAATATTTAAATTTGAATTTGGAATTAGTCTGAGATAAATTACAAACAAATCGGTGTATAAAAGATCCTAATGCGGCCAGTACTTTACGAGTTATTTAATTGAGTATGAAATATCCCTAGACCGTGTTGAGGTGTTTATTTCATTTGCTGCGATCTGTCTTCTCTGAATAACTGCGTCAGTTATAATATTTCAATATTGAGAGATAGTTACAGGCAATCACGTGCCAAAATCAGCCTTGTATTTTTGTAGAATATTTATTTCTTTGATCGATTGGGTGGGGATGAAGAGTAGAAGCGTGCACGTCGCCATCCCTGCCAGCTACGGCTGCAATTCTACTCCAACACGAGTGCCACCAGGGCGAATGATGCTAGGGTGTGCCCCCGAGGCGACGAAAAGTGTGTGCCAGAGCGGCGTAGGGGACCGCCACCCTACACGCGTGGCCCGACACAGCGGGAAGTGGGGGACGGAGTGCAGGGTAGCTGCGTGGAATGTTAGGGGAGGAATGGCAGATAAGATGAATGAGTTGATGGATGTTATGAATGAGAGAAAGTTAGATGTAGTGTGCTTGACAGAGACCAAGCGCAAGGGCAGCGAAGTCGTGGAGCTCCCGGGTGGGGTGCTCGCGCTATGGTCTGGAGTACCAGAGAGCGAGCATGGCAGTCGGGGGGTTGGAATTTTGTTGTCCTCGCAATTGGCCTCCGGTATGTACGAGTATAAATTGGTAGGTCCTAGAATCCTCTGGATCCGTCTAAAACTTGGTTTGACGAAGATTTTCCTGGTAGCTGCTTACGCGCCAGTATCTTCGTCGAACGCGAGTGAGCTAGAGGACTTCTGGGAGAGTATGAGAGAAGCTCTAAATGTGATAGAAGGAAATGAAAAACTTATAGTATGTGGAGACTTGAATGGATGGGTGGGTACCGCTCGCGATGGTTTTGAGTCGGTACTCGGGAAGTATGGGGATAAAAGGGTGAATGACGCTGGCAAGCTTATACTGGCATTTTGTAAGGAAAAGGATTTGTTTGTGGCGAACACAATGTTCAACCACAAACAAATTCATATGTATACGAGGAGATGTAAATCAAAGAGAAGCATGATAGATCTATTACTAATGGATAGTCGGCTCCGTAAACAGGTGATGGACACAAGGGTTTATCGAGGCGCTGAACTAGGATCAGACCACTACCTAGTAATAACTAGGATAAGGGGTCTGTTCGCGGGTTGGCGTCATCGTACCGAGTGTCCTGAACCTGAGCCGACTCATAGCATCAAAAGCTGGAAGCTGCAGGATGCATCCATTAGGGATAAATATAAAGAAAGGGTAGCCGAAAAGCTTGACGACGTCAATGTTAGTAGTGAGAATGTGGAAAGTATGGCAGAACCTTAGGGATAGTATGGTAAATGCCGCTGTGGAAGTGTGTGGAGAAACGAGAAGAGGCAGTAGTAATAAGCGTGACGCATGATGGAATGAGGAAATGAAAGAAGCAGTTCGAATGAAGAAGAAAGTATGGTTAGACTACTTAGCCTCGCGGAATGATTTTAATATGAAAGAGAGATACAAGCTGCAAGAAGTTAACACGAAGGCACTGATAGAAGAAGCTCGTGAAAGGTGCAGAATGAAAGCGGATGAAAGGTTGTCGTCCAATTTCCGGGATAATGCCAGGCTCTTCTGGAAAGAGGTAGGCAAGACCCGGAGTTGTTCGGCAATCTGCAGTATGAAAAAAGTGCTTAGTGTTAACAATGACGTCCTAACAGACCAAACTGACGTACTGCAGAGATGGAGTGAATATTATGGAAAGATGTATGCAAGAAAAGACAGAGATGCCACGTCGGGAAGTGGAGCTCACTTCGATGCTCCGGATCCCGATGTCATTGAAGTCAATAGTATGAAAGAAATTGAACAAGCGATAAGAACTATGAAATGTGGTAAGGCTGAGGGAAAAGACAGAGTTACTGCTGAGATGATCAAGTACGGTGGGTCACGCGTCTGGGACACGCTATGTCTGTTACGCAACTTGTGCTGGCGGACGGGTGAGGTCCCAGATGACTGGCGAATAGCAGTTGTAGTACCTATTTACAAAGGCAAAGGCTCACGCCTAAACTGCTCCAGCTACAGGGCGATCAGCTTGGTCAGCTTAGCTAGTAAGGTGTATGCTAAGATTATAACGGCAAGAATGCAAGAAAAGTCTGAAAGGTATATATGGGAGGCTCAATGCGGATTCCGACGTGGAAGAGAAGATCGCGGAGAAGTTTCTGGCTATTAGCCAGAGGATTTTCTGCGCTTTTGTGGATCTGGAGAAAGCATTTGATAACGTTGTGAGGGAAACTCTGTGGGATTTGCTGCCCGGATATGGTGTGGACGGCTCGCTGCTGCGGGCAATACAGTCGCTTTATAAGGACTGTAAGGCTTGCGTGCGAGTAGGGGGGGATGTGTCACCTCTTTTTGATGTCTGTACAGTCGTCAAACAGGGTTGTGTCATGTCCGCCTGGCTGTTCAAAGTGTATCTGGACAGTTGCCTGCAGACGTTGAAAGATTGTGATATGGGTGTGAATTTGGGTGACTTTTCAGTAAACTGTCTGCTGTACGCTGATGATGCGGTGCTCATGGCGTCATCAGAAGCCGACCTTCAGGCATTAGTCACTAATATGAAAGAGGAGTGTGAAAGTAAGGGTCTTCGCTTGAATGCAAGTAAGACTAAGGTTCTAGTATTTGAAAGAGATGACGTAAGAACAAAATGCGAGATTAGGGTAAACCAGGAACGTCTAGAGCAAGTGAATGAAATTGTGTATTTAGGGAGTATGTTTAGCGCGGATGAAAGATGTGATTCGGATGTAGAACGGCGAGTAGCTGCCAGAAACAGAGTTAACGGTGCTTTGTCCCAATTAGTAAAGCGACAAAGCATCGTAAAAGAAGCACGACTGGCGATTCATAACGCAGTGCTAGTGCCAACTTTGCTTTACGGTAGCGAAACCTGGGTATGTCAGCAGATGCATGAAAATAAATTGAATGCTGTGGAGATGCGATCACTTCGAAAATTGTGCGGCCTTACCTTGGCCGATCGAATACGTAACGAAGTGATACGCAATATGGCAGGTTTGAAGGAAAGTGTCAGCGTTAAGCTGGAAAAGGGCGTGCTCCGTTGGTTTGGACACGTCCAACGAATGAGTGAGGAACGATTGACGAAGAATATATATTGTGCGAAAGCAGAAGGTAGAAGAGGTCAGGGTAGGCCGAGACTTACATATGAAGACCACGTAAGCAGATTGCTCAAAAACGCAAAGGTCAAAAGTACTCGGATACCCAGACGTGCGTGTATGAAGCGATTGATGAATCTCCAAGAAGCGAAAGAAGTATGCATGGATCGCGAAGCCCGGCGATCTGTCCCCTCTGACTACCCCGTCAGGGATACAGCGTGAAGATCGGTAGGTATTGTAAAATAATGAGTGTTTATTTTTTGTTCGTCTCCCGAATCAGACGGACGATTATTTTAAATTCTTTGGATCCATTTTATATTGTTTTTGAAATCAAAATTAAATCTTCATTATGTAAAAAAATCTGTTTGCAATATAAACAACTTTTCTTCATGTGTTACTGGGACGGACGTCGCTTACCACCTTCCCTCAAAAGAGTATTTTTCTGTAGATTGTTGCGTAGAAAACCTGCAGTGAACGGAACGCAACTGCTTATGGCGTTTGTATTTTGTTTGAAAGATTGAACTGAAACGTCGTCCTGACAACGAATTAAAATTAGTGGCTGTTTGCATGAAGTATTTCATTGATTTTAATATGTATTTTGTAAATTATGGATGATCCCCACAAGTTATCACCGCAAACGTCTGAAATTAAGGTCAGTAAATCAAAACATAATAATTTTTATGAAGCGAAAACAATTGCGCGGCCAGATATTTATAATACGACAAAAATAGTTTCTTGATGCATAGCTGCAGGGCCTTACCTACAACAGTTAAAGTTAAATTGGATGATCATTTATCTGGCTATTACATTTATAAGAAATCCATTCAGGAATCTCATAAAAGTTCTTACGCACGATCCATCTAAGGCCGCCGAATGCTACGTTTATTTATATTTTTTATTTATTTTTAGAACATTCTTCCGGATGTCGTGCATTCTCAACTGATATCCGGTATAGGGAGTAATACAAATGAACCTGAGCCTGCTACACAGAGAATTGAAAACACTGAAGAAAAAACAATTGCATACAATGACGACGAAAGTAGGACAGAATCCATATCAGAACATATTCCATCCAAAATCGAGTATTCTACTGACTCAGAAAACTCTGCGAAAGCCCAGGGTCTTTTCAAAGCTGAAACTATGCAGGAGAAAGAATCTAAAGACAGTCCATTAACCATTCAACTTCCTGATTCACCTGCCAGCGGTAACAATAGTTTAAATGAGCCAAGTAAAGGGACCTTGTCATTACCAATAGATGTAAATGCCGTTTCTGATATACATTTAATAAGTGAAGAGAGCCCTGTCAATTTAGCACTATTGTCTGATGTGTCTAAAGAATCAGCTGAAAAGTCATGTTTATCAGAAGACAAAGAAGAATTAAGCGAACATGATGTTTCAAATGTGACTCCTAAAAGAGTCAATTGTCAGGACTCATTAAATGAAGAATCCAGCAGGTCATTAGATCCTCCACTCCATTCTGGTGATGATTCTGAAAAATCTGACTCTCCAGATAAACTTACCTCTGGGTCTGAAGAAATCATAAAACTAGACATAAGAGGTCAGGCTGCTCCTAAATTTCCGTTCCCAGCTGCCAAAATATTTTTTGGACCACCCCCAGAGGGTGCAACTATTATTGAACCAATTGTAGAAAAAATTCCAGTCTTTCCAAATTTATTGTCACCATTTCTTGTTGGAGCTGGTGATAGTGCCAAAGTTGAAGAAATATTTGATGATCAGGAACATTACACTGAAGCCCATTTGGAATCATTGCAAATTTCACCAAATAAGCTTAGCTTCTCTAGTGAGAAATCATCACAATTATCACCAGAGAGACAAAGTACCTCTACTGATAAAATTGAAGCAAACTTGTTAGTAGAAGAAATAACTGTGGAAGATGAATTGAAAGAGATGGAAGGTGATAAACCTGATGATAATTCCTTGCCAAAATCTATGCCAGTTGATGAGACTATGTCCTTTAGTACATTGACTACAGACTATAAGACTATCTGCGAAGAATATCACATAAAGGTACTTATGGTCCAAGGTTTTTGTTTGTGCTTGTGCCTGAGCTTGATGTTAATCTATGTGTTGTTCTTGCTTCTAACATTCATAGCATGCTATGTACTCACATTTTACAAGATAATATATTTTCTGATTTTTGAGAGCATTGCCAAATACTATGTCCATGTTAAGGTTTTATCTAATAAATTTTTGTTGTATTTTAATTCAATAAATGGTTACATTATTTTCTGCTTTTGAAAATAGTTTGATGTAATTTTTTTTATTTCTTTTATTTATATTTACTCCTAGATTCAGTAAATCATCACATTTAGTAGGAGATTTACCTGATAGAGCCTAAATAAATTTCCTAATACTTATGACAATTATAAAAATAATTTTTGTACTCCTCATATATCAATGTTTCCTTGGTGTTTTGATTCTGTTCATCCTCTGCCTCATTCATTGCACAAGGTTTTATTCATGCACTTATTTTTTAATCTGCTAAGGATTTGACATTGATATGACAGATATTCTCTATTTTATTGTATTTATTTTAAAATGTTATTATAAGTTAATTATATAGCCTATCCACAAATGCCACAAGCTCTAAAAGTTGAAGTTGAAGTTAATTATACACAATGTCATTTTCTGATATAAAGGGAATCTTAAGACACTATGTAATTGTTTTCAATCACTTAATTTACACTAGTTCCATTCATTCTGACCTTGTTTTAAAACAAATTACATAAGTACATAAATTGAGTCACACCTTTACCTCAAAGAGGTAAGCATTGACATCCGTTATCCACCCACACTACACTAGATGGTGGTAGTGAGCATATTGTCGTAAACAAACAGACAGAATGTGGTACCTGCTGTTAAAAGTTGCAATCCACCCATAATGCCTCCAAATATATTGTGTGCAAATAAAAAAGTCCAAAATACTTATATATTCTGCAATGTTTATTTTATGTTCGTGCCTTTCATGCTTTATGTGAATGTGATTTGTATTCAATGCTTTCTGTCCTTTCAGCTTGTGCATTTGGAAGCTGCTATTTCACAACGTGATGAACTAATTGAAGAACTGACCGTCTCATTACAGCGCTCGGTCCATGAACGAGATGACCTCAGATATGAGAACCAGCATCTTGCAAATGAAGTGTCGAACTTACAACATGCTGCTGCAGAGCAATCTCAATCTGAAAACGATACTATTAAGGGACAGATTTCTGATTTCATGAAGTACACAAGCTTTGTCAAGGATGACAGTACAAAGTTTTACTCGGCTATCATGAGTGGAGAGTCCTCATTACAAAGTTCGAATGGTGAAAAAGATATGGATAGAGAAGAAATTGTGATCAACCACTCCAAATCCGATTTAAGATCTTCCAGTGTTTCTGATGACTTTCAAACTGGATTTGAAAACAAATTATCAACGATTTTAAGTAACTTAGAAAGTTATCTTGAAGATAATATTCGAAATAAATTAAGGGAGAGCTTGATACAAGTATTATGTGATGAAATTGGTAAGATGAGGATTGAGAATGACACTGAAATTAAAGAGTTAGAAGCACAAATGCAACAAGACAAACATGCTTATTCTATAGAGACAAGGCAATTAAGAGATCTACTGGCATCAGTGAAAGCAGGCAATGCAGATATAGAGGCGTTAAGACAGGAGCTTGATGTTAAACATGAGAAAGAGATGGAGAATTTGAGGACTTACTTTGAGAAGAAATGTTCTGACATGGAGAGAAGGTATGTTAATAGTAAAAATATTTTTTTGTCTTTTTCATCATTATATTGTGAAGTCGTTACAACACATAAAGGTAATTATAACCAATTTTCTGGATGCTAGCAACTCTACCTGGTAGTGGGTGCTTGTACTAATGTGTATTAAGGCTGAAGAGTGGGCAACCGTCCAGATTAAGAGGAAAGTCAGAGATTGCTCCCAGAAATGAAATCAGTCTATCACAGTTCACTGCTGGATATACATTTCTCAATTTAATTTAGTATTTACTGTACCATGTTGGCCTAACAGGTTGGCACAATGTTTATTTGAATTTCCTTTTCAATGCTCATAAATATCATATTTTTGAAAAGTAGATGTTGGATAAAAAAGTGATAATCATTATTATTTCTTTTTTGCATACAAGGCTGAAGAAAAGGTAAGTTTGTTAATATTGCAGATTATTTATCTTGAGACAAGAGGCACGAAGCGCATTTGTGTTTACATCATCATAAAAGGACATAATTGAATTTAATATTGTATATAGTGAGCGAATTAGAGCTCGTGAGTTGGTGTAAACAAGCAATTAGACAGTGCCATAAGACGAAAGAGGTGAAAAAATTCGTTAAGTTTCCAGTGCCCTCGGTAGCAAGTATGAGATCATGGGTTCAATATATAGTCAGCCTACCAATTTCAAAACGGTCAAAGTTCTTGGATACCCATGATGCGATTAATGTATGGAACGAAAAAAGTTTGTATAGATCGCGAAGGGCAAAGGCATATTATACGCCCACTTTTTACCATGTGTATTTCTGTCCCACGTAATAGGTGGTGAGCCCATCGCCGTGTTGAAATGGACAGACGCAGGTAGTGGCTACCGCTGTTGAAATTTTTCAAGCCTTCAACTCGACTTAACGACTGGCATGTTACTGGCAACCGCGACCCATTATTATTTTTAGTTAGACATTAATTGCAATATCTATGCCTCTGCCACCCCTTCGAGGGTAAGGCGTGTTAGATAATATAAATAGCAAGTTGTAAGAAGACCTGCGCTAGTGCACTGCACGGGCATGTGTTGCAGCTACTCGGAGGAGGTGTGGCGCGGCAAGTGCGCCTCGGCCGGCTCCTCGCCGCGGGGCGGGGCGGGGGCGGGGGCGGGGGGAGACGCGCGGCGCCGGACTCGCAGCGCAGACTTGCCCTCGCTCACTCTCGAGGTATATCTCTACGAGTTTGCTTGTTTCCTATATATACTTCTATACTTACTTACTTACTAGTATATAAAGCTAAAAGTGTATAAAGCGAAGTGATACGCAATACGGCAGGTTTGAATGAAAGTGTCAGCGTTAAGCTGGAAATGGGCGTGCTCCGTTGGTTTGGACGCTTCCAACGAATGAGTGAGGAGCGATTTACAAAAAATATATATTGTGCGACAGTAGAGGGTAGAAGGAGCCAGGGTAATCCGAGACTTACATATGAAAACCGCGTGAGCAGATTGCTCAAAAACTGAAAAAAAAGTAATTCGATAACTAGACGTGCGTGTATGAAGCGATTGATGAATCTACAAGAAGCGAAAGAAGTATGCATGGATCGCGAAGCCTGGCAATCTGTTTTCTCTGACTACCCCGTCAGAAATACAGCGTGAAGATAGTTATATAAAGCTAAAGAGGTTGTTTGAATTTCAACCACAACGCCCGCGGCACATTTAAGTTAGTGGAACGCCAATTTCGAAAAAACTGCGAGTGGAACGCGCCCTACATAGCTTAGAAGACAAGGACCTACTGTTTAAAGTTTCATTTTTATCAAGTTTACAAATATGTAGTTAGGTGAGTGGAGGTAACTTGTATATTTGGCAGATCTGTTTGTTAACTAGCAGCAGTAGGTTCAAAACACAAGGTGGCGGGTTAAAGCGAACTGATCCCAATAATAACGCAGTATCGTAATATGTATTACGCAGAATACTTACGTAATACATATATTCCAGTCTTCGCAGCTTGAACAATCACTGAAGCAAACTTGCAAAAAATACGAGCTTCAATTAGACGAGCTGAAGACGGAACACATGACCTACGTGAATGAGGTGCAAGCTGCGCATAGAGAAGCTGTAGCTGCACTTGACGAACAGGTAATTTATCTGAAGTTACATATATACATATTGTCACGCTTTATCCCCGAAGGGGTAAATAGAGGTATACGCCGAGTCATTAAAAATGGTGCGAAGAACGCCTTCTTTTACGGTCCGGTTGACTCTAGTTTGATTGTGTTAAGCTATATCAACATTATTTTATTTTAAGAAGGTTGTCACTATATCAGAAAATATCACTCTGCCCTATGTCTTCACACTTTTGGGGGTACATGTATACAAGGAAAAAATCTATCAATTTATCCATAATACCTGTACTTAGTTAGGTAACATACCAGTTTACTTGCAAAATGTAAGTAGATTATAAATCACTTGTGTCCGTGTGATGTTTCCTCAAATCTCGAAAACCAGTTAACCAGTAAACAGTTAGGATTATGACACATAATTAATTTGGTCAATCCAGAGAAATGTTTTTGAAGTATAACTTCTCTACGCACGCTAGACTTGGGGAGTAAGCTGGTAAACGCGTTACGAAAAGTGTGATCGGGCTAGGCGAAAGAGAGTTGAGAGGGAGATATAAATTAGTGAAGATAGAAAGATAGAGTTTCGTATATTACTGAAGGGACAAGAGAGAGTTGCGAGCACACATTTTATTTATCTTTTTCTCATAGCCAGTCAATGGAGCTAAAGAAGTTTTACTTCCGTTGTGTAAAAGCACTCTCGATTTTATTTTTAATTATTTTTTTCGATTGTCCCTGGGGATTCCAAGGGTCTTTATAAAAATTTCGGGTGCCATACTCAGATTCGGGCGTCGGCTGGTTTCTGATATAGTAGTGCCCTTTAACAATCACGTACTTCATTTATTTCAAATTATTTTTGATGAGCTTTTCGTCTAACGCGCTTCTGTTTTGACAGATAATGCAACTGAAAGCGCACATCCAAACTGCAGAGAACACAGAAACGAACGTATCGCTCTACCAACAAGATATTGACTTGGAACTGGAAAAGGTTAGAGATGTTCCTTTGTATCTCTTTTGTGTCTATGTACTTGTTTTAATAATTATTGTTGTAACAATCGATGTTTTGAAATAACTGTGTTGCTTTATAATAACGAATACAAGATCCAAATGTGATGAGTTAAATATTAGTAATTTGCATACATTTTAAAGTTATTATCTACTGTACCTAACTAAACCATACCTATTAATACATCAAATATGTGGGTAGATTTGATGTTATGTTATAACTATCGCAGATTTCAAATATTATAATGTGTGAAGCTTTTCTCTTACTAGAATTTATAAAAATACTCGTAATTAGAGCAATGGACATAAATGTTGTAGCTCAATAGGTACTACCCAATATAACTAGATGATATAGTATAATCTCCAAATGTATACGGATCACGAGGATTTCCACACTCAAAAACACAGGGATACAGCGTAAAGATAGTTTAAAAAAAGTAAGAACTGACAAATACATACTTCAACTATGATAGGCTAAATCGGCTAAATAGGCTAATCAAATAATGCCTTCTTTTAAGTTATTGAATACTAGCTGATGCCTGCAGCTTCGCCCTTTTGGTAAAGTTTTCCTATTCGAGATTTCGTACGGAGCCCTAAATTTTTTGAAAATCCAATATAGCCTATGTTATTAATTAAGAATGTAGCTTTCTAATGGTGAAAGAATTTTTAAAATCGGCCCAATAGCTTCTGAGCCTATTCATTTCAAACAAACCTACAAATCTTTCCTCTTAATAATATTAGTATAGAAGAATTAAAAAGCTGAGGAATATATAACTGTTATTCAAATTACAATACACATTCTTATTAGTACCTATTGTAGTTTCAAAGGAAGCAGTGAATAAGAGTCACAATCTGTATGTAAATTAATGATTTACTGCCTTGCCTATTTCGGTACATTTTTCTAGAAGGATACTTGACGGTAAGTAATAGTTAAGATTAGGGTAACTCGAATTAAAGGTATTGGCAAAATTACGCTGCCGATATGAATTAGAGATTACTCAAAACCTTTGTAATTTTGGTTAAAAAAGAGGTTCAGATAGGACATAC
Source organism: Thumatha senex (assembly GCA_948477245.1). Taxonomy (NCBI): domain Eukaryota; kingdom Metazoa; phylum Arthropoda; class Insecta; order Lepidoptera; family Erebidae; genus Thumatha; species Thumatha senex. Next base: position 1,631,929 of record OX419740.1, on the reverse strand, counting down.
TACCATTGTTTTAACTAATCTTTGATGTGTAACTGCATGCAGGGGAAAGACGGACAAGCTTACGGTGGCTTGTGGATATCTATATGTATCATGTCCTACCACCTTCTTTCATGTTCAATAAATCGGTTGAGCTACCGAATTGTATATACTCGTACATCACCTTTATGTATATAGTGAAAAAGTCTAATTCTCAATAGCACATTGTAAAACATAGAAGTTTGGATACAGGGTGAATACAAATGTTTACTTATCTAGAAACAGGCAATATTTAGGCATGGCGTGTGTCCAATATTTCAGTCACTCAGATATAATTCGTAAGTACCCTCTACTCACGATCAGAAACTGGTCACTATATATCGTTTATTCCATCAACTGGGTTGCCTCAGATCAAGGCCTTCTTTCTCTGTAAGTTTACACAGGCTTATATTGATTAGTTTGGGCTAAATGGCGCTGTGTAAAAAAATGCAGCAAAGCAAGTATTTTTTTGTAACTACGGATACGAAATTCATAATATTAGTTACCCGTATGCCGTAATAAGTACTTTAATAAATACTAATAAACGTAAAAATAACAACATAACCTAAAAACTAATGGTTTACAAGTGTATTAATTTTGATCAGACAAGAGAATATCAAACAAAAGAGAATTAATAGTAGATTACAATCATACCTTACATTTGTTTTAATAAGCTCAGAAACATTTGTAAAGTTCAATAGCTATCAACCAAGTGAGTGACAAATAAACTAACCAAAACATTTTTTTTTAAATTTCAAGTTACGGCGGTCGAAGCTCGTTCATTTTAGCCATTTTGTTTGATATGGCAAGCAGTGCGGTGTGACCAGTATGTAATTGGGAAACTGATATACTCGACGGATCGATTCGATACAAGTAGGTTTCCTTTCGATACCGAGCAGGTATCGAGAGAAATGATTCGTTACAAAAAGTACTCGGTATTGTAAAGTACTTATTTGTATTGAATCATCACGTCACATCACTATTTCAAGTATATTGAGTTACCAGTGGTAATATACTTAAAATAGGGAAGATGTTTTTCAAAACAGACCTTACGAAAGTTCTTACAGTCACGGAAGCGTAAGTGCAACCCCTTTTGTGTTGCCATAACGACAGATGGGCGAATGCAAGTTTGCCACCTTAGTGGTATAAAAATGAAGAAAGAATGTTACCCATTTAAAACTTGTCACTGTAAATATTTGTCTAAAATACATAGCTTTCACAAACGCACATTTCTAAAAATCTACCATTTTTATTCACCCTTATCAACTCAATTACTCATTAAACTTCTGTCTCTCTCCTGCATGCTTGGAATGCCACTAACACGCTCGTGTGTGTATAAACATGGCCCGTAGAAGATGGAGATCCAACTGGCACAGAGACTGGAGGAAGTAAGAGATCAAGTGAGACAAGAAGTCGTCAACCATCTCCAGGAACAGTTACAGGTACGTGGTCAAAGTTAATGCATTTCGAACAAGCTAGCCTGATTTGTGTAGGTATACATATAAATTAGGCGCACTGTCTATTGCCGCGTAGCTTCATAGTGTCTTAGACGTAGACGTTCAAAATATGCCTTGCAGGTTGTGTTGCCTGTGTAATATCGCTGCCCTTCCCTTTGTCATGAATCCTGCATGCGCCCTTTCATCGACAAACTTTTATAGTTTTATATCTATGTAAGCTACAAGTAGGCGTACTGCACCAAAAGAAAACTTACGAATACGCATCTATGAAGCTACGCCGCGCCGCCGTGTACAATGATCCGAACTCAAGTCAATCATGATTGAAGTAAGTATTAAAACTGTGTGCATATAATTAATATAAAAAATACCGGTAAACTGTAACCCACCGAGAGTTCCGTAAAATACGTTTTTGAATCATAAACGGCCATTACTTTTTTTACGTTAACTCAGATTTATTCACAGCTTCAAGGGACCGTACACCTAAGTATTTATAGTTGAGTCATTTTAAGAAGCCACATTTGACAATCATAAATCGCCAACGTATCCTTGTAACGGCGGGTATAAAATATTATATAATTTTTCAAAGTTAGAACTACACAATTGCTGAACTTTTCTCAGTTACACACATACATATTTTATTATCTAAATGCTCAGAGAAGGCTATTTTACTATCTACTTCAATAATAAACCATTGTAAAGAAAATAAACAATTAATGTTTCAAAGAACTGAACATTGATACAACGTTGCGGCAGTGGACCCTTTCCTTTTTAAACACTAGGGAGGTTACCAATAAAATCGAAAGTTTATTAGCAGAATAGAATTTAATGAGACTTATTTATTATTTATTTTAAAGTTATGTTTTAATCATACTCATCTTCGTAATTTCGTCATTCTATGATATATATGTAGTAAATATTCATTATTTTAATGTTTCTTTAACATACTTTTCTTTGACTTAAATATTTCTCTTATTTTGACAGATTTACTGATGTTTTTTTTCAATATTCGGTTTCTTATGTTTCTTATCGTGTTAAGGTCTAATCTTCTTGCAACACAATTTTTCCTGATCACCTAAAATCTGTCTATATCGCAGTTTTATCAACATAATTTAGGAAGTGGTTTAGCCGTCTAGAAAATTAGCTCGCTATTCACATCCAGTGGTCCCAGATCTAGATCTAGAGCTCCGACGTATGAAGGTCCGGCGTACAAAACATTTTTTTTTTCTCTAATTACATACCTACTCCAGGACTTCTTTTTATTTTTTTTATTATTTCTGTGTAACTAAACGTAATATTGCTACTGTCGCATTTACTTATTTATTTCAGTTCTAGATAAATAAATTACCTAGCAGTTATTCCTTTTTTTGTGCAGTAATATTTCACTATAAATGAATACCCACATTGCCAGCCTTCACATTATATAGTACCCGAAGAAAATAACAATTATAAACATTTAACATCAATATATCGAAAAGATAATGATATATTTAATATATATTTTTTATTCGTTGTGAGAAATTATAACCAATGGCTACCTACCTATTCAAAATCTTTTATGAACTATTTGAATTACTACTAATACGAAGCTTGACTAATTTGAAGCGCTCGTGGCCCCGCGGTCTCATTGTTCTGTAAACGATCACTGAGTTACGCAACTTTCACTATGGCTGGTCCTCGGATGGGTGACCACTTTGTGGTATTTACATTTGCGAGCGTTTCCGTGCTTCGGAAGGCACGTTAAGCCGTTGGTCCCGGTTGCCAGTAAAATGGCAGTCGTTAAGCCTGGTTGAAGGCTTGAAAATTTCAACAGCAGGTATCCACAACCTGCGTCTGTCTATTTCAACACGGCAATGGGCTCACCACCTATTACGTGGGACAGGAATCCACACGGTGAAAAGTGGGCATATAATATGCCTCTGCCACCCATTCGGGGATAAGGCGTGATGGATATATTTGTTGTTAATTGTATGCACTCATCTCCTGTACATAAAAAAAACTGCAATATGTCTCATCCTTTTACGCAAAAAGTTATGGTTGGCCGCTATCTTATATTTTGGTTCATTGGAGCACGCTTAACCGAAGATGTTTAAAATTAATAATTTGTAAATACTTGCATCATCCATGATATTGAATTATTTTTAGTTGTAAGTTTAATATATTTTATTTTCTACATTCACATTATGAAAAAATAACCCGAAAATATACCATTGCAAAATAATACACTGTAAGAACCCAAAAAAACTAAGTTACACATACATACGCGTATTAATAAATATATATGTGAAAAATTGTTTGAAATAACTGTTATTTATTTAATATTTTGTCGTTAAAGTACCTTCAGTTCTACTAATAATACATACTTAATTTAACTTGCGCTACTCTCTTTACGGTTGTTGTAGATTTACTTACTTAGTTATCAGTCACGCTTTATTCTCGAAAGGGTAGGCACATTTCATTGTATGCATTTTTGTCCCACTTAACAGGTCAAGTGCAGGTGTTCAGTTGCGGTCATTTGTGTCATGTGTTGCAATGTCTGAATGTAACAATGAATTTTTCTGTGTTCGCTTCCGCGAAAATAATATACATAATTCTCCAATTTCCTGTTCCCCACAAACATAATATATCTTATACCTATTCAATATTTGAACACTTCAGTTACCGGAATAACTAGTTTATGATCCATAAACTACTGTAATGCGCATCGATATACGATGTAGATACTTAACCTACATTATTTTTATTTACTTGAGATGTAAAGAGGACTCTTAGCGATAATTTAACGTTTTATTACTTGGTTGGGAAAGTACGCACACCTCGTCTCCTATGGTAGTAGGCACTCAGACTATGTCTTTTCAGAAATCCGGTACCTTACACATGGTATGAGAGATTTTCGGTTATTTCTGAGTGCGGAACGTGAGTTATTGCGAGTATCTTTGCTGACTCACGCATGAGTGCGTTACCGTTGATTTGTATGAAGTTGAGACGGGCTCACGCTTACCGTGATTTGTCAAAAACTCGCACTAAACACTCAGAATATACTTTTATACAACAAAAGTTCTTTTATAAAATATGGTATAGTCTGAGAGCACATAGGCTTCTTCAAACTTAATCTTTGTGCTTCGGAGTGAAACTAACTAACCAACTATCTTCACGCTGTATCCCTGACGGGGTACTCGGAGACGACAGATCGCCAGGCTTCGCGGTCCATGCATACTTCTTTCGCTTCGTGCAGATTCATTAATCGCACAATTTTCGAAGTGATCGTATCTCTACAGCATTCAATTTACTTTCATGCATCTTCTGACATACCCAGGTTTCGCTACCGAACAGCAACGTTGACACTAGTACTGCGTTATGAATCGCGGGACGTACTTCTTTTACGGTGCTTTTTCGCTTTACTAATTTAGACAACTACTCGCATAAACTCCAAACTATATTTTAACAAGAATACTTGGTAGCCCTGTGCCTGCCGCTTGGCCTGGTGCCACCTACATACACCATTAATAAATACGCACTACGCACTACAGGCCAATGCTTCGTTTAAATAAAGCTCTCAGTTACCACCAACACTTTATATTGACTACATCACTATGTATAAAAAAAGTTTGTTAAGTTTTTAGTTAGTAAAATGGCAACAATGCAAGAAAGTGTTACTGTGTTTTTAGTTAACGCAATGACTGTTTCAGTTATTTTTAAATTACATTGAACACTGTTTGTTGTAGTGAAGGTTTACTTTTTTGATAGTTATAGATTTTCGCTAGACAGGGGTGTGTTTATATGTATAGAAATAATGTGAAATGCCCGATCGTAATCATTTACTGTTTTATAAACGACGAGTAAGTTACTTTCTGTGTTATTTTTTGAAGAATACAAACCATAGCGATTAAGGCAATAGCAAGTAGATTTTTTTATATGATCTATACATGAATTAGTATCTTTAACTCATGCAACAAGTTCCACTCAAAAATAGGAGGATATTCGATTTTAAACATTTCTGTGGTTAAAGTATTCGACGTCTTTTACAAAAATAGTATCTTCAGGGTAGGCCGAGACTTACATATGAAGACCACGTGAGCAGATTGCTCAAAAACGGAAAAGTCTAAAGTACTCGGATAACCAGACGTGCGTATATGGAGCGATTGATGAATCTTCAAGAAGCGAAAGAAGTATGCATGGATCGCGAAGCTTGGCGATCTGTCCTCGCTGACTACCCCGTCAGGGATACAGCGTGAAGATAGTTAGTTTGTTAGCGTTTGGATTCAGTGTAGATTATTTTGTTGTGTGCTGTTAAATATAATAAGTAGTCGAAATATCTACACCACCATATATCTGTACAATGTGTCGGGCAATGTCTCTACAAACGCAACTAACACGGAACCACTTCGTTCAAATTGGTTTACGGAACACGATAATGAAATATCATCATATGTAGTCATACTCATACTGTACACAATTTTCCATGTGCCTTTATTTTTCTAGAATTTGCTAGCAGATTACGATTGATGACAAATTTTCACAGGCTTTATTTATTAAAATTAATAAGTAGATTTCAGCTCAGCTAAATGACTGCTTTGTAATCGACAAGAAAATTCTCCTCATGTGTGTATCATCATCCGAGCGTCTGTCCCAGTTGCGTCTCGCGACGCCCACGGTCACGTCACCATACCATAAATATGTGTGTGTGACCTTTGATTATCTATATATCCTGAAAAAGTCTGTTGATGGACTGATTATCAGGGGCTAAGTGATATTAATTAGATATCAGGGGCTAAGTGATCTTACCTGCTAGCGGAGCCCCTCTTACTTATGGACGAGGCAATGACGTAGGAGTCTTTACGGGGTTGGGAGGCGGCAGTCTCTCCTAACAATGCCGGAAAACAAACGCGTACTGCTTCTCTGGGATCCAATTTAATTTGTCTGCTCTTAGCAGCCGAATTAAAGTGGATCCCAAACTCCTAAATTGTCTGATATCTAGCCGAAGATTTTTTTTTCTTTTCAAATTTTAAATTTCACCTATTTCCACCAATAGTTTCAAAGGAATTTTGGACGCTCAATATTCCTACATACTTCAGGTTTATAAAAATAAACCTAGCCATTTTTCTGCCCTACATTTATGTTAATCCGAAACTATGTGGTATAGGTGCCACAACAATTCCTAGTAATTTCAAGATTTTTCACTTAAATAATTGTAGATTATGGTACAAGTGTGTAAAGTTGGTGATGGCGCTATTGAGACCCGAGGGTCTAAAGAAAGCCGAAGACGGTAATCAACAATACACACGTGTATCATACGACGTTATTCAATACACTTATGAATATTATAATACTAAATAAAACAAATAGATATTTTTCCTTGGAGTTTTCAGGCAGTAAACTTTCTATAAAGTTAAGGTCTTTACTCACATCTTATATAGTGTAGGTACCACACCCAACAAACAATTTGGCTGCAAATAGAGCTTACCATATAACCTTAAGTGTTGTGAAGGTAGAGTAGTAGCTGCAACTATAGATTGCAACGGCAAAAAAGAGTTAGTGATAAAATATTACGCTTACAGTGACAAAGCAAGTTTATAAGAGCAATTTGTGAAGATTAAACGCGTAGTGCAGCGATTATTATCCCTACAATACAGACCAAAGCTTCTGTGTTATAGCTTTGAGTGAATCTTACTACTATAAGATCTATATTAGAAATTAACATTTATTATTGACTTCTAAAGTTCTAAGCAAGCTACCATAAACTCTTTTAGGGCACTGATAGTTGCACAATAGGAGCAGTCAACGCTACTAGCTCTACAATGGTGTTTTATAAATCTTTTACAACACTTAACTCTTAAAGAGATACAAAGGTCCCTTGTATAGTTTAGGGCTGAATAGTAGGGATATTTCTCCCTATAAATAGAACGTATAGTGTCAAGTATAGCCTCTATATTATTTAAGCTTGAATTATTGAGTTCGTTACCACCTTAGTACCCCTAATTGGTCATGTAAGCGGTCATGAAAGCATAAAATGGCGCCGGAACAGAGCTCCTTTCAAAATTTTCTATGATGATGGTTCCGTATGTAATGGAATGAAATCGCAACTGCAAGTCTTGATATTTCTGAAGGAGACAGTTATTACTCATTGAGTAGTGATGATGTGAATAATACCAGTGACTATATTAAGAATCTTTCATTTTAGTGAAAATTTGAGGACATGAGCTATTAAGAATATTAAACAAACTGCTATGAAAGATTTAATGTTGATCTTAAATGATCTGATGATGATGAGATTTGGATTCTAACAAAAGATCCTCGAACTATTTTACAAACATCAAAAAAATATTTTAATACAAATACTAGGTGGCGATAGTGAATATTGGCATAAATAAAACACTAGGTCAGTGCGAGCATTATGTGTTATTATAAGTACTTAAAAATACGTAAGTAGATCTTTTATACGCTCCACAATCGATTTACAAACAAAATTTTTACATCACGATCGATTAATATCCGCGTGCAATGCAGTGGCTGTATTGTCATTTCTCTAATGTTCTTATTATTTAGAACGGCATTCTGAAATTGAAATATAATTGTAACAGAATCAAATAAAATATAGTAGCGTATATGTCGTCTTGTACTCCTATTTATTTTAGCAATTACAATTTATTTACGATATCATTAAGCGCTCGTGGCTCCGCTGTCTCAGTGTTCTGTAAACGATCACTGAGTCACGCTACTTTCACTATGGCTGGTCCTCGGATGGGTGACCACTTTGTGGCATTTACGTTTCGTGCTTCGGAAGGCACGTTAAGCCGTTGGTCCCGGTTGCCAGTAAAATGGCAGTCGTTAAGCCTGGTTGAAGGCTTGACAAAATTTCAACAGCAGGTAGCCACAACCTGCGTCTGTCTATTTCAACACGGCAATGGGCTCACCACCTATTACGTGGGACAGGAATCCACACGGTAAAAAGTGGGCATATAATATGCCTCTGCCACCCTTTCGGGGATAAGGCCTGATGGATATTGATTTATTATATTTTATATTATTTAGTGCTAATTAAAGAGTGACACTTTGAAAACAGCGTAATCAAAGCCACTTACGTGAACAAAGGTACGAGTATAGCAGTAGGTACATAGTTTTTACGCGGTGTCCTACCACAGCGTCAAAAACAACAAATGTCACGTCGAACTTAGTGGAGGGCAGAGACTGAATGGTTGATACTTATTTTATTTGCGTCCGCACTTGCTCTCGCTGTTTAGGTACAAAAAAGCTAATTAGTATCACATGCAAAGTTTAGACAATTGACGAGTCGTTTATGAACGTAAGGAGTTTATGCTGGAAATAAAGTCAAACTTCCATTAAAAAAATAACATTCCATTGCTACAAATATTCAAAGGCTTTAACTGGCAGTATGTTACAGTATGTAATTTTGTAGACAGAAATATGTAGGTATTTAATTCCAAATCTTTTAAATTTTGGCAAATCAAACAATAAAAACAATTTAGCACTCGTGTAACTAGGAGATACCTACGTGTAAAAGTCGTGCGTAGGCCAGGTAGTGGCCAGGAAAAATATATCCTTAGACGCTGTAATTTCCTATTGTAGATCCATACTGCAACTCAAGGCGTTACAATTTAACTTATTACCACCCTCTAACCGCTAAAACCGTAAGCAAGTTACATCATAGATCTACTATACCCCTCCCGGAGTTTATATTCATTAATTTACTCTCTTTATAACGCTCAAAGAGTCAGTAAGCTACACGTAGCTCTACCATACCGCTTAAGGAGTTAATGGTCACCAAAATACTACTCTTACAGCGCTTTAGGTCTCTGTTAGCGCTACTGTTCCTCCACAATTGCTCTTCTATATGTACCTCTTAAATTCATTCTATAACTCCACTACATTGCCATAGTGGAACCTAAGATCATAAGAATTTGTGCCCAATCCGGGATATAGTAGAGTTATAGCTTGCTATAACTCCTATGTGATAGCACTTATTGATGACCTTAGGATCTCTTTAGCTCTTTTATATATCTGTTCTAACTCTTATAGTAGCGCCTAATGTTAGTTGGGCATAAATTGTTTTCTTCATAACTAGTACTCGAAGACATTTTAATTAATATTTAACTTTAATTTCAACAGAGAAAACGAATTGTGAAACTTTTTGAAAAACTTTTTTTTTGCGCGCGCATTGACCACTGAGTATAGAATGAGGTTTCTTTTTTCGTTAAAGATTTTGTATAAAGTTTTAAACAGAGAGACAACAAAAGTTATATTTGAGTGAAAGTTTTGTTTATTATACATATACAAGATGAAATTTTCTATTTAAATACGAAGTTACATGATATGAGCATAATAGGTATGTATATTAATTTATTTGTTCTATTGAACGCGATCTTTTTTGTATCGTTTTTTTTTTTAAGAATAATGCATCTCAACCAATGCCTTAAAAAAAAAATCTATTATCCAATTGATATAATAACAATAAAAAAAACACAGTTTGATAATAGGTATCATTATGTGCCCAATTACGGTGAGATAGAGCCATATTATGAGTAAGTGTATTGAAAAATAATTTCAAGATTCTACTTCTTGTAATATGGATATAATATCTAAGGACTTCTTCACACCTTCACTACCTATAGGTACAGTAAAAAATACATTGTTCACACGTCTAAATTATTATTAGGTACAGGTACAGTCATCGTCTCAACTCGGCATGGCAGTTCAACGCCATTTACAAATATTGTCACTCCCCTGGCTGCTTGCCAGTGTATGGGCGACATATTTCGCGGGACTGACCCAATTTTTTGCCCCACGCTGTCTCTTTTGCTTTTGTTTTATGTTCCTATATAGGTCATTGCTCTTGAGAATGGAGCGTTTTAAGCATCTTTTGAGTTTCAATGTCGGTAGTATTAATAATAGAAGGTTGATCATAGTAGTTAAGGAAACGTACATTTTATTATACATAGATGTATCTATGTAAATTACGCTACAGATTACTTCATTGCCATTTTGGAGGTTAAAATTGCTGGGAAGCTACTGAATTGATCCGAATACTTTACCGAAAATTAAGACAGAACAACACATATCTATGTTATATTTACCTCGCATTGTACCACCTTTCTAGCAAATAAATATGAATTGAATTGAAAAAAAAAGACGCTCCCGCAGTCGGTACGCTTAGATCTTTTACGCTTAGAGCTTTAGATCTTTTGTTAAGAAATGTTGTAAGATCTCTGTAAATTACCATATTTCAAGCAAATAAAGATACTATCTATCTATCTTTTAAACTACTCAATGCGTTTTAATGCAGTTTTCAACAATAGATAGAGTGATTCGAGTGGAAGTTTTATTTGTATAATACTTGCTGCATTGAAAACTTCCATACGTTATTAAACACTTAGTTACGGACTTAAATTAGATTCGCGGGGTGTAGGAGGAGCTCGTAGTATATCATAGGCAAGTCCGGGGGAACAGCTATTTGAATAACAAACCTTCATCATTGGAGGCAATGGAGACAAGATTTTTTTTTGTTTTGCACGTTGCACGTTAATTCTGAATTCTGTCACAGTTAATTCGTTTAATTTAAGACTAGATGGCGCTGTCTGTATAACGCTGCTATTATGTTCTATTTATTAAATATACAGAGTCGTAATTTTATAATCATGTTTTATGTTATCGTATTGGTGAGACCACGAGTCCGTTTGTGATTATATAATTGATTAATAAGTCGATTACTACACTCTATTGACCCTTTTTTTTTGCTAATGGAAGTCTGAAGAGATGGATCTTTCGAGACAGGTTCCAGCTTCCCGCGTAACGCACTGATTCTTTAATGAGGAAGTAGCTCTTCAGAGCACTTATTTAGCACGTTGATCAGGAAATTGTACTAGAAAGAACCACAGATTGTCTTGGTTCTGCCGGTTTGGATAGGTCCACATGGATCCTCCTACTGCTGTAACAATTATATTGGAGTGAAAAACGGCTATGGTGTAATCATCTATTTTACTATTGTCTTAATAACAATTATATTAGGTACTAATACCCTTAATAGGCGATATATTTGTTTATTTAACATAAAAGTTTTTCTAGAAACGTGCTCCATTGGTCTCCCTCTCGCCTCATTAAGTAATTATTAGCAAACGTGATTACTTACTCATTGTTCAAGCTAAGTTATCAATCTTGGATTGATAACGGGTCACGGGTGCACTCCAGTCCGGTCCTATATCTTTGTAAGTATAGTCCTGCAGTGGTTTTGTGTGCCTGTGAAATTGTGTACTTATTGGGAATAATTTGTGGAAATATAGTGTCGGTGGATTTTGAGGGATTGCTTGGTATAACATGGGTGATTTATGTGTAAGTTTTCGCACTTTTTGCTGGAGGTTAGAGTTAAGGCTGTTAGAATGTTTTTTAATATTTATATGTAGTGATTTTATACTATCTAAAATGTATGAAAAAACATAATCTACATTATTATATAGATGGTGTTATAGAAATCGGCCAAAAAATTTCTACCTCCAAAAATGTAGTCGAAAGAATGAATGCCGCTACATTTTTAAAACAGTTCCATATGTTATAGAGAATGATAAACTGAATCAAATTGCATTAGAAATGGAGGTCGGATTGTGTGAGGTCCTTATATGCAAAAACCTGCGATTTATATAATATTACATCGGGCATTACTTATCTATTAGAATAGAATAGAATAGAATAAAACTTTATTTGTACACCAAATACAATCTAGGTTACAAAGACATTTGCAAGATATTGATATACTATTAGACTTTATGTTGTAATGTATCCTCTACAGTATGTTCACCTATGTGTCATAGGTGTTTTCGTGTGTGCGATTGTAGAGCCTTTAAGTCGAACTGAAGTAATAAAAAATAACATGTATAATACGGACCTTAAATTATTACTGTGTCACATTTTTTTGACTTACAAAAACTGCATTTGGATATAACTAAATTCTGTCAATTTGCCGCCATTACACATCGCCTGGCGCTTTTTCTTTAATTGTACACACACATAAATTAGTTGGCATTTATGTATCGCTTCATCCATGAGAGTCGATGTTATATTATTAAAAGGAGTCCCTTTAGGCATGGTTCCGAAGATACTGGCAGCGTTCCCCCTTTGAATAGCTAAACTAGACTTAATTAACTTAATTTTAAACTTATTTAAAATCGGTGAGAATGATGACAAATCATATTGTTTACTTACTCACTTAAGTGACCTTTTGTACTACATCAGTTGTATAGATAGATTGTAAAGTTGATGTCGAGAGTTGGCGCTAAATCAATAGTGTGTTGACTTTTGAACCTTCAAGTTCTTGATCTCAAAATCTGTTTTAACTTTTTCATAGCGACGTTTTTATTTTACTGGAGTCATAATAATAAAACTTACGGCATGACGCAATGTATACTTATTACTAACACAAAACGTGCTCACTAGTAATCTTAACCAAAACATGACTGCAAACACGTGATTGTGAAGATGTCGGAGCAAGTTAAACTGTCTGTGGCTGTTTGCTTAAATGTTTTTGAGATATATTACAGACAAACTTATAGATGTATTAAACCTCACGGACCTTCTGGTTTCATCACATTGATTTTGTCAATTAACCAATATGAAAGGAAGTGATTTACTAATATGAGAAAGTCATGAGAATTGTCTCAATTAGTAAAGCGACAAAGCATCGTAAAAGGAGCACGACTTGCGATTCATAACGCAGTGCTAGTGCCAACGTTGCTTTAGGTAGCGAAACCTGGGTATGTCAGCAGATGCATGAAAGTAAGTTGACTGCTGTGGAGATGTGATCACTCCGAAAATTGTGCAGCGTAACCTTGGCCGACCGAATATGTAACGTAGTAATACGCAATATGGCTGATTTGAATGAAAGTGTCAACCTGGAAAAGGGCGTGCTCCGTTGGTTTGGAAATGTCCAACGAATGAATAAGGAACGATTGACGAAGTATATTGTGCGAAAGTAGAGGGTAGTAGAGGTAGTCAGAGTAGGCCGAGACTTACATATGAATACCACTTGAGCAAATTGCTAAAAGGCAAAAGTACTCGGGATACCCAGACGTGCATGTATTAAGCGATTGATGAATCTGCACGAACGAAAGAATAACACATGGATCGCGAAGCGTGGCAATCTGTCCTCTCTGACTACCCCGTCAGCGATACAGCGAAAATAATTGACTGCCTCGGTGGCACAGTGGTAGTGCGTGCGACTGCCGCGACTGAGGTCTCGGGTTCGATTCCCGGGTCGGATCAAATATTTGTGTTTTCTATGTATAATATGTATGTATTTAGAAATATTTAAGTATGTATATCAGTTGTCTAAATCCCATAACACAAGCTTACTTTAGCTTACTTTGGGCTAGACGGATCAGTGTAAAAAATAAATAAATAAAATATCCCACAATTAGTGAATATTGTTCATGGGCTTGTAGCCTAGTACGGTTCCGCTTTTACAGTAATATTGTTTCGATATTCGAAGCTGTATGTCTTAATGAGACCGTTGATATATCGCGTATATGGTTTTACCTTCGCTATACTTAACCTGTTGCCTTTCCCCAGGTACTTCTGTCGGACCCTGACGCGGAGGTTTCTAGCTGGCCGCTGGAACTCGTCGCTTTGAGAGACAAGATACATGGAGACGCAGCCAACGGTCATCAGGAGAGAGAGGTTGGTACTCATTTCTTATAGGAACATTTACTTCATGAACAATGTTCATTTAAAAAGCGAAATCATACACCGCGATACTTTCCTTTCGGATAAATATTTTAAATATAATATGAACTGCCTGGTAAATGTTGAGCACGTTATACCGTTTGTACTACAAAGTATAAGGGTCATTTTACAACGATCGGCGACACACAGCAACGCGATGTAGCATTTATACAGTCGCAAAATTATCTGCTAATCTGCGGTGTGCCTTAGGTATAATTATGTTTGTAATAAGTACAAATTACAAAGAATTATAACTAATAATCTTTTTTTTATTTTAATTAATCAAATTAACCTATGCCAGTCCACTGCTAGACTACCGTAGCCAATTTTCGACATGTCACATGGAACTGCACCTTCCGCATTCAGTCTCACGTCCACGTGTCGGTCCGGTAGGTCATCACGGGTCTTTCGTATTCAAGTATTGCAGTAAAAAAAATAAGCTATGACTGGAATGGAATAAAATGACATAGACATATTGTTGCGCCTTTAATTCACGAAGGGGTAGGCAGAGGCATACTATACGCCCACATAGTTACAGGTGGTGAGCCCATAGCCGAGTTGAAGTGAACAGGCGTAGGTTGTGGGGGACCATATGTTGAAAATTTTCAAGCTGCCCATAATGCCTTTAACTGGGCTTAACGACTGCCATTTTAAAAGAAGCCACGGTAAAAGTTGCTTAACGCAGTGATCGTTTATAGAACCCTGAGTCCGTGGGGCCACGAGCGCTTCTCGGAAAAAAATGATAATTAAAATTTATCAGGAAAGGTTGTTGGTGGCATAATACTGAATGATATATTATATGGAGATCTTCTGTCTCTAAAAGTACGTCAATCGGCCCGGATGATATTTGTTATTGTATGTGTTGTATGCAACTTCCTGCAGTAACATACGTATATCCTATTAAGTAGGATTGTTTATGATGATATTAAATGTCACCGTCGTTATATCGCTGAGTGCAGTAGTACGCTTATCAGTCATTCACCTTATGCTGTAATAATTATAATGAAATTGAAATGAAAAAAATTGAAATTGTCTGCGAAGTATAGGACTGCCATTTGTGTGATCCACAAATGTTTGTTTCGAAGTTTGGATGTTTTCTATGTAAAATATATATATACTAGCTGACCCGCGCAACTTCGTTAGCGCCACACTAGAGAAACAGACAAAAAGATACATTAGTTAAAGAGGGTGGCGCGTATGCTATTCTTATGAAACAACTTTTGAAGTATTCGCTTTTTAACAACAAAAAACTGAATGAAATCGGAATACTTGTTAATGAGTTACTTATAACTGAATAATATACACGCGGGCGAAACAGCTTGAACTGAATATCCTGTGCGAGATATTTCCTTAATTAATACATAGGGTATCTACTTTCTATGCCGGGAAAACATCTTTTTCCCGCGAGACAACCTTTGTGTACCAACGACTTCACGTGAGCGGAGCCGCGGACATCAACTTTCGAAAACGTTCTACCTACATGCCGATGTTCATCAAAATGTGTTTTACGATACTCCTACAGATCATAATAATTATCCCCTATGCGCGTCTATTAATTCTCATGCACTTAGAAAACGTATCTATAAATATCACTCCACCCTTGGATTCTCCTCCCATGAGTGTGACTACAGCAACTCGTAAATCTGGCTACCACCGTACTAACGAAAGCTACTTTTTGGCCTACCATGCTATTTTTTAGTCGCATTTCCTTGAAATCTAATTAGAGATGTAAACGATCGCCTTTTGGGTAGCTACGGGCGGAGAATCGTATCGCATCATTGGTGGGTATAGGCCGCCGGACATATTGTGTGGCTTCAAGATTAAAATTCGATATGGAAATGCACTGAAAATATCCAGCCTAGTCAATTTTCTTGTTTGATTTTCGTCACACAAAAAAGAACTTAACCAAAATAGTATTGAATAGTATTGAAAGAGAGAGGCTGGTGGAGCTATGAGTGATATCAACGATTCTCTACTCGCAGACAGTCTTGAGCCTCTTCGCGACTACACCTCCTCATGCGTGTTCTACCGCTTGTGCAATGATTTGTGTTCTGAGGAATTGTTTTACGAGTATATGATGCCCACGGCTAGTTTCTTTCTTAGTACTGCTCGCCAGAGACAGGGTGCAGACCACGTACAGCAGAGTTTTGCGCTACCGAAGGATGGACAGCGATTCACTTTTATGAATTTGTCATAAAGTAGATTGAATTTCTAATCTCTTAAGTAACAAGTCGCCAAATGTCATATGTCATAATTTATCAATGTTTGGAAGTTATTAAAATGTTTAGGTGCTCAAGGCCCCGTTGATTTAGTGTTCTGTAAACGATTACTGCGTTAAGCAACTTTTGCTATGGCTGGTCACGGATGTTGGACCACTTTGTGGGTTTTACATTTGTGAGCATTTCCATGCTTCGGCTATAAATGCTAATAAGTTCACGGTCAATACCTGTGGCGGATTATATTTATGTCAGACTACGCAGACTGCACTATGCCATTCTGTGACTATGCACGCAATGAATTGGGCTTGTTGAATCGGGTTGACTGAACCACCGTTCTAAAATTACTATCTAACATTTATGTTATATACAATGCTTATGCGGCGCTTTTGCACCGCCCAATCAAATGTCAGGAGACTAGTTGACACCACTAGAGTGATAACTGCTCGCCTTTAAAATTCCAGAAATAGGATAATTAAATCTTACTGAAACCAATCAACCACAACCGTCTTTCACAAGAATAAATTTTGTAAGGTTATTTCGGAACAGAACAATAGCCGAAATTGCGGCACATTATTCTCTTTAAAGCCGTAAACACTGCACTGAACTGGTCGTAACTCTTTTACAACTTGTAATGCGTGTATCTAAGGCACAATCACAACTACAGCAAAATCACAACTACAGCAAAATCACAGTCCTATAACATTGTGTTAAGGTTCAAATTGAGTCGTGTACGTTGCACTTTGTAACTACTAGGTATGTATTGGCTAAGTGAGTTTAAACCTTATTTTGATCAAGGCAGGGAGAGATTCAGGATGGATTTTTAATAAAAACTCGTGAATGGTACTAACGCAAAGGATTTTATACCTAATGAAACCTCATTTAGGGCTTTTTAGACAAGAAGTATTGTATGATGGTTTTGTTTAGCTGTCACGTTTTGTGCAAGATCGAATTGTTTCCGTTTGGCGCCTACATATTTCTTAGAAGACATTTCATTTCTGCTGAAGCTTAAAATATCTATACATAGAGCACGCAACTACATAGAAATAAGACCGATCATGGTGAAATTACAGCTATCAGACGACAAAAATACTATCATGGGGTCTGTCGGCTGATGCAGAAACTCACCGGTCTTCCTCAGGTAGCTAATGCCCTTGCCACTAGTACTGGGGATGTTCCAAGGACGTTTCACTCTATCTTCTATCCAGTATAGATTGAGTGGTGGCGCAACCTAGACTAATATTTATTTATTTTGTTGCCATATAGTATCGGAAGCTGTGGTCATTTTAAGCAACGGATGCACACATGTTCTTCCAATATTTTTATTTGCTGTATATAAAAATGGTGTTCATATATTGGTGTAGTATTTTTGGAATGTGTTTTTCCAGCCACATCACGAAACCGAGTCTTGTTCAGAGTTTGAAAAAATAAAGATGAATTTCCTTGATTGGTGTAGTCACAATACCGGTGCAAACCCTACCTATATCTTTTTCGCTGGGACTCCAGGTGGCCCTAGAAAAATCTGAGGCCGTGATATTCCACGGACCTCGGCGAGAGCCCTCTCAAGACTCCCAAATTCTGGTGAGCGGTACCCCCATTGCTGTCGGGAAGACCATAAAATATCTGATAAATTTTTTAAAACAATTGCTAAATTTCTCATAAATTTTTAATAAAGTGGAAAAATACAATTCGAAACGGGACAGGGATTGAATTCAATCCCTGTCTCGAATCGAATTGTCTTTTTCTACTTTATTAAAAATTCATAAAATATCTGCCAAGAACCAGGCAGCCGATGGGGCTTCACCGAGCACTGCCGGTTATTGGCTCCAAAGTTGATTCAATACTCTGGAAGGCTCGCGAGACTGTTCCGCTGTTTCTACGCCGCAAACGTGCGCCTATTTGGGCATGCACCCTCTGCGCTTCCAACTCAGGTCTGCTGTGGAGACCGCGAATAGGCTGCTCGCGATGGTCTCTTCCGGAAGTGGGCCGAAAGACTAGGGGCCACTGCGAGGGCGCAGTTGAGCATACGCTCGCCATCTGTACGGCTTGGGACGGGCCCCTCACGGGCAGCGTTGGGCTAGATCTGTCGCAGCTGACCGTGGTGCGAGCCATGGCGGGCAACCGACAATGTTGGGCCGCAATCACCTCCTACGCCAGCGAGGTGATGGCGGCAAAAAGAGAGGTGCACACGCTCCTGACCCGCCGGCAAATTCAATAAAAAAAATCTGTATCTATTAACGACTGAAATAAATTGGAAAGGGTCCATATGGTCCGTATCAAAGTCTGGTATTCAGGGTGAAATATACCAATAATCGTAGCTAATAGCATTTCTAGTGCGACCCCTTCAGATCTTTCTAATGTGGGCTACACATTGCCGTGTTAATGTTTTATGCACTCGAGATAAATGTACGCTTTCGCAACGTTAGAGAGTGCTATCTGCTGTGACCTATTTGTTACGTTACGTGCACTTATATGTCATAGTTTACTGTTGAACACGGGTCGCGATTTAATGGAGTGAAAAATAGACCGTCTATGCCAGAATCGTTTGATCCCTTCTTCATCAGCGGGGTTTGTCCTATAAACGGGTTACATGTGCACAATAAATATATTCACACAGAAAAGTATTAGAATTTACTGTATAGTTATTAGGCTTTCAGTGATAGGTTTGCTTTGTATGGGATTGATAGGAGACCTTGCATATTAACTCATAATTTCAGCAGTTTTGAATAGCCACTGTTTGACTTGGCAATTGCCGATACAACAAATTGATGGGTGCAAAATTTTGACTTTCTCTCCCACGCTGACTTTTTGGGTTGGTACAGGGTTTGTATCGAGTTTTCATTATCTTCATTGATTCTTATGATACCTCACGGATGAGAGGAGGCGGTAAGAAATGTATTTCTTAATTGTCGCGATAGCAAACAGGTATACAATGGGAAAAAACAACTTGAGAATGTAAGCTATATATAGTGTGGTTATTTAGTATAAATTTCAACAGAAACCCATATGATTTGAGATGTTTTCTAATGATTGTAATCTTGTGTGTCTCAGTTATAAACGTGGGAAAGACATATAACATAAACTTAACAGAATAATAGTTTATTACTATGCGTAGGTCGAGACGGACGTATTTACGGGTAGCAATTATCTATTTTAAAATGCATCTCTTTTCTTTGTAGGCCTAAATCGAACGAATAGTCTGGTTGAATAGTTGTATATAAATGAAGTATCTTGGGAAAATATTAACTTGCTATGATAGTGTTCGATTACAGCCAGCCAAATATGAAAAAAAAAACTCACTATTAAAGATTAATTTGTATGTAAACCGTTTGACTTGAACTAGCTTTTCCTTCCCTTTGTAAAAATAGGTTTGGTAATGTCATAATTTTAGTTCATCTACATTTTATGAGCACAAATACATGACACAAGGTGTATATAGAAGTTTAAAAGGGTTTATAATTAATACCAATAAAAACATCACAGGTTAACGTCGTCGCTGGCGCATCAACATGAACGTCCGAGTTACACAATAAATAAACATAATGTTGCTTACTTCCCTGGATGATGTTACTTGATTATGCTAACTATGTCCAGTTAATTCTTCGTAAACAAACTGTACAGAGTGTTAGGTATGGTGACAAATTTGGTGACAATAAGCGGTCCTTAAAACATCCAGAATAAAGTCACAATTTTTATAGCGAAATATCTTGTGGTTTGCTTGTGTTTTGCAAAATTATAACATTCACACCATTCTCATAGATATTTGCAATTCAAAGATGTCATCATTAAATTGATACCTTTAATTAAGTCATTCCCTCACAGATCCCGCTAACATAGAGCGGCTGCGTTCTAATAATACATTGGTGACATCCGGCCTCGGCAGACATTTTTTTTCTTAATTTCATGTAATTGCTTTTATTAGGAGAAGGTGCGTGGGTTGAGAGAGAAAATTTAAAATGACCGTTACGCCCAAGTGGATTTAAATTTGGAAATAAACTGAATAGATCTTGGGTTAATGTGTATAACTTGGAGGCATAGACTAACCCCGAGTTAAATCATTAATTTGTCTCGCATGACCCCGAGTTAAGGGTATATCTAGGGTTAAATCGCTAAAATTTTAACTCACCGACTTCTGTGGGTTAATTCGTCAAACGTTGGGTTAGCAGCTGACAGACAATGAAGTGGCACGTGACACATGCGGGACACTGACTTCTCAAAATGACACGCCGCGCTCACATAATATGATAAAATTAAAATGCACTCGGCTGTCATGTTACATTCATTCGTGTAAGAAAAAGTCTTATGTGGCAAACTGTAGTGTAAAAGAGATAGACATACCTGTTTCATTCTTTGTTCAATCATTAATGTTTGGTTGGATGACATAGAGTGACATAACACACTGGGTTAGTTAACCCGATGATATTTTTCTATAGTGCAAGACATCTTTAGGGTTAAAAAGTTATTTACTTAATTCCGAGTTAACTAACTCTATAATTATTTATTTAACCCCAGCATTCACGCAAGTGGGCCTAAGTTTGAAAGCTATGTCAGTAAAAATAAAAATAAGGTTAAAGTATGGTAAACTAGATGATACTAGCGGCTCCGCCCGCGTGGTGAGGTGAAGTTTTCCCGTTCCCGTTTCCCACAGGGACTTGTTCCCGGGATAAAAAGTAGCCTATGTGTTATTGTGATGTATTAACTATATTATTGTAAAGTTTTATCTAAATCCATTCAGTGATTTTTGCGTTAACAAGTAACAAACCTACATCTATACATCCTTACAAAATACCTTGTTTATAATATTAGTAGAGAGTAATTGTACAAATAAGTCAAAAAAATACACTCAATATGTCTTCATTGATTCATGAAATACGTAGTACCCTGTGTTGTCTGACTAAATATTTCAGACAAAATTGTTAGCATTTTATAAGCTGATGAACATGTTATCAAAGTTTAAAATATTCCAATATTAAAGCTTCTAATTAAAATAATATTTCTGTTTTTTTTAATACACCACACATCTGTACAGTACAAGGCTTTCTAAACCATACCTACTTGTTTGATTCCTCGCATTTAAGCTGTGCTTTCAGCAATGTCGACAGCTGTAACCGTTAGCACTTCATACTGTAAGTTAATCACCCGGCTAATACGTGTCGAACGCTCATGCATTTAATAATTCCACTTAATCTCATCTAAACTGTAATCTATACTATAACATCTAGGGTCTTGTGGGAATAGAAACGGAAGGGTGCCTGGTTTAAAATTGTAGATTCACAGTAAATAAATAGCCTAATGATACTCTAGTTCCGATTGACAGTAACATGTCAGTCGATAAGCCCAGTTGCAAGCCTTATGGGTGGCTTGAAAAATTTGAACAGCAGGTCGCCACAACCTGCGCCTGTCCATTTCAACATGGCAATAGGCTCACCACATGTTACGTGGGACAAAAATGCATACGGTGAAATGTGGGCGCATAGTATGCCTCTGCCTACCCCCTCGGGGATAAAGGCGTGACAATATGTATTTATAAATGTATGATACTCCAAGATCCGATACTAAGTAGCTATTATTTGTGTTATTATTTCTCGATTACCAAGATGGTAATCGAGAAATTGCATTGCTTTACGATGTAAACCTCAGAGATACGATTGTCATCAGTTTTACCGAAACTTCTATATGTATTACCACCAAACCTACGGTACGTATTAAAGAAATCCATACTACATTTTTTAAATCCTTCTTCGTTAAAGGTTTAGTAGATTACCTCCAACATCGATTAATATTGACAGTATTACAGCTCAATCAACCGTGAATTTAAATCTCGTGGCTACTAAATAAACAGACGCTTAAACATAAACAAACAAATGTGCTTTACTTTAGTGCAGCTTCGGATGTTGAACGTTTCAGACATCCCTTGCGTACGCGCCGATTGACTTGACGTCACTATACGCGGGTGATATAGACGCGTACAAAATTGAACTCACTGTGTACCTAATAAAGTCGATCTTTAAAATGTGTTATACATGTGAGATGTGATTGCCAGTTGGACTGCGACCGTTTTTAATTATGCATCGTTTGATTAGAGAAAATGTAATTTATTTTGTATGTAGTCATTGTTCCGAGAATTGTGAGAAGGAGCTATGTATGCAATTGCTGGAAATAGATCTATACGTTTCCTAGTTTTATGTTATTGACTTATTGAAATATTTTAACGAATTGTGTAGGTAGATAGGCATTTGTATTGTTACGTTTCGTCTAGATTACACCAACCGTGGTAACTACTTAGCAGTCTGTGATAACGGTCGGTATTAGTATTTGATTGTTTCACATTTTACAATTGAAGTATAGGTACCTAACTAATTTTGTTGTATTTTTTCCTGTTTAGAGAACACTCGCACTTGAAATTTATCCTTATTGTACACAAAGTTGTGCACATTTTTGCAGTTGCTCATATATTTAACGAACATAAGGTACACATAAACATTACATACACATATAATACAACATTTTGGGTTTTAAAAAAATTACGTTTGGATTGCTACTAGGATGATGAACAAGATCACAAACATTAATTATCATAAATCTTACATTCAGATGACTTCATTTTAAAGTTTAACCCCTGCTGAGCTTTGTCCTACATTACCTTCTACAAATTATATTATTTGTGCTAAATATGTACACAAAACATCTGTGATGTTAAGTGTGTCGATACAAACACACTTACCAAAATATATTATACATTCAGGTCAAATACAAAATAATATTTTAGTATGACTTGTGATTATATGAGGTTATTCAACTCATTTTGGTACGTGTGTACATATAAACTGTTAACAAAATACATTCCCCTTTAAAATTAAACCGGGAAGGGTCCTCGAGTGCTTGAATAGGGTGCGTTAAGCATAGTCACAACAACTGTTCTGTTGACGAAGAAAGCATTATCACACTAAAGTAATATCTGGTTATCATCCCTCATCAAGATGAGAGCAATCTGCATAACATCCTACGCCTACTTTTTTGCACTAAAGTTAATTATGACAACTTTTTATCGTGGTGCATGGTTTTTAATTTCTAACTAAAAAGCTCTATAATGATGATGCTGATGAATTACCTTGGGCAGTTTTAGATATCAATGAGTGGTGATTTTTTAACAGTTTTGGGCCAAAAATATCCCGCATAAAAATATTTCTGGAAGTTTCATTATGCATTTCCTTTCATCTTCTGTAGTAGGACTAGTTTTTTTGTTTAAAGAGTTTTGAGACAGACATGATGTAGCTCTGTGACTGCACTAGTAGTACGGCTATACTTTGAATAAATTTTCATTGGATATAATTGATATCGCGGACATTTCTTGTATTTATATTCTGTCTCCGACCTCGTGGCCTGCGGCTTATGACTATTCTCACATTAATGAAAATATTTGCTATTTATTTTTTTCCAGCGTACCACTTTCCATCAGATGGGCTGTACGCTTGTCTGCCACCACAATGGTATAAAAAAAAAGCGTACGTCGCGCGGTACCTCCCGCGTAGTTAGCGTTCCCCGGGATTCTACGGGGATAAAATGTAGAACTCATTATAATATTAGCTATATTCCAGTGAAAGTCGCAATAAAATCGGAATAAACAGACAGACAGAGAAAAAATTGATTTTTTATGTGATTACTGTAACCGATAATTATTACAAACTGGTACTATATGGGACGCCCAACATATACTTTAGTCCGTTTTTGTGTAATATTTCTACCATTTTCCTCTTATTGGTTGACTTGCGTAGTTTCTATAGTTGCACCGAATGTTAAACTCGTATTAGAGAAGTCAAATGCAGGAATTTATATAAAAGAGTAAACATACGTTAAACGAAGAAGTTCCTATGTAAACAATTTACCAACGTCACGAGTTCCCCTACACTATACAAGTACAATAGAATCTCCCGATCCATTAACCATGTCATAATCATCACAATCGAGGCCCTTCGTTATATCGACGCATGTGCACTTGAAATTTAACGTTTACTGTTTATATCGTTATGGTTTATGGAGTTTATACGCGATGGGAGAAGCTTATTGAACTTGACATTTATATTACACACATTTGTCGCCCAATGGTAGGTTTAAGTAACATAACTGAATCTTTAATACTTAAAATTTGTTCTCATCGTGGAATACCGGTTGTATCCAGAATGATGTGATCTGCATTTTAGCTTCGCTGAAAGATACTTCATCGCAAGCTACGTTCAGTATGAGAGTCACTTTACCCTTGTAGAACTGCAGCGAGCGATAAATGATTTCTAGTTCTGTCTACTCAGCAATCTATACTAATATTATAAAGAGGAAAGATTTGTAAGTTTGTAATGAATAAGCTCAGTAACTACTGGGCTGATTTAAAAAATTCTTTGACCATTGGAAAGCTACATTCTTCGTGATAACATAGGCTATATTCGATTTTTTAAAAGTTTTTTTGTTCCATAAGACATCTCGAATACGAAAACTTCACCACGGGGGGCAAGCTGCGTGCACAACCTCATTTACAGCAAATAAATCATTTATCATTATCATTTATCATTATCATTATCAGCTAGTTAGAAATACGTTTATTATTGCTGTTCAAACAAATATCATTGAACGAAATATATGATATTTATAATATTCCGGGTCTTATTCGCGATGTATATTATTAGGTACAAACCCTACCTTATTCTTTCCGACGTTTCGACCGGATTACACCAGCCGTGGTCACGGGTTGACGTATATATGAATAGTGCTGAAGTCTTTGGGACAGAAGCTATATAGACAACTCTTTGGTGGATTACACAGTTCTGTGGTTGGTTGTTACAAAATATACATATATCGTTATCAAGTCTGTCTTTGTTGGACGTTGGACGTACTTACGTTCCAATGTATAATTTATTATGAAGTATATTTGTTTTTTATGGTTCAGATTCAAATTTTATGTTAGCTATCATTAGAGAAAATAGTTCATCAGCACTTCTCAGTTACAATTAAAATTCAACCAATTTCTACGTATACGTAATGACTGCACTCTAACAATCTATAAACACAATCTTATATGTTCCGTTGACCTTTCATTATCAATCGGTAACAATAAGCAAACATCAACTTAGCATGCATTTGGATACAAACCATTGGTAAACAAAACCAAGCCTTATTTTGTTGTCTGTAAGAGTTTCTTTTTGCTTGAACACGTGTATCCGTTAGGCCACACATGGCTATCTTTTTTTCATACTTCTATTTTGGTACGCAGATAGATTTTATTATATGGGGGTAGTTGTATATTTATGTGGTTGAATGTCTTGTGTATTGTTTAAATTATCCAGTGACGATGTAAGTTGTATTTTTAGCGATTTTAGCTGTTTGGTGTATAATATATTTTCGTGAGGTCGATTCAGTATAGGCCAGCCTTGGTGATCTAATTTTGTCGTTACGATTCTTATGTATGTTTGTAGCTGATATTTGAATGAAGTGTTTTGGTTGGTGCTTATTTTATGTTCTGAAACGACTTATTCTCTAGAGGTGCGTAGAATTTGCTGTATACAATATTTAGTAGATTTTTTCTTTTTGTGATGTTGTTCCAATCTTAATCGTAAATAATCTGTACTTAGAATTGTTTATATCAGCCTTGATTTCATACTGTTTTTTCAAAACAAATCTCTGTCCTGATAGATGGGCGTTTACTTAGATAAAAATGTGGAGACATAAACTGCGTTTTATTTTATTTGAATATTGCATTAAAAATAAAATAATTCATGTCTCTTGACCTGCCATCAGTTACCAAAATCTGCTTCTACTAGTTTACTTAACCAGTAGCCTAGTAGCAGTACATTAAGGTAACTTACAGATATGGGACAGGAATACACATGGTGAAAAGTGGGCATACAATATGTGTATGCCTCTGCTACCCTTTCGGGGATAAGGCGTGATAGATAAATAAATAAACTTACAGATATAACTAAAGGTTCCAACTTATAACTAAGTTACTACTTTTAGCTAGACACAACATGGTTATCTCATAGTTATAAACTAATAAATAGAATTACACTAGTTAGCATTGAAGTGAAACATGAATGAGTCAGTTTTCATTGACAATTTTGCACAGTTAATTAGGTATTCTAGAAAACCAGTTCTACCGAAAACGTCTGTTTTCCGCTGTAGATTATTTTCCACCAAGTGCATTACAGTTTACTTCATAATTAGGTACCTATTCTGACGAGTTGTAGTTGATTTTTGTTTGACAAAGCTGTGTATAAAATGTGTAAACTATCGAGTGGCGTTACTAAAAAGTTGCAGTATTGGAACAAGACAGTGAGTTGGAGACAAAGTGCTGGTGCGATGTGACATCACAATGGTGATGTTGAGAAAGTTTATGGTATGTTTTAGCTGTATAATATGTTTTAATAACTCGTTCTGTGTTGCGGTAGTTATCCATTTAGGGGAGGACTTTTATAAACGATTTCTTAATGAGTTTCAACGTCATATGAAAAAGCTGCTGTTTTAATTTCAAATTATTGGTCCCGGTGGATTAGTCTGTGTGTTGATGAACATAACAAGTAATTTTATATTTTCAACTTACATTAGGTTAATATTATGAATTCTGTGCCGCCTTGGATGCCGCTGTGGATAAGTCTATAGATAGATTAATTGTCTCTTTTCCCATTCACTTATTTGTATAGATCATTTCACTCAAAACTCAAAAATAAAAAAGGTTGATGGTCAATGAACAACGCGGTAGGCATCCTAAACTCAACTAATGGAGACAAACTGGACTGGTTTTCCTTCCTATTCATCTAAAACAAATAAATCCTATTGATGTTTTAATACTGAAGAAGCATAGGTTATGTTTCTTCACTGAGTACCAACCCACCCATCTGTCAAAGGGGATGGTTTTATTATTCACATGTGATTTAGAGAATTGTGTAGGACTGTGAATACAATACTAAAAGATTAATTAACATAGTATAATAAATTTTTATAATGTTATTTTTAAACTTTCGCGGTGTATACTCATGTTTTATATACTACTCGAGACTTCACGCGAAACAAAATTCTACTTACATTCACCGTTCGAAACGTTCGAAAATTTTTTATTACACTAATAGGTATAAATCTTAATTATATAAAATAATATCATATTATAATATCTTAATGAATATAGCTATATGACCTTATTGACACAGTGGGTAATGATACTCTATCGACAATTGTACGTATAGGTGATACATTTTCGTTAACGGCCTCGTAGTAAACAGGCTTGTGTGCTCAACTTTAGCAGATAAAATCAATATACGTACCCATATATACATAAAACAGACCAAGTATTATATAGAAGCGCTCGTAGCCCCGCGGTCTCAGTGTTCTGTAAACGATCACTGAGTTACGCAACTTTTACTACGGCTGGTCCTCGGATGGGTGACCACTTTGTGGTATTTACATTTGCGAGCGTTTCCGTGCTTCGGAAGGCACGTTAAGCCGTTGGTCCCGGTTGCCAGTAAAATGGCAGTCGTTACGCCTGGTTGAAGGCCTTATGGGCTGCTTGAAAATTTCAACAGCAGGTAGCCACAACCTGCGTCTGTCTATTTCAACACGGCAATGGGCTCACCACCTATTACGTGGGACAGGAATCCACACGGTGAAAAGTGGGCATATTGTATGCCTCTGCCACCCCTTCAGGGATAAGGCGTGATGGATATTTATTTATTTATTAAGTATTAACGAAATATGTCATTTAAAAACAACTACATTTCAGTCAGTATTTAGTTATACTAACAATAACATACAATAACAAGGCACGATAAGCTGTTGGTCCCGGTTGCCAGTAACATGGCAGTTGTTAAGTCAAGTTGTGGCCTTATGGGCCGCTTTAAAAATTTCAATAGCAGGTAGCCACACCCTGCGTAATATTTATAGTGTTAGTTTTATATAATTTATAATTACAGTTACAAATAATATTACCGATACGATATGAGGCCACATAAGTTTTTGTCCTGTCCATTCATATTTATTTGAAATTGGTGCAACATTGATTGTAAAATATAGGCTAAAATGACAAATAGGGTTGCAAATGGACAATAAATATGTCCGGACAGAAATCGGATAAGTTTATTAACGTTAGTTTAACTAATGATATGTTATTTGGCATCGTTTAAATTTTGTGATGAAAGCGTCAAATTTACTCTTATTTCATTGACTAAATAAAATAATATAAACGTGCGTTATGTGCAGGTTGTAAGTGTAAGTTGAAGAAAGCGCAACTCGTTTTTCTATGGTTTTAAAGTTTTTATTACACACAATCATACATGTATAAACTGTGTTTTGTCCGCAGTGTTCAAGTCTTCGAGACGAGTTATCCATCGGCGAGGACAAGTGGAAACAGCGGAGGAACGTCAGTTTTGATCAAAATAGACAGTTAGAAGAAATTACAAGAGAAAGGTCAGTTTTAAACGACACCAACACAATTCATCATATGAAGTCTTGTAAAGAGCTTGTTTGCCATTTTAGTGTCTTCTTTTCCTCTTTACGCGGGACTGAGATCTCTCTCCTCGTACCATTAAACAATTTTAACTTTAAATAAGCGGTTCATTGTCTCTTTTAGGCTGTACCATAAAGGATTGGTTACTAGTACCTGTAATATCCTAAATTAGCAATCCATGCTCTTTAAGCGAGTGTAAAAAGGGTATTTCAAGGGTGCACCTTCATATTGCACCAGCACTCGTTATAGAACATCGTGCTGCAGAGTGCTCATGGGAACGACATAATGCTACGTTACGGCCTCAAGTTATGTCATGATTCTTAGCATAGTTTTGTATGTATGTATTTAATCCAATAACTGACAGTATTCCTAGAAATTCATTTGCAAATCTCTCTCGATCTTCGTAAAATTATATTTATTGCAACCAACCTAGAGATTTGTTTTTTGGGATCCACTGAAACTTTTTAGGGCGTGGTCTAATGGTTCTCAGTAAGGCCAATTCATAAAGATCTGGCGCGTTACCGAGCGTAGCCATAATTCAAAATGAATAATGGTCTGGTGAGTACTAGACACGGGATCTATGCGGGAAAAATGACAAGAGCGGATGCTTGCTGTATATTATTTTCTAAAACTAGTGCATTTATCTTGTTTTATGTGCGGGAGTGGTGGTTTCGTGGACATAAAAGTTGTGTTAACGTGCTGTAGTGAAAGACAGTGATATAATATGCAGTGTAATGCGATTTTCATTCTTGCTGCGTAAAATCCACGGTGAACCTCAGTATAACAGCCCCTATTATACTGGGGTGAGACTGATTTGACTTAAGACTAGACTGGACTAAGACGTAGAGGACGGCGACATTTTAGATAATAAGAAAGAAGATTTAAGAAATACTAATTAAATAATGGAAAACGATGTATGGCCATTAATTTTGATGTGGGCAGGGATGACCTGAAGCGCGTGGCGGTGAGCCTGCACCGCGCGGTGGGGCAGCTGGTGGCGTACTGCGCCAGCGCCGAGGACGAGCTCAACCGCACCGTGCTGGCGCAGCTGCTGCAGCGCTTACTGCCCGCGCACGACGACTCGTGAGTACCGTACCCACTGCTGTCCACTCTACTGTCCACTCCACTGTCCACTCTACTGCAAGCTGTGTGAAGTCATTCGTACTGCGCCAGCGCCGAGGACGAGCTCAACCGCACCGTGCTGGCGCAGCTGCTGCAGCGCTTACTGCCCGCGCACGACGACTCGTGAGTACCGTACCCACTACTGTCCACTCTACTGTCCACTCTACTGTCCACTCCACTGTCCACTCTACTGCAAGCTGTGTGAAGTCATTCGTACTGCGCCAGCGCCGAGGACGAGCTCAACCGCACCGTGCTGGCGCAGCTGCTGCAGCGCTTACTGCCCGCGCACGACGACTCGTGAGTACCGTACCCACTGCTGTCCACTCTACTGTCCACTCCACTGTCCACTCTACTGCAAGCTGTGTGAAGTCATTCGTACTGCGCCAGCGCCGAGGACGAGCTCAACCGCACCGTGCTGGCGCAGCTGCTGCAGCGCTTACTGCCCGCGCACGACGACTCGTGAGTACCGTACCCACTACTGTCCACTCTACTGTCCACTCTACTGTCCACTCCACTGTCCACTCTACTGCAAGCTGTGTGAAGTCATTCGTACTGCGCCAGCGCCGAGGACGAGCTCAACCGCACCGTGCTGGCGCAGCTGCTGCAGCGCTTACTGCCCGCGCACGACGACTCGTGAGTACCGTACCCACTGCTGTCCACTCTACTGTCCACTCCACTGTCCACTCTACTGCAAGCTGTGTGAAGTCATTCGTACTGCGCCAGCGCTGAGGACGACTTTACTATAAGCTGTTTGTTCCCGTGCAATCTTGTAACTCTTTCTTCTGTGTCAGGGTGTTATTTATCTATTTATAAGTATGTTTATCAATTATCTGGTTACCATAGTACAAGCTCTGCTTAGTTTGGAGTCAGATGGCGTTGTGTGAGTTGTCCCAACGATATTTATTAATTTCATTTATAATCTTAAAGAAGATAACTTCTAACGATTGAACTGAAATTTTGTATACACTTTCAGCATGGATGACAATGCATAGCTAGCCGTGTAACGTCATTCGATATCTAACATAATGGAACACCCACGACAGGGGACTAGTTATTTTTAAAAATTCAATACCGGTATCAAATGAAAGGACTAGCCTACAATAACTCGTAAAGTGATGTTAAAATTTTTCTGTCTCGAGCTAGTTTTGATTTAATGCACCAGATACATAGAAAAACTTGGAGACGAGTCGTTCGAGTCCAGCTCGGACAGAATAATATTCCACTTTAAATTAAAATTTAGGATATAGTTAGCATAATATTTG
This sequence comes from Thumatha senex, assembly GCA_948477245.1. Classification (NCBI taxonomy): domain Eukaryota; kingdom Metazoa; phylum Arthropoda; class Insecta; order Lepidoptera; family Erebidae; genus Thumatha; species Thumatha senex. Next base: position 1,600,650 of record OX419740.1, on the reverse strand, counting down.
CTTTTCAAACTTGTTCATAAAATGATGTCACTCAGAATCAAATATGGCGGACAAATTTTTTGTTTTTCTACAACCATGGGTATCAAATTAAGCGACTTGTAAAAAATATTTTTTATTTCATTTAAATAAAAAAGGATTTTTGACAAAAGATTTTTCACTAGTAATTAATATTTTACTTTTTATAATATTTTTTATGTACTCTGTATAGATTACTATTCAATAAATCATCTTCTATTCGAATTTACCTATGCCTGATAACGTCACGCCTCGTGTTGTCCTGTGGCAATAATACATTTTTCTAGTATGATGCTATTGCACTTTCCGGACCCAAAGATATAATGAAAGAAGGAACTTGGTATGAAGTATGGCAGAGATATTTAAAATTGGGTATTTTCGTCTAGAGCAATTTAATACAATTGTGTATTTGTGGAGAATGCTTAGCGCAGACAGAAGATGTGATTCGGATGTAGTACTGTGAGTAGCTGTGCGAAAGTAGAGGGTAGTAAGAGTCGGGATAAGCCGAGACTTACATACGAAAGTACTTGGATACCCAGACGTGCATGTATGAAGCGATTAATGAATCTGGAGGAAGCGAAAGAAGTATGCATAGATCGCGAAGCCTGGCGATCTGTCCTCTCTGACTACCCCTTCTGGGAAACAGCGTGAAGATAGTTATTTATCAAATCTTGACCTATACTATAAGAATTCGATATCAATAATATCTAAAGATGTATCATGGAGCAAAAGAAATAAGGATCGATTCGCAAATAACTGCTGGTCGCTTAATTTCTACTTTCACTTCAAAACTTATATTTTTTCTGTCAATTGTCTTTTACCCGTAAACTTAGTCGACATATATCTGTGATAGCCTTCTTTGATTTCGTTATGTACATAAATACATTCAATGATTTCAATGCACATAAAATAAATTGCTTTTGAAATGTCATTTGTTGATGTGTGAAAGCTAACGACTGACATTCACATAAAGTGCGAATTAATAATTGTAAATGACCCGAATGTAGTGTAGGGAGTAGTGGGAGAAACTTGGCGACACAGGTTCGCATAGTAAACGCTGCGTTCGCCATATCTCTTTAGCTAAGAAATCTATGTAGCAAACCTAAAACTATATAGAAAAGTCACCTCTTTCGTAGTGCTATTAAAGCTCTGCTCTAACCATCTGACGGATCTTTACGACTGTTATGATGCATTTTCGAGTTTAAGTACAAAACCGACGGTACGTTTAATGCTACATCCAGATTTTCTTTAGATAAATGAGTGTACATGACTAAATGGGTATATCTGTATTCATACTTCTTTCTGGCAACTACCGGGTGGCCTCATAACCGAAACTAATCTTATAACTTTTACGGTCGCAGCATAAAGGGTAATTTAGCAAGCCTGTCAACAATGAATACCAGGAGTTGGGGTGTGTTTAAATAGTATTCGTATACGGTGTGACTAGAACGGAAGCACAGATTTAATGGTGTCGAGACATACTAAAGTTAGATACTTTAGCCGCTCTTCCACGGTACAGTCAAGTTAGGGATGTTACGAATATTGGGTAAAATACAAATCTTCCGAAGCATGAAGATCAAAGGATATTTATACGAATAATAACATCTTATGGTTCTTGGAGTCACTATTAAAAGTACCGAAAAAAATGTTTTATTATCCACCTGTGCTCCATAGTAGTTACGGTAGAAATATATCTGTATCAGACACTTTATTATAGAAACAATAAGGTACGGCACACCACCGATAAACAGGGAGGAAACCCATTAGCGTATACCAAGTTTGTCATCAAAGACAAACAAATGGCCCAGCACTTCAATAAATGAAGTTGCGCTACTCGACACACCTGCTGTTGTCACTATCTAAGCTGCATATAAACGCATACGCACTTTTGATGTGGATTGGCACCTTGCCAACTGTTTTGTATGTAATTAATGTAGACCGAGAACACATAGCATTATCAGCTTATATCGCTCAAGTTGTAGACAAAATACACTAGCAATTAGTGTTGAAGTAAATTTTATATGCATGACTGTAAAATTTTACTTAATAAATAAATATCCATCACGCCTTATCCCCGAAGGGGTGGCAGAGGCATATTATATGCCCACTTTTCACCGTGTGCATTCCTGTCCCACGTAATAGGTGGTGAGCCCATTGCCGTGTTGGAATAGACAGACGCAGGTTGTGGCTACCTGCTGTTGAAATTTTTTAAGCCGCCTATACGGCTTTCAACCGGGCTTAACGACTGCCATTTTACTGGCAACCGGGACCAACGGCTTAACGTGCCTTCCGAAGCACGGAAACGCTCGCAAATGTAAATGCCACAAAGTGGTCACCCATCCGAGGACCAGCCATAGTGAAAGTTGCGTACCTCAGTGATCGTTTACCGAACACTGAGACCGCGGGGCCACGAGCGCTTCGCACTTAAATGTAAATCTTGAAACCTGTACTTCTATCTACATCTTTACTTTAATAAATGAAGCTGAAGAGAGCGCAGCACTAATCATAAATGTCGACAAATTAGGAAAAAAAATTACATTATTGTAGAATTTATAAGCGAAGGGATTAAATAGGTGTGACGATAATTTGAAGTATTTCTTCGTGGGGGTCACCTAGTTAATTATATTTGCGATCATACAAAACAGTCAGAATTCTCGCTAACAGGGTCCTTGAAGTACTGGAAGAGTATGATTTGGTTGACTTGGAACGTAGTTAGTGCTCAAATTCTTCAGCAAAATCTACATATTGTTAAGTTCGTAGGGTGGGTACTAATAGGACTTGCACTAATACCACAAATTAAAAAAAAAACACTTTAATTATTCTAAATAAAAACAATAACACCACAATTAATAATCGCTTCTAAACACAAACTCTTCGCTTAGATAATCGCACTGTAACAGTATCGCGCTATTTAGCTTCGATCACTTCGATTCGCACTGTTCGCTTCCTCAAAGGAGACTGTCCTGTAGCCGCGAGCTCGGCCCTTTATATACGCCTAGTAATGTTCTGGAATATTCGGGAGAATTCGTTCGGTACCTACAATCCGGTACATCTCTAGAATGTTCCACACGATACTACTTGCTCCTTCGGCATGTGCCGGAAGGTTTTCGACCTATTGCTGTCCCTTCTGGTGCTATCTCTATCACATAGTTCTAGAATGTTCTTAGTGTAGCTATCACTTTTTAATAGTGCTATCCCTGTCTAATAGCTCTGGAATATTCTGAATGTAGCTCTCTCTTTCTAATACTCCTATCCTAGTCACACTTTCATAAAATTACGCTATATACTGAAGTGGGCTTCAAAGGCCCATAAGGGGTCCTGAAAACGCCTGAAAAGGGGTTTTCAGGTTATGATGTCATGTGATAGGGGGTGGCCTGAAACGAACTGAAAACATGTTTCAGGCGCCTGAAAACTACAGCAACTGGGGTGAAATTCGGATAATTTGGTATGTGATAAGGCCTCCTCGGAAACGGTCTGAAATCGTTTTTCAGCCTGCTGAAAACGTTCCCAAGGCCCAGAAAAAGACGTTTGAAGTTGTTCACTAGTCCGCCGGCGTAACAATATTCTTCCAATCTACCATAGCTTCTATAAAGCTGTTAGTGCTATACAAGCGTGTAAATAGCCAGAATATTTTATGGATTTCTTCATATCCTTGTATGCACTAGGTTTTAAATTAACTCAAAAACGATGAGAAATTATCTAAAATAAAACTTGTAGCTCCATTTCCATCCATTAACTGGCGACTGCGATAGGCTGATTTGATTAAAATTGTATGTATATTACAGCACGATCGTGGAGGAAGATTCTCGGCCTGCAACACCGAACCTGTCCGCGGATCTCAACACGAGCGTCGTGTCGTGCAGCGGGAAACATGTGCACTTCGCGCCTGACCTTAACGTGCTTCTCGCAGATTTGGATGACGTAAGTATCTGACGCTAGCTATATATCTTGTTTTATGTTCATGTCTAGTATTATCTTTCTTGCAGATAAATATATGTTACTAGCAAAATCTTCAACTTTGGAGTAAGGAGCTCTACAAAGAACTTCGGGACCTAAGCGACTTCACCTGCAAGCCGTCCAACCTCCTATCCTCATAAAGATGCCTGCATCGTTGCTACCCTACTGGCTAACGGGTCAAGCAACGATTCAGCCGCCTTTACGAGAATATGAGGTCAAATGCCAGTCACTCCCAGCTCAGCTGTGCCGAAATTTAAAAGATAAAGCTTCTAGCAGCCAAATAAAGTGAGATATACCAGGCTTCAAATACAGGGTGGATTTGGATGCAACTGAGAATACACCAACATTAAAAGAAACAATTCCAACTTAAGTAATAATTTGTATTGTACTTTGAATGGACACTTAAGGACCGCTATCAATGGCCTTTCCGGGTGTGATAGCAGCCTTCAATGATGGCATGTCAGGTGGGCGAAGACATTTGACAAACTAAATATTAAAGGGGCATGCAATCCAAACGAATCACAGTCTCAGATGTAGATCTGTTTTGGTTTCCTACATTGAAGGTAGGATCAAACCACGTCTATTTACACGTATTTGTACCGAATGACAGCAGCGTAGAGTGTCATGGCACGTTGTGTGTGTTCCAGGAGGAGCTAGTGCGGTTCCTGCAGCAGCAGCAGCGCGACCTGAGCGCCGACATCAAGCGCGAGCTGGAGCACTCGCTGCGCCGCCTGCGCCATGAGGCGCACTCGCTGCTCGACCTCTCCGCCAAGCTGGCGCACAGTGAGTCGCCACTTGCTATCTCGCTCCCACTAGTGCGGTCTGCAGCAGCAGCAGCGCGACCTGAGCGCCGACATCAAGCGCGAGCTGGAGCACTCGCTGCGCCGCCTGCGCCATGAGGCGCACTCGCTGCTCGACCTCTCCGCCAAGCTGGCGCACAGTGAGTCGCCACTTGCTATCTCGCTCCCACTAGTGCGGTCTGCAGCAGCAGCAGCGCGACCTGAGCGCCGACATCAAGCGCGAGCTGGAGCACTCGCTGCGCCGCCTGCGCCATGAGGCGCACTCGCTGCTCGACCTCTCCGCCAAGCTGGCGCACAGTGAGTCGCCACTTGCTATCTCGCTCCCACTAGTGCGGTCTGCAGCAGCAGCAGCGCGACCTGAGCGCCGACATCAAGCGCGAGCTGGAGCACTCGCTGCGCCGCCTGCGCCATGAGGCGCACTCGCTGCTCGACCTCTCCGCCAAGCTGGCGCACAGTGAGTCGCCACTTGCTATCTCGCTCCCACTAGTGCGGTCTGCAGCAGCAGCAGCGCGACCTGAGCGCCGACATCAAGCGCGAGCTGGAGCACTCGCTGCGCCGCCTGCGCCATGAGGCGCACTCGCTGCTCGACCTCTCCGCCAAGCTGGCGCACAGTGAGTCGCCACTTGCTATCTCGCTCCCACTAGTGCGGTCTGCAGCAGCAGCAGCGCGACCTGAGCGCCGACATCAAGCGCGAGCTGGAGCACTCGCTGCGCCGCCTGCGCCATGAGGCGCACTCGCTGCTCGACCTCTCCGCCAAGCTGGCGCACAGTGAGTCGCCACTTGCTATCTCGCTCCCACTAGTGCGGTCTGCAGCAGCAGCAGTGTTTTTGGATTGAAACTTTTTAGCCCTTTTTGAACTATTGATTTTGAATTTCAATAATTAATGCAGTAAGTTGAGTCACTTCGTAATTTAATAATACACATATCCAAAATCAGCTCACCATCTGTTGTTAAGCAATATAGAGTTAGCGAAAAAAGATGTGGTGACAACTTTTGACAGTGAAATATTGCTCTATCAATGGATCGCAGCCCATTTCGGTTTTCTGCGAACGAGTGCTTTCAATTATGTAATTGCCTGAATTTTTTATCTTTGTATCTTTGTTTTACATTCACTAACAATATTTATGTATTTAATGTTTTAGAGAACCGCTCCGAGTGTAAAGTGCTGGAATCTAGTGATGTGCAGATCACAGAGCTCGTTGAAGACTTAGAATCTAGGCAGAACACATGTGACAATTGCGAGCTACATAGGAAGGTATGCCTAATATGGTATTTATTAAAATAACTAGCTGTGCCGTTCGGCTTCGCCCGTGACATACTTCCACGTGTTCCATTACTAAAACGTGTTTTTTATATTCAATTAAATAACTTTCACATTAAGCTTACAACTCCTATTTTACATCTTTATAAGTAAAATTAGGCAAAACCGCGAAACATGTACCCATTTATTGTAAACATGTACCCATTTTGTTTGAATTTAAAAAAGTCCTTTCTTATTTGCAACCTTCTATATAAGGGTAGCTCACCCTACATTTTTTAAGTCTGTTGGTCCAAGGGTTTTATCTGGACGTTGATTATAAGAATGAGTCACCCACTAATTTTATTAATGAAAGACAACGTCTATTTTACCCTTTTGAAAGTATTATTAAACCGCGTTACACGTGTCCATTAATTTATAGTCAAAAAGGTATACTTATTTCATGTCTCTAACTTTGAAAATGACGAACTTTCATACAACCGTTTATGCCTTTTCTTAGCCCCTTAGGGGTATAAGTTTGTAAAGTCCCTTCTTAGTGGATGCCTGCATTATAAGGGTAGTTTACCCTAAAAAATTTAAGTGTACGGGTAAGGTTTTCGGCTGGGCGTTGTTAGATGAGTGACACACCTAATTTTATTAATATAGATAGATATAGAACTACCTGAAAATATTATTTAGGTCTCATACCTACCATAGTCTTTGTTCAGTTTCAGTTTTCTCTTACATTTGGACCCAGACTAGGGTTTCCTTGAACAATACCCGACTATTTTTGCCATTTTTGAAAGATGGCTTGGGAGATTAGATTAGATTAGGGGACTACTTACCTCCTAAGGGCGAATGTTATGAATGTATATTATACTAGGTGACCCGCCCGGCTTCGCCCGTGACATACTTCGATCCCCGTGGCACCCATTTAATCCTGTCGTTTATTAATTTCGCAATATTGTATGAACATTTTCCAAATTAGTTGATTATACGGCCCTGTCGAATTATGGTTACACGAAATTAATTTCTTTGCGCTTTATTTAATTTGGAAGCTGTACAGGGACAAAATAATCTTAATGAAATGCTGAAGCCAACTAACATTAAAAATGATAAGGATAAATAACGTAAATGTGTAAATAGCCTAATAATAATAATTTTATAGGACTAAACTGGATATAGTATGTTATCCTTAAGAGATAGACATATACCGTCGCGGACTTTTTGGTAGACCTATATTAGATACACAATTCCACAATACATTATTTTGTTATATCTCAAAGGGTTTAGGTAGCGTTTTCGTTGAAATCTCCCAGATAGCTTAATTTTTCGGACTCCCCAACATATATCGTTATAATTTCGTTAATGTATACAAAAAATTAACAAAGTATACACAAAAATCTTCCTTACGAATCACTCTATCTATTAAAAAACACCGTATCGAAATGCGTTGCGTAGTTTTAAAGATTTAAGCATACATAGGGGCAGACAGCGAAAAACGACGATTGTTTTATAATATGTAGTGATGATGATGATGATGATACCGAAACAGCGCCACCTACCAGCATGCTTTTTGTTCAAATAATCTAGTAACCCATTAAAATATACATACAAAATTTCATCCAAATCGGTCCGGCCGTTTAGGAAGACTTAGGTGACAAACACACGTACAGGAAAATTATATAATTATTATATTATTATGGAATTATAGATTTTATTTATTCGACAATCAACTGACACTACTACTATTTTTTATTTATTCCTGAAACAAAACTCTTTTGTATTCCAACAAAATGACCAATGAGATTGAAACTCATACTACAGCAAATTTCTTATCCCATCGATAAATTATTGACAACCATGACTCTATTTTTAAATTTCGAAACAAAAAACAAAAGCGACTCAAAGAATATCTAAATTTCACAGGCAGGAATATTTTGTATTGAAAAATTTAATCGTCATTTTTAGTTTTTGCTTTATGTATTATGTTTGTTTCTAACCGTTTAAACCTACCCTGAACCTTTACAAACCTTTCAATATGAAAATCAGCCAAATCGGTCCGTCCATTGTCGAGTTTTAGCGAGACTAACGCACATCAATTCATTTTTATATATAAGAGGAGTCAATTGGAGTAGGAGCGACACCGGTAAAAGAGAAATATAGACGCATTAGTCGATAAGGCCAAAATACATCAGCTGCGGGTACGCAGACGTGCATGTGAGCGTGTACGTAACACGCCACGGAAACGTCATCGTCATACGTATCGCTAGGTATTGCACCAGCCGGTGTAGAGCTGGAGCGTAATGATATTCTTAAAACAAATTGAAATTGACAATGATGTAGCGGGTCGCAGATATTTATAAATACAAATCATGTGATTGACTGGTACCTTGCGTTGCACAGCTCATGTCTATAGTTAATGGGATATAATGAATACAATAATGTGGAGTTCCTATTTCACGAATGAGCAACCTTATTATATTTAAAACCTTATTAACAGATTTCTACAACATTAAAGTTAAATCTGGTAAATGAAGTAAATACTCATGTTTTAGAATATGGAAGAAGCGATGGCGGACTGCTTGCAAAGAGAAAATCTACTTCGCTCGGACCTGGAGGCTGCCATGATCAAGATAGCGCAGCTAATGACCAGCGCTGATGTTATCGCTGAAGGGTATGTTCTAGAACTGACTCGATTGTATTGTTTTTTTTATTAACATGTAACCGATATAAAAATAATTAACATGCTTAAAATTTCACTAATGATACATTTTTAAAGTGTTTTCCAAGTTTGAGTCCACCTTTTTGCGTAAATCAGTAGGTATATCAGTAGTAGACGAGGGTCCCATCCCATAGATCTTAGTGGATCATCTACTAAATAAGGACTGTATGGTCGTTGCGTCACAAATATTAGTTTGCTTGCACTGCCGAGCCATCACTGTGTACATGCGCACGCTCTGCCAGGTACGGCACGGGCCCGGCGCCGGGCGGGGCGGCGCGAGCCCGGCCGCCGGGCGCGAGTGGCGCGGCGTCGCTGGACGGCTGCGCGTCGCCGCGCTCGCAGCGCCTACAGAGCGACTTCGACTCGCTGCAGCGCGAGCGGGACGACCTGCACCAGCAGGTCAGTCTACACACACACACACACACTCACCCACGATCCCTATACACGTTGCATTTATAGTCGTTATGGAGCGAATAATTTTGAATTCGGTATCAAATAATATAATCGATTAATATTAGAAAATATAGCGAGGTTAAGTTCTACAAATATTATGCCTCGCATCGCTTTACATTTAAACTATAGTCGAGTCATTTTAATAGGCGACATTTGACACTTCATCAAAAATCGCCAACGTATCCTTGTAAGGGCGGGTACAAAATATTATTTCATTTTTCGAAGTTGGAACTACACAATTGCTGAACTTTTTGAGAAAAGTACCAGTTACAATTACATATTTTATTGTCTTAATGCCCAAAGAAGGCTATTTTACTATTTACTTTCACTAGTAATCCATTGTAAAAAAATAAACAATGTCTGTTCTACAGAACTGAACGTCTTTACAATGTTGCGGCAGTGGACCCTTTTTCTTAAGAGGTTACCCAGAAAATCGAAAGTGTTTTAGCGGAATCGAATGTAATGTGACCTATTTGTAATATTCCACAACTTTAAAGTTTTGTTTTATTAATACTCCTCTTCATCATTACGTCATACTTATATAACATGTATAGCTTAATTATTATCACGTTTCTTTTACATAATTTTCTTTGACTTAAATATTTCTCTAACTTTGACGGGATGATCTACTGATTTCATTTCGAAATTTGGTTTCTTAACACTTTCGGTTTCTTAACGGCAATGGGCTCACCACCTGTTACGTGGAACAAAAATGCATACGGTGAAATGTAGGCGTAAGTATACCTCTGCCTACCCCTTCGGGGATAAAAACGTGACAATATGTATGTATGTATGTTAACATTTTAAGGTCTAATCTGCTTGCAACATCGCCCCTTCAACACATTTTTTCCTGACCACTTAAAGTATGATCCTAAGACAGTTCTATCAACCTAATTTAGGAAGTGCTTTTTTAGCCGTCTAGAAAATCAGCTCGCTATTCACATGGAAGATTATTCTCCACTTCCAGCGCTCTAAGGATCCAGTTTTATAAGATCTAGTGCGTACAAAACAATCAATTTCTTCTCTAAATACATACTCAAGGACTTCTTTTTTTTGTTTTTTGTTTTTAAATGTAATTCTGCTACTGTCACATCTTAAGTAAGTAAGTAACGTAAGTAACCTACAGTTATTCTTTTATATTTTTGTGGAGTAATATTTCACTATAAATGAATTTGCCATTGCCAGTCTTCACGTCATTGAGTACTCGAAGAAAATAACAATGATAACATTTAACATCAATATATTGTATTAGTTTTTTTTTATTGGCTCTTCTGTGATTCAGCGCCACTTATGAAGTCCCACTTAAAAGAATACAAGGCGATGCAAATGTAGACTCCATTTTTGGATATAAATTAATAATATCTGAGTGCACTGATGATGATGACAATATTTTCGTTACAATTTTAATAGTTGTCATATGTTGTTCCTAAATTTACGATAGAATAAGTCTGTAATTGGACTGTAATCTGTCTAATAATTGGACTGGGATTCGACTGATATACTATACTTGTTTCTATTTGATAGTACTTTTTCAAAATAACTGATTCGATTCATATATGTTTGAAGTCCGTAGCGGTTCATTCGCATTAATCGATAATTTTAATCATGTCATCTCACTATGAAGCAGAAACTGACACTTGTCAAATATGGCCTATTATAATGACTCTACTAAAGTGCAACATATTGTCATTTAAGATTTAACATTTTTCTACATATTTCTTCACTCATTCGAATTTCAATAATAAAAAAATGGTTTTTATTTTCCAAACTAAATAAATTTTCAAGTTTTTAAAAATATATATTATTATTAAGTATTAATCGATGCTACTATTGATACCAAATTCAAAATCTTTCACTTCAAAACGATTATAAATTTAACTAAAAAAAAAACTAACTATTTTCACGCTACAGCGTTTTTTTTATATATAGAGGGATACATCCCTGACGGGGTAGTCAGAGAGGACAGATCGCCAGGCTTCGCGATCCATGCATACTTCTTTCGCTTCTTCGAGATTCATCAATCGCTTCATACACGCACGTCTGGGTATCCGAGTACTTTTGACCTTTCCGTTTTTGAGCAATTTGCTCACGTGGTCTTCATATGTAAGTCTCGGCCTTCCCTGACTCCTTCTACCCTCTACTTTATAAATTTAACGAGTACAATAAACATACTCAAACAGTACAAACTCGTTTTTACTATTCGTAGTATATACTTTACGAAAAGTGTGATCGGGTGAGGCGAATGAATAAATAGTGAAAAGCGTATTTTGAAGTATTGACTTTATTCAAGTATTAAACATTGTTCAACGACTCCTGGCTATACGATCCGACAAATCGATATTTATCCTACTAATATTATAAACACGAAAGTTTGTAAGAATGGATTTTTGTTACTCTTTCACGCAAAATCTACTGAATAGATTTTGATGAAACTTTACAATAATATAGCTTACACATCAGAACAAAACATTGGCTACTTTTCATACCGGAAACAAGTTCCTGTGGGAAACAGAAAAGGGAAAACTTCAGCACGCATGCGGAGCCGCTGGTATCAACTAGTCCATAATACATTTTACAATTATTCAACAAAACATGTAACAAAACTTAACACAAAACATCAATAAACCTAAATAGAAGAACAACAAACTTAATAACAATATAACATAAAACAGTAATTTTAATAAACTTTAAACATCAACCCTCAGTTGTATTCCACGAGACAATTGTAGAACTAAACCCACTGTCAAAGACAACGATTTAGTGCACAAGTTTATCATGAACAACATACTTTATGGCTAATCCCGATTCACTGTCATTTAATTTTCATTCACTCTTTAAATTGATACATCTTCTTATAATATACTCACCATTTTAATCGCTCACTCACTCATTCAACATTCTATTTTACATGCATTATATTAACGCTTTTCTTATATCTTACCGAAGTTTATATACTGAGTATTATTTAAATACTGTTTCTAGTTAATACTATATATAGATATGTATTCTATGTATGTATAACATCGGTTGTTTGCACATGGCACGCACAGGTGGCAAGGCTGACGAACTCGCCCGTACATAACGTATGTTGTGAGAAGGTAATCGCACGATGCATACGTTCTAAATGTTTTTATTCAATAGCTTCATTTATTTTTGTAATCCATTGCTTAGGATGCTGAGAGGATATAAAGTCGTAGGGCTTGTTCAATTGTAGTTAAGTTAGTAAGGTTACATTTTTGAGGAGAAAGTTCATTAGCCCTGTTGTGATTTGAAAATTCGATAAAAGGAAAACGATAGAAAAAGAGATTATAAATAGAATTGAGCCTGTGAGAGAATGAGGTAGAATATAAGTTTACACTAAAGAGACAAATATTAAGTAATAAAAACTACATAGAGAGCTGTATGGGACTTGCCTAACTGAAGTTAGAAGTCCTGAATTAGATGAAGGCGGTAAAAAAGGGCGTTTTATATCGACGCACTTGAGATGTCTGATGGACAAGAAGAAAGACTCGTCCCTGCGTCGAATACTGCCCTCCTCTTTACGACGATTCCGCGCGGTACTTACTGGACGCGCTCTATGGTATGCAGAGTCCCTAACACCGCGAACGAAAACAGTAGCTTCCTTGGCTGCAATCTACCGATTTCCATGGCGAGTGTTCTGAATAGCAGCTTAAACTAATCCTCTCTACGATCCCAAATAACGCGTCTCGGGCAGAAGTGTCACTCTTATAACGGTACAGTGAAGAAAATTTTGCACATGTGTTTGATTTCTCTTAAAATTTTCAAGCGGAGCGTGAAGAGGCACATCATTGGGCCGCCATTTTATAATTATACTAATAGTCCTGATAATCTATATTTTTTTCATTTTCTCGCAGGCTACTTTTGCTGAAATTTCATTTCTCTATAATCATTTTATTTATATTCCATTATGATACATTCATTCACATTCGTCTAGAAATCTTTCAACAAAGAGAGTAACAGAATTTTGAAGGAAGTTTTATGTAGTTACGTGATTACTATTGTTTTATGATTATCATTTTGAATTTTGATGTTGTAACGTGGTTTTGTACTTATTGCATGATATTATCGTGTTTTGATATTAATAGTTTTGATTTCGCTTTAGGTAAATGTTAAACAATCTTACGTCAATGTTGTACATATTCGTATATTTCTTAATATTTCCTATAATTTTATTACTATAAAGCTGTGGTACAAAACTACACGCGGAAATGAATGTATTTAGAGGATAAGAGTGTATTGTAGCTGGAGGCGGCGAACCGCCAGCTGCGCTCGACGCGCCAGTTCGTGGAGGAGCAGGCGGGCGAGCGCGAGGCGGAGCGCGACGAGTTCGTGCGGCGCGTGGCCGAGCTGCGCGACGAGAACGCGCGCCTCGCCACGCGCCTGCAGAACAACGCGCGGATACTCACCGAGGTACGCGCCCTGCTGCTTTGTCTATCGATTGCGCTACTCCTACGACGATTTAACCAATGGACGCGCTATCTTACCGTTTGCGCCTATACCCCGCTTGCCATTTGCCAAGTATCTTTTAACTAGGCCGCTGTTCCGCGGACTCTGTCTATCGTACACGTTTGGAGGGTAATTTTTAAAGATACAATGACGAAATGTGCTGTGAAATGGTGTCAAAGTTATAGCGGTCGAACAACTCATGTTTCTTTTCACTCGTAATATTTTTTTTTATATCATTTACATAATAATTTTACCAAACACCATTAATTATTGAAACGTACCAACAACTTAATCGGACTATATTCAATATACGTTCATCACTACATATTATAAAACAAAGTCGTTTTTCGCTGTCTGTCCCTATGTATGCTTAGATCTTTAAAACTACGCAACGAATTTCAATGAAGATTTTTTTATAAGTTAGAGTGATTCATAGGGAAGGTTTTAATGTATAGTTTGTTAAATTTTATATACATTAACTTAATTATAACGATATATGTTAGAGGCGTCAGAAAAAATGAACCGTCTGAGAGCTTTTAACGAAAACGCTGCCTAAACCCTTTGAGATATAGCAAAATAATGTATTGTAGATGGTGTATCTAATATAAGTCTACAAAAAAGTCCGTAGCGGTATATGTCTACCTCTTAAGGATAACATACCATATCCATTTAAATACTTAAAAAAGCAACAATTATAAAGCGGTAATTTAAAGGCTATTTACACAAATACATTATTAATCCTTATCATTTTTAATATGTTAATTGACTTGAGTATGTTATGAAGATTATGTTGGCCCTTTACACCTTGCAAATTAAATGAATATCTTAGGAGATATGGCAAAATAAAAAAATGCGCAAAGAAATTAATTTCGTGTAACCAAATTCGACCGGGTCATGCGGGCGTAGGTGAAATTAATAAACGACGGGATTAAATGGGTGCCAACGGGTTTCAAAGTATGTCACGGGTGAAGCCAGGCGGGTCAGCTAGTTCTCTATAAACATCATAAAAATAATTACCATCTCGAATTAGCCGAATTAAATATTGTGTCAAATTCGTATTGCATTTTTCTATGTGTTGAATTTGTAGTTGTATTTTTATTGGTTGTTAGACAGTGACAACACTTCATGCAAGAGTAACAAAATAATATGTATGTAATTTCCCCCCGCACGAAAGTTGGTTGAACGTGGTTTCATACTTTATTGAGGACATTACGCGTCCTGTAGGTAAATCGTCCTAGCGCTACTCGCACTACTCGCAGTATACCACTAACCTATCAAACAGAACACGGAGCAAGGAATGTTGCTCCGTAATAGAGATGAAACTAATATTTATACCGCGTAACAAAATTACATCTAACTGTAGGCGAAAATAACATACCCGGCCTGTCAGTTGGCTGTCATTCGTCTGAGGTAAATGGTGTAATTGTTGGAGTAAACAGTGACGCCTCCTTATATGCTATAAAGCGTCTCTATTAGACCGGAGTGATCTTAATTCCTTGCTCTGTGGAACAGGAACTCCTCACACAGCGTTACCGAGCTCGGACATGGAACTGAATGTCATTCCTTGGTACCGGAGGTTCAGGCACACCTTCATAGCTTTTACTGTTTAGTAGCCCAAACGACATTTAGTAGACGATGAGTGAAGGTAATGGTGTAGGAGTGGAACGAACAATAACCTTTATATACGGTTTACAATATCTTTTATTGAGTTGCCATATACAAAATAGTAGCGCACTCATTATTTACTATTCTGTTCTAACAAGTGGTAAAACCTAATGCTATTATTAGTTTAGTTTATGATGTCTTTTATTCGTGTGGTGTTGGCTAATTGGGGGGCAGAATACAGACAATCCAATTTAATTTACTGTAAGTCCGTCCTTACAGGAATATCCTTGTATTGATCATGGCGGTACACCAGAATGCCATCCAGGGAGTTGGAACATTAGTATCAATATTTTTTTTTGTTTTGTATTGTGTTTTTGTTTCCGTTATTGTATCTTATACCTTGATTTTTTTCTTAATATACTAGAATGACATTTCTTTATGTCATTATTTCTTTTTAATGTTGCAAGTTTGCAACCATAGTGCCTTACTTAGTCGATTTAGTTTACGAATCGAATCACTCGTCTATTAATATCAATACTACAATAATGTTCTAAATATTTCTTATATTTATTTTTGTTCTGTGAAACTCTGTGGGACATGCTGCCCGAATATGGTGTGGACGGGTCGCTACTGCGGACAATACAGTCGCTTTATAGTGACTGTAAGGCTTGTTGCGAATAGGGGGGGGATGTGTCACCCCTTTTTGACGTCGGTCTGACTGTTCATAGTGTATCTAAACAGTTGTCTGCAGAAGTTGAAAGATTGTGATATGGGTGTGAATTTGGGTGACTTAACAGTAAATTGTCTGCTGTGCGCTGATGGCCTCATCAGAAGCCGACCTTCAGGCATTAGTCACTAATATGAAAGAGGAATGTGAAAGTAAAGATCTTCGCTTGAATGCAAATAAAACTAAGGTTCTAGTATTTGAAAGAGATGACGTAAGAACTAAATGCAAGATTTGGGTAAACCAGAAACGTCTAGAGCAAGTTAATAAAATTATGTAATTAGGGAGTGTGTTTGGCGCGGACGGAAGATGTGTTTGGATGTAGAACGGCAAGTAACTGCCGGAAACAAAATTAACGTTGCTTTGTCTCATTTTGTAAAGCGACAAAGCATCGTTAAAGAACCACGACTAGCGATTTATAACGCAGTGCTAGTGCCAATTTTGTTTTTCGGTAGCGAAACCTGGGTATTTTTCACACACAATTTTCGAAGTGATCGAAAATGAGTCGGCCAAGGGGCCGACCGAATACGTAACGAAGTGAAGCGCAATTTGGCAGGTTTGAATGAAAGTGTCAGCGTTAAGCTGGAAAAGGGCGTGCTCCGTTGGTTTGGACATGTCCAACGAATGAGTGAGGAACGATTGACGAAGAAGATAAATTGTGCGAAAGTAGAGTGTAGAAGGAGTCAGGGTAGGCCGAGACTTACATATGAGGACGTAAGCAGATTGCTCAAAAGCGGAAAAGTCGAAAGTACTCGGATACCCAGACGTGCATGCATGAAGCGATTGATGAATCTGCAAGAAGCGAAAGAAGTATGTCTGGCGACCTGTCCTCTCTGACTACCCCGTCAGGGATATAGCGTGAAGATAGTTATAATTTTTGCTCTTCGACGACGATAGTACTGCGGGAGCAAGCACGTCATGCTCGATAAAGAGGCGGCGTAGATGGAGCGGGTAGTACCTTTTTTCTCGTGCGTCACCAACAAGCAACTTGAGATGAACGAAGTCGCGTATCTAAACACATATATACGCAAAATCCGATTTAAACTGCATGACTTAAATTAATTAAATTCTAAAATTTCTAATTCAATACTCTATGAATTTGTATAGACACAATTTCAAACTAATCAACTAACCACCTATTATTTTTGGCCACGACACTATTTTTATTGCGATAAAGCGGCAACACTCCAAATGTCATTCTAGTCTATAAAGGAAAAAATCAGAGTATAGTTGATAGTATTATTTTACAAGTTTTGTATAAATAACATTTTTAAAATCAATTTTAAAGCGTATTTCTTTTAAACATTTATACTCTAATTATTTTTCATACTGATAATAATTGTTGGGGTAAGGTCTCCATCCAGCATTACCTAGGCCTACCATAGGCTAGACTGATATGATATATGTAACACACTTCACAGCTATTTGTTTTTTGCACTGTCTGTTACTAATTTTATATATTACTCACCAATACGACACTTTTTTTAAAATATAGTCTATTTTTGTTTATCAAATATTAACTCAAAAATACGTACAAGTACAGTATAGAGCAGAATTTCTTTGGGAATTTGGTTATTTAAATGTTTGCAAATGAACCGGCAAGTCCTGTTTCAAATGTCCATCGAATTCTACTACAGTACAGTAATTTCCAATATTAATAACTAACCAAATGTACGGTAGTGTTGTACTGGTGAGGCTACTAACGCACGCCCCGCACGCCTCTTGTCTCCAGATGCAAAGTCACCGTCTGCGTTTTTGCAACTGTCGTGAGCACGATATGCACGTAAGTGTGTCCATCCATGTCTATATCTGGGCGCCGAGTCTACTATTGAGAAGCCATAGAATAGAACTAGAATCGCTGTTTATAGCTGTCAAAATGTTAGTAGACTATCAAAAATTCAACTCACTATCGGCCAATGGCGCGGTACGTGTTAGTAGAACTCATCGGCCGACCGATAGAAGTCTATTGGAGTACGATTGCAACAGTAGACTACGAAAAAACTCACAATTGTACCGGTGGCTTTCTATTGAGCGACGATTACGATTGTTTTCTGATGAGATTGAAATAGTAGACTTGGACCCTTGCTCTATGTATGTTTTTAATGCAGTCAATTGTACAACACTTTAGTGATTTAGTTTGCTGATTGATTGAAAAGTTGATTGATTGAATCTGTACATTTTATATGATCAACAATTGGTTTTTATATAGGTTTATGATCTAAAAATAAACCAGATTAAAAATTATTTTAAATTATATTGCAATTTGTAATTCGGTCTGAGTGCATAGTCATAATTATTGATCATAACTTTTGCTATACCTTGCCTGACCTTGCTGTTACCCGTAGTCGTGTTCTTTTAACTAGTTTATATTAGCACAATCGACCGTGTTGTACAATTTTCCTGCAAATTATTTCTTATCACATTCTTGGGTTTCTAGGTTAACTGCATGCTGTAAACATTAGATAGATTCTCTAGTTATAATATATGTTCTAAACATGCTTCGTTTCTATGGTATAACTTAGTTTGTTTTAAAATAGATCCTTAGATCTCGGTTGGATAGTGCTAAGTAATTCACGACAGTAGTATTAAATATAGAAATGGGAGACTGGGCGACGGTCGCTCGCAATAATATCGAAAATAATGAGCCGGAAGCGGATCCCAGGTTCCCACAGGCACGGTATGGAAGAAACTGAAACAGAAATGTATGTAATGTCCCACCAAAGAGTAATGGCGGCCAAAATTTTTTGTAAATTTAAATATTAGTATATATTTATCCAAGAAGACGATGGCACTAACGTAAGCATGCGATGGGATATGATATTGTAAGAGTAAACGAGATTTACGTCTTTCTTACAAAGTCACGATGTTCTGCTGTGCCTATCTTCTATTTTCAACATTATTATTACACTCACATCTTCTATCTTTCTCTTACACCATATCTTTCCTACCAGGTCGAACAACTAGAAGCCCAAACCCGCGAAATGAACCAAATTATCACGGAATTAGAAAGTCGAAAGTCTTCCACTGACGAAGAACTAAAAGCTTCAGAAGAAAAGGTCACATTATTACGAGATATCATCGCCAATTTCGAAAGCCAACTGGAGCAAAAGACAACTCACGAGAATGCTATACTGGAGCAATTGGAACAAATGAAAAGGACTATAGATGACAGGGATGGCAAGATGAGATCTTTGCTGGGGGAACTGGAGTCTATGAAGAGTGAGAAGGCAGAGCAGAGTGATTTGATTTGTGTTAAGTGTGGACAGGAGGAGGAAAAAGCTACCGAGCTCTTGGATCGAATAAAAGAACAGGTAAACTTGTTGCACTTAAACTCATATGGAAGTAAATTTGACTGTATGGTTATAATTGTAGCTTATGTAAATATGTTTCAATGTACAAATCTCCTATTTTAGGTAAATATAAATTGACTGGCTGACAAACGTTTTACAATTGTTCATCAAGTTATGAGAGCTAGGTAATATTACATTTGGTACAGTACGAGGTATTTTTGCAGTGTCACTTCCTCGAAGAACAAATTCACCGGCGCACGCGCAAGTTAGAGAGGATTCATGAAGTGTGCTCGACTAGTTGCAGCGAGCCGACCGAGGACGTGTCGCTGAGGGATCAGAGAGAAACACATTTAGAGGTCAGTATTCGTTTTATGGATTTGTAAAGCAGTAGCTTGTTATTTCGTTTAAAATTGCACCAGCTGATACTACTGGTTTCTTGATACTTAGATTCTACGATGAATACTCATCGCACACTAATAGTTGTAATAAATGTATCGTCCTAACTTTTACGTTTAGGGCGTTTCTTAGTGTTCATATTTTTAGTGTTCAAATGTTAACTTTTGTAACGTATTTTAAAAATTAGATCCTGATTTGTATACAGTAATTGAAAATGTATATTAAACTGAGTTGTAGTGTTTAAACGTATCGTTGTAACTACTTCGAGATTCATGTGGCTTGACAGTTGAGAAGCGCATCTACGTAAATGGATATGAAGTCGGGAAAAATAAAAAAAATAATATAAGTAAATATCGGGACAACTCACACAACGCCATATGATTCCAAACTAAGTAGAGCTTGTACTATGGTAACCAGACAACATTTCTAAATATGGACATACATATTATAGATAAATAACACCCAGACACAGAAAAAACCATCGTGCTCATCACACGAAGGTTTTTCCTGGATAGGAATCGAACCCACGACCTCTTGCGTAGCAGTCGGATACACTACCGCCGAGCCATAGAGGCCGTCAAATTAGCTGTCGATAAAGGTCAAAACCCTGCAATATAAGTAAGGACACGTTTGATCAGTGTGAGGGTGGCAGGTGCAGTCGGGCGGGTCGCCGCGCCTGGCGGGGCGGCTGGGCGAGCTGCGCGGCGCGTGGGAGGCGCTGCAGGCGCTGGCGCGCGCGGAGGACGCGGCGCTGAAGCGCGTGGCCGACCTGGAGATGCAGCGCGCGCAGCTCAAGGACGTGGCGCAGGTCGGTGCTCGCTGCTCACCCACGTCACACGTCTATGTACCCAAACTGCACATTATCGCTCTTCAGCTTCATCGCAGTACCCTAAGCTCCGTTATTATTCTACCACACTAGAATTTTGTGCTTTGCACTACACGAAAGTTGAATGAAAATATTGCTACTTTTAGAGTGACAACTCTAAAAGTAGCATCATTTTTAGGGTTCCGTAGCCAACTGGCAAAAGCGGAACCCTTTTGGATAAGTCATGTCTGTCTGTCTGTCCGTATGTCACAGCCACCATTTTCCGAAACTATAAGGACTATACTGTTGAAACTTGATAAGTTTATGTATTCTGTGAACCGCATTAAAATTTTCACACAAAAATATAACAAAAAACAATAAATTTTGGGGGTTCCCCATAGAACTGAAACTCAAAATTTTTTTTTTCCGTTTAGTGTATCTATAGATAGGTCTTCAAAAATGATATTAAGGTTTCTAATATCATTTTTTTCTAAACTGAATGGTTTGCGCCAGAGACACTTCCAAAGTGGTAAAATGTGTGTCGTAATCGTAACTTCTAAAATAAGAGAATGATAAAAACTAAAAAAATATATGATGTACATTACCATGAAAACTTCCACCGACAATTATTATTGGTTTGAACGCGATCTAGAAAGTAGTTTTTTTATTTCGTCATAAATCATAAACCGCAATTTACCTTTTGAACTATATGATGTTACTTGCTGCTACAGAACTCTTCATGGCTCGCACTTGGCCGCTTTTATTGTCCACCGTGAATCAGAGGTCTCTGGTAGACATTTTTGAGTAGGTGCTGGAGGCAATTTGGAAATTTGTCAGATTCCACCATAGTATCTTAATATAGTTAAAGTAGACCTGACTGAAGAGTAGCGGTCATTTTACAAACCATAAACTATTTATATATCTTATTATTTCAAATAATGATTTTAAGGCAACTTGTAATTTGTTTTAAAGTTAAATATCGATAAATAAAAGTAAATAAGCTAGGCGATTTGAGAGGAATTTTAATCTAGCCAGGTGCGCATATAAGTATTTTGCAATTGCAAAAAAATAAATGGAATTTTACAGAGTACTATTTGTCAACACCACAGACGACACCAGACATGCCTTACGCACCTACCTATCATATTTCTCTGAAATATTTCTGCAAGCTGTGACTGAGGCTTATAAAATATTGCAGGACTAATGAATAG
Organism: Thumatha senex; assembly: GCA_948477245.1. Lineage (NCBI taxonomy): Eukaryota > Metazoa > Arthropoda > Insecta > Lepidoptera > Erebidae > Thumatha > Thumatha senex. The sequence goes on along the minus strand of OX419740.1, from coordinate 1,578,965 downwards.
ATAATTATAAAAAAAGTTATAGAGCGTGAATCGATACTTGCATACTTTTTTCACGTCCTACAGATTCATTAATCATTTGATACCTGACGTACCTGCGTCAGGCAGGGTATCCGAGTACTTTGACACATTTATCAGCAATCTGCTCACGTGGTGGTTCACGATTCTTATGTAATTCTCAGTCTTCACTGACTTCTTCTACCCTCTACTTGCGCACCATAAATATTCATCGACAATCGTTCCTCGCTTATTCGTTAGACGTGTCCAATCAACGGAATACGCCATTTCCAACTTAATACTGATTCTTTCATTCAACCCTGCCGTATTACGTATCACTCCATTACGAATTCGGTCTGCCAAATTCACAATACACTATTTTCCTTTTTATATCCTGACATACCCAGGTTTCACTACAGACCGAAAAGCAATGTTGGCTTTGCGATTTGTATCGCCTTGGCAAAACTCGTTATTCTACATTAGAATCGCATCTTCCATCGGCACTATATGTTTTGTTATTATGAAATGATTTTTACACTTAGTTAATTTACAAAAGATAATAAAGTTAAAAGCATGAGTTTCGTAAGGTTAGCAGGATAACAAGTTTTACAAATACTTTAAGTTTTACTTTTTGTGATTCGGATGTAGAAGGGCGAGTAGCTGCCGGAAACAAAGTTAACGGTGCTTTGTCCCAGTTAGTAAAGCGATAAAGCATCGTAAATGAAGCACGAATGGCGATTCATAACGCAGTGCTAGTGCCAACTTTGCTTTACGGTAGTGAAACCTAGGTATGACAACAGATGCTTGAAAGTAAATTGAATGCTGTGGAGATGCGATCACTTCGAAAATTGTGCGGCGTAACTTTGGCTGACCGAAAACGTAACGCAGTGATACGCAATATGGCAGGTTTGAATGAAAGTGCCAGCGTTAAGCTGGAAAAGGGCGTGCTCCGTTGGTTTGGACACGTCCAACGAATGAGTGAGGAACGATTGACGAAGAATATATATTGTTCAAAAGTAGAGGGTAGAAGGAGTCACGGTAGGCCGAGACTTATATATGAAGACCACGTGAGCAGATTGCTGAAAAACGGAAGTATATAGTGTATGAAGCGATTGATGAATCTCGAAGAAGCGAAAGAAGTATGCATGGATCGCGAAGCCTGGCGATCTGTCCTCTCTGACTACCCCGTCAGGGATACAGCGTGAAGATAGTTAGTTTTAGTTTTTACCAATACTTTAACTAAGGAACTGCGATATTCAATAGTACAATCAGTTTATAGAAACACAATGACCGTATCATCTAGCATGTATTGTAGAGAATCAAACTATACAGTGTCCTATACAACACTCAGGCCTTGAAACTTCATTGAGCTTGGCGCACACCCAACGGTTTATTTAGCGAACAAACTCTTTCACAATCAGCAGAGCGACAGTGAAATGTCACACTAGTGTTGTTAAGGCTTCTAGATGAAGTAATAGGTATAAAACGGAACGTTTTGATAGCGTAGTGGTGTGCAAATTGGTTCGTTGCGCGGTTTGGGTAAAAACACATACTATTGGTTTGGTTTCCACATTCTAAATTTACTGCCACAGTTACCCTAACTGTTTTATATTATTATTATTATTTATCTATCACGCCTTATCCCCGAAGGGGTGGCAGAGGCATATATATTATATGCCCACTTTTCACCATGTGTATTCCTGTTTTATATATCTAAAACTCACAATTATCAGCATAATATCCCGTTTAGTTTAGAGTTATAGCAATATATTTGTATATCTACGGAAATATAATAGAAAATGGATTACTTGGTACCGAAATGAAATGCTACATTATCATTGAACTTGAATACTATTTCCGGACATAGCGTGTGGAGCCACGTTTCTTTTAGTTTTAGCTTCCAATACGATGATTATTCAGTGTTTATTTGTGTCCCGATGAGCTAGGTTCAACATAAATAGTGTGATAGTGAATAGTGATGGGTATCATGTGGTCATATGTGTTGGCAACTGGCGTGGGAATTTAATTTATTAATAATGATTTTTCTAAAGTTCACGTATATATTTTATCAGTTTTCATTTCACACGTAGAATCAGACTGCTTTTTAATGAACTACATCGCTCCTTATTATTTTCTATTGTACATTCATCGCTTAAACATTTTCCTTACATTATGCTTATGTTTACTTAAAATAACTTGTGCACCGCATCTAATTCGATTTAATCATACATTTGATTTACGATAAGTACGACTAACATTTCAGTTTTAATCTGGAGAAAGTTGCCATAAAATTAGCAACTAAAGTACATTAGTTAGTTAGTTATTTATACTTCTATACTGAATATATAAAGCCAAAGAGTTTGTTTGTATGTTTGTTTATTTGGTTGGTTGAACGTGTTTATCTCAGGAACTACCGGTTTGAATTGAAAATTATTGTTAGGCTATAGGCTATGTATCATCACGCTACTACCTTAGAGAGCGGAGCAGTAATCATAAATGTCAACAAATAGGGCAAATTTTCTTACATTATTGTAAGATTTAAAAACGACGGGATTAATTAGGTGCGACGTGAGTTCGAAGTGTGTCACGGGCAAAGCTGTGGGGTCAGCTAGTGTTTTATAAAATTTGTATATACTTCTGTGTATATATTTTTAAACATCACAACTCTTACAACTTATTACAACGATAGAATGAATTTATTGCACCAAGAATCCATCAGTTAAGGCTAATAATACTAACAGGTAGAGGTATTTACTTTGCTTTTAAAAGATAATAATCTCTATAATAAATCTATTATATGATATATTTCGTCTATGTTTACTTTTGGGGCGCCATGTTTTAACTCCAGCGATTGCTTCTACTGATTTACAGCAAAACTGAGTGACATTGTTGCCCTAATTCCCGATCGTTTTGCAACTGATCCGGCTAATGGATTTCTATGAAATATTTGATATGGATTCAGATTATTATTGATTGCTTTATAGTTCTTAGAGTTGACTGACTTCTAACATAATACATTAAAACATTTCGAAATAACTATTGTTGCGAGAACTCTGTTACAATTATGATGAGGGCCTATGTATAGGTAACAAAGTTCCCCTTATATTTAGGTAGATGAATTAGTAATGTCAATAATATCGGCTATAAATGTGACATTAAACTGTTGCATGCATTCAGTCTTCTCCGTTGTAACATTTACAAAAACCGCGTATATCAGCTGTCTAGATCCATCATTACAAGCTTATATTATCTTAGCTTGGGCTGTGTAAAAAATGTCCTACAATATTAATAAATTAGTTTTATTTTTAGATATAGATCATAGAACTACCTGATACGAACTCATTATCACTTACTATGTCTCATGTTCTTCAAAAGAAACATTAGTATCGCTCACAATTTTATCCATAATGTTTTGCTAATCCCACTAGGGTTGACAGAACTCATGTTTCATTACCCATAATGAGACAGACGCTATCGTGACTCCTACAATGAGAGCGCTTGCTAAGGCATCGACACAGCTTGTTAGGATCTTGGGACTTTGCTTTTATCTTTTTATTTAATTTATTTATTTACATTGGAGATTAGGTTTTAGTGGCATTCAGTTTTCACTGGGTTACATCAATATATGAAGTGTTGAAACACGCCTCCTTCGGAAGTATTTTACGCTAGATATAAGCGTAGGTATATGCGCCGTTTTTGAAAGCTAAGCCGTAACGGTAATCGTTTATGATCTTAGAACAGGCATAGATTAACACCGTCGGATGTTAGAAAACCGACCAGTGTGACCATTAAGGCAAAAATGTGCAATTTAAACAAAATGCCAAGTCATACTATTTATAAATTTCAAATTATATAAATCTCTCCGAAACTCACAGATGCAGCGATTCTACTATTCAATATGATTACTCACTAGCTAAATACATTATGACGGAACACAGACGCATCGCTGTAATTTGCTAAAGTCCACGACCCTAATATGCGGAACTAATTCCCTCCGTTCTTTCCATTTGTATTATAACGTTTTATTAGTTGAAAGAGCAGGGCTGTCTGTTATAGAATGTTATTGTATATTTACTTTCTGTTACCGCCCATACCAGTCGCTATAGGTTTTGTTTTCTTCGGTATGTGTCGACTCATAACCCAAAGAAACACAGATATGGAATATTTAAGTTGGAATTTTAGATTTTTTTCAGACTGTCCCACATTTGCCAGACAGTCAAATCCGTGACGCGACGTTCTTTCCAGGTGTTTATGCACATGGACGTCGCCGGAGACGATGTTGTAGTTAATCCTACCAACAACACAAATCACGTACAACATCGGCATAGTAACACAGCGCTGACTGCAGCTAAATGTTTACACCTAAAATAAATTTACTTTGGAAACCCAATCCACCCTTTGCCACCTAACACTAAAAACTATTCTGCAATACAATCAAGCTCGTAAATCAACCCATTTATTAGCTGTTCGTAATTAACCCTGTGTTACACAAGCAGGAATATAAACAGAACAGAAATAGACAGCCCTACGTGTCGCGCGATGCACACATTTATAGGTATCCGTGTGCGTTCATATGTAGAGAGAATCGGTGCTACTAATAATAATATAGTATAGATGTGGTATATTAATATTGTAGAGAATATTTTGTTGCATTTTAAAAATATTTGCATTAATGTTATGTCTATCAAGTGTTTTTATTGAATTACTGTATTTTAGGCTGTGTAATTGTTTACTTAGAGCATTTACTTAAATTTGGTTATAATAATATAGTACTCGGTATAAACGGGTACGCCGCTGGTAAAGCAGGAGAGGCTCTGCTCCATCCTTTCCAATGACGAAGGTAGGAACACTCTTTTATCCTCTACAAACACTTGATGCATTTAAATGTGGGATGAAAATACGACCGGCCAATACGTTGCGACCTTTATAATTGGACATATAGTCCGTCTTTGTTTAAATTTATTAAAGGACCTTTGCATGTTGGACCTATAATGTCCCCTTTAAGGCTCCCAAAAGGAAAAATGAGATAAAGACACATTATACTGTAAATTTTAAGTACTAGCATATCCACGTCATCGAGTTGCTACACACATCCCGTTTCTCTTGATCGTGCGCTTGCTGCCTGCCTTCAGTCTCTCCCGATGTTTCAGAGTGTATTCTGCTGCCGTAAGGTCTCTGCCTCATCTGCGTTCGTGTCATTCATTAACCATTACCATCAATATGTAATACCTATAATTCATGTTTGACCCGCTATGTACAAGTGAAAAATATTGTGTTGTTTCTCGATGTAGTGATAAATGTGTGATGTTTGTGTGGAGCTACGTGAAAAAGTACGTTGGTATGGGGTTGCCGGATCTCACGGTGAGTCAAAGAAGGGATTTTATAGGGATATCGTCTGTCAATGTCAGGAATGAAACGTTGGTCCATTATGGACAAATAATGAATTGTGTTGTTTATTCAAAACCCGCTAAATGTGTAATATTTATTCACTCTCATTGAGCCATATTTTTTTTATATTAAATAATATAATAGCCTATTTATCTAGCTTTGTTGGTGGTAGAGCGGTTTTCTTAGAAACATCTTTGGTAAGGAATCAACCTGTGGAATTATTTCATAGTTACAGTATTCGCTATCATGGATACAAAATATTTGAACTTTATAATCTTATTCCAACATTTTATTATATCTTCATCATACATTCTGTTTATCAATCACGCCTTATCTCCGAAGGGGTGGCGGAGGCATATTATATGCCCACTTATCACCGTGTGTATTTCTGTCCCACGTAATTGGTGGTGAGACCATTGATTGCCCCTTGAACATTTTATTACTTTTTTTTTCCAAGATTTATTAGTGACATTTTAGAAAAGTTTTCCTTAAATGTCACAAATGAGAGTAAAAAGATAGTAATAGGGTAAAGTCGGTTATAATACACTGGGTTCTTTGCCGTAGTCATAATGCTAAGATCATCTCGAATTATATCTTGTGTACATTGGTAAATTACCGCGCATCACGGATATTTACAGATAATCAAAATCTGTATGAAAAATAAAATTTCTAAATGATATACTACTCAATATACGTGGCAAACTTATGGCGATAATAAGCGCGACATCAGGTGCCAGTAAAGACGGCATAATGGTGAAGGTGGATATCCCGCAGAGCAGATATTGTGTCAACGAACTCCGAATTCGTTACCACAAAAATTATTGTGATAACATAGTTGTTTTATATTATTATAATCAATGCAGCTTATTATTTAACTATTGATTGCTAATTCCTTAAGAATTGTCTACAATCGGTTAGTTTCATAGCAATTATACATTACATTCATCGTTAGTGTGACCTGTCAATATTATCATCTTAAATGAGACAGGGTATAAACCCATGTACTCGGCTATTCCATTCCATATTAGTAGTGAAGGTGACGTTACATTAAATGGTTCTCTTAATTGATTCGTTGAGTAGTAGTAGGCACATGTCGAAGAAAAAAAATTGTGAATAACTAACAGCGAAGTGATCATTCATCATCATCAGACATATCAAGTAGTAATCATTATCCAATCTTTAGCTCTTTACAGATGCGAGTGTTTCCTGTTTTTTCTTTCCCATTGTTCACAGTAGCTATTTGACTTTGCTTATAATAAAACTATTTGCATCTTTTTAATTACATTACAACTCAAATCCGTATCCGGTATCTTTACGTTTCACAAAATATATTTATTTATATTGCCGCTGATAGAATAAGAGTTTACAATAAGTATCGTCAGTTTTTTGTTCTATGAACAAACAAATGGTATACATCGTAAATAAATTCATTGTTTCGTTTCGAATGCGTCAGACGCTGCCAACTGCGCAACAGAGGCGCTTTTTATTTATATTCTGGGATGTCATTTGTTACGAAGTTAAATGTTGCTTACTGATAATCCGGAAAATAAAATGTCCTATCCCACATGAGAAGCACAAAATCTGATGAATGCCTGTTAGCAGCAATATTCATTTCACAAGATACAAAAATGTCGTTGTTCGTAGAAGTTCATTGCCACCAGAATAAAAGAAGAAAGAAATTTAATTATTTACGGTGCGAAAATAACTAGAATTAGACTAAACACAATGGATGGAACTGTTGAAAATAGAAGTCAAGCTCATTACAAGTCAAGTTAAAGCGGTGGTAGCTATATTGTGCTGATCAGCTTTTTCGGAGTGTGCCTAGATTATCTTGAGCTATTTTCGGTTGAAAGGTTGTGAATTGAATTGAATCGGACTGTGAATTCTGACGACAACCTCTATGTCACTTGTTGTCAATTCGCTTGACTTGTTACCTCACTTGCTAGCGGTGCACCTGTTGACTAACGGACGACGCAGGCGTCCTTACGGAGTCGGAGAGTCAGGCGGCAGTCGCTGCCAATAAATCCCGAAAGTTCAAAGCCAAACGATAGCAGTTCCTAGCAGCAACATAAAAGTAGTTTCAAATCCAGGCAGATTTTGAAAGCAACTGGGAAAACACTCAACATGAAGACGAGTAAGAGAAGTTGACAATTCGCTTGAAAAGGGTTACGGTTCAGACTACTTGAGATCCGTCATTGTGTGCGTTGTTCATCTGTGTAGTGTTTAGTACTTCCATCCAGTCTCAATCAAGGATACTAAGGTTCTAGTATTTGAAAGAGATAACGTAAGAACTAAATGCGAGATTAGGGTAAACCAGGAACGTCTAGAGCAAGTGAATTAAAGACTTACATATGAAGACCACGTGAGCAGATTCCTCAAAAACGAAAAAGTCAAAAGTACTCAGATACCCAGACGTGCGTGTATGAAGCGATTGATTAATCTTGAAGAAGCGAAATATAGGCGTATATATAGGCTTCCTCGATAAATGGCCTATCGAACACTCTGACCAGTAGTTGCTGAGATTAGCGCGTTCATCTAATTACAAACAAACTCTTCAGCTTTATAATATTAGTATATATTTGGAAATAAATGAATTATAGTTGAGAGAGAATATTCAAGTTACCTTCACGTTTAATTTTCGTCAACCGGGACAGGCGCAAGCTGTGGCGACCTGCTGTTGAAATTTTTTAAGCCGCCCATAAGGCCTTCAACTTGGCTTAACGACTGCCATTCCACTGGCAACCGGGACCAACGGCTTAACGTGCCTTCCGAAGCACGGAACTGGGGTGGGTTTAAAGGGCCGAATAAATTTAAATAAAATGTGTCTATTTTTTAGATGTTAAATTTGGAAGAAATTTTGAACCCGTTACCTTTTTAGTGAGATGGTAACAAAAAGGCTAAAAGGTTTTATGTGCTAGACACTAATTAGCACGACCAATTAAAGTAGTAGTCCTGGTAGTCTCGGACTGAAACGTTCTTGGTAACCTAGTGTTTAAAAAGGAAAAGTGTCCACTGCCGCAACGTTGTAACGACGTTCAGTTCTTTAGAACATAAATTGTTTATTTTCTTTACAATGGTTTATTTGTGAAAGTAGATAGTAAAATAGCCTTCTTTGGGCATTTAGACAATAAAATATGTATGTGAGAACTGAGAAAAGTTCAGCAATTGTGTAGTTCTAACTTCGAAAAATTTAATAATATTTTATACCCGCCGTTACAAGGATACGTTGGGGATTTTTGATAAAGTGCCAAATGTGGCTTCTTAAAATGACTCGACTATAGTCACTTTTTATTTAGTAATATTTTCATATAATGTAAATTGTTAGTGTGTTATGTAAAATGTAAAAGTTTTAGTTTGTTGAATTTCATCCATGATTTTGTTTTGTTGTTTTTTCATCCTTTGATTTCATCCATGTTTGAGCCACAGCTGACACTGATATTTCTTAAACGATACCAAAAATACAGCACTTAGTAACGTGTTGTCTGCCAAATGCAATATTTTCGTACGTAAAAAACATTTTTTTGTTCTTGTGGCGATAATATTGCGCCGCCAATAACTACGTACGTTGTTCAATGCAGTAGATAATTTGGCAAGTTCTACGTCAATATTTTGACTAGACGTTACTCGCTATACAAATCTCAGTTTCAACCAAATCTTAATCTCAATATAATATTATAAACGCGAAAGTTTGTATGGATGTTTGTTACTCTTTGACGTAAAAACTGCTGAATGGATTTTAATGAAACTTTACATTATATTAATGTAAAGTTTTACCGCACCGTTTTACCGCTTATACATCAGAATAACACATAGGCTACTTTTTATCCCGGGAGCAAGTTCCTGTGGGAAACGGGAACGGGAAAACTTCTCTACTGGGGCGAAGCCGCGGGAGTGAACTAGTGAAATATAAATACAATTTGAGTCTTATCTGTTAGTTAACCCATTCTGCAACGATTCCGTTGCAAAATACATTTCAGATTAAAATCTCGGCGTTAGTGTGTGCAGTGTTCGGTAAATACATCTTAAAGCACAAACGGCAATAAATTTGCCTCGGATAATAAGGCGAAAGATGTGGTGTTGACAGAGGATTACTCAAAATCAAAATCAAAATCAAAAATCTTTATTCATGTAGGTCACAAAGTAACACTTATGAACGTCAAGATTACTGCTTCTACATTTACATTTACTGCCAGATTCGCAAAGCAATAGGTAGAGCCAGAGGAAGAACCTGGCAATAAAACTCATGGCCACTCTTTTCTAACCGCCATTTGACACAGTTTGATTAACATGATATTTGACCAATTATACAGTAAAGAAATTATACAAAAAAAAAAAAAACAAAATAAATGTTGAGTTCATTAAAATTACACTTACATAGTTCCTTTGAATTTATGTGAGAACAGTCGACTAAACTTAGTTTGCCTTAAATTTAAATAATATTATTTGTAACAATTGCTATAACAGCTATGAGCTGACCAGTCCCAACAGACGGCACCCGTTCACGGGTATGACGCATATATCAGCCATCGCCCTATTCAACCGTATTGTAGGGAACAAGGCGACCCGATACATACGCCACCACTGCCAGGACACTTAGGCGAGCATGACATACCCAAAAACTACACAGCAACTATCATGTCAATTTCAAAATAATAAATAAGTCTACATAGTGCTCACACAATAACAAAGTCAAATTACATATAATTATGTATATTAGTTATTACCGGGACTAAACGCAGCCATACCTTTAGTTGCCTGGCGTTTCAAATTATTTATAAAGAAGAAAATAAACAAAAATAAGGTAAAAAAAAAAAAAAAAATACAACATATATATGCAGGTTCAAGACAAGTAGATAATATAACACAAGATTCATTCGAATCCTAAATAGCTCGAGCGAAGAGCAAGCAACTCATTTCCATTTATTTTTATCATTCAAATAATCATTAATTGTGTAATAAGCCCTTTTCAAAAGGTGCGTCTTAATTTCCGCCTTAAATTTATGTAACGGCAGGTTCATAATGTCTAAAGGAATTTTATTATATAGGCGTACGCCAATTCCTGCAAAAGAGTCGTGAACCTTTTGTAAACGATGATGCGTTCCAATTAATTTATGCTTATTTCTAGTATTTATCGAATGTATGTCACTGTGTCGATTGTATAAATGTATGTTCTGTTTAACTAACATGATATTTGCAAATATATACTGTGATGCAACCGTTAAAATGCCAATTTCTTTAAATTTCTCTCTAAGAGACACTCTAGCACTCAATTTATATATTGCACGTATAGCTCTCTTCTGGAGTACAAAAATTACTTGTAGATCAGCTGCTTTACCCCACAGCAAAATGCCGTAAGACATGACACTATGAAAATAACTAAAGTATACTAGCCTGGCAGTTTCTACATCAGTGAGCTGCCTGACTTTACTAACGGCAAAGGCTGCCGAGCTGAGTTTACCTGCAAGACACGTTATTTGCGCGTTCCACTGCAGTTTGCTATCTAAAGTGATCCCCAAAAATACAGTTGATTCTACAATATTAAGGGTATCACCGTTCAATGTTATATTTGTACCGCAATTCCTGACATTAGGCATGCTAAATCTGATACATTTTGTCTTCTTAGCGTTTAGTAGCAAATTATTGGTCGTAAACCAATCTACAACTTGGGCAAGTGAACTATTAACGCTGTTAAAATCAGTAAGCGTACGATCTACTTTAAAAATAAGTGACGTATCATCAGCAAATAGAACAATGTCGCACAAGTTCTGTATATAGAATGGCAGATCGTTAATATAAATTAAAAATAGAAACGGACCTAGAATTGATCCCTGCGGTACGCCCATAGCTACAGATGCTCCAGAGGAGCGAATTTCATTAACATCAACATGTTGTATCCGATCATTTAAGTAGGAGGCAACAAGATCCAGTGCAGAGTCTTTGATACCATAATAAAAGAGTTTTCGCAATAGTGTTTTATGTTCAACGCAATCAAATGCTTTAGAGAGATCGCAGAATACACCAATAGCATCTTGTCTATTCTCCCAGGCGTCATATATATGATTCAGAAGTGTCACACCTGCATGAATGGTAGAACGACCCCTTGTGAACCCATACTGCTCTTTATGTAGTAGCATATTTGAATTAAAATGAGCTTGTAGTTGTTGCAATATAATTTTTTCAAAAATTTTGCTAATGGCAGGTAATATTGAAATAGGTCTGAAATTACCAGGGTCAGTTTTGGATCCAGACTTAACTTTACTAAAAGCTTAACCTATATAATCGAGCACTATTTAACTACTCGAAATCTAGGGCGTACGTTAGTAACTAGAACTCGATCTAGATTTGTTTACTGACTAGTTGCGGCCAAGAAAGAGGTCTGTTTTTAAAGTACACTTCATTCAAATAAATAATACATACACCGGGAAGTATGAATGTATAGTAGTTGAATTTTTGACCATGTAGTTATAAACGTCTAGTATTATTTTCCATAACACACGAGTATTCTTACAGGTATCTTATCTTTTTCCTTGCCTGTATCATATTACAATGTACTAGTACATATAATATTACCAAAGTATCAAAACCGATTTGTTCAAACATATTATTCGACCAATATGCAAATAATTTAGATGGAATACAAAATTTATTAATATAAATATAAGCGGTATGAATCTTAGTACCATAAATCGCAGCACTATCAACATTCCAACTATTTCGTGTAGAAAATGTAAATTATCCTACTACTAGGCCTGCCGGAGGAGATTTATTTTAGAAATAAGCAGTGCCATTGTACTTTTTTTTAAGTTTTATTGTAATGTATATGTGTACATAAACTGTAAAATAAATAACTAAAATTAAAGCACTAACTTTCGTGTAAAATGTGTGTTAATGGTAAGGAGAGTACGAGTATGCATGACGTTGTTCGCTGGGCAGGAGGTACGTGCGGAGCGCGACGTGTTGCAGGCGCGCATGTCGGAGCAGGCGCTGCGCATCTCGTCGCTGGCAGCTCGCCTGCAGCAGCAGCGCAACGACGCCGAGGCGCTGTCGCACCAGGCCACCAGCCAGCTGTCCGTGCAGCTGCACGACGCGCTGGCCGAGGTGAGGCCACCCACACCACACTACAACCACATTGGGTTGCACTTTACTACTGTAAAGTGAAAACTAATACTATAGTTAGACCGCGACCGCTGTACGGCTCCTTGCGTACAATTTTGTTTTAAAGGTGCAGTTTAACAGTTGCAGTCAAGTTACAAATAATAAACCATAATTAGTTAGTTACATAGTAAATAGCAATAGAGGATTTTCAGTTAGAAGCGAGTAACAAATTTGTTATTTTAATTTTATAATAGTGATGTATAATCTTCGTAAAAAAATACTTGCAAAAATTGCACCATTCTATAAAATTAGATTACTATAGACATTTGTGATATAGCTTGCGAACAATCATATACATTTTAAAGTTAGTTAATATAAATCTGCGCTTCCAATAATAAAAGAAAAATACGACTGTTCAGTTTACGATATCCTAAAAATATATCAACTTTTTTCATGGAAACTATAAATAAATTAATACGGCATTTGTTTGGACATTAGCTCTTTATACCTAAATTTATTAATCACAGGATCAAAAAAAATCGTCGGGTCCTAATTTGTTTTGAAACATTGTGCGACCTTAAGAACAACAAGTACAGTAACAACAAAGTACAGTAAAAAATGCAACGTAGTGCACACAATGTGGATAATGTCGTAATATTAATGAACATATTGTTATAATTCTAGGTGCAAAGATTAAAAGAAGAACTGGAATCGAAAGACAAGCAGTTGACTCGAGTCAAGCAGAATTTAGAGGAAAGAGAGAAACTTCATGACCAACATCGCACATTATATGGAAATTCATGTAAGTGTCTAACCATCAATTTTGTATCCCCGTTTTACACGCTTTATATTAACTTCATCTGTATGTATGTTTGTAACAGACTGTTTTGGGCTCGATTTTGACCCACTTTAAACGGCCAGATTTCGTTCAAACTTTGACCGAGGACCGATGACAATACACTAATTTTATAAAATTGTTTCATTTTTAAGTAGCAAGATTTTTGCGGTTTCCTAAAAAAAGCGTGTTTTTTTGGTATTTTAAACTGTTATTTAAATATAATTAAGTGTATAAAAGTAATGTGTGTACTTATTTAATTTTACGTACGTAGTGTAGTAAGTAAAAACCTGCAACTAGTATAATAATAAAAACTAGTATAAAAGGAAGCGCTCGTGGCCCCGCGGTCTCAGTGTTCTGTAAACGATCACTGAGTTACGCAACTTTCAGTATGGCTGGTCCTCGGATGGGTGACCACTTTGTGGCATTTACATTTGCGAGCGTTTCCGTGCTTCGGAAGACACGTTAAGCCGTTGGTCCCTTTTGCCAGTAAAATGGCAGTCGTTAAGCCTGGTTGAATGCCTTATGGGCAGCATGAAAAATTTCAACAGCAGGTAGCCACAACCTGCTTCTGTCTATTTCAACACGGCAATGGGCTCACCACCTATTACGTGGGACAGGAATCTACACGGTGAAATGTGGGCATATAATATGCCTCTGCCACCCCTTCGGGGATAAGGCGTGATGGGTATTTATTTATAACTAGTATAATCAAAAGTGATTGAGAAGTCCAATAAGTTGGCCTGCCCACAATTCAATTAACTACAATGATTGCGTCAATTTATTTTTATTTTTCAATTGCGCACTCAATAATCACATTGTACTGACGCAATTTATTGGAGACTATTATCCCAGAAAATTTAATTCCCAGAATCTTTAAGTCTAGTGTAATTTCTGATACTAATAAAACTGATGCACTAAAACTTCACAGGAAGTTCTTAACAAGCTCAAACTCTTGGTTATCGATTATATATATGAAAAAGGCATTTAGCCGTGTAATTTTACGATTGATCGGACAGTATTGTATTTCATAAATAAATGTAATAACATGTGCTTAGGGAATTACAAATAAGGCCAGGGGTCAAAGGCACTATGCCGGTACTACTTAATTCGTACTTATACATATTGTGCTAATCTCCAAGGATGGTTTGTTTTATCAGGTAATCCTAAAGACAAAGTAATAATATTAGAACGCGAACTGTCTACGGCACAAACGCGCATCGCACAGCTTGAATCGTTAGCAAAGAGCTTGGAAGAAGAAAAAGAGGGATTCCAAACAAGCATTAGAGACCTTCAGAGAGGATTGGCAGAGAAAGAAGATCAGCTCCAAGAGCTATTGGGTAAGCTTTCAGTGCGGCGCGCCTCACGCGCTTAAAAATCAATATGGCATTGAGTGACAATGTCAAGTACATATATTGGAGTAAATTAGTTTTATTTGGACTTGAGAAGTTGTCTCAAGACAAAATAAAACTTACTCTAAATGAAAAACTCTGTATGATGAATTATATTATACGAGTAAGCGTCTTAAACGAGCAAACTAAACTCCGAAACTAGATAGATGATTCACACAAATAGGTTAGTATTGTAGACCGTCTAGTCTACGATATCAATCTTGGAATACCTCTCAACTTCCTCGCAATTATTTAGGTTAAACGAATGATTCACGTAACTTAAACAGTTAAATATGACATTACTTTCCAGCGCTAAAATTAGATGAAGATAATCAAAAAGAGGATAAAATTGATGTTTTGGAAGGCAAAACCTCAGCAAGAACGCTTAGCGATATTGTATCTATATCAGATTTCGATGAACAAGATCAGCAAATGCGTAGAGCCGAACTGAGAGGCCACAACGTCAGTTTAACAGATGCTGATTTGAAGGAAAGAACGCTAAATAGAACATTACCACCGGAATTTGAGAAGGCTCATATGAGCTCTCTAAACATTGAATACGTTGATCATTTCGAATTACCTGGTTTTACTCCTCGAGCAGACTCGTTGCCAGCTCATTTAACTTCCACTCAAAATAGGGAATTTCTTAAGGAATACAAGAGAAACATTAATGAAACTACAGTATTTGGGACTGATGTAAAAAATGCACAAACCCTACCCGAAAACTGTTCCATGTATCCCAACAGAGATGCGACTGACAGTAAACATATTAGTGTCGAACCAAAGAAGATCAACTTTTCGTTAGAATCTGCAGATAACAAAACTTATGATGAAATTAGTTCGTTACGAGAACTCGGCATAAATTTAGACCTAAAGAAATCAAACCTAACTGGTATACTGACTCAGTTAAAATGTGAGATAAAAAAATCAAGAATCGAGTTGGAAAATACAAAATCGAAGTTGAAAAACGCTGAAGAACAATTATGTGAGTTCCCTGCATTAAAAGAAGAAGTTGAGGAACTTAAGAGTTTACTAGAAAATACAATGGCCACTATGCAAAATGACAAGAAATTTTACGAAAACCAACTAGAAAACTTTACTGCCAACAAAACTCTTCTCGAACAAAGACTCACAGAGTTGACGCAAGAAGTAAATGATAAGTCAAAAGATTTACACTTGCTTAAAGAAGATATTCTTAGGCGGGAAAATATGATACTCGAACTAGCTAAAGAAAAACGAAACTTAACTAACAAAATGACTGAACTAGAAGTTAAAATTGATGAATTAAAAAGCAAAAATAATATATTAGAGAAATATGAATCCGAAAATCATCAGATGAAAGATAGACTAACCGAACTTCAAAAATTAGAACAACTTGTCTCTGAAAAGAACCAACAAATTGATAGTTTGAACCAACATTTGGATAGACTGGATGATCTGCAAAGAAATCTTACTGACAAAACTGAAGAGCTTGACAATATCAAGGACGCGTATGGAGAGAAGTCTAATGAAGTCTTTCATTTACAAGATACAATTGAAGCTTTAAATCGTGATTTGGCTAAAGTCAATGAGGAGAATGATAAATTGAATATTCATACTAAAGACTTAAAGTTAAAACTGTCAAAGCTTGAAAAAGAACACGAGAATTTTTCACTCAAAATTCAAAGTAACGAATGTGAACTCGAACGCATGAGTTCGCTAAACCGTGAATTGACAACGAAAATCGAGGAACTTAAATTACTTACTGATAAATTAAAAGATAAAGAAACAGAAATAGAAATTCTTCACGAAGATATAAACGCATTCCATGAAGAAATAGCTTCTCTAAAGGAGCAGCTGAAAATGGTGTCTCGTAGTCCTTCTCCTAGAAATAAGAACGGGGAAGACAAGAAATCTTCAAATAGACAAGCTAGCAACGACAAAAAGCAGTTGGTTAAAATAAGAAAGCAAATATCACTTCTGCAACATGAGTTGGACTTCCATAAGAAAGAGTTAAATGATAAGGTAAGGTTTATTCTTAGCAGTCAATGTCAATAATTCACGCTTGAAATAAAGTTTATTGCTATCTTTGTTTTAAAATCCTATAACTCTATATTACTAAACTAACTCGTCTCGTCGATCTCCTTTCCCCACCGGTCTATATGTACGGGCATTTTATGAGACATTCTTGTACTGGTTTTATCTATGTATAAATACTATAATAAATAGGTTTGTGTTATGAAAGATGACAATTTACAATTTTTAGGCGTTTGAACTCGCTAAAGCTAAATTAGACGTAACAGAACTCAAGGGCAACCTAGGCCAAGCCAACAAACAATTGGCAGATAAGGACAACAATAATGTTGAACTCATGCTGCAAGCTGAGCAAGTGAAACAGGAGATGCACCAGGTAATGGAACAGAAGGAACAATTGAGACACCAGCTGGAATCTGTCGTATCTAGGTACGTATTAATTTAATCGTTACGGTTGCTAATTTTGGTCTAAATTACTTAAGAGATTTTTTTTAAATAGTTTCTTGTTTCGCAGAATACGAGAAGAATCTAACGTCAGCGAATTGAATAATAAATTGCGTTTAAAGGCGGAACGGTGCCAACAATTAGAAATTGAATTGGAAAATCTCAAGGAACTTATGGATAGGTAAAATGCATTGCTTTACTTTGTTAGTGACATATGGTGGTAGATTTGTAAATTTTTGTGTAATTTTTTTTATTGTTGTGGAACTTGACATTATCTGGATAATGTAGTTTTCATTAGATGGGATAGTTTGTTGCCTGACTTATCTGGGCGGGTAATACCAGCTGTGGTCACTGGCTGAATCTAACCGTTTTGACTCTCAGACGAGCTGTGTGTTCGCAGTTTCACTTCATTCGACACTCTACTCACAAAACCATAGTTCAGTTGCTGGAATCCGGCTCGAAGGAGCAATCAAATATATGAGTTCTGTTAAGGCAGCTGCGAAGTTTTCTTTTTTGTTCGACTGCCGTACCAAAATGATCTTCCGGCGTTTTATAAACTTCGTCAGAGCCTGGTCTGCGCTAAAAAAGGATCATATGTGGAACATAATACAGCGTGTATGAAGTGGTATTTGTTGCGTGCAGGCCGCGCGCGCGCTCCCCCACGGCGGAGCTGGAGCGCGCCGTGCGCGACCAGCTGCACTACTCGCACTCGCTGGACGACGACATCATGGACCAGGTACCGCTCACACACACCACCGCCTGCATGCTGCAGCATGACCTCCGCGTACAACTCACTCGTTCATGTTTCAACCTTTAATAAATATAAATAAATAGCTAATTTCATTTCACTCATACAACTCCGGTGTCATCAAGCTAATTGTGAAGAGGCATCTCATAGAGCCCTTTACTTGAGGGCCACTTTCAGTAGCCTTTGCCATTGTAAAAATGGCCCCCAATATGTAAAAAATTACCCCTAATTTGTAAAAATGACCCTCGATCTCTGGCCGGCGGCATGAGTTTAATATTAAAAAAGAATCGCGCACTTTCGATGTAAGGCTGCTGTTTACTTTTTGTTTCAAAAATGCGATACTGTTTTGCAAAGATTCTTTGCCAGGCATCTTACCTTACGAAAAACCGTTCACAATAAAATATATAAGATTAAAGTACTATAATAGAAATAGACATGAAAATACTGCTCGGGGTATTACATGAACTAAAACTGGTACATTTCGTTCACAGATATTATCTGCCAGCAGTGACGAGAGAGAAGACATTCCACGCCTGGCTTTGAATACATCCAAGTGAGTATTGATACAAAACTGAATGAAAAGATTTGATATTTGTTTACAGAATTTCGGAGGCACAAAAAGACGCATAATATATTATGTGGAAAATTGGGTTAGGCCTAGTAGTGTATTGCCATAGAATGATTTGATACAATTCCGTTTTAATTTGGTACTTTCCTTTTTAAACTTCTCTAAATGCCACTTATTCTTTTTGGTTATCAAATAATTTGTCATTTCTTAACCAAAAGCATTTAGCTTTTGAAAGAGGTTTGAAGATGTGTATCATACTTTGTGAGAATTTTGAGAAAAGATGGTAAAAAACTCGGATATGTGACACATGAAAAGGAACAGTGTTTAAATTTTCCATTTTGCTTGCCGCCATATAACATTTATGCCGCAAAGTTTGCTATCCTTCGTACAAAGATCTCAAAGCCTCTTTCTTTTTGTTATCGGGTGATATTTATTAAAAAAAAAAAATTAAACTAAGCTATAAAACCAGCACTATTATTTTGCGCACAGATCCTCGAGTTCAATCCACTCGTCGTCATCGGATCGCATCAACAGACTCAGGAACGACAACGAGAAACTACAGATGCAAGTGAACAACCTAGAGGCTAGGCTTAAAGACAAGGATGCTCTTATTACGGAGCTGAACAGGTGAATACTTTTATAGCCTGGTTACTAAGACCTTTTGTCCAAATCTTAATTATTTCATATTTCTTCAATCTTCTTATTATATTAAACAGCCCCGTCCTATACGTCTTAGTCTAGTCTTAATTCAAGGTCAGTCTCACCCCAGTATAATGATGGTTGTTATACTGGGGTTTTTCAGTCGAGTTTACGCGGCTAGATGGAAAATAGCATTTCACTGCATATATATCACTGTCTTTCACTATTACACGTTCACACAGCTTTTATGTCCAGGAAACCACCAATCTCGCACATAAAACGAGATAAATGCACTAGTTTTAGAAAATAATATACAGCAAGCTTATGGCAATATACGCCTAAACCCAGTTCGTCCAGTTGAAGAGCAGTGAGTGTGGTTGCAGCGTCCGCGACAAGCTGGCGGCGGACTGGCAGACGTGCAAGCTGCGCTTCGAGGCGGAGCGCGACAACTCGGGCCGCCTGCAGCTGCTGCTGGCCACGCACAAGGAGACCGCGGACAGTCTGCAGGTACGCACACGACTACTCACTTTTTTTTAATATTTTTGAAAAGGGCTTTGTAGCTTTTCGACCACATTATAACAATTATTTATTTATCTATTACGCCTTATCCGCGAATGGGTGGCAGAGACATATTATACGCCCTTTTTTCACCATGTGTATTCCAGTTCCCCGTAATAGGTGAGCCCATAGCCGTGGTGATATACGCAGATAGACGCAGGTTGTGGCTACCTGCTGTTGAAAATTTTCGAGCCGCCCATTTGGCCTTTAACTTGACTTAACGACTGCCATGTTTCTGGCAACCGGGACCAACGGCTTGACGTGCCTTGCGATGCACGGAAATGCTCGTAAATGTAAATACCATAAAGTGGACACCCATCCGTGACCAGCCATAGCGAAAGTCGTTTTGACGCAGTGATCGCTTACAGAACAATTATAAATATACTTAACAACTACATACCCAAATAAATACATATTTTTTTTATAGTTTATAGCTAGACCTAGACCATTCACTTGCTTTCTAATACATATTTCTTTCGGTTCTCTAATATATATTTCTATTAGTTTGGTAGTGTAATTTGATGCAACATCTTTTCCCTCGTATTCTGCTCGCGCGAATATGACGGTAGTAAGCCGGGAAGCTAAACTAGTTGTAAGCGACGACTACCTTCGATCTCCTACAATCGATGGTAGAGCTCGCTTATAACTTTCTTTTATTAGAACGAAACTACTTAAGCTCCGTTTAAACAGACGTAATATCATAATCTCAAATAGATGTAATATCGACAGTATTACATTTGTAGAACCAAGATTCGAACATGATCCAAATTTTGAAGAAGCGTCTGGAAAGCGCCATGTCGTCGGAGTTGGAACTTCAGCAGAGAGAACAGCAAGCTAGAGCACGAGTGGCTGCTCTCGAGAGGCAGATGCTGGAGCTGTCGCTGGGCACCAGCCGGGACCCCCTGAGAGCGCAGCTGAACCTGCAGGTACGCATTCCTTGATCGTCGAAACTCTCCTCTACTACTCGTTTGTAAACAACGCCATCTAGCGAAAAACAGTTGAACTACCATGACAGCTAGACTACAAATCCTACATCACGCTTTGAATGGATTCAAGCTTTATGACGATAGACACAACTGTCCAACATCAAGTGCTCGATCGTTACAACCTCACCGACAGACCAACAGACAGATTGAGGAATCAGTTGCTAATTTCATTTGAACTTGTTCTTACCATCATTTTAAACAGTTTGTTAATCTCCATATAAGTGACATTAATATTGAAATTAATCTACTTTGCTAACAGCTGGAGACCAATGAACGACTGAAAGGCGATATAGCAGTTTTGAAATCAAAACTGGACGTGGAGCGGAGCCGGTACCAAGACTTGCAGGCCATGCTGGACCATACGCGACTGCACTCGCAGAAGGAGATCGAGGCCAAGAACGAAATGTGTACCACGCTCAAGAATGAACTAGCGGAAATAAAAAGGTTAGTTGCGACACAGACAAAGTTAAAACATCGGAAGTGATTTACTGTGCTGATCTCGTGGCGTCTGGGGTGAATTTTCGTGCTTTTAAACGTTTATCTCATACATATTACTGGAATCAAACATAGCTTACAAAGGACCTGCAATATTACCGTGATGTCTTCCCGTTTTCTATAGATTTTTTCCAACTACCACAAATTCTGAAAAACCTAACTCATCCTGGAAATTCATCGAGTTCGAGCTCGGAGTAACTATTGTGTTGTTGGTCGTTGCTGTTTCTGACTCTGGTTTACAGGAGTCACAGTAATAGAACTGCTGTGGTAATCCACAATTTTAATTAATTTAATTTGTCCGGACAAATAAAATCGGCCGTGGGCCCTGCACTATCTAATTTCAACTTGATCATTTGCGTTTTTAACCCTCAGTCTCCAGAGGGAGTTAAGCATTGTCACTTATTTGACCGATAACTGAACTAAACAGCCCAGTGACGTTGTTTTGTATGGGGTGCTCTCTGCGTGACCGTGGCTCTGTGTTGTCGCAGACTGAAGCAGCTGGCCGGTGCGGAGCTGGCTCGTGCCACGGAGCAGCTGGCGGCGCAGCGGGCCGCGGCGCGACGAGCCGACCCGCTGGTGAGTGTTCACCGCAGCCGCCATACCGCTGGGTACTGCCCCGGGACATCCTTGCTACTGAAGCAGCGGGCCGCGGCGCGACGAGCCGACCCGCTGGTGAGTGTTCACCGCAGCCGCCATACCGCTGGGTACTGCCCCGGGACATCCTTGCTACTGAAGCAGCGGGCCGCGGCGCGACGAGCCGACCCGCTGGTGAGTGTTCACCGCAGCCGCCATACCGCTGGGTACTGCCCCGGGACATCCTTGCTACTGAAGCAGCGGGCCGCGGCGCGACGAGCCGACCCGCTGGTGAGTGTTCACCGCAGCCGCCATACCGCTGGGTACTGCCCCGGGACATCCTTGCTACTGAAGCAGCGGGCCGCGGCGCGACGAGCCGACCCGCTGGTGAGTGTTCACCGCAGCCGCCATACCGCTGGGTACTGCCCCGGGACATCCTTGCTACTGAAGCAGCGGGCCGCGGCGCGACGAGCCGACCCGCTGGTGAGTGTTCACCGCAGCCGCCATACCGCTGGGTACTGCCCCGGGACATCCTTGCTACTGAAGCAGCGGGCCGCGGCGCGACGAGCCGACCCGCTGGTGAGTGTTCACCGCAGCCGCCATACCGCTGGGTACTGCCCCGGGACATCCTTGCTACTGAAGCAGCGGGCCGCGGCGCGACGAGCCGACCCGCTGGTGAGTGTTCACCGCAGCCGCCATACCGCTGGGTACTGCCCCGGGACATCCTTGCTACTGAAGCAGCGGGCCGCGGCGCGACGAGCCGACCCGCTGGTGAGTGTTCAGCTCAGCCACCATTCCGCTCGGTACTGCCCCGGGACATCCTTGCTACTGAAGCATTGATTGTAAAAGAAATGGAGGAGTTGAGAAGGTTGTAAAGGGGTGCCTGTGTGCTGGTGACGTAGGAGACAAATCGAAGCTTCAACTCTCCACATGCAGGCACAGGTACTGCGCTGGCTGGCAGGGCCACCAGCCCCCCCCCTAATGGTCACCCCTACCAAAGATACTTGTACTTATACGTCTTCATCTATTAGTGTCGCACCTACTGACTAACAGACGAGGCAATGACGTATGCATCCTTATGAAATTAGGACGTTAAACAGTAGTCGCAGCCAACATTGCAGGAAATTTAAAAAAACGTGAACCCAGGCTTCATATTCAGATATGTGTTGAAAGCAATTGGAAATACGCTAGGTTATTAAAATTTTTACTTGATCGCTACCATGAACGTGATGTTTTTCAAATGTTGTAAATCCATATTTAATCGCAGACAGAAGTTGCTATTTCTAGAAGTTCATCATAGAAAGATCGTTTTAAATTGATACATGCAAATACGCGTGAAAAGCTTTAATTAATAATGTTTTCATTTTGCTCGTAGACTGAAATCGAAAGCACAAAGTCTGAACTATCCCGGGAGCTGGCCACACTGAAGAAGTGTCTCCTCGACTCCACCAGCCCTGAAGTGATAACCCTGAGGCTCGAGAAGCAGCAACTGTCCGCCAAGGTGGAACAGCTGGAGAAGGAAGCCCAAGGAGCCAAGAGTCAGGTGGTGCCGGACGAGAAGGACCAAGCTGTGAGTTCATTAAATGGTGCTCATGTGTGGAGTTGTTTTGTTTGTACATTTATTCGAAGTGAGGCTACGCGCCTTACCTGTAAATACGACCCGTGTGGCAAATAGTCTGACGCCCACCCATTCATAATGTTGATAACAACAAAATAACATATTTACGTCAAAAATATAAATTTTTGACGTGAATATGTTTTTAAATTTTTGACGTGAATATGTTTTTATACGAAGGCAATTCAACAAACAATTGGTCACAAAATAGGATATAGTTTGTTGTTGCAACTATATATTTCCGCCCCAATTTCAAATACACCACTGAATAGCTAAAGGATCAAATAATTTATTGCGCTAAGAAAGAGCTGTGACACATCTAGAGCGGCGGAGGAGAAATCGCCGCCATTTTTAGGCCATTTTACTGCGTATCGAAATTTCTCTTTAATATAACTTTTGACTTGGTTAGGTTAGGTGTTCATGGAAGTTATAATAGTCAATTTTTGTCAAAGGCTCATGATTATATAAAACACTAGCCGACCCCCACAGCTTCGCCCGTAACATACTTCGAACTCCCGTCGCAACTATTTTACATATATATACATGCCCCGCTCACCAGCGTAGTAGCGTGGTGATATATAACCTATAGCCTTAAAAATAATTTTTCAATTCGACCCGGTAGTTCCTGAGATTAGCGCTTTCAGCCAAACAAACTCTACAGCATTATATTTTAGTATAAAATATAGTACATATTAGTGTATATTAATTCAACACTTTATTATAAAAAATATACATACGTGCCGAAGCCAAATACAGGATTTTATGCAGTTGGAAAGGGCTTTACAATAGCAATCGAATGGTACCAATAAAGTGCACCGTATTACTGAGTCCACAACATATGTTACGAGATGTACTCACCTACAATATTGCTCTACACCCTATTTTTTATATTATCAATTGGTAGAAAGAGGAGCAGGATAGCATCATCAGGGGAGAAGTTGTAGTATCCATTGCGACTCCTCCGCTGATCTGATGATACTAGTTTTATCAGATCAGCAGTCAACGGTTACTTCAATCATTTTTGAACCGTACACACTCTCTTGCAGTAATTTCTAGCGACTGTCTATGTACAGGATCAACAGTTACACTATTCTGTGGGTTATTAATATGGTCAGTGGGAAGTAGGAAGTGGTTGTTTTGGAAAGTGGACGTAATGGTAAGTAGTCAATCTGAGAAAGTAGTCATTTTGGGAGTGGTCATTCTGGGATGTAGTCCTTTTGGGAAGTGGACATTTTAGGTAGTGGACATTACTTCGCCACTCTTTGCAACCCAACTGACTATACCTTTTATACTCATCTTTGCTATTGTTACATCCTCATTCATAGCTTTCTGCATTCTGTGTTTGATATTTGTAGTAAACCAGTCCAACCTCGCTTTAGGACTTCTGCACACATGCACCTGACCAAAAATGGATTTCCGGAACGACTCGCTGTTATCTGTAGCCTAAGAGAACATAACAATCGTATTTCAACGCTAAACCTAAATGATCACTGTAAAAGAACAGTGGCGGATATGTTAGATAGAATTAAAAATTAATATGCTGTTTTAGCTGTAATCTCCAAAATTTTTATTGTACACAGATTCGATGGTTTGTAATTTGATTCGATGTAGATAATAACAGATAAAATTTCTAAGTTTCGGTTGAATACGACTTGATACTAGAATTAGTCTTGCCGGCGTCCTCGATATAATCGATGATCTTGGTCTCGACGTCCGCACTGGGCCCGTCCGCGTCCGCGCACAGCGGCTCCACGGCCCACAGCGCCGCGCCGTACGCCACGTACAGCCCGAAGTACACCACGTACATGACGGCCGTCACGGCGCCCAGGCCGATCGGCACCAGCTTCTGGTTAATGTCGGTCTGCGCTTTCCACGCGTCCTCCGTCCATGCTCGAAAATAGCTGATACATTTCCTGCAAAACCACATTTGGATATTTTATGGGCTGAAATAGGTATACTGGATGACTTTCGACAGTTTTGTACTGAGGTAGCTGAATGGCAGATGTCCTGGAAACCATCCCAGACTGGTCAGGGGAGGCGTCAGGGATCGAGGTGACCTACCCTGGTAGTGGGTGCACCCGACACGCAAGTAGGAGAGCTGTACCGACCTGAGCGGCGGCAGCGCGCGCTGCAGCGCGGCCACGAGGCAGTGCAGCACGTGCGTGAGGAGCAGCACCAGCACCCACACGGCCAGCAGGTAGGGCGGCCAGCGGAAACTGCCCATCGCCGCCAGCGGGAAGGCTACACACACAGTACTAACGACATCAGCCCATGCGGCATGTGTAATGTATAATGTGCGATACGACCGAACCTTAATATACACGTTGTATGTCAGTCTCCGCTTTTAATTATTCGCTAATATGTTACAATATAGGTACAAATTGTACTTTGTGTGTCTTGTGTGTATGAAACATACTAGTGTTTTCTCACTGAGCTGTGGGACCGATCTGTCTGGCACTAGTATACCGTTGAAATGGAGCGATGCAATCACAGTACACAAATAGTGACCGACTACGACAAGCTGGTAGTCCTCGAAGACAACCTAAACTCCTTCTTTGAAGGTAACAACTTCAGCATAAGAATACTAGGCTTGGTATAATATACCTATAGCTGATAATATATTTAAAGTGGAAACATCTTTTCATCAACAGCGTCTTCTGGTTTAACGCGTCGCACGCTTTAAAACTAGGCTATAGAGACCCCTCGGAACTGACGAATTAAACCACCTCTTTCCGTTTTAAGGCGACTGTTTCGATAATTTTAGAATGACCTATGGTGTGCGCAGTGTGCCGGAGTGACGTTCTGTATAGTGGTTTGTGGGAGCGTCAAGTGTTGGTCGAGTCCGCCACTCACCGGCGTAGGCGGGGCGCTCGCGCAGTCGGCGCCGCGCCTCGTGCCGCAGCGCGTCGCAGCGCGCAGCCAGCACGCGCTCCTCCGCCGCGCCGTCGGTGCGTGTGCGGGACGACTGTCGCAGTACCACTACTGAGTTCCACATACTCACACGGCTAACCTACTATATTACATTGTGAGACTAAACTACGGACACCAAAAATCATGTCAAACATCCAAGTTGTTGCCGCTTCGATTAGTATCAGATAGTCTAAACGCGTAGTTTCGTTTCCACGGACAAACTATATCCAGCTAGATAGATCAAAATTTGAGAAAAAGGTCAATAAATCTTGCAACAACTTTTTATGCAAAATATTGCTCTCTCATTACTAGGATTTTAACTGATGACTTACGGCACTGAGACCTAGCGCTCCTGACAGGTAGTCCTGGCTGAAAAACTTACTGTCACCCAGAGGGTGAAAATGAGGGTGTCACTTCGTGATCGATTTCATACAGAGGAAGTCTTTAGGAGGTCCCGTGTCACCCACAAAGTCGACAAAATTGTCCAGCTAAAATAGTAGTAGGTGATGAACGCAAAACAGACAAGTTCTCAAATGGCAACCGGAAATCGCATCATGGGTACAGTTCCCACTAGGTAAACTAACCGGCTGGATGCTAACAGTGCGCAAGACAGAACGTTCTGGTAACTTTTAGGGAGCCTTATGACCAGCAGCGAGCGCCAATCGGCCGATATAAAGACATGCAACGTACGGTTGGCGATATTTTTGCATAAGACGGGGTGTTCTTATCTTTCGGCTTCTCTTTCTCCTTCTCGTCCGCTGTCACATCCTTCGCGCTCAGCTCGGTCTTATTGAGGGAGGGGTGATCACCGCACATCCTGAAACCAACATTCGTTCCTCATATAAAAGACTGCAGAAATCTTCATTATAAAAATGTATTTAGTGTTTCGCAAATCGGCGTTTGGTATAATGTGTACATATGAAATCAATGACAAAGATATAGTTTCAATAATAACTAAGCCGAATTGTAAGGTTTTGTCTTTTGTATATTTCGGCACGATTGATACTAAATCACTATAACTGTTTGCCTAAAAGTATGTTTTACGTTTGCCTCTCGTCTGATAAAGATGTGTTCCTAGTCCTTTTAACTTTCGGACAAGTTCGAAAAATGATTTTTAGCTGTTGTTCACTGCCGTATAAACTGGTGTACAGGACATTTAGCAGAGAGGTGCGGGTGTTAATTGTCCCCAACTGTTTTCTTAGTGCTATTCCTAAAGTGTATTATGAAAGTTATTGTACAACTCTTTACGAACAAGTACTTACACCATGTCGGGTAGCTTCGGTGGATCACTCTTTGTGGCCTCCATAATTACTATCATAAAAATAGTCAAATGTATACATTAAATCATTTCATAGTAAAAATATGTATATTTTACGCATTACATCATATCCGTGGATTTATTGACGTTGTATCAACAAGCACTGACAATTTTGTTGTGTCACTTGACGTTCTGTTTTTAATTTTGAGTAGACGGCAGCCGTTACCTAATCGTATGCGACTTTAAAAATAGGTTCAAGTAAAAAGTTTGTGACACGAGTGTGAGCTATTGAGTCGTAGATGGATGTCGTTGCTATCTAACCGCAATGCTTCAAGTTGTCAGACTTTGTTCATTAATATCTGTAGCATTATCAAATGTTACTATATTATTGATGTTTTAAGTATCATCATAGCGTAAAGATCCTGCTGCATTCGATTTTTTCAGTCTGTTGCCCGGGCATATTAAATTTTAACTGTCATCTGTCTCTTGATGTATGGGTTCTACATGCGCCATATCTTCTTCACACTATCAGTAGGTGCACTGGTATGTAAATAGAACTATATATCACCTGTTAGAGTTTTATTTTGCTTCAGATTCGCTACCTCCACGGACGGTGCCTCCGCCTGGAGAGTTGCCGCAAAGCCCTCGTGTGGCAGAAGCGCTACCTGCAGCGCGTGCTCCTGGGTTACACACAGTTTGAGAAGAATTTGCGGCTCACTGCGCCTGACATCAGTCGCGGCAAGAAGCGCTTCAAGTGAGTTCTTATTGTAGGCTAAATCATACACTCATTATTTCAATATATACATTATCTCTTATAATAATGACTACCCCGTCAGGGATACAGCGTAAAGAAAGTTTAGTTTTTTCTTATAATTATGAGATCTCTTTAAAATCTGGTCAGTAGTTTAATGTGAAAATCACTAAATATAGAACATGCTTTCTGAAGCTATTATAAGTATGGAGCATACCTTCTTGATTCTAGTAGCATCCCAGTTTCATTGAAAGTCTTCTCTCAGAGAGAATTTGTATTGTGCAAGAATTTCATTACGGTAGCAACTTCGGTTGGGCATATTATATTTGAGCCGCGTTTGTTAGTTGTTTGGATTACCGGCTGGTAAGGGATGTTGACTTAAACTTCGATGGACGAACATTGATAAAATGTCTGTATATGTAAGTTAATCGATATTTGAACATTGTTTGTTCATTCGCAGGTGTATAGCAACGGTTGTAGTGATAGTACTTCGCATGGGCTTCCTGGTGAGGCGCCGACAGTACACAAGGACGCTATCAAGCAACTGCATCCTGAGACCTAACCGAGACCACAATCTGACGAGGAATACACCGTGAGTTATATGGTTTATGTAGATTTATGTCTTTTTTAATTATATCTATACTAGATTTAATAACTTTTAAACTTTCGCGTTGCATGATTAAAATAAGTGTAAAATACAGGTATTAACGCGATCATGCTTATTTACCTTAAATAGCTTAACGTAAACTCGACTGGGTTTGACCAGCCGTGGTCACAAGCAGACTGAAGAGGGTCCCTCCTCACTATTAAAATAAAAAAAACACAAATTTCAATAGAGAGGAGGGCTTCAAATTATTGTAAGGTCGGGATACGAGAGAGGATAGAAACGCTCTGACTGCTAAGTAATAAATGTCTTTATTCAATAACACACATAGTTTATATGGCTTATATTCCGATGTTAAATGCTTACATATCTATAGGTTACATACTACACTACACCTTCCCCGAAAGGAGAAAATAAAATAATTATTACATTATTATTTTATTTAAATGTCTAGTACACAAAATATAAAACGGTTTATCATCCTTTTATTCGGATTTACCTTAATTACATTTAAAGATAACAAGATAATATAAAAGTAATATGAAATATAATAAGAGTCTAAATGACAAAAAAAAAATAAAAAAATATTTACCTTAAAAGTACATTTTAAGTAGGTTCATTAAGTCATCGAGTGATTGGCACGTGCTCGATAATATACTTAGGTAATACAAGTGTAAAATGAATTATATAACTTAGTCCTATTCTTATGTACTATTATATCTATTTTACCATCATCTTTTAATATTTCAGCATTTGGTGTAACATCTTTAATTGCAACGTAAGGTCCTTTAAAAATATTATGAAGTTTGGTACCTGTTTCGTTATTTACTAGAATCAAGTCGTTATTCTTATACGTCACAGGGTTACAGGCTAAGTCATACTTTTGCTTTCTAAGTAATTTGCTTTGTAATAGATTTTGATTTTTGCAAGGTTTGCAATCTGTACTTTAACTCAAGGGGATAACTGTCGTAATTGTAAAGAGGATCTATTTTATTTTGAGTTAAATTGGAAGGGATATTGCATTTCTTTTCGAATAGTTATTCGAATGGTGTAAATTTAGTAGAAGTATGAACGGAAGTATTGTATGCGAAACACCAAAACGGTAGCCATGTACTCCATGACTCTGAGTGGATATTTGTTTGAACTCTCAAGAAATTTCCTAAATCTTTATGTGTTACCTCCACGGATCCTAAGCTTTGATGGTGGTAGGCAGTGGAGCTTAAAGTTTCTATTTGCAGTAGTTTACAAGTTTCCTTAAAAATAGAAGACAAAAACTCGCTACCTCTATCCGTAGCAATTCTAGCTGGTATACCAAATCTTAGAATAAAATTATTTACGAACTTCTTCGCTATCTCCTCAGAACTTTTCGATTTCATAGGATAATCTTCGACATATTTACTTAATTCGCACTGAATACTCAAAATATAAGAATTATTATAATAATCTCTATCTAAGGGTCCTACAACGTCAAGGAAAACTTTTTCCATTGCCGAATTAGCGATGGTGGTGACAACCAAAGGAGCTATGCTTCTGTTTCTGGCATTGTTCACATTTCTTAATAAATGCTGTAACATCATTTTTAAGACCTGGCCAAAAATAATATTTCTTGATATTATTGTACATCCGTCTTATACCAGCGTGGCCACTCGTTGGAAGAAGATGGAAATCGATCAATATTATTTTTCGGTCGTCTTTATCTTGAATTGTTCTAACATTGTTCAAAATACATATTCGCGGTCCGGACCAATTTCTATACATTTTTTTTTTACTTCGTTAATTATTTTCTTAATAAAATCATCATATATTCCGCATCGTATAAAAATTAACTCGTGCACATTAAGTTTCTCGCAAAATATGCTCAGTTCCCTCACAAAAGCGCTTGGCGTCAGTTGCGATTGGGATACTGGATTTATAAATAATGTCATTTTCGATGACGAACAACAAAATATATCATTTTCTAACTCTATCGCGTTAGATTTACGTAATTGTAGTAGTTTAAAGTTATCGATAAACTTTAATTCTACAGAATTCCTCGGTTTACTATGAATTTCTACAACTCTTGGTTGCGCAGGCCAATCGTTAGTAGGAATTAAAGCACTCGGAGAAATCTGAGACTTGTGAGACTCTTTACGTTGGGATCGCGTCATGACTGTGATTATGCTTTCATGCTTGTTTTTAAATCCGCTGACGTAATCGGTAACCGTGACATTGCATCAGCTACAATATTTTCTGAACCTTTAATATATTCCACTATAAAATCGTATTCTTCGAGTAAGAGCCTAAATTTCATAAGACGGCTAGATGGATCTCGCATCCCGAATAGATATACAAGAGGCTTATGATCGGTTTGGATTATAAAAGTTCGACCGTATAAATAGGGATGAAAATGTTTAACTGCCCATACTATCGCCAGCAGCTCTTTTTCACTGTGGGATAGTTATGCTCTGCTTTGTTTAAATTTCTGCTAGCGAACGCTATCGGTTTTTTATTCATATTACACAAAACAGCACCCACTGAATGCTTGGAGGCATCAGTTTGAAGTATAAGCTTATTATTTGGTGAAAAATCAGGATACTGAAGTACAGGAAAGGAGGAAATAATAGTTTTTAACCTAGAAAATGCAGTTTGGCATTAGTTATTCCAAACAAACTTAATGTTTTCTTTGTTAAACGAGTTACATGATATGCTATGTTAGCAAAATTCTTAATAAATTTTCGATAGTAATTAGCGAAAGCCACGATTTTAATTAATTCTTCTAAATTTTTCGGAGATGGCCAATTACTCAACGCTTGAATTTTTGCTGGGTCAGGAAGAACACCTTCACTTGATATTACGTGTCCTTAATATAATTTTTTTTTTAATAAAGTGCATTTATATGGATTTAGCTTTAAATTTACTTAGCATAATCTAGTAAAATTATCTATGAGATTCTTATTGTGTTTTTGTAGAGAGTTGCCGAAAATTACAAGGTCGTCTAAATAAACTAAAAATTTTTCGTATGACAGACCTGACATTGTGACTGACATCATTTTCGTAAAAGCGTTAGCACTAGTCCTAACTCCTTGTGGAATTCTCGTCAGCTGGTGCTGTCCTGATAAGGATGCAGTACATTTTTTACTTGTGCCATTGTCCGAAATTTTAAAATGTCCTGAACAGAATGCAGTGTATTTCCGACTGGCATGGTCGAGTTCGCATTGATAATACCGACTGGAAAGATCGAGAGTAGAAAAATATACAGAACCGGAAAGGGAGTCTAATATTTCGGTAATATTTGGAAAAGGGAATTTATCATCTTGTATGCAATTGTTTAATTTTCTGTAGTCTATTACTAAACGCCATTTTTTATTGCCTGAGTTATCCATTTTTTTAGGAACTAATAACAACGGGCTAGACCACTCGGATTGACATGGTTCAATGATACAATCTCGCAACATGTTACTAATCTGCTCGTGTACTTCACGTTTTTGCGAATGCGGGATTCTATATGGTTTACTAAAAACAGGTTGAGCATTCGGTTTTAAACAAATATTATGTTTGTAAATATTTGTTGTGGTTAACTTGTCACCTGGTAACAAAAATATGTCCGAAAATTTTGCACAAATGTTTTCCACAGCCACTTGTTCCTCATTGTTCAAATGGTCTAAAGATAATAAACTAAATAACTTTTTAACACGATCTGCATTCGCCTGTTTACATTGCTCAAAAGAGCATATGTCATAATCAGTAATTCTATGTATATTTGGTTTAATATGATTAAGGCAAACTTCATTCTCATTGGTATTTAAGAATAAAATAGGTATCATGCCATTTAAAGGTTTAACTAGTGCGCTAGCGTGAAATATTCCATCTTGTAATTCGGATGAACACACAAGGCATTCATCGATATAGTCTGTTGGTATATACTGTATAGATTCGGATCTGGGTGGTAAGGTAAAATTCTGCGGACAAGTTTCCTGATATGATTTTAGACATAATGTAGTTTAGACACTCTTATTTAGGTAATCATCATTTAGTGTTAAAGTTCTAGAACTAATATCTAATATTGCATTGTACTTTGTAAGAAAATCTTGACCTAAAATAGCATGTGCCTTACACGGCAAAGAATTAAAAACATAAAACTTCTGATTAAATACATGTCCTGTTGAAATAAAACAATTACTGAGTGTTAAATAAACATATCCAATTGCCTTTATTTCACCGCCGATTCCGCTTATCGTAATGTTCTCTTTATGTAACGGTGTATTTAATTTGATAGTATGTTTATATTTTATAGCACTAATGGAAGCTCCGGTGTCAATTAAAAAAGAATAGTTATATCTATCTACGTACAATTCAATGCAACAAGTACTATTACTTGCCCAAATAAAACCTTTATTCACGAAAAAACTTGCTTTTGTCCTCATTAGTATTGGTTTTAGCAGGCTCGTCGTTCAGTACGTTAATATTTGCGTTTCGGCGCACTGTTGGATGACCTCGATAGGTATTGTATCTATTATTAGAATTGAAAAACCTACGATGATGAGTAGATGGTCCTCGATTATAATTCTGGAAGGCACGACCTCTGCCTCCTTGGAAGAACGTAGCGCCACGGTGATTGTTGGGTCTGCCATAGCTTCCTTCATGCAGCGCAACCATAGAGTTCCGAGTCGATTTCGCATGATCTTCTAAGTTAACGTAGATACTGGTCCTAATTCATATTCTCGTCGTCCTTTGTAGCTGGAGTGGCTTGAGTCCCAGTAGTACACGTTGGGCACCTGGTTCTTTCTGCAGTCTCTCTGTGTTCACGCCTACTGAATGACCTTCTCAAAGTTTGACATATGATTTGATCGTTAATCCAAGTATGGTGGCAGTTCTTGTAGCATCTATAGACAAAATATACAGCTAACACCAGTACAAGTCCCAAAATTATCATCATCACTATACTTATTGCCGAGAGATGGAATTGCATTTGTTCCGTATTTGCTGTATTCGTTGAACCAATGCCATTTTGGTTAATAATCACTTCCTCTTTTTTAGGAGTAAAGGAATTGCACATTTTTAAAGTTCAAGGTTTTCACGAACCGCGCAGCGTATACTTGAGTCGACACCCCATATCAAAACCTGGCCGGTCGCCATGTAAGGTCGGGATACGAGAGAGGATAGAAACGCTCTGACTGCTGAGTAATAACTGTCTT
This sequence comes from Thumatha senex, assembly GCA_948477245.1. Lineage (NCBI taxonomy): Eukaryota > Metazoa > Arthropoda > Insecta > Lepidoptera > Erebidae > Thumatha > Thumatha senex. Next base: position 1,544,926 of record OX419740.1, on the reverse strand, counting down.
TAATGTCTTTATTCAATAACACACATAGTTTATATGGCTTATATTCCGATGTTATATGCTTACATGTCTATAGGTTACATACTACACTACATTATCTACGACGTGGAATCCAGTCATTGATATCACACTACCTTGTTGTTTTGTACAGTCGGGTAACGCTCGGAATACGGACGGCCTACTACATTGTCAGTGTTGTGTGTACTGGTGCGTGTATAGACAATATGAGGGTAGATTCAGACGATTCTACCTCACAATCGTAGTGACACTGCCTCTTCAGTCCGCTTGGGACCACGGCTGGTGCAACCCAGTCGAAACGTCACCTATATTTTACACTTATTTTAGATTTAATAAAACTATATTATGGAATTTTAAACATGTGAAATCTCACGAGTTATATATTATTGGAATTAATTGTTTACATATTTATAGATTTAATTAAATAAATAAACATTATACATATATTAGTATTTTGTGATTTTGTGTAGTTATGTACTCTATAACAATATGGGTATTTTTTACTAGATGCTTTAAAGTAGTTGGAATGGGACTATTTTCACTTTTAAATTGATATTTTTTTTTTAAGTTAACAAATAATTATATGGGTTTCATTTGGAATAGTCCGATTAGTTTTGAGATTCTTTTTCGCGGAATTGACGGTCAACGGTCCAACTGAACGACCAAGAATACGTTAATGTCTTTGTTTTTAGTTTTAGTGTATTACGAGGGGCCTAGTTTGATATTTGCCGGTTTTTTTATTCTTTTGAAAGTAAACTATCGTCCGGTAGTCAGCACCGTTAGAGCCGATGCACACTGGCTTCTTTTAATATCCGCAACCGGCGACCTTGAGACTGCGTCGATACTGTGTCGCGCTCGGTCGCCGCATCTTGCTTCCACCAAGTTACTAAGTCGCCGGTTGAGGATACTAAAAGAAGCTAGTGTGCGCAGGCCCTTAGGAGATGAGGTCGCTTGGATCCCGACGATGTTGGTGGAGTTCTTATGCGGTGTTGCGTGTACAGCAGTAGTATATATGTGTGTGGCGCGGCAGGTCGCAGCAGCAGACGGCTACAGGCGCGTCGCCGCCGTCGCGCGAGCCGGCCAGCGCGGCTCTGGGCACGGGCTCGCCCGAGCACGCGCGTGAGTTCGCCTCACACTCACCCTCACACTCACTGCACTGTAGTCCTACCACGCACACCACCATTGTTTTTATACCACTGAGGTGGCAGACAAGCATACCGCCCACCTGATGTAAAGTGGTCACCGTACCCTATGGACGTTTGCAACACCAGAGGTGCAGCACTCGCGCTGCCGACCCTTTCAAAACCCAAAGATGTTGCTCGCTCCCCCTCCCTCGCGCATACTACACATCAAACTACTACTACTACTACACTACTACTACTACATCAAACTAATGCAGATATGGAAGGGGGTAACGATACTAAGCGGGTTTTGTGTTTTAACGGAGTAGTGAGATTTTCAAATAGCAGTAATATACCAACAATAATCTTATGTTATTGTGTATGTATTTTCATTTTAATTCAATAAAAATACCACATGCAACGTTTATGTGCCAACTGTATGAGAAAATCGCATACACGACCTGTCAGTTGCCTACTATTTGTCTGTAGTAATTAATATAATAAGAAAAGGATAACGCCCCCTGACACACTTCATTGTATGAGCTATATAGCGTAGGACATCTCTAGTAAAGGAGTGCGCGAATGATAATGATTGACCTTGTTCTGTGCTAGCTACTTTTAACATCGACAATCGACTATTTTTTCTCTCTTTTTGGACGCTAAATGCGACAATCAAACGCTCAACATTTAAATCGCCAGTCGCGGCGACTGAGTGACTAAAGCGTGTAATTCCAATACCACGTCCGAACGTAAGAAATCGTGAAATGGCAATACAGCATCGGAGTAATCACCAAAACGCGCAATTCCGAAACTGTGTTCGAAATCCTTGTCATCGGTACCCATGTAAAATAGCTAGTCTGCTGTGTCCCCGAGGCGTTTTCCTAATCAAACATCATCGACCACGCCACACGCGACTTACTGTCGACGATCGATCGATCCTACTTAAACAAATTAGGATAAATACTTCTATTTTCAAACAAGAATGACTCCATTACAGACACTTTTACCTTAATTTATCACAATCACATTCAAAATATTTATATTTTTTATTTAATCATTTATATTTTAATACTAATTATATTAATCGCTCGCTAAAATTATTGTAAGATATATAACATAAATCTCTTTTACAATTTGATTAAATGAAAGTTTTATTTCCAGTGGGTGATTTTGTTCGGCGCACCCCTTATACCGCTAATTCGCCGCACGACGATCCCTTTTTATTAAGGTAAGATGTTCACCTGAATTCGTAAATGTTTTTCATATTTATTACTACCTCATCCTCTGCGGCTTATATAGTTTTATTACCTATTATATCCCTTTAAAAAGTGAGTACTCTCTGCTTCCTTAGTTGATGACTACAACATACATCATGTCCAAATTTAAGTCAAATCATAATGTACCGATCCGAGATGTCTGCGGTTGATATATTACTTGTGTAAATGTATAACTCTGAGAACAGCTCGCGTGTAAACTTGTCTCTGATAGTTTTTTTTTCTGGGGTAAAAGTAATTTATGACTTAAATCAATGAATAATCACGCCAAGCTCTTGAATCTTTGATACAACCCAAACAGACAGTTTAAGAATGGTCCCTCTAGTTGCGATCAAGCCACGTAGTACAAGTTTGGGTTCGGGCGGCAGGTCGGCGCGCCTGCAGCTGGTGAGTCGCCGCCTGCCGCACGCCGCGCTGCACTCGCCCTGACGCGGCACGCACTCACCAGCCAGGTTCATTGGTTACCTCACCGCACCCGCCTCAGGGGACCGTACATTGCAATGTTTCCTTAAAATACCTCACAATGTTTGAAATACCAACAAATTATGTGGGAATGTATGTGATCGCTCTAGTATTAAAAAATCGTTAAAGCATTTTAAAGTTTCGCGATGCATTTCACGCCAGTAGAGACTTAAGTATTAGATTAGTGCCAAATTAGTTTAGTTAGTTGTGTTACTTAATTTATTTTAGTTTAGCTTGGTTGAGCGGAGTTCATTGTGATGTGAGTACTTAAATATATTAGAATTGTTATTTCCAGCCATAAAATAATATATTTTCTTCAGTATTCACCTTACAGTGAACTGAGCTAATCTAAGAATAAAGGTTATGAATCCGTATTTGGTTGTTATCCTCCGCCTATGACTGTTGTAGAGAGAGCGGCGTGTCAAAATGGAGAGACTTCTAAAGGTTGTCTCCCACTTAACCACTCGCACCAGTATTGTTACGCGTCTTTCATTCGCATTGACAAACAACTCGAGTCACATTTTCGTACGGGCCAACGATACCCAGCAATAAACCAATTCTTGCCTTATATACACTCAAAATGTAAATAGATATTTAGATGTATGTATTTTTGACATAATTAAATTTTTAGGTACTGTAACTTGACATAATGTTAGCTGTTATTTTTCTACAATAAATTATAGGTCCTTTTTCTGGGACTATGTCAACTATGTATAACTATGGAATTTTCTAACGATTATTTTTATGAATGTGTATTGTTGATTTTATTTAGTTTTTGAAGCGCAATCGAATGTGTACGCCGTTATAACTAATGAAAATTAAATTCATCCAGTATTATGTAAATGATCTAATAAATTTATACATTGTCACAGTAGCGGTTTAAGCTAGTGCTCATCATAAACTTTTGAACAATTAATTTGTAAATTCCGCACATCTTCATGCCATGTTAAGCATAATATTAGTTTAATAATCGACGTACATAGTTAAATTCTTAGTTTTATTCGAACGCACAGTACAAGCTAGTTGTAAGTTAGGTTAGAGCGACACGAACTGACGACCGACCGTTCGAACGTTCCGTGTAATTGTTATAGAGCGCACTTGCACGAGAATTTGATACACCTTTTTGAAAGTTACTAAGCGCTCTAGTGGGTGTCGACCCTGCTTTAAAGCTCTTTAAATATGGATACAAACATTCCTACTTTTCTTTCGAATTTATGTTATTTTATTTTTGTTTTATGTCAATTCTCGTGCAGGTAAACGAGCCGATTTTCCTGATAGTAAAACAAAATGTTACTGTTGACGTGCAAAATGAACACATTTTACGTATTTTGTGTAGTATATTCAGTTAAAAATTATAAACTGTGGTCAGTTTTCATTGAACTGCTCCTAGCAGCCTTTTTATTATTGGAAAAAAATATATATTACCATTTGCTCAATTATGCTGATATTTTTTTTTTTTTGTATATTTTCGATTGTCTTGTACGAAACTACCGTCACACAATGATCTCTACCGCACGTCCAACAGTAGCAGTTGTTGTAACTATAGACAATATTGTTAAAGCCAAAGCAAATTAAAGTATTAAGAAGCTGTGTTGTTTTATCGATTCCAATATTTTGTGTAGAGAGCTCAAGAAGAAATATGTCGACTGCTCGATACTGCTTAATATTATAATTAAATACATACATACATACATTTGACATCAGTATTAGCTACAAATCAAAAATACTTTTCAAAACAAGTCCTGCTAAATTTGATTATAACAAATTTCTAAATAGTATTTCAATAGATTTTTATATGAGTTAATGTCAAAAGTAATAGTATTAATTTTCACCACCCTATCCCCACCACACCGCCAAAAAGAAACCCACTCGCGGTCTTCTGGACTGTCCCAATAACTTGCAATATAATTTTATGTTATAAGGATTACGTGACCAAAGATTTTAATTAAGTGGTAGTTTAGTTTCAAAATATATACATGTAAGTAAACGACATTGATGGACATATATAACCTTTATTAAAATTTCACAAACAAATTTGACACCACCAAGTTTCTAGTCACACTCGAGCAACAAATATAGCACGTGCCATAAAAGCTCTCTAATGAACTTCGCACTATTTGCCTCAGTCAGTAACTTTAAAATAAATATTCACATAAGAAAATGTGATATAAATTAGTGTCAATAATTAGAATTAGGTTCAAGATTCAATTCGAAAAACTGTTTTTAACGACTGGGGCAATAATGCGAGATTACGAACACATTCTACAAGTAATGACATTATAATTATATATGGTTATTAAAATAAAGGTAAATATTTTCTAAAACGCCTCTTTTCATTCAAGCCTTATTTTTCAGTTCGCAGTGACACACCGGGTTCTTACACCGGAACCCCTCAATCGGTGGCAGTGAGCAAGTCTATACAAACAGACGTGTTATCCGTTATTGAAAGAGTAAACAATAATATGTACTAAAGTTGTATTCGACGAGAGCCACTATCTACTATTTAGGACGTTTTTGATGAGAACCAGTCCCACTCGGAACGTACTGTACGAGTGTGCCTGCCTTAATGGGTGACATGGTGCGGCAAGTGCATCACTCTGTATATTTTAGGTAAGTCATAACAACTTGACAATGGGACATCTGGATGAGATATTACTTTATAAAGATGGATTTGGAAGTACAAATAATTACCAAGTAGATCCATACCTTTGAGTCTCGTCTCTGCAGACCGTTGGCAGGGCCAATCTTTTTATATTCTTCAGTAGAATTCTGCGGTTGACTACTCTTTTGTTTCGAGGGTCCAGGCTGCGTAACACACCATAAGTAATTATACTATCTAAAAAAAACTACTAAACTATCTTTACGCTGTATCCCTGACGGGGTAGTCAGAGAGGACAGATCTGTTAGGCTTCGCGATTCATGCATACTTCTTTCGCTTCTTCAAGATTCATCAATTGCTTCAGACACGCACGTCTGGGTATCCGAGTACTTTTGACCTTACCGTTTTAGAGCAATTTGCTCACGATGTAAATCTCGGCCTACCCTGACTCCTTCTACCCTCTACTTTTGCACAATATAAATTCGTCGTCAGTCGTTCCTCACTCATTCGTTGGACGTGTCCAAACCAACGGAGCACGCCCTTTTCCAGCTTAACGCTGACACTTTCTTTCAAACCTGCCGTATTGCGTATATTCGATCAGCCAAAGTTACGCCGCACAATTTTCGAAGTGATTGCATCTCCACAGCATTCTATTTACTTTCATGCATCTGGTGACATACCCAGGTTTCGCTACCGTAAAGCAAAGTTGGCACTAGCACTGCGTTATGAATTGCCAGTCGTGCTTCTTTTACAATACTTTGTCGCTTTACTAATTGGGATAAAGCACCGTTAACTTTGTTTCCGGCAGCTACTCGCCGTTCTACATCCGAATCACATCTTCCATCCGCGCTAAACATACTCCCTAAATACACAATTTCATTCGCTTGCTCTAGACGTATACTATCCACTCATACACTACTAGAGCACGTAGCTGTCGTATCGTCTCGGTACATACCTCAGCTACATCCTGCAAGCCAGCTCTCTTCTGGTGCGTCTCGCCGGATTCGTCTTCTTTTTGGTCCTTCGAGCCGGGTGGCACAGGATACACGTAGTCGGGGTCGGGACGAGAGCCGTCCCACGGCGCGTGGTGGCGCATGTGCTCGGCGATGGGCTCGTAGAGCGGCGGCATCGGGTACAGCCGGTGCATCTTGCAGTATTTCTGTATAAAACATTACGTATAAGAGGGTATACATAGATATCCCTTATCGGTCTATTACACAAAATACATTGTTGACAAATTTCCATATTTGTGACAATTTATTAAAATAAAAATTTTCAACAGCAGGTTACCACAGCCTGCATTTGTCCATTTCAACACGGCAATGGGCTCACCACTTACGTGGGACAAAAATGAATACGGTGAAATGTGGGCGTTTAATATGCCTTTGCCTACTCCTTCGGGGATAAAGGCGTGACAGTATGTATGTATGTATTATTAAAATAATCTTGTAAAATTTCTCACGATTATCTTACACTATTCTTAATCATTTTTAGAAACATTTAAGAATTAAAAATTGCCACGTATAATCGTGATCTCTACCCTACCCTAATTATTTATAACAAAAGTACGCTGTAGGTACCTATACCTAAGTTAGTAGGTAGATAATTATACCTATCTAACTAATTACTAGCATGTATCCGTCATGTGTGAACCTAAAAAGTAGAATTAACTCTTTAAAACTATTATAATTGGTCTGGAGTACCAGAGAGCGAGCATGGCAGTCGGGGGGTTGGAATTTTGCTGTCCTCGCGATTGGCCTCCGGTATGTACGAGTACAAACTGGTAGGTCCTAGAATCCTCTGGATCCGTGTAAAACTTGGTTTGACGAAGATTTTCCTGGTAGCTGCTTACGCGCCAGTATCTTCGTCGAACGCGAGTGAGCTAGAGGACTTCTGGGAGAGTATGAGAGAAGCTCTAAATGTGATAGAAGGAAATGAAAGACTTATAGTATGTGGAGACTTGAATGGATGGGTGGGTACCGTTCGCGATGGTTTTAAGTCGGTACTCGGGAAGTATGGGGATAAAAGGGTGAACGACGCTGGCAAGCTAATACTGGCATTTTGTAAGGAAAAGGATTTGTTTGTGGCGAACACAATGTTCAACCACAAACAAATTCATATGTATACGAGGAGATGTAAGTCAAAGAGAAGCATGATAGATCTATTCCTAATGGATAGTCGGCTCCGTAAACAGGTGATGGACACAAGGATTTATCGAGGCGCTGAGCTGGGATCAGACCACTACCTAGTCATAACTAGGATTAGGGGTCTGTTCGCGGGTTGGCGTCATCGTACCGAGTGAACCTGAGCCGACTTATAGCATCAAAAGCTGGAAGCTGCAGGATGCATCCATTAGGCATAAATATAATGAAAGGGTAGCCGAAAAGCTTGGCGACGTCAATGTAAGCAGTGAGAATGTGGAAAGTGTATGGCAGAACCTTAGGGACAGTATGATAAATGCCGCTGTGGAAGTGTGTGGAGAAACGAAAAGAGGCAGTAGTAATAAGCGTAATGCATGGTGGAATGAGGAAGTGAAAGAAGCAGTTCGAATGAAAAAGAAAGCATGGCTAGACTACTTAGCCTCGCGGAATGATTTTAATATGGAAGAGAGATACAAGCTGCAGAAAGTCACTGATAGAAGAAGCTCGTGAAAGGTGCAGAATGAAAGCGGATGAAAGGTTGTCGTCCAATTTCCGGGATAATGCCAAGCTCTTCGGGAAAGAGTTAGGCAAGACCCGGAGTTGTTCGGCAATCTGCAGTATGAATAAAGTGCTTAGTGTTAACAATGACGTCCTAACAGACCAAAGTGACGTCCTGCAGAGATGGAGTGAATATTATGGAAAGATGTATGCAAGAAAAGACAGAGATGCCACATCGGGAAGTGGAGCTCACTTCGATGCTCCGGAACCCGATGTCCTTGAAGTCATTAGTATGAAAGAAATAGAACAAGCGATAAGAAGTATGAAATGTGGTAAGGCTGCGGGAAAAGACAGAGTTACTGCTGAGATGATCAAGTACGGTGGGTCGCGTGTCTGGGACACACGTACTACAACTACATACAACTACAGACATAGTCTGTTATGCAACTTGTGCTGGCGGACGGGTGAGGCGGACGGATGACTGGCGAGTGGCAGTTGTAGTACTTATTTACAAAGGGAAAGGGTCGCGCCTAAACTGCTCCAGCTACAGGGCGATCAGCTTGGTCAGCTTAGCTAGTAAGGTGTATGCAAAGGTTATAACGGCACGAATGCAAGAAAAGTCTGAAGGTATTTATGGGAGGCTCAATGCGGATTCCGACGTGGAAGAGGTTGCATGGATCAAGTGTTTTCTCTCCGCATGATCGCGGAAAAGTTTCTGGCTCTTAGCCAGAAGGTTTTCTGCGCTTTTGTGGATCTAGAGAAAGCATTTGATAACGTTGTGAGAGAAACGCTGTGGGACTTGCTGCCAGGATATGGTGTGGACGGCTCGCTACTGCGGGCAATACAGTCGCTTTATAGGGACTGTAAGGCTTGCGTGCGAGTAGGGGGGGGATGTGTCACCTCTTTTTGATGTCTGTACAGGCGTCAAACAGGGATGTGTCATGTCCGCCTGGCTGTTCATAGTGTATCTGGACAGTTGCCTGCAGAAGTTGAAAGATTTTAATATGGGTGTGAATTTGGGTGACTTTACAGTAAACTGTCTGCTGTACGCTGATGATGCGGTGCTCATGGCCTCATCAGAAGCCGACCTACAGGCATTAGTCACTAATATGAAAGAGGGGTGTGAAAGTAAGGGTCTCCGCTTGAATGCAAGTAAAACTAAGGTTCTAGTATTTGAAAGAGGTGACGTAAGAACTAAATGCGAGATTAGGGTAAACCAGGACCGTCTAGAGCAAGTGAATGAAATTGTGTATTTAGGAAGTATGTTTAGCGCGGATGGAAGATGTGATTCGGATGTAGAACGGCGAGTAGCTGCCGGAAACAAAGTTAACGGTGCTTTGTCCCAGTTAGTAAAGCGACAAAGCATCGTAAAAGAAGCACGAATGGCGATTCATAACGCAGTGCTAGTGCCAACTTTGCTTTACGGTAGTGAAACCTGGGTATGTCAGCAGATGCATGAAAGTAAATTGAATGCTGTGGAGATGCGATCACTTCGAAAATTGTGCGGCGTTACCTTGGACGACCGAATACGTAACGAAGTGATACGCAATATGGCAGGTTTGAATGAAAGTGTCAGCGTTAAGCTGGAAAAGGGCGTGCTCCGTTGGTTTGGACACGTCCAACGAATGAGTGAAGAACGATTGACGAAGAATATATATTGTTCAAAAGTAGAGGGTAGAAGGAGTCAGGGAAGGCCGAGACTTACATATGAAGACCACGTGAGCAGATTGCTCAAAAACGGAAAGGTCAAAAGTACTCGGATACCCAGACGTGCGTGTATGAAGCGATTGATGAATCTCGAAGAAGCGAAAGAAGTATGCATGGATCGCTAAGCCTGGCGATCTGTCCTCTCTGACTACCCCGTCAGGGATACAGCGTGAAGATAGTTAAAACTATTATAGTAGGGGAGGTAGCGTGAATGCTCACTAGGATTTTTGTACCGGCTGATACCGTAGTGGTCGAACCAAAAGTTATAAATTGCCAATTAAGCTAGACCTTCAAATCGTATAAGCGGCCATTCAACTCAAAGGTCTATGTTAATTGGAATTGATAGGAGATACTAACATCAACAGTTCTGTGGAGTGCGAAATCAGGTCGTCCATGTCGCTTGGCCTCTTGGATGAGATGTGCTGCGTGCGTGAGAAGCTTGTTGTCATCGTGGCGGATCTTTTTCTCCGCCAGCTCCCCGTAGAAGTAGCGCGTGTCGGCGCGCTCCTGAGCCTCACTCGTGTCGCGCTCTTTCTGTTCTCAACACCATCATATGTCTTTACTTAAGATTATAAACCTGAAGAGTTTGTTTGATTGAACGGGCTAATCTTAGGAACTACTGATCGGATTAAATAAAAATAGTTTTGTATTGGATAGCCCATTTGTCGAGAAAGGCTATATATCACCACGCTACTACCCTGGACAGCAGAACAGTAATTATAAATGTCAACATATCCGACAATTATTTATGCATTATTGTAGAATTTATAAGCGACGGGATTAAACAGGGGCGACGGTAGTTCGAAGTATGTCACGGGCGAAGCCGTTGGGGTCACCTAGTCTAGGGTGTAATGGAAGAAGGTTCAGATATATATAGACTGTTTATGTTGTTGATTAATGGCACTTGGTCACATCATTTCAGGAGATTAAAACCAACGTCGGAAGGGTCTCTTGACCATCGTCACTACATTCTATGTTGTGCTGTGCGCAGTAGTTTTCTGCAATCTTCCCAAGTTCGACCTCATGGGCATACCCTACGTATCTACAAACTATTTATAATAGCTTTAGATACCTTATTACCTAGGTATTACCAACTTACCCAAAGTTTTAGAATATCCTCCTTATAGGCTTTAACTTTACGGTTTTTCTCCTCTCGTAGGTTTTCTTTATACTGCTCATACAGTTCTGCATTTTTGAACCTGAAAGCCCAGTTCCAACAGCAAAGGTCAATTGCATTACCCACTTTAGAAAATTTGTGTAGGCAAGTTTGTAACTGTGGGGTGTGGGTGGTAGAATTGAATTGAATTACCTATATTTATTTTCAGATAATAAAATCCATATTTTAGAGAGGTAGAGCACGTTGGAAAAGCGAAGAAATTTATTAACAAAGTGTTACAATACCTGTTCATGACTTCAAATTGTCGCCTAACTTTGGACTCATGCTCTCGTTGCGCCTCATCCCGCAGGAACTTTGCTCTTAAATCTTTTCGTTCTTGTATGTTCTTTTGGTTTTTCCTCCAATCTGCGGCATGTCGAGCGTCTTCGCTGTGACATAATTATAAGAGAAAAATATTTGGAAAATCTGTCAATGGCTTAGTGTAGGTGGTCCAGACAATTTAAGCTTGGGGCGACTCACCCGAGTGGACTACTAGTCTACTTAGCGGACAAATCATATCAATTTGCTATTACTACGCTTACTTTTACCTCTGTGATATCATTAAGTAGATATTCAATGTGACACCCGCCTTCATTTATTATTAACTGACTATTACAACTTACTGACTATTTAGGGACTTAATCGACTAATTATAGTTACAAACATATGTTTATTACACATTTCATACTCCAGTGGTGGAGGGGTCATTCGTGAAATCGTGTCATTTCTCCAAAAAATGATTTGATGAATTTGCAATATTTTATTATTTCTAAATTATGTTGTGTTATGGCAATCGGATGTGATATGTTAAATATGAATCTTGCTTCCGCATTCTATCACGTCCGACTCCAGGAATGCCCTACCTATCACCTTTTACATTCATTTTCATTTCATTTCATTCATTCATTTTACACCCTGTTTACAACATGTAAATCACTCGCTGTAGCAATTGAGCAAGATATTTTCCCCGTGTACCTACCAGTGGGACTACGGGTAACACCCCATAATACAGTACCCAAACACCCCATAGTGCCTACAGTAGCTGGTAGGTATGCTTACATTGCCAACTTCTCTTTGATGGCCTTGTCAAGTATGGCTTGCTCTTTGGCATCTCGAGCTGCGTCACCGGACTCCAACTTGGAACTGATGGCTTCAAGAATACGTAGTTTTTCATTTTTAACCTAAACCAAAACAACCGGTTACCTACTTTGATATTAAGTACTAGTTCAGTTTGAGTAAATAGATACTTATTACTTGGTCAACCAATATAGAATAGCCTACCTACTCTACTACCTATTTATCGTATCTAAATGCTTTTATTGAATTATTTTGTGACACTACTGCTACACTATGTTTTTTTTGTAGGTAGGAACTTATCAATTAACTACAAATGCTTACCTCTGCTTCAGTTTGTTTCCTTTTACGCTGTATCCTGGCACGGGATTTATTGAGTACTTCTATTAATCGATCGTCCATTTTGTCAAGGGCCATCTGTTCTTGCTTTCGTGCGTTAGTTTCCGCCTTTGCTTGATTCATGTCGTTGAAGATTCGGAGCTTCTCGCGTTCTTTCTGAAAACGTGTCATAAAGGCACAACGCATACTACCTAAATCGGAAATTAGCTGCACCAACTTGCACTATCATCATGTATTTAGAAATATTCTGAAATACTGTAAGCTTAATAATGACTGCAGTTTATGTGAAGACGACATAACTTACAAAATCCTCCTCAAAGTCTTTTAAGGCTTTCATCTCTTCACTTGCTTTAATGTTGTCAATTTTCTGCAGGTTAAGCTCTGTCTCATATTCTTTACGGTTTCGTTCTGCCACTTCATGAGCTCTGTGTATAAAAAATAGGTACTAAGTACTTATTATTATTCCCCGCCTAATATATTTTTGAAAGGTTTAAATCGATAGGTATATCGTATTTTGGCCTTAGTAACAAACAAAACTATTAACTACACTCAAAACGAAGCAGAACAACACCGAGCAATGTCTTTCATTTCAACTTCCAAAATGGTATTAAAAACATAACGCACTGTTCAAGAATTTCCTTCTGATGTTGTTTATTGGCGGCGAACCGTCTCTTCTTCCTGAGTGCTATGAGGTCATGCCATTCCTTGGCTTTTCGGATAATTTCGTCGTCGTTTTGCCGCTTCTTTTCATCTTCTTCACGCTGACGATCATTTGCGAAATTTATTTGTTCTATGCGCTCTTTCTGGATGGCTGTTTCTATAACTGCACTGTGGAAAATCGATTAAAATAAATATTTTGGGACAGTTTACACCGAACCATCCTGCATTTAATATTATATTGGAATACATTTTATATAAATCATTTAAAAATTACATTTTAAAACCATATAAATTAATTTCTACTTCGGATAGAAATCTGTTAGCTACCTATTCGTAGTTGAAGCATACAGGTATTGTATCTAGGTACAGATTTATCTTACCTCAGTAGCAGCTTTGGAGCATCTTTACTTTTGAACATGAAGTCTCTGGCGTTGTACATGAGCTGCTCCTGTTCTTCCTTCTTCAACTTGAGATAGCGCTTGTAAAATATGGTGTTGGCCTGCTCTGCCGCCGCGATACGAGCCAAGCGTTGCTCTTCATTGCGCTTGTTTACGTTCTAGGTACATACTTAGGTCTATTGGTTGCAGAAGAGCAAAAATATTAAGTAGCTACACCGTCACATCTTATTTTATGATCAGCCATTTTTGAATCAGGAATTTGTTAGTGTTTTGTGCCGAAGGGAAAATATTGTGTATATATATTTAAATAAAGGTTATAAAAGTATAAAAAACATGGTGAAGTGTTGTGTAAAATGTTGTGATATTTTGGTGATTTCTTGTGACTGGAGCCACAAGAAATCACCAGGAATAACTTTTCACAGGTAATTGATGTTTTAGTTACGACTACGTGTTATTATTCTAAGATTTTTATTCAAAAATGGTGATTCTTCTAGACGAACACTTGAAAAGTTGTTAATAAATGGTTCATAGCATCTGTTCCATAAACCGTTTGGTCGCTATCGTCATCTATATCTAAGATTTTTGTTAATTTACATACATTTTGTACTGTTACGGCATGGGGACGAATTCAGTTCAGCAAATTGTTTGCAATTTCAATATCCAAAGTCAAGCCAAATGCAGTACCCGATTCAATTAATTATGTTAATATTGTTTTAGGTTTCCTAAGGATACCATTAAACAAGATGTTTGTTTAATAAACATAAATTAGGAAAGATATTAAAATGACATGATATGATAGCTTAATGCGACCCTGGATTAAGCTACCTGTATATATGTGTGAAATAGGCTACCCTATTTTTCGCAAATGTTTGATCTGCTTACTCTTCTATATCTGTGCTAAAACCACACGGTGCACTTCCATTTGTCTATGGCCAGGAGTCCCGGGTAAGCCCTTCGGGAGGATAGCCCCAGGGTAGGCAGATGCATACTATAGATACATATCTACACTTTTCCAGTATTTATTTAGTCTTTTATTAGTCCGAGACTACCAGGACTTTAATTGGTCGTGCTAATTAGTGTCTAGCACATAAGACCTTTTAGCCTTTTTGTTACCACCTCACTAAAAAGGCAACGGGTTCAAAATTTATAATCTAAAATAGACACATTTTATTTTATTAAATTTATTCGGCCCTTTAGACCCACCCCAGTTCCGTGCTTCGGAAGGCACGTTAAGCCGTTGGTCCCGGTTGCCAATAAAACGGCAGTCGTTAAGCCAAGTTGAAGGCCTTATGGGCGGCTTAAAAAATTTCAACAGCAGGTCGCCGCAGCCTGCGCCTATCCATTTCAACACGGCAATGGGCTCACCACCTGTTACGTGGGAAAAAAATGCATACGGTGAAATTTGGGCGTTTAATATGCCTCTGCCTACCCCTTCGGGGATAAAGGCGTGACAATGTGTATGTATGTATTTAGTCTTACGTAGGTGAGCCTATTGCCATAACGAAATGCACAGGGACAGGTTAATTGGGGCTATCCTGCTAAGAATCTTTCCTAAACGCTTAAACGGTTACCAATATTAAAGCAGACTTCATTAAGAATAAATGGATTGTAGTAAATAAATATGTATTTTTTTTTATAGCCAGTAATAATAAAACAAGATTTTACAATGTTGAACTTTTCTACCTACCTCACTTTCATTTGTCGTCAAGTGGAAGAAATATAGGTAGGTATAGGTAGTAGGGATACATACTTCTACAGAATTTGGCCAAGACTTGGTCATCTCTCGGCTGGTATCGTCCAGGAATTTGATATACTCTCGCCGTCGAGCCGCATCGGGGTCTTCTTTCTCTGGGTTGGTCCATTTTTTGATTCGTGCCCATTCCTTTTCTTGTAATGCAATCGGCATTTTAATAATGCGAATCTGTATTATATGTTATAAAAATATTTGTACATTCTTTAATTAAATAGTCTACTGGTGTTTATAATAAGTAGGTAGTATACTTTTTTTTATGATGGGTTGACAAGTCGCTACAGCCTGCGCCTGTCCTACCTGTTACGTGGGACAAAAATGCATTCGATGAAATGTGGGCGTAGTATGCCTCTGCCTTCAGAGATAAAGGCGTGACAATGTGTATGTATGGTGACTTTTTATACAAGGACTAGCTGACATGGCAAACGTATTATTTATGTCATGGCAGACATTCTTTAAGCCTTTGTAACAGCTACTTTACAACAGTGGGAGAAAAGTTAGCAGACAAAATTCTCAACAAAATTCAGCTAAGTCAGAAAACACTTGCTACAAAGATTGCCCGTAAGCAGATTGTAAACTCCTTCTTTTTGCAACCTACCGACGAATTCGAAGTTGACTCACTCATAATGTCCCTACAAAATGACAAGTCACCGGGCATTGATGGTATTACAAATGTCCTTCTGAAAGAAATTAAAAATGCTATTGTTCATCCTCTAGTCCAAATATTTAATGCAAGTTTAGAAATGGGTGTCTTTACCGATATATGGAGAATAACATCCATATCACCCATCCATAAGGATGGTAGTAAGAAATCTGTGGAGAACTATCGACCAATTTCACTACTGACAGCTTTTCAAAATTATTAAGTAAGAATGCCAATAACAGGCTTATCAGATACATTGAATCGAATGAACTCATGTCGCCCAGACAATTTGGTTTCAGAAGAGGCAAATCAACAGAAGAAGCTGTTACACTTCTAACATCAACCGTGTCAGCTCTCCTTGACAGAAAAAAAGCTTGCATAGTTGCCTTCTTAGACCTGGCGAAAGCCTTTGATACGGTGTCAACTCCAATATTAGTTAGAAAATTGGAAAATCATTTTGGTGTTCGGGGTAGTGCTCTTGAGTGGTTTAAAAGTTACCTGTCGGGGAGGAGACAGTGTGTAAGAGTAGACAGCTGTGAAAGTGATCTACGAACCACGTTTTACGGTGTGCCAAAGAGAAGTATCTTAGGACCAACTTTGTTTATAATGTATATAAATGACATACAAAATAGCGTCAATGCAGCGGTCATATGCTATGCGGACGATACTGTTATTATATATGAGGGTTTCACTTGGGAGGAGGCATTCCTAAATGCAGAAATTGGAATGATGGAAATAAATAAATGGCTTCAGTTCAATTTGCTCACTCTTAATGCCAAAAAGACAAAATACATATGTTTCCATAAAACCAGTGTAACTGCTCCCAGTATGTCTCTTGGCATTAAAATACACGAGTGTATAAATCGGACACAGCCCTGCCATTGCGATGAACTATCTAGAACGGCAATGTATCCGTTCTAGATAGTTCATCGCAATGGCATTCCTTGGCGTGATTATTGATGAAAATCTTAACTTTGACTCACATATGGTCATCAGGTCTATCAAGCAAAATTAGGAAAACAGCTAATATTTTAAAATTACTCCGTTCATCAGCATCAGCAGACATTTTAAAATGTGTATACCTACTTTGCTTTGTGCCAATCACTGATAACATATTGTATCACCTGTTGGGGAAGTGCCTTTAAGACAGTGATGATACAAATAGAGAGAGCTCAGAGCGCAGTAATAAAAACTATGTTTAAAAAGCCCTTTAGGTATCGTACTAAAACCCTGTACAGTGAATGTAAATTATTAAATGTTCGTCAGCTATTTATTTTAAGGACAGTCCTTAGTGTTCATAAAAAAACAATAAATTCTGAGGTTTACACAGCTTTAACCAATAGACGTGTGTACAAACTGCCGCTGCCATGTCCATTTAAAGACATCCATATTTATAAGACGAATAATGTTCGCGATATAAAACTGTATTCGGTGAAGGAAGCAAAAATAAAAATCACGACATGGCTCCTTTCACTGTCTTACGACCAAACCGAAAGTCTCTTTGTTCATTTATCATGAGAATGTAGAAATTGGTGATGTCCAGTTAATTAAGCTGTATAAAATGGTATTTGATATATTGTATAAGTTTAACTAATGTGTACGTGGATATTTTAAAAATGGTATAATAATGTTATGAATGCAACTACTTTTTAATATTTAAGATTGATATTTCTGTAAGTTTTGATGTCGCAAGAGCAATCAATGTATATTACCGCTAATCTAAATCGTATTTGGCACTAACGGGACAGGCTTGCCTAGTGTGGCGCCACAGGAAAACGCACAATACTGTTTTTACTATTTGGCAATAAAATAATTAAAAAGAATAGTTTAATGAAAAAATGAGGTAGGTAATATAAATAACCTTTTTTCAGACAAAATATACATAAAGTATTCCTAAAATCGGTCTAGCCGTTTTGGAGGAGCATGATAACAAACACAGTCGTCTCAGGCTGACTCTGACCTCCGTAGAGGCATGGGGACCATATGGCAGGAGCAACCTGATGCTTGTTGTTATACGATACGCGATCTCAATCTATAGTGAGATTCACGTTGGTACTCGTATGGTACATATGGTACGTATCCCAGTTGCGTCTCGCGACGCCCGGGGTCCACTTTCCTACATTTTCTCCTCTACTTCGCACTGTCGTAGAAATCCCCTGTAGTGAGACCATTGGCACGCATGACATCCCTTACGACGTCAAGCCAGCACTTCTTAGGTCTTCCCCTCTTACCAGGACCCGGCGGGGCTGACATGGCCAGACATTTATTTCGCACGTAGTAGGTTGACGCAAGACGTGACCATACCAGCGAAGGCGACACTCTTGCAGCTTATTTGCAATGTCACGGATGTGAAGGCTGCCGCGGATGCGAGAGTTCCTCACGCGGTCCATCCGCGTGACTCCACACATCCACCGCAGCAACATATGGTACGTATGGTACTTTATTGTAATTAATATCAATTTTTGGGTAGATAGATATACTACCTATTAATAACTTACCTACGTGTTCTCAAATGATCTTCAAATTAATCGTATTTTAGCATGCATTCATCGAATTCAACTTTAACTTTGTGGCAGCAAGCATTCATAATTATTTGCATTCGCTTGATAAATAAATGTCACTGTATTTTTCTTAGATGGCCTTTGTTAGTGTTTTTATCCTCTATGGGCTAAATTTTCTTGTAAACAAATTACCTCTATGTCACTTTATGAAAGAAGGTCGCAGTGTTTCTCGTAACACTACCTACTGCTATAATCTTAAGGCTATAATAGCAGGTGTACAGGATGTACTTAACAATGATTCTGTCAGAGAGTGCTTCATGGTGCTAGGCGCTTCACATGCTTTCTTGCTTTCCTTTATCTTAGTGTTTTCTCAGTTGCCTACAAACTCTATCTGGATTTGGAGCCTGGGTACCACTCTATCTATCATTTAGCATTTGATTTTTGATTCTTAGCGGTTAGTCATCAGGTGCACCACTAGCATGTGAGGTCGCTTAGGCTCCGAATATCATTCTAGTATCACCTACACGCTTCTTATCAACCATATGCTTTTGCCTTCTTTTTCGTCCTTCATTCTTAGACTTTTTTTACACCACATGACGGAAAGTGGGCACTGTAGTCTTATTTACTTTTGCGTTAGTAACGATGTGATCTTGATATCGATAGTCTAAAACGTCTAAGAGTTGCAACAGTAACTACCCTATACAATGCACTAGTACGAAGTCAGCTTGAGAGTAACGCAATCATTTAGGCTCCACATGAAGATAATATAGTCTCATGTTGGAGCGTATTCAAAACAAGTTTACCAAGTTCTTGTACTTCAAAATGTACGGGGTTTACCTATTTTGTCTATTGATGATTGATGTATCCTACTTTGTTTGTTATATGCATGATAGGATACAACAAATTGGAGACAAGGAGGGACATAGCCGTTGCAACGTTTATTTTCAAATTATTACGTGGCATGGCCGTAAATCCAGGTATCTTGAGAGAGAGATAGACTTAAGTGTGCTCGACAATTATCTGTGGAGGCGAAGGCGTCCTCTATTACGGGCGGTGCCCAGTGCCGGGACTAAGGCCAGGACGAATTTATTACAGAAAGTTGCAATAACACGTACCCTACATGTACTGAATGAAGTGATGGACAGCATTGATTTATTTACCTTCTTTGAGTGAATTCACAAAAGCGACGCTTTTTGTAATATGTTATGTAGAAAGACAATTTTGTTCTTGTAATTTAGTCTAAAATAGTTTGCCATATTTATTAAAGAAATTTTGCTTCGCTACCGCATTGGGAGTCTACCTGTAACAGTAGTGTAAGTGCAGATAAATAAATAAATAAAATCCTACTAAGTAATATTATAAACGCGAAAGTTTGCTAGTATGCATGGATGTTTGTTACTGCACATATAATCTACTGAATGGATTTTGATGAAACTTTACAATAATATAGCTTACACATCAGAATAATACATAGTCTACTTTTTATCCCGGGAACTAGTTCCTGTGGATAATGAAAACTTCACCAAGCGTGAAGCCGCAGGCGTCAACTAGTAAATAAATAAAGGAGAATGCCCATCTCCCACAAATCGTTGGGCCCAAGAAATGATGAACAAGTACAGGATCATAACTAGTGTCATTAGTTAGGAAAAAATATGAAATTCAAATTGCCATAGATCCATTTTTATTGACAATGGCATTCTCATACACAATTAGTATGGAATCTAGGAAGTTCCAGGGGGTAACATTTTCTCTTGCCACAAATAATTAACGCATGTATAATTTTATAATATTTGAGGTGAAGAGAAACACGAAAAGGGGGAAAAGACGGGGTTGATAGAGACGAGAATGTGTGGATAGTCACGGGTAGAGGTAGGAGGAATCCGGGAGGCTTGCCCAGGTGGGAGAGTTGAACCATCTTTCGAAATTTTATTTAAATTTAGTGCGATCTAAACGTCAATGCGTTCACTGGTCACCTGCGATAGGCCAATCACAAGTACGCCGCCATTTTGCATCATGGCAGTTTTGTTTGGCAGTGACAATGTAATGTGTTTTTGTTGCTCTGGAGTGATTTTTTATAATTAAGTAGTTTTGTCTTTGCTGTCTTGTTTATTGAGGTACGTATCTTGTGTTGCTATTGTTATATTACCAAATAAATATAGTTTAAGGTGTGCTAAGTATTTTTTCTCTACGAATGGAGGTTTTTCTGATCCATAAGCGAAATGTGAAATTAGTGTGAGCGGGAGAGTTGCACCATGGAGGATGCGGGAGACATGCTCAGTGGTTCATATCTTCCTCTGTAGGAATTTAAAAATATAAACGTAGGTTTCGTTTATGTATTTTTATTTACAGTACCTATATACCCGATGCCTTTTCAATATAAGACTCCAGAAAATGCAAGCAAACGAAAAAAATACACAAAAACAGAGTTGGAAAATGCCATAGACGAAATTAAGGAAGGCGTTTCTATAAGAAAATTTTCAATAAAGTATGGTATAGATAGAAGTACATTAAGACGATACAAATTAGATGAAAATAGAATTCATAAATTTGAAGATAAAAACAGTCAGTACAAGGCATCACAGGTATTTACAATAGCGGAGGAAAAACTGCTTGCTAATTATTTATTGTCGTGCAGTAAAATGCATTATGGTTTGACACGAAAACAAGCAATGCAGTTGGCATTTGAATTTGCTACAATGAATTCAAAGAAGTTTCCTGATAGCTGGACGACAAATCATTCTGCGGGGAAAGACTGGTTTCGGGGTTTCCTTTGTAGAAATCCCAAATTAAGTCTAAGAACACCCGAAGCCACTAGTCTATCTCGTGCTACCAGTTTCAACAAAAAGAACGTCAAAGAGTTTTTCACAAATTTAAAAACAGTTCTCGAGAAATACAAGTTTGAGGCTCACAATATTTATAATTGTGACGAAACTGGGTGCACGACCGTACAAAACTGTCCAAAAGTGATGGCCAATAAAAAAGCTAAACAGGTCGGCCAAGTCACATCTGCGGAAAGAGGAACAACTGTAACCCTTTGTTTTGCCATTAATGCAATTGGAAATGTGATGCCTCCTTTCTTTATATTTCCAAGGGTTAGATATCAAGAACATTCCGTATCTGAAGGACCAGAAGGGTCAAACGGAGATGCATATCCGAGCGGTTGGATGACGACGAAAAGTTTCGTGAAATACCTCGAACATTTTACGAAATACTCTCGTGCCTCCAAAACTAATCGCGTACTCTTAATACTATGGGATGTGTCATGTCCGCCTGGCTGTTCATAGTGTATCTGGACAGTTGCCTGCAGAAGTTGAAAGATTTTAATATGGGTGTGAATTTGGGTGACTTTACAGTAATCTGTCTGCTGTACGCTGATGATGCGGTGCTCATGGCCTCATCAGAAGCCGACCTACAGGCATTAGTCACTAATATGAAAGAGGGGTGTGAAAGTAAGGGTCTCCGCTTGAATGCAAGTAAAACTAAGGTTCTAGTATTTGAAAGAGGTGACGTAAGAACTAAATGCGAGATTAGGGTAAACCAGGAACGTCTAGAGCAAGTGAATGAAATTGTGTATTTAGGAAGTATGTTTAGCGCGGATGGAAGATGTGATTCGGATGTAGAACGGCGAGTAGCTGCCGGAAACAAAGTTAACGGTGCTTTGTCCCAGTTAGTAAAGCGACAAAGCATCGTAAAAGAAGCACGAATGGCGATTCATAACGCAGTGCTAGTGCCAACTTTGCTTTACGGTAGCGAAACCTGGGTATGTCAGCAGATGCATGAAAGTAAATTGAATGCTGTGGAGATGCGATCACTTCGAAAATTGTGCGGCGTTACCTTGGCCGACCGAATACGTAACGAAGTGATACGCAATATGGCAGGTTTGAATGAAAGTGTCAGCGTTAAGCTGGAAAAGGGCGTGCTCCGTTGGTTTGGACACGTCCAACGAATGAGTGAGGAACGATTGACGAAGAATATATATTGTTCAAAAGTAGAGGGTAGAAGGAGTCAGGGAAGGCCGAGACTTACATATGAAGACCACGTGAGCAGATTGCTCAAAAACGGAAAGGTCAAAAGTACTCGGATACCCAGACGTGCGTGTATGAAGCGATTGATGAATCTCGAAGAAGCGAAAGAAGTATGCATGGATCGCGAAGCCTGGCGATCTGTCCTCTCTGACTACCCCGTCAGGGATACAGCGTGAAGATAGTTAGTTAGTTAGTTCTTAATACTAGATAACCATGAGAGTCATGTAAGTATTGAGGCAATTAGTTTTGCCAAGAATAATGGGATTACACTGTTCACACTTCCTCTACACTGCAGCAACAAATTACAGCCCCTTGATGTTTCTGTTTATTCCTCATTTAAATCTCGATACAACACAGCTATGAACAATTGGATGTTATCCCACCCAGGCAAGACTATCACTATCTACAATATCCCAGGATTTATTAGGACGATTATGTCTCAAGCATTCACCCAAAGTAACATATTAAGCGGATTTCAAAAAACTGGCATTCATCCGTTTAACCCCGAAATTTTTAGTGAGGAAGACTTTTTGTGTTCTGCTGTCACAGACAGAGATTTTCCTTAAGAAAAAGCATCAACAAATGAAGAAGTTGCCACTGAACTTGAGGTATCGTCTCAGCCTGCACAGAACGCTACATTTCCGATTGATTTTCCACAAGAATTTGAAAATAATATGGGTAATATTAACCACGGTTCTATTAATGAGTTACCATCTCCTAGTATTCTTGAAATCGAAAACGAAACTCTCCAAAATGTTCAAGATAATGCTTACGGAAGCCCAAATACTTCAAAGTCAAACGTAACCGTAACACGTGCCAAATTAAGTCGTGCTAGGTCGGAGTCAAATCTATACTCAAAAAAAGAGGAAATATTCATAATTTTTCCAGAACCTCGTACGAGTAAACGGGCATTGTCTTTGCCATCACAAAATTAAATATTTTCCAATTCACTTAAAGCTGACCTATTGACTCAAAACAAACATGGCAATATCATTTTACAGTCACCTTCTACTGCATGTATGGAATCAAAACAGCATAATACCCTGGACCTATTCACAGCGTCACCGATGCAGTCCACTTCAAAAGATTTTAAAGTATTGATCACTCCAGAAAACATGAGACCATATCCGAAGGCAGCTCCCAGAAAGATTTCTCGGCGAGGACGTCAACCTGGCAAGACCAAAATATTGACAATGACACCTGATAAAGAAAATAGCAATAGTGAAAATCTCACTGAAACTCAAATTCAAGAGAAACCCGACCCTCAAAATAACAAATGTGGTAATGATACGAAATCAAAAAATAAGGCTAAGACAATTCAAGCTATTGATGTGATAAGAAGACAAAGAATAGGCAGTATTACAAAAAGAGATTTTGAGCAAAGTGATACAGAAAATGATGCAAACTATTGTATTAAAAAAACTAGGAAGACTCAAGGAAACACTAAAGGCAAAAAGAATGTGAAAGCCAAACAAGATGTTAAAAAAAAAGATAAGAAAACCAAACCAAAGAGAACCAAAAAAGAAGGTAAAAACAAGAAAAATTATAGCGAAACTGAATCAGATATCGACAATCCTGACACAACAGATCGTTGGTATTGCTTTGTTTGTCAAACAGAAGATGTTATGACTATGCGTCTTTGTCTGTTATGTCATAGATATGTTCATGAGCTATGTGTGATCATGAGAAGATATCGATCAATTCATTTGTCACGAATGTGATCAGAAATAGTTTTCTGGGCAATATAATAGATATTATCGATTTAACATAATTTTGAGACTGATCAAAGATTTATAAGAAGTGAATTAATAGTTTTTAAAAGTTTATAAACACTGATAGTAAAAGTTTGATAATTTGATTTTTGAATTGATAATTAACGTTTATAATTTTATTTGGGTAAGTTTATTTGACAAAGATATTAATGAAAAAAGATATATTGATTTACAATAATTTTGAGGCTGGTAAATGATGCCAAATTATTAGAAAAAAGTTAGTAATAAAAAAATGTTAAATAAGTAAAAGCATATTTGTTTAAAAAGATTAATTAATTATATTTTCTATAAAAAATGTTTTTTTTTGTGGTTTCCTTGCTGGTAGTACGAAAAGACAGTTATTTATGATAAAAGATAACTTAATAAAGCTATGATTGAAGCTGAAAATGATTTTTCTTTTCCCTAACATAGTATGGTCAACTCTCCCCATACCCCGGTTCAAGTGTCCCTGCTAGTGGGGAGACTTGACTTATATCTCATTTTTTATAAAAATGGCAATAAAATTTTACCTATGCCTTATATTAAAAAAACAATTGTGCACTAATGTAGCTACTATAATAAGGTAACGGAAAAAACTTTAGTCGATTTTCTAAATCCGATGAATAAGAAAATATAATGGTATATGTAAAAAGTGGTTCAACTCTCCCGGATTCCCCCTACTTATAATATTCATTTAAACGAAAAGACGTTTAGTTGACTTTATTGTGTATTATATTAAAAAACTATTCTCAGGGTAATAAGGTACTTGAATAGCGACAGTCGTACTACAAATATGATGCTGATATTCTCAAAGAATTAGTGTATGATGATGATTACATGTAACTTAAACTCAAGACGTGATTTACAAATAATTAAAGCTGATTTAATAATGTATAAGAGATAAATAACTATTGCAGTAATCTATGGTTTCTAATGACTATAGAACTGTGATTTCAACTCCTAAGTGCAATTTAGGTAAAAAATAAGTATTTTGTTATATTAAATCAAAATATTTTGTTTTGGTTCACAAACAGAATAACTTTGTGGTGAGTAGGTACTTACAATAATTACCTATATACCTACATACAATCGAAACAGTAGATGGCAGCCCTGGGTTTTTTTTATTGATCGATTTGGCGTATCCATTGACCCTATATCCAGTCTGAATAGAAAATACTTATATTTTTGCATTTTGTGAACTATTTATTGTATGAAAACAAAGGGTTCTGGTATTTGAAAGAGATAGACGTAAGAACTAAGTGCGAGATTTGGGTAAATCAGGAATGTCTAGAGCAAGTGAATGAAATTATGTATTTTGGGAGTATGTTTAGCGCGAATGGAAGATGTGATTCGGATGTAGAACGGCAAGTTACTGCCGGAAGCAAAGTTAACGGTGCTTTGTCCCAATTAGTAAAGCGACAAAGCATGGTAAAAGAAGCACGACTCGCGATTCATAACGCAGTGCTAGTGCCAATGTTGCTTTACGGCAGCGAAACCTGGGTATGTCAGAAGATGCATAAAAGTAAGCTGAATGCTGTGGAGATGCGATCACTTCGAAAATTGTGCGGCGTAACCTTGGCCAACCGAAAACGCAACGAAGTGATCCGAAATATGGCAGGTTTGAGTGAAAGTGTCAGCGTTAAGCTGGAAAAGGGCGTGCTCCGTTGGTTTGGACACGTTCAACGAATGAGTGAGGAACGATTGACGAAGAATATATATTGTGCGACAGTAGAGGGCAGAAGGAGTCAAGGTAGACCGAGACTTAGGTACTTATTAAGACCACGTGAGCGGATTGCTCAAGAACGGAAGAGTCAAAAGTACTCGGATACCCAGACGTGCATGTATGAAGCCATTAAATAATCTACAGGAAGCGATAGAAGTATGCATGGATCGCGATGCCTGGCGATCTGTCCTCTCTGACTACCCCGTCAGGGATACAGCGTGAAGATAGTTAAGTTTTTTAAGTTATTTATATTTTGCCATTGTAAATTACAATAATTTTTTGTTTTTGGATTTACAATAAATAACAATTTTCCAGTATTTGTTATCTCTGTACTTTGTGGGCCAAAAAGTGGGCATTCTCGTTAGGTGATCCCTATATCTTGTAAGTGACGGATTGTGGATATTCGACGCACGATTCGATTCTTCCCTTTAGCCCGGAAGGTGATCGTGGACCGATTCTTCAACACCTCTGTAAAATTGGAGTGTAGATACTGGAAGGTACCTGCTGCATTGCTCAGACTTCGAAAATATTAATTCAAGTTGTAAGTTTGAACAAGATTTGAATCGACGTTCTCCGGATAACATAGGTAGATACGGTGTAGGTAAAGTACTGAACACTAAATATATATAACCAGAAATGAAATAACCGATCTTAAAAAGTAAGTTAGCTTTATTACATTCTCTAATTTAACAGCACTTTTTATCCGCCGTCACGTAGTAACAAACATTACACGCAAAATAATATAATTTAAAACAGCAGACATTGGGCACATTGCACTTATCGCCCACGACTGGAACCGCTGAAATTGCCGTTCCACTAACGTAAAAAGACCGTGGACCAGTGGACGTTGTGGACAAAATTTATAAGTAGAACGCACATCTTGAGCGCTGTAAGCCCACTTGGAGTCACGAATATTTTGTGGGCGAAGTGGGTGTCATGCGGTCGCGAACAGTGACGTCATGTATGACGTCAGCGATCGCTCGCAATCCCCACGAGCCTTAGGTGAAACGATACAGAGGGTGTTACGATAGTTGCGGACGTTAAGTGGAACTTAGCCGTTATAACAACACTTTTACATTTTTAAAGACCACATCAAGTTATGTGCCCTCGCATAAAATCTAGATGTTTCCGAAGCTGCTTCTCATTTTCTTCTTAAAACTAAGGTAAGGTTTCTTAGCATTCTGGGTTTTAGTCAGAGATCACGTGACTGGTGGTAGTAAGCCAATGCCAAGGGTAGTCTGTGAAGTATAAAGAAGAAATATAAAAAAAAGATTAGTATGGTAAGCACTAGTTAAATGAAAGATGCCTAGAAAAAATGTTTTGGAATATATTAATACACTACTGATCCCCACGGCTTCTCCAGTGACATACTTCGAACAGCCGCGCACCTAGTTAATTCCGTCGCTTATAAATCCAACAATAATGCATAAAAATTTGCCCAATTCGTCGACATTTATGATTACTGCTCCGCTCTCCAGGGTAGTAGCTGATGATATATAGCATATAGCCTTGCTCGATTATGGGCTATCCAACATAAAAATATTTTTTCAAATCCGACCAGTAGTTCCTGTGGTTAGCGCGTTCAACCAAACAAACCAACTAACTCTTCACCTTTATATATTAGTATAGAAGTATAGATATAATGTACACTGTAGTCATGCCATTTTCGACGAAGCAGTTTAGGCATGTTATTCTGTAAGCGTACATTACATTGGCTTTTGTTGAAATTTAGGTATAACTATTTCAATTAGCCTTCCAACTTGCCTTATACAACTAGGTACTTCTGTTAAGTACCGGGCAGCCGGAACCAACGAAGAGCTTCGTATTTTCTTCTCGCATTTCCTACCGAAAGCAAGAAAATTACACAAACAGTTACCCATAATCTTATGACTAAAAGTTTAAAGATTTCTGTCATTTTTAGTACTCCCTACATAGTTCCATAGACTTTTTTGATCCCCAGTCTGAAATAGGATTGATTGGCATATTTTATTCTGGTGTTTTACGTTTTTTTGCTAACAGTAACTTTTCTAATATCTCTGAATACGATTAAGAATATCTTAAAAAGTTGTGAATAGTTTTTTTATGAAGACGGTTTCCTGTAACTATAACCGCTAAAAATACCCATACCTTAACTGTCCCGTTTGTAAAACCCATACAGTATATTATTAGGATGTGGTTCATAATCACCTTTGAATCTCGCTTCTGTAAAGTGTTAGTAGATTTTTTATCGTGCATCTCCAGTTTATTACTAGCAGATTTTGACGGACATCCCTGTAAATACGTTCAAAGCTACAGTAAGCCAGCAAGTTTAATATTAATCTGTCAACTTTTCTATTACACCTACCTCATCTATTTCTTTTTGGGCCTGCTTGCTAGACTTCTGTTGATAGTGATGTTGGTCAAATTCACCGGTTTGTTCTCTATTTTGTTCCTTTGAGCCGGACGCCGCGGGACGAGAGGCTTCCTGCGTCGAGCTATGGAGCACGTGCTCGGCGATGGGCCCGCCCAGACGCGGTATCGGATGTAGACCGTGCATTTTGCAGTATCTCTACCGTGCAAAAGATTTAAGTCTTAAAGGATACTGGATAACCCAAGAAATGAAGAAAAAATTGATTAATAATAGGATCCTAATAATGCCACTTCCGACATTCACTCTAGAAAAGAGCTTTGAAGCAAATGCAATATTTTTATTTAGGCTTTAGAGATAGAACGCAATATAGATAAGTATTGTGTTATATTTCCAAAAGCAGACCAAGGGGTTCTGAAGCAGTTATCTTAATTTGTAATTACATCAACGGCTCTGTGCAGGGGATAATCGGGTCGTCCAAGTCGCCTGGCCTCCTCGATGAGAAGTGCAGCGTGCATGAGCACCTTCTTGTCCTCATGCTGGATCTTCTTCTCCACCCGCTCTCCGTGGAAGTAGCGGGTCTCTGCTAGCTCCCGAGCTTCGCGATCCTCACGTTCCTTCTGCGGGATTGAAACAAAAACCACCACACACGCATCAGTAGTTTATTTAGGTGGATTAATTTATAAGTTTCAAGTAGGTTTCGATGGCTTAGTTGGTAAAGCCTCTGGTGCGTTAAACCAGAAGACGCTGGCTCGAGTCCAGCATAAGGATGAAAATGTTTTCCACTTAAAATTTTAATTTACGACATGGCATACTAATTGCTTTTTAAAATTGTTTCTTACATATTCCTGACATATGCTGAACTAGACGCCCATTTGGTGCAAGATAAATGTTTTATTTAGATAAGAATTCAGTTAAAGTTTTCTATTTTATGTTTCATCTTTACTACTTTGTTTTCTTTTTGCTTTTTTTTGTTTGTATTTTATTTTTTTGCATTGAATAAATACATATTATTATTATTATTCTCTTTATTTATTTATACAACATATCAATTACATTTTTATAAAATAAAAAATACATTTAAAAATATAAAAAATAGTGACCCACCGGTATCGGGTACAGGGACCAAGCTACCGGTGGTTAGGGCTCCAGAGAAAGGAATTTCCTCACAATACGTGCCGTGTCGAGAAGAACTGCTTTCTGTATCAGGCCCTTGATCCAGCCGTTTAACGCGAGCCTTTGTAGGTGTTGGTCAAGGCTCTTGGCTATAAGTCCATGGACAGATATGACTATCGGTACAATGATCGCTGAATCCACACCCCACACGTCGACAAATATTATTATTATTATTATTACATACCCAAAGTTTGAGAATATCGGCTCTATACTCCTTAGCTTTGCGAATTTTTTCTTGACGCTGGCCATCCTTGAACTCTTCAAACAGTTGAGTATTCTTCAATCTGGAACATTTTTTTTAAATTTAATATTTGTTGGCACCACACCAATTGATTCACACTGTATCGTACTTATAGATAAACCATCTCCATCTAGAATCGAACACACTCTATGTGTATAAGGATCAACTAAAATCAATTGTAAGTATTCGTATCCACAATTTTTGAACAGTAAAGAAGCGCTTCAAGGCACCATGTGAGTCTCGGTAGTTGTATTCTCATACTGTATCCCCCAATGTTAAATGATAAGTTTGATATATTTTTTACTAGTATTGTACTGCTCATTTTTGAATCACTCGCTCGTGGCTATCTCAGTACTATGTTAACGATCACAGCGTTGGCATGTTTCGCTATAGATGGTCCTCGGATGGGTGACCGCTTTGTAGATTCGATTGATGTTCGATTTACGAGTGTTTCCGTGCTGTGAGTGTGCCGATGGCATGTTAGCTGTTAGTCCCGGTTGCCAGTAACATGGTAGCAGTCTTATGGGCGGCTTGAAAAATCTAAACAACAGGTCGCTACAATCTGTGCTTGTCCATATCAACACGGCGATGGGCTCACCACCTGTTAGGTGGGACAAAAATGTCTACGGTGAAATGTGGGCCTATATATGCCTCTGCTTCTCCTTCAGGGATAGGGGCGTAAACGATAACAAAATAATTACCTGTTCATAATTTCAAATTGCCTTTTAATGTTGAACTCATGCAGCCGATGCTCCTCATCACGCAGGAACTGCTCTCGAGCAGCCAAACGGTCTTGTCTTAATTGTTCATTCCTCCTCCAGTCCGCTTCAATCCGAGCGTCCTCACTGCATAAAGACAATATTATTGATAATATAAAAGAACATAATGTTTTTTAAACTCACACGACTTATACTATTCATTTTATGTTTTTCGGGTCTTTTTTGCGTAATATTTTAACTTTTTCTCACCTCTCGACTACTCGTGACCACGGCTATTGCAATATAGCCGAAACGTCGAGAGGTGAGAAAAAGTTAAAATATTACGCGAAAAAGACCCGAAAAACATAAAATACAAGAACATAGTTGCTTGCCTAACTAGCATTTGTATGAAGTAACTGTTGTTCTGGGCTCTGTATATCATATTTCTTATGAAATAGAGGATAAGCGATGTCAATATGCTTTTAATTCTTCAGTATACAACACATTCCGCTCATCTTAGATAGATCCTACTAATAGGTATTACGTCCTTAAGAACAATACGTTAAAAAAAATTACATAGCTTTCTTCTCTTTAATAACTTTCTGTAGAATAGCTTGTTCCTCAGCGTCTCGTTCAGCTTCACCGGTCTCCAAGGTAGCGCCGATCGCTTCAAGAACTCGAAGTTTGTCATTTTTCTCCTAAGCAAAACAGTTAATTATCTATCATCAAAGTAAAACTAAACTTGACAGCCTCGTTGGCGTTAGTATTAGTGGGTTTGAATCTTGGCCGCCCGTGTCGGAATAAATATTTGTGTTATTATCCGCAAAAGTTTGTTTCGGAGGGTGTGTATTTGATGTGTATGTATTTAGAAATTTATCTAACTATAAGTATGTTTATCAGTTGTTTAAATTCTATAGCACAAACTTATATATATTATTTGGTGAGCATGTTTAAAAAAACCGAGGTGCATGCCACCGAGCAATGAGGCGCAAGCCAGAATGTTTTGGCAATCTTTGGGACAAGCCTGTGCCCAGCTGTGAGTGTAAATCGGCTGAAGTGATGCTTATGACGTTGTTACAAAGCTATGGCACTCGTGGTGCCTAGCTCCATGCTCGTATAACTAATACAGACAACATGTACGTATGTAACTTTCAAAAAAAAAAAAACTAACTATCTTCACGCTGTATCCCTGACGGGGTAGTCAGAGAGGACAGATCGCCAGGCTTCGCGATCCATGCATACTTCTTTCGCTTCGTCGAGATTCATCAATCGCTTCATACACGCACGTCTGGGTATCCGAGTACTTTTGACCTTTCCGTTTTTGAGCAATCTGCTCACGTGGTCTTCATATGTAAGTCTCTGCCTTCCCTGACTCCTTCTACCCTCTACTTTTGAACAATATATATTCTTCGTTAATCGTTCCTCACTCATTCGTTGGACGTGTCCAAACCAACGGAGCACGCCCTTTTCCAGCTTAACGCTGACACTTTCATTCAAACCTGCCATATTGCGTATTACTTCGTTACGTATTCGGTCGGCCAAGGTAACGCCGCACAATTTTCGAAGTGATCGCATCTCCACAGCATTCAATTTACTTTCATGTATCTGCTGACATACCCAGGTTTCACTACCGTAAAGCAAAGTTGGCACTAGCACTGCGTTATGAATCGCCATTCGTGCTTCTTTTTCTTTTTCTTTCTTTTTTCTTCTTTCTTTCTTTTTTTTTCTTTTATGTAACTTTCAATGATATTTAATTGGTTGTACTTACATCTAATTCAGTTTGCTTTCTCCTGTGTTCGATCCTGGCACGAGAGTTGTTGAGCACTTCTATCAGCTTATTGTCCATCTTGTCGCGGGCAATTTGCTCTCTCTTGCGAGCGTCAGTGTCCTCCTTGGCTTGGTTCATGTCATTGAAGATGCGAAGCTTCTCTCGTTCGCGCTGAAAAAGGATATTTAGTGGTGGGATGATTGATAGGTATATAGGAGGATAATACAGATAGAAATGATATGTAGGAGGCTCAGGTTTAGCACACTTACGTAGTTGACATCAAACTCTTTCATGGCTTTCATCTCCTCGTTGGCTTTCATATTTTCAATCTTCTGTAGATTATGTTCTGTTTCATACATTGTGCGATTTTGTTCTGCCACTTCATGAGCTCTGTAAATTTTAAAAACTATGACCAACACCTGTTTATTACATGGATAGGTATGTTTGTATCTAATAAATTAATAGTTTATTTAAATGCGCTAAAAAGAATAATTCACACCGCAATTATTTGATACCCATATTTTAGGGAAACATAAACTTAATAATCTTTAGTAGTTCGCCATATTGGATTCAGTGACGTCACATTTTACGAATTAAGCAGGATTAATTTTTAAGCAAGTTCTTTCATATGATAGCCGTATTTTAGCAGTGCATTACTAATAATTTGTCCACCATCTTGGGTGTTCCACTATATTGGATTTAGAGAATGACGACACACAGCTGATCATGCATTGTCATACAAACAAAACGTGTTTACGAAGTTTTAGCTCAATCGGTTGCAGGCATTACTGCAAAATTAAGTTGCAAGATTCCGCCCAAACAATACTACATACAGAGCAAGTCTTAGAAAGCTTGTAATAAATCTAACAATTCTAACGCTATCATAAACTTACGCTAAAACCACTGTGAGTAGACAGTTCTCTAGAAGAAATACCCCTAAGACGTTACTGCCCGTGATATGTTTCTTGCAGTAATACTATAAGAAACATATCACGGGCATTCCTACTTCCTAACTAGAACATGATCTGGTAATTATTTTCGTGTTGGATACTGCTGCGCCAAGTAAAATAAATGGCATGTACTGCCTAGTGCAGAAAATTCTAACGAATCACGTCCGTGACTTCACTTTTTCTTTGACTAAAGAAGCCTAGGTTACTCACTGTTGTAGGATTGCCTGTTGATGTTGCTTATTAACTTCGAACCGTTCCTGCCTCCTCAGTGCCATGAGGTCGTTCCATTCCTTAGCCTGTTGGAGGACGTGATTATTATTCTTCCACTTCTTCTCGGCTTCTTGTCGACGACGCTCGTTCATAAATGTTATTTGTGCCATGCGTTCCTTCTGGACGGCTGTTTCTATTACCGCACTGGAAGAAGAATGAGTACTAGAGTCATTCTAATTTTAAATTTAGATTTAATTTTAATTTTGCTTTCCTTAAAAATTATACTTGTAGACATAAATACAAACATACATATGTGACGCCTTTATCCCTGAAGGGGTAGGCACAGGCATTTTAAACACCCACACTTCACCGTATGCATGTGTCCCACGTAACAGGTGGTGAGCCTATTGCCGTGTTGAAATGGACAGGCGCAGGCTGAGGCGACCCGCTATTGAAACCCTTTAAGCCGCCCATAAGGCGGGGACCAACGGCTTAACTTGCCTTACGAAGCACGGAACCGGGTGGGTCTAAAGCGCCGAATAAATTTAATAAAATGTGTATTTTAGATTTTATCTGGAAGAAATTTTAATCCCGTTGCCTTTTAAATAGTGAGGTGGTAACAAAAAGGCTAAAAGGTCTTATGTGCTAGACACTAATTAGCACGACCAATTAAAGTCCTGGTAGTCTCGGACATAATATACTTGTAGAGCTCACCTTAAAAGTAGTTTAGGGGCATCTTTACTCTTGAACATAAAGTCGCTGGTGGAGGACTTGCGTTGCTCTTGCTCCTGCTTTTTCTGCTTTAGATAGCACTTGTAAAACATGGTGTTGGCCTGCTCATCTGCCTCGATACGGGCTAGGCGTTGTTCTTCATTGCGTATGTTTATATTCTGGATAAACAAAATACGTGACCCAATAATTTGAGTTAGAGGTGTTTGTTCACGTCAGTAAGTGTCATAAATGGCAGGGTTTCAAGAAAGCACTTATTTTAAAGTTAATGTTCGGTAGGTACTTATTAGATTATTACCTAAGGGGTATGACAGATACCTTCGCAGAATTTGGCCAAAGCTTTGTCATCTCTCGGCTCTTCGTATCCAGATATTTGATGTAATCTCGTCGTCTTGGTGTCTCTGGATCCCCTTTCTCCGGAGCAGTCCACTTCTTGATTCGCGCCCACTCCTTCTCACTAAACGCAATTGGCATATTCGGAAATTTTTATGGAGCACAGATCTGCAGAATAATGAAGTTATATTTGATAATATGTACGGTAAGGTAGTATACTATGATCTATGATACCTACTACTTAGCCAGTTGTATTTCATCGCGCAAATGTGACTACTATGCGACCTCAGACGCCACAACACCAACGTTACAGGTCGGAAGTCGAAAGATAATGTAATGTTAATTCAACAAAGAGCTTGAAGACGCGTTGGCATGATTATACCTAAATGGTGAGTAGACCTCGTATATTCAGATTGCCAACATCATCTTAGCAGCGGAAACGTTCGATTTTTTTAGCGAATTGGACAACCGAAGTTAAGCGTCTCGACATGTTGGATAAAACCAAGGTCCATCGATGACCATCGCGTCTGAGCATGAGCGTCTGTCCCAGTTGCGTCTCGAAACGCCCGGGGTCCGCTTTCCTACATTTTCTCTTCCACTTCGCATGTTCGTCGGCATCCCCTGTAGTGAGACCATCGGCACGCATGTCATCCCTTACGACGTCAAGCCAGCACTTCTTGGGTCTTCCCCTCTTACCGGGACTCGGCGGGGCTGACATGGCCAGACATTTGTTTCCTACGTAGCCCGGCGGTTGCCGCAAGACGTGACCATACCAACGAAGGCGACACTCTTGCAACTTGTCTGCAATGTCACGGACGTGAAGGCTGCCGCGGATGCGAGAGTTCCTCACGCGGTCCATCCGCGTGACTCCACACATCCACCGCAGCATCTTCATTTCCGTGACACGCAGCTCCTGCTTGTGTCGCTCCAATATTGTCCACGTCTCGCTGCCATGTAAAAGGACAGGTCTAATGATGGTTTTGTAGACCTGTCTCTTCAACCGGATCGGCATTTTAGGGTCACAAATGACACCGGTCATCTCCCGCCATTTGGCCCACGCGGCAGCAATGCGAGACTTGACATCGCAATCGATGTCACTGTACGTGTGAAAAATAGATCCCAGGTATTTAACCTAGTCCGTGCGCTCGACCAAATCACCGCCTATGCGGACGGATGTGGGATCTGTCGAGTTTAGTGCCAAGTACTCGGTCTTCGCCAAGGTCAATCGATGACCAAACTACGTCAATGGATCTTTCAGGAGCATTTTTGGGCAGGCTATTCAGTTGGCAAATGGAATTTGGACAAAGAAATTGCCAGAAGATTCCAAGTGGGTTGGACAGCGTTTAGCAAACTGTGTTGGGATTTCTCTTCAACATCATCTCATAACATCATGTTCAATGAGCACGTCACGCCGGGACCAATATACGTGGAAGGATCAAGACACGAAGCTGTCCAGAAATATATCTACCTTGGGCAGGTTATACAAATTGGCAATAATAAGCAGAACAGGGAAATCGCAAAAGGATCCGTTGGGCTATGCAGCAATCAACAAACTGCGTTGAGTTCTATTTGCCTACACCACAATACCTAAAGACGAAGGTTTAGAACCAGTGAATTCTACCGTTTATGACTGTCGGTGCCGAGACGTGGACACCCACGTTGGCGCTAGTCCATGCCCTCAAGTTGCACAATGGGCTGTGGAGTGGAGCGTGCTATGCTTGGGGTGTATTTGAGGGATAACCTCTGAAATGAGTAATTGGCAAACGCACGGTGGGACGACTCCCTGCCCGATAGACTGACGATCTGGAACGGAACGGAAGGGTGGGACTGGATGCGGAAGGCGCCAGGCCGTATGTTGTGGCGTAAATTGGAAAAGGCCTACGTCCAGCAGTGGACTGTCATAGCCTGATTTATTGATTGATCATCTTATAAGCCCAAACGTTCTAAAGCCCCTTTTAGAGAACCAGTGTCATCTTTTTAAAAAAAAATAGCTTTTATGATAGAGTTAGTTTGACACAGTTGATTGCGGCCAGAATTCTTAACAGATCTTCAGCTCCTACTACGCGAAAACTGTAAATAGAGACCGGTGCGTGATGAAGTTGTATCCATTTCATCGGGGTAATAGGTACAAAGGAAATAACTACAACAAGGTCTCAAGTTACGGTGATCGCGTAGTGAAATAAGCATCTAATATAATAAGCCTTTACCTGACCAATCAAATTATTTTCTATTCCTCTTAGTCGTTTCACAGTTACAGTGTTTTCTTCGGCTGAATTTAGCGCATGCTTTCTATACCTATGTATGACCAGGCAGTTCCTACGGCAAGAGTTATCTCTTAGTGTACATTAAACGAAACAAGTCGCAGTAAGTGAGTAACACAAACATAGCTAAATATGTACGCACTAGGCGCATAATTACAAGATATTTTAAATAATAAACATTATTAACTGAAATTTTTAGGTATAATAAATTACAAACAAAATGTAGTCAGACTGACGCAAAGGGCAGTTGTTGGTGGTTGTTATAGAAACAATAAAATAGATTTAACACGCGGGCACTATATATATGTGCTGTACCTATATATATATATAAAATCCCTCACTAACTCATTGATTAGCAGTTATACAGTTATAAGTATATATTGTAGTCTTTGCTCATTGATCACGAAATCTCTGAAACTACCGGAGCTAAGAAGCTCAAATTTCACATGGGTGTTACTTTTAACACGTACTTAGGTGCCGCCTAAGAAAGGATTTCGCGAAAATCTAGACGTAAAAAATGGATAAACGGTTGTATGAAAGATTGTCATTTTCAAAGTTACCTAGTAACATGAACTTACGTACATCTGTATACTGTTACGTACTCTGGTTACAAATAAATGGGCACCTGGATCGCGGTTTCCAAAAAAAATCACCTATAAGGGGTAAACCGGGGTTGTAAGTTTTACAACCCCGATTTACGTATTGTGTATAAAAATAGAATATCACGCGTAAATGAATTTTAAATTCTACCCTTAAGGATGTAAAATAGGGGATAAAATATATTTGAAAACTGATAAGGGGTGTGGGGTGAAACAGAAGTTCGAACTACGTTACGGGCGAATCCGGGGAGCTCTCTTAATCTATATCTATACTAGCTGGCCCGCGCATCTTCGTTAGTGCCACATAAGAGAGAGAAACAGAGAAAAGGGGCGGAGCATAATAATCCATAATACAATTCTAAAGGATCTGAAACTCTTTTCCCTTCCCGTGGGAATACCTTATCAATTAAGTTATAATATATATTTAAGGTATCTATCGTACTTCTTACTAATATTATAAACGCGAAAGTTTGTAAGAATGGATGTTTGTTATTCTTTCACGCAAAATCTACAGAATGGATTTCGATGAAACTTGACAATAATATAGCTTACGCATCAATAACACATAGGCTACTATTATCTTGGAAATAAATTCCTATGAGAAACTGGAAAGCTTCTACACGCGGGTGGAGCCGCGGGCATCAACTAGTAGGTAAATAACTATGTATATCGGTAGGTAAACTTCGACTCACGTAACAAAGTGAAAAAGTTAATACTTTTTCACAAAGGACTAAAATAACTAATAGCGAGGGTGGAAATGGAGGTTTTTGAAGTGTAACGTAGCCAATACTTGAGTACACCCTACTCTCTACTTTTACAACTTTACATTTACGGAGGCACCATAAAAGCATTTATGACTACTGTGGATATTAAAAGTCATAAATGTTTTAGGGTACACACACTGACTTGTTTATTAAAAAATAATCCGTAGGACTTGAAATCACACCTGGTGCGTCGAAGTTAGCATAGCTATTCGCGAAAATGTTCGGCAGCAGCCAAAGTGTTTCCTCGGGTTTTCTTCAAAAGGGGTCCTAAGCTGTTTACACACCTAAGCCGCTGGAACTACCTCGGTGGGAAAGGCCGGCGGCCTTAGGTGTGTAATAGATAGCTTTATAAACGGGTTTAACCACAGACATATTATGTACGTCCACAGACATAAGCAGACCAAACATATTCCTTTGTTTATGGTGCTATACTTCTTCCTTTTCACTCTTTCCATTTGTTGTATAAGGCTATCTTTGTTATTCCTGTGTTGCAACATATAACTCATTCTTTGACAGCGAACAGTGCGTAATCAATTTTTCTAATACAAACTTCTAATAACAACCTCCGCTGGCATCTTCGAATCAAAGATATGTGTCAAAGTAAAATTATTAGGTACATAAAATTATTATAAAACGTTACAAAGTAGACATAGGTACAATACGTAAACGAGTGTTGAGCTTAGAGTGGGTAGAGTTTCATTAACAAATATCACTAGGAATAACTTTTTATAGCTAATATATGTACCCGTTACCTGTTGTACCCAAAATGATGAAGTAATTTGGTGAACACTTGAAAATGTTGTTGCCAACTGTTCATAGTATTTGTGCCATAAATCGTTTGGTTGCTGTCCTGATCAACAGCTAAGCTTTTTGATAATTTAGATACACTTTGTACTGTAATGGCATTTCAAGTTCTCAGGGATGAATTCAATTCAGAGGCCGTAAATTGTTAGACATTCCAATATTCAGCGTAGCTAAATGTTATGTTAATCCTGTTTTCGGTTTACAATAATATAATTAACTAGTTGATGCCCGCGGCTTCGCCAGCGTAGAGAAGTTTTCCCGTTCCTGTTTCCCACAGGAACTTGTTCCCGGGATAAAAAGTAGCTTATGTGTTATTCTGACGTATAAGGTATATAATTGTAAAGTTTCATTAAAATCCTTTCAATAGTTTTTACGTGAAAGAGTAACAAACATCCATACAACTTTCGCATTTATAATATTATTAAGATCATCATCATCCGAGCGTCTGTCCCAGTTGCGTCTCGCGACGCCCGGGGTCCGCTTTCCTACATTTTCTCCTCCACTTCGCACGGTCTTCGGCATCCCCTGTAGTGAGACCATTGGCACGCATGTCATCCCTTACGACGTCAAGCCAGCACTTCTTGGGTCTTCCCCTCTTACCGGGACCCGGTGGGGCTGACATGGCCAGACATTTGTTACCCACGTAGCCCGGCGGTTGCCGCAAGACGTGACCATACCAACGAAGGCGACACTCTTGCAACTTGTCTGCAATGTCACGGACGTGAAGGCTGCCGCGGATGCGAGAGTTTCTCACGCGGTCCATCCGCGTGACCCCACACATCCACCGCAGCATCTTCATTTCCGTGACACGCAGCTCCTGCTTGTGTATAATGTACAGTTATCTTAATAATAATATTATTAAGATAACTGTACATAATTGTAAAATTATAATTGTAATGATTGAAAATTAATAACTTATTTTATTTTACTTTATCTTTAGACCCTATTAGACAGTATTTCTCATTAGCTAAGGTGCTTTAGGTGTAGTACAATACGTGGGACTATGTCTGTCCTTTAATTAGAAATAAGGGCATGCTGGTACATACTCCCATATTTTGGCGATAACAAAACTGCAGGAGGATTATTGGGCGTCCTCTCACTCACGAATACCTCGTGTATCTGAATATACACGAGGTATTCGTGTATATATGGACATAATTGACATATTATTACTACATACTCCTTTTAAAGCACCACTTGGTTACTAATCTATACTGGCTTACTTTAATTGGTATATACTATATAAATGGTAGCCCAAAATCGGGTTCCAAAATGATGGTGATTAAATATCATAATCTATCAAAAAGCTTACATAATAATCAATCACCATGGTTATTTATTAAATGACAGCTGAATGCGACCTTGGATTATGCTACCTGTCTATGTGTGTCACAAGCGTAGCCATTTATGGGAGATGCCTAGTGTAATTTGTGACCCAAAAATGACGGTCAAAAGGGGCAGGTCTATATTGTATTGTATTGTATATTTTTCATTAACAATTATTACATTGTGTTTGAATTATAAAAACAAAATGGCACTAAACACAAACTATATCTTATATACTTACACATAATTACACATGCAACCAATATCCAGCAATAACAAACAAAACAGAAATGTCAAACGATCAAAAATAATTAGTCATAACAAGAAATTATAAGAATGTCAGATGTTGTTTATATTATTTGTCAAAAAAAAAACAAATTAGATCAAAAATACCCATACCTATTCAAGTTACTTATAAATTAACAGTTAAATCAGTCACTTACAATTCATCAACAGAGTATTAGCACCCCCCAAAAAAAAAACGCTTTTAACTCGTTTTTAAACTCGTTCTTATAAAGAAGGACTTTTAAATTCATGGGAAGTTTGTTAAATAATTTTAGAGAGTCGTTAGGCTGCACTGTCTTTGACTATATCAAGCTGAGGTACAAATTGGCCCCGACAGTCCTTTCTGCGCGTGTTCTCTCTTTCTTTTCTCTCAACTGTCGACTCATAGTCGTCAATATTTTTGGCATAATTTGTGTACAAACTGGGAACCGTAAAAATACTTAACTCTTGAAAATACCTTTTACATTAAATGTCTTGCCTTATGCGTAATATGCTTCTTAAGGCTTGTTTTTGTAGAATAAAAGCTAGCTGAATATTGCAATCGTAACTTCCACCCCAGAAAAGAATGCTATTTTTTTTTATTTATTTATTTATTTATGTACACACAAAAATATAGTAAAAACAGAAGAAGGAGTCATAGGTACAATGGTACTGCTTATTTCTATAAGAAATATCTGCCA
The DNA here is from genome assembly GCA_948477245.1 of Thumatha senex. Lineage (NCBI taxonomy): Eukaryota > Metazoa > Arthropoda > Insecta > Lepidoptera > Erebidae > Thumatha > Thumatha senex. The sequence continues at coordinate 1,503,918 of OX419740.1, read as the reverse complement.
GCAGACCGGCGAGAGGAAAATGTGACTAAATAGGAAAGAACAAATAAAAGTGTGTAAATAAAAAGTAGACAAGAACTAAATCAACACACATTCAAAATAACTCAAAATAGACATAATAAAATTATTAACTATAAGGATATATACAAATACGTATAATGAAAGAATAAAAAAAAATAATGATAATAATAATACTTACACATACACATATACTTTACACTTATTATATATTTATACATATAAATAATAAGGTTTACAGAGTAGAAAGGTAGTGCTCACGGACTTTCCTCTTAAAAGTAGTAATAGATTTACTATCTCTAATAACAGGCGGAAGAGAATTCCACAGTCTAACTGCATGCACTGTGAAAGAATAAGTATAGAAATCTGTTTTATGATTTGGGAATTTGAGATTTGAGCGTAGATTTGACCTACAAGGAGCATCAGGAGAGCGAACAAAAGAGAAACGCTCCTTTAGATAGGAAGGGGAAGATGGATTGTAAAGGATATTGAAAAGGAGACTGAGAATTCGAGTGTTCCGGCGAAGGCGGATTGGGAGCCACTTGAGTTCTTTGCGAAATTCGGACACATGATCGTATTTTCTAAGATTGAATATGAAGCGTATACATAAATTTTGCAACCTCTCAAATTTATCTAGCAGCTCCTCAGTAGCGTCTAAGTAACAAGCATCAGCGTAGTCGATAATGGGTAGAATAATAGTTTGAGCAAGACTGATTTTCGTCCGCAAGGGCAGGAAGCCCTGGAGGCATCTCAAAGAATGAAAAGAAAAGTGTACTTTTTTGCTGACAACACCAATATGCGTGCTCCAAGATAGTGTGGTGTCCATTATTACACCCAGGTTCTTCACGGAATCCGCGTAAGGTATCTGAGTGCCGTCCAATACCACGGGATTCAACCCAGACACCGGGAGTGTGCCACATTGGTATTTGCTACCGATGATGATAGCTTGCGACTTCGACGGGTTAATGCGTAATCCCACCGACCTGGCCCAGTCACTTAACTTATTTAAATCTCGGTTTATAGAAGATATCCCAGAAAAAGCATCAGTAGCCGTAAAATGACGGTACAGCTGCAAGTCATCAGCGTAGAGATGGAAGTTACTGGAGATAAGACTCGTAGCAGAGTTGATAAAGATAGAAAATAAAAGAGGAGATAGAACGCCACCCTGAGGAACGCCAACAGACAGCTCGCACGAATCCGAGGAGGTCTGGCCGATGCGAACACACTGCGAGCGCCCTCGAAGGTAAGAATCAAACCAAGATATAACCATAGAGGAGATATTTATAGACTTCAGTGTACGGAGAAGTATATCGAAATCGACAGAATTGAATGCACTACTGAAGTCAAGTAAAACTAAAAGGCTTAACTCTTTCCGCTCCATAGCCCAGCGAATATCGTCTGTCACTTTAACAAGCGCAGTGACAGTGCTATGTCCAGTGCGAAAACCGGACTGGAAGGGACTGAGCGAGTTGGAAGATGTCAGAAAGACTGAGCTGCCGATGGACAACATGCTCAAGGACTTTAGAGAGAAAAGGAAGAATGGAGATTGGTCGGTAATCAGTTAACAAGCAGGGATTGGATGTTTTAGGAAGGGGAACAATATACGCTGACTTCCAAACAGCAGGAAAGGAGCCAGAGAATAAAGAAAAATTGAACATATGTGTGATGACAGGAAGAACGATATGGAGAATAGGCAGGACCATCCTTGAGCAAAGACCATCGTCACCCGAAGCTGATGAAGAAATAGACAGGAGTGATCTCTCAACGTCAGACTCGGAGACCGATTGAAACTGAAATGGAGAGGTCAGTGGCACAGGCCCAACCATGAGACTGCGTAACGTAGCACTTTTTACATCTGCCTTCAAGAAAACAGGTGACTGTGAGAAATGTTTATTAAGAGCATTTACATCAATGTCCTTGGAGTCAGAAACTGGAGATTTACCTATGCCAACAGACCGAAGAAACCTCCAGGTATCAGCAGAATTCCGACCGTTGAGAGAATCATAGAAGTTTCTATATCTTAATTTCGACTAACAAACTTTGGTCTCTTTTAGAGTCACACAAGCAGGTGCTGCGTGGGGTGCAGGTCGCGGCAATGAAAATACTGCGGTGCTTGTATTTAGGAACTCTCGCATCCACGGTCTCGCTACGGATATCGATACCGATGACCGTGCGAAGTGGAGGAGTAGAAGTAGGAAAGCAGACACCGGGCGCCGTGAACACAACTCAGACAGGCGCTCGAATGATTTTGATTGATAAAATATACTTTATAATGCTTAAATTATTGTGCGATCGATCTAAAAATATATACATTATTACAAGTTTTAGAAAACCCCCCAAAACCAAAACCTGGCGACGCCAGTGATGTGTGTGTAATAGGGTACGCTATTTTTCGCAAACGTTGGGTCTGCTTACAGTCTTATATGTCTGTGTGTACGTCTGTGGGTTTTACAGGGTTGGCAGCAAGTGTTACATTTTTCAACTCATTTTTTTTCTTTTTCTTATGCAGGTGCCGCATTCAACTCATTATTGAGGAATTGACGAGGTTTGGCGCCAACGCGAGCGGTGACGCACGTTTGTTGTATATTATTTTCAAAAACTAGTGTAAAATTCGTGTTTTTGTGTTTAATAATGGTGGAATATTATACATAAAGAGTTCGGAAAAGTGCATTAGTGAACGAAAGTGATATATTGCAAAGAATAGCGGTGTTGTTTGTGTTAGTGCCAAATTTCCAAAGAGAGCTGCAATAAGGGATCCACTGCCTTATTGGGGCACGGACTAGGACCTAGGACTGAGGACTTGACATCGACAAACGACTAGACAGGACTAAAACAAAATAACAAGAAAAATAAATACTGAAGACTAGGCTGTATGGACTAAGTTTCCTTTGCCTGCCCAAGATGAGCGAAGACAAATAAAAAAAATCGGAGGAATTGACGTCACATGATTACGTTCTGAAATCGACTTTTCCAATTAAAAAATATTTCACTTGTCTGTCACTTAATCTGTCAACTGTCAAATCAAATCTGCTGAATATTTACGTCAGCCACGTTGGAAGTGCCAAGCTGGTGTTTTTATGGTAAATAAAGCATTATTTAATTAAACCAGTTGAATTTATGTAATAAAATAATATTTTGAATTGTATACCACAGTACCTTGCTGTTATAGTATTAGTTCTATTTGAGAATAAACAGTGGGAAGTGTTCCAAATCGGTGACATAATTTAGTAAATAAAGTGATTTTTCAGTAATTTTAAATTGCTTTGTGGGTTTATTACAGTGAAACAGTGTTGTCAAGATGAAAGTGAAAGAACTGAAGAGGACGGTGAATGTATGCTGGTCACCGGCAGAGCACTACCCGATAACGATAGCGGCCGGTTCCGCGGCTCAGCAAGTTGATGCTTCGTTTAGCTCTAGTTCCAATTTGGAACTTTACACTCTTAATTTAGACGAACCTGGACTCGATCTATCTTTGAAATCTAGTTTGCAGACACAGCACAAGTAAATATTTTATTTATTTATTCATAGACCAAAAATTTGTAACATATTAACAAAATAAGTGTGTGGTCATTGCACCCTTTTCATGATGTGCATGTTTTTAAGAACTGTAGATAGAAGGAAAACAAGCACACTGCATATGTGATTGATAGTGGGTACTGTAGTCTAGGGACCATTTAAATACCATTATTTTAGAAGTGGTTACCGTAAGAATTAATTAACATGAATAGGACATTAGTGTGTGGTAGGCACACATACTTGCATGTATGTCACTAATGTAATACAATTTGTCACTAATGTAACTACAATTTGATATTATAATTTACTTGAGATACTACAAGATATTCCATTATTATTCTCTTACTTGCTCTGACATTCAATCATTTTAAAAAATGTTGAATAATATTTTGTCTGATCTTCATATATTTCTAGAATTATTCAAATAGAATATACAATATTTTTGTATGTTAGATATTGTAGTTTGTTGAATATCAATTAGAATAAAACCAGGCACCCAGAAAATATATTACAATGCAGCAAAAAATGTCTGTGTAATATCAGTATAGACTACCATTATGCAAGCATAATTCTGTTTTTGTGAAGCTGATGTACCCTGATTTATATTCAATATTATTTACTTATTAGACACACCTTTATCCCCTAAGAAGATAGCAGAGGCATTATATATGTCTACATTCCACTGTAAGCATTTTTGTCCCACTTAAGTTAAAAGGGGGTGCACTCATCGCAATGTTAAAATGGACAGGAGCAAGTTGTGGAGACTTGCTATTAAAAATTTATATAATATAAATAATATGATTATGATTATGACTTGCTATTAAAAAATTATATAATATGATTAAAATAGAATGAAACTTTATTTGTTGATGTTGTAGTTAAGGCTAAATTATAAATATAATTAATACCCTAAATATAATCTTTGAATAATCAAATTTAATAAGGTAAAGAATTATTATTGCTAAGATTTCAGAAGTTGGTATGGTCTGCAGCTGGTGTGATAGTGGGAGGTTGTGATGGTGGATTATTAGAGTTCTACAGTGCAGAGAGACTCCTCAATAATGCACCTGATCCTCTGCTTGGTAGCAGTACTAAACACAATGGTATGTATTGTTTTGTACCTACTTGTATGTCACTATTAGTGAACCCTATTATTATTTATGATTGGATTTACATGTATTAAACACTTAAAACAATGATTTTTTTTATATTTTGCCTGTTTGTCATATTTGGGGTAATAAGGAGGGGTTATGTGAGTTCTTTTTAAACAGCTAGTTTGTTTTTTTATGTGGACAATTATGTTTGAATTGAATTTTTCATTATTCTATAACACCAAAAGAATAAATAGATAGATGTATGCTTGTGTAAAGTTTTTTGGTACATACCAAATAATGTTATCACTATGTTCAGAACTGAAGTTATGGGCATTTTAAACTGATAATGCAGCATCCATTTTTATCTATAACAACTAACCGACAATGCTTGTTGTGATAATAAATTATTTTTGATTTATTTGCAAGATTCACACTGGAATTTTGTGATCTGGTCACACTGTGACTGGTTGAGAAAAATACATGATAAAAAATTATCGTACTAGACAAGTAGACAACCAACGAGACATACTGTTACTCCCGTTACTCAATGACAATATTTTTCTTCTTGTACTTCTTCACTGGATGCAGTGTGACACCCTATGAATAAAGAATATTTTTCCATAATGTTATGTATACGGTATATTTTCCATAATGTATATATCGTATTTTCTTTACAATATTCGCTATTCCCCTCTTTTAGAAGTCCTACCAACATATATGAGCATAAATATTTGTTGATTACGATAACATTCTGTATTTATATAGTCAAATTTCATTCATTCAATTATTACAGGCCATGTATCGTCCCTTGACATTAACCCTTACCAGAAGAATCTCCTAGCATCAGGAGCGTCAGAGAGTGAAATCTTCATCTGGGACTTGAACAACACTAGCCAGCCAATGGCCCCAGGCAATAGAAGCCAGCCGTATGAACATGTCCAAGGCCTCGCATGGAACCAACAGGTCATTATACTATCTTCAAGTATAAGTGGTAGAACTGCTATTCTCAGCATGTATAAGCCCTTTAAACTGGGGCATCGTCAGGTTTTTTGCTGAATCTCATTGAAGTCTCTAAATATTTGATACAACACATAAATAATTAAAATTTTCATTTTAATAGAAATAGATTATAAATCTATGGGCATATCAGCATTTATTTTACAACACATTGCTATTTTTCAGGTACAACACATTCTTGGATCAACTTTCGCTTCGAGGTGCGTCGTCTGGGACTTGCGTAAGAATGAGCCCATTATGAAATTAAGGTAAATTATTCATTTTATTTGAGAAATATTGATAGTCTCAATGTATAATTAATGATATGTAATCATATTATAGTAATGTCTACTTCCATTTTAATTTAGCCAAATATTTATAATTCAAGTTTGTTGTTTGGCTGCAGTAATTATTAGAAGCGCTCGTGGCCCCGCGGTCTCAGTGTTCTGTAAACGATCACTGAGTTACGCAACTTTCACTATGGCTGGTCCTCGGATGGGTGACCACTTTGTGGCATTTACATTTGCGAGCGTTTCCGTGCTTCGGAAGGCACGTTAAGCCGTTGGTCCCGGTTGCCAGTAAAATGGCAGTCGTTAAGCCTGGTTGAATGCCTTATGGGCGGCATGAAAAATTTCAACAGCAGGTAGCCACAACCTGCGTCTGTCTATTTCAACACGGCAATGGGCTCACCACCTATTACGTGGGACAGAAATCCACACGGTGAAAAGTGGGCATATAATATGCCTCTGCCACCCCTTCGGGGATAAGGCGTGATGGATATTTATTTATTTAATTATTGTTTGTATATTTCTCAAAGATGCTGCTGCTTGTTTACCTTTCAATCCACATACATTATTCTGTATGTATGTGGATACATACAGAATAATGTGTAATGATCAATCTGAGGTTAGCAAAGGTTTGTTTTATCAATGAAATATTTAACCAGTAGTGTGAGATTCAATATTTAAATTATCTAACCTGATCTATTACAGGATAGTGTTTTTTTACATTGATGGGAACATAGCCATTGAATCGTATTGATACATATTTGACATTCAACTCTAGGTTTATGATTAATTGATGACAAAGATGAAGAGCTAAACAGCCTTTGATCGGTTCCAGCGACTCTGTGTCCCGCACGCGGTGGCGCTCGGTGGCGTGGCACCCCGCCGTGGCCACGCAGCTGTGCGTCACCTCCGAGGACGACCAGGTGCCCGTACTGCAGCTGTGGGACTTGAGGTAGGTGTGTATGGGCACGATTGTGCTAATAGCGCTCGGTGGCGCGCCACCACGCAGCTGTGCGTCACCTCCGAGGACGACCAGGTGCCCGTACTGCAGCTGTGGGACTTGAGGTAGGTGTGTATGGGCACGATTGTGCTAATAGCGCTCGGTGGCGCGCCACCACGCAGCTGTGCGTCACCTCCGAGGACGACCAGGTGACCGTACTGCAGCTGTGGGACTTGAGGTAGGTGTGTATGGGCACGATTGTGCTAATAGCGCTCGGTGGCGCGCCACCACGCAGCTGTGCGTCACCTCCGAGGACGACCAGGTGCCCGTACTGCAGCTGTGGGACTTGAGGTAGGTGTGTATGGGCACGATTGTGCTAATAGCGCTCGGTGGCGCCACCACGCAGCTGTGCGTCACCTCCGAGGACGACCAGGTGCCCGTACTGCAGCTGTGGGACTTGAGGTAGGTGTGTATGGGCACGATTGTGCTAATAGCGCTTGGTGGCGCGCCACCACGCAGCTGTCATATTTTGTACTTTACCAATTTGTGGTCGTCTATTATATTAATTTATAATAGTAAGCTGTTATTTACTTTACCATTCTAGTTATTGCAAGGATTTTTGACAATCTTTATAAGCAGAGTTATCCCACCATAACTAAAAACATATTGTCCTAAGCGCACATCATTTTCATTTCTTTTCTTTTAGATTGGCTTCGTCTCCTCTAGTCACACTAGAAGGTCATCAAAAGGGTGTGCTATCTCTCTCTTGGTGCAAACAAGATCCCGACCTCTTATTATCAGCCGGCAAAGATGGAAGAGTTCTATGCTGGAATCCAAATAATACAAAACCTGTAAGTTTTATTATAGTGTAATTTTTTGTTGTTATATTATAAAAGTAAGTCTATCCATTGTTAATTTAGGACTGAATGCTGCTTCTTGTTTAGGATATATAAGACTAGCTGACCGCCCGGCTTCGCCCGTGACATACTTCGAACCCCGTGGCACCCATTTAATTCCATCGTTTATTAATTTCACGAGCGTTTCCGTGCTTCGGAAGGCACGTTAAGCCGTTGGTTCCGGTTGCCAGTAAAATGGCAGTCGTTAAGCCTGGTTGAAGGCCTTATGGGCGGCTTGAAAATTTCAACAGCAGGTAGCCACAACCTGCGTCTGTCTATTTCAACACGGCAATGGGCTCACCACCTATTACGTGGGACAGGAATCCACACGGTGAAAAGTGGGCATATAATATGCCTCTGCCACCCCTTCGGGGATAAGGCGTGATGGATGTTTTTTTTTTTTATTTCACAATAATTTATGATCATTTTCCAAATGAGTTCATTACTTCTCCGCTCTCAGTACGCCCGCACGCCCGGTCGATTTATGGTTAAACGAAATTAATTTCTTTGCGCATTATTTAGATAAAAAAAAAATTTCTTTATTTTGATTTTAAAAATAAAAATTTCTTTATTTTGATTTTAAAAATAAAAAAACATTCTTTATTTTGCATAGACCATTTCAACGGCGCTTACAAAATGTCATACACTAAAACTAAAGAAAAAATTTGTATATTTAAAGTAACCACCAGTACGGAACGCCGCCCACCTGACAAGAACCGGCAAGAAAGTTAGGAAGGCTTTTGTATTGATGGCCTATTTACAATTTAATATTTTATGACTATAATATTTTATTTGCCAGCAGATCATTTCCAGGCATCCCTGTCCTGTAAATAGTTTTGAATAGAGTAATACCTTTTTCACAAAGCTTTCTTTTAATATACTTTTTAAATTTATTTAATGGTAAATTTCTCAGGTCACAGGGCAGCTTGTTGTAAAAGCATATATATTTGCAATATCTTATAAGATATTCACTTAATTTGCAAGGTGTTAAGGGACAAAATAATCTTCATGAAATGCTAAAAGCCAATTAATGTATTAAAAATGATACGAATTAATAACGTATTTGTGTAAATAGCCTTTAAATTCCCGCTTTATAATTGCAGGCATTTTTAAGTATTAAAATGGATATAGTATCTTATCCTTAAGAGATAGACATATATCGTCGCGGACGTTTTTGGAGACTTATATTATATGCACAATGCCACAATACATTATTTTATTATATCTCAAAGGATTTAGGCAGTGTTTTCGTTGAAAGGTTCCAGTAGGCTTATTTTACCCACACCCACAACAAATATCGTTATAATTTAAATAATGTATACAAAAACTTAACAAATTATATACATATATATATAAACCGACCCTATGAATTACTTTATCTATTAAAAAAAACTGCATCGAAATTCGTTGCGTAATAAATCATATATCATGTATTTGCTCACAACTCAAAAATTGCGTAGTTTTAAAGATTTAGGCATACATAGGGACAGCTAGCGGAAAACGACTTTGTTTTATAATATGTAGTGATGGGGAACACGTACACTGGTAAAGAAAGAGCCTACAGTGGTACACTTAAAGTCGTCACTGCTTGACTGTAACTTGTATATAACGTGATCAACTTTTACCAACGTAGGGCGGCGAGCTGCTAGCGGAAATCAGCCAACAACAGCAGTGGGTGTTCGACGTGTCGTGGTGCGGCCGCGACCCCGGCCTGTTCGCCAGCGCGTCCTTCGACCAGGAGGTGGTGGTGCACTCGCTGCTGGCGCCCGAGCACGCCGTCAGCGTAAGTTTATCACATATATTCTTCTTGGGTAACTTTGAATTTAAGGGTAACTTTGATTCAAATTAACTATATTCTACTTAAATAGCAATTTAACCTTACCCAAACGATATACTGAAAGCAAATAAAAGATTTTTAACTAACTCAACACCGCGAGTCCGCGGCACAAGATTTTAATATATAAAATTTAGGAAGCAAAAGTGAGCGATGTGTATAACGAGCGCTTGTTGCGCAGAACGCACAGAACGCGCACAGCCACAACAACATCATGGAGTCGTTCGGCGCGCTGCACTCGCTGGGCGCGCTGCCCGCCGCGCCGGCCGCGCCCGCCGCGCGCCGCGCCACGCACGCGCCGCCGCGCGCGCCCGCCTGGCTGGCGCGCCCCGCGCGGGCCGCCTTCGCCGTGAGTCGCCGTTCTATCTTTGACAAAATAATCTTTTAAAAGTGACAGCAAGTGTAAGTTTGGCAACGTCACACTGTCTGTATAACGTGTATCCACTGTTGCAACCGAAGGGTATCAATCTTTGTGTTTAGGTGTCAGTTATACGAGGGTGGATCCAAAAGTTCGTGGCCAATAGATAAAGCGATGCATTTTTTTTTAAATCTACCCTCTATCTGTACTATGGTTATTCAGTAGCAAGTGAGCAAAGTTTGGTTCAATAATTAAGCGCGAAATTTTTTTTGTGGATGTTTATTTAGGAGTATCGGAAAAGATTTTCAAGAATGAACAAAATCGAACATCGCGCAGTGATTAAGTACCTGCATAAAAAAGGTCTATCACCAAAACATACTCATGAAGATATGGTGAGCATATTACGAGAATCTGCTCCATCCTATTCCTACTTACCCTTCCTTTCCTATTTACCCTCGTAGCTTATTTTCTAAATAACCTTATTAGGTATTTATTGCAAAATATCAAAATTCCGTATAACGGTGTGTGTAGTATACTGTTACTCGAGAGCTAAGAAAACATTCGTGGAAACCTTAGAAATCGTATTTCATAGGCAAGTTTTCAATTAGCATTATTTTGCTAAAAAGTTTTAATTTTAAATAATAAAATACCAAAATCAGCAGTTTTAAATGTTCTCAGTAAGATTGTTTAAGATTGCATTGGTTAAATATCATGTTTAATACCAATAATTTATCATTGAAATATGCATTAATATTGTAGTAATTTGTAGGGATTCAAGAACTAGTCACGCAACTAATGCACTCCGATAGTTGCCACTACCATAAAATGATTACGCTATAATTTATATGGCTCTGTCCATGTGATACTTGGTCCTAGCTCCAATACCTCTGCTCATTTGTAAAACACCAGTAACCTGCTAAGAGTGGATAACTAAGGTTATAACTAAAAACATTTGTTCTACTACTACTGGCAATTCCGTCAACGTTTAACCGGTTCAATAGGCTTTCACTCTTGGATACGCTTAAGAGAACTTCTGGGTCGCTTCTTCGTCACGCGTGTAGACGCGCGCGCATCTATGTAGTTGAAAAAGGTCAAGTTCAAGGGAACTATCACTGGCCCACCCCTATCCCCTGTGGTTTTTCACAAGTTGCGTAGTACTGTAATTCAATCAGTACATCAAAATAAAGTAAAACTAATAAAAAAATCAATAATTAAAAAAAAATCATAAACCATTTGTTTATGATGTTAGCTACATAGTCCTAGCAGGTGCTGGTCTTCTAAAAATTACCCTGTACATACCTTTTGGGACACTTACGCGATATTTATTATTACATTCTTGTAGCATCGCAACTGAACTGTCCGTCAGGGCGGTCGCGACCCTACGGTTATAGTAACGTTTTGGTATTGCGAATGAGTCCCAGGAAGTATACTAAACAAATATATTTTGAGTGTCAAATCGATTTGCTAGGAATTCAATATTCCCAACGAATCCATTTGACGTTTCGGATCTATTTCTACAACTGTTTTGGTATTCATAAACTTCATGCTTAATATTTAGTACGGAAAATTTTGTAATGTTTGTTTCTAGTTCGGCGGTAAATTGGTGACGTTCGAGAAATGCCCCCAGGAGGCCGGTCCGCAAAAACTGGTCTATATCAGTCAGGTATGTGTCCTAGACGATGGTTAATTACTGTTCTTGTAGTTGTAGCACATAATATATAATACTAGTACTGAATCTGCAAGTTTTCTTGTTCGGAGCCAAATTTTCCTCATAAATTCATATTTTGCAATTTTTTATTAAACCGACGGCCGAGGAAACCAACAGTTTTCAGTAGCAATCATGTACCGATAAACGCAGCTGCTAGTAAACATGCTGGTGTTTAGGCGATCTGTTGGAACTCTAAGTTAAAATAATTAAAAAAAATATCTCTCCATAATAATGTTGTCCGTGTGAATGATGATAGCTCTTATAGCTAGCAAGGATATTAGCAGTAACTGATAGTTTTCTCTATCCAATAAAGAATCCGGGATGGAATCAGGAATGTACAATAAATTCGGTTTGGTGTACAATTCTATGCAGGGTAAGAATGAAAGTGACATTCTTGCACATATTTACCCTCGCACTTGCGGAATGTTAAAATATGAGTTTCTAATAGGTGGTGAGCGAGCCGGAGATTGTCGAGCGGGCAACAGAACTGGACGCGGTCCTGGGCTGCAGTCTCAGCCACGAGCCCGGTGCCGCCGAAGCTCTAGCGGAGTGAGTGCAACCCTAGCGAGTTATATAGTGAATCACATGATTAAATCCACTGAAAACCTCCGTATAACAACCACCATTATACTAGTGTGAGACTGACCTTGACTTAAGACTAGACTTGACTAAGACGTAGAGGACTAGGACATTTTATATATTAGGTAAGAAGATTGAAGAAATATGAATTAAGATATGGCTAAAAGGGCCTTGGTGTGCATACATAAAATAATTAGAAAAAAAAAAATGAAACTCAGAAATTAAACTCTAAACCTTAATCTAATTAAATAAGGCCGATTTTCTAAGACAAATTTAGCTTATCTAACTAAGATTTTCCAACCTTACTTCTCTGATTTTAAGGTGTATTTTTAATTATTGTCTTCAGTCTCTTTCCTGCATCTCATTGTTCAGTCTGTAATATATCGTGTATTTGCTATAGGGCTGCACGCTGTCCCGAAACCTTTTTTATGAACATTCGATGAATGCACTACAATAGTATACACACATAAACTTTTGTGAATAGGTCACCGAAAGATAACCCGATCCGAAAGTTTATAAATTTCCTATGAATTTCGTCAGAACGCCACTGTATACCCTATTTTGTAGTTAAAAAAGTCATAGAAATAAAAAAAACATAAAACCTTTAACAGGGACGACAGGTTAACAATTTAATAATACATGGTAAATGTCCCGTTCATTGTAGTATTTTGAATTCTTAGGAAATTTATAAAGTTACGGATCTGGTTATCTTCCGGGTTAGGTTAGGGAGGAGTGTTAAGTAATTAGATTTCAACATAAGTTACATAAATAAACAGATAGCATGTGACAGGTACTGTCGGCAGAAAGGCGACGCCTCGTTGGACCAACACACGCGTTACACGTGGTTCTTCCTCAGAGCCAATTTCCTGCCCAATTTTCGCAATGAAGTACTTAATTTATTAGGTAATTATATTGAAAAATGTCTTTACTCTGTGATCTCTTTCAGAAACAACTTGTATAAGTTACTATTGTGTGTATCGGACAGGTTTCAAGCAAGACGAGATACCTTCCAAGTTCAAAGGCACAAGCATCTCTGGAGGGGATAGCGCACAACCTGATATAGCTGCCCTGAGTAGAGTGAGTTTTTTAACAGTTGAATAAATGTGATCCATTTGAATTAGTTATAGAACACAAGAATATTATTTTAAAGCTTGAATCGTCTGTTACTGCTTGTTTAAAGAATTATCTTGATGTACTATAATTTAACTTTAATGTATTTGTAATATTAAAACCTTATAATTGTTCACTTATAACGAGATGTTTCAATATTTACAAGTACATCTGGTTTGCTTCACACTTTCAGTTTATATTGTGGTAATATTAAAAAAGCTAAATATTTTGCTTTATACGTCTTTTATTGACAAACGCTAATGTTTTGACTAGGTACTACTAGTATTTTCTAAATTAAAAATTAATAATAAAACGTATTGATTACACAATAACACAGTGGTGCTAATTCTGTTGTTGAAACCACTAAACTAAATTTCTTTATAAGTCGGCATCTAAATACATGTTTTGTTTGTTGTATCTGACATCACATAAAATGAATTTTAGTGACATCAGATACAAATTAAATGCTATTTATGATATCACCAACTTTAGTTCGACTTAATAACAGAATAGCATTTGGCAATCTCTTAACAAAAATTAGAAAATTTTAGAGAAATTTAGTTTAGTGATCGTAACAACAGAATTAGCACCAATGTATATTAAATTTGATTTAAAGAAAAATAAATTATACATCTATCTATTTTATGTTGTTTCAAACTTGAAATACATAGCGTTGTCAACATAAGTCCAATCTTTGAGCACTATAATCACCTGCTAAATAACATCTTTCTATATAACGCGGCTAGGGCGAGTCGACGGAGACGGAAGCGGAACTGTCCACCGACACCAGCACTGACCTCTCGGTAAGTAGCTTTCATTGTCACAATTGAGAGCTGTCATGTTTACGTCTACGGTAGGTTGTAATGGTAATGTTGGCGTTTTATTTACATGTAGTTTGCTTTCTGATTTAACGTGGCTAATGTTAGTAAATAATGTTCTCGTTTGTTTTCTAAGACTTGAAATTATAAAATAGGCGGAGTATAAATTAAGCAGAGTATTATTGATTTGTTTTATTTCCTAGGATGCTCACACGCTCATCGAAAGAAAGTTAGCCAATATAGAGCTGGGGTCGTCACTCGGCGACAATGTTGTCATTCCCAATGGAGAAGGTGAAGTACTAAGCAAACTATCGATGGACAGGTTGATCCTATTCCCTGAGCGTTGTTAATAGGAGATGTTTTGGCGTACAGACTCGACCAGCTTGATCTGCCGCGCGCTGGTGTGCGGCAACCTGGAAGAGGCGGTGGAGCTGTGCCTGGACGCCAAGCGGCTCGCTGATGCGCTCATCATCGCCAGCCTAGGTATCTATATACCTACTCTGCACATGTACATACGCTAGAACGAGATATTGCTATTTCTAATTTAAATATTCCAGGCGTTTTTTTACCTACGAGTAAAATCTATTTTGTTTTCAATATTGGCATAAAAATGTTTCAAAATACAGTCCAATACACAATATTACATTCGTATTACGCGATAAATTTAGCACAGAATTTTACCTAAAATCCATTTTGTATTCAATATTAGCATAAGAATGTTTCAAAATTCTGTCCACTATACAGTAAAATAATATTACATTCGTAGTACTGGTAAGTTTGGCACTGAATGGATCAATAATTAAAGTAAAACACTATTACTCTAAAAACAAATTAACAATCCAATTAAACACAACTGCTAAAACACAGTTAACTAGTCTTAAACTCACACACGTCCTTTAGAGTTCTGGAATATTCCTTCCAGTCCATTCAACACCCGGCGCTCTTCGGGATGTTGCTTGGAACTTCTAGACTATTAACGTCTCTTTTAGTGCTTTCTCGCTCACACAGTTTTAGAACATTCGTAGTATAGCTGTCTCTTTCTAATAGTGCTATCTCATTCGCTCCTTCCGGAAATAAAATCGCATATACTGAAACGGATTTTAAAGTTTGATACGAGGTCCTGAAAAAGGATTTTCAGGTAATGGTGGCAAGTTATAGAGGAGGCCTAAATGGGACTGAAAATATTTTCAGGTACATGAAAACAATGGAAACAAGAGTGAAATTTTGAAAAACTAGGATGTGATAGAGCGTCGTCAGAAATTGGCTGAACCTGTTTTTTAGCTTTAAGAAAGCATTTCCAAGGCATAAAAATGTCCAAGTTTTACACTATAGTTTGACCGGTACCGGTGTACCGCTCACTGTGTACAATTTTGTATGTAGTGAGCGGTTCAGCGGTCCTGTAGCGCAATTCACAAATCTCGGATCCAAATCCTCTACTGCGCAAATGTCATCGATATTCGCGCAGTAGAGGATTTGGATCCGAGATTTGTGAATTGCGCTGCTGGTCAAACTATAGTAAGTGACAGTATGGTTAGTGAACGGTGAGAATGGCTGTCGGCAGGTAGCCAGGAGCTGCTGCTCAAGGTTCAGCAGTACCACCTGCGCGCCACGGGCCGCGACCCCGTGTCGGTGCTGGCGGGCAGCCTGCTGCTGGCGCGCTGGGACCTGCTCGTCGCGTCCAGCGCCGCGGCCAGCTGGCGCGACACGCTGGCTGCTCTGGTCACCCACTGTGACGGGGAGGCGCTGGCGCACTACTGCGGTCAGTGCTCTCTCATGACCATTATTCACTTCTTAAATGATTATTATATTTTGAATGCAAGTTCGGAATTAATTAACTAAAGTTGAGTCATTGTAATAGGCCACATTTGACACTTCATCAAAAATCACCAACGTATACTTGCAACGGCGGGTTATTTAATTTTTCTAAGTTAGAACTACACAATTGCTGAACTTATCTCAGTTACAATGACATATTTTGTTGTCTAAATGCCCAAAGAAGGCAATTTTACTATTTGCTTTTCACTAATAAACCATTGTAAAAAATATAAAGAATCTCTGTTCTAAAGAACTGAACGTCTTTACAACGTTACGGCAGTGGACCCTTTTTCTTTTTAAACACTAGGGAAATCAATTGCCAACTCAACCAATTATAATTGGTATAACTATAAAAAAAATATAATAAAAGCAACAAAGTTTATTAGCAGAATCGAATGTAATGAGTCTTATTTTTAATATTACACTTTTAAAGTTTTGTTTCTTTATAATTTCGTCACTTTTATGTTGTATATTTGCATTATTTTCATGTTTGTATAACAGAATTTTCTTTACTAACTTTTAAACTTTCGCGTTGTATGATTAAAATTAGTGTGACCACGGCTGGTGCAACCCAGACGAAACGTCAAGCTATTTAAGGTAAATAATCATGATCACGTTAATACCTGAATTTTCTTTGACTTAAATGTTTCGCTTGACAGGTTTACTGATTTTATTTCGACATTTGGTTTCTTAACATTTTAAGGTATCTGCATGTATAATCTAATTGTGTAGTGATGATGATGACAAAATTCTCATTGTAATATTTATAGTTGTCAGATATTGTTCCTAAATTTACAACAGAAAAAGTCTAATGATAATTGAATTGGGATTTGACTGATATACTATACTACTTTCTTCTTGATAGTTCTTTTTCAAAATAACTGATTCGATTCATATTTGTTTGAAGTCCGTATCGGATATTCACATAAATCGATAGTATTAATCATGTCATCTCACAGCTACTCGTAAAACTGACACTTGACAAATGTGGCTTATTATAATGATTCAACTATACACAGCAATATAGATAACGTTTTTTCAAATCTGTGAATGCAGTTAAATCTAAAAATATGGTTGGTTTCCAGAGAGCATTAACTATAACATCAAATTTAATAATTTACCTGACTTTGAGCAAGACCTTCTTAAAAAATATATCCTACATACTGTGCAAAGCAAAAAAGGTTTTTTAATTAATTTTATTATAAATAAATAAATATCCATCACGCCTTATCCCCGAAGGGGTGGCAGAGGCATATTATATGCCCACTTTTCACCGTGTGGATTCCTGTCCCACGTAATAGGTGGTGAGCCCATTGCCGTGTTGAAATAGACAGACGCAGGCTGTGGCTACCTGCTGTTGAAATTTTTTAAGCCGCCTATAAGGCCTTCAACCAGGCTTAACGACTGCCATTTTACTGGCAACCGGGACCAACGGCTTAACGTGCCTTCCGATGCACGGAAACGCTCGCAAATGTAAATGCCACAAAGTGGTCACCCATCCGACGACCAGCCATAGTGAAAGATGCGTACCTCTCTGATCGTTTACCGAACACTGAGACCGCGGGGCCACGAGCGCTTCAATTTTATTATCATTACAGAATAAAATATACGATTAATCTGTTTTTAGGGATTAAACTTCAAGTCAAAAATAGAAGATTCTTTTTGATCTAAAATAAAATTTGGTTTGTATTTGCTTTGAATCGGGTTGTAAACTAATTGGAATTATTGAAGTAAAACTTCGTTATCGACGTTGAGAAAAATTATTAATCTGTAAAAAAACGTCACAATTTTTCGGTTACGCGCCATGTTGTTTTGAAGTGAAACTTCTTTATCATAAGTGAAACTACTTAATCAAGGTATTAGAGATAATTTTTTTTATAGCAATTATTTGCTAAATTTCTCATAATTTTTTAATTAAGTGGAAAAAGACAATTTGATTCGAGACAGGGATTGAACCTGTGACCTTTGCCTAACCAGGGCAATGTTCTAGCCACCTGAACTACCCGAACCGTATCGAATCAAGTTGAAATTCTCCACCAAATTTATATCGTCATTTTAAGAGTATGACCAGAGCCATCTATCGAGCTAATGAACAACTCGATACCAATGAACAGTGTTACAACTATTTTTAAACATTGATGCAATGGACTCCACTCAGTATATTGATAAATTTTTTTAATGCAATTATTTGCTAAATTTCTCATAATTTTTTTTATTGTAAAATTATGAGGTATTAGATAATCCTTATAACTGTAAAAAATGTCGTAAAGAAGTTTGACTAAAGACGTTTCACGTCTTACCTGTGTACTCTGGTAAACATACATTTTTTAAAAATATTGCGTTATGATTTGAGAGTAACGCGCCCTCGAAGCTACGTGTCAGTGTCAGTGGCTCAGTGTAGTGTCGCGGTACAGAGATGCTGGGCGACAAGCTGTCTCGCGAGGCGGAGTCGTCGCTGTCCGAGGCGGCCACCGTGTGCTACCTGTGCGCCATGAGCGCCGAGCCGCTGCTGGCGCGCCTGGCCGCGCAGCGCGGCGGCTCCGGCCTGGCCGGCCTGGCCGCGCGCACCGAGCTGGCGCTGCTGGCACGGCGCGCCGCACTCGCGCGGGGACGCCCGGTACCGGTGAGTACCGATAAACCCTGCCCGATCCGTGAAGGTATTGGTTGGTATCGAGATGTGAATTTATTCGTGTAATCCTTTTTAGAAATTACCCCAAAAATTTACCCCGAATAAAATTAATAAAACATTTATATAATGTGGTAGCTTACATGGCAACACAGGGAAAGGGCTATTCAAAAATGCGATGTCAAGAGGTCAGTTTACACCTGTCGGCGGCTTCTGTTGGTATCACATACACTTGTCGCCGTATGCCAACGATGGCTTTGTCAGTTTTTCAAAATATGTTATATTTCAAGGATATTGGACTAATTCTGATACTAAAAACACGCATTTAAACAAATGATAACTATTTTATACTTATAAATATTATGTTTTATTTTTTGGTTATGTTATTGTAGTGCCTATGTGTCCCTTTCGGATCGGACAGAGTTTTCTTTACACATTTTATACTGAAAATAGGGTAGTAAAAGTTGTTTAAGGATGTGAGTAGTGATTACGATGGACAGATGGCAGTCGTTAAGTCAAGTCGAAGGCTAAAAAAATTTCAACGGCACGTAGCCACAACCTGTTTTTGTCTATTTCAACTTGGCAACGAGCTCACCATCTATTATGTGAGACAAGAATACACATGGTGAAAAGTGGGCATATAATATGCGTTTGCCACTTCCTCGGGGAGTGAGTCTCAAGACATGATAGCTAAATATTTTTTTTTTTTTTTTATAAGCGATTGCACTGTAACTTTATAAACCAAAACTATACAGGTGGGCGGTGCGCTGGAGACAGTGGTGAGCGAGTACGCGTCTCGGCTGGCCGCGCAGGGCTGCCTGCGGAGCGCGCTGGCGACGCTGGAAGGGGTCCAGCGCGCCGAGCTGCGGGAGCGCCTCGAGCACGCGCTGGGCCTGGCGCCCGCCGGCCAGGTGCGCCGCGCGCTGCTGCTGTAGCACGTAGCCTACGACGATTTAACCAATGGACGCGCTGTCTTACCGTTTGCCCCTATACCCCGCTTGCCATTTGCTAATAATTTTAGGCTAAGTCGCTGTTCCGCGGACTCAGTCTATCGTACACGTTCGGAGGGTATATGTAAAGAAAAAAATACCGAATGTGCTATAAATTGTGTCAAAGTTATAGCGGTCGAAGAATTAATGTTTCTTTTCACTCGTAAGTAAAATTTTATTTCATTGTCATAACTTATTTTAACAAAAACCATTAATTATTGAAACATACCAACAACTTAATCGGCCTATATTCAATATACTTTCATTCTCTATAAACATTATACAAAGAGTTACTATCTTAAATTAGCCGAATAATATTGTGTAAAATTCGTATTGCATACCTATTTTTATTGGTTGTTAGACAGTGACAACACTTCATGCAAGAGTAAGAAAACAATATGTGTGTAGTTTCCCTCCCGCACGAAAGTTGGTTGAACGTGATTTCATACTGTATTGAGTACATTGGTTAAATCGTCCTAGCCTTACACACTGCCGTGATATTGATATGCGTAATAAAATACAAAAAGAAGAATAAAGAAAATATAACTAATATCTTCCCAATTATGTGCACCAATGAACTGCCTATAGAAACAAATCCAGAACACTATGTCCATTTTAGGTTGTCTGGAAGAAATCGTGCCTTGTTTAAGTTATTTAATAAAAAAATATTGAAAATTCCTATTGTAAGTTAATGGTGTACAATAAAGAGTATTGTATTGTATTATATTGCTGTAATTTACAGGTTTGCACACCATCACTGGGATACTTGAGAAATTTACCCGAGGCGCCTGATAATAGACAGATACTGAAACTGTGCAGTTTTAATCGATTCGAGTCTGACATAACCTAGGGGATTGCCATATGATAAAAATAAGTTATATACTCCAAAAATAAGTATTGACTTTTTTCAAAATCATTGGGTTTGAATACTGACTAGGATTATTTATTTAAAAAAAAATCTAATGATTCAGTTTTTATTTTCATCAAAATCGGGCTCGCGGCTCCTTTGAGCATTTTTCGATATTCCTAGTTTAGGATGTGGCCCTGAAGGTCCACTTGAAAATTTCGCCTGTATATGATCATTTTCTTGTATGTTTTTCATCTGTCCGTTTGTCTGTCAAAATACAACAAATTGAAAACAAATTCTTAAATCTACAGTGTTTCATCATCAATTTGACGAATTACGTAAAGAATGTACAGTAGAGCGATTTGGTACAATGGAAGCACTATAACATATCTACAATTCTGCAGGCGCACGCGCACGTGCACGGCAACACGCGCGCACCGGTCGCGCACGCGCACCCGCAGCGACGCGCGCACCCGGGTAAGTCTTGTGTGTATGTACTACGAGTTTGTAAATGTGCTTAACATTCCTTCAGTGTAGCTATCTGTAGCGCTGAGACATTACGAGTTGTGAGAACCTTTTTTGGCTGTTGGAGTGCTTGGTATAAATATATTTTCTCCATAATACTCCTAATTGCTTGATTGTGGATCATAAGGTAGTTATTTAATAACTGCCAGTAAATAACTACCCATGGAAATTTATCTTAGTAATGTAAATTTTAGTCTTGGAAAATATCGAGCGTACTTGACCATACGACTGAAATAAAACTTCTTAAGGCAATAAGAGAGGCAATAAAGAGAAAATGTATGCTCGCACCTCCTCTCTCTTACCCCTACAGTAATAAATGAAACGTGACTTTGTCTCTTTATAATTCACTTAATTTATCCCTCTCAACTTTCTTTTGCCTCGTCCGATCATACTTTTCGTAATGCTCTCGTTACAATGTGTAACTCCCAAAATCAAGAGTGCGCATAGAAGTTTTAATTAAAAAAAAAACTATATTTTGCGTAGTACCAGCGGCATATGACCAACAATGGCAACAGGCGTCCGTTGTTGCGCAACCGCAACCTGCCTTTAATCGTGGCGGTTTTCCACAACCCCAGCAATCGTTTCAACCTCTACAACCGCCCCAGCCTCTGCAACCGACGCCGCTACCACCCACACAACCTCCGCAACCACCCCGACCTGGTAGTGTAGGACCTCAGTCTGGTAAGTCCTGTGTGAATATTAATTTATTTTAATTGTTATCTATTAAAAAATAAAAGTTTGTAATCGCCACAGCTGTTTAAAATATAAATAATTTTAGAGAAAAGTACATTTAAGTCATGAAATAAAAATTGGATTAAAGCGAACCGACTCCTACAGGTGGAATATCATCTCGCTCCAAATACAAAGTGGACCCCTCAGTACAATCCACACCCGTATACAACCAGTACAACCCTGGGTCGCAACCGTACGGCGGAGGGTACAACAGTCCCCTGCCGGACCAGTACAGCGCGAGCGTGCCAGCGTTCAACCCCGCCGCCCAGGGCGTGGGTTCGATGAACCCAGTCCCAGGGGTTCTAAACCCCCCCGTCAGCGCGGCCATGAACGGCGGCTACTACAGCGCGGCGGAGCGCCCGCCCGCCGTTGCGCCGCCGCCCGTGCGAGCCGCGGCGCCGGGCTGGAACGACCCGCCCATGATGGCCGCCAAGGCTAAGGTACTGAATATTATTATATAACTTGTCGTACTAAACGTAGCTTTATTGTATCCCTCACTGGTAAATACATACTGAAAGTACGCGCACAGCACACAAAATTGTGGTTGTAGTTCTATTATTGGTATATTTTTAACATAGTCGAACCAGTATTTGGAATTTTTCGTCTATGGGTAAACCTCTCAAAGTGCGGACTGACGGGAAACTGTTTTTTTTTTTTGTTTTTTTTTTTTTTCCTTGTGGCAACCCTAGGTATTACAGCTGATTTGAATTGGCTCCGTATTTTATATTGTAATATTGCAAAAATAATTATAATTTTAATTAAAAACCAATTCATCATTGCCAAATAATACCATATTGAGTGTTAAATAATCATTTTCACCATTTATTGTGCTAAAAGTAAATAAATATAAACTTAAAAATTGTACCGGTGTAGTGACAGTTAGAACATCGGAAAATTTTTCAATATTTGAAATTATTACTTGGATTCGGCAAGATTTATAAAACTAATAGTTTTTTCAATCAAGGTTTGTGAGTTTATTTACTTTTACATCCTCATATGTCCATTAATAGTGTGATTTTGTAATTTTCTATGAATAAAACATAACCTCGTTTTGTTTCGCATTTCTTTGCTCTAAGTCTACTTTGCTAATAATTACTGATTCTGTAGCACGTAATTATAACAAAATGTCGAATACTAATAACATGATAATGACGCGTAAGGCCTTGGCTCATCAACAAGAGGCAAGGCTTCAATTAACGTTGAAAGAATTACAGATTTTTAGGGAGAAGTGCGATAAACTGAACAAGGAAAGGGACGAAAATGAGTTAGAACTGCTAGGTATTTTAAGTAAGAACGGACAACTCAAAAAAGAACTGGCACAGTTGCATTCACTGTATACTGATACCTTACAGGATCGGGATAGGTTACAACTTATAGTTGACAGTTTTGACTCATGTAGGGAACATTATGAACAAACTCTGCACCAAATTAGAATACTAAAGGAGGAGCTACAACGATCGGAAATCAAAATATCGCAACTAGAAGACAAGAAACAGAGCACAGTGGTTCAATCTAATCAGAGTTTGTTCGATGAACTGATGGCTACAAGCTTAGATACTGCTACAGCTCACCCTTCCATTGTCATAGACCTCACTTCTGATGATGAAACCGGGGGCTGTTCTAAATCATTAAAAATTATTAAGTGTAGTAAGAATAAGTTAAAGAAATATTTAAAAATTAAAAAGTTTATTACTAAATCTAAAAAAATGATACATAAATTCAAGTTTTTTATAAATAGCATGTCACTTAATAGACAGAGATTGCAACTGATTGACCAGGTAAATATGTATATGTTAGAACTTGATACTGTTGCACAACAGTACAAAACTGATACACAGGCCCTTCAATGTCAGATTGACCGACTTCAAGACTCTTTGAAATCAATTTCATATAAATATGAAACAGCAGAGAAACAGAGTAGGGAACAGGTGTTAGCCATAGGTAAATTAGTAAATTCATGTCATTGTCAAAATGACCAATTGACAATCGCAGGCCATGTTCCCTCCTCACCCTTAAGTTGTGAAAGAATTAGATGCAATGATGAATTTTCACCAATTAAAACTGTGTGCAGTGTGGATAATAGTATATTAAGTTCAAGTAGTAATTGCGAGGCATCTACGAGTATAATAGAAAAGTTGCAAATAAAAAGTGATGCAAAGACCATAGTCTATTGCGATGAAATAGGTAAAAATTTTGGACATTATTTATCACAGTTAAGTCATTCTGTAATAAATCATACATATCCAGGAGCTTCATACTCTCAAATTATAGATTTTATATTGACTGGTACACACTGCATGCAGTCTACTATAGTGGTGCTAGTTGGCAGAAGAGGCAATATTAATAGTGACAAACTTTTAAAAATTTTTGATAAGTTATCAAGTCTGCAAGTAAAACAAGTAATTTTGTCCACCTTGCCATACAGCACTGCTATGAGCCACAAGGAAAATCACTTAAGATACAAATTAAATATGAAACTACATACCATGGTATCATATTCCAAAAAAATTGAATTGTTCGATTGGAACATAATTTTCAATAATAATAGTTTGTTGACATTAGATAGATATTTTCTATCAAAATTTTTACAACGAAAGGTAGTTCTGTTGCTATCTAATTTTTTAATTTTTTAAGCCAAATTATTGGCAAGTACAACTGCTTTTATTGAGCAGGTTAGTTTAGATACTTCACATTTGAAAAATGAAATTCCAAAAAACTAGTTTATAGGACAACAGATAATAAATCTGGCCAGTTGACTTTGGCCCCTGAGAATAATCTTAGTAAAAATATTGTTTTATAAACCTGGTGCACCATAATGTTAGAGGTTTAATAAATGGTAAAGATTTAGAGTTAGAGCTATACATTAATGCAAATTCTATTAATATTTTGTGTGCTACAGAGCACTGGTTAAAAGATCATCAAATCACATTGTTGAACTTCGTAAATCACCAGGTTGCTAGCTCGTTCAATAGAAAACATTCTAAACGTGGAGGCTCTTTAATATTAATTAATAAAAACTTAAAATTTAAAGAACGTAAGGATTTAGTAGCCCTCTCCATTGAGCGAGTTATTGAGATTGCCAGTATTGAGTTTGAGCATTTCATCTTGTTAAGCGTATACAGTCCCCCTGATGCTTCTTACATTAAATTTGAAGAAAAGCTTGAAGAAGCACTGTTCAAATGCCAATGTTCTAAGAAATCTATAATAGTTTGTGGAGATTTTAATGTTGATATATTAGATACATCATTAACTCCATCAGAGAGAAATAAAATGAAAAATTTATTTAAATCCTTTAATCTGCATAGTACATTCTTAGAACCCACTCGTATTACAGCCACCAGTGCAAAATGTATTGATAATATTTTTACTGATATTAAACCTATAGATAAAGGTATTGTGGATCCTGTGGAGTCAGATCATCGTGGCCAATGGATAAAATTTCCTAAAAGTAGTAACAAAGTCAGCAAAAAACAAATTAAATATGTACCAATTAACCAAAGTCGTTTGAATAATTTTAAAGAAAATGTATTAAAGATATTACCATATCTACCTAACTTCACTTGTGTAGACCAGTCATATAAACACTTATTTAATTTGATTAATGATGAGTTTGGCAAAGTTTTTACCTCAAAAACTCTACAGATTGGTGGTCGTCCTGTTTTCAGTGACTGGGCAACACCAGGTATCTTTAAAAGTAGAAATAAATTATTTGAATTATATTCAGAAAAATCATATAATTTTAGGCAAACCTTTCAGGAATATGTTAAAAATTATTCAAAGATATTTAAACAAACGTGTCATCTTGCTAAGTCAAACTTCATTAAAAATAAAATTTCTAATTCTGTAAATAAAATAAAAATGACTTGGAACATCATTAACTCTGAATGCGGTAGATCTTTAGTGACAGAAAGGGATTTCCACTTAAAAGTAAATGGTTGCCATGTTACAGGGGACCTGGA
The DNA here is from genome assembly GCA_948477245.1 of Thumatha senex. Lineage (NCBI taxonomy): Eukaryota > Metazoa > Arthropoda > Insecta > Lepidoptera > Erebidae > Thumatha > Thumatha senex. The sequence continues at coordinate 1,478,274 of OX419740.1, read as the reverse complement.
AGTGGCGACGGAGTCTGAACATTTTTTCAAAAATGTACTTAAATTGACAACAAAATCTTTCCAAGCATCTTCCAGTTCCGCTGAACTTTTATTAGAAGAATCTGTTCTTTGTTGCAGGGATGCATTTGTATTCACAGATATTTGTGCTCAGGACATTGTAAAAACATTTAAATGTATCGAAATTAAGAAAACCGCGGACCTCTGGGGATTATCGGTCAAAACTGCATCATGTATAATTGAGGTAATTGCGCCCCATCTAGCAACTGTGTTTAATGACTGTGTTTCTAGTGGTACATTTCCTGATTTAATGAAACACAGCAAAGTCGTTCCCTTGTTCAAGGCTGGCAGCGCTACAGAGCCGTCTAATTTTCGACCAGTGTCAGTGCTGCCAACTTTGAGCAAAGTATTTGAAAAAATAATCTTGAATCAAATGCTATCCCATTTTAATAGTCATAAAATACTCCATGCGAATCAATTTGGGTTTACGAAAGGGCGCTCAACTTCCGATGCTGGTGTTGAGTTATTAAAATGTATTCATGAAGCTTGGGAAGACAAGCACGATGCATTAGGTATATTTTGCGATCTATCAAAGGCTTTTGATAGCGTTCAACATGAAACGCTGTGCAAAAAATTACACCACTATGGAATAAGAGGCAAAGCTCTCGACCTTCTGTCTTCATATTTGAACAATAGAATACAGAGGGTCGATATTAATGGTACACGTTCTGTAGGATCCATGGTTACAATGGGTGTGCCGCAAGGCTCGATACTTGGGCCATTCTTGTTCCTCATTTATATTAATGATTTACCATTTTATGTAGGGGACAGGAATAGGATTGTTTTGTTTGCAGATGACACCTCATTAATTTTTAAAATTAAAAGACAATTAGATAACTATGACGATGTAAACAATGCAATTGCAAGAGTAGTTCATTGGTTCAGCTCAAATAATCTTTGCCTTAATGAAAATAAAACTAAATGTATAAAATTTACTCTACCAAATGTAAAACAAGTTGCGGCCAATGTTCAACTGAATGGACAAGTGTTAGAGTTTGTAGAATCAACTGTGTTCCTAGGTATAACTATTGATGCCAATTTGCAGTGGGGCCCACACATAGAAAAGACAGCCTCTAGATTAAGTTCGGCTGCATACGCTGTAAAAAAGATCAGGACTCTAACAGATGTGGATACGGCTAGAATGGTTTACTTCAGCTATTTTCATAGTATTATGTCTTACGGTATTCTCCTTTGGGGGAGTGCTGCAGATTTAAATATTATTTTTGTTCTACAAAAGCGGGCTGTACGCGCTATTTATAATTTGGGCCCCAGAGTTTCTCTCCGAGAAAAATTCAAAGAAGTAAATATTCTAACCGTACCATCACAATACATTTTTGCCAATCTTATGTATGTCCAGAAAAATCTATCACAGTTTTCTAAACTCTGTGATAAACATAATATAAACACTAGAAATATAAATAATCTTTCAGTCCACCACAGTCGACTACATAAGATTGGCGATTCTTTCCAGGGTAACTGTATACGCTTTTACAACAAGCTTCCCTGTGACCTGAGAAATTTACCTTTAAATAAATTTAAAAAGTTTATTAAAAACAAGCTTTGTGAAAAAGGTTTTTACTCCGTTACAGACTATTTGCAGGACAGGGACGCCTGGAAATGATCTGCTGGTAAAGTGAAATAATATTAAATTGTAAATAGGCCATCAAAAAAAAAGCCTTCCTAAGTTTCTTGCCGGTTCTTCTCAGGTGGGCCGCGTTCCGAACCGGTGGTCGCTTTAAATATTTTAAATAGTGTATGACATTTTGTAAGCGCCGTTAAAATGGTCTATGCAAAATAAAGATATTTTTATTTTTTATTTTATTTTTAGATGCGGGTTGCACAAGACAAAGTTATTGCGATTTTTGAAGGTCTAATAACTATCGATTAAAATAATGATAATGTTGGAAAATACTTTATAGAGTACCATTCACCAGCATTTAGGTACAACAGACATGTCAGCGATGCACGCCGGCACTAGACGCTGGGACCACATTATAGAGCATAGGCGACACCTAGACGAGGTACTGGCAATTTAGAGAATCGTACGTTTGAAGAGTTTTTGACCACTGTCATTTCTAACGTATTGCAGAACCCGCGTGAACGATTCTTGTTTTGTTGTGTAACAATTTTTCTCGTTTCCATTCATTACTTGGTAAATTTTTGTGGTTAAATTGGTTCCTAAGAAATGTCAACAGACATTGCCATTCCATTATTATTAAAATTGCATGTTATGGTTTTAAGTGATATAACCGTATAAATTGACCAGTTAACTTAACCTAGACTCGTATCATTTTTATAAATACTGTTATAGCTCTGTACGCGTCGGGCGTGACGCGACACACCCCGACACAATAATGTGACCCTAACTTATTATTTTTTCCAAGTAACAAATTACAATTCTGTGTGTGCAGTGTCTGAGTGCCAGTGTGCTACTAATGATGTCTGTTTATTTCACGTACTTAAAATTTTATAAGTAAATAGCTAATTACATTGCTGCATTGGTACGATTATACTGCCTATGTATGATTTTTTCTACTATATTATGTATTTTTCTTTTCAATAATATATATTTAAAATATCAATAATTTAATTAATAGCAAAATTGCGCTTTCAGCCCGTGCAAGAAGTAACAGCTCAAGCGCCTATCACACATCCTTTATTCGGAGCCGAACCACCGCAGCATGTGCCACTGACGCCTACTCCACAGTACCCGGGGCAACAACAGTTTCCTCCCCAGCAACAATACCCAGGCCAACAACAACAATTCCCAGCCCAACAACAACAGTTTCCCGCCCAACAACAGTATGGCCAACAACAGTATGGACAGCAACAGTACTCCGGGCAATTTCAAGAGCAGTATGCGGCACCCAGTTACACACAGGTGAGTTTCAAAAACTTTTTTTGTAGTAATTTGTGTTGCTTTATTTTTATATCTGTAGCGTATTTTGATTTGTCGGCTGTTTATGCCCAGCTTCTGCTCGATCGAAAAAACCCTGACTACCTGGGCGCCGCAGTATGCGATCTGCTGTGCAGAAGTCTCTGGCTCGATTTCCGGATCGGAACAAATGTTTGTACGCTCTGGAAATCATGTTTTCACCCCTGCAGCACTAAGGGGGCGCTTTCGGTGCGTCTAACTCGCAGCTGATCTCAGGCTGCGGCGTGAGTAACCACACACGGACTTGCAACACCTTCACCACCGCCTTCGCAGCCACCGCGCCCAACACTCGCACTTGTACATTGTACGACGATTGTCACTTCGAAAACTCAGTCTTCTGTAAACGGTCACTGGTTTAGCAGCTTTCGCCATGGCTGCTCCTCGGATGGGTGACTGCTTGGCGGCATTTCCATTTACGAACGTATCCGTGCTTCAGAAGACACGTTAAGCCATTGATTCCGGTTGCCAGTCGTTAAGCAAAGTTAAAGGCCTTATAGGCGGCTTGAAAAATTTCGACTGCAGGTAGCTTAACACCTGTTACGAGGGACAAAATGCACACCGGGAAATGTGGGCGTTAAAGTATGTCTCTGCTAGCCCTAAAAGCCCCCAAAATAAAGGCGTGACTAATTAAATAGTTCTTTCAAAATGGAACTATACTTCATTTTTCTAAAAAAATGTACAAGATGAATTTTTCAAGTGGGCCTTCAGGGCCAAATCCTAAACTATAAGGAATATTTAAAAAATGCTCAGAGGAGTCGTGAGCCCGATTTTGATGAAAATCAAAACTGCATCATTGGATTTTTGAAAAATCAATAATCAGGAATCGAACCCAGTGATTTTGAAAAAAAAAACTGTATTATTACACCATTCGATAGTGTTGTTTATAAGGATCGATTTCTGGGAAGTAATGGAATAGGAATATATATTATTATACAATGTGTTAAGAAAACCCTACCCGACCCTAAAAGGGCCACATAGTCACGTCAATAATATAACCAAAAAAAAACTTTTTATTATTAAGTATAAAATAGTTATAATTTTTTAAAATGTGTGATTTTAGTATCAGAATTTGTCCAATTTCCTTAAAACATAGCAATTTTTTAAAAAATGACCACACCTTTTTTGGCATGCGGCGACGAGTGTATGTGATATCAAAAGAAGCCGCCGGCAGGTGTAAGCTGACCTTTTGACCTTGCATTTCCGAATAGCCCTTTCCCTGTGTTGCCATGTAAGCTACTACATGTAAGCGCCAGAGACTGCCTCTGTGGCGCGGTGGGAGTGTATCTGACTGCTACGCAAGAGGCCGTGGGTTCCATTCCCACCCAGGATAGGACTTTGTGTGATGAGCACGATGGTTTATTCTGTGTCTGGGTGTTATTTATCTATAATATATGTATGTATTTAGAAATATATAAGTATGTTTATCAGTTATCTGGTTACCATAGTACAAGCTCTGCTTAGTGTGGAATCAGATGGCGTTGTTGTTGTTGTTTTAGGGTAATTTCAAAAAAGGATTACACGAATAAAATCACATCTCGATACCTACCAATACCTTCACGGATCGGACAGGGTTTTCTTTACATATTGTACAGATATCTTTTTTTTACATATTTTTGTAATCGGATCCCAGGATCAATATTCCTAGAAATCGATCCGTATTAACAATACTATCGAATAGTGTAAAAATACAGGCTGTTTTTTTTTACAAAATTCTTTGGGTTCGATTCCTGGCTAGAATTATTGATTATTTAAAAATCAGTGATGCAGTTTTTATATTCATAAAAATCGGGCTCGCGATTCCTTTGAGCACTTTTTGATATTCCTTATAGTTTATGATTTGGCCCTAAAGGCCCACTTGAAAAATTCATTATGTATATAACATCAACACAATATAGATAGTTATTTACCTTAAATTCGCTTGACGGTTAAGTTTGTTTGTGGCCCCGGCCGACCGGTGTAACCTAGTCGAAACATGCGAATCGAACGTACATAAGCATGATCGCGGTAATACTTGTGTTTATATTTATTTGGATCATGCAATGCGGAAGTTCTAATGTTAATATTTTCATAATTTCGCCCGTGGACAATGTTTTGTAGCTTAAATGTAGCTCCAGTCTCAGCTCGGGGTTTGCTTTTTGTGGCCCTGGGTTCGTTTTGCAGCGCCTCAGTGAGGATAGCCTTTTTGATGCGATGAGTCCGCTTTTTGATGCCTGTGGTATTGGAGTCTGCTATTTTGATAGACACCAGCAGTCTGCCCTTTTTCAGTTTTGGTTGAGGATTTTTTGGAGGTGGCTCTGTAAGAAAATTCACTGGTTGAGGTAGAAAGTTGTATGTTTTCCAGGAGAGCAATATTCTTATATCACTGTATAGAAGCGCTCGTGGCCCCGCGGTCTCAGTGTTCTGTAAACGATCACTGAGTTACGCAACTTTCACTATGGCTGGTCGTCGGATGGGTGACCACTTTGTGGCATTTACATTTGCGAGCGTTTCCGTGCTTCGGAAGGCACGTTAAGCCGTTGGTCCCGGTTGCCAGTAAAATGGCAGTCGTTAAGCCTGGTTGAAGGCCTTATAGGCGGCTTAAAAAATTTCAACAGCAGGTAGCCACAGCCTGCATCTGTCTATTTCAACACGGCAATGGGCTCACCACCTATTACGTGGGACAGGAATCCACACGGTGAAAAGTGGGCATATAATATGCCTCTGCCACCCCTTCGGGGATAAGGCGTGATGGATATTTATTTATTTATATCACTGTATCACGAGTGCAGCGAGAAATCATTTTCAGATTATTACATTACTCGCAGAAAACAGAAACATTGCTCACTTGTTGAACAATTAATTGTTCTGGCTATTTGTTAAGTGTATATTTGTACAGAAAAAATAATAATATAGTGTAAATTTACCGTTACGTCAAAAACTGATATTATTTTTAGATTTCAAGTTGTTCAGAGCCCTTAGTGTATTTTTGGCCATTATACCTATGATTTGTGGTTTTATCTGTATTGTCAGTGCTTCGTTCGTTAGTCAGAAGTTTGTAAGTGACGCTGACTGCCCATCGTAGTGGGGCCTCTCTTTACAGACTTAACCTCCATCATTAGTAAAATGTAGAAATGGCCGCTCAAATATGAGTTCAATTATCTTGATATTTTTTTATCAATTTAAAAATTAATATTAATGGTAATCGTGTAACGCAGTTGTTGTATCTATTTGAGGTTTAGATTTTATAATATAAAAGAACTACGTAGCAGCGAAACTAGTATATAAAAATAGCGTTTCAAATATGATTGCATTTAACCGGAGGTGTGCGCACCTAAAAAGGAGATTCGCTACTACGCAGTTACTTATAGTGCATGTTGTGAAGGAGGAGGCCGCGGCGGTAGAGGCGCTCCCGGCGGCCAAGCCCCCGCTGGAAGGGCCCAACGCGGCGCTGCAGGCGGTGTTGGAGTCGCTGCGCGCCGAGTGCGCGCAGCGCGCCACCAGCGTGGTGAGTGTCGCGCCTCACGCACTCATCCACCCACCCACTCACCCACTCACCCACTCACCCACTCACCCACTCACCCATCGATTACAGGATATGTGAATTTTGAACTATTTTACACCTTATTGCCTTTATCATAAATAACATCTGTCCCTCTCATTTTTGTCTACCATTTCTTTCTCGTTCACTGTCTTTTTCTCTATCTTTGATTATTAGCTTACTGCAAACCTTCAATATTTGTAAATTACTATGACTATAAACAAGATGGACGGTGTCGTTTTGTCTAACCGAAATAGAAAACTAAAGGTTGTAGATGGGTATCTAGATGCACTAGCCTTATGTGAGGTGGTGAGGATTTGCAGGTTTTATTTGGTGTGTGTTATGTTTCAGCAAATGAAGAGGAAGCTAGAAGATGTTCAAAGAAGATTAGAGACGATGTACGACTTGCTGCGCGAAAGTCGGGTAAGATATTAATTTAGTTCTGAAATAGATGTATGTTATTTGTGTTGTGTGTGCATATGTGTGTGTGTACATATGTGTGTGTGTACGTGTACATTCATGGAAGGGTTCTACAGTTAACAAGTTGCTAACCTTTCACTTTTTTATTGTGTATTGTTTTTAAATACAAATTTTAGGTGGAAAAAAAAACAAGATTTTTATATGCCGCTTGCGCTCATATCTCTCTCAGTCAGAGTAGCGGACGGTTTTGGGGTTTTTGTTTTAAGTTCAAGGTAAATAGTAATGCGATATACTTTCATTGGTTTAGGGTTGTGTGATTATGGGTAGATGAGTAAGGATGTTAGAATTGCTTTAGGGTTTCAGGAGTTTTATATAAATATCTGTGCGTGTGCATGGTGGATCTGAGAGATTATATAAAATATTGCATCCAGTATTAGGAAAAATGCTAAACGTAATAATTAAAAAAAAAGATGCGTGTGTGCTTGTTTACACGCGTTAGAAGTCATTATTATTAATATATATTAGTAAGGAAAAAAAAGGAAAACTAATTTGAATGTAGTTATAAGTTGTCATGCAAACACTTATCAGCTAACTTCAGGGTGTTTATAAGTTGTTATGGAAATACTTATAAGCTAACTTCATGGTGTCAGTTTTTCGTGATGGTGTGATTCTTGATCGTAAGAAATTACTCTCATCATTTTTCTCTAACGCGCCAAAACAAGTATAAGTTTAAAAAGCGACTTGTTAAATAAATAATAATAATAAATAAATATTGTGGGATATTTTTTTTTTACACAGCGCAGTCTAGCCCAAAGTAAGCAAATAAAGTTTGTGTTATGGGATTTAGATGACTCATAAACATACATATATATTTCTAAATATACACATATTAAACATTTGTGGATCATACCAATATTTTTTCCGACCCGGGAATTAAACCCGAGACCTCAGTCACAGCAGTCGCATACACTATCACTGCGCCACCGAAGCAGTCAAAAGGACTTTGCGCGCGGGACCACTGACAAGTGCGGACGCTTGCTATATATTATTTTCTAAAACTAGTGCATTTATCTTGTTTTATGTGCGGGAGTGGTGGTTCTTGGACATAAAAGTTGTGTTAACGTGCTATAGTGAAAGACAATGATATATATGCAGTGAAATGCTATTGTCTATCTTGCCGCGTAAAGTCCACTGAAAACCTCAGTATAAGAACCACCATTACACTGAGGGCAAGGACCAGGACCTAGGACTGAGGACTCGACATCGACAAAGACTGGACAGGACTAAATTAGAAGATAAGATTGAAGTAAAAAAACACGTGTGGCACTCGGGGACTGCCGCGGTAAAGCTATTGCATAGCATTTTTTATCAACTTATGCAATTATAATCTCTATATCAATTATAGTCTCGATCCGTGCGAGCTTCGTACCATATACATACATGTTAAGCGAACGCTCGGCCGCGCTCGGTGAAGCTCGTGTGAGACAAGGTGTTAGGTATTTTTCGATACGGAATTTCTTGATTCGGTCGCCGCGCTCAAAGCCCGCGATAAAAGCTATGCAATATCTTTAAAATAAGATTTGGCTTAAAAAGTCTTAGTAATCGGGCCATATAATAATTATAAAAATATAAATGCATGGCTTTGGTCGTGGCAGCTGTCGGACGCGGCGCAGAGCGCGCTGCAGCGCGTGGGCGAGCGCGCGCGCGGCGGCGACGCGGCGGGCGCGCTGCAGGCCGCCGCCGCGCTCGCGGCCGGCCCCGACTTCGCGCTCGCCGCCAGCTTCCTGCCCGGCCTCAAGTCGCTGCTGCAACTCGCCGGGCAGCTGCAAGTCGCGCTGTGACAACACCTACCCGAATGTATCGACTACCCTCTAATATACCTTTCCAATAACACTGTGGTTCTGCCCAGGATACCTGCAACACATAGTATGAGTCCCGGCTCGATCTTTTGACTCGGTAACTGTTCGATGTGTATAACAGATAATAAACCGTAAGTTTTAAGGTATTTTGAAACAGAATACTATATTTACAATTACTACCTATACGGTTGTCCTTCCGTATCTATTCAGGATCTACAATTTTGAGGAAACAAAAAATAAAATATATAAAGTAAAGTGGGCACCGATAAATCATACATTATAACACCAAGATTGGTAACGCGAATATATTTATTCTGGTGTTGCCAGTGTCTACGATCTAGAGTAACGCTTTTAATCAGACGAAGCTTTCTATTGATTGTCTGTCTCTTTAAATCATTACAAAAACAGACTTACCAAAAAGTATTGAATTTCAAATATAACTATTGGCTGATATTACTCTAAGCCTCACTGATCCTACAAGCTTATCTATATTTTTAAACCAATATGGATAAAGCTAAATAATTGTTTTTCATACAAACACGCTAATTTCGGAAACTATGTACTGGCTCGAACCAATTTTAGCCCATTTATCGAAGAAAGTTTTTATCTCGCTCAACCCATAACACCAAGTTACTCATTTTGCGCTCGAAGTATTCTAGTCCGAGTGCATTTCTATCAGCATTCAATAGATTGCGTAATATTTGTGCATTGTGCGAATAAAGTCATACACCTTATTTTCATACAAATCAAACCTCCGGTAGTTCTACCACACTAGTGTTTACAATCTTAAGCGGTCACAATATACTGCTATTAATATGATTGCAGTGTCTGAGAACAATTCAATAATAGTAGTTTATGATACTGTTGCATAATAAGGGTTCTTATAACATGAGTGTGGTTTAAAAAAACGAGCCGTAGGCGTATAGTATCACACGAGTGTTATAAGCCCAACTTATGTACAGTGTCATACACTACTTTACCTACTCTCATACTATAATACGTAAAACAATATTGCAAATAAAATGATGAATATAACAACAAATTTATTTTTTAAATGTCAAATGTTGGCGCCAAGGCGCAAACATTGATTGCGCATGCGCGCTTGCGTCGCGGACTCGTTCATTGAAACCAATAATTGAAACCTTTTTTTTTTAAGTAGAGGTTCTACCTCCTTGGTCCAGCTGGAGGTTGTATAGGTGTATCGTTATGATTAAAAAGTTATATTATGATACAGGTGTCCATACAAGGCCTGTATCGTAATTAAACTTTTTTTTTATTATTTTTGGCCTGTACGTAATGTTTGTCATTAGAATTTTGTTATCAGTTTTATAATCTTTGTATTATAGTATCAGAGTAGATGAATAAATAAATATTATGGGACACTTTTCACACAGCGCTATCTAGCCCAAACTAAGCTTTAAGCTTGTGCTTAAAGACCTAGATAACTGATGTATATACAGGTGAATTTTTCAAATGGGCCTTCAGGGCCAAATCCTAAACAAAAGTAATATAGAAAAATGCTCAAAGTGTCGCGAGCCCGATTTTGATGAAAATTAAAATTGCATCATCGGATAGTTGTAAAAATACAGGTTGATTTTTTGTTTCAAAAAATTTCTAAATTCAGTGTTATTTTTTCAAAGTCATTGGGTTCGAATCCTGGCTAGGATTGATGAAAATCCATACTACATCACTGGATTTTTGGAACATCGATAATTCTAGCCAGGAATCGAACCCAATGATTTTGAAAAATAAACACAGCCTGTATTATTACACCATTCGATAATGTTGTTAATAGGAATCGATTTCTGGGAAGTAATGATATGGGAGAAACTGTGAAAAGAAATGTTAAATTTTAATAAAATATTGTGGGACATTTACTTTCTTCATTACATTATGTCCGTATGCATATATATTTCTGAATACATACATATTTACAAAGCAAACTTTGGTCTTTGATCTGAATATTTATCACATCGGATCACACAAATATTTATTCCGACCTGGGAATCGAACCCGGGACGTCATCGCTGCAGTCGCATACACTAGTTTCTTCTGATGACTTCAATCGAAAACCTTTAAATTGTATATTTACTTTATATATTTATCCAACAAAAAAAAAATAAACCGCTACTTGAATGGAAAAATAAATTGTTGCAAACTTGAATGAAATCGTTGAATTTTTACAGCTCTTGATAATTTTAATTATAATTTATTACTGCAATCAATTATTAATTTCAGTGTACGGTAACTGTCCTATTTGAAATATTTTACTATAGTGTGTTACAAAACGTACTCTGCGTCACAAAATAATATATTGTGTATATATGTGTATATACCCATATACACAAATTTGTACATCATACAGCCGATGGCACGTGTCTTCCAAAATACATGTAGACTCATTCACAATTTCAGCAAAATGTAGTTAATCATCGTTAAAAATATTATGCGATTTCATTAGCTTCATATATGAAACGTATACGGTTCAATTGACAAAATAAACATACAAATAAACCACTTCAAGTGGTTGCGGGAATAGATAGTATTTGTTATTGCGTCAAAGGAGTTTTTCCTGAAGGGGTAGACAGAGGCATACTATGTTCTACAGCATATCTTAATAAAGTTATGAATGTAAAAGTTTCTTAACAATGGCTATTAATGGGAATACCCTTAGGTTATAAAGGGAGTAAACACATGCGAGTACTTATATTTTATTCTCGGTAATCGTTCCTGGGGGTCACATGGCCGAGGTTTTTTGGTTGCGGGAAGACCCGCGACTGTATATTTGATGCTTTTTTGAGAACTAGCTAATTGTAAAGATAATACCTATATATGATCGATAATTTAATATGTTATAAAGCTTATTCGATACGAATTGAGCCATCCATTTATTTTAATATCCAAAGATATTAGAGAAAATGTAAACCTACTGTAATAAATAACAAATTAACTGAATTAATAATATTGTTTACGCGAGTTTGTACCGACTCTGTTTTCTATTAATATGTTACTTAGTATAATTTAATAATGTATTATAGAATTATATTATTGATGAGAAATATATTTTTTAGAAAATTATTATTTTATTGTATGAATTTGTACTTATTGCGCCTAACCACTATCCTGTCTTGTTCCTCATCCTACTTCCTTCAGGTGGCTATAATATCATTGCCCTGGTTAGGCAAAGGTCACGAGTTCAATAACCGTCTCGAATTTAATTGTCTTTTTCCGATTTATTAAAAAAAAATTCTCATTTTTTTTTTCATTTAGCAAAATAATTGCTTAAAAAATGTATTGCTACCTACTATCATCTGTACTAATATTATAAAGCTGAAGAGTTTGTTTGTTTGTTTGGTTGAACGCGCTTATCTCGGGAACTACTGGTCGGATATGAAAAATCTTTTTGTGTTAGATAGCCCATTTATCGAGGAACGCTATAGGTTATATATCATTACGCTACTACACTGGGGAGCAGAGCAGTAGTCATAAATGTCGACAAATCGGGCAAAATTTTTATGCATCATTGTAGAATTTATAAGCGACGGGTTTAAATAGGTGCGATGGGAGGTCGAAATATTCCACGGGCGAAGCTGTGGGGGTCATCTAGTTAATATTATAAACGCGAAAGTTTGTCAGAATGTATGGTTGTATTGCTCTTTCAAGCAAAAACTACTGAATGGATTTTAATTAAACTTTACAAAAATATAGCTTACACATCCGAATAACACATAGGCAACTTATTATCCCGGGAACAAGTTCCTGTGGGAAACGGGAATGGGAAAACGTGGGCGGAGCCGCAGGTGTAAAAGCTGCTTTCAAACCCTACCTGTGTTTGGAGACTAGGTTCTACTTTTATTAGTCTGCCACTTACCTACATGATGAATTCTATTATAAAAATCATTTAACAAATTTCATATTTTGTTATCACTCTTAATTTGATTGTTATTATTATCAATAGTGATATGAACAAAGTGATAATTATATTTATATCTATACCGTTAAATGAAATTGAAGTCCCTGTTAATTCCAAACTAACAGCTTTACATAAAATGCATATGCAAGTATATACCGTGCTTATATAAAATATCAATTTAAAAAATCAGTTTGTACCGGTAAATCTCTGAAACTGCTGAGCCTATTTTAACGGGATTTTCACCGACAGATAGCTGATGTTATAATGAATTAGTCAGCTTGTTACTAATAAAAAGGTATAGGTAGGTACTCTGAAATCATCAACTGACCCCAGTATTACGTCCCTGGTCTGCGCTCGATTGTGTCTTCTCCGACTCATTCGGGTGGTCTCAGCAAAACTTGATCGTGTTAGCGAAGGTATCCTCTTCGAGTAAATAAGTAATTAATACTTTATTGTACCCCGAGATAACAGTTTACAGAGAGTTTCGAGCTGGTTCGTGATATCAAGAAATTGAATCCTCGAAGATTCTCATATGCGTCGAGGCAAGCTTCAATTTAATTTTCTATGTTCATAAAGGAATAATTGACATCTCAATATGTAACGTTAAGAAGCGCTCGTGGCTCCGCCGGCTCAGTGTTCTGTAAACAATCACTGCGTTAAGCAACATTCGCTATAGGTGGTCCTTGGATGTGTGACCACTTTGTCGAATTTACATTTGCGAGCGTTTCCGTGCTTCGGAAGGCACGTTAAGCCGTTGGTCCCGGTTGCCAGTAGAATGGCATAACGACTGCCATTTTACTGGCAACCGAGACCAACGGCCTACTGGTAGGCCATATGGGCGGCTTGAAAAATTTCAACAGCCAGTCGCCACAGCCTGCGCATGTCCATTTCAACACGGCAATGGGCTCACCACCTGTTACGTGGGACAAAAATGCATACGGTGAAATGTGGGCGTATAGTATGCCTCTGCCTTGCCCTTCGTGGATAAAGGCGTGACAATATGTATGTATGTATGCAATATGTAATTACCAGTTCACAGATTAATGACATCTCATAAATTGCTAGTGATAAAATTCAAATCTAAAACTGTTTTGAAAGGAATCGCAGTAAACATTTACGAAGATCTGAAATACACTCAACAACGAGAAGTTATTAAAGGATACGATTTTTATGCTTTTAAATACTTAAACACCGTAAGCACTCAACTCAAAATATCCGGACCATGAAGTGCATTCGTATCGAAACAGCGAGGAGCGCGAGTGGAGGAACGTTCAGCATTTTATGTTCGAGCAATCATCGCAGGCCTATTACTATAATAACTATTGCGTTTTCAACTGAAACAGTGTAGCTGAGTCAGATTTTACAAACGATGTAGGTAAGTAGGTAAAACAAAAGATAAAATGTCCGTAAACTTTTCGCAGTGACAGAAAAGCAATAAAAAATGAAGCGCCGTAGGTCCGCTAACTCAGGTTCGTGTTCTAAAAACGATCACTGCATTAAACAAGTATACAGCTGGTCCTTGGATGGGTGACCACTTTGTGACATTAACATTTGCGTTATTGAAAATTGTAAGTACCTATTTAGTTGCAATGGAAAGTTCTACCATCGAAATCTAAAATTAGGCAAAGTCAAATCAGCTAAGATGGTGTCTTTTATGCAATTGCAAAATTTGCATTTAAGAAAATTGCTAGTTTCACTTTGCAATTTTCAAGTTTCTAATAAAAATAAAGAATATTTCATAACCGCGATACTGTATCACATACTTATAATTACATGCTCGTATGCTAACAGAGAAACAACACGAGAACATGCACCGCGCAGAGCGCTGCTGCAGCGAACGTGCAGTATTCAGCATTAAGAGTGATAAGTTATAGACGTGCAGGCTAAGATGTGAACATTGTTATCTAGACGATCGTTGAGGTGAACTGTGTCGCAGCACTGTGGGTTTCCACTGTTCTCTCAAATCGTGTCGGAATATGGTTGCACAAAATGCACAATAGTAGGTATTTGGGTGGGTATAAAAATGGCTGAGAACGATCGGTCTGATATAGCAACCCCGTACCACAGTACATATATAATCTTATTTATGTAGGTACTTTGCCCGTACCCAAGAGCATACCACAGCCTCGTTCGCAGCAGGATGACTAGTAGCATTAGATTAGTAGTAGCATTGACAGCAGTGTAGGGCAACTCTAATTTGACTTTTTGAACTTTGGTGCAATGGCTGCTGCCTCGTAGTGGCAGGTCCTAAAGAAAGATTTATTTCAAGTTAATTAGTATTTGCCGGTAAAATATGAGTATGAGATTATTATTTGTTTTTTACTTGTAAGTAATTTGTTTATAAGTAGGTAATTAAAATGCAGAAAACCGTCCCTTAGAACAATGTGAACACATCATGTGGCTGGGATTACCTGTGCGCGGAGTCGCGGCGTGCCTGCATTGTGTCCTGGATTAAAAATAACACAGAACATAGATGTACCTAACGTTTAACGATGTGCTGACATTGTACCTAGATGAAATCATTTTTACTATTTGATGTCTTCAAATATAATACCATATTTAACACATTTTATCGTCAAATGATGATGACGTCCACCTGCTGTCTACGTCAACCATAGGTACGAGTAGGTACCTATATTATTATATTAATTCATTTTAAACACTAACCATGTCAATATAAGCGAAATTAATATATTTGGTTTTTTACAAACAATTTTATCATAATTGGCGGTTGGTCAATATAGGCGGAGTCAATAATAAACGGATTCTACTATTTTTTATGTTTGACACGCCAAAATGGCGCCGCTCGCCTGATGGAAAGCAGAGACGACGATACTGTACTTTTTTTATTACAATACTGTATTTGCGAACTGTTGCAAAAAATTTTAAGATCGTATTCATAACGTCTCTTGTCAGACTGTCGCCATTGACGCAATAACACCGACTAATCATAACGCGATTATAATCAAAGTCGCCTGATTGAAGTACACATAGGTGCACCTAGTTCTTTGATAACATTATGACAAATTACTATCTTTAAATAAACAAGAGAATTTAATGCCTTGATAAAAAAAAGAACTTGGTACTCATTTGATATCATTGCTATGCCGATTGTAGAGCAATCTGTTCCACCAAAGGAAAACAGGTTTGTTCAAATTTTGAAAATTTCACATTGGTAGGCATCTAACTACATACTTGCTATATTAACTAAAAGTTACCTATAATATAACTATGTAGGTATAACTTTAACTTCGCAAGTCACAAGTGCGGCCACACTGGGAGTGGCCACACACCACCTTTGGGCTGGTGCACCTGAATACCAGCTTCAACCTTTCGGCTCGGTAGACAGGCAGTGTTGAGGCAAAGGCAAAGTTCAAGACAAAGTTTGCATACCGTTAGGTCCAATAAAGGCTTTATTCCGCGTACGCTACCTGCCTGGGTCTTTCCGAACGTCTACAGTATGGGGTTCTTCAAAAGGATTCTTAGAAGGGTTTTAAAGTTTTGTTTGCAAACGTTCATAAGCTACGGTGACCACTTTCCATCAGGTGGCCGGCACCTCTGTGGTATAAAAAAAACAAAGTTATTATATTCGAGTGTAGGTAGCCACATCTAGTATGAAATATATGTACGTAATCTCGAATACAAATATCAAATGAAAGATGGCTTACACGCGGAAGTTCTCTTGTTGAGTTTATCGTGACCGGAAGATGCGGGGCGGTGCGCAGCGCCATTGTATTATGTTGTAGCTAGTTTCTATCTATTTCTTGAATGCTGATCCGAGGATTTTTAAATATGATTTTTCTCCTTCTCTTTGTTATATATATAAATAAAAAATAAATAAATATCCATCACGCCTTTTCCCCGAAGGGGTGGCAGAGGCATATTATATGCCCACTTTTCACCGTGTGGATTCCTGTCCCACGTAATAGGTGGTGAGCCCATTGCCGTGTTGAAATAGACAGACGCAGGATGTGACTACCTGCTGTTGAAATTTTTCAAGCCGCCCATAAGGCATTCAACCAGGCTTAACGACTGCCATTTTACTGGCAACCGGGACCAACGGCTTAACGTGCCTTCCGAAGCACGGAAACACTCGCAAATGTAAATGCCACAAAGTGGTCACCCATCCGAGGACCAGCCATAGTGAAAGTTGCTTAACTCAGTGATCGTTTACAGAACACTGAGACCGCGGGGCCACGAGCGCTTTATATTTTTTTTTTCATTTTTTATTCATTGTTATATATATGACATTTATTTAGCTTTGCGATCGATGTCATATGAAATAATAAATACCACAACATTATGAAATATCTCCGCATCGTAGTACCTACCTACTCATTTAGTAACGTCCCCAGAAAACTGGCAACATTGCCACATTGTATATCAATGCCTAACTTTTGTGCAAAAGAAAGACTAGTCTTGTGGTCGTGACCAGAAGTTAGTTTGGTTCTCATGAGAAATGTTGATCAACGACTTGAGATTGCGAGCACTCGGACACACGGACTGTCTGGGTCCCCAGCTCAAACACAAAATCGCTAGTGGGTTGAGTATTTTTGCCATTTAGGGGTCTTCACAGAAGCAGTGGCGGCACCGTCTCAGGTAGTACTGTAAAGATGACAAGAATCTCTCTTTGTCAGAGCTATTTCCTTCTATAAACTTTCCTAAATTAGAACAAATAGTATGTTACTATGTTAAGCTTCCTAATGGACATTTTCTCTAGTGTAATGGTTTTAGATACTCTTCTATCAAATTAATCAATGAGGCTTCCTAAGTCGTTGAATATATTCGACGAATGGATATTCAGGTAGCACTAGCACTCAACAAGTGGCTCTAATTTTCTTGGAAACAAACTCCTAAACGAACCAGTTTTATCGTAGAAGCTGTACGCAGTGACACTTCAACCTTGATGAGTAACTACTCACTAACTGCAACTGCAGCTTGTATTCATTCGCCGATAGGAATTAAAGGCCATTACCGACGTCTGACCTCAAAATTCAAGGCGTAGGTGGCGATTTGTACGAAAAATACAGGCACGCGTGCGAGTTTACCCTTTTGGAAAAGGCTAGTGGTCGACTAGCACCATTGGTTTTGTGAAGGCATTAGTTGCTTCGTTCGGTGTGTTTCTACAGAGGCAACTGCCGAGTGCCTCTACTGCTAGGGCTGCTGCGAGAATAAGGTGCTGCAAAAAGTGGAGATAAAATGACATGACATGACCGCATGATGACCAGAAAGTTATTATAGAGATTTACTGGTGACACACAAGTGAGGGAGCACCGTGTCGTTATAGTCGGTAAAGCCATGTAAAAAGGGATATACTTATGTAGAAACAGTCTAGAGTCGCGGCTTTTTAGGTTTGCTTCCAACATTTTTCATATATCCCTCCCTCCCTTACTACAAACACAACTGAAGCGTATACACTTGTGTCATCATGGTAGATTCTGGTAAAGTAAGTTCTCGTTTCAACATGTTCAATATCCAAATCCCTGATCGTATAATCAAGCGATATATCAATGTTGCAACGCTCTGATAATGGGTCTTATCACACAGTTTTTTTTTAGTTATATAATTGGTTACTGGTAATAGCTAAGAAAGTAGCGCATTGGTATCAGGTGTTTGCACAAATCACTTGATATCGTTATCAATAAGATAGGTAGAAAAACACGCATTGTAAAATTATACCAATGTCTCGGTTTTTATTTATTAACGTATATTTACCTGCGTTTGTCTATTTCAACACGGCAATGGGCTCACCACCTTTTACGTGGGACAGGTAAATCCACACTGTGAAAAGTGGGCATATTATATGCCTCTGCCACCCCTTCGGGGATAAGGCGTGATGGATATTTATTTATATTTATTTATTTTAACGTATATTTATATTACTCTAGCTGTACCCGTGACTTTTTCCGTGACATAGTTCGCATATCTCTGGCACCTATTTTTTTTTTAATAAATTAATAACGTTGGGACAACTCACACAACGCCATCTGATCCCAAACTAAGCAGAGCTTGTACTATGGTAACCAGATAACTGATAAACATAATTATATATTTCTAAATACATACATATTATAGATAAATAACACCCAGACACAGAATAAACCATCGTGCTCATCACACAAAGTTTTATCCTGGGTGATGAGAATCGAACCCACGACCTCTTGCGTAGCAGTCGGGTGCACTCCCACTGCGCCACATAGGCAGTCTAACCTGTACGTCCCGTTATTTATTAATTTTACGATAGTATAAATTGAAATTTACCCGATATATTAACCCTTATGATTACCGCTCTGCCTTCCTGGGTAGTACGTGATGATATAGTCTAGCTTTCCTTGAGAAATGGGCCATCCAACACAAAGGGTTACTAGAAGAAGGAATACTACGTGATGTGAACGCAATAAGTAAGGTTTGAGCGACCGAAAATGAAATTGTGTGTTGTTTGTGATAGTCATCATTATAATATAAGAGCAACATCAACACGTTCAAATAAAAACTTATGTTTAAATAAATCGAAACGTGAAATTTTTTGTTTTTATAATTTCGACATACAGAAAGCATATATTTTATAATTATTTCAACTAGGTTTACACATTTAATGTATCGAGTTAACTGCCGAGGTAATGGTGCGAAGCGT
Organism: Thumatha senex; assembly: GCA_948477245.1. Taxonomy (NCBI): domain Eukaryota; kingdom Metazoa; phylum Arthropoda; class Insecta; order Lepidoptera; family Erebidae; genus Thumatha; species Thumatha senex. The sequence continues at coordinate 1,458,939 of OX419740.1, read as the reverse complement.
TACGAATTATTGTTGAAATGCCTGTGTGATTATTATTTACTGCTAAAGTTAATGTTGGCCGCCAACATTGCACAGTGGATGTTTTAATTTAAATGTATTTCCGGAAACCAAAACAGAAGCACCGTAATAAATACAGTTGGAACCATTGAAAGACGTTGAATCAGCAAATGCCGCAAATTATAAATGGAATGTTGATAAAAATATTTAACCTAATGTTCAATTTTTAAAAATGTGTAATAAGTCTGACCTGAAAATGGAAAATAATGAGTGATTATCAATATTTCATGCAAAATGTGAATCACCTGCATTTAATCTTTAAATGATATCATCGTTGGCATTACGTCAGTAACACATTTGCCTAGAAACAGAAATAAAGCATAAAACCACAATGTCATTTATTTTTTGGAGTATTTGTTAAAGTTAAGGCCCAACGACTTCATGCCACTGATGACGTCATTGTGAATCAACTATTTTAAAAATTAATACGATGATTCTTAGAAAGTTGATCAGTTCCCATTAAATAAAGTTATAATAAAACGTACATACTGACATAATATTACGCCTTCATCCAGGAAGAGGGTAGGTAGGCAGAGGCATACTATACGCTCACATTTCGCTCTATGCAGTTATGTCCCATATAATAGGTGGTGAGCCCTTTGCCGTCTTGAAATAGACAAGCGCAGGTTGTGGCGACCTGCTGTTGATTTTTTCAAACCGCCCATAAGGTCTTCAACTTATCTTAGCGACTGCCATATTACTGGCAAACCAGGACCAACGGCTTAACGTGCCTTTCGAATCACAAATTGGTCACACATCCGAGGGCCAGCCATAGTAAAAGTTGCATAACGCGGTTAGTTTACACTTTACAGAACACTGTGTTAGCGGCCCACGAACGCTCATGTCTTGCTCCGATGTTGATAAAAAAAGAAAACCATATTAAGCTTGAAGTTTTCGCTGGTAAAAATCAAAATAAGTACCTATATCTAATGAATATAGTTCAGGATCAATTTTTAAATGCTTCTGTACTTATTCAATGCTTCATCTCAATTTTCAATCAATTTATTTGATAGTCTTGACAAAATTCTTTCAAAATTATTATTTAGTATAATAATAATTGATGAACAGTTATTTTTATCGGTAGGTAAATGTTCAAATCTGGTACGTTGAAATGGTTATTCAACCGCCCGCTTCATAATACGATTTTGGAGGTCCCACCGCCATCATTCAACGAACATGTTAAATTCCTCTCATAAATCAAACGTGCTATCTGTGTGGGACGCCAAAATCATTAACGAATCTAATATTTATTGCACATGACATATTGCTTTTTGTTAGCGACTGATTTTTGGCTGTTTTCATCTACAGTGAGGGCGTTGTTTCGTTCATTGTAATATGTATGACCGTTGATGTGGAATTTTCATTTGTGACTTACCACGCGTTCATAGTAAACCAAAGATGTTTGTTTTTCTTTATAAATATCTATCACGCCTTATCCCCGAAGGGGTATAGGATACTTTATTTAATATACAAAAATCAAACAGTAATTAAGTTATTTCAAAATGGTACAAAACTCTTTAAAAATCTTTAAGGTGACGGATAAAACGCTCAACTGAAGGATGTGTATGTTGAATTTTACAAAAAAATCCATCAAACTCTAAATTTGCAAGTAAAAAGCGCTAACTTAGACTAAGCTAAATCCCACCCTTGCGCAAACCCAACCTTTAACAACAGAGATATAAAAAATAATCCGGCACCTAGTCACTTACAGTGGAAAACAATTTCTTGCACGCCCTGAGGGTTCTAAACAAACAAAAGATATATTTTTGTTTTTACTCTTTTGTTTTTGTGTTGATGTATTGCGGGTCGGGGACTGTGGACGGCATTGGAGCTTTGTATCAAACGTGCTGATAGGTGTGGCTACCATATTACTTTTTACTGTAATACTATGTACTTGGGTAAATATTGTTTTATTATAGAATTGATACTATATACCTTAGTGGAACTGTATACATGCTATAAAAATGCTAACGGTGAAATGTGGGCGTATAGTATACCTCTGCCTACCCCTTCGGAGATAAAGGTGTGACAATATGTATGTATATATATATACATTCTATAGAATGTAGGGCTCGACGTAACTATTTATAAGCTATGCTTTAAATCTGCGTTGTGCCCGTTACTGTAAGAATACAGGAACAAAATGTAACCTAAGTGACTCCTTATAGCATCAGCTAACTGCCAGTAAAAGTACCTTTAAAGTCAATCATTTCGTTTCAGAGATTAGCCAGAACTAACAGATCCGCGAAGAAAAATTTTAAAAGTGTATTTTTTACTTAAATACCGTACATACTTTTAACAAGTGTTACAAGTTCCACCAAGTGCCATCAATCCACAGTATCTATAAACACTTTTATGCGTTTAATAAAAACTTTTAATTTTTTATTACAAACAGACAGTTCAATTTTATTACTCTGTATAGATTTAGATGTCGCCTAACCAGGGGGCCGAGTCTGCTATTTCTACCGTGTCGAAATCGTCGCTCAATAGAATGCCACCGGTACAACTTTTGCAGTTACTATTACAATCGTACTCCAATAGACTTCTATCGGTGGGCCTATAGAATTCTACTAACACGTACCGCGCCAGTGGCCGCTAGTCAGTTGCATTGTTGGTAGTCTACTACCATTTTGACAGCTAAAAACAGCGATTTTGGTTCTATTCTACGGCTTGTCAGTAGTAGACTCGGCCCCCAGGTAAATAGGTATATAGTCGCACTACAAATTACTATATCATTTACTTGGAAGTATAAGTTTAGTATTTCGATTTGAAATGATCGGAAATATTCTTTAGGGTTCCATAGTAAACAAGTCCTCTATGTCCGTCTTGTTTTTATCGTTACGCACGAGTATGAAAGACCCATTGTGTTGTTTGAAAGCTGTCACTTGGCTTGAAAATAATATATAGAATACTTCATAAATATTTTTTAGGGTAACTCCCCTCTAACGTGTGTATGATGTTTCTTATCTCGTCTACTCCATGGCATGAAGGTGTTGTTCGATAGATATTTAAAAATTTAGTAAATTTGCGATAAAGACATTTTACCAACCAATTAACAGATCCATTTGTACCATTTTCAGCATAAATTTGCAAATTTTTATCAGTGTAAACTAAATAGTTCGTTTTGGGCAAGTTTCTTGTTGATGGACATATAACAAAATTGAAAGGGAAACTTTAGCATACAAATTAGGCTTAACGAGTTTCGGAGTAATAGTCGAGCGACTAACGAAACTGCTGCTCCCTCTCAACCTTGCAGTGGTAGTATGTGTATGCGAGTGCCGTGGATACTGACGTCTCGGGTTTGAACCTAATGTTACATAACTTTTATTTATTACTTTTCATAATATGTTTTATGTCATTTCTGGCAACTTATATTTTAAATAATAAAAAATTTCAAATTCAATTCAATTTCCGAGATAATGCCAAGCTCTTCTGGAAAGAGGTAGGCAAGACCCGGAGTTGTTCGGCAATCTGCAGTATGAATAAAGTGCTTAGTGTTAACAATGACGTCCTAACAGACCAAAGTGACGTCCTGCAGAGATGGAGTGAATATTATGGAAAGATGTATGCAAGAAAAGACAGAGATGCCACGTCGGGAAGTGGAGCTCACTTCGATGCTCCGGATCCCGATGTCATTGAAGTCATTAGTATGAAAGAAATAGAACAAGCGATAAGAAGTATGAAATGTGGTAAGGCTGCGGGAAAAGACAGAGTTACTGCTGAGATGATCAAGAACGGTGGGTCGCGTGTCTGGGACACACTATGTCTGTTATGCAACTTGTGCTGGCGGATGGGTGAGGTCCCAGATGACTGGCGAGTAGCAGTTGTAGTACCTATTTACAAAGGGAAAGGCTCGCGCCTAAACTGCTCCAGCTACAGGGCGATCAGCTTGGTCAGCTTAGCTAGTAAGGTGTATGCAAAGGTTATAACGGCACGAATGCAAGAAAAGTCTGAAAGGTATTTATGGGAGGCTCAATGCGGATTCCGACGTGGAAGAGGTTGCATGGATCAAGTGTTTTCTCTCCGCATGATCGCGGAAAAGTTTCTGGCTCTTAGCCAGAAGGTTTTCTGCGCTTTTGTGGATCTAGAGAAAGCATTTGATAACGTTGTGAGAGAAACGCTGTGGGACTTGCTGCCAGGATATGGTGTGGACGGCTCGCTACTGCGGGCAATACAGTCGCTTTATAGGGACTGTAAGGCTTGCGTGCGAGTAGGGGGGGATGTGTCACCTCTTTTTGATGTCTGTACAGGCGTCAAACAGGGATGTGTCATGTCCGCCTGGCTGTTCATAGTGTATCTGGACAGTTGCCTGCAGAAGTTGAAAGATTTTAATATGGGTGTGAATTTGGGTGACTTTACAGTAAACTGTCTGCTGTACGCTGATGATGCGGTGCTCATGGCCTCATCAGAAGCCGACCTACAGGCATTAGTCACTAATATGAAAGAGGGGTGTGAAAGTAAGGGTCTCCGCATGAATGCAAGTAAAACTAAGGTTCTAGTATTTGAAAGAGGTGACGTAAGAACTAAATGCGAGATTAGGGTAAACCAGGAACGTCTAGAGCAAGTGAATGAAATTGTGTATTTAGGAAGTATGTTTAGCGCGGATGGAAGATGTGATTCGGATGTAGAACGGCGAGTAGCTGCCGGAAACAAAGTTAACGGTGCTTTGTCCCAGTTAGTAAAGCGACAAAGCATCGTAAAAGAAGCACGAATGGCGATTCATAACGCAGTGCTAGTGCCAACTTTGCTTTACGGTAGTGAAACCTGGGTATGTCAGCAGATGCATGAAAGTAAATTGAATGCTGTGGAGATGCGATCACTTCGAAAATTGTGCGGCGTTACCTTGGCCGACCGAATACGTAACGAAGTGATACGCAATATGGCAGGTTTGAATGAAAGTGTCAGCGTTAAGCTGGAAAAGGGCGTGCTCCGTTGGTTTGGACACGTCCAACGAATGAGTGAGGAACGATTGACGAAGAATATATATTGTTCAAAAGTAGAGGGTAGAAGGAGTCAGGGAAGGCCGAGACTTACATATGAAGACCACGTGAGCAGATTGCTCAAAAACGGAAAGGTCAAAAGTACTCGGATACCCAGACGTGCGTGTATGAAGCGATTGATGAATCTCGAAGAAGCGAAAGAAGTATGCATGTATCGCGAAGCCTGGCGATCTGTCCTCTCTGACTACCCCGTCAGGGATACAGCGTGAAGATAGTTAGTTTTTTTTTTTTTTATATTTTAAATGGTCCATAGACCTTCATGATTGGATCAATAGATCCAATCCTAAAGTGGGAACAAAACTCACTAATTTTTTTTAGGTAAGTGGCCATTTTATACTAACGACAATTTTTTTCCAAAATCTGCAGAAATTCCTAAAAATCTTCTGGATGGTGGTGTACAAGGAACGTTTTGCTGTAAAATAAAATTTAATATATGCTGTATAAAAAAATTCGTACAGTTATCAGTTACGGAACCCTGCAGTTGGCAGTATATACGATGTCTAGAATCGCTAAAATCACAGGCGCTCATAAATTCCTTATCGGTGTAATTAGTTCGATGTGGCTCACGTACAGCCGATAACGTCTTTATATTAATTTTGATAAACATAATCTAGCCTAAAATCTATAAAAAGGAAGTTAAAACTCAAATCCAATTAGTCGGAATATTCGAGGAGTACGATATAAGGGTTTCGTGAGAATAGTCATTAAGATATTCATCCAAAATGGTTTCAGAATTCCGGAAGAAGAAGTTACTTCATATGTTCACAACTTTCTTCGATACTGATAGAAGTGGTTCCCTCAACAAAAAGGATTTTATAGAGGCTGCTCAGAAAGTTGCCGAAGTTAAAGGATACGCTTCCGATGATCCTAAACTGAAAAAGATCGAAGATGGGCTCCTAAAAATTTGGAACATACTGCAAAGTCAAGGAGATACTAATAATGATGGTGAAATTTCCAAAGATGAATGGATTGCCATGTGGGACAACTATACTAAAAATCCCTCAACAGCATCCGATTGGCAAGATCTGTATTCGAAATCAATTTTTACTCTGGTAGATTCGGGTAGTGACGGAATCATAGACGAGAATGAGTATACGAGCTATTACGTAAATTTTGGTATAAGTAAAGAGGATGCTACTCAAGCATTTAAGAAAGCAGCTGCAGGTAAGGCGAACCTCACTTATGAAGAGTACCAACAATTATGGAAGCAGTTCTTCTTATCAGAAGACCAAGATGCACCTGGGAATTACATCTTTGGAATTCTTTAAGTAAAAGTAGAAACTGTGAAAAAGAGACTTAAAACGTATTCATTAAGGTATATTTGATTGCTTGAGCGTGTTTGTAGATTTATACTTCAATAAAAACAGTTTTTATAACAAGGCGTCTATTTTTAAATCCCTTTAGTTATTAACAATATTTGAAATGGTAAAAGATATGGTGTATACAGGTGTCAGCCTGAATGCACAAGTGAATTTTTAAAACTGTCTGTAAGTTCCTTAACTGTTATAGTTACAGAAAAATGTTCTTAGGATCTCCTAAAATATATATAAATATGGATAGTCTTATCCATATTTTTAGGTGTTTTGGACTACATTCACAGATTCCAAAAAAAGTTACTAAAATTCGTTCATTTTATATGGGGTTTAAAACCTTCTACTGGACCATTAAACGCATGAGTACTAGAAATGACAGACATCGCCAAATATTTTGACATAGTTTTTGTATCGAAACACCATAAATCAACCCAAAATATTTCTTATTGTTAAATTATCTATTTCTTCTGTCAAAAACTCACTAATTTCTTTTTGAGTAAGATGCCAAATTTTTGCCAATGGTAACTTTGTGCCAAAATCTGCAGAAAATCCTAAAAATGTTCTGGATGGTCTCCTAGGAACGTTTTGCTGTAACTATACAGGTTAAGGTCCTTACTGCCATGTTTCAAAAATTCAATCTGTATATTAAGGGCAGGTAGGCCATGTCGCGTAGGCACCTCAGCCTCCGCCAAGATAGATTGACGAAGTATTTTCCGCTGGCACACAACAGTAAAAATGATTGGCAGTAGCAATCGAAATGGAACATCTCTGTTATTGTGTTGGATTTTATTATTGGTTTATGATATTCTAGTTGAAGCCCGCGACTCCGCCCGCGTGATGATGTTTTCTCGTTCCCGTTTTCTAAAGGAACTTGTGCCCGGGATAAAAAGTAGCCTATGTGTTATTCTGATAGATAAGCTATATTATCGTAAAGTTTATTTAAATTCCATTCAGTAGTTTTTATGTGTAAGCATCATCAAACATTCATACTTACTAACTTTCGCGTTTATAATATTAGTAGGTGTTAATGATGCCATATTTAATAACAAATTTATACTTTATGTACAAGGACCAAATAAAATGTCCCGTACTCATTATACTTATCTTTTTTTTAATAATATTAAAATCAAAAAATCATAATCCTATGTCCCTGTCTCAGTCACCGTTGTACTTCAGAACACATCTTCCGTTCGCGCTAAACATTCTCCCTAAGTATATAACTTCATTTAATTGCTCTAAACGTTTCCGGTTTATCCAAATCTTGCTATTAGCTCCTACTTTTTCTCTTTCAAATGCCTGAAGGTCGGCTTCTGATGAGACCATCACTACCGCAGCATCAGCGTACAACAGACAATTGTAAAGTTTCCTATTTTACAACACATCATAATCTTTTAACTTTTGTAGCCAAACACTATAAAAAATACACTATAAAAAACATAACGGACATAACACAACCCCGTTTGATGCCCGAACAGACGTCAAAAAGAGGCGCCAGGTGAACATCGCCCTTGGTCGCACGCAAGCTTTACAGTCCGTATAAAGTGACTGTATCGCTTGCAGCAGCTAGCCTTCCACACCATATCAAGCCCGGTTATGGTGTAGATGGCCAGCCAGGCAACACAGAGGAGTACCACAGAGTTTCTCTCAAAACGTTATCAAATGCTTTCTCCAGATCCACTAAAGCGCAGAAAACATTCTGGTTAAAATGTTGGAATTATTAATTATTAGTTACATGAAATGTTACACATTTTTTAAGGCTACTAACATAAAGTAAGAATATAAATATAAAAGCGCTGGTAGGCCCCACTAACTCAGTTCTTTGTAAAAGATCACTGATTCAAGAAACTCTCTCAGATTTTGGATGGATGACCGCTTTGTAGCATTTTTATTTACCAGCGTTTTCGTCCTTCGAAGGACACGTTAAGCTGTTTGTCCCGGTTGCTAGTAACGTTGCAATCGGCACTCGTAAAGTCAAGTGAATACCCTTTCAGCGACTTAAAAATTACAACAGCGAGTCGCCACAATCTGAGCCTGTCCATTTGAACACAGGCATTGGGCTCACTACACTATACCTCTGCCACACCTTAGGGGATAAATTCGTGGCTAATAAATTTATAAATATACTAAAATAATTTATACTTCAAGAATACTTCAAAAACAAAGGTCTTGGATACAATTTAAATAATTTATGCGAAGCGAAGCGAAGCTTAAATATAACAACTGCACTGATTACTTCAGCCAGTGTCAGTCGGTTTGTTAAAGCTTCAGAATCTATTGATAAAATTTGATTAGAACCAAGTTAAAATTCCAAAGTTACGCTTCTGTGAAGTGTACGTAGCTCATTTTATATTAAAACTCACAAACATATACACTATACAAAGCGAACTCCGGGGGTCGCGAGATGCAGCTGGGACAGACGCTCGGATGATGATGGAATGCTTACTGCTCTGATAAATATACTGTGCCATTGCGAAAAAATAACAAGGGGAGCGCAACGAAAAACCTGACACAGGTCCTACCTCAGTAAGCGCCAGCACGCGACTGATCAGGTGTCAGCGACGCGAATCTGGTATTATTTAAACATTTGTACTCTATAAATCACTGTATATAGTCAAAGTAAGCGATTATGTCTATAAATAATTAGTAACTATAGTTGGGTATAAAAATTTCATGAAAACTATCTGTAGTTTAGATTTGGCATTGAAAAAACATTTCGAAAGAGAAAAAATATTTTGTAACAGAAAGCCATTTTGACTAGATTAAATCCTTAATTATCATATATATTATTTCAGAATCATAAACCCTTTCTTCTACGATTCACATTGTTTTAAAAAACGCAAAATCGTGGACTCGGCTGGAATACCAAGCCTTAAAGGCCTGGGTTCCGAAAGTTACATAAAAGTTGTTAATATCGGTATGTGTGTTTCACTTACGCATAATAATAGACATTGAAGAAGAATGGAAAATAGAAGCGCTTGTGGTCTCGCAGACTCAGTGTTCTGTAAACAATCACGGTTAAGCAACTTTCGCTATGGCTGGTCAAGGATGGGTGACCACTTGGCACCACTGGCATTTACTTTTGTGAGTGTTTTCGTGCTTTGGAAGGCACGTTGAGCCGTTGGTCCCGGTTGCAACTAACATGGCAGTCGTTAAGTCAAGTTAAAGGCCTTATGGGAATTTCAACAGCAAGTAGCCATAACCTGCGTCTGTCTGACAAGATCTGCAATTGATGAGATAGAAAATTCATGGCTATGAATTTAGGACAAGTCGACCATTAAAATAATATTTTTAACGTGCAGAAATCCTCTATTAAATTGCCTACACAATTTATTATTTTGTAGTTTTGCTAAATACAAATAAAATTTTCAAAAATTGTAATTTCAGGAGTAAACGAGTATACAGTCTAAACCAAGATAAAAGGTGAGGCACGCTAGATCAGATAGATACACAGGAAAAATAATATATAATAGAAGCGCTCTTGGATTCGCGATCTCAGTGTTCTGTAAACGATCACTGAGTTACGCAACTTTCACTATGGCTGGTCCTCGGATGGGTGACCACTTTGTGGCATTTACATTTGCGAGCGTTTCCGTGCTTCGGAAGGCACGTTAAGCCGTTGGTCCCGGTTGCCAGTAAAGTGGCAGTGGTTAAGCCTGGTTGAAGGCCTTATGGGCGGCTTGAAAATTTCAACAGCAGGTAGCCACAACCTGCGTCTGTCTATTTCAACACGGCAATGGGCTCACCACCCTTACGTGGAACAGGAATCCACACGGTGAAAAGTGGGCATATAATATGCCTCTGCCACCCCTTCGGGGATAAGGCGTGATGGATATTTATTTTTTATTTTACTTCTTAGAAAAGGGCGATTTGTTAAAATAATTTGTTAAAATACAATCGTCATTTTAAAATGACGATATAAATATGGTGGAGAATTTCAACTTGATTCGATACGGTTCGGGTTTCGGTCATTATAAAAAGTCGATATAAATATGGTGGAGAATTTCAACTTGATTCGATACGGTTCGGGTAGTTCAGGTGGCTAGAACATTGCCCTGGTTAGGCAAAGGTCACAGGTTCAATCCCTGTAGTTCAGGTGGCTAGAACATTGCCCTGGTTAGGCAAAGGTCACAGGTTCAATCCCTGTCTCGAATCGAATTGTCTTTTTCCACTTTATTAAAAATTTACAGAACAGTAAGTTTAACTGATGATGACTGGTGTCATTTGTGACCCAAAAATGCCGGTCAGGTTGAGGGGACAGGTCAATAAACCCATCATTGGGTCTGTGCTTTTACATGGCATACAGGAGGGGCCACTACTGGAGCGACACAAGCAGGAGCTGCGTGTCACGGAAATGAAGATGCTGCGGTGGATGTTTGGAGTCAAGCTAATGGATCGCTTGAGAAACTCTCGGATCAGCGGCAGTCTTTGCGTCCGTGACATTGTAGATAAGCTGCAAGAGTATCACCTTCGTTGGTATGGTACCGTACTGCGGCAACCGCTTGGCTACGTGTGAAACAAATGTCTGGCCATGTCGGACTCGCCGAATCCCGGTAAGAGGGGAAGACGTATTATTACGACGTAAGTATTAAGGTGGTTTTGATTTTCTAAGAATTCAGTGATCACACGCCAACTATACTCTCTTTGATTCAATTGATGTTATTCTTCATTTTTTCAATTCGTTACAAATCTATGGAAGAATAGATGGCCGATGCATGGAGCATTCTAGAGTGGAGACCGCGAATCGGCAAACTCACGGTCGGGAGACCCCTCGCAATATGAACTAACTAGAAAAGGTCAAAGGAAGGGACTAAATGCGACAGGCGCAGTACCGTCTGATAAGGCGTGAATTGGAAGTGGCCCACGCTGGCTGATTTGATTGATTTATTTGATATTTCGTTAATTCGATGAATAAAAGCACTCTGGCCCTTTTCTAAGAAGTAAAATAAAAAATAAATATCCATCACGCCTTATCCCCGAAGGGGTGGCAGAGGCATATTATATGCCCACTTTTCACCGTGTGGATTCCTGTTCCACGTAATAGGTGGTGAGCCCATTGCCGTGTTGAAATAGACAGACGCAGGTTGTGGCTACCTGCTGTTGAAATTTTCAAGCCGCCCATAAGGCCTTCAACCAGGCTTAACGACTGCCACTTTACTGGCAACCGGGACCAACGGCTTAACGTGCCCTACGAAGCACGGAAACGCTCGCAAATGTAAATGCCACAAAGTGGTCACCCATCCGAGGACCAGCCATAGTGAAAGTTGCGTAACTCAGTGATCGTTTACAGAACACTGAGAACGCGAATCCACGAGCGCTTCTATTATATATTATTTTTCCTGTGTATCTATCTGATCTAGCGTGCCTCACCTTTTATCTTGGTTTAGACTGTATACTCGTTTACTCCTGAAATTACAATTTTTGAAAATTTTATTTGTATTTAGCAAAACTACAAAATAATAAATTGTGTAGGCAATTTAATAGAGGATTTCTGCACGTTAAAAATAGTATTTTAATGGTCGACTTGTCCTAAATTCATAGCCATGAATTTTCTATCTCATCAATTGCAGATCTTGTCAGACAGACGCAGGTTATGGCTACTTGCTGTTGAAATTCCCATAAGACCTTTAACTTGACTTAACGACTGCCATGTTAGTTGCAACCCGGCTCAACGTGCCTTCCAAAGCACGAAAACACTCACAAAAGTAAGTAGTTTAAGTAGTCTATCTATTTTTACGCTGTGTTCCTGACGGGGTAGTCAGTGATAGTCAGGCTTCGCGATCTATGCCTAATTCTTCCCTTCAGATTTATAAATCATTTCATACAGACACGTCTATAAGTACTTTTGACAATTCCGTTTATGAGCAATCTGCTCATGTGATCTTCGTAATCGTATGTAAAGTCTCGGTTTGCCCGGATTCCTTCTCCCCTTTACTTTCGCACAATAAAATAATATTCTTCGTATCTCGCTCCTTTGTTGGACGGGATCAAAAAAACGAAGCACGCCATTTTTAAGCCTAAGGCTGACACTTTCATTTAAAACTGCCATATTACGTATCAAATCTAAATCTATACTAATATTATAAAGCTGAAGAGTTTGTTTGTTTCTTTGTTTGGTTGAACGCGCTAATCTCAGGAACTACTGGTCGGATTTGAAAAAATATTTCTGTGTTAGATAGCCCATTTATCGAGGAAGGCATTAAGCATCTGATATCGATACATTAATTACTTCGATAAAAATATATCATTACGCTACTAAACTGTGTAACGTTACTATTTTCCGGGAGGGGAAAAAGTAAAGTTTAGAAGGAAACTGTCACCAGGACTGGAGGAGTCCTGGCTTAAAAGGAAAAGTAAAAGAAAAAGGAGAAAAGGTAAAGTTGATTTAATATAATATAAAAATGTTAAGAAAATAAAACCAAGGAAAGCCGGGAGTAAATTAAAGTCTTGTTTCTTCAAGAACAGCCGCTAAGATGGGGCCTCGAGTAGGCCTCCACGTCGCTAGGAAGGGGGCTTCAAATCCCCTCAAGGCCTCCACATCACCGACCTCGGAGAAAACTGGTCGCGAACTCAGGCAGGTAGAGGGCTGAAACTGACGAGCGGTCGGCGTCTTTCACAGAGCCGGTTAAGAACACACAACACTGCAGACCATCACTTCACTATTTCTGGAGAGCACAACCCTCACACTCAGCACTTATTCCCAGCACCTCCTCTCAAGGTGAGCACCAAAAGTAGACTCCTCTGACGGCCCCGGCTTCCTTCTTTTCCAGAGCATTTCAAAATTTAAACAAGATTAGAATATAAATAATATAAATTTATAACAAGGTCTAATATCTATACAACCTAACCTACTGGCAGCTCTAACAATAAATTAAAAATAAAATCTAGGCTTGTCATTAACTGACATTAAAAATTACAAAAGGTAAACAAACATTAAGAGAGCCTAAAAACTCTTGAATTATCAAGGCCTATGAATGCTACAGATAATGGTCATGCAGATAATTTGAAAGAATGAATAATGAAACATTTAATCAAAAAAAGTAAGTAAAAAATGATACATTACATTTCCCCGACAACCCCGGAAAATTTTTATTGTAATGAAAAAATTTTGTTTATAAGAAAGAAGGCATTGACCAGCTAAAATTAACCTATATGACTATTTACAGTGGTACAGAAAGTTTTACAAAAGATAAAAATTACGTTTCCCCGATAACCCTTGAAAATTAACAACTGAGAAAATTTCGATGTTGTAATAGAAAAACCTTGCTCTTTCATATACCTTTCATCAACCCACATTTCATACTCCCTCAATCATACATCACTAACATACTTAGGGGATATGGTTCACATTCTATGACACATACTCCACAAGGAAAAAAAAAAATTTTTTTTTTAAATTACGATGGCTTATTTAAATTAGGTGTCGTAATCCGCACCTTTTTTAAAACCCATTAAAATTAAAAGAAATATTTACAAAGCTTTCCCAGCTTAAGAAAAGCAGTCAAGGTTTGAAAGCGTAATTGCTTAAGAAAAGCCTTCAAGTTTCAAGTAGTTCAAGTATTAAAAATAAAGCTTTCCAGCTTAAGAAAAGTAGTCAAGGTTAAAAGCATAATTGCTTAAGAAAAGCCTTCAAGTTTCAAGTAGTTCAAGTATTAAAAATAAAGCTTTCCAGCTTAAGAAAAGTAGTCAAGGTTAAAAGCATAATTGCTTAAGAAAAGCCTTCAAGTTTCAAGTAGTTCAAGTATTAAAAATAAAGCTTTCCAGCTTAAGAAAAGCAGTCAAGGTTTGAAAGCATAATTGCTTAAGAAAAGCCTTCAAGTTTCAAGTAGTTCAAGTATTCAAAAATAAAACTTTCCAGCTTAAGAAAAGTAGTCAAGGTTCAAAGCATAATTGCCTTTTCAAGAAGCTAAGTTCAAGTATTAAAGACGATACACAATGGCTTATTTTAAGAGTTGTGTACCGCTCTATGAAGAAAAAAGAAAAAACAGAAAGGAAAAATGCCAAAAGTGTTTGGAGAAAGTAAACCTTGTGAAGTATTTACAATGAACTTAATGTTAAATGATAAGTAAAAATATTTTTAGAGATATCAAGGAAAAAAAACCGTTGAAACATTAAAGTTTAAAAAAAAAAAAGATTAAACAATTTATATAAAAACACAGCACATATAAAACGACACTTTCAACAAAATCTAAAACGTGCCATTTTCCTCTTAAGCCGCTCCAAAATGAAAAAAAGTGGTGACAGTTTCTCTTATGTTTCAGATCAAAATCAAAGCATGATAAGCGAAAAGTTCAACGTGCTAATCTCCCAGAAGGATTAGATAAATTTTATAAATGTTGTAAATTTTGTAAATTTTGTAAAGATTGAGTTTATTACCACATGTTACCATGGTAACAATGTTGCCGTAGTAACAAATCAAACTAAATGAAATAATGTTTAAAGTGATAATTTATGTAAAGTTTTGTATAAACAACCACAGGATATTGTCCTGTAGCCGTCGTGAAGTGTCCCAGCCCCCAACTAGTAAGAGACCACGAATGGTTTTAAGAACACTCACTAGCGAAGACTGGGTACGATTACCAGAGGGTAACCGCAGAGGTGTGCAAGTGTGTGGGATGCAGTATAATGATGTATTAGTAGAGAGTTATAATGTGCCTAGGTGATAACGACTATAGGATATTGTCCTTAGTACATCGTAGAGAATCCAAACCCCAACTTGTAAGTGACCACGAATGGTTTTAAGAACACTTGCAAGCGAAGAATGGATGACAATTACCATTGGGTAACCACCGTGGTGTGCAAGTGTGTAGGATGCAGTATAGTGATGTATAAGTAGAGTGTAAAGAAGTATTGTAAAGGTTGAGGTGGATGAGGTGATGAAAATATAAGCTTACCAAATAAAAATCTCTTGAGCAAGTTTGTTTTAGAATTGAGAACCTGAAAATAATTAAAGGGGGGGGGGGGTTAATAAGAAGTTGGGCGAAAGACTGTAACGTTACTATTTTCCGGGAGGGGAAAAAGTAAAGTTTAGGAGGAAACTGTCACCAGGACTGGAGGAGTCCTGGCTTAAAAGGAAAAGTAAAAGAAAAAGGAGAAAAGGTAAAGTTGATTTAATATAATATAAAAATGTTAAGAATATAAAAGCAAGGAAAGAAGGCCTCAAATCCCCTCAAGGCCTCCACGTCAGCGACCTCGGAGAAGCTGGTCGCGAACTCAGGCAGGTAGAGGGCTGAAACTGACGAGCGGTCGGCGTCTTTCACAGAGCCGGTTAATAAAACACAACACTGCAGACCATCACTTCACTATTTCTGGAGAGCACAACCCTCACACTCAGCACTTATTCCCAGCACCTCCTCTCAAGGTGAGCACCAAAAGTAGACTCCTCTGACGGCCCCTGCTTTCTTCTTTTCCAGAGCATTTCAAAATTTAAAAAGATTAGAATATAAATAATATAAATTTATAACAAGGTCTAATATCTATACAACCTAACCTACTGGCAGCTCTAACAATAAATTAAAAATAAAATCTAGGCTTGTCATTAACTGACATTAAAAATTACAAAAGGTAAACAAACATTAAGAGAGCCTAAAAACTCTTGAATTATCAAGGCCTATGAATGCTACAGATAATGGTCATTCAGATAATTTGAAAGAATGAATAATGAAACATTTAATCAAAAAAAGTAAGTAAAAAATGATACATTACAACTGGGGAGCAGAACAGTAGTCATAAATGTCGACAAATCGGGCAAATTTTTATGCATCATGATAGAATTTACAAGCGACGGGACTAAATAGGTGCGACGGGAGGTTGAAATATTCCACGGGCAAAGCTGTGGGGGGTCATCAAGTATATAATATGGTGCATAAAAGTAAATTAAATACTGTGGAGATGCGATTACTTCGAAAACTGTGCGACGTAACGTTGGTTTACCGACTACCAAGATGGCTACCACCACTACCATGATGACTACGATACACAATATGGCAGGTTTGAATAAAAATGCTAGCATTTAGCTGGAGCGTGCTCTGTTGGTTTCGACACGTTATTATCCAACTTTGACGTCATTAACTAACAAGAAAAGATAAATTCGCACACCTCATGAGCCGTCCTAAATATTCTTATCCACGTAATTATACTCTGATTGAGGGAAGATTTAGTCTTTAAACTGATAAATGTGTTAAAGCATCTGATATCGATACATTAATTACTTCGATAAAAATACTGCACGTTACGTAAAATATATAAAAAGAGCCTTAAAACGTAGGTTTCTTTCAGTCGAAAGTTTTTATTCCGTCTACGCACTATCATAATCATTCAAAATGGTATCGGACTTCAAAAAGAAGAAATTACTGCATGTGTTCAACACATTCTTTGATGTTGATGGAAGTGGGTCCATTAACAAAAAGGATTTCGATGTGGCTCTCGAGAGAATAGCTAAAAATAAAGGATACCAGCCTGATGATGCTAGACTGAAGAAAGTGGAAGAAGGGCTTACAAAAATTTGGAGTTTACTGCAGAGTCAAGCTGACGCTGATAATGATGGCGAAATCTCTAAGGATGAATGGATTGCCATGTGGGACGAATATACTAGCAATGCCTCCACATCATCAGAGTGGCAAAACCTATATTCTAAGACAATTTTTGATGTTGTAGATTCAGGTAGTGATGGAGTTATCGATGAGGCTGAGTACTCAAAGCATTATGCTATTCACGGTATAAGTAAGGAAGATGCAGCGAATTCATTTCAGAAAGCATCAGGCGGCAAAACTACCATAACTTATCCAGTGTACCAAGAATTATGGAAGCAGTATTTCCTATCCGAAGATCAAGATGCCCCAGGAAATTATATTTTTGGAAAACTTTAAATAGATCAAAGCAGAGAAGAAGTAAATAAGAGCAACTATTTAATGATAGTATTAAGATATAGGGTAAAGGGTTTTTAAGAACAAAATAGCTTTGTAAGTTCCAACTCACTTCTTATCGACAAAACCACTACATAAATTCGAGGGACCGAAGAGCTATCTGTTTGAACAGCATATACAGTTCTAAGATATTAGGGTCTGCCAAATACAGTAAAAATAAACAATTCATTCGGAATTTACCTAGTTTCTTTTTATATCGTTCATATTACCTATATGCTACGGTTACAGAAATAACTGCAAAGATGCTTACGCTCCACACTATGACACAAAACGCCCTCCTCAATTTCTCTTCATCTTAGCGTCTTCTCAGTAACTAACAAATCCTTCCTGGATCTGGTGACTGGATCCGTTTTTATAAAGTGTTAGGAGTAGCTATGATTATGACATTTAGGCGATCTGTCTTCTCTGACTACCGCGTCAGGGATACAGCGTGAAGATATTTAAGTTTTTTAAGTTAAGTTATCTATAAAAAAATATTTCTCTTGCAATATGGAACTGAAGCAATTGTGAAAATGTATTTATTACTAAATACATTAAAAAATCCTTTATTACAAAGCTTTTTTTTAATTAACCTTTAAAATTTATTTAATGGCATATCTCTAAGGTCACTGGTAAGCTTGTTGTAAAACCGTATACAGTTACTCTGGAAATAATCGCCAATCTTATGTAGTCGACTGTGGTGGACTGATTGATTGTTTTTATATACCTACTACTAATCGAATTAAGTATTATGGCAACTGGAACCAATGACTTGTGCCTTGCGAAGCACCCAAATGCCTGATATGTATTTAGAAAAAATATGTATGATTTTCAAGTAAAACTAAGGTTCTAGTATTTGAAAGAGGTGACGTAAGAACTAAATGCGAGCTAATCTCGCATTAATCGTAAACCAGTAACGTCTAGAGCAAGTGAATGAAATTGTGTATTTAGGAAGTATGTTTAGCGCGGATGGAAGATGTGATTCGGATGTGGAACGGCGAGTAGCTGCCGGAAACAAAGTTAACGGTGCTTTGTCCCAGTTAGTAAAGCGACAAAGCATCGTAAAAGAAGCACGACTGGCGATTCATAACGCAGTGCTAGTGCCAACTTTGCTTTACGGTAGTGAAACCTGGGTATGTCAGCAGATGCATGAAAGTAAATTGAATGCTGTGGAGATGCGATCACTTCGAAAGTTGTGCGGCGTTACCTTAGCTGGCCGAATACGTAACGAAGTGATACGCAATTTGGCAGGTTTGAATGAAAGTGTCAGCGTTAAGCTGGAAAAGGGCGTGCTCCGTTGGTTTGGACACGTCCAACGAATGAGTGAGGAACGATTGACGAAGAATATATATTGTTCAAAAGTAGAGGGTAGAAGGAGTCAGGGTAGGCCGAGACTTACATATGAAGACCACGTGAGCAGATTGCTCAAAAACGGAAAGGTCAAAAGTACTCGGATACCCAGACGTGCGTGTATGAAGCGATTGATGAATCTCGAAGAAGCGAAAGAAGTATGCATGGATCGCGAAGCCTGGCGATCTGTCCTCTCTGACTACCCCGTCAGGGATACAGCGTGAAGATAGTTAGTTTAGTTTTTTTATGTATGATTTTGACACAATAATGGGAAGAAGCACATCATTGAGTCACTAACTTAAGGGACGCTCTCAGTAGTCATATGGACTATGAGAGTAGTCCTTAATTCGCAAGATTTCGTCATGGATTTCCACCAGATATAAAATAAATAATAAGAGGAGATAATGGAGGAGAAAATGTAGGAAAGCTGACCCCGGGCGTCGCGAGACGCAACTGGGACAGACGCTCGGATGATGATAAAATAAATAATAAAAGGAATAATACGACACCTAGTCAAAACATCGTCAGCAGTTATTTTATTTACAACTAGTTGACGCCCGCGGCTCCGCACGCGTGGTGAAGTTTTCCCGTTCCTGTTTCCCACAGGAATTTGTTCCTATTTTTTAGATAAAAAGCAGCCTATATGTTATTCTGATGTGAATAAACTAAGAAACATTTATGACGCAAAAAACGAATTTTTACGGAACTCTCTGTGGGCGAGTCCGTTTCCACTGGCCGTTTTTTTTCCATCATAATGTGATAAAATGTTTAATAATATTACATTAAATTAAAAATATAACCCTGACTAAAAACCTAAATTCCCTTTTTAAAGTAAAAAGGAACATATTATTTTGTATTGTGCACTTTCTTTAATTTGGGACCCCACTCGAGTATATTTAAAACAAATGGGTCTAACGGACTTTACCAAGATCTGTGAGACTCCAGTGACCTCCCCTGCTAGCGGTGCACCGGCTGACTAGTGGAGGAGCAAGAACGCCGGCGCCCTTACAGGATTAGGAGGTTACACGGCAATGGCTTCAAACAATGCCGAAAATCAAAAGCAGACGATGCTACTCCGCAACCAAATAAAGTGAACCTTAGGCTATAAATCAAGGTAGGGTTTCATAAAATCGTAATCTATGAAAGTTCGCATTGAGAGACAAGACGACAAATAATTATGTTATTATTAACATAAAAATGGAAAAAAATAACATTAGATCTTATCTATATTAAAAAAATACGGGCTGTCTCACTCAACTATCACTCATCCTTACACCTAGGAGCTTGAAATTTTAAATGTAACCTACCCTCATATTGTAGGCACCCACTTAAAAGTATTTTATTAAATTTCAGCCATAAGGGGATACAATAAGCGATAAACGGTTGTTTAAAATTTCAAAGTTTGAGATATGAAATTACGTGTACATATTCTTGATTACAAATAATCATCTTTTACCAGGGTGGTATTCAGAATTATAGAATGTAGTGAGGTCAATAAAATTGGTAGATATTGTTGTGCTAACTGGTTTGATAGACAACTGAGGTAAACAAAAGCTGGAAAAGGGCGTGCTCCGTTGGTTTGGACACGTCCTACAAATGAGTGAGGAACGGTTGACGAAGAATATATACTGTGCGAAGGTGAAGGGTAGAAGGAGTCTCTACCCTGACTCCGAGACTTACATTATGAAGACCACGTGAGCAAATTACTCAAAAACGGAAAATCTAAAGTTCAGTATCACCCAGACGTACATGTATGAAGCGATTAATGAATCTGCAGGAAGCGAAAGAAGTATGCATGGATCGCGAAGCCTGGCGACGTGTCTTCTCTGACTACCCCGTCAGGGATACAGCGTGAAGATAGTTAGTTAGTGTTTTAGTTAGATAAACAAATAGACAATAATCCTACAAGAAACAGTTAAAACCTGAGACATCGTCAGCCTTCTAGTCTTTGTCTAGTCGTCAAGAAACACTCCACTATAAATAGTTCTTTTATCATTTGTAACAGTTTCTTAAACAAATATATTTCATTTTGTTACATTATATTTTAATACTTTTAAAAGAAACGAATGCATGTCTGTTTATGTAGAGATCAAGAGATATGAGCGCAAACACCGAATCAGGCGCTTACTGCATTGCAGTCAACTTCACTAGATAGCACTGTGATAACGAACAACGTCATGAAGAGCCAGTACCGGGTTACGATGTAATCTGATTACACATTGGTGAAGCACCTGGCTTTGTGTGTTGATATACTTTTCAATCAAACATAATAGCTCCGTTTAAAATCCTACAAATATTATAAATTTGTATAGATGGATGTTTGCTACTCTTTTCTGCAGAAACTATGGAATGGATTTTATGAAATTTTACAGTAATATAGCTTATACATCACACTAAGACATACGCTATTTTTTATCCCGGAAACATATTTCTGTTGTAAACGGGAACGGGAATACTTAACCTCGCGGGCAAAGCTCGGGCATTAGCTAGTTTAAAATAATCGCACGGAATATGTGAATTTTGCTTTTTGAATGTAATAAATTGATCATTGCTGCTAAGTAAACTCGTATTTGGGCTGCATCAGGACATCATCTCTTAGAGTTTTACCAATAATTTTCTAAATTATCTTTACTATTTTCAACGTGTGCATGCCTGTCCTACGTAATAGAAGGTGAACTCATTGCCGTGTTGAAATAGATAGACACAGGTTGTGGCTACCTGCTGTTGAAATTTTTTAGTCACCCATATAGCCCACAACTTGTTAACGAGTGTCAGCGAAAGTTGCTTAACGTAGTGATCGTTTACAAAACACTAACGGGCCACGACTCGAGCGCTTCCAAATTGCAATTATTTTAATCGGCTTAAAGCTTTCAATCATTCCAATAGTATATTTAATCCACATTTTTTCAGTTAATTAACGATATAGATGGTGATATTTTATATAAAAAACTTAACCATCTTCACGCTGTTCCCTGACGGGGTAGTCAGGAATACCGCGTGGTTTTAACGTTATTTATATTTATTTTATATTGTTTTATAAGAGCGGTTTGAAGAATGTCATTATATATTATAAAAATAAAATAAATAAATATCCATCACACCTTATCCCCGAAGGGGTGGCAGAGGCATATTATATGCCCGCTTTTTACCGTATGGATTCCTGTCCCACGTGGGTGAACCCATTGCCGTGTTGAAATAGACAGACGCAAGTTGTGGCTACCTGCTGTTGAAATTTTTCAAGCCGCCCATAAAGCATTCAACCAGGCTTAACGACTGCTATTTTACTGGCAACCGGGACCAACGGCTTAACGTGCCTTCCGAAGCACGGAAACGCTCACAAATGTAAATGCTGCAAAGTGGTCACCCATCCGAGGACCAGCCATAGTGAAAGTTGCGTAACTCAGTGATCGTTTACAGAACACTGAGACCGCGGGGCCACGAGCGCTTCATTATTATATGTTATGGTAGCCTCAATCTACTGTTATCCGTTTCGATACGGCAATAGGTCCTTCACCCTTTGTGAGATGCCTCTGCCTTCCCCCTCGGAGAAAAGGAGTAAGTATGCAGCTTAAATTCATATTTTTCGATTAAAGATTTTAAGAGTTAGTTATTGAATATAAATTATTTATCTATCACACGTTCTAAAATCCAAAATTAAAGTAAAAAACTTAACTTAACTTAACTATCTTCACGCTGTATCCCTGACGGGGTAGTCAGAGAGGACAGATCGCCAGGCTTCGCGATCCATGCATACTTCTTTCGCTTCCTGTATATTCATTAAATTAAAGTACTCATACATTAAAATAATAGTTGATGTTTCGTATCTATAAAAGATATATCCATGTTCTAACTAAAGTGTTACAAGGTCAGTGACCCTGTTAACCTATAAGGCATCATACCCCCTATGCACCCGACCTGTAGCCCGTTGCCTAGTAATGTGTAATAGATATTCACTATTAATAGCCCATCAATCACATTCATGACTGGGCAAGCCACTCGAGACTGAAGCTACATGTTTTATATACGGAATACGGGTGAAGTTATTCCATAGAATAAGAGTTATACTACAGATTTTCTCTACTGTCTTTCACAGGACGTAGAATGGAATTTCAAATCGTCCGTTTGTTTCTGGAGAATATGCTTCACTACAAAACTTTTTTTCTAGCACCGTTTCATGGTCGTGTTGCATCTCAGAAATATCATGGTAATGTTTTAAGTTAAAGGCATATTTCTATGTAACTATACTTTGATCGCGGTTGAATTTCAAAAGCGCTCGTAGCCCCGCTGAGTGTTCTGTAAATCGTAAACGTTGTTGTTTATCACTGCGTTAAGCAAATTTCGCTATGGCAGGTTGGTCCCGGTGACCAGTAATCATGAGGGACAGAACTGTATGTGGTGGCCATTTAAGGGTTAAAAGCGTCACAATATGTATGTATGTATGTACTTTGATAGTACACTTATATTCTTCCTGTTTTGTACATGTTCAACACATTATTTTTTATTAAAAACTTATGGGACTAACTTCATTAGAAATCCTTACGGTCCATGTACTCTGGTATAGAATTTTAAAATTAGACAATAATAAATGGAAAGACACTCAAACATTTTTTATAAGTGTAGATACTACAGAAACATTACTAACTTTTATTTTAATCAATTAAATCTCAAACTGATAACAGCATGACACATGACACTACACAAACAAACCACGCTATCAACGATGCTGTTTATATTACAACAATAGTATATAAGATCGGCGTCTGGCAGAAAAAAAGCATTTACTATCATTCCAAAATCCAGTCAAAATGGTCTCCGACTTCAGGAAGAAGAAGCTCCTTCATGTCTTCACCGCTTTCTTTGATACCAATGGAAATGGAAGCGTCGATAAACAGGACTTCGATTTAGCCATTGAGAGGATAAGCAAACTCAGAGGGTGGTCGGCAGGTGATGCTAAATATAAGTCAACTGAGGCGACGCTCACCAAGATCTGGCAAGGGCTCCAGTCCGGGGCTGATTCTGACAAGGATGGTCAAGTAACGCAAGAGGAATGGCTCAGCTTGTGGGATATTTTCGCCAAAAACCCTGCTGCTGCAGTCGAGTGGCAAAATCTTTACTGCAAGTTCATCTTTGAACTAGAAGACGCCAGCGATGACGGTTCTATTGACAGTGAGGAATTCTCCACCGTTTATGCCTCTTTCGGACTGAACAAAAACGAGGCAGTGACGGCGTTCCAGAAAATGTCTCAAGGCAAAGCTTCTGTATCCTGGAGTGAATTCCAACAGCTGTGGCAGGAGTATTTCACGTCTGAAGATGTCAATGCACCTGGAAACTATATTTTTGGCAAGACCAGTTATTAATTTTATATTACTGTCATAACTTAGGATGTTGGAGTGATTAATGATAAAATTTTTAAATTATATTGTCTTTTAAGTAAAATACCTTATTTTTGAAAAGCTTGAGTTTGTTTCTCAACAGTGGTGCCGTTGTATTGTGGGGCACGCTAACGTCAGAACTCTGTTTCGAGTTGAGGTTCGATCGAGTCCCCATGCACTTTGACCAGGTAAGTGATCCTTAATCCGGTATGATATTTTTTTACAAGTATTTTATTGCATTATCTTCCAAAGTTGTCAGAAGATATCTTTGATAGCAAATTTAAAATACATCTGTCAAGAAGTATTTTGATCAGATTATAAAAAAAAGTGAAGTTCTGGCTGGTTATCTAATTTTGAGGGTGGTTACATACATACATATTGTCACGCCTTTATCCCCGAAGGGGTAGGCAGAGGCTTATAAAACGCCCACATTTCACCGTATGCATTTTAGTCCCACGTAACAAGTGTTGGGTCCATTGCCGTGTTGAAATGGACAGGCGCAGGCTGCGGCGACCTGCTGTTGAAATTTTTTAAGCCGCCCATATGGCCTTCAACTTGGCTTAACGACTGCCATTTTATTGGCAACCGGGACCAACGGCTTAACGTGCATTCCGAAGCACGGACCTGGGGTGGGTCTAAAGGACCGAATAAATTTAATAAAATGTGTCTATTTTAGATGTTAAATTTGGAAGAAATTTTGAACCCCTTTTTAGTGAGGTGGTAACAAAAAGGCTAAAAGGTCTTATGTGCTAGACACTAATTAACACGACAATTAAAGTCCTGGTAGTTTCGGACTTGAGGGTGTTTACAGTACTAAACGTGTCTAAAGCAATAGAACCATGATGGCTGTTAACAGGTGGGTCAAAAAACATAGAATTCATAATATCTGAGTTCTGAGTATTGAACTGATCTGTTATTATGTTTCACTTTTGATTTTTATCTCGATTATAAATAATCAAAGTCAAAGCCGTGTGAGATCCATGTTAAGATTAAAACGAGGAGCATAAATAAGAATAATTTTATTTTACATAATAAGCTGGTCGGCGGACATTTTGGTCGGGGTACGACGAGTGCTAATTACCGTCTGAATTATCGTGTACACCAAACCTTTGTAGGTTGGTGCAAATAATAAATAAACGCGATAATTCAAACAAACTAATTAAAATCTGGTAATAAAACCAGTCGACTTCTCTTTCCCATTAGGCGGCAACAAGATACATACATACAAATTATCACGTCTGTTTCCCATCGGGGTAGGCAGACACTATGGTTTTCCACTTGCTATGATCTTGACATACCACTTTCGCTTCTTATACTTTCATGAGTGTTTTCATACACGCTCGACTGATAAGGGTACTCTTGACCTGGCCTTTTTCCAAAAGGTCTTCGATTTGGTAGACATACGTACGCCGAGATCGACCCTATCAGTTTGCCCATTCAAGAGTGTTAAAAATAATATATAGTTTTCAAGAGTAGACAAAAATGATAAGGTAGATAAATACAAAGATAAGTGACTGCCTCAGTAGTGTAGTGGCAGAATATGCGATAGCAGTGCTGAGGTCTCGGGTTTAAGACGCGATTAAGAATAAATGTTTATGTAATTCGCAATTTTTTAAAATCTTTATGTACGTACTTAATTGGAAAAGTGTAAATAAGTTTATTCGTTGTTTAAATTCCATAGTACAAGCTTTTATTAGCTTATTTTGGGCTGTGTAAAAATTATCCTACGACAGTACTCTTATACTCTTTTATCTTGGTAAATTATAAACTATCAAATCAATCTGAACATTGGGAAAAAAGTTTCCACGGGACAGATCAACCTAGCCATCGATCTAACCAACAAGGAAACACCCATTTATTACTATTATAAACTTGACAAACTTGATCAAAGACGGTTAATATTATTGAGCGAATATCCCATGGAGCGACTTCAATGGCGTTTGTAACACCGGGCAGAACTTCGACATTTCTTATCCGTTTTCGGATTTTTTTTCTGCTACGGAAATCTATTTAAATTATGCAGGTCGTGACTAAGACCGAATTTAAAAATTCGATCTAATCTAAAAATTATCCGCAAAAATCATGTTGTCTATGGGAAAATACTTAGTTTGATCTAACGCTTCGCTCAAATTTATGCTGCTAGCATAGGTTACACCTTTGCGACTGCGGCTACCAAGTCTATTTTATTAATTCGTAAATCTACCCAACTACCTAAGGATATCAATCGCTTTGAAATCATCACTTGCACCACACAATTTCCTACTCGGAGGGGTACCCTGGAGTGGCTTCGCGATATTTATTGCGGTGTTATTACGCGTAATCGCTGGATCTACCTGCTTATAATGTGATCTCTCGGTTGTTAACCTGCCAAATGAAATGTAGCCCGGCTGACCCACATCGAGTACCTACATTGTTTAATTTACATTTTAGTGGCCTGTTTGCTGAGTTTCATGGTTTTGTCTCAAACGCCTTAAGATGTTTTGACTTAAAGCGCTTCTTTGTGTACTTTAATCGACCTTACGAAAAAATATGCCAACCTCAAGCTAGGTGTATAGAGGGAAAAGGATATAACTGTATGAGCCGCCAAAGAAGTATGCATGGATCGCGAAGCCTGGCGATCTGTCCTCTCTGAGTACCCCGTCAGGGATATAGCGTGAGGATATTTATAGTTTATAGTTTTTTTGTATGAGCCGCCACATAAGGATAGATTTTTTCAGAAAGCCTTTTTACAGTTTTGTGATTTGTAAGTAACCATTCACAATTTTTTTATATAAGTACTTTAGTAGTAGGCTTAAATTTAATTTTTAAACATGAACATTTTTTTCTTAGTCAGTTATCAATGGCAATTACATTTAAATTAAAGAATAAATTTTATCAATCACGCCTTATCCCCGAAGGGTTGGCAGAGGCATATTATACGCCCAGTTTTCACCGTGTGTATGCCTGTACCACGCAAATGTAAATTCCACGAGGTGGTCACTTTGTGGAATTCTCATTATTTAGCGAATGTTGCTTAACGCAGTGATCGTTTACAGAACACTGAGTCAGCGGGGCCACGAGTGCTTTAGGGATAAAAGCGTGACATATAGTCCCGTTAATTTTTTTCTTAATACATAAAAATTAGAATGGAATTGAATATAATGAAATAAAAAAATACCTTAACACCGATTTCAATATTTGTAAACCTTACAAAATATTTGTCCGAATCAGGGATTCAAATTCAGGGTTGTCGGTCGGAATATGACATATTATATGTCACACTGCACCATCGTCGCAGTCATACATAACATCAGCATATAACCACTGCGGTATCCATTATAAAGTGTACATTGAGTGGTGAAGTACTGAGTTTCATTCTAAGGTTAGTGATGGCTCTTAAATGTAGGGCAAATCAACATACCGAGCTTCGCTAGTACCGATACTGTAAATACAAGTCACAATCCAAACAAGGTTGAATGCATTGCTGATGACAGAGTAAAGAAGACATTATGGACGTGCCTATTTATTTAGACTTAAATATGTATATTTTAAGTCTTAATAAATCAATGCTCGTAATTCCACTCTGATTATATAGAACAATTATGACTTACCGAGACATGAACATTTACGTGGGCGATAATCCATGCCTTCTAAGTTGCGCAACGAGCTATGGAACAAGCTATGCTTAGGGTGTCTTTAGGCGTTAAACTCCGAAACGACGTCATCCATCAGAGAACCAGAGTGGTCGACATAGGACTGACACTCAGCGCATTAAAGTGGCAATGGGCTGGCCACGTCTGTAGTGGAACCGACGCGACGGCCGATATCAATTTTTTTTTGACTTTATTTTTTGTTAATTTTTATTCATGAAGATCATTTTAGGCACCCTACCCTTCATGGAGAAGAAATTCCATGGATGCTCTTTTAAAATGTAGGTATGGCTAACAATAATTAATTTACATAGTTCTTTGGAGTTATGTGAAAACAGTCGACCAAACTTAGTTTGTATTGTTCTGCAGTGAAGACCGCGACGCAGCAAACGACCCCCCGCTAGATGGACCAACGAACTAAAAATAGAAGCGGGGAGGGTCTGGATGCGGAAGGCGCAGAACCGAGTGTTGTGGCGTAAATTGGGAGAGGCCTACGTCCAGCAACTCATTTGATTGATTGAGACATAACACAGCAGGGATGTGATCTCTGCTGTTTTATGAATTTTTATTTAATTATAATTAATGATACCGAGCTAGAAATAAAATAGTAATAATTAATGTGTAGTCTAAACACAAAAAAGCATTTTTTGTGTATTTTTGACATGCTTTCGCCCAAAACATACTTCGAACTCCCACGGCACTAATTCATATATTCCCATCAATTAATTATTTATATTAACATTGATGAATATGAAAATGATTTTGACTTTTTATAAGAAGCGTGATGACATATGTATAACCTTCACCGGTTGCGCGGCATGCGATAAAAGAGTAACCGCGTTATTTTTTCTATGTTGCATCGCTGATCTGCATTTGTTTTTAATTAATTAGTTGTCGACACTCCCCCCGCTCCCCTTTATTCCATTTCTCTTTCGCACCTACCTTGTCTCGCACAAAGGAGGAGCGAGACAGCTGTATTACGCGCGCAAGTACCTACGCTCGCGCAGCTAGCCTCACGGGCAGCGACCACGATTGAAGGCTGGCAGTCTGTTCCTACACTGGCCCGCGCGCGCCCGCATCAAACCTTTCGCAATAATTGTGTTTTCCATGGATAAATAGGGTACTCGTGCAAGGAAACCAGGAATCAAAGTCCAGGGACATCCCCGGCAGCCTCCACCTCAGCATCTCGCTTCAGCAGCAACGTAGTGTGCCCATTCCTGTTTCCATTATTTTTCGTTCGACAACCGCGTGTAAATTTCATTATTGTCTTTCCCCGCAAATACAGTCCACTTTGAATTTATTTATCTCGCCCGCTCAACCATTCACCGATAAATAGGCTAACCAGTACAAAAAATAATTTTTGATTTGAACCAGTAGTTCCTGAGCGTTCAATCAAACTTTTTCCTTTATAATATTATATAGATAACATAATATACTTGTTACCATATCAAAGTTCTCATACAGATTCGCAGCTCAGATTCAGTGCACACAATTATAGTAGGTATCACACATGACTAAGTTTCTGCAAACAAAGACGTCTCTTGTGTGAACGTAAGTTATTTTGTTAATAGATTCCTGAGATACATTTTAAAACTATTAATTTAAAATTACTCAAGAAGGTTAGTTAGGTTATTTCATACATACATATTGTCACGCTTTTATTCATAA
Source organism: Thumatha senex (assembly GCA_948477245.1). Taxonomy (NCBI): domain Eukaryota; kingdom Metazoa; phylum Arthropoda; class Insecta; order Lepidoptera; family Erebidae; genus Thumatha; species Thumatha senex. The sequence continues at coordinate 1,429,649 of OX419740.1, read as the reverse complement.
AGGGGTAGGAATAGGTCTAGTGTAAGCTTTATACTGTTGATTTATGGCACTTGGTTAGAGATGCTATACATCTTGAATGAAACATTTGTACAATTTCAATTTTTTTAAGTTTTAACCTGATCGGTTTCGCCTTAAGCTTTCGCCTTAAGCAACCTTTGAAAATGACGTTAGGCGAAATCAGGCAGGTTTAAAAGTAAATAATGTGAAATAGTACAAGTGTTTTAATTCACTTAATGTGACACCCACATTTCACCGTAAGCATTTTTGACCCACCTAAGTCCATTGCCATGTTGTTATGGACAGGCGCAGGCTGAGGTTATCTGTTTTTAAAATTGTTTAAGCCGCCAATAAGGCCTACAATCTGTCACGACTGGCATGTTACTGGCAACCAATACTAAATAATAGGGGTTAAAGTATGAAATTGCCGTTTTAATGTAATAGATTTTTTGAATTGACATAGAATCTTCATGGTTTGAGGTTTTCGAATGAAACTTTTTTCACATGGTTTCTATGATGTTCTTTTTTTAAAAATGTGAAACATTTGAATATTGACTTTCAATTGTTATTCAACTTAGACAAGAAAGATGGATAAGGCGAAAATTCGAGTGAGTTTTGAATACGAGTTCCGACGCGGAAGTAACGCGGCAGAAACCGCCCGCAATATCAATGTTGCGTTTGGTGAGGCGTCTGCTAATGAACGCACCGTTCGATTTTGGTTTAAACGCGTAAGTGATGGAAACTTCGACTTGAAGAACGAGCCACGAGGAAGACCCCCCACACAGGTGAATAACGATGAATTATGAGAGATGGTGGAAGCCGATCCTAGTCAAACTACCCAGGAATTAACGGCATGGTTTAACGTTACCTTACCCACAATACTGACTCATTTGCGTCAAATCAATAAAATAAAAACATATGAAAAATGGGTGCCACATGATTTGATTGATCTGCAGAAAGAAACGCGTGTTCAAACTTGTGTTGCCTTGTTGAATCGGTACAGAAATGAAGGAATATTGGATCGAATTGTGACATGTGATGAAAAGTGGATTCTTTATGATAACCGTAAAAGAAAAAATGCAATGGCTGACCCCAGGTCAAACGCCACAACAGTGTCCTAAAGCAAAACTTACCAATAAAAAGGTAATGGTAACTGTTTGGTGGTCTCAGCATGGTGTTATTCACTATAGTTTTCTCCGATCTGGTCAAGCAATAACGGCAGATGTCTATTGTGCCGAACTCCGAACAATGTTGGCAAAACTAGCAGTAAAACAGCCCCGACTCATGAATGTTCGATTCATGAGTCAGGGCTGTCACCATTATTGCTCCGTGACAACGCGAGACCTCATACAGCATGAGAAACCGTTTTGACCCTCAGGAACTGCAGTTAGAAACCATTCGTCATCCTCCGTATTGGCCAGAGCTTGCTCCAACGGACTACCATTATTTTCGCGATTTGGACAGTTATCTACGTGACAAGAAGTTTTCTTCCCAGGAGGCCGTACAAAATGCTTTCACACAGTTTGTGCAGTCTAGATCCTCAGAGATCTATCGCAAAGGCATAAATGACCTTCCTATTAGATGGCAGCAATGTATAGATAACAATGGTAACTATTTTGATTAAATAAATTTGTTATAAACTAAAAAATAAACAATTTAGATTTTCAGTAAAAAACGGCAATTTCATACTTTAACCCCTAATACTCGTATTTTATAGAGGAACGATTGCAAAACGACGAAGGCAAGATGATACTATCCGAGATAATAAACTAGAATCTACTACTTCTTGTCATCGCTAATCTAAATGCAGTAACATTTTTGTACGTAGTTGTGTGCGCAGTCGAGGAGGGCGAGGCAGCGACGCTGATTGGACTTATACCTTTGATGGTCGGATCAAAGCGGCTGATTACTGGGCACTTGCACGAGCCGAGTAGCTGTCGACTAATTTGTGCTTAGCTTAGGACTGCTTAGTACTCAGGTGAATGGTACTGGTACCGATATTTTTTACAGTATATTTAAACACTTACTAACTATCTTCACGCTGTATATCTGACGGGGTAGTCAGAGAGGACGGATCGCCTGGCTTCGCGATCCATGTATACTTCTTTTGCTTCTTGCAGATTCATCAATCACTTCATACATGCACTTCTGGGTATCCCAGTACTTTTGATTCTTCCGTTTTTGAGCAATCTGCTCACGTGGTCCTCATATGCAAGTTGTGATTATAATTAAACACATTAATTATAATCACAACTTTTTCTGTAATCACGTAATAGGAGTTGAGCCGCCGGTTTAAAGAGCCTCAGCAAGATCTCCGGAGCCCAAGCGACCCGAGTCAGCAGGTCACTAATGACCGACACAACGACTTTTATCGGTGAGGCAGTTGAGAAGCAGTCATCCCTTAAATTGTAATTGAATCCAGTATGTTGACCTACGCATATGGGGGCAATTTTACTGTAACAAGTTTTAAAAAACACAACAGTACTAGAAGCATAACTATTTCACATGCATTTTTGGTTTACTAGTCATATCAACGTCAATATACTGAATTGAAGCATTGGCCCTTAGCATGGTAAAAAATGCCGTAAATGGTCACCCATCTATGGTGTTAACATAGCGTGAAATGTTTAACGTAATCGTTTACAGATCACTGATCAGGTGGGGCCGTAACTGCTGGATATACTCGTATCTCTATTACTGAATGTTTTAAATTATGCTGTAAAGATCTAATTTGTAGTTAAAATATATTCACTAAAAGGTTCTTAATAGCAATTATTTCCATTAGGTATTTTCTAACTTCAAAAATAAGAACGAAAAATTATTTTTGCAAAATTATATTACAAAGTTGATGAAAGTTTTCGCCGGTTAGCTATAGACAGCTATAAATGCGTAACTCTTCTGCATAATATAGTCATAATATTATACATATTTTAAGGCTACACGACAGAGGACGAGAAGGATTATATATAACTGGTGATATAAGTAGGGCTGCTTTTAACATAAAATGCAGGGCCCACTGTCCTATATTCACCTATGAAAGTTTTAACCTTAAAAAGATAAACCACAGGCAGCTGCGACAGGGTTGGTAGATTGACAATTTTAGATACTAAATTAATCCTATCCCTCATGTTTTAGGTCACTTTGTCTATTTTCACTGTAAAATTTTTGAAAAAAATATTTTATTGGTTTCCAGAAAAAATATTACATGAATATAAAAAAAATGTCGAGCAATATCATCGAACGTAAGCAAGCAAATAACGATATAAATTTCTCCTCAAATAGTAGGACTATTTCGTATTCGTAATAATAAAACATTGTGTTGGTTAAAAATAACGATATATTTTATTTCTTTCCATAAATTTGGCCGGACAGCAAAATAAACCGTCAATGATACGAGATTTCAGGGCATCTTTACGTGGGTACGAAATAATCGCGCCCGTCACGAACACTTGGCTACAAAGTCAGACAGATAGACGGATATTGGATGCAGGTCCAACAAACACTCCTATTTTTCTATAAGAAGCAAGGCTGGGGTTAATAGCAAAAGAGAGAGCGGTCTTAGTAAACCCATTTAATGAAATTAATATGAAATCGGGAGTCCTGTGAGGTCATGCTTCTGACGGCTCACCCAAGATAGGCAAATGGAACGACACTATGTGGTTTTAGTCGGTAGGAGCACGGTATAGCACCCTTGAGGATAGTTACAAGAGAAATATTTTCTACCTTTGTATGCAATTAGTTGCGTTGTTGGAAAATGGTTTCAGATTAAAGTTCAATTCTCTCCCAACTACTAGTATAAAAGTGCTAGATAATGCTAAAGTTGTTAATGAGCATGACCATGATGACCATACAAATACTATATATATACAAACAGCGTCTAGTACAACACAGCCATCAAAGTCAGTAAGAGAGGCGAATGCTCAATGCATAGAATTACTTGGTTATGAACTTCATTCTTCCCATTCCAGTCATTCGTCACTGGCCAATATTTTGCAACCAAATTTCTACGTTCTGTATTATAAGTACGGAATGATAGTAGTATAGGTATGTGCAACATACATACATATTGTCACGCCTTTATCCCAGAAGGGGTAGTCAGAAGCATAATAAACGCCCACATTTTACCGTATGCATCCTCGATCTACGTAACAGGTGGTGAGTCCATTGCCGTGTTGAAATGGACAGGCGCAGGCTGTAGCGACCTGCTGTTGAAATTTTTTAAGCCGCTCATAAGGCCTTCAACTTGGATTAACGACTGCCATTTTATTAGCCACCGGGACCAATGGCTTAACGTGCCTTCCGAAGCACGGAACTGGGGTGGGTCTAAAGGGCCGAATAAATTTCATAAAATAAAATAAAATTATTTTAGATGTTAAATTTGAAAGAAATTTCGAACCCGTTGCCCCATTTTAGTGAGGTGGTAACAAAAAGGCTAAAAGGTCTTAAGTGCTAGACATTAATTAGCACGAAACTGAAAACTGTCAAACATCTACGATCGCGTTCCGCGATTTATTTTGTATTTTGTTGGAAAAATCGTTTGAATTTTCATATAAATATTTTTGAAGTGTTGAGCAATTTTAGTGTGTGCTCCACTATTATTATATTTGTATTGATCCCCTAATAAAGTCAACAAAAGTGAAATTTAAAGAGTGGATCAATAAGAAATAATTTGCTGTCAATAAATAACAAAAGTGACAAGCGGGCTCAGACGCTGTTGCTAAGGCCGCCATCGGTTGTCCTAGCGACGACATGCGTCGCTAGGTCTCTTCCACTGCAAGACCATCCTGTGACGCACCTACGTAACGACGCATGCGTCTTGTTTCCACAACAAGCAGCCTTCATATTTTGACATTAACTTGTTTATGTTTTCAGTGTATATTTTAAGTTACTTTATTGTGTTTTTAAATTTGTTTTAAGTTATTCTTTTTTGTGAATGTATTTATCTGTTGTGAATGCAGTCCGTGACCCAATCTTGTGATGGCACGTCGAACGCGACCCATACCTGTACACAGTGCAACAAGTCTTTCAAATCTTTGAAAGGCCTCAATATACACACCACTAAAACTCACAGGAGATGTATCAGCCAAAACAGTTCACATTTAGACTTCCATCCCATTATTCCGAGTGCGCCTACTTCTGTACCTAACGATCCAACTCCTTTCCACACATATTTAAGCCATTTGAAAAATAGTATACCAATAGTTAAAAGAATCCCTCGAGGAGCTCGAATAACCGTTGCTAAACATTTGTCACAATTAATTCAGAAATGTTACAAAAGCAATTGTACTCAAGACTGGCAGAACCTATTTTTATTTTCATACAGCACACTACATATAATAAAAACTGATGAACCGAATTTATCCTTGACACAAAAGATTAAGAATAACTGTACTGTAAGCTCCTCGCCTTCTCCTGCCCCTCAAATGAAACATGATACCCCTCATAATCGCAACAAACTCATTGAAAACAAAATCTGTGACGGAGATCTCAAAGGTGCCGCTCGCCTTTTGTTCTCCAACGACGTGCTATCACCAGACACTCTTGACACCCTTCAGGCCTTACGGACAAAACATCCTCCAGCTCCAGTAAACCCATATTTTCTCGACCCACCAACAGCAGGGCATGCATGCCTTCAAATTCTAAACAAAGATGTTACGAATGCCATTTTATCTTTTAAACCAGGTTCGGCTGCAGGTTTGGATGGAATCTCACCCCAACATTTGAAAGACTTAACATCGCATTCTGTGGGTGATGCAGGCGAGCAACTTGTAAATTCGATCACTAAATTAATAAACTTTATGTATTCCGGTAATGTCAATCCAGAAATTGTTCCCATTCTTTTCGGCGCGAACCTCATTGCCCTAACCAAAAAGGACGGAGGGGTGAGACCAATTGCTGTTGGATCAACACTACGACGTCTGGCCTCCAAAATTGCTGTTCGACATATTTTACCAAAATTAATTTCGGAATTTGAACCCGTACAGTTAGGCTTCGGTGTAAAAGGAGGGTGCGAGGCAGCCGTCCATGCCTTACGCTCGTTCCTAACTTACGGACAGCCTGACGTTTTGCTCAAAATTGATGTCAAGAATGCATTCAATTCGGTAAATAGGGATACCCTGCTAACGGAAATAAAACAACATATACCGGAAATTTACAATTATCTTCTTCTCAGTTACGCTGACCCAACTAAATTGTTATATCGTTCTAATGAACTGTCTTCGGAAGTAGGTTGTCAACAGGGTGATCCCCTTGGGCCTGCAATTTTTAGTTTGGCTATAAATCCGATAATCAAAAATTTAAATTCTAAATTCAACGTTTGGTATCTGGATGACGGAACCCTAGGAGGTGATGTGGATACTGTATTTTCGGACCTTTTTTTAATCAAACATAAATTTGAAGCCATTGGTTTGGAGCTTAATTTTAGCAAATGCGAACTTTTTATAAATAACTGCGACTTAAATTTTAATGACATTGAACAAAAATTTAATATTTTGGCTCCAAATATTAAAATAGTTAATAGTAATTCCCTTTACCTTTTAGGTTCTCCGATTTTTGATGGATCTATTTCTGAATATATTAATAATTCAATAACTAAATTTCAAAATACTGCTGACCGTCTCCTTGAAATTAGTCCACATTATGCACTCTGCATCTTAAAATTCTGTCTTTTCGTCCCAAAATTTACATATGTGCTCCGTTGCTGCTCTTTTTGGAATCACCCAGATCTTTTGACACAAGTAGACGACATAATCAAAATTAGCTTAGAATCGATTCTCAATATGCAGCTAAACGAGCTTTCTTGGACCCAAGCATCCCTACCTATCCGTTATGGTGGTTTAGGGATTCGCAAAATTTCCAGTGTCGCTTTACCAGCCTTCCTATCTTCTGTCCATAGTTCAGCAAATCTCATAAGTAAAATTTTAAGGGCATCCCCTTCAAACTTTGAGATTGCTGGCTTGGAAGAAGCTAGAAACGCTTTCTTAATTGCATGCCCAGGTCAAAATTTTCCAGATTCTCCAAATTTACAGAGGAGCTGGGACGACATACATTGTAAATTGATTTATAACAATCTTTTGAGCTGTAGTACAGGTTCGGCGCGTGCTAGGCTTTTGGCTGTGGGTGCGCATGAGGCCGGCTACTGGCTTCACGCGTACCCTTCGTCAAATACAGGAACATTTCTTGAGCCTGACACGCTTCGAATCGCAACCTGTCTACGGCTTGGGGTTCCGGTCTGCGTTCCTCATAAATGTCCCTGTGGCAGTGATGTCGACAAGCTTGGACATCACGGACTGTCATGCCAAAAAAGTGCAGGCCGCTTCTCGAGACATGCCGCACTAAACGATATCATTCGCCGGTCTCTTGCCACTGTCAACGTGCCAAGTCTACTTGAGCCGTCTGGTATTGCAAGAGACGATGGCAAGAGACCGGACGGTATGAGTTTGATTCCATGGAAGATGGGCCGGGTGCTGGTATGGGATGCAACCTGTTCAGACACGCTGGCCCCTTCCCATCTACATGGAACCAACAACAGAGCTGGTGCGGCTTGTGAAGCGGCTGAAAAAGCTAAAGCATGCAAATACAGGAGTCTAGGCTCCGAATATGATTTTGTCCCATTCGGTGTCGAGACCCTTGGTCCGTGGGGTCCTAGGGCTACAAGGCTTTTTAAAGAAATAGCAAAAAGGTTAGTCGACATCACAGGAGACCGAAGAGCTGGCAGCTACCTCGGCCAAAGAATTAGTTTAGCTATTCAAAGGGGGAACGCTGCCAGTATCTTCGGAACCTTGCCTAAAGGGACTCCTTATATTAATATATTTTAAATTTTCATATTTTAAGGTTATTTAATAATTTGTAGTAAGTTATTATTAATAAATATTTTTATTAGCACGACCAATTAAAGTCCTGGCAGTCTCGGACTGAATGTATGTGCAATCAAAAATGTATTTCAGTCAACAGTTCGCTGTCTCATAACACTTAAATATAATCGGGACAAGTACTTTATTATCATATATCCATAACTGGTAAAAACATTACAGCATTGTGCAATGCGGTGCAGTAGTTTAAGAAGAAAGTCTTTTACTTGGACCATCCATCTACAACGGCCGATTATTTATTGAATTGTGTGAAATCTGCCATCAACTAAGACTAGCTTTGATGTGACGCAAAAGGATTCTCCTATTTTATTTTACTCCTTTGTTGCTGGTAATAGCGCCGCTGGATGAAACGGGATAGCCAATTATACGTTCACGTACTTTGATTAGGTTATAGAGAGTTGCCATTTTATGCCTTCAGGTACAATGGAAAGAATTTTTAAATCCAGGTACCAGGTAAAGCAAACGTTTACTAAGTTTGTTTATGATAGTGCTTTGACAGGCTGAGATAATGTAGCTATAGGTATGATAATCCTTTGTACTGAAACGCTGCTTTTACCCATGTGACAAAAGGAAGGCATGTAAACCTTATATTTCCCAACATTAAAATCCTACTAATATTACAAAAAGAAAAGTTTGTAATAACGTATGGATTTTTGTAACACTTTCACGCAGAAACTACTAAATGAATTTCAATGAAACTTTACAATAGTATAGCTTACACATCAAAATAACACATGGGCTACTTTTATCTCGGGTATAAGTTCCTGTAGAAAACGGAAACGGGTAAAATTAAACCACGCAGGCGGAGGCTAAGGCGTAACTAGTAAAATTATATTCTTAGTTTTTGCGAATATAAATGTTCTGTGAATATTTAGTAACTTTACAAAACTTTATAGTTTAACAAAATTTTTACTTAATAATGTTGTTAAAACACTTCATAAATTTACTAAAAATATGCTTATAGAGAATTTATCTCTGTGATAGTATTTGTAACTATCTTAAATTTAGAAAAATAATTTGATAAACGACCGCTTCAAATAGTAATGGTCAGTAACGATTAACATTTTTGAAAAGTGTTAATATAAAACCATGTGAAATCGCAAACAGAAATTCTTTGACAAAGCCTGTCCAAAAGTCCGGGATTCGAGAATCATACTTAAATGTTTAAAAATTATTCAAACCTTTTCATATTTCATGCCATTTCAAAATGTTAAATGGATGGAAAATGGATGACCTGGAGTACATTTATGATAATTTGTGAGGTTGACTCATTTATTCTGAGAACGGAAATTTACACACCCTCTTATATTTAATAAGTCTTCCCAATTTTAACGAGCGAAAGGGTTAGCTTTAGGGAGTGCAAAATTATTCCTCAATAATTAAGCAACAACCGAATTATAATTTCCACATTTTTCGATCTAAACTTCCCTATTGCTTAAATTGTTAATTTGCTAAAGAGCTACATACTAGTTTAAAGCCTGGGATTAACATATTTCAGGCTGTTCCTAACATATTTAAGGGATTTATCATCTCTGGTGGAGAATACAGCTTCCAGATTTAAAAATAACCAATTCGAGATTAGCAAATAAATAGATCACAAACAATCGAAAGAAAAATGATTTTAGAAATTAAAGTACTTAATTTCTGAGTGTTACAGAATAGGAATAAGTCAAGTACTGCTCGACTTAAAACAACTTAACTTACTAAAGACTACTTAAAACTTAATTAAGGGTGTACATAAAAACAAAAAAAGATACTATTAATCATTTATAAGATACTAATTTATACTCATCTTGAAAAAATGTCACGTGACAACCTTTGATAATGCTGTAAGACGAAACCGGTCAGGTTGTGTGTTTGGATTTTCGTGATGAATCAAATAAGACTTTTATTTAACAAGGTAAATGCTAAGAAAATTAGCAGACGAGTAACAAGTTTTTATTTTGTACTCCATTGTTTCAAACAGTATGAGTATTTTAAATATTAAGGTCAATATATCCAAATACAGAATAATATATAATGCACTCAACACAAGTTTATTACCCTTCCTTCTTACCGTAGTCGAGTAAAAAGGTACACCCTTGTGCGAGTTACGAGAGTCAATCTGTGGAAACGCTTTCCTCATTATCCATCATTGACGAAATCTCGACCGTTTTATAAACTTTTAAAAAAAAGTTACAACGAAGGGTCTTAAAAATCTCACAAAAAAGTAGGTCACCTCGATTAAGAGTCGGATGAAAATTATATTTAAAACTTTTTTTAGCAATTGCCAAGTTTCTAATCAAGAACATTGGAGGAATCTAGTATTTTTTTTAAAGTAGCTGAAATTTTACTGTTACTTTATTTTGTAATGCCAATCTACAAGTTGAAGTTGAATTACAAACAATGAGCTGTCTACTTTATTATTACACTGGGATTTAGAAATCACAAATAGTTCTCACAGTATTCATACTACACTTGATTTGAAGTATCCCACGGAGCAACATTATTTACTTATCGGGATACGTAAATAATGCGTAACGCGTAATGATACATTTTGATATTATATGTAGGTGAAGTAAGCCCCTCCCTAGTGAGTACAGAAAGATGAGGAACCAGATGAGAGTGGACTGACACATTCGTTATAGTGCAATATTGATGGTATTAGATGCTGGATGTTGTGGTAGTTTTGTTCTCTCATAGAAGAAGAACATTTAAGGCATACCTACGGTTGCATGTTACGGGGCCCACACCGATCAGATTCTACCTCAACAAATTTAGATCATATTAACAAAATAAAAAAAAATATTTTTATTAAATTGAAATTACTACAGATTTGTATTGTTACGCGAGGTTCAGGACAGCGACTTTTATGAGGAGATAATAGATATATCATTCGGAAGGCTTTTATGCGCTGCAGCGTCGGGTACGCTATCGACAATTGAGAACTTTATTCGGAAAATAGGCACCTTGTAAGGATTCATAAAACGAATTAAATATTAAAATAATAACTTTGCTGAGCATCGATCGATATACATAAAACAAATTAGTGTTAGTTACACTATTCATAACTTGAGAACTGGCGGGCCAAAGTTTTAAGAACCCTAGAGTTATTGTTTATTTTTATACACTGAATAATATTATCACATTATACACAATATCTTTAAAAAGACACGTGATATTAATAATTTAGTTAATGAGTTTTTTTATAGGTTTTTTTTGATGATTTTTTGTCAATTCATGCAAAATCGCTCTTAGTATAGGAGCTAACAAGAAAATGGTTACTTTGATTTAATCATACTTACTAATGGATAATTCTTCCTAAAAATTGATTCTGGCAGCCAACTATATATTCGCGTTTTAGTTGTCTGGTAGAAACAAAATTTCTAATAAACTCTATAGCATTTATAGGTTAAACTGCGTACAGTGCTTTATGCACCAATCAATTATAAAAAAAGGTTCGATAGAATAGAGAAAAGGCGGATACGCCGCTTTTCAAACCACACACTAAATAGGGCAAGAGCTCGTGACACGTGGAGTTGATAAATTGCAACAATCGCTCATCTGTCCCGCTGATATTTTGCCGATAGTACATATTCAATGGCGGGCGTGTAGGAACCATGTAGTCTTGACTCACATTTGGCGATTAAGAAATACCGTGCATTATTTAAGATACGGAAATAGTGAACATACAGGTATTACTTTAATAAATGTCATGTCATAAATGTCAGCAGTGGTTTAAAAGATCTCTACATCTACACATCTGCGATATTATACAGTTGTGGACTTGACCAAAGAAAATGCTAAGCAATAACCTTATTTTAGTACATATATTAAATTGTGATCGAAATTATAAGAATAATGTTCTAAAATAATATTTTAAATATTAAGCTTACTTACAAAAGTGAATGACTTCTTGAAAGTTACCTTTTTCAATTATATAATATTGAAAACGGTTTCATAAATAATGGTAGAAATGAGTTTTGGTAGAATTTCAATTAGCAAATGGCTCAGAAAGGTTCGATTCAAACAAACTCATTGTGAGCTAAATGTACCTTTTTGTTTTACTTTCACAATTGGTTCTTACTACGATAACTGAGAACCTATTTTACGGGTGTGAAGGAAAGGACTGCTGGAAGCAATTTATAAGTTGAAAGTAGTCATCACCGAACATTTCAATGAAATTTGTCAATATTTTAAATCATTGTGCAAAAGGTACATGGAAATACATCAAATAAAGGGACGGCTATTAAATAAATGAATATGCTATCTATTCATCTTCAGCTGTAACCTTGATGGGAAAGTCAGAGAGGACAGATCGCCAAGTCATGCTATGGTAGTGTTTAAGCTATTTTGTTAATAGTAATTAGCCTGAATAATAATTGTTCTTATAATAACCTCAATTTACAAACCTCAATTTACAAAATGTGCGAAAAGTCTAGTTATCACTTTTGTGTAAGGCACAAAAGTGATACTAGACTTCTCGCGTGTTTTGCGGCTTAGAACGAAAAGATAAATAATTCTACAGTAAAATTATATGCTTCTGAAAACTTTGAATGAAAACACTTATTTGATAACTAATCAGTTTTCCAATATTTGCAATATTTAAAGGTTAGAAGTGTGGGTGCAATAAGAGATTGAAATCACGGGCGAGTATTATGAGTTGTATAGATGCCATAGCATAAACTGTATCAGCTTATTTTTGGCTATTTTATGAAATAATACTGTCATTTTTATTTTTATTTTACTTATTTCGTGTCAATATTAGAAAATGTATTCCTACTAATAAATAAGATAGCTTATAGACGATTCACGGACAGATGTGATTGAAAATCTACAATTTGACAACAAAATATGCTGTAGAGAGCAAAATATGTTAGAGCTAATAGATAGTAATGGACTACACACACTATTCCTTTTTCACAATCGAAGCCTGAAAAATACTACTAAGTTTTACGAAAATTAATACTCATGAACAATATGTGTAATATTAACAAAATAATGCAAAGTTGAACCCTTTTTCTTCTCAGATTATCAAAACAAAATCTAACATTTCAATACAACACATGAAACTGCACCCCTCTGTCAAATTAAACACAATCTGAGCGCAATATCTTTGACGTGTGCTCAGGATGCGTGACGAATGATGACTGACGGGTGACAGCGTGCGGGTTACGAGGTAACCTCGGTCCCCACCCAGGCGCCGGCTGTCACTCGTTACGGCATCATATTAAATTCTTTGAACCCATATGGAAACATTAGTAGACGTTTCAAATTAATTTAGCATGTGGTGTTAACTTATAGAGCGTCAGTAAAGGATTTTGGAGAACTTTGAATGTGTTTACTAATTTATGAGCAGAATTACTTGTAGGTACTTGGTGCGAACTCTCATCGCTGGGTTACTGACCGGTGTGCCAATTTATAAAGCACGTAAATGTCAAATATTTAAGGTACCATTTCCAATCTATAAAACAATGAAACGGCATCGCTTAGTACAACTAGTCTAGGCCGAGTTGTTAGGTGCTTCCATAGGATACGGTAACCCCTTTCCGTTTGTTTGTGCGATACTTTAGTAGTATTGAAAAAGCTGAGTGGTCGCTACAAAACTTAACCAACGACTTGAAAAATATATTCGCCATCAAAGCAGGCATTATAAATGGCACTAGTTCTTGGTTCTTCAGAAGAATCAATAGTCTGCACCTCTTTATGCTACCTGTTTAGTGAATGGAAGTAAGAAACGCGTAGTGTACGCGTGATGTACTCACATCTCTACTTCACCACTCGTTTCATATATAAAAAAGGTTGTCCTCAAGGTCTCAGCTGACCAAACAATATTACCTTTTAATTTTCAAAGCTGTACAAGCACATTATAACTTGACGGTGCCCTTGCGCCACAATAAAACCATTCATAGCAGATTGGAAACCATAAACGGGAAACAACAAATAAAAACATCATACTAACCTTCAGCAATCGTTACATAATCGATTTATTTCATTAAACTCGATTTGGTTCCACGAGCTATCTCAGATTTGACGAGCTATTATAGACTTTATAGTGATGAGATGCAGTTGGAAATTCAACAAATAGATATTCCTTGCTCTCGATTGGCTGTTCGCGGCGCTGTAAAGATTTCAACGTTGGTTGAGCCTGACTTTAGTTTGAACTTAGAATGGTGATTTTTGGATAAGGCTGGTGACAATTTGACTTAATATTTAATAAAAGCAGATCAGTTTGACTGGCTGAAACAACCGTAAGCAGCAATACTCAGTTTTATTTTATTGTTTACTTTAAAGTTTTTATTGAATACAAGCAATTATTTAACTAAAAAAATACGGGTTGCACTCCGGGAGCGTCGGTCCGCTATATGTAATGTACTATGTTAAAGCACACACTATAGCTGCGTCTCGTAACGGTAACGCGAGTCCAGAGATTTTATCTCATCTAAAAACATGCGTACCTCGCTAAAAGAACACTTCAAAAATGTTTTAAATCTTAATAACAAATCAATGTTATTGTTCTTCATATTAACCCGTACCGCATAGCTCTAAGCGCAACGGAGCCTGTGACTCATTTATTTTTGTATCTAAATATAGGTAAGTGTATTATGTAGGTTTTATTAATAATGCAGAGGCAGGGATAGAACAGTTCGAAATTATGCAGAAGTCTCAAAGGTATATGAACCGTTTTTGTTAGTGCTAGTCAATTAGCTGTATTAAAGTGTTTCTTATCCAATATTTTTAGTGTCACGGAGCTGGCGTCTAGCCAGACGACTAACGCGTTTGCCTGTATTGAGATTTACTATCAGAATGCTTTCAGTTCCGTAGCGAACTGCCCAATCGAACGATTGCGCATCTTTTCCGCTTTTTTGTTAGAAAGTAATTAGTTTTGTGGGATTTCTTTGTACTTTATTTTCGTTTGGGTATTTTTTGTTGTCCATTAAGAATTACCAACGAATAATTAAATTTTCGGGATAGCAAAGGCGAAATAAAATAATTGTCTGTTTGTTATCACAGGCTCAGCGTTAACAGGACTCGTTTTTCAATAACCTTTTAATAATAAATAAATATTATGGGACATTTTTTTCCTTATTTTTTTATAAACCGTTGTATAACTCAAAGTAAGCTAATATTATTTTGTGTTATGGGATCTAGTCGACTGATAAACATACTTATATATTTCTAAATACATACATATTATACATAGGATACACCCGAACTCCGAAACAAACATTTGTGGTTCTCACAAATATTTTTTTCGACCCGGGAATCGAACCCGGGATTGACCTCGGTCGCGGCAATCGCATACACTACCACTGCGCCACCGAGGCAGTCATTGTATTGCATTCTACTGTGCAATATATTAACCACTTGCTACAAATTTTATCAGATAAGATTTTAGGATAGGATATAGACACACAAGATGTTATCCTAAAATTGGCTATAGCTGTTTAAAATATTACACAGTAATAATACAATTTAATTTTAGGACTGATTCTTTTTATAAATGCTTAGTTTATTTAAATACATAAATACATACAAATTGTCAAGCTTTTACCCTTTTTTTAAAGGCAAATTATACGCCTACACTTCACTATATGCATTTTGTCCCACGTAACAGGTGGTGAGCCCATCGCCGTGTTGAAAATACAACAAGGATAACTTTATTTAATTTTTAACAAAGTGAAAATGACAATTTAAGACGGGGATTGAACCCGTGACCTTTGCCTAACCAGAGCAATATTCTAGCCACTGAACTACCCGAACCGTATGGAAACAAGTTGAAATTCTTTACCATGTTTTATTCGTCATCTAAGAGTATGACCAGTTTATTTAAAATATAAAATATGCTTTCTATATAAGTAACTCAAAGGAAACACAAGTAGTTCACAACTTAGCTTTACAATAATCGCTAACGCAATGCCAACACGGACTTTTTGTGTCCACCACGCTAATCGACCACTACTGAAACCAATTACCCTGATAATTAAAAAAGACTTAACTGATACTTTGTCGCGATAACATTTAAACTTTATTTATTCGTTTTAGCCGAGTTGCTAGAAAAATGTCTTTTATCAGGATAACATTGTAGTCTAAGAGCTGGTTTTATTATTTTGCATATCTTTTATTATTATGTTGTGATGTGAAAGCTTAGAATATAACGTGGATTAGCATCGGACTAAATGGCGAATTACTCGTATATTCAAAAGTGAGTTAAAATCGTCAAAATGTTTATACTTGTTTGAAATTTTTTATTGAAAACCGTTTTATTGGTCATGTAGTAAAACTAATGGTTAGAAGACCCTGGCAATTATAAACTTTCTTTATCAATGCACATTTGTCATTCAAACATCTTTGTAACTCTATGTTATAAATCTCGAATATGTAATATAATCGATAAAGTATGTAGTATGCATCGTAGATATTATATGAGTCTGCCTTGTTACTAAAAAAGGTACAAGCTCAAAAAAGTCTAACATCTGTTACTCAAAAATTAAACACACAGTAGATTGCAAATTTCATCAAACAATGAATTAATTTCAATCCTTTCAACCAAATTATCATCAGTCAAAACGGTCCGCGGGGTATTCATTCACAGTTTTATTATAAACAAGCCGTAAATAAACAACAATTCGTGAGATAAACCCTTTTTGTTCTATTCTGTAAATTAATAGTTGTCTAGCTCTTGGACTATGTGTGAGAGCTTGGTTTGTTTTAAAGTACCAACGGTACTATTGGTAATATTAATGGCTTGAAGTGAGTTATGTGGACGTGGTAATCAGAGTGTTTAATCAAATATTACGATACGCGATTAATAACGTTTCAATTCTTTTTCTACAAATCCTGGTGTTCCATAAGCTTAAGAAAAAAAACTGTGATTTGACCAACAAGTCATTTTTGGAAATGTTAACTGATAAGTCCCACTCATCTTCTCAGAGCCTTAATCGTTACTCAGAAGGTGCATGAGCATTCAGGTGAGGTTATACTCATTTATACATTTTACCGAAAAAAAATGGAGAATAAATCCAGTTAACGCGATTTTTCTACTATTTTGAGTGATTTTGTAATGTTGTGGATGAAGAGTAGAAGCGTGCACGTCGCCATCCCTGCCAGCTACGGCTGCAATTCTACTCCAACACGAGTGCCACTAGGGCGAATGATGCTAGGGCGTGCCCCCGAGTCGACGCGCACCAGTTCGTCCTCGCTGGTGCGAAAAGTGTGTGCCAGAGCGGCGTAGGGGACCGCCACCCTACACGCGTGGCCCGACACAGCGGAAAGTGGAGGACGGAGTGCAGGGTAGCAGCGTGGAATGTTAGAGGAGGAATGGCAGATAAGATGAATGAGTTGATGGATGTTATGAATGAGAGAAAGTTAGATGTAGTGTGCTTGACAGAGACCAAGCGCAAGGGCAGCGAAGTCGTGGAGCTCCCGGGTGGGGTGCACGCGCTATGGTCTGGAGTACCAGAGAGCGAGCATGGCAGTCGGGGGGTTGGAATTTTGTTGTCATCGCAATTGGCCTCCGGTATGTACGAGTATAAACTGGTAGGTCCTAGAATCCTCTGGATCCGTCTAAAACTTGGTTTGACGAAGATTTTCCTGGTAGCTGCTTACGCGCTAGTATCTTCGTCGAACGCGAGTGAGCTAGAGGACTTCTGGGAGAGTATGAGAGAAGCTCTAAATGTGTTAGAAGGAAATGAAAACCTTATAGTATGTGGAGACTTGAATGGATGGGTGGGTACCGCTCGCGATGGTTTTGAGTCGGTACTCGGGAAGTATGGGGATAAAAGGGTGAATGACGCTGGCGAGCTTATACTGGCATTTTGTAAGGAAAAGGATTTGTTTGTGGCGAACACAATGTTCAACCACCAACAAATTCATATGTATACGAGGAGATGTAAGTCAAAGAGAAGCATGATAGATCTATTCCTAATGGATAGTCGGCTCCGTAAACAGGTGATGGACACAAGGGTTTATCGAGGCGCTGAACTAGGATCAGACCACTACCTAGTAATAACTAGGATAAGGGGTCTGTTCGCGAGTTGGCGTCATCGTACCGAGTGTCCTGAACCTGAGCCGACTCATAGCATCAAAAGCTGGAAGCTGCAGGATGCATCCATTAGGGATAAATATAAAGAAAGGGTAGCCGAAAAGCTTGACGACGTCAATGTTAGTAGTGAGAATATGGAAAGTGTATGGCAGAACCTTAGGGATAGTATGGTAAATGCCGCTGTGGAAGTGTGTGGAGAAACGAGAAGAGGCAGTAGTAATAAGCGTGACGCATGGTGGAATGAGGAAGTGAAAGAAGCAGTTCGAATGAAGAAGAAAGCATGGTTAGACTACTTAGCCTCGCGGAATGATTTTAATATGAAAGAGAGATACAAGCTGCAAAAAGTTAACGCGAAGGCACTGATAGAAGAAGCTCGTGAAAGGTGCAGAATGAAATCGGATGAAAGGTTGTCGTCCAATTTCCGGGATAATGCCAGGCTCTTCTGGAAAGAGGTAGGCAAGACCCGGAGTTGTTCGGCAATCTGCAGTATGAAAAAAGTGCTTAGTGTTAACAATGACGTCCTAACAGACCAAACTGACGTCCTGCAGAGATGGAGTGAATATTATGGAAAGATGTATGCAAGAAAAGACAGAGATGCCACGTCGGGAAGTGGAGCTCACTTCGATGCTCCGGATCCCGATGTCATTGAAGTCATTAGTATGAAAGAAATTGAACAAGCCATAAGAAGTATGAAATGTGGTAAGGCTGAGGGAAAAGACAGAGTTACTACTGAGATGATCAAGTACGGTGGGTCGCGCGTCTGGGACACTCTATGTCTGTTATGCAACTTGTGCTGGCGGACGGGTGAAGTCCCAGATGACTGGCGAATAGCAGTTGTAGTACCTATTTACAAAGGGAAAGGCTCACGCCTAAACTGCTCCAGCTACAGGGCGATCAGCTTGGTCAGCTTAGCTAGTAAGGTGTATGCAAAGATTATAACGGCAAGAATGCAAGAAAAGTCTGAAAGGTATTTATGGGAGGCTCAATGCGGATTCCGACGTGGAAGAGTTTGCATGGATCAAGTGTTTTCTCTCAGCATGATCGCGGAGAAGTTTCTGGCTATTAGCCAGAGGGTTTTCTGCGCTTTTGTGGATCTGGAGAAAGCATTTGATAACGTTGTGAGGGAAACTCTGTGGGATTTGCTGCCCGGATATGGTGTGGACAGCTCGCTGCTGCGGGCAATACAGTCGCTTTATAAGGACTGCAAGGCTTGCGTTCGAGTAGGGGGGGATGTGTCACCTCTTTTTGATGTCTGTACAGGCGTCAAACAGGGTTGTGTCATGTCCGCCTGGCTGTTCATAGTGTATCTGGACAGTTGCCTGCAGAAGTTGAAAGATTGTGATATGGGTGTGAATTTGGGTGACTTTTCAGTAAACTGTCTGCTGGTTTGCTTCTGTGGCAACACTATCGTTAACAGCTGATTTTGAATTGTCCCAAATTTTATTTAAATAAAATTACATTTATAATACCATTTATTAAAATAGCCACCTAATATAAAGATAAAAAGTGTAATTAGGTATCAATACGTATTATTTTAGCGTTTTTTGGTGTGAAATTGCTGGATGTACAGTACTAATTGTGTGAAGATTACCGGTAGTTTGACAACGGATTTGTAAGGTAAAAAATACTGTATTTGATCTCAATTTCACGTAAAATTTAATTTATTTAGTTTTTTTAATCAAAGTAACATAGTGATTATTATATTTATCACTTTTAAAAGTAGAACATAGCACTGGTTAATGCGTGAACATACCTAACCTGACCTCCTACCTCGATTGTCTAGTTACACGATTGTTTTAGTTTTGTTTTATTTTTTAATCTAAACAATAATAGTTGGCATTACTACCCGTGGGGCCTTGGCTCGCCAGACAGAGAAAAAGTTACAAATTGTACTGAAGGAACTACAGGCCTCCAAACAATTATGTAACCAGTACAGCAAAGAGATAATGAAATAGTTTTAAATCAATCTTCAGAGGAAATAAAATCTCTTAAAAACCATTTGTTTATATTATATAATCAATGTAGTGATGCCATTGATGAGCAGAATAGGCTGCAATCTGTGATAGATGGGTTTGACCAATGTCGCAGAGAGTATGACTTTGGGTTGCAGCAATTTTCAAGGTTAGAAAAAGAGCTTCACGAAGCAAATAATGAAATATCAAGATTAAAATCGCAATTAGATAAATCTGAACATAAGTTAGTTGCTTCAACGAATCGGTCCCTCTATGATGAATTGTTAGTCGAGGACGCTTCTATGATTTCTGGTGCTTGTTATATGCCGACTGTAAACAAATTAAAGAAATATGTTAAAATTAATAAGTATATTAAGAAAACTCAAAAATTAATTAAAAAACACAAGTTTTCCTTTAAGTATGAAAAGTTTAATAGAGAGAGATTGCAACTTAGAGAGAAAGTAAAGGAACATTCAATGAGGTTAAAAAATTATATTTCAAAACATACATTGGATGTGCATACTCAACAAGTTACAATCAGCCAACTCCAGGATTCACTCCATTCACTCCATTCAAATCCATAAAATGTGTCGGAGGAACATCTCCACCCGTTCCTCACCTCACCTCAGTGGTGATCACGTCGGGGTCATCACTGTGGAGGAACGGGTGGAGATGTTCCTCCGACACAAAGGGAGGATCCTCCGACCAGGCAAGGTGATCACGACTGGCGGGCCGCGGCCCAACGGTTGATGTTGGGCTGTTGTATATATCATTCTTCAGCGTGAGAACTCTCATAGCGCGATGTAGGATTCTTAGTATCGATGTAGTTCGATAGCTTTACACTAGATGGCGCTGGTCGCCACACATACATTATGTATGAATAATAAAAAGTTTCATTTTATTGATACTAACAACTATGTTAGTAAATGTATGAAGCGATTGATGAATCTCGAAGAAGCGAAAGAAGTATGCATGGATCGCGAAGCCTGGCGCTCTGTTCTCTCTGACTACCCCGTCAGGGATACAGCGTGAAGATAGTTAGTTAATTATTTTGTAATGTTTTCCTTACTCTTGGGTTATGTAGCATTTGCCAAAACGAGGAGTGGTGGGAGTACTTTACCATGCGGAACTCGTTGCATCTGGGGTGAATTTTCGTGCCTTTAGACATTTCTGCCATACATATTACTGGAATCAAACATAAGTCACATAGGACCCGTAATGTACGACCGTTGTGCTTCCCCTTTTCTATAGGATGTACACCTAGTTGCCTTTCAGGTCTCCCGCTTTGCAAAGGAGGGAAGAGGCGTTAATTTTTTTTCCAATTCCTTCAAATTACTTCTGATTAAATTCGATACGGGTTCCAAAACATTTTAACTTCTCCTGGGACTTCACCTACATCGAGCTCGGTGTAACTTTTGTGGTCTTGGTCATTGTCGTAGATCCTGGTTTACAGGAGTCACAGTAATGGAAATGCGGGTGGAATTAGTCGCAATTACTCTTGGGTTAACGAGTTTTTGTGAATTGTTTTTGGACATTTTGAGGTTCCTCAAGTGTTCAGTAATTTCACTAGTTCCACTTTCGTATGTATTTCATTTTAATATCAGTTGCTATAGGTCTCATGTGATTTTTGTAACGTCACTAGCTCTAATAACAGACGACGTACAGGGTGCTCCGTTATAATATGATTTTAACAATTGCACGTCAGCACCTCACGTTCCTAGCACAATTTATAAACAGGTTGTTGTTTTTCAATGTCCACTTTATTTTGCAGATATTGGAATTGATATACCGACATAATATTAAAAAGAATTTTATCTTTAGAATTTTTAGAGTATTTTTAGTAAAAAATATTAATTTTTAATCAAAGCCACTTTCTGCTATCCCGTTTCTATTTTCCACAGTGTTTGTATGCTCATAATGAGATTCTTGTCATGCATGTATTTCTGGCATTCTAGTAATATTACAATTGTGAAGTCTGTATCGAATGCAGGAGTATACAGTAATAACAACGCTGAATAGATATATTGCAGTATCATTATATTTCATGCCGGTAGACTAGAATCACACCAACAACTTTTTGATTTACTTCTATCTCAATGTACTTTGACCCAATGAAATCCAAAGCTTTATCTTAAAATTCTTTGACGGCCGCTGTTGAAATCCGAGCCCCATATGGCCTTCCACGTAGCTTAAAGACTGTCAAATTACTGGCAACGTATGGCCAGTAAAGCTGGCACGTAAAGCCGTTGGTCCCGGACCAACGGCTTTACGTGCCTTCCGAAGCACGGAAACGTTCGTAAATGGAAATGCCACAGAACGGTAATTCGTCCGAGGACTAGCCATAGCGAAAGTTGCTTAACGCATCGTTTACTGAGCACTGAATTAGCACAAAATTAGGGGTTCCGCTACGACCGTTTCAAATATTTGACATTATTGTTACACAAAAATTTACCTTACCTACAATAAATAAATTTCGTTGGGACAACACAAACAACGCCATCTGATTCCAAACTAAGCAAAGCTTGTACTATGGTAACCAGATAACTGATAAACATACTTATATATTTCTAAATACATACATATTATAGATAAATAACACCCAGATACAGAATAACCCATCGTGCTCATCACACAAAGTTTTGGTGGTAATCGAACCCATTATATTAAACTTAATACATTTAATTCTAATCATATCAGTCAATGTCGCAATGTACTAGATTTGTTATATTTGTACATATCTAAACACTCAACGCGCATGAAATTTATTAAAATGCTTTTATTGTACCGCTAAGGTAGGACATAGAGATAGCATAGAGTTTAAGGGAAAGTTAACATCTTACTGTAAACTGTCACCGGTCATTTTGACGCTCGCCTGTAACTTATGATCTGTAAAGAAATAAATAAAACGAAAGTGAAAAATACTTAAGGGTCCTTTACGTTATCAATTTTTTTACTATTTAAACACTTCACGCTGCTTATCACAATATTAGTAGCCTATTTACTAAATACTAATAATGACCAAAGCGTGTTCAACACGGATACCTGACAGGGCTATCGACCGACCTTAGCTTAGTATACATCCTGTATATTGAATACGGAGCTAAAGGTATTGAAAAATGATTGTATATCACGCGATCGCTTCATTTAGCTGACCGCTTCCCAGGTGCGAGGGAGACAAAGTATTGACCGAAACTGGGCTGTTTTTGCTTATTTTAATTATTGGTTTTGCGTGTGACGGAAGAAAATAATGTTTATTAAAATGAATGAATACATATTTATATTTGTAAGGTTAAGATACGTAATATGATATGATGATAAGTAGAGTCCTGGTAGACCAAAAGAAAAACCTATGTAAAGAGATCACCTGGACAAATTTATCTATAAGCTGGTGTATCTGGTGACAGGTGAGAGTGTGGCTAATCTGTCGGAGAGACATTTTTTTTGTTGCGACTAATGCCACCCGCATTCCCATTACTGTGACTCCTGTAAACCAGGATCTACAGCAATAACCAAAACACCAGAAAAGTTACAACGAGCCCGATCTCGGTAAAGTCCCAGGAGAAGTTAGCATGTCTTGGAACCCGCAACGTAATTAATGAGAAGATAATGTGAGGAAGTAGGAAAAGAACGTAATCGGAGAGACATATGCACCTACCCTTGACATACAATGAATGCCTGTGCCATAAAACCGCGACTCACAGATGACAAAACCTGCAAAGGACATGTTAGCACGTTTTCGCAGCAATTTTAAGTGTTGTGTCTAATAACTCGTACTAGCCTTCCTATAGAATTGCTCAGTCCATTGGTTAAAGCTGTATGAAATTTTTCTGATAATTTTTGAGGTTATAGTATCAGACATACAAACGCATCAAGGATATATATTTTGTAACTAGTTGCCTTGCTCCTATTGCTCGTCACGTGATGTTATACAGCCTTCTAGTTGACGCACGCGGCTACGCACGCGTGGTGAATAATTCCCGTTTCCCACGGGAACATCTTTCCGGGATAAAAAGTAGCCTATGTATTATTCTGATGTGTAAGCTATATTGTTGTAAAGTTTCATCAAAATCCATTCAGTACATTTTGCGTGAAAGAGTAACAAATATCCATTCTTACAAACTTTCGCGTTTATAATATTACTCGTAGTAGGATAGTATTGCTATCTAAATGGGGTATGTAAAAAAATGAAGTAATTACTGGGATTCGCGCGTCTAAACAAACACACCCTTCAGCTTTATAATATTGGTTTAACTATGTAAGGATATATATAGTTTTAAACTAAGTTATTTTTTCGATTAACATATCAAAGGCTCTTATTACAAAATAAAACAGAGCTGTAACCGTATTCGAACTAATATCCGCTCCGGCGACTACCCTTAGGCCACAACTTTAAATTGTAAATTGATCTCTACCCATGCATTGTGGGCTGCATCCATTAAGAAGCGAGGCGGCTATGTCTTCGAGACAATTGTTGACTCGTGCAAATGGAATTGTATTAATGTTGTGTTGCGACTGTCGCTTTGAAGAAAATTACTACTTACGCAATAAGGCATCTTGTAGATGTAAGTTAGTATGTAACTTAAGTATTTTTATGTATTTTAGGTATAAGAGAAAATGCCAGTATAAATTCTCGTGTTCTTTTACTATAGAAACTCTCTCGCCATTCTTATTCTGGTTTATGATCTTAAAACAATAAAATAAAATAAATATCCATCACGCCTTATCCCCGAAGGGGTGGCAGAGGCATATTATATGCCCACTTTTCACCGTGTGGATTCCTGTACCACGTAATAGGTGGTGAGCCCATTGCCGTGTTGAAATGTACAGACGCAGGTTGTGGGTACCTGCTGTTGAATTTTTTCAAGCCACCCATAAGGAATTCAACCAGGCTTAACGACTGCCATTTTACTAGCAACCGGGACCAACGGCTTAACGTGCCTTCCGAAGCACGGAAACGCTCGCAAATGTAAATGCTACAAAGTGGTCACCCATCCGAGGACCAGCCATAGTGAAAGTTGCGTAACTTAGTGATCGTTTACAGAACACTGAGACCGCGGGGCCACGAGCGCTTCTATCTTAAAACAATAATTGATTTTTGATGATAGATTATATTATGAGAAAATAAAACTTCATAAAATCCCAGTAGAGACCTCTGCCAACAGAAATAGATATCTGTTTGACACTATTCATGAAAAAAAATACACATAGACTCGGTATGTGTCCTTTTTATTCATTTTATGTAATACCTTCTAAATTAGGCAAAATAGGCAAGAGTCAAATCTAAAATACACATATTGCCACGCCTTTATCCCCAAAGGAATAGGCAGAGGCATACTATACGGCCACATTTCACGGTATACATTTTTATCCCACGCAACAGGTGGTGAGCCCATTGCCGTATTAAAATGGACATGCAAAGGCTGTGGCAACCTGCTGTTAAAACTATTAAAGCAGCCGATAAGGCCTTCAACCAGGCTTAACGACTGCCATTTTACAGGCAACCGGGCCCAACGGCTTAACGTGCCTTTCGAAGCACGGAAACGCTCGCAAATGTAAATTACACAAAGTGGTCACCAATCCATGGACCACATATAGCGAATGTTGCTTAACGCAGTGATCGCTTACAGAACACTGAGTCGGAGAGCCACGAGCGCTTCAAAATCTAAAGTAATGACCTTTTACTTAGGTCACCCGGTCGGATCTGTACAACGCTGTGCTTATCGCACGAATTTTAGGCTGAAATGGTCCCAGAGTGATACTTTCGTTAATTACCCAATTTTCAGTAGCATTTCTCATTAAAGCTCAGACTGGAGAGATTGTATTGTGCATGTGTAACCTCTATACAGGCCTTGGGAATTTAGGTTCGAATTACTAAATGGTTATAGATATTCTGCAGTATATATTGTCCGCTGACGGCAACTGGCTTGCCCCCTATTATGCATTATAACAAAGTCAACGCAATGTTCAGTAAACTCACTGGGTTAAGCATATTTTGCTATAACTGATCCTCAGATGGGTTACAGCTTCGTGGCATTTCCATTAACGAGCGTTTCCGTATTCGGAAGGCAAGTTAACATGGCAGTCGTTAAGCTAAGTTGAAGGCTTTATTGGCGGCTTGAAAAATTTCAATAACAGTCGCCACAAGCTCCACCTGTCCATTTCAATACGGCGATGGCCTCACCTAATGTTACGTGTAAAATGTGGGCGTATATGCCTGTGCCACTCTTTGCGGATAAAGCGTGATTGATAAAAATAAAACAAAGCCATAGATGTATAATAACCTCTGAACATCCCCTAGGCGATATCATAAACGTGATTATATGATTATAAAATGAAAAATTTTTATTCATGTAGGTCACTGAGTAACAGTTATGAACGTCAAGATTATTGTTTCTACATTTACATTTACTGTTAGATTCGCAAAGCAATAGGTAGAGCCAGAGGAAGAACCCGGCAATAAAACTCATGGCCACTCTTTTCTAACCGCCAGTAATTACAATAGTTTGACCATAGTAATAAGTTTATACAAAATTAGTATAAAAGAGTAGCTATTAGAAGTATGGTCTTTTGATCTACGAGTATTTGTAATCAAACGAAATTTTACCAGTCATCAAGTGGGCGGGGTAGGAAATTGCCATTAAATAACAACAAGGATAAAATATTAGAGAGGTATTAATTTTTTTATATTTATATTGAAAAGACCACCACGTCAGTTTGATAGAATTATCCGATATACTTCAATGGATTGAAGCAAATTTTAACTCACTTGGTGAAATATAGTTTATTCTAACCTTGTATGTAGCTTCGAACCTAGGTCTAAAAATAAAACAACACTATTACTCGTATAACCATTGTATGTATACAAGATACAAAATGACAAATAATAACTTATTTTTATAGACATAATAAGTATTCCTGCTTTGTCCGCCGCGAGTCTTCAACAAAAGTTATGTAAAAACAAATGGTGGATAGCCTAGATTTATAGCGCACTCTCTTGCCAAGATGTCTGCCGAGTTCATGCTACTTGTGGTAACAAGAAAGGCATCTTGTGTGTATACATCATACTGGAATTGAATTAGGATATTTTTCAATTCAAACTTTAGATAACAGTATTATTAGTAAACTCTATTTCCAAATGCTTGTTTTTGCGCGATCGAAATCAGAACTTGGTTTTGTTTTTTGAACTCTTTAACCTAGACGATCTGTAACTCATCCTTTTATTATCAGAGATATACTTTCTTGACTTAAAATATTTTTTTTATAAATTTTCTATTCTCTTCTATATTTCTTCTTTGCTTCTCAAACCCTCCTCTATCCTAAATATTGTAACTCTATTCTTGTCTTACAATTTTCTAAAACAAAGTCTATAAACTCATACTATCTAGTAGTCGCTATAACCAATTTATACACATATCTTTAATGTAATGAATGTCCCGTAAAAAAGGTACTGGAAGTCCTTTCAGCCGTAGGCGGGGAGTGTGTTAGACGTGGGGATAATAGTGGGAATTGCCTCACCACCCATCCTAATAGGATCGTCGAGAGCGCCTATAGACGATGTTGATTGTACGGATGTGTTCAAAAGTGGTTTAGTATGGTGTATTTTGCTTGGGAGTTTTGGTTTATTTTGTGAAGGAAAATGTTCACATTTAATGTATTAATTATTTTATAAGTAGTTTAAGTAAAACAATATTGCCAAATGGGGTAATTAAACAACGGTAAAAAAACAAATTACTGTTATTCTTCATTAGGTCAGGGTTAGGAGTTTTATTACGGTTGATAATCACAAGTGTCAAATTAGGTATACCTTTTATCAAGAAAAGATTGTGATAATACTAACTTTATTTTAGTTTTCTCATTCCATAATAAACACATATAAGTAAATACACCACCTGTTAAGTGACGTAACACCCCACTTATTTCACCCAATTTACTTATTTCTAAACACAAACGCAATGTAATTTGAAACAAACATCTGCTAAAATTCCGAGCCGAGAATCACATCCGTGATCTTAGCAACAAATACCAACAGCTCTCAAATATATAAATTCTTAGTATGTAATGATTTCAATTGATTATTTTAAAAATACGTTTTAAATCTAGTTTCTTCAAGATAGACGAAAGATCGCCAGATCTTATTCATATTTAACATCTGTATACCAAAATCATATTTTATTAATTTTCAATGATAATATTGAATTGAATATTGAACACGCCCATGCAAGCAGATAAAAATATTTAAATTTAATCAGGGCTTCTCCCCAAAGCAGTGGCAATTTTCACCGTGCTGCATTCGTGCTGTCCCACGTAATAGATGGTGAGCCCATTGCAATGTCGAAATAGACAGACGCAGGTTGTGGCTACCAAATTTTTTCAAGTCCTTCAACTTGGCTTAACTGTCAACCGGGATCAACGGCAGTGTACCTTCAGAAGCACG
Organism: Thumatha senex; assembly: GCA_948477245.1. NCBI lineage: Eukaryota > Metazoa > Arthropoda > Insecta > Lepidoptera > Erebidae > Thumatha > Thumatha senex. The sequence goes on along the minus strand of OX419740.1, from coordinate 1,401,371 downwards.
CAAACGCTCGCAAATGAAGATGCCACAAAGTGGTTACCCATCCGTGACCAGCCATAGTGAAAGTTGCTTAACGCAATGGTCGTTTACAGAATACCGGGTCAGCCGGGCCACGAGGGCTTCTCTTAGTAATACTCAATGTATTTATATATTTTGCATCACAATAACGCTTACAATAAATTCAGCATATGCTAATCACAAACATGTTCATGGCCCAATAGCTTCATCGACGACATTAAACACAGCAGCTGCTCGCCTCATATGCCCTTATTAAAATATAAATTACAGTATTAAAACGACATCTTTGACTATAAAACTCCAACGCTTTTGCCATACCGATAGTCATAATAAAAGTCCTTTATAATAAAAGTCCCTAAATTTTCCATTTAACCCATTAAGAAAGGATTGTTAAAAATTCGACTCTAAGGGGTAAAGTTTTTCAAAAATTGTCACTGACGAAACCGGGAGGCGCAGCTAGATTAAAGATAGCTTACCCTTCAAGTTTTTAGGTCCAAGAGTCTGGCCTGGATGTCGAGTCTACTATTAACAAGCCGTGGAATAGAACCAGAATCGCTGTTTTTTGCCGTTTAAATGTTGTTAGTAGACTATCAAAAATGCAACTGACTAGCGGCCACTGGCGCCGTACGTGTTAGTAGATTTTTAATGTATTATATTTAATATAGCTAAAAAGCAAAGGAATGAAAGTGAATGTAAATAAGACAAAAGTAATGGTTTTTGAAAGAGAGGAAAGTATGACGAATTGCTCGATTTTTGTGGAAGGAAAACGAGTGGAACAGGAGAAAGAATTTGTATATTTAGGTTCAAAATTTGTGAGAGATGGAAAGTGTGATTGTGACATTTAACGAAGAGTTTTGGCTGGAAATCAAGTGAATGGAACCATGCACGCCTTTATGAGCAGTCAGAACGTGTCTGAAAAGGCAAGTGTGGCTGTGCATAGAGGAGTACTTGTTCCTACACTCATGTATGGTAGTGAAAGTAAGTGTGGCAGAAGAAGCATAGAAGTAAAATTAATGCAGTGGAAATGAGAAGTCTGCGGAGTATAGCTGGAGTGAAATTGATGGACAAAGAAAGGAACAGTGTGATAAGGGAACATTGCGGTATGGTAGAAGAAGTAGTGACTATAAAAGAATAATTTAGAAAAAGGTATGCTTAGATGGTCCGGACACGTGGAGAGGATGGATGAAAGTAGACTAACGAAATAGATTTATCAGAAGAGAGTGAATGGGCAAACTGGTAAGGGGCGACCTCGACGTACATATGTCAATCAAATAGAAGACATTTTGGAAAAAGGTCAGGTCAAGAGTACCCTTAACCGGCGTGTGTGTATGAAAACACTTATGAAAGTGGAATAAGCGAAAGTTGTATGCCAGGATCGTGGCAAGTGGAAAGCCATAGTCTCTGCCTACCCCGATGGAAGACAGGCGTGACGATATGTATGTATGTATGATAATTTCATTTATTTATTTTGGGAAATATGGGTACAAAGGTTGTTACATGAAAATAATAAGTTACACCATACTTGACTTTACAGCCATGCAAAAAAAGATGGAGTAAATAAAATTGAAGATAACTATTCAAAATAAATCTATATTAAATACATCAAAATATTACGCTCAATGAGAAAAAAATATTCTGTCGGCCGACCGTTAAACGTCTATTGGAGAACGATTGTAATAGTAGACTACAAAAAACTGACAAAATTGTACCGGTGGCTTTCTATTGATTGAGTGACGATTTCGATTCTATTCTTACGCGATTGAAATAGTAGACTTAGCCCCCTGGGCGTTGAAATGTAAGTAAATTATCCTGTTATTTTAATTAATATAGATTAGCCGTCGTATATATCTTCGAAAATTGTGCGGCGTAACCTTGGCCGACCGAATACGCAATAAAATGGTACGCAATATGGCAGGTTTGAGTGAAAGTGTCTGCGTTAAGCTGGAAAAGGGCATGCTCCGTTGGTTTGGACACGTTCAACGAATGAGTGAGGAACGATTGACCAAGAATATATATTGTGCGGAAGTAGAGGGTAAAAGGAGTCAAGGTAGACCGAGACTTACATGTGAAAACCACGTGAGCAGATTACTCTTAAACGGAAAAGTCAAAAGTACTCGGATACCCAGACGTGCATGTATGAGAAGCTATTAATGAATCTACAGGAAGCGAAAGAAGTATGCATGGATCGCGATGCCTGGCGATCTGTCCTCTTTGACTACCCCGTCAGGGATACAGCGTGAAGATAGTTTAGTTAAATTATATATCTAGTGAATGTAAAATGCAACTGAACATATTCTTCGTAAAATTTTCGACAGATTAGTTCGATTTTGTGAACTATTCAGATCCTTCGCCAAATTCTCCCTAAGAATATAAATGTGACGTCATTACTTATATAAATTATGATGTCAACAAGTTTCCCTCCACTATCGAGGCAACAAAACGCTGAGTCACTGACGAGATAGGCCGGAGCCGAGTGCCCGAGTATGTCGAGTGTGAGCACAACGCCTGAACGATCAAAAGAATCTCGTTATTGAGTTATCGCGGCCCTTTAAGTCCTGCGGTTGGGTTGCTCAATGATATGTGGGTAAGGATATTTTTGAAGGGACTGCTTATGGATAGAAAAATCAAGGTTTTTCGATACCGATATTCATTTAAGTACTAAATAATGAAATGGATCTCTCGAAAAAAAGACATAATTTAAAACGGTTTTCATTCAAACAAATAATAAATCTAACAAGTTTATTTGAGTTTGACAACGTATTTTCAACCAACTGGTAAAATAGGAACCTGTGCTTTTTCCCTGGATTTCCATGAGCTATGAACCGAAAATTATTTTTGGTTCGAAGCCTCATCGGGTCATCCCATCCCATCGATAATCAATAACAAATGAATCCGGTTCTGAACATTTTGTTAATCAGATATACGTACTGCGTAAACCTTCTTTAAAAATACCTAAAACTAGCGGTTCTGTGAACCGCAGACTTTAGAGTATTTTTTTTACATACATACATACATACATATTGTCATGCCTTTTTCCCGAAGGGGTAGGCAGAGGCATACTATACGCCCACATTTACCGTATGCATCTTTTTTTATCAATTAAAAAAAATCAACGTTGCTGTTTTTCCTTTTGAGCGCTCTTGCCAACCACTACTATCGAAAAACCCCCTTGCTAAAAGTTGTTGTATACATCAAGCATTGTACACGCCAAATCAATAGCATTTTTCCCGTGCCAGTGGAGTAAAAATAGAGACTTTCGTCAGCTCGCTTCGCTCGCCTTCTCAGTCAATAATCTAAAGGTGTGTAGCCTTTACATTTTTTAGGTACTTAAACTTTTTCACAGCTCAAACCGCTAAACGGACATGATCAAGAGGCATATCCGTTGTGTTTTGAGCTGTGAAGATCAGTCAGTAATGATTGACTTTTATTTTTAAAGACTACCTACTACTTGTCACAAAAAAAAGTTGTTATATTGACGAAAAAAAACACAATCCATAGTCTAAAGATTCAGTTAAAATTAGACGTCACTGAAATTTCAAATTGTATTTACTATATTCATAGCTTCACAAATCTGATATACCTTGTGTAAATATTAGCAGTCAATAAACTGCGGTTTTCATTGAACCGACTATTTGCATTGCAGGAGTATAGCCTTAAGTGAAATTAGCGGCCACCGTGAAGTAGCGCTACCGTAGTATGATCGTAGCATGACCGTAGCTAACGCGTAGCCCCTGGCTATGGGTACTACAGTGTTGAATAACCTATTAGCTTAATGTTAACATACTTAAACTATGTTACATGTTAGATATATGTGACAGTACAAATTTTCCTATTATTATTTTTAAATAAAATAAATAAATATCCATCACGCCTTATCCCCGAAGGGGTGGCAGAGGCATATTATATGCCCACTTTTCACCGTGTGGATTCCTGTCCCACGTAATAGGTGGTGAGCCCATTGCCGTGTTGAAATAGACAGACGCAAGTTGTGGCTACCTGCTGTTGATATTTTTAAGCCGCCCATAAGGCCTTCAACCAGGCTTAACGACTGCCATTTTACTGGCAACCGGGACCAACGGCTTAACGTGCCTTCCGAAGCACGGAAACGCTCGCAAATGTAAATGCCACAAAGTGGTCACCCATCCGAGTACCAGCCATAGTGAAAGTGGCGTAACTCAGTGATCGTTTACAGAACACTGAGATTTACAGACCGGTTTACAGACCGCGGAGCCACGAGCGCTTCAATTATTATTTTTAGGAAAAAGTATAAATCTGAAACAGTAAAACGTAGAAAAAAATAATTTAAGCATTAGACCAGGTGGCGTAGTGTACTGAAGTTTAGAACTGAAATAAATAAATAGTGACAATTGAGAATGCTTGTCTCAAATTTCATAATAGCCAATTTAGACCCACTACTGGGCTTAAGGATTGCCACTACTACTCCGATTTGTTTCGCTCGCGTCTAGTAAGCTGCCTCAACCCGTTGTGATGTCAGTTTCCGTGCTAGAGGTCTACCCAATAACGCAAATACAGGTAGGCGTTTACCACTCGAGAATCTTTCAGATGCATCGATGTCAGTTCCATCATTATCATCATCATCTCATGCACCTACTGTGTTATCAATTTTCAGGCCATGTCAGTGATCCGTGTTTTCTTTTGAATTTGTTTGTTGGATTCGATGATCAACAACTAAAATTCACACACTCGAAATGAGTTCTCTTTCAGTGAAGTTCCTTAAAAGCAGCTTGCGTTTCTATGTCATTGAGCTAATAGAGACGTTTGATCTCGGTTTCCACATGTTAATGAGCCTGTCAAATGTTAATCAGTAGATGATCCCACACGTCTTTGTGACTGAGAACAAATGTATCTTTGCTTTGAAATTCTGTGTATTGTCTGATTAGTTGAACAGCTTAATTAGTGATCGGAAATATAATTATCTATATCCATATTTATTTGTACCAAACTATGTTTGGTTTGAATATACTTTTTCATGTTTTTGGCAATACTTAGAACCAATACATTTTTCTGTTCGGCAAAACTTCTTATTTGCAAGCGAAAATCATAGTACAGTTCGAGTAGTATACTTCTATGCTAACATTATAAATGAAAAAAGCTGTTAACTTTTTATAAAAATAAATAAAATTAATATCCATCACGCCTTATCCCCGAAGGGGTGGCAGAGGCATATAAGTATAATCACCGTGTGGATTACTGTCCCACGTAATAGGTGGTGAGCCCATTGCCGAGTTTAAATAGACAGACGCAGGTTGTGGCGACCTGCTGTTGAAGGTTTTCAAGCCGCCCATAATAATGATTAATTTTATCAATTTTTTATGATGTTAAGAATATACGAAATTATTTGATTTTTAAATGGAACATAGACGTAGGTTTAAGAAAACCTGTTATTCCCACAGGAACACACATTTGTTATTTGAAAGTACCTACATCTCTAGAGTGTGTAATAATAATAATAATCTAAATAATAATCTAATAATAATAACCCCAAGCCGCTCACACCGGTGTTGCCCTCTGTCGCCTTACAGGCTTGTTTTGCCTATGGCGATTGTATAGGGGGCCCATCTAGTGAGTTGGCAAGTTACCGTCTGCCAACATTTTGATAATGATATATTAAAATGGCAGACGCCGTCTTAATCAATAGTTCATATCACCTAGTACATCTTATCCCCAACCCAATAGCCCATTTTGTAGTTAGCATATTTCACAATAGTTTAACTCCCATTGGAGGTAGTCCATTACCGTTCTTCTACATAAGGCGGGCGTGGATTGCCTGTAGTGGTGGTCCCATTTCCTATTAGATTAAAATTCTCAAAGGGCCTCTGCGTGTTGGATCACTGTGTCCCCATGTAAGCCTACCAAAAGACCGGGTATCTTCGTAAGAAAAAAAAAAGGAGATACCCGAGAAGAAGAGACAAATAATAATTAAAAAGGCATTTCCTATTAGATTAAAATTCTCAAAGGGCCTCTGCGTGTTGGACCAATATGTCCCCATGTAAGCCTGCCAAAAGACCGGGTATCTTCATAAGAAAAAAAAATAGAAGATACCCGTGAAGAAGAGACAATAATAATATTTTTGGGACAACTCACACAACGCCATCTGATTCCAAACTAAGCAGAGCTTGTACTATGGTAACCAGATAACTGATAAACATACTTATATATTTCTAAATACATACATATTATAGATAAATAACACCCAGACACAGAATAAACCATCGTGCTAGTCACACAAAGTTTTATCCTGGGTGGGAATCGAACCCACGACCTCTTGCGTAGCAGTCGGATGCACTCCCACCGCGCCACAGAGGCAGTCAATAATACATTCTTTAATGGGAATACTAGTTTATATAATAATATTATGTTAGTATCTAGCTTATTTGTGACCATTGGTGCACAATATAACCCCTCTTTTTGACAGGTGTGTATTAAAAAGGCCTTTTGGAGTGCCAGTATGGTGCATATTAGTGAAAACCTGGATATTATTAATGTATTTTTTATTTTTTATGTCATTGCCAATGTTTTAAGACTAGTAGAATCTGAAGCCGCTATCAAATTTTCTGCGTGTTTAGCAACTTTTGCCACTGATCTTCTTGGCAAAGATGCTCTCGTGCAACAGCGGCTCCTACATGCTTTTTGGGGGTAGATAACTCGTCGCTAAACTTATGTAATAATGTGACACTTCTGCAGTTTGTCCACATTATCACGACAAAAAGTCTCCTACTATCTACTGTTACTTTTATATTCTCAAATGGTCTTGATGCAAAAGATATTTGGAGTTAAAAGCAACCTCTACTGCCAGAGGTGAACGTTTTGACCTACTGATACGGTGAGGTCTTGACTCCGCTAACTACCTTATAGGATTGGGAGGTGTTTAATTTCACAGTCACAGTCACTTAGAAAAAAAATCTTATGTAGAAAGGTAAATTCATTACATTTTCTACTTCGCAGCTAACAAAATTGTACCCCAAGCTCCATGTTCAGATAGGGGTATGAATTAACTGGGAAGACCTTAAGATGAATAAGATTCTTATATATATTGGTTAATATATAATGTATCGCTTTAAGAACACAAGCTCGGTAAGCTCTGTATTGCTAAACTTTTTACAACCACTTGAACTTTTCATGAGTTTCGCCCATAAAACTATATTATTATAAACCTAAATTATAATAAGGCTTGTTTTGAGAACGGCCATATAGCTAAATTGCCAGAAGTTGGGTTTAATAAAATTATTATTTGCCTTATAAGTGTTCTTATGGAAATAGTTCGGTTAATAGTTCAGTTATAATAGCAAGCAATGCAGTCAATGGGCTTGACTTTGAAAAAATATTATCTTATAACTAACAACCTCAAAATGAAAGGTTATTTGTAAGAGTCCTAAAAATAAAGGATATACATCTATTGTTTTTATGATTATTCTTAATTCCCACGTCTTTTACGCAATAGACTTTTAAGTTAATTGTATTCTATAAGAAGTAGAAAGAACAGATGTATCTCTGATTTTAGAAGAACATTAATAAAATAATAATAATAAATATAAATATATTAATATATTTGGGACAACCCACACAACGCCATCTGATTCCAAACTAAGCAGAGCTTGTACTATGGTAACCAGATAACTGATAAACATACTTATATATTTCTAAATACATACATATTATAGATAAAAACACCCAGACACAGAATAAATTCTAAATTCTATTCTAAATCTTCTTCTTTAAAAGTTCTTTCCCAGATGCTTCCTACCCCCTTCCTAGATTTAGAACTTGGCGCCATATAAAAGAAAACTTATTTTGGCTGCTAATAGTAGCTATGATTTTCCTTTTAATTATCCGAAGTTCTTGTAAGCGACTGCCGCCTGACGTCCAATCTCGCAAGTGCACCTGCGTCATTGGCTCGTCCGTTAGTCAGAAGGTGCACCGGAGATGTAGGCAAGGCCCCTTACACCTAACTTATCTTTGTACATATACCTTAAATCTTGCGATTTGTTTATAACTACTTTCGCTGAACTAAATAATATAAAACATTGCATATAATGTTGAGTTTTCAAGACAATGCAAGATTTTTTATACCACTGAGGCGGGTGACAAGCCCACCTAATGGAAAGTGGTTAATGGAGTAAACCATCGTGCTCGTCACACAAAGTTTTATCCTGGGTGGGAATCGAACCCACGACCTCTTGCGTAGCAGTCGGATACACTCCCACTGCGCCACAGAGGCAGTCAAAACCATTTAACTTGAAAATATCTTTAAATTCTTTTTTAATGAAAATTGTTCCATTTTCTATGCTAGTAGCTTCAAACACAGTGTAATATCTAATAAATAAAATAAATATCCATCACGCCTTATCCCCGAAGGGGTGGCAGAGGCATATTATATGCCCACTTTTCACCGTGTGGATTCCTGTCCCACGTAATAGGTGGTGAGCCCATTGCCGTGTTGAAATAGACAGACGCAGGTTGTGGCTACTTGCTTTTGAAATTTTCAAGCCGCCCATAAGGCCTTCAACCAGGCTAAACAACTGCCATTTTACTGGCAACCGGGACCAACGTGCCTTCCGAAGCACGGAAACGCTCGCAAATGTAAATGCCACAAAGTGGTCACCCATCCGAGGACCAGCCATAGTGAAAGTTGCGTAACTCAGTGATCGTTTACAGAACACTGAGACCTGCCACAAATATTTATTTAAACATTAAACATTGATAATTCACTGAGGGCCGTATTCCAGAACGTTTTTCAATACTCAATCAACGCTTGAGGCTAGTTTTTGCCTTATAAATACTACTCTCAAGTGTTTCTTGAGTATTGAGAAACGTTGGGAGTCTTCTAGGCAGAGCCAACAGACACATAAAACTCTATTCTTATCTGAATCACTTTCCTCTGCGCCACATTACTACACATAAATAAACTATGAGCCAGTAATGTGATAACTCTATGGCAATGACCGTAGCGTTGCAATTGACCGCATCGCACCACGTGCGAAACCAAACATCCTATTCCCATCCCTTTCGTCCTTTTAAAATTTTCTGAAAACCGGATATTTCGTTCTCGTTCTATCGCGGAAAATTGTAAGGGTAGATCCGGATGCCTCAGTATACGTCGCATCGTTGCGACAGATAGACGTGAGTAAGGGTGGTTGTTGACTCCTCGGAATTGTCCCGCGAAGTATTTTGCATAGTAAAGTGCGTAAGTTTTAAAACTGTGGTGCAGAAAACTTGGTAGTATATTTCGAGACGATCTTTTTTTGTGTTTTTCTTTTATGATTGTTTTTAACTGTGAAGTGTTGGATTGCTGTGTTTTATTTAGTGCTGTGATTGTTTTGGAAATTATATTTTCTCTGATCTAGTGAGTATTTATAATGGCAATAATTTAATTTATTTTACTTCCTACGGATTATTAAGAATTCCTTATTGGTTGATTTTTGTATTTGACTAATTATAAAATTTTATATTTCTACAATTATTGACATGTAATATATTATATTTTAATGAACCACCACCACACCACCTATTACGTATGACAGGAATCCACACGGTGAAAATTGGGCATATAATATGCCTTTGCCACCCCTTCGGGGATAAGGCGTGATGGTTTTTTTTTTTCAATATTTTAATGTTTTTCAACTCACACGATTTATACTATGCATTTTATGTTTTTCGGGTCTTTTATGCGTAATAACTTAACTTTTTCTTACCTCTCAACGTTTCGGCTATATTGCAATAGCCTTGATCACTTAAATTATTTTTTTGTTTACCTATTTATTATTACTACCCTTTTTTATTATTACCTTTGAATGTTTTTAATATTTTGATTGGAAATGATACAAACCTAAATACTCTTTACTACTGAGAGTTGAGACTACATAAAGCAATTTAGTGCTGCTGAGGCTGTATTTGTGGATGTGTGGCATCTGGTTCTGTCTTAGCTGATGATTTTTGGTTTGGATTACAGATTTTTTATAGGTGTTCTGCTGTATATAGTGCCTAGGCGGTGACAGGGATATTGACGTAATTTTAAATATGATTGTACGATGTAAATACGATTTGAAATGTTCAATCACCGTTACTCACATTGGATTCTGGTAGCGTAAAAACGGAAAGGTCAAAAGTATTCGATACCCAGACGTGCATGTATTGTTGGATTTTTTGGGACTATTTTTGTACACAGCTCTATCTAGCTCAAAGTTAGCTAATATAAAATTGTGCTATGGGATCTAGTCAAGTTATAGACATACTTAAATATTTGTAAAACATATGAAATACCCAAGCTCCGGAATAAAAGTTTGTGGACTATACAAATATTTGTTCTGACCCAGGAATCGAAACCGGGACCTCAGCGCCGTAGACCATACACTAACACTGCGCAACCGAGGCAGTCAATGTATGAAACAATGAATCTGCATTAGGCTAGCGAACTCTGAATTGATCGCGAAGCCTAGCAATCTGTATTCTCTGACTACCCCGTTGGGTATACAGTATGGAGATAGTTGGTTATTCTCAAATATATCTTAGATACTAGCTTAAAAAATAATTTTTGCTTAAAAATCTATGATTAAGGCATTCGGAATTCGTATCAAAAATAAAATAAAAAATATCTGTACAATAACTCGTTCAACAAAAACTGAATAATGCTCTTATGAAGTAAACTATGTGTATAATAAATTATTGTACAGAACTGGCGCTCTAACATGAAATGAGTTTATTGACTTTTGCCAAAGAACATAAATTTATACATGTACTGTGCTTTTGCTCTACTCTTTCTTAATGTCTTTTTACTGAATAAAGGAAAATGTTCTGTCACAAAAGTTTTGAGATGAGCCGGCAGTCGCCTTCAGATTGTCGAATAAAAGTGAAATAAAATATGATGAAAAATAAATCATAATATATTACTAACTATCTTCACGCTGTGTCCCTGATGGGGTAGTCAGAGAGGACAGATCGCCAGGCTTCGCGATCCATGCATACTTCTTTCGCTTCTTGAAGATTCATCAATCGCTTCATACACGCACGGGTGTTCGTTACCACTTTTTCATTGCACAATTTTAAAATTTTTGGCGTCTTCTTTTAGGCCTAGTAATGCCTCTACTAGAAGATGAACTACGGTTGTCTGAGTAAGGGGTTCAATGTAATCGAGACTTAAAATTTATGATGACACTAGTTGACGCCAGCGGCTCCGCACGCGTGGGGAAGTTTTCCCGCTTCCGTTTCCCACAGAAACTTGTTCCCGGCATAAAAAGAAGCCTGTGTTATTCTGATGTGTAAACTACATTATTGTAAAACTGCATCAAAATTCATTCAGTAGCTTTTGCGTGAAATAGTAACAAACCTACATCTATACATTCGTACAAACTTTTGCGTTTATAATATTGGTAGGATAGGATACGAGTAGGGATCCATTGAGAGACGCAAACATCTATGGCTACATAGGCCAGTGCCCCTTGAAGGTCAAATCTTGTCAGTCAATATGGTGATGGACATTATTACTTTGCTTTTAAATAAACTATTATAGTACCAGATTGGTGTTTTTTTTATACCACTGAGGTGGCAGACAAGCATACGGCCTGCCTGATGCAATGTGGTCACCGTGGCATATAGACGTTTGCAACGCCAGAGGTGCAGCACTCGCGCTGCTGACCCTTTTAAAACCTTCTAAGATCCCTTTTGAAGAACCCCATACTAGACGTTCGGGAAAACCCAGGCAGGGAACTCATTCCACAACCTAGGCGTACGGGGAATAAAGCCTCTATCGGACCTAACCGATAATTGTATACTTGAATTGGTGAAGATAATAAGTACACAACCTGTATCAATACGACGTTGACGATATTATTAGTTAACTTCTCATACGTGTGATAGAAGTTGATTGTAGGATTAACTTGAGGGTAGGGTCGACCCTACGCGACCGGTGGTTGAACTTCCAGCCAGGCGTGTGATTACATAGTAGCTACTCGGAGCTCAGAGCCCGAGGTTTCGTGCCGTGGAAGACAAATACTATGGATAGAAATAATTTAGAAAAATGTAAAAAATACGTGGCGTCTTCAGTTAATTTTCGTACATTTAGACGTTTCTGCCATATATAGGTATTACTGGAATCAAACATAGCTTACAAAGGAAGTCGGAGTGCATCCGACTGCTACGCGAGAGGTCGTGGGTTCGATTCCCACCCAGGATAAAACTTTGTGTGATGAGCACGATGGACTATTCTGTGTCTGGGTGTTATTTATCTATAATATGTATGTATTTAAAAATATATAAGTATGTTTATCAGTTATCTGGTTACCATAGTACAAGCTCTGCTTAGTTTGGAATCAGATGGCGTTGTGCGAGTTGTCCCAACGATATATTTATATTTATTTATTAAAAAAAAAAAAAAAAAAAAAAAAAAACACGGACCTGTAATACATTATTACCGTAGTGCTTTTTTATAGTATGTACATCGTAGTTGCCTTCTAGTTCTTCCGCATTGCAAAGGAGAGAAGAAGTGTTAATATATTTTTCCAACTCCAAATTATCTTCTGATTAATATCGATGTGGGTTCCAAAACACCCAAACATTTTCCTAAAAATTCACTGAAATCGAGCTCGGTGTAACTTTTCTGGTCTTGGTCGTTGCTGTACATTCTGGTTTACAGCAGCCACAGTAATCGGAATGTTGGTGACATTAGTTAAAAAAAAATCATAAAGGATTTTAGGAAATTGAAAGTCTTTGAAATTCTTTACTATTGTCGTCATGTGTAGCTGTGGATTGCTAATGTTTGTTTTGTCCAGCTAACATTATAAATTTGTTGTCCCTATGTCTGTCCGTCAGGTAACAACGGATAGCCTATAGCAAGGTAAGGGCGCTTAAATCCTTACTTAACTAAATAATGTAAATACGAGTTAACTAGACAAGTAATCGATCTGCTCTATATCTGATACTTGATACGGAAGCCATGTTGTCCGTTTTGTGCAAGTTACATTCAGAGCGGTGGTATATGTTATAACAAAGCATCCTACAAGTAGGGTTTATAACAATTATTTTGAAATATTCACCATTGTTTAGTCAAGTTCGAATGTTTTTACACGGTAAAACATAAAAGTAGCTCCGTGTCTGTGCATTCTGATCTGCAAAGCACTTTAACCTGCATTATTTTATAATTAGAGCTAGAGCAAGTAAATGAAATTGTGTATTTAGGGAGTATGTTTGGCGCGGATGGAAGATGTGATTCGGATGTAGAACGGCGAGTAGCTGCCGGAAACATAGTTAACGGTGCTTTGTCCCAATTAGTAAAGCGACAAAGCATCGTAAAAGAAGCACGACTTGCGGTTCATAACGCAGTGCTAGTGCCAACGTTGCTTTTCGGTAGCAAAACCTGGGTATGTCAGAAGATGCATGAAAGTAAGTTGAATGCTCTGAAGATGCGATCACTTCGAAAATTGTGCGGTGTAATATTGGAAGACCAAATGAGTGGGGAACGATTGGAGAATAATATATATTGTGCGGAAGTAGAGGGTAGAAGGAATTAGGGTAAACCGAGACTTGACCACGTGAGCAAATTGCTAAAAAGCGGAACATGCAAAAGTACTCGGATACCTAAACGTGCATGTATGAAGAGATTGATGAATCTGCAGGAAGCAAAATAAATATGCATGGATCGCGAAGCCTGGCGATTTGTCCTCTGTGACCACCCCGTCAGGAATACAGCGTAAAGATAGATAGATATTTAAAAAAAAATATAACTAAGTACTACATATTATATGATAATTTTGAAAATACTTTTTATAGCACTGTGCTCATTTGAATTCGAATGTGATAAACCACAAACCACATTGCAGATGGCTTTGAGGTTGCTCTCTGTGGAGGCCAAATTATCATGAATTGGTTCAGGCTTCATGATATGCCAACATGCATATTGTGGAGCCTGGATAAATTTATTTGTGTTCTCATCTTGAACTAAAACACTTGTACTGTTCCACTTAGTTTTATTTGTGTTCTGTATTCTAGAACGATAATAAAGGAGGGGAAGAGAATCCCACAACACTCCTTCGATTCATCAATCCTAACGCACAACGGTCAAAGATAACCTCTACTAATTGTAACGGAGGAATGACGAAACGAACTCCTCAAGGATAGGGATGTAGGATAGGTAAAAGGGAACCTTACCCTCCAGGTTGTCAAAATTTTTGCAATACTCCGCTTTACATGGTGGCACTAGTCGACAAGTCGACACTTGTTTCGCCTACACACGAGGCATCCTCAAGACTGCTTGACAGCAAGTGTGACATTCTTTCAATATTAAAAATGATGGTCTATATTTTTGAGTTTAAATGGATGAATATTGCAAAACGAATTGTACTATACTATTTCCGATCTGAAAGGATCTGGAAGAATAGGAATAAATAATAATAAACCAGTCTAACTTTATTTACATCTGTGACTTGACTGACGTTATAAATTGTAAATTCTACTGCTTTAGGGCTCATAAAGCAAGACCTTTCTGGGCTTCCCACTCTTACTGTTTAGAGTGATTTTCCTAGTGGAATTAATTTACGCTATTCCTCGCCTTGCTGCGGAGGCAAATGAGTATCTTTGTGTGGGAAGTGATGTGAAGGGGCTACACTACCCACTAATCTACCAATTATTGGGATATGCAAGAGGTTAAGTCACTGCAATATATCCCATTATAAGGCTATCTTCGTGTATTATGTAATTTAAAATAAAATGTTTAATTTATAATGACCTTTAGTTAATTGAAAATATGATCTTAATTGTTTATTTACTATTTGAGGGAAAAGTAACATTAAAAACGCTAAACGTTCAGAGTACGAAGGACGTATTCTAATTTATGATTCAATCTGAAAGTCAGCACATTATGAGTATAAAATACAAATTTAAACAAATAAAATAAAAAAAAAATTGTATTGAGACTATTTAAAAAAACTTTGAGTAACATTCCAGCATGACAAAACGTTTTGTTATAATGGAATATGTTTAAACACAACCATGCTAATAAACACGACCACTTATTATTGACTTGTATCAATAAAATAATAATACTTTTTACTTCGAGACATGGGGTTGCATCGCACGCACAGCACCATCGATTCAGAACCTATTAACTGCACGCGCTCTATAAAACTGAAAAGGATCGATACTCTTCGACCGATCTGTGGTTTTGGGGATTTGGGGTGTGCATGTATTTGTAGGTAGTTACTATGTACCTGGCCATTTCTTTTGGTTCAAACGAGACGAACGAAGTTTCTGTGTAATAAATTCCCGTGAACCACATGCTACGTACTGTAGAATGAATTTAATTTATTTCATCCTGGCGGAATATCTCAGTTGAGTCTGAAATCACGACGTGTAATTAATTTCTATCAAGCTCGCTATAATTTGGTAAAATTTTTGGGCCCATAGTGTAGACTTCCATTTAATCTCATAACCCTTCTGTGGGCCCCGGCACCTAAGACACGTTATAGGTGAGTTTGAAAAGCTTTTTGTGGTTTCGTTGGCACCCCATTGATTCAATCAGATTAAACTATTGCAGTCCACTGCTGGACAAGATTTGATTCTTTGTTTATTTCGGGTGAACTTCATTGACCAGATTTTCAAAATTCTAGCACCAATAGAATGGAATATTTTGACGAATAACATAGACTGTTTATTTTTTAGGAGAAAACGATTTATAAAGAGAAGTACCTCTGTAAAGTCTTAAGTAGCATGAAGGATGCGCGTATTGTTATTATTGTCATTCTGTGTTTGTCGGCAGTCGTAAAATTCATTTCTGCGATTCGCAAATATGTGTTACTTAGTATGGTCGTTTTTATCTATAATTTTATCAATCACGCCTTTATCCCCGAAGGGGTATTAGAGGCACATTATAGGCCCACATTTCATCGTGTGCATTTTTTTTCCACGTAACACTTTGTTATTGTCGTATTTAAAAATAATAAGGGCAGGTAGTGGCGACCTGCTGTTGAATTTTTCAAGCCTGTCACGGCAGTCACAGCAGTCGTTAAGCACAGTTGAAGGCCTTAAGGGCTTAAGGCCTTCAACTGTGCTTAACGACTGCCGTTTTAAACCAAGCCGTTTTAGACGTGCCTTTTAAAGTACGGAAACGCTCGTTAATGTAAATGCCACAATGCTGTCACCCATCCATGACCACAGCGAAATTCGCTCAACACAGTAATCGTTTACAGAACGCTGAGTTAGCGGGAAACATACAAATCTAAATACATACTTTTATACTATACGAGTATAAAGTATGTATTTAAATTTGTATGTTTATCATTAGTCAGTTTACTTTTTATAGAGCTAGATGAAGTTGTTTAAACAATATTCTAAGATATACGGTAACTATTAAAAAATAAGATGAAATATGCTTCAGTTCAACACTAAAGAAATACATAAACTTTGTTAAATTACCCGAGTGAGGCTGAAGGACTCATTTTTATAACTTCAATATTAGAACACCTAATCCCATATCGTAATCCTATAACATCTGTATACGGTTAACTTCGTGCGGAAGGGGTAGGAATGTGCGCCCATAATTCCATAACAGCCGAATAGAATATCCTCCCTAAGATATTAATATTATCGATTACGATAACTCCTTTTGGAGTACCAAGTTTTTGTCTCTGTCTAGCACTCTTATTTGGACTTAAGTAAAATGATTTATTATTTTTTTCATGTAATCTTTGTAACCAGGAACTTCAAAAAATATTATCATAACACATAACCACCTAGCGTTATTTGAACTCAAAATTAATTGATCTATACACACGTGGTTTGAGCTGAGTAGGTGGGCAGTAAAGTTATATTTAAGTATCTAATTTAAAAACAGTGATGTGTTATGGTTTGTATTTTATGATTAGCATTACGAATCGGATACTAAAAATGCTAATACAAATTTTAACAATCGTTGGTGTTATCTATTGACTTGCATGATTTCAATTTCCTTTTGTTTCCAATTATACCCAAATTATAAAAGACATCTATTTTAATATAGTAAGACTTTTAGAAAATTACGGCATTTTGCTCCAAAGAAATTCTAGCCCAATTACACTACTTAGTTATTCGGGTACAATTTAGCGTTTCTTGAGATACGCCGCAGTAATTGGCTCGTATTTTAGTCCCATTTTGCTTTTAGAAGTTATATATGGTGCACAGTGAAGCTCTCCCTATCCTGTAAATTTTTTATGCATGTAATGTTTAGAGACGAAAAATGTCCACTTCACTTTGCAGTAAGAGTACTAGGGAGTATCTCATACCACTATCATGTGTTAATGCCTGATGGTATACTACAGTCAATTCGTGAAAAAATACACAACTCCTCTTCATCTGAGCGTTAGCCCCGATTGATTTCACAAAGTTCTAAATTCATTTCAGTAGTGAAAACACAATAATATTATGGTCTAAAATGTTTGGAGAATTTTTAATTTACATTTACATGCTAGGTTTAGATATATTTTATGCTTATTTTGTGCTTGAAGGCGTTGTATGAAAAATTGCTGATAAAAATTTGTAAAAAGCAGAAAATAGGCAATTTCCTTTTGCTTTATTACAGCAGCCACTGAGGACGATATGCATATAATTTTAAGCGAGTCATAAATAAAACAAACGAAGCATCTAATTAAGCTGCCGCATAAATTGGCTGGTACTAATGAAAAATGGTGGTCTTCCAAAGGGTTGGCAGACGGACGTCCACGTGTAACCAAGAATTATAAATATCTCGGACAGAATTTTAAAGACATTTTTTGTGTTTTACCTTGCGCTGGCTGGGTGATAAGAAGATTTAATAAAAAATATGCTTACATAACATACATACATATCGTCAGGCCTTTCTTACTTAGGCAGAGGCCTACTATACGCCCACGTGCCGTATGCATTTTTGTCCCACATAACAGATGGTGAGCCCATTGCCGTTATGCTTTACGATAAAACTAAAACTAAATCTACTAGTAGTTTTCTAAACAAATTTTGTTTTAAATCATGGTTGAACCAAAGCATTTTAACTATGCTAATCACATAAGTATTTTGGGAATAATTCTGGTATACTTTATATGAGACAATCAAAATTACGATAATTTTATTGGGGCACTTGCGAATTAATATTCTAATAACGCAATGACTGCATCTGGCATATGTGTAAATATCAGTTAATTTTTCTGTGCGCCATGTGGCTTATGCTCAATGGCAACCGTATAATAGCCTAAATTAGTTCATATACAGCCGATAGATATTGGTATTTGTTTTAGAATAAAGCAAATGCCTAAAACATGCCGTTTATACAACAATTTCGTTCGTATATCTTTTTTTATAATTTATTTATCTATCACGCCTTATCCCCGAAGGTGTGGCAGAGGCATGTTATGTGCCAATTTTTCACCATGTGTATTCCTGTCTCACGTAATAGGTGGTGAGTCCATTGTTTTTTTAAAAATAGGATTTTTTTTAATTTTTTTTTAAAAATACGGACATATCACACTTAATATATTACATACCTGAAAGAATGAAATGACAAATCTATGAATGCAATGTGCCAAGAAATGTAGTTCCTAGATACTTTTAAGGTACTTTTTATATTCTTATTTAAAAATAAGATCGAAAGTAACTAGCAATAAAGATAATGAACTGTTGGATAAAATAAAATAAATAAATATCCATCACGCCTTATCCCCGAAGGGGTGGCAGAGGCATATTATATGCCCATGTTTCACCGTGTGGACTCCTGTCCCACATAATAGGTGGTGAGCCCATTGCCGTGTTGAAATAGACAGACGCAGGTTGTGGCTACCTGCTGTTGAAATTTTTCATGCTGCCCATAAGGCATTCAACCAGGCTTAACGACTGCCATTTTACTGGCAACCGTGACCAACGGCTTAACGTGCCTTCCGAAGCACAGAAACGCTCGCAAATGTAAATGCCACAAAGTGGTCACCCATCCGAGGACCAGCCATAGTGAAAGTTGCGTAACTCAGTGATCGTTTACAGAACACTGAGACCGCGGGGCCACGAGCGCTTCACTGTTGGATACTTTTAACAACATCCATTCCATCGTAGTTAGATTGCTTGTTGGATTAATTCAGAAAGTCAGTAATATTATGTCCGGGATTCACGACTTTTCATTTAATACATACATACATATTGCCACGCCTTTATCCCCAAAGTGGTAGGCAGAGGCATATTAAACGCCCACATTTCACCGTATGCAGTTTTGTCCCACGTAACAGGTGGTGAGCCCATTGCAGTGTTGAAATGGACAGGCGCAGGCTGCGGCGACTTGCTGTTGAATTTTTTTAAGCAGCCCATAAGGCCTTCAACTTGGCTTTACGACTGCCATTTTATTGGCAACCGGGACCAACGGCTTAACGTGCCTTCCGAAGCACGGAACTGGGCTTTAGTCCATAAAGGGCCGAATAAATTTAAAATAAAATGTGTCTATTTTAGATGTTAAATTTGGAAGAAATTTTGAACCTGTTTTCATTTAATAGATAATCTTATCCATAGTTTACGTATGTTGAGAATATTTTTCCAAAACGGAGCATTCTAATTTTAAAGCGTCAGGATGGTCACCCTATTTGTGGAGAGTGAACCGATGTAAGTATAGAACAATGGGTATAAAGAAGTATCAAGAAACATGAACAAAATTGGTCCTAATCAATACAATAAAATTATCATAATAATTAATATAAAAAAGGTTGCCTGGAAGAAATTGCTTTTTAGCAATAAGGCCGCCCTTTGGAATATCTGACTAAAATTTGTTATTTAGCTTTAACTTGGTTTCCAAATAAAGTTTTATTCTATTCTATTCAATTCTTATCATCTTGTTTTAAATTTGCCATACTGTAGCTTGAGGTATTTTGCAAAAGTGTAAAGGTAAATGGGCTTATGGATATCACTTGTTGGGATGCAGAAAAGTATTCATCTTAAACAGTACTTTAGTAAATGAATCTTCAGGGCCAAAGCGACCTTACCTGTAGTGACTGACTATCGTACATACAGGGATTCCAACTCTCAGACGGCAGTTACTCCCAACAATGACGAAAATCAAATGCCAAAAGTTAGCTTCGCCTCGCCAAGTGAAAGTAGCTCTAAATCCCATTTGAAAATGTAATAACACTGGAAATACACAAAAATAAAAACCACGGCACCACAGTATTCATACGTGTAAGTAAAGTTTTGTAGCAAAATCACCAAAATCTTAATATATATAAATTACGTGTCACATTGTTTGTCCGCGATTTGCACGCCGTGTGCAGTTTGATCCAACTTGAAAGATAGGCCATATATCATCACGCTACTACCCTGGAGAGCGGAGCAGTAGTCATAAATGTCGACGAATCGTGAATTTTTTTATGCATTATTGTAGAATTAATAAGCGACGGGATTACATAGGTGCGACAGGATTTCGAACTATACCACGGGCGAAGTCGTGGGGGTCATCTAGTAAAATTATAAAATGATAAAACTAGAATCACTAACATTTCAATCCATTGGATATACGGTAAACGTCGTTGTTTTGTCATGCACAATATCCCATTTACTAACATAATTCCAATTCTACTTTACTCGCGCTGATTCGTTCGAAACTTTTTGCTGAATCAGTCTCTAATGGATACCCAAAAAGGTTTTAGTTTCGTTCAGTCTGCGATTCGAAAAGACACATATTTGTTGCTTTTAATATCACATTGGGTATTCAAATAAAAAAGGGTTACTCAGGGAAACATTTTCACAAATACAAATAAAGACTTAATTAAATATTAGCCAATTTTGGTGGCGAGCTAGTTCTATGAGTAGATAAGGGAGGTTGTCTATATGTAGCACAGAAACTGAACCATATATCTAAAAAATGATCGATTTAATTCAATCAACGTGTAAATGAGATATCAATAATTAAAATGCCTTTATGGCAACACGATACAACTGATTCTACTTGACTCAGTCAGAAACCAGTTGCATATAGGGGTGTAAGAGGTTCAGCCAAGATCTTCGAGCTCAAGTGAACTCACCCGCTAGCGGTGCACTTGCTGATAAGGACAAGGCAACGAAGTAAACGTCCCCACGCTCTTATGAGAGGTCAGACGGCAGTCGCTTCTAACAACGTCAAGAAAATCAATCGCTAGCTCCATATAAAAGTAAATCCTATGCTCAAAATTTAGGTAAGGTTTGGAAGCGGTTGGGAATACCACCACAGTTGACTACATAAGATTGGCTATTCTTTCCAGGGTAACTGTATACGCTTTTACAACAAGCTTTCCGTTGACCTTAGAGATTTACCATTAAATAAAATTAAAAACTTATTAACTTAAATAAAGCTTTGTGTGGGCCGGTAGGCCAAGTCGCGTAGGCAACGCTTCCTCAGCCCCCGCCAAGATAGATCGACGATGTATTTTCTGCTGTCACGCCACAGTAAAAATGATTGGCAGTAGCAATTGAAATGGAACATCTCTGTTATTGTGATGGATTTTATTTTAGGTTTATGATATACTAGTTGCCGCCCGCGGCTCCGCCCGCGTGATGAAGTTTTCCCGTTCCTGTTTTCTAAAGGAACTTGTTCTCAGGATATAAAGTAGTATTTTTTTTTCATTTTTTTTTTAATAAATCTTGTGCAACACTTTCACACAGCGCCATCTAGCCCAAAGTAAGCTAATATTAGCTTGTGTTATGGGATCTAGATAACTGATAAACATACTTATAAATTTCTAAATACATACATATTATAGATAAATAACACCCAGACACAGAATAAACCATCGTGCTCATCACACAAAGTTTTATCCTGGGTGGGAATCAAACCCACGACCTCTTGCGTAGCAGTCGGATGCAATCCCGCCGCGCCACAGAGGCAGTCAAGTTAACAAGTCAACTATGTGTTATTATGATAGATAAGCTATTATATATATAATATATAGTTATGGTAAAGTTTATTTAAATTCCATTCTGTAGTTTTACGTGCAAGTAACAAACATCCATACTTACAAACTTTCGCGTTTATAATATTAGTAGGAGTTAATGATGATATATTTAATAACAAATTTAGGCTTTATGTACAAGTACCAAATAAAATGTCCTGTACTCATTATACTATTTTTATTAAATAATATTAAAATCAAAAAATCATAATGTTATGTTCTTGTCTTCGTCAGCTAGTCACCGTTGTACTTCAGAACATATCCGAACAGAGTGCCTCTGCATATTTTATTTTGTAAATTATAAATATTAAGAGGCACTCTGTTTAACACTTTTTACCGTATACTACCTACAGTAAAAAGTGTTAAAAGTGCAATTTAACACACTAAAAAATAACTGAAATACTATTTATAAACAAGCACAAGGCGACGACGAAGTTATTTGTGAATTAGAGATCAACTACACAATTTCAAAATTTTAACCATTGTGAAAAATAAAGTGAACGTAGAATAAACTGTTATTGGTGATCCTAAAAGCTTCATAAAAACTAACAAATATTGTGAAATAAACCTAAACAGGAAAATCTCATATTGTGGGAATACAGAACTCTAATGTGTAAAAATTTGAAACATAAAATTTGAGAGGTACATGATATCAAAATCCCTACCAAACAAGCATAACGCATCACATATCGGATATATATAGGTAATATTGTACATAAATAAATAAATCGACCCCCCCGAACAATAAGTCGGTAATGTGCTATTATGGACTTTTTATTGTTATGCAAAATTCGGCATCTATGGATCGGGACACATGTCTGTAATTTTTTTCAGAATTTTCCTACTGATATTAAGGAAGATATTTGCAATTACCACTTTATTGTACGGAAACATGTCAACATAGGAATAACCAGAAAAACTTCGTCATACATTGATACAAAACTGTTTCTCTTTACGATATTCGGTAAGTTGCTATTAGCAGTTTATTGTGGTGAAAATTTTATAGTGATTGCCGGTAAACGCATATGTGATATTTAGTTCGTATTAAATTTATAGAACATAAATCGGTAATAAAAAGTAACAAACATTTTAGGTAGAAAATCATTTACATAATATCTGTAATATGCACGTCCCTTCAAGTATTTTCCTCCAGCACCTCATTTCTAATGCTTCTATTTTCTTTTTCCTCAATTTCTTGCAGCGTTCAGGACTCGGTAGCGTACAAAAACATGGGGAATACCAGTATTCGGATAAGTCAAATATCTTCAAGTGCTGCTGTATAAACAATCCTAATATGCTATGCTAAGAACTCGTGATGAAAGAGCGATGGCACTCGGTCTTCCACGACCTGCTAAATAAGCAATATTAAGAGGTACAGTCTCCTAATCAGGGACTAATGCGAACTTTAAAATTATGCAGAAGTCTAGACTGTTCTTCGCTGCATGATGATTTGAAAAGCTATCGGAGCCGATGAAGACTCTATCGATTATATCAAGTTAAACCACGTACTCATTCCCGAAGAGATTCCCGGCCAATGAAGGCCAAGTATTATTACTCCAGTCTTCAAATGGAAAGCGGTCGGTGTAGAAATGAGGTAGCTACCGTGGCATGAAGATTTACAGAAGATTATTAACCTCCGTATCTAACAGAAGTGTACTCTCTTGGAGTATAAAATAAAAAAATTAAAAATAAATATTGTTGGGACAACTCACACAACGCCATCTGATTCCAAACTAAGCAGAGCTTGTACTATGATATTTAGATAACTGATAAACATACTTGTATATTTCTAAATACATCCATATTATAGATAATTAACACCCAGACACAGAATAAACCATCGTGCTCATCACACAAAGTTTTATCCTGGTTGCGAATCGAACCTACGACCCACCGCGCCACAGAGGCAGTCAATATAATAATAGTATCAATATGGGTTTCACTCTGGTAATAAAAATACGGACTGTGTTTTTGTTCTAAGGATCCTATCATTAGAACAAAAACAGGACCCGTGTTCTCATTACTGGAGAAATACAGGACAAAGAGACAAACAAATACTCGTACAGGAAGAAGAGTCTGCACTTTCTGTTCGTGGACGTAAATAATGCCTTCGACTGTGTTCTTGGAACGATGATCTGGTGGGCACTGATGTCCAAAGGTTCTAGGCGCTTGCACCACTATTCTGTGGTTCTCATCGCTTTGGCGCGCGGCTTTAATACTCTTTCCCACACGGACGGAGTACACCAGAGCACAGAACATTCCACTTAGTCCATTTCTGTTTATGAGATTCAAATATGCAGCATCCATGGCTTACTATGAATTCTAACGATACAGCGCTGGCGGACGCGGACGAGGGCAGTTTGGTGCAACGTGTGAAAACGTAGACGGAGATGCTTAAGAGTGGTGGTTTTCAACTTAAGTAATACTTGGCTTTAAACTCTACAGATTCAACCTCCATAGACTCCATCTGGTCTAGGGCATGGACCAGGTTAAATACCTGGGATCTGTATTTCACACGTCACGTCACGCATTGCTACCTCATGGGCTAAGTGGCGGTTGAGGTTGACAGGTCTAATAAAGCATCATTAGGCATGTTACATTGCCATGCCAGTGGGGTGTAATCATTATTGAAGCAACACAAGCAGGAGCTGCGAATTACGGAATGAAAATGCTGGGGAGTATGTGTGGAATCATGCGGCTGGACCGCGTAAGAACTACCTCAACCGCAGTCTTCATGTCCGTAACAATGCAGATAGGTCAAATGTTTGGCCATGCCGTCTTCTCCGTGCCCCGGTAAGAGGGGAACACCCAAGAAGCACGGGCTTGATATCGTAAGGATTGTATGTGTGAAATTCACCCGTATATCTTAGGGTCTAGGTTTAGGTCTAGCCTTAGGGTCTAAAGAGCAATTTTGCTGGCATAGCTCTCGCTCCGACTTCTTCCTCGTATAGATTAAATTATGTGACTGTTTTTCTTAATTTGTTAAGCAGGTTATGTTTAAAATATGTGTAATATTTACTGAAATATTGTTTTGTGCAATAAAAATGATTAATCTATTTATTTTGAATTATTTTATTAAAAATACCTTAGTTTATTATACTCAAATGATTTTTGGGATTGAATGGTTACTGAAGAATGTTGTTGTCATATTTCCAGAAACAACCCTGTAATTTACTTGTACAGTATTTTTTGCCCTTTAATATTACTACAATAACTTGGTTATGATATATTATGATCACTTGTTGCTATACAAAATAACGTTATAAAAGTCCGCAGTATGTTAGTACGTATCAACACTCTTCAAAAAATTACCACAATAATCCGGTAAGTTACTATTACGGGAAAATAGAACCTTTTTTTAAAACTGTAAGATCATTCTTCTCAAATTGCTATATAATAGCTTATTAGAAGCATGCAGTTTGAAACTGATAGCTAAATACTATTCCAAAAAAAATTAGCTTTCATTCATGTATCAATGATGTCAATACTCCCACTGGTTGGAAAGTAATTCAACAAAAACAGTAAATCATTTTTCCTGTAAAATTTGCTTATTGCGATTACCGACTTATTGCCCGGAGGGGTCGAAATATAATAACGAATTTCAATATATTTATATATCAAAATATATTAGGTTTGTTGGAAACAGCTATACTTACACTCAGATTTTATACCTATAATTTAAGCTTACCCTATTTTTTTTTATTTAATATCTTGTTAACAGTGTATTCTGATTTTTTATACATTTCTTACTGATATTTATTATTAGGAATAAAAATGATGATCCGTAGTGCAGTGTCCCGTGAATTGCAACATAAGTTCAACCTTACTATAAAGGAACTGGACATTTGCAAAAATCTCAACAAACAGTTGCTAGAGGAACGGGATGATAGTGAAAAAGAAATATTAAATATAATTGAGAAAAACAGCCAACTCAAACAAGAGTTGGCTAAGCTACATACACAGGTCATGGAGCTTACACTTCAGCGGGATCACCTCCAGTCAACAGTGATGGATCTAGAAGAGTGCAGTGACACCCATGAACGTGCTCTGTAACGTATTAGCGTTCTAGAGTGCGAGCTGAGTGATGCTCATAACTCGATCACTCTTAGGGAAAATCTGAAATCAGTTGATCAGGCTGGCCTTTCCAACAGTCTTTATGATGAGCTTGTGTGTGGAAGATCAGAGCAAGATCTAAATTGTCCTAATGACCCCTTCACCTCGCACCTGATAGACAACTCGGCATTAAATATTTCTATTACAGCAATAGCCAAAATTGGTGAACAGTTGTTATCAACTAACACCAACACATCAATAAGATTAGTAAGTAGTAGCAGGAATAAATTAAAAAAATACAAAAAACTCAATATTTTTTTTTCTAAATCACAAAAACACATCAAAAAGCTTAGAATAGGAACAAACAAATATCTTAGGACTTGTAAATCAAATATACAATTTAAAAAACTAATAGAAACAAGTATTCTTTACTTGTTTCTATTAGATTTTTTAAGTTAAAACAGCCAAACAGAGCAATATGAAATGGATATACATCAATTACAGACAGAAATTATGTGTTTAAATGATTCCTTAGAGTCAATAACTTTAAAATACAAAACACCACAGAAAGAAATTGGGGAGTACATTAAGGCATTGAATTGCTTGGTGGTGTCTTGTCACAGCAATGAACAAAGATTCTATTCACTTGAAAATTTTTATAGTCAAACACCTGACTTTGAAAAATCCCTACCATGTTCTTCCTTGTCAATATCATCCCAGGCCGAGTTAACTTCTTCAATGGTTGATTCTGTGCGCAGTATATGTGACAAAATTATATTTTTGTAAACACAAATAACACTTGCTGTAATAGCCCTGTTACAAAAATTACATAAGCTTTAAACGTTGGAAAGACTGTTGTTTATTGTGATGAAATAGGCAAGAGTTTAGGTCATCATTTAGTTCAACATCTGTGTAATTCGGTCATGACCCTTTCATTTCCTGGGGCATCCTACTCTCAAATAATTAATAAGGTATTAACCAGTACAAATTGCCCACAAACAACAATAGTGATACTTATTGGCAGAAGAGATAATTTAAACACTAAAACTATCATAAAGTTTTATGAACAGTTGTCAAAATTGCAAGTTAAACCGGTTATACTGTCTACACTGCCAAATAGCAAATCTTTTACACAAATTGAAAACAACATTAGATACAATATGAATAGAAAGTTACATACCTTGACCACATATTGTAGGAATATAGAATTATTTGACATAATAACTTGGGATAATATCCCAAAAAACTAGCTTGTAAGACAACAGATAAAAAATCTGGCCATGGTTATAAGTCTTTTGAGCCCACCATTTTTAAAGACACTGAAAATAATATTGGTTGTGTTAATTCTGAGTATATTAACAATACTTCTCGTAGTTTAAACTTGGTTCACCAAAATATTGAAGGCATATCTGAAAAACTACTACAAATTGAACATTTTATAAAGGAACACAATGTTCACATTTTTTGTATTACAGAACATTGATTAAAATTGATGAACTATTGTTCAACAATGAATTTTATTCACTTTGCAGTGCGTTCTCAAGAAAGAAAGCTATTCGTGGTGGCTCTCTTATATTCGTTTCTAATAATTAAAAATGTAAAGAACGTAAAGATGTTGTGGCCCTTTCTATTGAGCGTACTGCAGAATTTTCCTGTATTAAACTTGAGCAACTCATTGTCCTCTGTGTCTACAGGCCTCCAGATAGGGATCATAACTTATTAGAAACTGTAATGTTTCCATTACAGTTTCTAATGTTGTGGTGTGTGATGATTTTAATGTTGACATACTTGTGCAGTCTTCGAAATGTATAAGATTTTTAAATTTGTTTAAATCTTTTGGTTATTTTGTGAGCCAACTAGAATCACCTCACATTCTGGAAAATGTATATATAATATATTCTGCAAATGTGCATCAACAAAAAGGAATATACTAAGTAACTTTCCATCAGATCATCTTGGTCAAAAAGCAGCATTTCCCATTAATGTCACTTCTAAAGGGAATAAAGTTGTTTGTAGGCCAATGAGTGCGTATCGACTTAATCAATTTAATGTTAATATTTCAGAAAAAGTCACTAATATTGACTTTTATTAGGAAGATCCAAACGGTTTATATGACTCCTTATTTAATACAATTAAAGCTAAGTACAATAACATATTTAAATCAAAAACATTTTATAAAAACAAAAGCTTGCAATTTTGTGAGTGGGCAACTACAGGAATTTATAAAAGTAGGGCTAAGTTGTACGAACTATATGGTATGAAGCAATTTAATTTTGATCCTGCCTTTATTCAATATGTTAAAATTTATTCTAAAACCTTCAAAAAGGCCTGTGCTGCTGCCAAGTCGTTACATATAAGTAATAAAATTAAAGAGTCAAAAAATTAGATAAAAATGACTTGGAATGTAATCAAAACTGAAACCGGTCGATCACTACCTCGTGATAATAACAGCGAGTTAAATATGAATAACAAAGTGATTAATAATAAATTAGATGTAGCACAAACTTTTAACAACTATTTTATAGATATACCCGCGAAAACAACTAGCTCCTTAAATTCTTGTCCAATAAAAGCTCAACGTATGCTTGGGGGCAGCGTGGATCAGTGTAGTGTCTTATTTAGCTTTAAATATGTAAACCCCAACGATATCATTAAAGTATTCAAGTCATTTAACTCAAAAAAAACAGCTGACTGGTGGGGTATTTCTGTAAAATTGATACAGTCTATTATTGTTAATATATCAACACATCTAGCTGAAATATTTAATAAGTGTGTTGATAAAGCAGTGTTTCCGGATTTAATGAAACACAGTAAAGTAATACCTCTATTTAAATCTGGATCCAAAACCGACCCTGGTAATTTCAGACCAATTTCAATATTACCTGAAATTAGCAAAATTTTTGAAATAAATATGTTGCATAAATTACAAGCTCATTTTAATTCAAATAAGCTATTACATAAAGAGCAGTATGGGCTCACAAGGGGCCGTTCTACCATTCATGCAGGTGTGACACTTCTAAATCATATATACAGCGCCTGGGAGAATAGACAAGATGCTATTGGTGTTTTCTGTGATCTCTCCAAAGCATTTGATTGCGTTAACCATAAAACACTATTGCGAAAACTATTTTATTATGGTATCAAAGACTCTGCACTGGACCTTGTTGCCTCCTACCTAAACGATCGAATACAACATGTTGATGTCAATGGAATTAGCTCTTCTTGAGCATCTGTAGCTATGGTCGTACCGCAGGGATCAATTCTAGGTCCGTTTCTATTTTAAATTTATATTAACGATCTGCCATTCTATATACAGAACTTGTGCGACATTGTTCTATTTGCGGATAATACATCACTTATTTTTAAAGTTGATCGCACGCTTACTGATTTTAACGGCGTAAATAGTTCACTTGCCCAAGTTGTAGATTGGTTTACGACCAATAATTTGCTACTAAACGCTAAGAAGACAAAATATATCAGATTCAGCATATCTAATGTCAGGAATTGCGGTACAAATATAACATTGAACGGTCATACCCTTCTTCTTGTAGAATCAACTGAATTTTTGGGATCACTTTAGATAGCAAACTGCAGTGGAACGCCCAAATAACGTGTCTTGCAGGTAAACTCAGCTCGGCAGGCTTTGCCGTGGGAAAAGTCAGGCAGCTCACTGATGTAGAAACTGCCAGGCTAGTATACTTTAGTTATTTTCATAGTGTCATGTCTTACGGCATTTTGCTGTGGGGCAAAGCAGCTGATATACAAGTAATTTTTGTACTCCAGAAGAGAGCTATACGTGCAATATATAAATTGAGTGCTAGAGTATCTCTTAGAGAGAAATTTAAAGAAATTGGCATTTTAACGGTTGCATCACAGTATATATTTGCAAATATCATGTTAGTTAAACAGAACATACATTTATACGATAGACACAGTGACATACATTCGATAAATACTAGAAATAAACATAAATTAATTGGAACGCATCATCGTTTACAAAAGGTTCATGACTTTAACCTGCCTTTACATAAATTTAAGGCGGAAATTCAGACGCACCACCACATTATTTAAATGATAAAAATAAATGGAAATGAGTTGCTTGCTGTTCGCTTGAGCTATTTAGGATTCGAATGAATCTTGTGTTATTTTGTACTTGTCTTGAATCTGCATATGTATATGTTGTATTATTATATTTCTACATTGTGAATAATTTGAAACGTCAGACAACTAAAGGCTTAAACGATCACTGAGTTACGCAACTTTCAGTATGACTAGGTCCTCGGATGGGTGACCACTTTGTGGAATTTACATTTGCGAGCGTTTCCGTGCTTCGGAAGGCACGTTAAGCTGTTGGTCCCGGTTGCCGGTAACATGGCAGTCGTTAAGCCTGGTTGAATGCCTTATGGGCGGCATGAAAAATTTCAGCAGCCACAACCTGCGTCTGTCTATTTCAACACGGCAATGGGCTCACCACCTATTACGTGGATCAGAAATCCACACTGTGAAAAGTGGGCATATAATTTGCCTCTGCCACCCCTTCGGGGATAAGGCGTGATGATGGATATAATAACTAATATACAAATATGTAATTTGAATTTGTTATTGTGTGAGCACCAAGACGACTTATTTATTATTTTGAAATTGACATGATAGTTGCTGTGCAGTTTTTGGGTATGTCATGCTCGCCTAAGTGTAAGTTATTCCCTAATAATATGGTTGAGTAGGGCGATGGCTGATATATACGTCATACCCGTGAACGGGTGCCGTCTGTTGGGACTGGTCAGCTCATAGCTGTAATAGCTAACTAACTAACTATCTTCACGCTGTATCCCTGACGGGGTAGTCAGAGAGGACAGATCGCCAGGCTTCGCGATACATGCATACTTCTTTCGCTTCTTCGAGATTCATCAATCGCTTCATACACGCACGTCTGGGTATCCGAGTACTTTTGACCTTTTCCGTTTTTGAGCAATCTGCTCACGTGGTCTTCATATGTAAGTCTCGGCCTTCCCTGACTTCTTCTACCCTCTACTTTTGAACAATATATATTCTTCGTCAATCGTTCCTCACTCATTCGTTGGACGTGTCCAAACCAACGGAGCACGCCCTTTTCCAGCTTAACGCTGACACTTTTATTCAAACCTGCCATATTGCGTATCACTTCGTTACGTATTCGGTCGGCCAAGGTAACGCCGCACAATTTTCGAAGTGATCGCATCTCCACAGCATTCAATTTACTTTCATGCATCTGCTGACATACCCAGGTTTCACTACCGTAAAGCAAAGTTGGCACTAGCACTGCGTTATGAATCGCCATTCGTGCTTCTTTTACGATGCTTTGTCGCTTTACTAACTGGGACAAAGCACCGTTAACTTTGTTTCCGGCAGCTACTCGCCGTTCTACATCCGAATCACATCTTCCATCCGCGCTAAACATACTTCCTAAATACACAATTTCATTCACTTGCTCTAGACGTTCCTGGTTTACCCTAATCTCGCATTTAGTTCTTACGTCACCTCTTTCAAATACTAGAACCTTAGTTTTACTTGCATTCAAGCGGAGACCCTTACTTTCACACCCCTCTTTCATATTAGGGACTAATGCCTGTAGGTCGGCTTCTGATGAGGCCATGAGCACCGCATCATCAGCGTACAGCAGACAGTTTACTGTAAAGTCACCCAAATTCACACCCATATTAAAATCTTTCAACTTCTGCAGGCAACTGTCCAGATACACTATGAACAGCCAGGCGGACATGACACATCCCTGTTTGACGCCTGTACAGACATCAAAAAGAGGTGACACATCCCCCCCTACTCGCACGCAAGCCTTACAGTACCTATAAAGCGACTGTATTGCCCGCAGTAGCGAGCCGTCCACACCATATCCTGGCAGCAAGTCCCACAGCGTTTCTCTCACAACGTTATAAAATGCTTCCTCTAGATAGAGCTCCTCTTGATCCATGCAACCTCTTCCACGTCGGAATCCGCATTGAGCCTCCCTTAAATACCTTTCTGCATTCGTGCCGTTATAACCTTTGCATACACCTTACTAGCTAAGCTGACCAAGCTGATCGCCCTGTAGCTAGAGCAG
This sequence comes from Thumatha senex, assembly GCA_948477245.1. Lineage (NCBI taxonomy): Eukaryota > Metazoa > Arthropoda > Insecta > Lepidoptera > Erebidae > Thumatha > Thumatha senex. Next base: position 1,369,298 of record OX419740.1, on the reverse strand, counting down.
TTTAGGCGCGAGCCTTTCCCTTTGTAAATACGTACTACAACTGCTACTCGCCAGTCATCTGGGACCTCACCCGTCCGCCAGCACAAGTTGCATAACAGACATAGTGTGTCCCAGACACGCGACCCACCGTACTTGATCATCTCAGCAGTAACTCTGTCTTTTCCCGCAGCCTTACCACATTTCATTCTTCTTATCGCTTGTTCTATTTCTTTCATACTAATGACTTCAATGACATCGGGATCCGGAGCATCGAAGTGAGCTCCACTTCCCGACTTCCAAATGACTGCCTCTGTGGCGCGGTGGGAGTGCATCCGACTGCTACGCAAGAGGTCGTGGGTTCGATTCCCACCCAGGATAAAACTTTGTGTGATGAGCACGATGGTTTATTCTGTGTCTGGGTGTTATTTATCTATAATATGTATGTATTTAGAAATATATAAGTATGTTTATCAGTTATCTAGATCCCATAACACAAGCAAATATTAGCTTACTTTGGGCTAGATGGCACTGTGTGAAGTGTCCCACAATATTATTATTATTATTATTATATGTGGCATCTCTGTCTTTTCTTGCATACATCTTTCCATAATATTCACTCCATCTCTGCAGGACGACACTTTGATCTGTTAGGACGTCATTGTTAACACTAAGCACTTTTTTCATACTGCTGATTGCCGAACAACTCCGGGTCTTGCCTACCTCTTTCCAGAAGAGCTTGGCATTATCCCGGAAATTGGACGACAACCTTTCATCCGCTTTCATTCTGCACCTTTCACGAGCTTCTTCTATCAGTGCCTTCGTGTTAACTTTCTGCAGCTTGTATCTCTCTTTCATATTAAAATCATTCCGCGAGGCTAAGTAGTCCAGCCATGCTTTCTTCTTCATTCGAACTGCTTCTTTCACTTCCTCATTCCACCATGCATCACGCTTATTACTACTGCCTCTTTTCGTTTCTCCACACACTTCCACAGCGGCATTTATCATACTGTCCCTAAGATTCTGCCATACACTTTCCACATTCTCACTGCTTACATTGACGTCGCCAAGCTTTTCGGCTACCCTTTCATTATATTTATCCCTAATGGATGCATCCTGCAGCTTCCAGCTTTTGATGCTATAAGTCGGCTCAGGTTCAGGACACTCGGTACGATGACGCCAACCCGCGAACAGACCCCTAATCCTAGTTATGACTAGGTAGTGGTCTGATCCCAGCTCAGCGCCTCGATAAACCCTTGTGTCCATCACCTGTTTACGGAGCCGACTATCCATTAGGAATAGATCTATCATGCTTCTCTTTGACTTACATCTCCTCGTATACATATGAATTTGTTTGTGGTTGAACATTGTGTTCGCCACAAACAAATCCTTTTCCTTACAAAATGCCAGTATTAGCTTGCCAGCGTCGTTCACCCTTTTATCCCCATACTTCCCGAGTACCGACTCAAAACCATCGCGAGCGGTACCCACCCATCCATTCAAGTCTCCACATACTTTCAAGTACAATATAAGTCTTTCATTTCCTTCTATCCCATTTAGAGCTTCTCTCATACTCTCCCAGAAGTCCTCTAGCTCACTCGCGTTCGACGAAGATACTGGCGCGTAAGCAGCTACCAGGAAAATCTTCGTCAAACCAAGTTTTACACGGATCCAGAGGATTCTAGGACCTACCAGTTTGTACTCATACATACCGGAGGCCAATCGCGAGGACAGCAAAATTCCAACCCCCCGACTGCCATGCTCGCTCTCTGGTACTCCAGACCAAAGCGCGAGCATCCCACCCGGGAGCTCCAAGACTTCGCTGCTCTTGCGCTTGGTCTCTGTCAAGCACACTGCATCTAACTTTCTCTCATTCATAACATCCATCAACTCATTCATCTTATCTGTCATTCCTCCCCTAACATTCCACGCAGCTACCCTGCACTCCATCCTCCACTTCCCGCCGTGTCGGGCCGCGCGTGTAGGGTGGCGGTCCCCTACGCCACTCTGGCACACACTTTTCGCACCAGCGGGGACGAACTGGTGCGCGTCGCCTCGGGGGCACGCCCTAGCATCATTCGTCCTGGTGGCACTCGTGTTGGAGTAGAATTGCAGCCGTAGCTGGCAGGGATGGCGACTTGCACGCTTCTACTCTTCATCCCCAATCCCCCATCCCCAATCCCCTTCAATCCCAAAGCTGTAATAGCAATTATTAAAAATAATATTATTTAAATTTAAGGCAAACTAAGTTTAGTCGGCTGTTCTCACATAAATCCAAAGGAACAATGTTAGTGTAATTTTAATGTTATAAGCCACACCTACATTTTAAAAGAGCATCCATTGACTTTCTTGCTAGATTCTACTTTAAGTGTAGGCTGCCCTTAGAACTGGCAACTAGAATAGCTCTAATTTTGATATGATTTTAAACATAACATTGATTTGTTTTTGTTTTGTATAAATTCATTACTATATTATTGGTCAAACATCATGTCATCATCAAACTAATGTAATTACTGGCGGTTAAAAAAGAGTGGCCATGAGTTTTATTGCCAGGTTCTTCCTCAGGATCTACCTATTGCTTTGCGAATCTGGCAGTAAATGTAAATGTAGAAGCAATAATCTTGACGAAGCTTTAAGAAGCGCTCGTGGCCCCGCGGTCTCAGTGTTCGGTAAACGATCACTGAGGTACGCAACTTTCACTATGGCTGGTCGTCGGATGGGTGACCACTTTGTGGCATTTACATTTGCGAGCGTTTCCGTGCTTCGGAAGGCACGTTAAGCCGTTGGTCCCGGTTGCCAGTAAAATGGCAGTCGTTAAGCCTGGTTGAAAGCCTTATAGGCGGCTTAAAAAATTTCAACAGCAGGTAGCCACAACCTGCGTCTGTCTATTTCAACACGGCAATGGGCTCACCACCTATTACGTGGGACAGGAATCCACACGGTGAAAAGTGGGCATATAATATGCCTCTGCCACCCCTTCGGGGATAAGGCGTGATGGATATTTATTTTATTTATTTTAATAATCTTGACGTTCATAAGTGTTACTTTGTGACCTACATGAATAAAGATATTTCATTCATTCATTCATCTTCCGTCCGCGCTTAACATTCTCCCTAAGTACACAATTTCATTCAATTGCTCTAAACGTTACCGGTTTACCCAAATCTTGCTTTTAGTTCTTACTTTTTCTTTTTCAAATACCCGATTCTTAGTTTAACATGCAGCGAAGACCTTTACTTTTATATTAGTGACTAATGCCTGAACGTCGGCTTCTGATGAGACCATCACTACCATCCCCAATCCCCTTCAATCCCAAAGCTGTAATAGCAATTATTAAAAATAATATTATTTAAATTTAAGGCAAACTAAGTTTAGTCGGCTGTTCTCACATAAATCCAAGGGAACAATGTTAGTGTAATTTTAATGTTGTAAGCCACACCTACATTTTAAAAGAGCATCCATTGACTTTCTTGCTAGATTCTTCTTTAAGTGTAGGCTGCCCTTAGAACTGGCAACTAGAATAGCTCTAATTTTGATATGATTTTAAACATAACATTGATTTGTTTTTGTTTTGTATAAATTCATTACTATATTATTGGTCAAACATCATGTCATCATCAAACTAATGTAATTACTGGCGCTTAAAAAAGAGTGGCCATGAGTTTTATTGCCAGGTTCTTCCTCAGGATCTACCTATTGCTTTGCGAATCTGGCAGTAAATGTAAATGTAGAAGCAATAATCTTGACGTTCATAAGTGTTACTTTGTGACCTACATGAATAAAGATATTTCATTCATTCATTCATCTTCCGTCCGCGCTTAACATTCTCCCTAAGTACACAATTTCATTCTCTAAACGTTACCGGTTTACCCAAATCTTGCTTCTAGTTCTTACTTTTTCTTTTTCAAATACCCGATTCTTAGTTTAACATGCAGCGAAGACCTTTACTTTTATATTAGTGACTAATGCCTGAACGTCGGCTTCTGATGAGACCATCACTACCGCATCATCAGCGTACAACAGACAATGTACTGTAAAATTTCCAATTTTACAACACATCATAATCTTTTAACTTTTGCAGAAACAATTTTGCACAACTATCCAGATACACTATGAAAAGCCAGGCGGACATAACACAACCCCGTTTGACGCCCGAACAGAAGTCAAAAAGAGGCGCCAGGTGAACATCCCCCTTAGTCGCACGCAAGCTTTACAGTCCGTATAAAGAGACTGTATCGCCCACAACAGGCCGTGGCCGTCCACACTATATCCTGCCCGGATATGGTACTCGTGGTACGGTGGTACTCGTTCGTGTGACCAGCCAGGCCACACAGACGAGTACCACAGAGTTTCTCTCACAACGTTATTATTAGCGCAAAAAACCTTCGCGTTAAAATGTTGGGATTATTAATTATTAGTTACATGAAATGTTATACATTGTGTAAGGCTACTAACATAAAGTACAAACATAAATAAAAAGCTTTCGTAGCCCTACTTACTCGGTTTCGTAAAAGATAACTGATTTAAGAAACTCTCTCGGATTTTGGATGGATGACCGCATTGTAGCATTTTCATTTACCAGCGTTTTCGTGCTTCGAAGGACACGTTAAGCTGTTTGTCCCGATTGATAGTAACGTTGCAATCGACACTCATTAAGTCAAGTGAATACCCTTTGAGCGACTTAAAAATTACAACAGCGAGTCGCTACAATCCTTAAAGTCTGTCCATTTGAACACAGGCATTGGGCTCACCACAATTTGCCTCTGCCACACCTTCGGGGATAAAGTCGTGGCTAATAAATTTATAAATATACTTAAATAATTAATACCGAAAGCATAAAACAAAGGTCTTGGATACAATTTTAATAATTTATGCGAAGCGAAGCGAAGCTTCAATATAACAACTGCACTGATTACTTCAGCCAGTGGCAGTCGGTATGTTAAAGCTTCAGAATCGATTGATCAAATTTGTTTAAAATAATACTTTGAAATTCGTCAACATTTAGCGGATAAATAGGTAAACATACATTGAACGGCCCACTGGCTCAGTTGGTTATATAACTGCCTTCTAACCTGTGGGTACCGGGTTCGATTTTATACTACTTACAGGGATAATTCTAACGCTTCTGTGAAGTGTAGGTACTTTATTTTATATTAAAACTCTCACATATTTTATTTATCTATCACGCCTTATCCCCGAAAGGGTGGCAGAGGCATATTAGTATATGCCCACTTTTGACCATGTGTATTCCTGTCCTACGTAATAGGTGGTGAGTCCATTGCCGTATATAACTCTCATATATATATACTATATTAAGCTAACTCCGGGCGTCGCGAGATGCAACTGGGACAGACGCTCGGATGATGATGGAATGCTTACTGCTCTCATAAATATACTGTGCCATTGCGAAGAAATAGCAAGGGGAGCGCAACGAAAAAACCTGACATAGGGCCTACCTCAGTAAGCGCCAGCGCGCGACTGATCAGGCCTCAGCGTCGCGAATCTGATATTATTTAAACATTTGTACTATGAAAATCACTGTATATAGTCAAAGTAAGCCGTTACGCCTATAAATATTTAGTAGCTATAGTTGGGTATAAAAATTTCATGAAAATTATCTGTAGTTTAGATATGGCATTGAAAAAACATTTCGAAAGGGGGCAACTTTGGGATGTTTTTTTATCAAGTGAAGTTTATTAGATTTTGTAACAGAAAGCCATTTTGACTAGCTTAAATCCTTAACTAACATATATCTCTTTTTCAGAATTAAAAACCCTTTCTTCTACGATTCGCACTGTTTTATAAAACTCAAAAGCGTGGCCTCGGCAGGAATACCAAGCCTTAAATACTATTTGCAGGACAGGGACGCCTATTTGCTGGCAAAGTGATATAATATTAAATTGTAAATAGACCACAAAAAAAGCCTTCCTCGTAAGTTTCTTGCCGGTTCTTCTCAGGTGGACCACGTTCTGAAACGGTGGTCACGTTAAAAACATAAAAATGATCGAAAAATTTTTTAAGCAATTATTACGCTTAAATTCTTATATTTTTTTAATAAATTAAATAAAGACAATTAGATTCGAGAAGGGGATTGAACTCGTGACCTTTGCCCAACCAGGGTAATGTTCCAGTCCCTAAACTGTAACGAAACAAGTTGAAATTCTTATTGCTATATCAGCTTTAGCGTCGTCAAAATGTTTTGTGCAAAATAAAGTCATTTTTAGTTAATTACCCGTCATCGCGACAATTATGAAACTAATTTAAATCATCAGCCATTGTCGATTACTTAACACTCGGTTAGACTAAGGTCTGTATTCCAGAACGTTTCTTAATACTCAATCAACGCTTGAGACTAGATTTTGCCTTATAAAATCTACTCTCAAGAGTTCCTTGAGTATTGATTAACGTTCAGGAATACGGACCTAAGAATGCAAACTAAAGATTTTGTGGACTTTACGCTAAAATGAGAACTAATAATCCTTAGAGTCCAAGTACATTTTCGTAAAATATGGCTATGACATTTTATTAGGGACCCAGATATAACATATCGTCCATAAATTCACCTACCCCCTATTAAATGTGGCGAGGAATTGATAGCAGAATACTTTCAATTAACTCCCATTAATTGATTATCGTCATCTGGGCTGGCACTGTCCGACCGGAAGCGAATGCAATAAGTTCGTCCGACCGACCGGAAACTATTACTGGTGAGGTAACCCTTCGGCTGCGTAATGCCACGCGGTGATAGGTTTAGGCGTGATATTAGCACATGTTATTTTTGCGGAATTTTAGGTGTTAACTCTTTTAACTGATGAAGGAGACGCTTATCTTCGATAAGTCTTGTTATACAGGTCTAGTCTTCAACTAGAACTTTTGTAATTTGGGTCTTATATTTTGCATTATTCAAAGCTACGGCCGTCAATTTTTCCAATCCAGTAGATACCCTTTATAAAAAAAAAATGTTCTTTATTTCAGTAAGAGTTACCCAGGGTTACATTATTGAGATTCCCCAGTAAGTAATTAAATACTTGTGTTGGTAAGAAACTGACGGCTCTAGTACTACTCTACTCTAGCTCTACGGTCCTAGTAGGACTTAAAATCTTGCAAAATACGTAAAATATTATTAATGAATTTACTGAAAAAACCAGAAAATATAATTAAAAATATTTAACAGTGGTTGCCTAAAGTTAACAAACCCTAAACTAAACAAATATGTAGATTAATGAACTGTTGCTGTCCGTTTGTCGAATTTGTGAATTGCCAACATGGAATTGAATTCTTGACTGTTTTTGAAGATATTACTCCGTCGTCTGATTCAATAAGTATTTAACCTCCAGAGCAGTAACATCTGCTTGTGTTACCTACTCCTTACACGCCCGTAAGTATTTGTACATTGTCATACGCCAAGAAATTGTGGTAGAACGACGAATCTGTTATACTTTTCAAATAGTTGCAACATTTTCACGGCGTAGTTCGCAAAGGCAAAATTTACGCCCACATTTATATTTGGTTACACGTTATAGGTGGTGAGCTTATTGCAATATTGAAACGGACATAGGCGGGTTGTGGCTAAATAGTATTGAACATTTTACAAGCCGTAAGGCTTCCAATTTGGGTTAACAACTACAATCACATCAACATATTATGCCTATCATTATAATCATCATCATATATGTGTTTATTACAATCCTGATTTAATCGATGTAAGTACTTCAGTCAGAGTAATTTTAACTAAAGCTTGTGCTGCTTTACGATGTCAACTTTGTCTATGACATCGATTATGTTCTGATTGCGGATTCAGCACAACTACTACACACCCTTTGACTTGCAAGTTTAGTATGTTACCTATTAACTGTATAGTTTTGCTTCTATAGTTTGTGTGATGCAGGCCACAAGCGATAGCGATTTTTCATTATACGAGTACTACGGGTATCAATCAGGTTTAAGTAACACGAACTTTTATTCAACTTCTTAACTTGAATACTTAACTTTTACTTAACTTCCTAACCTATTTATATATTTTATGAAAATTATGACAATTTATTTCAGTACCTAGTGAAAGAATTTACAAATATGTTTAAGTGGTCATTTATTAATTACATCATCATCACTACATATTATAAAACAAAGTCGTTTTTCGCTGTCTGTCCCTATGTATGCTTAGATCTTTAAAACTACGCCACGAATTTCGATGCAGTTTTTTTAAATAGATAGAGTCATTCTTATAGAAGGTTTTTATGTAAATTTTGTTAAGTTTTTGTATATATTAACTTAATTATAACTATATATGTTGGCGGTGTCGGAAAAAATGAGCCATCTGGGAGCTTTTAACGAAAACGCTGCCTAAACCCTTAATAATGTATGGTGGAATTGTGTATCTAATATAGGTCTACAAAAAAGTCCGCGACGGTATATGTTTATCTCCTAAGGATACCGTAGTATATCCATTTTAATACTAAAAAAAAACAGCAATAATAACGCGGTAATTTAAAGGCTATTTACACAAAAACATTATTAATGCTTATCATTTTTAATATGTTAGTTGGCTTCAGCATTTTATGAAGAATATTTTGTCCCTTTACACATTGCAAATTAAATGAATATCTTAGGCGATATGGCAATATCAAAAAATGCGCAAATAAATTAATTTCGTGTAACAATAATTCGACCAGGCCGTGCGGGCGCGGGCGTAGGTACTTGAGAAACAAAGTCATTTTTGGCTGTCTGTCCCTTTTTTTTCGTATGGAAATCCTCTTGGATGCTATGCCGGACTTCTACCGACTAAAACCACACGTTACTTACCCTTCTATCTGTCTTTAGCCAGGAGTCCCGGGTGAGCCCTCGGAAGGATAATCCCAGGGCTCCCGAAAGACCTTGTCCGCTACCGCAGGCTCCTTCAGGGGGGGTTCGGGTGTGTATCCTGCCTCTTTGGGGGGTTCGAGTGTTATCTCGCTTCTTTGGGGGGTTCGGGTTATATACCACTACCTTGAGGGAGTGAGCTACGTGCGTGTAACCCTCACGCTACGCCACCTTCCCTGGCCTGCTTCTGTAAACACGGCGAGCAGCCCGCCCACCGTACTCAGGCCCCCGGTCACGGAGGCCGGTAGTCTTGGGCGAATACAAGTCTGCGGCGCCCTCGTCGCAGACTGCGGAACTCGGGAGGGAGAGTTCTTTCTCGCTCTTTCTCCGCCGCCTCTTTTGCGAGCATGACTTGCTCGCAAAAAAGACGCAGCGGCCTCCCACTTGCTCCCGCTGGAGATCATGGCTCTCACCATGGTCTCCAGCGTGAGAATGTCCACGCCTAGACCCGCAACGAGGTTTCGGCGCTGCATCTCCCACGCTGCACACTCTGCCAGTGTATGCAGAGCCGTATCCTCGCTGCAGTCCGTACAGTGCTGGCACTCTGGTGTTACCTCCCGGTGTATTCGCCACAGAAACTTACCGAAGCACCCGTGCCCGGTAAGTATCTGCGTGCCCGGTAAGTATCTGGGCTGTCTGTCCCTATGTATACTTAGATCTTTAAAACTACGCAACGAATTTTGATGTAGTTTTTTTTAAATAGATAGAGTGATTCTTATAGAAGGTTTTTATGTATATTTTGTTAAGTTTTTGTATACATTAACTTAATTATAACGATATATGTTGGCGGTGTCGGAAAAAATAAGCCGTCTGGAAGCTTTTAACGAAAACGCTGCCTAAACCCTTTAAGATATAACAAAATAATGTATTGTGGAATTATGTATCTAATATAGGTCTACAAAAAAGTCCGCGATGGTAGGTATATGTCTATCTCTTAAGGATTATTACTATTACTATTGTGGGACACTTGTCACACAGCGTCATCTAGCCCAAAGTAAGCTAATATTAGCTTGTGTTATGGGATCTAGATAACTGTTAAACATACTTATATATTTTTAAATACATACATATTATAGATAAATAACACCCAGACACAGAATAAACCATCGTGCTCATCACACAAAGTTTTATCCTGGGTGGGAATCGAACCCACGACCTCTTGCGTAGCAGTCGGATGCACTCCCACCGCGCCACAGAGGCAGTCATACACAGAGGATACCGTACTATATCCATTTTACAACTTAAAAAAAAACAGCAATAATAAAGCAGTAATTTAAAGGCTATTTACACAAACACATTATTAATTCTTATCATTTTTATATGTTATAGATTTCAAAAAATTTTTGCAAAATGTTCATACATTATCGTGAAATTAATAAACGACGGGATTAAATGGGTGCCACGGGGTTCGAAGTATGTCACGGGCGAAGCCGGGCGGGTCAGCTTGTTATAAATAAATATTTATTTATCTATCACGCCTTATCCCAGAAAGGGTGGCAGAGGCATATTATATGCCTACTTTCACCATGTGTATTCCTGTCCCACTTAATAGGTGGTGAGCCCATTGTCGTGTTGAAATAGACAGATGCAGGTTGTGGCTACCAGCTGTTGAAATTTTTCAAGCCCTATAAGGCCTTCAACTTGATTTAACGACTGCCATGTTTCTGGCAACCGAGAGCAACAGCATAACGTGCCTTACGAAATAAATAATAGCAAACATGCTATATGGTATACTAAGACCCAGATCTTCAGAGCCGAAGCCAACTTCAGCTTAAAGTAGTACATCTTACCAACGGCTATGCCTCTGGCGCCTGGCGTCTTTATAGAATTTACTATACTTACTTACAAAATGTATAGTTCAGACAGCAGCCATTCCCAAAAATTCGAAAAAATTAATCAAATCATAGCAGTCTATGTAAGCGGAGTTCAGTGTCAATGCTGGAACGCTAGGGAAGCAATAGGGAAGACTAAGATGAAGGACACATACAAGATATAATTATAAATATTACTTGTCAGCTTTGCGCTTGTAACTTGTTCCCATAGATCATATCGCGCCTACTGTATGAGTTATGAATACTGATCGTGGTAGAAAGTGAGATGATAATACGACAACTATTTGATGTCAAGCGCTGATTGCTATCAGTTGCGACGTTAATATTCCTTTCCTTTACGTGACCTTTGATATTCCCTATTTAAGGTCTTCCATCTTCCAATTGGACGGATGTACATACCTATATATTTCATTTATAGCGTCGTTCATTCGGAATATTTTACAGCGCTGAAATATTATTATGACCTAGAATTAAAAACGTTCGTTATCATGATTTATGAAGTAGGTTTGATGGACGGCTTTTATAAGTAAGATTCGTTTCGGAATATAAAAGTTGGTACTGGTAATTTTCTGAACTCCAGGTCATTTTCATATAATAACTTATATCTATCTATTTATTCAGCCATTTTGAATATAAATATACATACGTATTGAAGTGCACGTAACCCTGCTCACTCAGTGTTCTGTAAATAATCACTGAGTTAAGCATCTATCGCTATGTGTGGTCCTCAGATAGGTAACCACTTTGTGCCATTTTTATTTACAAGGGATATCATGATTCTAAAGACACGTTAAGAAGTTGGTCTCGGTTGCCAGTGACATAACAGACGGTAAGTCAAGGTAAAAACCTTATAGATGGTTTCAAAATTTTTAACAGCAGATTACCACATTCTGCGCCCGTTTGTTTTCAACCCAGTAATGGGATTATTTTCTTATATTAATTAACTAATTATTAAACCTTAGACAATTATTGTTCAATATTGAATCTTTGACCGTGATGAAATAATACATTAGGACATGATACTGTTAAGATGACAGACTGCGTTACGAGAGTGTATTGAAAAAAAATGAGCATCACCTATGTCTTGTTCGACATAACGCTCATTTTGTAGGTAAACAAAAATTTCCAAATAATAATGTAATTAGTGAAATCCAACTGGTTCCTCAAATTCAGCGGAAATAATACTGACTAGAAACATTGATTCTTAAAAAATCCAATGATGCTGTTTTGTTTTCTTTCAAAACGAATTTGTGACTCCTACGACATTTTGCTTCTTTTCAGAATGAATTTGAAAAACTTACCCATTACAAGGAATTGTAAATTATAATACAGAGATACTAGGAATGCATAAGATTAATTTAGTAATTAAAGTCAATCAACTAAATTCCACACTACCGCATACTGGGAACCGAGTCTGCTATTTCAATCGTGTCAGAGTCGACGCTCAATATAAAGCCACCGGTACAATTATGATAGTTTTTCATACATACATACATACATATTGTCACGCCTTTATCCCCGAAGGGGTAGGCAGAGGCATATTAAACGCCCACGTTTCACCGTATGCACTTTCGTCCCACGTAACAGGTGGTGAGCCCATTGCCGTGTTGAAATGGACATGCGCAGGCTGTATCGACCTGATGTTGAAATTTTTTAAGCCGCCCGTAAGGCCTTCAACTTGGCTTAACGACTGCCATTTTATTAGCAACCGGGACCAATGGCTTAACGTGCCTTCCGAAGCACGGAACTGGGGTGGGTCTAAAGGACCGAATAAATTTAATAAAATAAAATGTGTCTAAAGATGTTAAATTTCGAAGGAATTTTGAACCCGTTGCCTTTTTAGTGAGGTGGTAGCAAAAAGGCTAAAAGGTCTAATGTGCTAGACACTAATTAGCACGACCAATTAAAGTCCTGGTAGTCTCGGATAGTTTTTCGTAGTCTACTATTACAATCGTACTCCCATAGACTTCTATCGGTCTGTCGATAGAATTCTATTAACACGTACCACACCAGTGGCCGCTAGTTAGTTGCATTTTTGATAGTCTACTAACATTTTGACAGCTAATAACAGCGATTCTGGTACTATTCTACAGCTTGTTATTAGTAGACTCGGCCCCCTGGTATTGTTGTATTGCACGGCTTGCGCACGGTGGCCCATAAGCGTTGAACACATGCATACCTGATGCAAATCTGAATACGATCGATCGATACGAGCCTTGATTGAAACTCTGTAAGTGAGGCCTTATGTCACTTCGTTGATTTTGTTACGTGAAATACACTCGATCGAAAGTCTTTCATAGAACCCAAAACACTTAAAAAGGTCTGTCTCTGTATGTGAAGAGATACCGTTAATTTTGGTTGAGTTATTTCTATTTGCTTGCGTAAGGGAAATAGGTTTTGGCGATGTAATTAATGAGGTTCTGTCGAGAATTATATATGTTCTGGAAAAGATTGTGTTATTATGTTAGTTACACACAATCATTCAGCGTTAGAAAACTTCATGAATCATGATAAAAATTATCAAACCTTTATAATGTACCATTTTAAGGGTTTTTTTTAAGTATTGTATAACCTAAAAAGTACTAATAAATAAATATCCATCACGCCTTATCCCCGAAGGGGTGGCAGAGGCATATTATGCCCACTTTTCACCGTGTGGATTCCTGTCCCACGTAATAGGTGGTGAGCCCATTGCCGTGTTTAAATAGACAGACGCAGGTTGTGGCTACCTGCTGTTGAATTTTTTTAAGCCGCCTATAAGGCCTTCAACCAGGCTTAACGACTGTCACTTTAGTGGCAACCGGGACCAACGGCTTAACGTGCCTTCCGAAGCACGGAAACGCTCGCAAATGTAAATGTCACAAAGTGGTCACCCATCTGACGACCAGCCATAGGGAAAGTTGCGTACCTCAGCGATCGTTTACCGAACACTGAGACCGCGAGGCCACGAGCGCTTCAAAAAAGTACTAACCTATATGATAAATAAATAATATATAAATATTGTGAGATATTTTTTTTACACTAATATAAGATTGCGGTATGGGATTCAGACAACTGATAAACATACATTATATATTTCTAAATACTTACATTTTATACATAGGAAACACCCAAATGTAAAACAAATATTTGCGATAACTAATATGAAGGTCTTGGATTCAATCCCCGTCTTGAATCGAATGGTCTTTTTCCACTTTGTTAATAAATTAGGAGATATATTTGCGAATCATACAAATATTTGTTCCGACCCGGGTATGGAACTTTGGACCTCAGCGTGGCAGTCGCATACACTTACGACTTACGACTCCGAGGTAATGATAAACGTGGGGTTAAGGGTGACATTATTTAAAATATTTTTTTAAGAACGTATTGCGATAGAGAATCGTGTGTGTGGCGTCCCCAACAAGAAAATAATAATAATAAAATTATTATTTTCTTGTTGGGGACGCCGGCACCGCCGAGCGAACGATCCGACCGCGTGCCTTGGCGCCCACTTCGCTCATTTCCCCGAAATCTCCTCCTTGCGGTTTGGATTGGGTATCCCAGCAGTCTTCACGGCGCCCCGTCGAACCTTCTTGTTTCCTTGCAGAAGCTTACTATCTGATCCACATTCAGATGTTCTATGTCTTCTTCTTCTAGTCTGTCGGTGCCCATAATTTCCCATCTTGTTAACGAATACATGGGGCACTCAGCTAGTAGGTGGAAGCTGGTTTCTTCTTCCTCCATGCATTCTGGGCATAATGGGTCATCCATGACTCCTATCACTGTTAGGTGCCTGTTGAGGCGACAGTGTCCTGTGATGATCTCTATGACAAGCCTCATGTTTGCTCTGGTAAGTTTGACCAGTCGGCTTGTCCTTTTCGCATCCATTCCCCTGATGAAGATCTTCGACTGTCTCATGCCTATCAAGGACCTCCATCTGAGGTTGGTTTCTACTGTTATGCTTCTGGTAATTCGTGTGTATTTGCTCTGTCGACCTCATGATACACATAAGTCACACACAGTGATGCCATTAAATGCAAAATCTTAGCTCTAAATAATACCTATAAATATTTAATTCTCCAGGATACGCCAAGACTCAAAGAATGTAATAAAAAGAAAATTAAAGAATATTTAGACAGTAAGCATTAAATACTCCAGTTTTCATAGCTCAGCTTCCTCATATAAGTATCTGATAAAGTTAGTTGAGCAATTGAGGAGTGAGTCGGTGGAAGTTAATTTAAACTCAGTTTATATACGACTATTTAAATTGCAATAGCTGAATCAGGATTGCATAGAATCGAACCTATTGTATCCGCGATCGCAGTTTCTATTGAGTTGGAAAGTTTATAGTGATGAAGAATAGATGTTGTGTATTGAACGATATTGTATGCGAAACCATGACTGGGGGTTTTATAGTGATCATGTTCGATATTAGATTGTTTTTTGTTACTTATTTTAGTCTGAGGTATATGTAGATGTCATTTTATTCTTTTTCAATATGTCTACGTTTTCTGTGGCAAAAGGATTTTAATATTCGCCTACTTTTTAATTATTTTCAATTTAAAACAAATTGTAACGAACATCAAATATTTTTATACGCCCTGTCGATTGTTATGGGGATAAAGGCGTGACTTATTAGTAAGTAAGCTGCTGCTACTGATTACCACAGAGACAGTCGTAAAGGCTAATGATAATTTAAAATTAATATCCACATTCCAACAATCACTCCGTTGTTAAGAATAAATAAAATAATTGTAATTTGCAAACAATTTGCTGAACCAGTTCAATGAATTTCTCCAAAACATTAAATTATCAAATTATACATCACAATCAGAGAGTATAACCGAACTAAATGGGGAGTATTCAATATATACGCTCCGTTGAACGAGAAAGTTGTCTTCGAAATGGTTGGGTTTTGCCCGCACGCTCGTCCTAAACCAATACGTGATTGTACTTGCTTCATTTGGTTGAGCCGAATAGTTGTATGTTTATCCGTACCCTTGTAAAATATTATAGATCTTATAAAGTTTAGTTCTATAAGCTTACTGGGGGATACTTGTGGCTTCGACTGGGTGTAAAATTAAGACTAGCGTCACATATAGAACAAATCAACTAGGAATCCTGCATTGCAATACGAAAATTCTTGCACTGAAGAGCTATTTTTATTTACAACAGTCCAACATCAACCATTGAGCCGCGGCCCGCCAGGCGCGGCCAACTTGCCTGTACGGAACATCCTCCCTTTGTGTCGGAGGAATATCTCCACCCCTTCCTCCTCAAATATAAACCTTCTAATGCTCAAAATAAACAGATTTTCGTACAGTTATAGCCAAGGATTAAGGATAAGTTTAAGTTTTCATCTACCTCGTCTAAATACATTCGTGCAAGGAATACTGATTTAGCCTTCCCCTACTATTGTCCTAAATATTCACCAGTTCTTTCTAGCGTCTCAATTAAAATTCATCAAAATTTTAAACTTTAAAATTATCTAGCATAAAATAAAATAAACTGCTACTACGAACATAATTTAATTTTTACAAGATATATTTCAGTGCTGTGAAAAAAGCATTTTCCTCGTGGCGGTGCTATGCGTTTTAAAATTTCATGTTTCAGGCAGCTGCATTTTTATTCATACATTTCTTAGAACATGGAGAATGGTAAAGGAAAATTCTACACGATATTTCATACTGACTAACACATTGAGGCATATTTTATTACTCTAAAAAGATCATTTGTGGGACTCGGATATATTTCGAATGTAAATTATTCCATTTGAGTCTTTCAATTAAAAGGGGTTCCAAGTATTTTGGAAGAAGGAAGTCTTTTCTCAAGGAATTGATATAAAAATTGAATGCGGACGAAGCGACCCGTAACGATTATTTTGATGGCAGTTCAAAGGTTCTAGTGGATTAAAGAAAGGCAAGACGTCTTTTTTTTGCTTTGTATAAGTTGTTGGCAGACTTCGTTTTTGTTTATTAGATAAAAAATAATATTATGTCTCGCAAAATATTATCTTCTTAAGACAAGAAGAATTTATAACAGGATTTTAGAGTCAATTTTGTGTCGATTCTCGTGATTTCAGTGCAAATATTTATTCAAATTAGGCAACTAGAACCTAAAATACTATCATACTTTTTGTCATTTTTATTTATAGATTGATGGATATGGATTTAAGACCAAATAGTTCTGATAATTATAAGCGCCTACTAACAATAAAAATATGTACAAATTACCTTGCAGATTGCGCCCAAATTTTTTATATTAAAATCTGGGTATAATTTTGTGAACATGACAATGTGAAAACAGAAAGTAGTATAATGAAATAGCTCCCGTTGTCAGTACGCTAAACATTTTGAATTACTGACCAGATTTTAATGCAGTTTTCAGCACAAGTTCACTAGTTGATATTGTATAATTCATATCTCCACCCGTAGCTAAGAATTGATTTTTTATCTTAAAACCGTTATCTTCTCTCTAAACTGTAATGGATATAGGCAGTTCATTATGCTGAAATAAATTCACCGAATCAAACGGAAAGAGATAATTGAAAAGATAAGTAAAGAAATATCTTTCTTGGTTGCCGATATTACACTAGAGCACAAATAAACGAGGTGCTTAGTAACAGCTTAATAGCCTCTACACTACATTATTTTACCAAGTGTGAATCAAGTTGCGGGTTTCTTTTTATTTCTTATTATTTAAACTGAGACTGGTTGATATTGTCTTTTACTCTATATGAGATAATTTTAAGAATACATACTGTTATATATACATAAATCCTGATTCCCTACGAGAACGTATCTGATTTCCTAATCATATGTAGACATGAACTAATATCATGTATTTTAGTGGTATATCGAATACTATTTGATTCCATTGATGAGAGACTATGTTGTGTCGTGCTACACGCTCGTCCTTGAAAGAAAGAAGAAACAAAAATAAACATTTTTATTTATGGATCACATCATTGTACATAAAAAAAACAATAAATAAAAATTATACATTCTTTTTGCTTTGTTAGAGGCACCATAAACAACACCTTTCTAAATAAGGTAATGCTGATGGTGACCATAGATACACAATAATAAAGTAAATAATCACTCTTAACCCACTCAAAAGTAGAATAACACCGAACCCTCCCTCTAAGAAGCGGGATTACAACCGAACTCTTGAGACGAGATCAAAGTGGCGGACGAAGTCTGGGTCGAGAGCCCTGGGCTCCTGGTCATAGGCGATGGAAGTGTGGTTTAATTGTTAGGAGTCTGGTAAGGCATCCTTGAATATTTCCACTCATAGAACAAATGGAAGTCCATGATATACGAAAATACTCCTTACAAAAGCCTGAATAAGAATTCACATAATGGTTCTACATAAGTTAAAATACTAAAGTTAGAAATGGACTCTCGCTTTAATGTGCTACAGTTTGCAAATAGCTCTAAAGTAGAGTACAATGAAAACAAATTACGTATTTACAATAAAGCTCGTATCAAAACAGACAGCGCAAATAAACTACAACTGTGAATTAAACCGGAATGCTGGTCATTGCAAAGTGGATTGCAGTGTAATCCCATGGAATCAATGCCCGATTCACGATTTTGTATTTATTTTAGTGCGGTAATGAAATTACGTACCTAAGGATTTTAATTTGTAATTTTAGCCGATTTTGTATTTTAATGGGTGTTAAAATCTCATTACAATTGCTCGTGTAATCCCTTGGGTATTGTATTGTGGTCTGTTTAAACTAAAAGATAGTTGAATGTAATATTTTATAGTAAAAATACCGTAATGATTCGAATAAAAACGAACGAGGCATACATAATATTTGTCTTAAGGTACTTAAAGTTTGAATATTTAAACTAAAAAGCCGAGAGAATTGACTAAGAAATGCAGGCCACTAAAAATAAAATAGTGGTTCTCGTGTTTATTGCTCTGATATGAAACATTATTTAATTTGAAAGCAAGTTGTTTTCCTAGCCTCACTCGCACGTGTACCGTCTTGTGATGTTGAATGGTTGCGTTGTTTTGAGTTGTTATAACTTTTTTCTTAAAAATGCGTGTCGACCCATCATTTAATATTCAGTTTTGTGACGGAGCCGACTATCCATTAGGAATAGATCTATCATGCTTCTCTTTGACTTACATCTCCTCGTAAACATGAATTTGTTTGTGGTTGCACATTGTGTTCGCCACAAACAAAACATTTTCCTTACAAAATGCCAGTAGGAGCTTGCCAGCGTCGTTCACCCATTTATCCCATACGTCCCGAGTACCGACTCGAAACCATCGCGAGCGCTACCCACCCATCCATTTAAGTCATCATCAACCGACCAACTGTCCCAGTTGTTTCTCGCGACGCCCGGGGTCCGCTTTCCTACATTTTCTCCTCCACTTCGCACGGTCGTCGGCATCCCCTGTAGTGAGACCATTGGCACGCATGATATCCCTTACGACGTCAAGCCAGCACTCCTAGGATCTTCCCCTCTTACCTGGACCCGGCTGGGCTGACATGGCCAGACATTTGTTACCTACATAGCCCAGCGGTTGCCGCTAGACGTGACCATACCAACGAAGGCGACACTCTTGCAACTTGTCTGCAATTGCACGGACGTGAAGGCTGCCGCGGATGCGAGAGTTTCTCACGCGGTCCAACTGCGTGACTCCACACATCCACCGCAGCATCTTCATTTCCGTGACATGCAGCTCCTGCTTGTGTCGCTCCAATATCGGCCACGTCTCACTGCCATGTAAAAGGACAGGTCTAATAATGGTTTTGTAGACCTGTCCCTTCAAATGGATCGGCATTTTAGGGTCACAAATGACACCGGTCATCTCCCGCCATTTGGCCCACGCGGCAGCAATGCGTGACTTGACATCGCAATCGATGTCACTGGACGTGTGAAAAACAGATCCCAGTTATTTAACCTGGTCTGTGCGCTCGACCAAATCACCGCCTATGCGGACGGATGTGGGATCTGTCGAGTTTAGTGCCAAGTACTAGGTCTTCGCCATCTTTAGGTTCAGACCGCCATTCTCAAGCGTCTCCTTCCACGTCTTTACACGTCGCACCAATCTGCCCCTGTCTGCGTCTGCCAGCGCAATATCGTCAGCATACATGAGCAACCATGAAGGCTGCTCATGCGAGTTCCTGATGCTGTCCGACAATTCGTCTTATATTACACTGAACAGAAGCGGACTAAGGACCGAACCCTGGTGTACCCCGACGGTGATGGGGAAGGGTTTCGTGTCGCCAACAGCAGTCCGAATGAATCGGAGTCACAGTACATGTCCCGGATAGTGTCAATATAGACCTCTAGAACCCCTTTGGACCGCAGTGCCCACCAGATCATCGCATGAGGAACACAGTCGAAGGCCTTCTGTATGTCTAGAAACAAACAGTGCAGAGGCGTGTTCTTCGACCTGTATTTCTCTGCGACAACCCTTAGGGCAAAAACAGGGTCCGTGGTCCCATGACCAGGGCGAAACCCATATTGACACCCCGAGAGAGTACACTCCTGCCGGATCCGAGAGTCTATTATCCTCTCGAAGATCTTCATGGTGTGGGACATCACCTTTATACCGCGGTAGCTCCCGCACTCCTGCACTGACCCCTTACCTTTGAAGACTGGAGTAATAATACTCAGTCTCCATTGGTTTGGGATCTGCCCGCTGAGGAGTATGCGGTTAAAGAGGTTTACTAAGATGCCCACACCGCGAGGTCCCATCGCCTTCCAGGCTTCGATGGGGACTCCATCGGGTCCGACAGCTTTCCGAATCTTCATGCGGCGAAGCGCAGTCAGGACTTCTCCAGGCGTTACCGGTGGCACTAGTCCCTGATTCGGAGGGAGGTCCGGAGGCTGCACCTCTTTGTGCTGTTTATTAAGCAGCTCGTGAAAGTACGAGTGCCATCTCTCCTTTACCGCGAGGTCTTCGCTTAACAGGTTTCCCTCAGGGTCTTTTACACAGCGACACTTGGATATATCCTGTGCCGCTTTGAAACTGGAGCGCGCCAGATTATAGATGAGCTTCTGCCCCTCAGACGTTTCCAGCTTATCATACAGAGGTTGTAAGTGGTCTGGCTCTAGCTACAGCTCTCTTTGTGGCGCGCTTGGCAGCCCAGTACGCGTCGCGGTCTTTGGGAGATCCGGTCGCTTGCCACTTTTTAAAGAGGGCTTTCTTCTCCCTAGTCTCCCTCTGGACTGCGTCGTTCCACCACCAAGTTTCCTTGTCACATTTGCGTCCACCCTTAGACTCACCGAGCACCACCTTCGCCGCTCCAAGGATGGCCGCCTGAACTTTGTCCCAGTAATCTTGAACTGGTTCGCCTTCAGTGTCGGTGCACTGGTCACCGACAGCTGAGACGAACTCCTGGTACCTAGTTTCATCAAGCAGCTACCATCTGATGCGGCGCTGGCTCCGCTCGATGCGTTTGCCTTTGGGCTTCACGCAGAGGTCCATGACAAGGAGACGGTGTTGTGCAGTAAGACTCTCTCCGGGTATGACCTTGCAGTTGGCCACCTTGCCGATGCTGTGTCGCCTAGTGAGTAGGAAATCGATCTGATTTGTACGCCTCCCGCAATTGTAGGTGATGAGATGTTCGGATTTCTTTTTGAAATACGTGTTCACAATGGCCAGATCGGCAGCCGCACACGTTCTGAGGATAGTTTCTCCTTCAGCGTTGCGGGTGCAGTATCCAAAACCACCATGATCACGCTCAAACTCCTCACACCTCTCACCCACATGACACTTATCAGGTGAGTAATAATCCCATCGATAAGCACCCTCACGATCATAAGCCGATCGCTACCGCGTTTCACCTCCAAGATGCCGTTCTGCAGCCCATCGGAGAGCACCACGGCCACCCCGTTCTCCCCACCAGGCGCACCTGTGTAATACAGCTTGTAGCCTTTCTGCAGAGACCGGGCTCTGTTGCCCTTCCACCGAGTCTCCTGCAGGAACGCCACGTCCACCCTCCGCCTGGAGAGTACTTCGGCCAACTCTACCGCACGCCCAGTCAGCGTGCCAATGTTCCAAGATGCGAAGCGGATACGGGTTGGGGCTAACTTCTTTAGCCGTGCAGGCTCGACACACGGCAGCCCTAGCCCACTTGCCACAGGAGTCGGGCGGGGCTCCTGCGCGCCGTTTTGCGGCGGCGCCCTATCCCTAGCAGTATTCCTTTTCTGACTGTTCATTTTTTGTTTCGGCGGGTGGCTTTTATGGGAGCGACGAGATGCACCATTGCTAGTACATCTGACTGCCTTTGTGGCGCGGTGGGAGTGCATACGACTGCTACGCAAGAGGTCGTGGGTTCGATTCCCACCCAGGTAAAACTTTGTGTGATGAGCACGATGGTTTATTCTGTGTCTGGGTGTTATTTATCTATAATATGTAGGTATTTAGAAATATATAAGTATGTTTATCAGTTATCTAGATCCCATAACACAAACTCATATTTAGCTTACTTTGGGCGCCATCTAGCGATGTGTGAAAAGTGTCCTACAATATTTAAATATTTATTTATTTATCTTCATCGTCAGAAGAAGACATGTCGTCGTGTCAAAATCAGTCTAAAATGCGAAAAATAGTCCTGAATGCGCGACTGCGTCGCGTCCGCGCCCCGTCTCTTCTGTATAATTTAAAAGTCGCGTCTGTGTCTTGTCTCCGTCCTGTCCGCTACCCGTCTGCGTCTTACGTCTCTTCTGTCTGTCCCGCGCCTTAGGTTTACGAATGACAAGGAGACGGTGTTGTGCAGTAAGACTCTCTCCGGGTATGACCTTGCAGTTGGCCACCTTGCCGATGCTGTGTCGCCTAGTGAGTAGGAAATCGATCTGATTTGTACGCCTCCCGCAATTGTAGGTGATGAGATGTTCGGATTTCTTTTTGAAATACGTGTTCACAATGGCCAGATCGGCAGCCGCACACGTTCTGAGGATAGTTTCTCCTTCAGCGTTGCGGGTGCAGTATCCAAAACCACCATGATCACGCTCAAACTCCTCACACCTCTCACCCACATGACACTTATCAGGTGAGTAATAATCCCATCGATAAGCACCCTCACGATCATAAGCCGATCGCTACCGCGTTTCACCTCCAAGATGCCGTTCTGCAGCCCATCGGAGAGCACCACGGCCACCCCGTTCTCCCCACCAGGCGCACCTGTGTAATACAGCTTGTAGCCTTTCTGCAGAGACCGGGCTCTGTTGCCCTTCCACCGAGTCTCCTGCAGGAACGCCACGTCCACCCTCCGCCTGGAGAGTACTTCGGCCAACTCTACCGCACGCCCAGTCAGCGTGCCAATGTTCCAAGATGCGAAGCGGAAACGGGTTGGGGCTAACTTCTTTAGCCGTGCAGGCTCGACACACGGCAGCCCTAGCCCACTTGCCACAGGAGTCGGGCGGGGCTCCTGCGCGCCGTTTTGCGGCGGCGCCCTATCCCTAGCAGTATTCCTTTTCTGACTGTTCATTTTTTGTTTCGGCGGGTGGCTTTTATGGGAGCGACGAGATGCACCATTGCTAGTACATCTGACTGCCTTTGTGGCGCGGTGGGAGTGCATACGACTGCTACGCAAGAGGTCGTGGGTTCGATTCCCACCCAGGTAAAACTTTGTGTGATGAGCACGATGGTTTATTCTGTGTCTGGGTGTTATTTATCTATAATATGTAGGTATTTAGAAATATATAAGTATGTTTATCAGTTATCTAGATCCCATAACACAAACTCATATTTAGCTTACTTTGGGCGCCATCTAGCGATGTGTGAAAAGTGTCCTACAATATTTAAATATTTATTTATTTATCTTCATCGTCAGAAGAAGACATGTCGTCGTGTCAAAATCAGTCTAAAATGCGAAAAATAGTCCTGAATGCGCGACTGCGTCGCGTCCGCGCCCCGTCTCTTCTGTATAATTTAAAAGTCGCGTCTGTGTCTTGTCTCCGTCCTGTCCGCTACCCGTCTGCGTCTTACGTCTCTTCTGTCTGTCCCGCGCCTTAGGTTTACGAAGTTTGGTCTATCAGGCATCTGCGTCGCACTATTGGACACTACTAGGATCTTGATCTTCTATATATAGAGGCCTCTAAGGTTGTTTTTATTTAACAGTTTCTGTTCACACATGTGTTACAAAGGAGAAGCAGATAGGAAAAAACACGCACATAATTTAATGAATTACGGTTTTATTACTAAAAAAATTACGTTACGCTGATCATTTTATTACATTTTTAATGTTTAGAAGCACTCGTGGCCCCACTGGTTCCCCCCACTACAGAGCACTGGTTAAAAGATCATCAAATCACATTGTTGAACTTCGTAAATCACCAGGTTGCTAGCTCGTTCAATAGAAAACATTCTAAACGTGGAGGCTCTTTAATATTAATTAATAAAAACTTAAAATTTAAAGAACGTAAGGATTTAGTAGCCCTCTCCATTGAGCGAGTTATTGAGATTGCCAGTATTGAGTTTGAGCATTTCATCTTGTTAAGCGTATACAGTCCCCCTGATGCTTCTTACATTAAATTTGAAGAAAAGCTTGAAGAAGCACTGTTCAAATGCCAATGTTCTAAGAAATCTATAATAGTTTGTGGAGATTTTAATGTTGATATATTAGATACATCATTAACTCCATCAGAGAGAAATAAAATGAAAAATTTATTTAAATCCTTTAATCTGCATAGTACATTCTTAGAACCCACTCGTATTACAGCCACCAGTGCAAAATGTATTGATAATATTTTTACTGATATTAAACCTATAGATAAAGGTATTGTGGATCCTGTGGAGTCAGATCATCGTGGCCAATGGATAAAATTTCCTAAAAGTAGTAACAAAGTCAGCAAAAAACAAATTAAATATGTACCAATTAACCAAAGTCGTTTGAATAATTTTAAAGAAAATGTATTAAAGAGATTACCATATCTACCTAACTTCACTTGTGTAGACCAGTCATATAAACACTTATTTAATTTGATTAATGATGAGTTTGGCAAAGTTTTTACCTCAAAAACTCTACAGATTGGTGGTCGTGCTGTTTTCAGTGACTGGGCAACACCAGGTATCTTTAAAAGTAGAAATAAATTATTTGAATTATATTCAGAAAAATCATATAATTTTAGGCAAACCTTTCAGGAATATGTTAAAAATTATTCAAAGATATTTAAACAAACGTGTCATCTTGCTAAGTCAAACTTCATTAAAAATAAAATTTCTAATTCTGTAAATAAAATAAAAATGACTTGGAACATCATTAACTCTGAATGCGGTAGATCTTTAGTGACTGAAAGGGATTTCCACTTAAAAGTAAATGGTTGCCATGTTACAGGGGACCTGGAAGTGGCTACGGAGTTTGAACACTTTTTCAAAAATATACCTATTTTGACAACAAAATCTCTCCAAGCATCTTCCAGTTCCGCTGAACTTTTATTAGAAGAATCTGTTCTTTGTTGCAGGGATGCATTTGTATTCACAGATATTTGTGCTCAGGACATTGTAAAAACATTTAAATGTATCGAAATTAAGAAAACCGCGGACATTTGGGGGTTATCGGTCAAAACTGCATCATGTATAATTGAGGTAATTGCGCCCCATCTAGCAACTGTGTTTAATGACTGTGTTTCTAGTGGTACATTTCCTGATTTAATGAAACACAGCAAAGTCATTCCCTTGTTCAAGGCTGGCAGCGCTACAGAGCCGTCTAATTTCCGACCAGTGTCAGTGCTGCCAACTTTGAGCAAAGTATTTGAAAAAATAATCTTGAATCAAATGCTATCCCATTTTAATAGTCATAAAATACTCCATGCGAATCAATTTGGGTTTACGAAAGGGCGCTCAACTTCCGATGCTGGTGTTGAGTTATTAAAATGTATTCATGAAGCATGGGAAGACAAGCACGATGCATTAGGTATATTTTGCGATCTATCAAAGGCTTTTGATTGCGTTCAACATGAAACGCTGTGCAAAAAATTACACCACTATGGAATAAGAGGCAAAGCTCTCGACCTTCTGTCTTCATATTTGAACAATAGAATACAGAGGGTCGATATTAATGGTACACGTTCTGTAGGATCCATGGTTACAATGGGTGTGCCGCAAGGCTCGATACTTGGGCCATTCTTGTTCCTCATTTATATTAATGATTTACCATTTTATGTAGGGGACAGGAATAGGATTGTTTTGTTTGCAGATGACACCTCATTAATTTTTAAAATTAAAAGACAATTAGATAACTATGACGATGTAAACAATGCAATTGCAAGAGTAGTTCATTGGTTCAGCTCAAATAATCTTTGCCTTAATGAAAATAAAACTAAATGTATAAAATTTACTCTACCAAATGTAAAACAAGTTGCGGCCAATGTTCAACTGAATGGACAAGTGTTAGAGTTTGTAGAATCAACTGTGTTCCTAGGTATAACTATTGATGCCAATTTGCAGTGGGGCCCACACATAGAAAAGACAGCCTCTAGATTAAGTTCGGCTGCATACGCTGTAAAAAAGATCAGGACTCTAACAGATGTGGATACGGCTAGAATGGTTTACTTCAGCTATTTTCATAGTATTATGTCTTACGGTATTCTCCTTTGGGGGAGTGCTGCAGATTTAAATATTATTTTTGTTCTACAAAAGCGGGCTGTACGCGCTATTTATAATTTGGGCCCCAGAGTTTCTCTCCGAGAAAAATTCAAAGAAGTGAATATTCTAACCGTACCATCACAATACATTTTTGCCAATCTTATGTATGTCCAGAAAAATCTATCACAGTTTTCTAAACTCTGTGATAAACATAATATAAACACTAGAAATAAAAATAATCTTTCAGTCCACCACAGTCGACTACATAAGATTGGCGATTCTTTCCAGGGTAACTGTATACGCTTTTACAACAAGCTTCCCTGTGACCTGAGAAATTTACCTTTAAATAAATTTAAAAAGTTTATTAAAAACAAGCTTTGTGAAAAAGGTTTTTACTCCGTTACAGACTATTTGCAGGACAGGGACGCCTGGAAATGATCTGCTGGCAAAATGAAATAATATTAAATTGTAAATAGGCCATCAAAAAAAAAGCCTTCCTAAGTTTCTTGCCGGTTCTTCTCAGGTGGGCCGCGTTCCGAACCGGTGGTCGCTTTAAATATTTTAAATAGTGTATGACATTTTGTAAGCGCCGTTAAAATGGTCTATGCAAAATAAAGATATTTTTATTTTATTTATTTTTATTTTACTAACTCAGTGTTCTGTAAACGGTCACTGCGTTAAGCAACATTCACTATAGGTGGTCATTGGATGGGTGAACACTTTGTAGAATTGACATTTGCGAGCAATTCCGTGCTTCGGAAGCATAGACAACCCATCTGTGTTCGGAAGGCACGTTACGCCATTGGTCCCGGTTGCCAGTAAAATGCCAGTCGTTAAGCCTGGTTGAAGGCCTTAGGGTGGCTTGAAAAGTTTTTACAGCAGGTTGCCACAGCCTGTGCTTGTCCATTTCAAACGGTAATAAGCTAACCACCTGTTACATGGGACAAAAATGCATACGGTGAAATGCGGGCGTATAGTATGCCTCTGCCTAGCCCTTCGGGGATAAAGGCGTGACAATATGTATGTATGTGTGTATGTTTTAATGTTTAAATTTGTTCCGTTGGTTGTAATCTGGAAGTCGTTGAAAGTTGAAGACATTATCGGGTGGGAAAAAAAAAGTAGTCACAACCTGCGCCCGTTTATTTCAAATCGGTAATAAGCTAAATGAATACGTGGAATATAATACAAATGGTGTAGTGTTAGCGTTAAGTAAGCGTTTGCCTACCCCTTCGGGGACAAGGCGTGACTATATGACATGTATGTATGTTAATGTATGCAACGAGGCAGACGGCAGTCCTTTCCAACAAAGCTATGGAATATTAAAAGCCATTAATAGCTGTTCCTAGCAGGTACAAAAAATTTAACCCCATGCTTCAAATCAAGAGAGTATCTTAATGTATGGATTTTCAAATCTGATATTAATTCATTAAATAGTATTATTGTCTCTGATATTGGAAACAGAAACCGTAATTTGGCACCAATAAATAAATATTGTGGGGACACTTTTCACGCAGCGCCTTTAAGCGCTAGCTAAACTTTAAGCTTGGGCTATGGGATCTAGACAACTGATAAACATACGTATATACATACTTCTAACATATTATACATAGGAAACACCCAACCTCGTGGATCATACTAATATTTATTCCAACCCGGGAATCGAACCCGGGACCTCAGCGTGGCAGTCCCACTCTACCACTTACGCCATCAATCTTCACATATTTTTTTTAGATTTGACGCATTTTTATCTGTGTCTTCACGAGTTATTCGTAAGTCGGCCACTTAATGTCGTTATTGACTGTTTGACAAAGATTTATTTTTAATCAGTCGAGAACATTAAAGTGCAATATTTCATCATATTGCTTTTATGTAAGAGTTCCGGGGAAGACAAGCGCAATCAATCATTTTTTATTTTATTTTTACCTTTGATTTTGTATGTAGGAATATTCGTAAAGTGGTTCTTTAAGTTTAGTGGCATAACCTCATAAAAGACAACTATATTTTACAATATTTTACTAGATGACTATCATTTAATTTGATTGACAAGCGCTCGTGATCCCGCGGGCTTAGTGTCCTGTAAACGATCACTGCGTTATGCTACTTTCACCATGGCTGGTCCTCGTATGGATGACCACTTTGTGGCATTTACATTTGCGAGCGTTTCCGTGGTTTGGCACGTTAAGCTGTTGGTCTCAGTTGTCAGTAACATGGCAGTCGTCAAGCCCGACTGAAGGCCTTCAAAATTTTCAACAGCTGGTCGCCACAACCTGCACTTGTCCATTTCAACACGGCAATGGGCTCACCTCCTGTTACGTGGAACAAAAGTACAACCGGTGAAATGTGGGCGTTACCTTTGGAAAATGTGGCCTCTGCCTACCCCTTTGGGGATAAAGGCGTGACAATATGTCTATATGTCTTATGACTATCATTTTAATAAATTAAACTGTTAAACGGCTGTGTATATCAGTAACACAGAACTCTGTTACATGACGTTACTACATGATACACTGAAATGATTACAGTCAGTTAGCTTCGCATTACCACATACATAATGCATAGCACTAAGCTGCAACTACGCATTGTAGTGACAAGTAAAACGCTTAGGTTAAATGTGCAAGTGCTCTTATAATATGCAAAGTGGTTTGTGTCTTGTCCCAAGTATTTGTTTTTGAAGTGAAACTTCTTTATCGACGTATGTGAGAAATTTTACAGCTGTAAAAAAAGTCGTCAAGTTTTTGGGTTACGCGTCATGTGGTTTTGAAGTGAAACTTCTTTATCGACGTATGCGCAAGCCTTATCTACCCAATTTCCGTGAAGTTGTAAATAGTAGAAATAATATATGTCGTAAAGAAGTTTCACTTTTTATCTGTGTACTCTGGCACACACATATTTTTATTTATGAAATAAACTTACGATTAGTTGCTTTTTTTTCTAAGTATAAAAGAGTATTTGACTGGTCTTTTGGTCTAGTGGCCAGTTTCTTGTCTTCAATTTCCACCGAAGACAAATTTCTTTGTGTGATGAACACGCTGATCTGTTCCGTGTATAAGTGTTAATTATCTATAACATGCATGTATTACTTAAGTATTTATATGAGATGCCTAAAAGTAACATTAGTTTAATTAGGAGACTCAAAATATTAAAACATTACCCTCGCTAGAGCAGTCGGGTAAAACAGATGGCGAACTAATATTAATATAAACTTCAATGTGTCCTATAAATATGACTGCGTATGACTGCCATGCTGAACTCCCTGGTTCGATTCTCGGTCCGGAACGTTGCCTATTTATATAGTTAGTTGATGCCCCCGGGTCCGCCCGCGTAATGAAGATAAAAAAAATATCTACGCGTTCACAGTCTGCTATATGTACATGCATATATGCGCACCCTATAGCTGCGTCGCATAACGGTGTCGTAAGTCTAGAGATTTTATCTCATCTAAAAATATGCGTACCGCGCTAAAAGAAGTTTTCACTTGAATAAAAAAAAAATGGTATCTCATAACAGCCATGTTTGATCACGTAGCTCAAAAAAAATCCGTAACTAGTAAAATATGTAGCAGAATCAATACTGTTTGTTCCAATTAAAACTTCTTTTTTTTATACTACCACATGGCAAACAAGCTTACGGCCCACCTGGTGTTTAGTGGTTACTTTCGCCTAAAGACACTTGTAATATTAAGGTTAACACTGCAAGTGCGTTGCCATCCTGGGGCCCAAGATGATATGCCTTTTTCATGCCCAGTAATTACACTGGCTACCTTTCCCTTCAATCCGAAACACAGCGGACTGCTTCACGGCAGAAATAAGAAAGTCGGTGGTACCTACCCAGACGACCCTACATATGGGTCTACCACCAAGTACACTCTTGTCTTTGGCGTAAAGAAGTTGACAATCAATACACACAGATGGACATGAAATTATGTATTATGTATGAACATTGTTTGTAGTACCGTCGCCGCCACCGGTAATGACGGCTATTACCAACATTACCGTAACTACGTAATGTTGCCCGGTAATGATACACTTACTGTCAATTAATTATGGACGACTTTCCAGCAATTTTGAAACCACAAAGAAAGTTCTTGTCTTTTTGCAGTACTGTCCGTATCAAATATAAAACTCATTAAAATATTTATTAATTATCTTAATATTAACATTAAATATAACCTAAAAAATGTGATACACAACTAAAATATATTATTAAAAGAGGTCCCTTTAGGCAAGGTTCCGAAGATACTGGCAGCGTTCCCCCTTTGAATAGCTAGACTAATTCTTTGTCCGAGGTAGCTGCCAGATCTTCGGTAAACTCATAAAACTAACTAATCTCTTTTCGATATATCACTGACGGGGTAGTCTAAGAAGACAAGATCGCTAGGGTTCGCGGAAGATCCATGCATTCTTATTTAGCTTCTTGTAGATTCATTGATAGTTGTCGAGTACTTTTGACCATTCGGTTTTTGAGCAATCTGCTCACGTGGTCTTTGTTTGTCGGTCTACCCTAACTCCTTTTACCTCCTACATAATAAATATTCTTCGTTAATCGTTCCTGACTCATTCGTTGGACGTGTATAACAAACTGACACCCTTATACAGTTTAATGTTGACACTTTCATTCAAATCCGCTATATTGCGTTTGATTTCGTTACGTATTCGTTCCACCAACGTTACGATACACAATTTAACAAGTGATCGCTTCTTCTCAGGATTCAATTTGCTTACATTAAATTTGAATATTGTATTAAATCTAAATACAATAATTTCATAATGTCGAACAATTGCAGAGGCACGTTTTTTCATACTATGCGCTCACATCTCACCACTAGTATTTAGTCCCACTTAATAGATGCATTTCGCTCATTAGGCATTCAACTTGGCTTAATGACTACCATGCAACTGGCAGCCGAGTCCAACAGCTTAACGTGTCTTCTGATGCACCAAATGGAAATACCACAAATGTTCACTGCTTTTTGTATTCTATGGTCGCCATTCCGACAGATACATCGGGGACATGGCGTCCCCGATGATTGACACTTGTCTTGATGGAGTGTTGTTTGTGGGGCATCTCACAAAGTAAAAATAGGTACATTATTTTTACTGTCCAGTGATGTGATCCAGAAAAAAATATATATTCTTCTTCTTTCATCTCAATACCAATCGTAGCGGAACATGGTTAACACATTGATTGGTAATAGCACACTGACCAACTTAAGGTAACTGTAATAAAAAAAATAGGTTACTAATTTAAAACAAGTCGGTGGAATTGCATCGTTTCGCATACCGATAGTACGTCACGTCCGTTTAGAGTAAGACGCGCCCACGGTACGTGACACGCCGATAATTATTGCGATCATGGACATTGATCGTTCATGTTACCACGAATTCTCGCGATAATTTGACTTTACTGTTCTAGCCACTGAACTACCCGAACTGTACTGAAACCAGTTGAAATTCTTCACTATACCTATACCTATATAAGTAGCTCAATGAATGACTCTGGTTATACCATTAAAAACTATTAAAATATAGTGAAGTATTTCAACTTGTTTCGGTACGTTTTAGGTAGTTTAGTGGCTAGAATATTGCTCTGGTTAGGTAAAGGTCACGGGTTCAATCCCCGTCCTAAAAACATCTTATTTTACTTTATTAATACTATGAAGTTGGCATACTAATTGCTTTAAAATATTCATTTTTTTAAACAGATCCTTTTTAAATTCAAGTTGTTTTCTTGTTAGCGGGGAAGTTATTTTGTAAAGACTGTATTCAGTTCTTACGGCTCTCTTTTCTAGCAGGAAATTAACGATTAAATTACCAAACACGTGGGAGTTTCCATGTACTACATCACTGGTGAAGTAAATGGCGTGTACAGAGCACAACTTACTGAAAACGACTCAATAAATGGTAAAACGAGTGCCCAAAAACATAATTATAGTTGGTTACATATTTTACATGAAATAAAAAAAAAGTACTTATACGTGAGCTCTATTTATGTTATAGATTTCCCTAAACGTCTACAGGGTGGGGGTTCTCCAAAAGGTGCTTTATGTTTATCAGCATGACTGTTACACCTTTGATGTTGCAAAAATCCAAAGCGTGATCACTTTCGATCCAATTCACTTTTGACACATTAGTGGTTTAATATAGTAAAGAAACCTCATTTGGGTGTTACTGCACTTGCTGTGCAGATTGTGCTAGAAAGTACAGGCATGTCGGTATTGTCGGGATAATGAAGCGTAGTCATCGATGCATGAGGATGAATTCTGTTTATCTATCAATCACGCCTTATCGCCGAAGCGGTGGCAAAGGCAATACGCTTACATTTTACCGTGTGCGTTCCTGTCCCACGTAATAGGTAGTGAGCCCATTGCCGAGTTGAAATAGACAGACGCATATTGTGGCTACCTGATGTTGAAATTTTTCAAGCCGACTTCCAAGTTTATGGCAACCGGGACCAATGACTTAACGTGCCTTCAGAAGCACGGTGAATTCTGTACATTAAATAAACTGTTAAAAGACTAATACTGAAATCAAATATGATATTTATACAAATTGTTCACCGTACACATCTTTCCGGGCCTCCGTAGGAGAGTAATTGCAAGGAATGTAATTACTCTCCTACGGAGTAAAAAGAATGAGCTACATAGGAATAGTGGCATTCTTAGACATGCTAGGAGAGTACCAAAGAGGATCCCGACCATCGAAGTGAGGGCACAGGGTGCTACAATAATTAGCGCTTGTATGATGACTATTGTTTAGGTTTACCAGTCACGCCTACCCCGAAGGGGTGACACAGGCATATTATACACTCACTTTTCATCGTGTGCATTTCTGTCCCATGTGATAAGTTTGATGTCTATTGTGAAATCATAAAGGTTGTTGTTAGAATGGCTAGATAAACTTGGAGAAACTTTATTTTGAGCACCTCCTCGAGGTGACGAAGACGCATACGAAGTGACGAGCATCAGATAGCCAGATCCTTAATGTTGTTTAATATTCTAGAGAACAAAAGCACCCTCTGAATTAAATTCGTATTAACAATTCAATGCATTCTTTAACCCCATTAAATCCAGTAATAAATGATCTCGATATCTGACTTAAACCCCTCAAAGCATTATGAGGAGTTCTTAAGTTCATTAAGGGGTTCCTTTCAAATATGCTATGCTTAAACTGTCCCCGTCAATGGACTGAGATGTACACCCCCCTAAATTATAACAATTAAAGACTGTTTGATAAGTAGAAATAGCAATTTGGAGATGTTTTCAACATTTTAATGGTAACTAAGGGAAACTCCCAAGTGTCTTTTGAATAAATTCACTGCACAATTTCTAGATAGATCGACAATTTCGATGTCAACGTCATTATTCAGCTATTTTATTCATATAAAAATTGTGGGACACTTTTCACACAGCGCCATCTAGCCCAAAGTAAGCGAATATTAGCTTGTGTTATGGGATCTAGATAACTGATAAACATACTTATATATTCCTAAATACATACATATTATAGATAAATAACACCCAGACACAGAATAAATCATCGTGCTCATCACACAAAGTTTTATCCTGGGTGGGAATCGAACCCACGACCTCTTGCGTAGCAGTCGGATGCACTCCCACTGCGCCACAGAGGCAGATAGGTAAAAATAATATACAATCAAATAAGAAACGTGTAACTGGGAATAAAGCTAGAATGCTAATGATGATAATGAAATATTCACTTAAACTTGGAAAATTATTGCAACGAATATTATCTCAACCTATTTATTTCTACTTGGAAACACAGAGTAAGAACTATAAGTATTGTTTAGAATGGTAAATAAAATAAATAAATAAATATCCATCACGCCTTATCCCCGAAAGGGTGGCAGAGGCATATTATATGCCCACTTTTCACCGTATGGACTCCTGTCCTACGTAATAGGCGGTGAGCAAATTGCCGTGTTGAAATAGACAGACGGTTATGGCTACCTGCTGTTGAAATTTTGCAAGCCGCCCATAAGGCCTTCAACAATCTTAACGACTGCCATTTTACTGGCAACCGGGACCAACGGCTTAACGTGCCTTCCGAAGCACGGAAACGCTTGCAAATGTAAATGCCACAAAGTGGTCACCCATCCGAGGACCAGCCATAGTGAAAGTTGCGTAACACAGTGATCGTTTAGAGAACACGAGCGCTATTTAGAATGTAGGTACTTTTTATAGGCCTATTATACTAAAGCTTTTAATACATACATGCATACCTTCATATTAATACGCCTGTTTCCCATAGGGGTAGGCAGAGACTATGATTTTCACTTGCTACGATCCTGACATACAACTTTTGCTTCTTCTACTTTCATGAGTGTTTTCATACACGCTCGCCGGTTAAGGGTACTCTTGACCTGGCCTTTTTCCAAAAGATATTTGATTTGATTGACGTACGTACGCCGAGGTCGACCCCTACCAGTTTGCCCATTCACTCTCGCCACATAAATCTGCTTCGTCAGTCTATTTACATCCATCCTCTCCACGTGTCCGAAACATTTAAGCATCCCTTTTTCTATCTTAGTCACTACATCTTCAGTCACACCGCAATGTTCCCTTATCGCGCTGTTCCTTTTTAAAGCTTCTAATATCATCATCGGGAGTAAGTAACAGAATTAATTGAATAGTAATATAAATGGGGTAAAAGGCGAATAATTTAATTCAACACAACAGAATATTTAATTATACCATTGCGAACATTTAGAAAGTAAATTTGATGGAATTGTCGCATCTTGAGTGAAGGTGACTGATTAAGAACTTTAAAGTGCCTTATTGTAATACCTCTACATAAAGGCACTTCAGACACTGTATGAAATGTACTAATGGAAAAGTATTTCCGAAGCAGGCGTACGTACTGGGTTGGTAGGTGAGAATCTTTACTGACGAAGTGGAATATAAAAACTGCTAAAAGTCAAACCATAGCTGCATTTAGTAGTCATTAATAGCGAACTCCAAATCTAAGTAGACTTTGAAAATAAATAGGAACACTCTTAGATGAAGAGTTAACTTAAAAAACAGTGTCATAAAACTTACCAACGGCTGAGAAAATGCTCTCAGTCTCATTCGGACGTCTAATTGTAGGAGAGAATTAGAAAGTCAAGTTTTCGTAGAAGATGAACATTCAGATATAATATTAATAAAAAATCCGCAAACATAAATTTTACATAATATTTGTCTTTTTTATACAAACTTAAACTGTTAGCGAAACGCTATATACAAATCTATTTAAAAAAACGTTCATGTTAATTACGGGAATTCAAAAGGTGATACATTTCCTTCGCGGGGGAAAGATTTGAAGGAAAAATCCTTACTGATAGGGAACCAACTACCCAACTAAGCTAACTACGAGTATCTAGTACTTATTAACACATGACCGATCCGCAGTCATTCAATTTTGGTGCTAGGATTCCTTACAGAAATGAATATTAAACAAATCTTTTTCTTTTACAGACTGGAGCACCAGATTACCCAATGGATCTTACTTTGTCACCTCCCTTGATGCTCTGACTCTTCACAATGGAGAGACGCGAAGAGCTTCACCGTCACGGGTGCAGCATAGCTAAACAGACCATCCTCACCACCCACCCTAGTGGTCTTCAGACCAGAGTATCAGTCGAATTGGCCAACTTCGACGCTCTATGCCTTCATTCCGAGTGCAAAAGTAATTCAAAAAGACCATGGGATGGAAGTCCTTTTTTGGCTCGACGTGGCCTCATGGGCGGAGTGTCGACACATACCACTCCAGTACTGGGTCGAAGAAGCGACATGGTTAATGAGGGGAGGTTGTCCCAGCAGTGTACTCCTGTTATGAGGAGACGCGAGGTTCTGGACAGCCCTGGAGGATCTCCTTTGTTGTCGCGGAGGTCTGATGTGGAAGAAGAAGACTATTTAGGTGTGGACAATAGTGTCATCAGTGGCTGGTTGAAGTTTCGAGACAACAAAAGGGTAAGTCATTTTATGTAACATTCTCCAACATGCCAACTTTTTGGTGTTAACGTAATGATATAACCCAAAGATAAATATTTTGTATTCTTTATCCTGAGCCTCCTCTTTATCTGAAAGAGATGGAGAAGATGATGTTGATATTGAATTTTAAGTTTATATTTCTGAAATATATACTCTGGACTACGGTATCCATACTAATAATTATTATAGACGAGATGGTGTGTTTGTTTATGTGTTTGTCGGTTTTTCGAATCAAAAGGAATCAATGGCGTCACATATGTGACTAGTTTTTAGTTCTGGAGAATAACACAGACAACTTTTACCACAGGAAATATATCTTATATCTAGGGGAAGAGAAATTCACGAAAAAAATATTATTATGAGTGCGATGGCTAAAAAAGATCATTAATTCAGTGATTAGGCGTTAGCATTTTAGAAACTCAACGACTATTTAACTTTGTTTTGTTAAATTACTTTTCATAACCCCTAAGCTAAGATCGCCGTAAGCATCCTTTAACATAAAAGCTACTTAATCTTATTACCCATCTTTATTACATAAAGAAATTAAGTTTCTCATTACAAGGGCTTGGGTTTTATGAAATATTTAAAAATTACGAACTCCCTGGCAGATTATTTTTAAACGGATAGGAAGACTTGCATTATATTTTAGTATTCTGGATACAAGAAATGAGTTATGAAAGCAATTTTGGTGTAAGTAAAGAAAATGTGCTGCAGTTGGTATTTTACGAGAATACAAATAACAAATACTAGAGCTCTATCGACTTTTTTTCTGATAGTTTCATCATTTATTGTGGTTTACTTTTGGTCATGTGCTGAGAAATACTGTAAACCTCCTTATCTCATTGTTAAGATGCTGCTTTTTATATTGAGATAATTGTCACAGCTTGAGAACTTCTGGAAGATTTTTTTTTTCTGAAATGTCGATTAATTTATTCCAATTTCACGAGATTCCAGTATGCAATTTTTTTGTAGTGGAAATTCTCATATTTACTGGGATTTAATCTACCAATGCTAAAAGTTCTGGGCCAGTCGTTGGAATAATAAGTCCAGGGTTCAGACAAATTACAGTATGCTCTTATAATGGCATGTATCGTTTACTCAGAGCCATGCTAGAAGCAATTTATAATATGTCTCCAGTAAAATTATTAACTAATATTAAAACTTTGTATTGAAGGTGTAAGCATTAAGCATGTGAGACGAGTGTGTATTTCAGTCGCGGCACCGGCGCGACTTGCCTCAAGCACAAAATGCTTGTACCTATTACTTTGATGTGAACTAGTGCAGCACCGCTTCATCCTGTCGATAAACTTGATACAGCGTCTTTTATACGTCACATAATCTTGGAGAAGAATAGTTTGTAGAAGTGTTATATTAATACTTGGGTTAATAAAATGACTCATTTTCTGTAATTTAAGCAACTACTAGTAATCTACGACAAGTCATGACCCATTACAATTGTATTTTCAAAAATTTCTACTTAAGTATATTTTATCTGATTTCTTTGCCTTACATCGGACTTTATTTTTTAACATAGGTAGTTGGAAACTACTGTCTTCTCAACCCAGTGAGAAAGCAATTTAGTCTCTTATCAAATGCAGAGATAGTTGAAAATCTAGAGATGAAGTTGACGTAATCTAGGTTGAATTACTAAATTATTTTTATTTTAAGCTAATTTTGAGAGATATTTTCAAAAAAAGAGGTTTCGTATTTATAGCGTATATAGAGTGGGATTTTGAAATGGAATACTGAAGCAGTACCTTACATAAGAAAATACAGGCACAATCAGTAAAAAAGGTGCCAAGTTAACGAAAAATGTGTTTTTTAATGCCGTCAACACCATTTTGGTTTTAAAAGGGTTTTTATGGAGCCAACTGAGGTTTGAGTACTACAAAAAATATAGGAAATATGCTGCTAATTGATCCTATTTCAAAAGAATCATACAATTAATAAGGAGCCCACACAAAGTGTGTAATAGTACTAAAACACTTATACGCCAGGTTTATAAAGGGTCGGCAGCAAGAGTGCTGTACCTCGGGTGTTGCAAACGTCCATAGGCTACGCCCACTTTCCATCAGCTGGGCCGTATGCTTGTCTGCCACCTCAGTAGTATAAAAAAGCCTATACACACATATTTTTTAACGGCCGGTACTACAGACATCCCTATATACCGCAAGGTGAGCCCTTACCCCATTTGCGAAGGGCTCTTACCAGTCCTTGCTCCAATACCTACGAACCACGCCGCGTCGCTGTAGCTAAACTTGTTCACTACGCCTCACAACCTGCGATAAAGTATTTAGCCGTTTTTTAGATCTGATTTTTTATTACAGTTTGTCTGGAATACAGTTAATTCAGGCTGCGTATTATTCAAATAGGGGAAATGGATATGAATTGAATAATATATGTTTGTTGTTTATCAGTTACGCCTTATCCCCAAAGGGTTGAGGAGGCATATTGTAAGCCAAATTTTCACAGTGTTTTCCTGTCCCACGTATTAGGTGGTAAGCCTTGAAGTAAACAGACCCAGGTTGTGGCTACCTGCTGTTGAAACCCTAAAGCAACCCATAAGGTTTTCAACTTGGTTTAACGACTGCCATGTTAATGGCAACCGGGACTAACGACTTAACATGCCCTAAGCACGGAAACGCTCGCAAATTTAATGCCACAAAATGTTCACCCAGAACACTGAATCATTTGGGCCATGAGCGCTTTAATATTACAATGTATGTAGTAAAATAATAGTTTAAATCACTTAACGAATGTGAGATATTTGGACTATATTCCAGTAGATGATAAGCATATATAAAGCTAAAATCTGTAGACCAGACAAGGTGATTTCGTCTGGTGGGCCTCGGCTCATTCTTTAGCTCGAAAAGCCGATGACGACCGAAGCCGGCATAACGCGATTCAAAATTCTTTGTTTTTAATTATGTACCGCACATAATGAAGTACAATCAAATGAGTAACCACACATTTTAAATAATCCTAAAGGGGCCCAACAAGCTACGCCACGAGTGAAATCACGGCGCCTGAACTAGTTCTCAGTAAGTATACCCACTTATAGTCAAAATGACGCCAGTGAAAAACGAATTGACAGTGGCCTAATGCCTTCACGCTTATTTGTAGAAGGCAAGAAACTAGTGGCTATCCCATGTGTTTATTTAGTCGTGTTTGTTTTATATATTACGACATGAAAATGTTTAGGTTCCGTTCGTTTGAAAGGAATTCTGTCCACTACATAAGAGTGACTCGTCTGCCTTGCACGTGTTGTTGGGATCTGAAAAGAGTTGAATCCTCATTATTTTATCATTTTCAAACTTAAAATTTTAATAAGTTTTTAAAGTAGACAATAGATATAAAATTGAAATTCAATGCAATGTCAGAATCAATCAACGATTTCAGTGCACCATTCAAATTTACCTACTTTCACGGTACCGTGAAAACCAAAGCGGGTAACTGGTAAAGTAAAAATCATAAAAAATAATAAATGAATTAACTAACCAGTCTGCTTGTGACCCCGGCTGGTGCAACTCAGTCAAAACGTCAACCTAATTCGAGGTAAATAAGCATGATCGCGTTAATACCTGTTTTGTATACTAATTTTAATACTTACGCGTTGTAAGTATAAAAGTAAGTAATAAATGAATTAATATTAAAATATCGAGTAAAATGAGACGAAGTATTTAAAATGGAGTATTACGTATATAGACCCACGATGCGAGATTTTATTTCAGCGTTGATTCACTGGAACAATTTGTACTATTTTGTCCGGGACTTTTCTGACATTAACACACTGAGTGGTCCCTGTGAATTATCGCCACAGATTTACTAAGGTTGGGACAAATGCCGGGACAATTTAGATCATCGTTGGCAAGGACATGTCCTGCGGAACAACATAATTCACGGACACCCTCAATAAACAATGCTATTGGCGTTCATCAGTGTGATGTTTTGTTGTTAACTTAATTGGGTATGATCATGAAAGGAATTTATGAAGGTTTTTGTTACAGTGCTGGTAAGCTAACATTGTACAGTATTTTAATCCCTAGGTAATAAAGAAATAATTTGTGTTCACCTTCACACGTTACATCTGGAACGCTCTCACAAAATAAGGTCTGATAGGGGTTTCAATCCGCGTACGCTTAGATTGTGGAATGAATTCCCTGCCTGGGTTTTCCCAAAAGTCTACTGTATGGGGTTAAACAAAAGGGGTCTTAGGTCCGTATTCCAGAAAGTTTCTCATTTTGCCTTATAAAATCTACTCTCAAGTGTTTCTTGAGCGTTGATCGACCCTTAGAATGTTTTTAGTAAGCGCAAACTATTGGCCATTGACTAACCAAGGATCTGTAGTGACAGACTCTCAATTCGCCAATGGGAGCGATCACAGTACTTCCACAATTTAACACCTGATTGCATTAATTTCGGTCTCATTATTTGTTATTAACAAATAATTATGTTGAATTAATATTTACTAGTAATTTGATCATCAGTAATCGATATTTTTTTATTATTTTATTAAAGAA
Organism: Thumatha senex; assembly: GCA_948477245.1. Lineage (NCBI taxonomy): Eukaryota > Metazoa > Arthropoda > Insecta > Lepidoptera > Erebidae > Thumatha > Thumatha senex. The sequence goes on along the minus strand of OX419740.1, from coordinate 1,328,583 downwards.
CAATGCACAAAAACAAATAGTGATCTCATTCTCCAGTTGAGATATCTAAAATACATGAGACCGAAGAGCTGGCAGCTACCTCGGACAAAGAAGTAGTCTAGCAATTCAAAGGAGAAACGCTGCCAGTATCTTCGGAACCTAGCCTAAAGGGACTCCCTTTAATAATATATTTTAACTATTAAGATACTATAAATAAGATATATATATATAATATTTTATATATTAGGATATTATAAATAAATAAATATCCATCACGCCTTATCCCCGAAGGGGTGGCAGAGGCATATTATATGCCCACTTTTCACCGTGTGGATTCCTGTCCCACGTAATAGGTGGTGAGCCCATTGCCGTGTTGAAATAGACAGACGCAGATTGTGGCTACCTGCTGTTGAAATTTTTTAAGCCGCCTATAAGGCCTTCAACCAGGCTTAACGACTGCCATTTTACTGGCAACCGGGACCAACGGCTTAACGTGCCTTCCGAAGCACGGAAACGCTCGCAAATGTAAGTGCCACAAAGTGGTCACCCATCCGAGGACCAGCCATAGTGAAAGTTGCGTACCTCAGTGATCGTTTACCGAACACTGAGACCGCGGGACCACGAGCGTGTCAAGATATTATACTTTTTAGTATTAGATTTTTAGTTTTAGTTCCTTTGTTCTAGATATAATTATTTATATGTATCGATGTTAATGTATACGATAATTATATTTAAATTACACTCTAAAATACTCAAGATGAATGGTTATTGAAAATAATTATAACATGCCTACGCTGTCATAGTACGAGTAGGTGTGCATCTATTGCAGGTAGTTACATTTCTAGCCGATTTTACTTCTGAGAAAGATTTTTAGTTCGGCTAACATAACAATAGGAAAATTCTTTAAGGAAAAATCTTAATCTGACGTCAAAGTTTCAATTAAGTTGAGGGTCTTATGTCCTCATACGTCACGTTTGTCCCCAAAATACCGTAAATAAGTCCCAAATAGTTGTATTTGTTGATAGAAATATCTCCTCGTAGTCAATCCGTTGGCACACATCGGCAGGCAATCTATCACAAAAGAGCTTAACAAACGCTAACAAATTGTCTGCGAGATTGCCGATATTAGGCTATCTGCCGGGGCCGAGTCTCTATAACAATCCTGACGAAATAGAATCGAAATCGTCGCTCAATAGAAAGCCACCGCTACAATTTTGAAAGCTTTTCGTAGTATACTGTTACAATCGTACTCCAATAGAATTCTATCGGTCGGCCGATAGAATTCTAATGACACGTACCGCGCCAGTGGCCGCTAGTTTTAATAGGCTACTAACATTTTGACAGCTAAATACAGCAATTCTGAGTCTATTCTACGGCTTGTCAATAGTAGAATCGGTCCCCAGGCATGATGAATATAACACACAGTGTACTCTATATAAATTGTGACATCGTGGTAGCTGAGCATCTCCTTAAAGGCAACCGTGACTGATTGATCGATTAACAAACAACACAAATCGCTGACCGGAATTTTTTTAGAAATTTGATTCTTATGATGTAGACCTCCTCCGAAAAAAAAATTGTGTGTACCAGAGTACACAGGTAAGGTTTTTTTTTGATATAAATTTTTTCTCATACATCGATAAAGAAGTTTCACTTCAAAACAGCATGGCGCGTAACAGAAATACCTGACAGTTATTCTCAACGTCGATAAAGAAGTCAATAAAGTCATTTAGTTTTAGTCTCTACTGTGATAAGATATAGGATATGTGAAAGATAAGGATATAGTTGTTAATTTATACTGTTGATTGATGGCACTTGGTGGAACTTGCTACAAATTTTCAATAATAACACTTGTACTATTCCACAACATTTACTTGATAAACCTAACTGGTTTCGCCTCACGGCATTATAAAAGGCCATTTTTTTTTAACTTGTGGAAATCCTTATGGATGCTATGCCGGAATCTTACCGACTAAAACCACACGGTGCCCTTCCATCTGTCTATGGCCAGGAGTCCCGGGTAAGCCCTTCGGGAGGATAGCCCCAGGGCTCCCAGCAGAAGCATACATAATAGCATATAACTGCGGTTGGTCCATGACTACGTGTCTATATATCAGTTTCAGTAGGTGTCCTATCCTACGCTAAATCAAAGTTCGTTGCTGTATGTTAAGTTCTATACATATAAGCCTCTAGAAATTATCACATAAAATATAACAGAGATATGGCAGAGAGAGAGATATATAAATTAATAATAAAATTTATTTTATACAAATTGTTTTCGCGGTTTTACTCGTTTGGAATAGAAAAGCATAAGGGGTCAGGGATAAGATACCTACCTTTCTAACAGTGAAAAGCATTTTCGATATCGGTACAGTAGATCCTAAGGTTACCGCATACAACCTCTCAAACTCACATCACAATTCAAGACTTCACAAGCTTTACTTCTTTATTATTTTTTTATACCATTGAGGTGGCAGACAAGCATACGACCTTTCTGATGGAAAGTGGTCACGGCGTAGCCTATGGACGTTTTCAAACCAAAGGTGCAGCACTCGCGCTGCCGACCCTTTATAAACCTTCTAAGAGCCCTTTTGAAGAACCCCATACTGTAGACGTTCGGGAAAACCCGGGCAAGGAGTTCATTCCACAATCTAAGCGTTAATGTTAAGTTATTGTTTTATTTAATGTTCCTGTTCCACTGCCACTGTTCCAAAAATCTCGAAACAAAAGTCCACCTGATTCGACAATGTATATACTCGTAGCTAACACAGAATCCGGCCTAACGAAGCAGCACAACATCAGGACGAATTTTTATTCAAAGCGACTGCAAATAATGAGAATAAAAGCGAATGGAATGAAATTAAATTGTCCCGACGTTCGTATAAATGTTCCTTATTAGCGATATTTATGAAGAGTCATTACGCGGTCTCACACTGAGGGATTATTTCAATAATTCAGCGCCCAAACCGGATAATTTAACTACGAAATGGTATAAAGTTTAGGAGTAAGCAGCTTTTTCGTTACAGACATGAAATATATTTTAGTTCCTGAAGAATCTAATATTTTGAATAATATATAAATCAGTACAGCTGCTCGCCACAACCTGCGCTTGTCCATTTCAACACGGCAAAAAGGGTTAACCACCTGATACGTGGGACAAAAATGCATCAGTGAGACGTGGGCGTAAAGTATGCCTCTGCCTATCCCTTCGGGGATAAATACGTGACAATATGTATGTATGTATATATAAATCAGTAATTGCAATTCAAAACTACAATATATAGTTAAATATATTAACTATAAAAATAAATATATTAACTATATATTGTAGTTTTGAACACTAGATCACAGAAATGAACATTTGAACAACATTTTGTTATGAAATAGTTCTCTACATTTGTAAATATTGCTTTAAATTGTGTATTTATTTATTTATTTATAGTTAACTACAACGGTTAAAACCAATTACAATATTTAACTTAGACTAGACATATTCACAACTAAGTAGGTATAGAAGATATTCTTGGGTATTCATTCTCACAAAACACCATGCACACCTTAACCAAATCGCTCCATTTATCAGCAAACAATTTTTGTAGTATTCGTAATTCTGAATCGATTATCTGCTAGTACAAGGGATGCTAACAATTTTTTCCTCTGTTCTAATCTACTTGCACAGTGACAAATTAGTTAACAAACCCTTGAGGGAAAGTTTACATAACCTAAGAACGTTCGCAACTTCAACATATTCGTTGCATATCTTGTAAAATGTAAGTTTTCTTTAGAAGAACTTCGTACTGGGGCAGTACAGGAAAATCATGTTTCGTACTAAACAACAAACTGTTGTAATTTTCTTGTAATTTTCAATATCCATACACCTACCTATAAATCTCTTTGAAGATTATACGTACCTCTTTGAAAACTGAACCTTATGGGGCCTTACATACCTAAACAGAGATTCGTTTGATTACTTATAACTCTTATCATATTGATTTAATTGGGTTCGCTTGTGAAGGATATTTATCATGGGGCTGAACTATCAGTAAAACAAAATAAAAATAACTTTATTTGTATAAAAATGAAATCTACATTTACATTTACTGCCAGGTTCACAAAGCTATAGGTAGAGCCAGAGAAAGAACCTGGTAATATAACTCATGACCACTCTTTACGCCAGTAATTACATTAGTTTTATTTACTTTATTAGTAGAATAGTAAGGAGAGAAAAGTAACAATTTCTCATACTGCAGTAGACACAGTGTGTGATGGAGATTATTAAATAATTGATTTGCAGCCTACATCAGCGCGAGTTCTAGGTACTGATGGTAACTTTATCGTACGTAAACATTCTCTTTGATCCAACCTCTCTCTTTTGTCAAATCTGTAATGTAACACGGTTTTTCATTGTGCAACAATAATTAGGCAATTGTATTCCGGTTTTGTTCAAAATGGATTGGATTCCGGAGATTTTGGCCACTGACATCTCTTGGCAAAAAATACCCAAAAGGACATGTGCACCATATCTAGAGCCTTGAGCAACGATGGTTATAAGCGCCAAACCAGGCTGAAGTTCGGGAGTATCTGATTACCTGGTGCAGTCTCGCAGATCGATGTAAAAGAGTACTATGTGGTTTTGGTTGAAACAGGGCTGTCATACCTACATTACTGTTGGTTACGGTGAAAGTACACCTCTCACATTAAATTTATCCGAGTGTTACCAGTCAAGGAAGAAACTTTACCGTGTTCTATAAAACGTTATGTAGTGAGAAAACGTTATTGTTATGTATACAAAAGAGGAAACCTCTCGTCCATTGGGCCGTCGCCGATGCGTAGCGTATTTTTACCTCACCTTGGTAAATGTTCCGGCGCGTGGAATCGTAGGAATTTTTCATTGAACGGAACAAGGTCCTCGTCTTAAATGATTCTTAACTTTGTCCTGTGTAAAACCTTAGATTGCTTTGTGTCTTTGTGTGGGAGATTAGAGAACATGTAATGTTATTCTTTTGTAGTTGTATGTTGTATATAAAAGCTTAGAGCCCTTAGTGAAATATTACGTTTTTATACAAAAAACACATGTGAATTTATCGACGAACTGATTGGCAGGTTTATATGACACGGATATTTATGTGGAAGAGCTTACTATTACAGGAATATTAGCAACTATTATGTTCCTAATTTGGAGTGGAGGGTAGCTTCTATACCAGTTGATAGCTTCTATACCAATGTGTTGTCGGGCGAAGAGAATAAACGTAGTCTTTACACAATCATTTACTTAGTCAATCAATTACAAAATGTTTTTTATAACGATTTACTTTGTATAATAATATCACGATCATTCACCGAATATGTTCTGCTGCTCTCACGTCAATGCCCGGAGTTGTGTCAGTGTCAACCCTCTGACACACTTTCTTTTAAATGTAGTCGTCAAGTAGACATAATTTATGTACCGTCTTAAAACAGTATTGTTAACAAAAATTATGGATGTATTATGTATAATATGACTATTAGAAACAGTAATAAGAGGTGTTATTTTTGGGTACATTCGGGTACTTATTTGTGTTCCGGAATTTTAGTCAAAACATATATACATACATACATACATATTGTCACGCCTTTATCCCCGAAGGGGTAGGCAGAGGCATATTAAACGCTCACATTTCACCGTACGCATTTATGTCCCACGTAACACGTGGTGAGCCCATTGCCGTGTTGAAGTGGACAGCCGCAGGCTGCATCGACTTGCTGTTGAAAATTTTTTAAGCCGCCCATAAGGCCTTCAACTTGGCTTAACGACTGCCATTTTATTTGCAACCGGGACCAACGGCTTAACGTGCCTTCCGAAGCACGGAACTGAGGTGGGTCTAAATGGCCGAATAAATTTACTAAAATGTGTATATTTTAGATGTTAAATTTGAAAGACATTTTGAACCCGTTGCCTTTTTAGTGAGGTGGTAACAAAAAGGCTAAAAGGTCTTATGTGCTAGACACTAATTAGCACTACCAATTAAAGTCCTGGTAGTCTCGGACTATTCAGAACCTAGTCAGAACCAATAACAGAAACCATCGAATGCTTTACCATTATATTATTTTTTTGGAATACAATCTTTACTAATATTATAGAAGCCAAGGGCGTACGTTTGTGCTTCTATCACATCGTAAGGAATCAAGCGATTATTAGTTCTGGGTCTGAAGTGTTATCATTCACATAATTCTTCTACTACTTATTCTACCTTTTAATTTGACACGAATTTGATGTTTTGTATTCTTTATTCTTCAAAATTTTTTCTTCAGTTTCATTTCATGTTCTAAGCCCTAATTCCCAAATTAGAGTTATCGCTTCGCATAGCCAACATTGCATATCCTCCACATTTCTTAAACTATTTTCAGAAGTGTCACAACGTTTCTTCCTCCAGTTCTGTACCTTTGTACATCTCTTACAACAAACAAACTTGTCTTCTATTCAACACAGTGACATGAATAGACGTCGCCTTTGAAACGCAAAACCGCAACCCACATCAAAACATAGAATTAATGTAACACAACAATAGCGCGAATCTTTCCGAATGCATCAAACGGTCCGAATCGCTTCATTTTCATTCGAGTTTTCTGACCTGAACACAAGCTCGAGCAGTTATGCAAAACTCAACCCTATAGATGTATATATAAACGTTATAGTAGTGATAAAGTGAAGGTTGTGAAGTGAACAATGACTGAATGTTGTATGACAAAGGAGCTGAAGGTCCGAACAGCGTGACTGAGCGTGACAATGGGCGGCAGTGCGGGGACATACAATCGCGGTCGTAACATAAATGTTTATCGATATCTGGAATGCGTGGATGGCGCAATAGCTGCAGAGAATAACCGATTAGTTGTTTTCAGACAAATAGCCTGAAATCCAATATAAAAGCGGCAAAGCTTTTTGTCAATTTTTTTCTTTAATTTGTGTAAAAGAGTTTAGAAAGATACTCACCTGCAGAAGTGGTACAGAAGGTACACTCGCTTCAGGTTAACGTTATGCAATCCAATCAATCAATCATAATCAATTGCTAGACGAAGGACTCTCTCACTTCTCGTCATAATACACCATCCTGCACCTGTACGGTACAACTAAAACGAGTTGACTCTGTTTCACCTAATTTACTAAGAATCGTGCAATATAAAAAAAGTAGTTATAAATTATACAATTTCCTTAAAATCTGAACATTAGGCTCTACATACCACATAATATCAAAACGAAAATATATGTTGACAAATCGAGTGCGCCAAAATACAAACTTTCATAAATTTTCACTTGAAAATGATGCTAGAAAGTTAACGATCCTAATTTAGAAATCTTTATTGATAAGATGACTTGAAACGTAATTAATTACACAACATTGTAACCATAGTGACCACAGAAAAGCCTATATTCTGTAATGTGGAAAAATCTCCACGGATTGATAGGATTTTTGCTATCAAATTTAAAGGATGTCAGAGTGACCATCTGCCCGGCACTTTCGCGTACAATGTATGAATAAACGTAAATATGTAATGTCTGAAAATAGTAAGTACCCGGATACCCAGACGTGCATGTATGAAGCCATTAATGAATGTACAGGAAGCGAAAGAAGTATGCATGGATCACGAAATTTGGCGATGTGTCCTCTCTGATTACCCAGTCAGGGATACAGCGTGAAGGTAGTTAAGTTAAATTTAAAGGATGACAGAGTCACTATCTGCCCGGCACTTTCGCGTACAATGCGAATAAACATAAGTATGTAAGTAATGTCTAAGAATAAATTTAGATGTGCTTTAAGGTTAAGGTTATTATGACTAAATACCTGTGAATTTATTTAAAGGTAAACCAAAAAAATAAGGCTAGCAAAAGTAATTGTATCCCATCCCGAAGTGACCTGCAGAGTTCGTATCACACGGCTCGATGACATTTTTGTTTGCAAAAATTACGGGCGTTCACAGTCGGCGTGATGTTTTAATAACTGTCTTTGTTAGCATAGATTGAAATAAGCCTAGCGTTAGATTAATATGACCTTTTACCTTTAATTTAATTGATTTCCTGAAAAAATTTCAATAAATATTCAATATTCAATAAATGAATGAATTTACAGCTTATATGCTCATAATTCTGAAGCAGCAACATGGAATAAAAAAGAAATTGAGAGACTTTTTCTATTATGGGATCTAGACGACTGATAAACATACTTATATATTTTTAAATACATAAATATTATACATAGGAAACACTCAAACTCCAAATCAACCATTTGTGGATCACACAAATATTTCTTCCGACCCGGAAATCGAACCCGGGACCTCATTCGCGGCAGTCGCATACACTACCACTGCGCCACCATCGCAGTCAATACTTAATCGCCTTTGTTCTGGCAGCTGACTCATTATAGTCGTTAAATTGGTGTGGCATCACCATTTTATGTTGCTAAAATGTAAATATCGTATTGCTATACACATTGACATGTTTTGACACATTTTTATTTTATTAATCCGTCACGCCTTATCCCCGAAGGAGTGGCAGAGGCATATTATATGCCCACTTTTCACTATGGGTTTTCCTGTCCCACGTAATGGTGGTGAACCCATTATTGATGCATGAGCACATTTTTGACAATCATTTTTAACTAGCGAACGCCCACTACCCGGGGCGTTCGCTAGTTAAAAATTATTGTTTTATTACCATATTTCCATGGGAACGGATCTCCGTTCCCATGGAAATATGGAATTTAGCCTAAGTTACTTCTTATATCATCAGCTATCTACCCGTGTAAGTCTTGATAAAATCTGTCGACAGTCGATCTACAAATCGTTTCAGAGATTAGCCGGACAAACAGAGAGACAGATAAAATTGATGCTTTCATGTAAGTACTGTATATAATTTCATATGGATTTATTAAAAAGCTGTTTATTTGGATTAGAAACAAACACTTCAATTTTATTTATATATAGATAAAGAAGAAAAAAGATGGTCTAATACAATGACAGGAGAAACATACATATGTCACGCCTTTATCTCCAAAGGGGTAGGCAGAGGTACACTAATACCCATATTTCATCGTATGCATTTTTGTCCCACGTAACTACTGCGGTGTTGAAATGGACAGGCGCAGGCTTTGGCGACCTTCAGTTGAAATTTTTCAAGCCTCCCATAAGTCCTTCAACCAAGCTTTACGACTGCCATTTTACTGGCAACCGGGACCTACGGCTTAATGTGCTTTCCGAAGCATGGAAACGCTCGCAAATGTAAATGCCAAAAAGTGATCACCCATCCAAGGACTAGCTATAGCAAAAGTTGATCGTTTACAGAACACTGAGTCCCCGAGAGATGTTTCTCTAAGGCATATACTGAAAACAGCAAATTTTATGATTATGTCGCTCTAAGCTCAGAATTGGTATAGGTATAGCATTCCTTAAAAGGTCATGTTTTAAAACAGAGAGCAGTGATGAAGCAAACTTAGAGGGCTATCGTGAACACTTCTCGTTGTTACGAGACTAATATTATATGTGTAATAATATGACGTCACGACATGCGTAAATAATGACGTCAAGAGGCACAACATGATGCTTACATTTCCAATATTACACTAGGGGTTGCCTGTATCCCCTATACAAGATTTATCACTGACAAGTATAATGTTACATAGTCAATTCTTAGCGGAATTTTACTTTTAACGACATGAAATACCCCTGGTACCTCCTTTTTTTGACTATGTCACTTTATTTATTTATATTTCATTTATTTTTTAATATTAATATTATTAAAATTTCAATAGAAATGTAGAATTAATATTATTATACTTTTTTCAATAGCTTATTCCAATGGAAATAAACTTTAATTAGAATATATTTGTATATATTTTTTTAAAAGCGTATTTCAACTAGCGATGAGTACATGAAGAGTGGCAGTTACTCATTAAGGGTCATTAGCTCAATAAACAGAGCATCTCCTAATTTTATTTCAATTTAGTAGACAGTAAATTAGAAAATAACAATTTACGCCATGATAACGATAAATTGAAGCGCTCGTGGCCCCGCGGTCTCAGTGTTCGGTAAACGATCACTGAGGTACGCAACTTTCACTATGGCTGGTCGTCGGATGGGTGACCACTTTGTGGCATTTACATTTGCGAGCGTTTCCGTGCTTCGGAAGGCACGTTAAGCCGTTGGTCCCGGTTGCCAGTAAAATGGCGGTCGTTAAGCCTGATTGAAGGCCTTATAGGCGGCTTAAAAATTTCAACAACAGGTAGCCACAACCTGCGTCTGTCTATTTCAACACGGCAATGGGCTCACCACCTATTACGTGGGACAGGAATCCACACGGTGAAAAGTGGGCATATAATATGCCTCTGCCACCCCTTCGGGGATAAGGCGTGATGGATATTTACGCCATGATAAACAATACTAAAATGTTTGCAAATAGCTGTAGATGGTACCAGGTACTTTCCAATTCAGCTAAATACTAGTGCTTAAACTTTAGATTTACAGTAAAGTACGTAGTTTATATTTCTTATTACTATGGAAGGAAGAACAGACTACGGATCGAGTACAACTCAAAATCCATGCTTAATTCAATAAATACCGAACTCTTGAAAATGTTAGGAGAATAACCTCAAACTTTTATACCACTTAGTTGCCAGAGTGTTCGAAAGTGGCTACCGTAGGCGTTTTGTAACACCAGAAAAGTCTGTGCCCCAGGTTTTGGGCTTCATGGGTAAATCGGAGAAGCCGGGAGTTCCACACACGTCCTCCGTCTCCTCAACGGTAGGTATGGTGCTTAAGAAGCACTCCCGGTGTAAAAACAAAAAGAAAAAAGAGGCTTAAAGTCATACTCGCGTTGCCTTCTGAAGCACGGAATCGCACGCAATGTTTTTTTTTATTATCATAAACTATCATCGATGTCAAGATTGACTTCGCGTAAGATATTGGTCGTCATCTTTGCTTTCCACCAAGCGGATAATTTTAGAGTCCGTACCCACGACTGTTACTTTAAAATCAAATCAAAAATTCTTATCACCTACTTATAATCAAACTTCATACATAATGTAATAAAAATATTTAATACAAGTCAATTATTATGTTGGCCCCAACCAACGTCAATTTGAATAAATTAAATGAAATACGACCGTTTCGGAAATTTGCCCAATATTGTGTGTGTAAGAAATTATGCAAAACTGTTTTGATTTGGTCGTATTATACTTTGGAACACGCGAGGAAAAAGATCAATATAGAAGTACTTAACGAGTGATTATGGTTCAATTGTTGTTCAATGAGGCTTTCTTTAGAAGTAATTGTCAAGTTACAAAATTATGTTCATTTTAATGATTTAATTAACGTACAAAGTGTAAGACCCGTCGAAGCTCGTCTAACTAGGTGCACTTGCCGTCCCCGCGTCTAAAGCGAAGCGTTTTGTCGTTTTTCTAGTTCTTTTGTGCCTTTTATGCCTCCATGGTATGTCCATTTTCGATTTTATTTTTTCTAAACCATCTATGGCTAGATGTATCATGGTTTAAATTTAATCAAAAAGTGTTAATTGGTTTGGGAGGAGTTCGAGGACGAGGCGAAAATCCGAATCGGGGAATAATGGAAAAATATTACTTTATATATTATTAGGGCTTGAAAATCTTAACAATCAACAATCAGTTGAAATTTTTAAGTCGCCTTACAACCTGCGTCTGTCCATTTCAACACGGCACTAAACCTATCAATGTAACAATATAAATATGGTGGGCTTATAGTATGCATGACACGTATGTATGACTGACACGGTGGCGCAGTAGTAATGTATGCGACTGCCGCCATGAGGTCCCGGGTGCGATTTCCGGGTCGTAACAAATATTTGTGTGATCCACAAATCTTGGTTTAGGAGTTTGGGTGTTTCCTAATTTGTAATATATTTTTGTATTTGTAAAAATATAAGTATGTGTATCAATTGTCTAGATCCCATACTATAAGCTTATAGCTTAGTTTGGGCTAGATGACGCTGTGTGAAAAAGACACCTACACCTTCGGAAAAAAGTTGAGATTCAATGTATTTTAGCTGATTAACTGTTAATATAACTGTTAATAAGGCTTTCTCGAAAATTACCACAGATATATTCTTTTATATCAATATATTTAAATGTATAAAACCAGTCTACAATTAATTCTAAACATATCATCTGTAGTAGTAAGTTCCTACAAGTGAGTATTTCATGGGTTCCGAGCGACGAGTGCTATTGTCATTGTGTACTGGACAGGCGGATTGATGACAGCGATTTGATATTGTCTCGGGTGGGGATGTTTCGTCACAGCTATTGAAGTAAATGATTGAACTGAAGACGCTCAATGATTCGGAAAATTTCGAACACAAGATGCCATTTATATTATTAATCTGACTTATTAGCTTTACCTATCACCTCATTTAACTTTTCCATAATATTTTTTTTTCTAAGTAAGATGTCTGCATGTTTTGGAAAGTAGACTTAAAAGTACTTTCTAAAAAAACTTATCCTGGGTGAAGTAAGCTAGGTGAAGCAAGCAGTAATGGGCGAAACAAGGAGCAAGCAATTAAATTGCTGTAATAAAGTGAACCACTAACTCAATGTTTACGTAAACGATCACTAAGCAACGTTTACCAAAAAAATTTGTCGAACATAAATTATATTACTCTTCCTTTTAATCTTGCAGTCTTCTTGTTGCAAACACTATCTGAACTAAGCGCCTGGAGTATACTTTCATTGGCTGACAGGAGCAGCTATGACATGACTTTTTATTTTTACTATTATTAGTAGGGACTGTCGGCTGAGCAACTAGACCTGTAATATTGCCTGCACCAGAGTCTCTTCCGTTAGTCAGCAAACACCACTTACAACTGTGTTTGTTTTTGGGCAACATATTTGATATTGCGATTTAAGATTGAACTTAAATGTTCACCGTTCATAGGCAACAAGTAGAAATTTACGAACAACACTTATCGAAAATAACATTCCATTTATTTTTTATTTAAAACATTCTCGGTCATCATCATCATCCGAGCGTCTGTCCCAGTTGCGTCTCGCGACGCCCGGGGTCCGCTTTCCTACATTTTCTCCTCCACTTCGCACGGTCGTCGGCATCCCCTGTGGTGAGACCATTGGCACGCATGTCATCCCTTACGACGTCAAGCCAGCACTTCTTGGGTCTTCCCCTCTTACCGGGACCCGGCGGGGCTGACATGGCCAGACATTTGTTACCTACGTAGCCCGGCGGTTGCCGCAAGACGTGACCATACCAACGAAGGCGACACTCTTGCAACTTGTCTGCAATGTCACGGACGTGAAGGCTGCCGCGGATGCGAGAGTTCCTCACGCGGTCCATCCGCGTGACTCCACACATCCACCGCAGCATCTTCATTTCCGTGACACGCAGCTCCTGCTTGTGTCGCTCCAATATCGGCCACGTCTCACTGCCATGTAAAAGGACAGGTCTAATAATGGTTTTGTAGACCTGTCCCTTCAACCGGATCGGCATTTTAGGGTCACAAATGACACCGGTCATCTCCCGCCATTTGGCCCACGCGGCAGCAATGCGTGACTTGACATCGCAATCGATGTCACTGGACGTGTGAAAAACAGATCCCAAGTATTTAACCTGGTCCGTGCGCTCGACCAAATCACCGCCTATGCGGACGGATGTGGGATCTGTCGAGTTTAGTGCCAAGTACTCGGTTAAAACATTCTCGGTATTGGAGTGTAACTAAGCGAAAATTTACTACATCATAAAAATATGCTTGAATACCTCACTATAATTGATAAATTTTTAAAGCAATTATTTGCTAAATTTTGCTAAATAAAAATTTATGAAAAACCTCACTATAATATTTGACACACGATTCTCGGACATGGCAAATAAGTCATTATTATCACACTTGTGACTACTATTCTCGCACATGGCAAATAAGTCATTATTATCACACTTGTGACTACTACAAATAAAAGAATAAATTAGAACTACAATAAAAGCAAACTCTGACTAATAAATAACATGTCTACCGACCAAGAAGAATCCCCAGGGGTCGGCGCTTGGCAGGTATACTGCCGAACACCTATGAATCTTCGATGATCGTTTTAGTTTCCGGCCGACGAACGGTTTATGTTGCTGAATTCCGGTGCCCAGTTGTTGGTATACCTTTTTAAATGAGTATATTTTTATTACGCTTCTATAATATTACTAAATGACGCTTACGGCTCCATTTTGAGTTCCTATATATTTTGTGTTCTCTCTTCGGGATTAAAATAACCTATTTTAATGAGAACATTATTAAGCTTTATGACCTTCATGCGCCGGTTCGGACATTCAAAGTAAAACATTTACCATCTCCTTGGCTTACAGCCGACATAAAAAAATTACTGTCCCAAAAAGCAGCTGCCAAATGTAGATACAAAATTAGGCCTACGGCTATTAACAAGGAGAAATACATTTCGATACGAAATCTCTGCAGTAAGGTGTGTAGAAAAGCACAACGCCAATATATTTATAAATCGGTCCAGAACGGAGACCCTGCCAGAGTGTGGAAATTTCTCAGAACATTAGGGGTTGGAAAGCAGCGTCAGAATCTGATGTCAAACTCTCTTAATATTGATTCGCTTAACTATCATTTCACATTTACGTCTAAATTAGATCAGTCTAACAGAGACAATACATTGCAGTTTCTTTCATCGCTTCCAATACCTGATCATTCACCGTTCAATTTTGATCAATTATCTGCGTGTGATGTTAAAAAGAGTGTTATGTCGATAGGATCCAATGCGGTTGGCAGTGACAACATTAGCCGTAAGATGGTGGAACCCGTCATTGATGAAATTATCCCCATTATTTGTCACATTATTAACCATTCCCTAAACTGCGCTGAGTTTCAGAAAGCCTGGAAACATGCGGAAATTATTCCTCTACCTAAAAAATCCAACATTACATCCTTTTCTGAATATCGTCCCATTTCCATATTACCGTTCTTATCCAAAGTCCTAGAACGACTCGTACACTCTCAACTTCATGCATACCTCAATAGAAACGATCTCCTAAATCCTTTGCAATCAGGCTTTCGACCAGGACACAGTACGACTAGCGCATTGACCAAGGTCACTGACGATATCCGTCTAGGGATGGAAAGCGGGAATCTTACGGTGCTTACATTGCTGGATTTCAGCAATGCTTTTAATACTGTGGATTTTCGTATCCTGCTAGGTATATTACGCTCTATTAACATATCTCCATTAGTGATTGATTGGTTTCATAGTTACCTTTTTGGACGCTGACAGCGTGTTCGCGTTGAGGATTCCTTTTCTACATGGTGTAGTACTTCTGTCGGCGTACCACAGGGTGGCGTGCTATCTCCCATGCTGTTCACAATTTTTATTAATTCTATCTCTAGGTATTTAATTTCTTCTTACCACCTTTATGCAGATGATCTTTAAATTTACAATCACGCTCCATTGGCTGAATTGTCGACAGCATTTACAATCATTAATACAGACTTGGCGTACATCCGTCAGTGGAGCAAACAATATGGCTTAGAGGTCAATCCCTCTAAGACTCAAGTTATTGTGGTGGATAACTCGCGAATGTTAGGTCATATTCAATGGACAATTCTTCCGGATATAAATTTTGATGGAGTCACCCTGCAAATTAGCCATGAAGTAAAGGATTTAGGTATCTTAATTGACAGCTCACTGTCTTGGCGTCCCCAAATGAGGAAAGTCAGCCGTAAGATATTTGCTTCTGCAGATTCTCTTCGAAGATTACGCAACTTCCTTCCAACAGCCACCAAAAGGGCGCTTGCAGAAACCCTTCTTCTTCCTGTGCTCGACTATGCTGATGTCAGCTATCTCGATATCACTGAGGAGCAGCTAGACAAACTTGAGCGCCTTCAAAATTTTTGCATTAGATTTATATTTGGGCTACGCAAATATGATCACGTATCACAATTTCGCAAAACGCTTAAGTGGCTCCCGATTCGTTTTCGACGGAATGCTCATATTCTCTTTTTGCTTTACAGCACCCTTTTCAATTCTTCTTCTCCCATTTATTTGAAAGAACGTTTTATGTTCCTTAATGACACACATTTGAGATTCTTAAGGTCATCAGAGACTCTGGAATTAAAAGTTCCTAAACATTCCACATCGTTTTACGATAAATCCTTCGCTGTACAGGCTGTACAATTGTGGAATGAACTACCACTAAATATAAGGCTTGCGCAATCACTGAATGCTTTTAAGAAACTTGTTAAAGAGCACTACTTGTCATTGTAGTATTTTTTATGAATGTAAATATTGTAAATAGTGTGTTTATACCTATATATGTATATATATATATATATATATATATATGTGTGTGTGTGTATGTATGTATATATTGTATGTATTTATGTATGTGTGATGATGACTTGGAACGTTTTAAGTAAAATTATTACATTTATTAGTTATTTATGTTCCATTTAAATTTAAAACACTAATTGCTACCCATTTCCCAAGTGATCCTTGACAATATTCTCCATCCAAAGGTTGTATGTAAGAGATTGCTCTTTAGCGATAAGGCCGCCCTTTGTACATTTATAAGACTGTTATCTCTTAACATGAGTGTTTGTTATTGATGTGCAATAAAGTTTATTCTATTCTATTCAATTCTATTCTATTCTAAAAGCAGCCTATATTTTTGGACATAGAAGCTCTAAAATTTAAAAATCATGTCAATGAAAAACAAGCAAATCTTTGGTTTTGTTTTTTCACACAACTTACAAAACAGTACCCTTCTAAATTACTGTGTCATGACAAACTTATAGAATCTGCTGTTGGCTGCCAGAAGGGTGACCCGCTAGGGCCGGTTATTTTTAGTTTAGCTATTTATCCAATTATTAGACGACTAAATTCGAAATTTAATGTCTGGTATCTTGATGATGGTACTCTTGGAGGTGACATCGATACAGTTTTGGAAGACTTGCAGCTTAATACGTGAATTTGGTAAAATTGGTTAATATTTAAATTTTTCAAAATGTGAATTATTTATCACGGACAAAACAGACCGACAGACTGTTATAAAGAAGTTTAAAGATTATATTCCCGATTTCAAAATTATGAACAAATGTACACTTAACCTCCTGGGATCACCAATTTTTGACAAATCATTTCCTTCGTTTTTAGATGAAAAAATTCTTAATTATCAGGATACCAAAGAGCGGCTTTTCAAAATTAATATACATTCCTCTTTTACTATAATACGTTATTGTTCTTTTGGTCCAAAATTAACATACTATCTACGATCTTGCCCTTTTTGGAAACACAACCAACTTTTAGAAAATATTGATGAAATTATCCGGAATACTCTAATTGATATTTTGATTGTAAATTTAGATGACAGAGCTTGGTTTCAAGCGTCCTTACCTATTCGGTTGGGTGGTATTGGTGTTCGCAAAATCTCCCATATTAGCTTACCGGCATTCTTGTCGTCTTCTTCTTTATTATTATATTCTTCTTTATTCTTTACTATTCTTGTTTCAAAAGTGCTGGCCGTTTTTTGCGACATGCTAGTATAAATGACATCATCTGTCGCGCCCTTTCTACCGCCGGCATACCAGCAGTCCTTGAACCCAAGGGCTTGGTGCGAGACGATGGGAAGAGACCTGACGGGATGTCATTGGTGCCTTGGAAGATGGGAAGGCCTCTTGTGTGGGATGCCACATGTGTAGACACCCTGGCACCTTCGCATATTCCTTCGCATATACTGCTAGCTGTGCGGGAGCTGCTGCTGCGTCCGCTGAGGCACTCAAACGGCGCAAATACACAAATCTTGCAGGAAATTATGTATTTGAGCCGTTTGCGGTCGAAACTCTTGGTCCGTGGGGTCCTACTACAAAGCTTCTTTTCAGAGCTCATGATCAGAAAGCTTTCTTGTACTTGGGTCAAAGGCTCAGCTACAATTCAATGTGGCAATGCTGCCAGCATTCTGGGTACGGTTGTGGCTGACAGCGATGTGGAAGAATTTTTTGATGCCTAAATATTTCTTTTATTTTTTATTTTTGATATAAGTATGTAAATATTCCTTACCTTCCTTTTGTAATATGTCAAAACAGTAGTGAAGCAAGTGTCTAAAGAAAGTACAGATGTAAAATTGACATATTATGGGTGAGTGAACACGCAACTGGAAAAAAAGATACGTATTCTTGGGGCTATGTGTTATATCGGTAAGTTTGTTAACTGTGTGAGAGTAGTTATTGTAAAGCTAATGAAATAATATGACACTAAGTTAGTATTACTAAGAAATAGTTTACTCTCAATTTAACTTGTAACTAATGTTTTACAATTAAGGATTTATTGACTACTTTTTATTGTTTCGGTGATTTAGAGGGATTATTAGAAAAAGACGTGGTGCATTTAGTAAATATTTGTTTCTACTGTAATTATAATAGTTTGGATGGACAAACCTTTACATTTTAAATATTTTCCGTTGTGACAATCTAAATTAAATAAATTGTCCATTTCAACACGACAATGGGACACTCATACGGTGAAATGTGGAGGCGCTTAGAATGCCTCTACCACCCTCTCGGGGATAAAGGCGTGAATATTAATACTTACTGTAACAACCAAAGCACAATAGTAATGTTCTGTAAATGTAAATTGTCTAATGGCAGTTGCAGATTTAATAATATCGGTGGAACTTTATCGGCAGTATCTAAATCAAGAAAATCTCAGGTATTGGAAGTTAGTTTGGCAAGTTTTGATGCAGGAGTGCTGTAGTTATTGGAGAATAATGAACAATAAATGCTGCAGTGCACGTGCGATGTGTTTGTGATATCATAGATAAATGGCGATTGTGCTGGTACCATTGTTTTTTGCGAATACCTACTATTACTGTATTTACAAGGACAAAGTGTCATATCGAAACAGAAAAAAAGTGTATGTAACAGAGTACACAGGTAAGAAGTTAAACATATTGACGAATTTTTTTTTACACCTATGCAATTTCTCTCATACGTCGATAAAGAAGTTTAACTTATGATAAAGAAGTTTCACTTCAAAACCACATAACGTATATTTTTTTACAGCTATAATGTCTCTCAACGTCAATAAAGAAGTTTCACAGCCGTAGTGGTTGTGCAGCATCACAAGAGGGGTGACTGTGGAATACCTGTATCTATTGCAGCTTTAACATTTCTTACGGAGAGCACCCGAATTCGTGAGGAACAAATAATGTCGTTAAGCTAGACCAAATCTCTGAACGATAAAATGGGGATTACTGGCACTATTAGGGGTGCTTAAAACTGAAAAAATGAAGAGCAAAGTAAGGAAGACATGATAACGAACTCCGAAACGAAATAGTAATTAAATCGACATCATAACGTTTCTCATTAGGAAAGTGTAATACGTTCATTCATTTGAAAAGCAACCTTAGCTTTTTTATGATGTTGGTTTAATTATATTATTTTAGTTATGGATTAATAGATTTTAAAGGTTGAATTAAAATTTTATTGTTTAAAAAATATACAGTAATTAGAAAGCGGAATAAAAAAAATATGAAATCACAAGAAAGACACAAAATAATTTTTGTACGCTTATTGGAACCCGGCTATGCCTAATAAATACTGTTATCCTGTCATGAAGTCTACTGAACTCTTCAACTTCATACAGGTCTTAAAAAGGGAATGTCAGAAATATAAATAACCTATGAATATGAGCAGGAGATAATACAAATGAAACTAAACCCAGCTGGCACCAGTCAAAAAGTCGAATAAAAAGGTAACGGATGGCGCGAGTGTGGGAATCAAACCGCATTGTGAAACGCGGGATAATTCAACGCCCTATACATTTACATTTATATGAAGAAGTTGCTTCCAAAGTTGTGGAAATTGTTTTTACAATTTGTGGCAGCGGAGAGGTAAGGTGCAAGACATGGCTGTGACAACAGATGATAACATGGCGGATAGATATGATAAAATTTTAGATTAAAAGACTAGCTTTTCCTCGTATTTAATAGACGCAGGGATAGGTAGGGTAGGGTAGGCAATCTAAATACATAATGATACTGTAACATCATGCTCATAATTCATAAAAGGCTGTCTTTTTCAATTTTTGCTTTTATATTCTAGGCTAGTTCTTTAAAGTCTAGTGTAATATGTCTAGTCTAGTATAAATATTATAATTCTTCAAGTAACTTGTATTATTCTCTCCAGCATTACAGTTATTTTTATGTTTACATACTACTGTTACTTCATTTCAGTTCAGTGCGTTACAAGTACTGATATTTTCCTTTCATTTATTGTTTCACATAAAAGTAATGGCAAGCTTTTTACTTGCTATTTCTAGTCTTGCTATTGTATTAAAAATTTCATTTCAGCCGCTAGACGCTAACTGCTGGGGTTAGGCATCCCTTAAAAATCGCCACAATATTAGGTTCCGTACTGACATATTTACACATCCTTGGCTATATTTTACTTCCTCATAAAAAATCAGGGTTGTCACGTACAACACTTTTCGTCAAATTTTACCCTAATGGAATTCAAATAAGATCTTGAACAAAGGGTGAGCATCACATTGACTGTGCCTTATCGCGAAGCAATAAGTGTTTGAACATTGGGGTGAATGTGTTAACTATGAAAAATGTTACATTTAATGGAAATAAAATAGTTGGGTGGGGATTGGATCAAACATTGGAAATTGGATCGGAAACGATTTTAAAAGTCGCGGTGCTATCAAAACCAGTGCAGGATGAATTGTTTATTTAATACATTACGAGGCAGTGTGTTTCTGAAAAGATAAGTGTACACACAGTGGTTTGCGACAAACTAGCTACCTACTAAGGGTCATTTTAACATTCAGCGACAGCTGGCGTGTTGTCTACCTAAGGAAAACGGTAGATAGGGTAGCCAAGATGAGAAATCAAGGTAGGAATAGCCTCCGGCAGTCACCCCATTAGGCAACTTTGAGGAGGCACAACCAATAACTCATACTAAAAATACGAATGCAATGTGTTGTTTGATAACCTTTCACGTTTAAAAGCTGACACATTTTAATAACTTTTTCGGTTACAGAAAAATATAAATTACTTGCAAATATCGCGAAAAAAGTTTATTCTAATTTCTTTTTCGTTCAAAAAATTTGTTTAATCGCCAATAAAGTATTAAAGTACGTTTAAAATATAACAAATGCCAATGTTACTATAATTAAATCTCTACTTATCTTCTAATAAGTTTACTGCTTAACGATTTCGGAAGCAATAACTTATTATTTATTAAATAAGCTCATGCAGATGCCACCACATGCCACCTACTCTAGATTAAATCAGCACGTCCAGTAGTGGGCGATAGAAAAAAACTAATAACAGACCCCACACTAGTCATTATCGACCCCAAAGTTGGGGGACAAAAATAATTTAAGTCCCCCACTGACGGATAGTGGAAATAATCGACCGTCTTGATTGAAAATTACTACATTTTAATAATATCACTCAGTACTATATGTTCACGAGAGGGTGGGTAGTTAGAGTATGTATTGTCCTTAAAACGTGTGTGCTTATTAGAGCTATTGAAATGCAATCATGTAGAATTTTTATATAAAAGTATCGCACGTGTCAAATTGTTCTCTAGTGCCTGAATGAAAACGACTAGACTAACGGTTTAATAAGCGACCAAGAGTATATTAATAAAGCAATAAGAGTATCACTTGACGCCTCTAAGGGTGACAATTGATGGCGATGGTTGCAGTTTCGCAGATGCCAGCCTGCTGATATGAATAGCAGCCTAAATACCAGCCTGCTGATATGAAGTATAATTGGACTGGAAGTTTGTTACTCAATTGATTCGGCTGTTTAAAATACAAATTGGAAGAACATTTAAAAGTATCTTGCGGAGAAACGTAGCTAGTCTACCCAGATAAATACAATTTAATTGTCTGTTTGTTATTACAAATTAACAGCTTTTCACATAATTCATATGATTGTCTATACGGTACTTACATAGATTCTTTATGTCTGTTTGTTTCGACTAATCTCTGAAACGGCTTTACCGATTTTAACGGAACTTTCACTTGCAAATAGCTTTTTTTTTAGAATTTATTCCCGTTATCTCACGAGGACGGCCATTAAATCTTCGGGGCCACAATCTAGAAATAAAATGTAGCAGGAAATTGAAGCTCGAATTCGGCTTTTCGGGTATGACCGGGTCTAACACTTGTATAATGATGATAAATGGTTAGAAACAGAAGTATTATATACCTCTACAATTTTATTAGATAAATAAAGGCGTGATTATATAGCTATCATTTATGTTAACCGTCATGCATGTTCGTAATGTTTCTTTTTAATTCTTTTATTCAATGATCAAGAAAATCCTCAACATTTTTACAACGACGTTTACCTTGGGAGAAGTTATTGTGTTTCTCAATTAGTACATAATCTAAAACTCGTCTTTATGTAATGTATATGGGCCATTGTAAACATTGCGACTTAGGAATACAACTGACGACAGCAAATTTCAATTTGGTAAAACCGCGCTTCAGCGGTGGGATTAAAACGCCCATGTCTGGTGCCATTCACGTCAAAAGTTTGGATGTGGTATACGAAATTGTTTTGTCATACGTAAAAAAATCAGTAAGTTAAAAAGTTTACTTCAATTATATACTTGAGAAGAATGTCGAAAATGAAAAGGCGAACGAACTTTCTCGAAGTTTTAGGTTCTGTCGCGATGTACAGAAGTTACACTCGAATTCTGTATATAAATAATTTAAACTCGATGAGACGTGCTTATCCAAAGTGAAGTTCCTGACGGATAAAAAAAACAGCTTTGTAAAAACTAACATTATTTAGTAGTAATTACACGAAGACAGATGTCTATTTTCCGAAGAGTTGGATCGGAAAAATACCAGCATATTTCGTTTGTTGCTTTTTTCGACATAGTAGGTGGTTTTTTTTATCCCACTGAGGTGGAAGATATGCCTACGTGGTGGAGCCTATTGCCGTGGCTTGTAAGAAATATTAATATTAGACAAATGCTGCCCTTGCCAACCAGATTGATGACAACCAATAAACTACTAAATTTCCACAGAAAACGCACTAAACAATGTCATAACTTTAGAAACAATAACTATTTAGAAATTAAATAAAAGACGTAAAGGGGTGGATTAATTCGTCAGTTTCGAGTAGGTCTCGGTGGTGTAGTTGGTAAACGCGTCTGGTGCGTTTAACCCGAAGACGCTGGTTCGAGTCCAGCTCGGGACTGAATAAATTGTTCACTTTAAAATTTTTATTGAGAAGGATTGTCAGTTCAAAGGCACTGTTTAGTTCGAAAAGAATCTTTTCCATCAGAACGGTGAGAGGAGAATAAGAATTGGAATCATTAAAATACTCTTGTGAACACTTCGGTTTACTGCAGCATTAGTGGCTTTCCTATCCATCGCTAATAAAATTTTAGCTAGTATAGTAGTGTATTTTCCAAATCGAAGGTACAACGTTCTTGTGAAGTACCATTATTGCACCATGAAACGTAAGGTATGATTATTTGGCCCAGAAAGGCAGGTATCCACTGACCAGGGGTCTGTATTTATTTCTTCGTATCGATCCTGGAAAATATCTTGATGAATTACCTCTTTTAAAGCTTGAGTACGATACATTTACTTTCATTGAAGATATCGTTGGATTAAATAGGTATCGAAAATATTGCGAATCGTAGGGATAATGGATAATCAGGAATGTTGAAGATCGAGAAAAGTGGAAATGTAACACCATAAATCTCACCTTGAGCTCTGAAGCCATTCTAGTCTGAGTTGTTATAGTTTTGATTTAGTTTGCTGACTAGTGTGCGGTACCAACGATTGTTGTAGTGAGACAAAAGTTACAAGAGCGCGGTTGCAATCTCACAGCTCACTAAACTTGGGAATATGAAAGATAAATTTTGTAGTTGTCAATATCCATCTACAGGTTGATGATTTTGACGAGAGAGAAAGACAGAGAAAGAGATTGAAATAGTAGATATAAATAGAAATGTATTTTTCGTATACTCGTAAGTAAAATAATTTTAAATATTAAATCTCAGCGTTAAAGAGAAACATTAGTATAGTTGTTTGCTCTGGTATTTTTAAAATACCCCTTATTCGCACATCAATGTTTTCTCCCATCTCTTGATATGTTAATTTCTCTACTAAATAAATAATTCATTTGTTAAGGCGTATCACTCAGCATTGTTGAAAATCAGACTTTCACAATGATTGCAGCGATAATGACTCTTACTTCTATTTAAATTAGGCTCAATTTGGAAGAATTATCTATGTCATTGTAACTCAGATTTATATTGTTTGCTGTCGATGTGGCGGCTTCAAGGATTATGAATTTTCATATTTATAGCGTTACAATGAATTAGACCTAGTTGAATGATGTTTTCTAATCGAATGGAAAATCTGATATTTTAGTAAGCTCCATTCACCCCAATTTGGTTTTAAAATAAAATCTATAATAAAATAACCCTATAATTTTCGTAACTTTCTGGCCTTGCCAACATCTCTGAAGCAGACCTATTACAAGCAAATTATAGAAAGAGATAAATGGGAACATAATTTTAGCATCAAGTGATATTAAAAATGCATTTCACGTTATATGTGGTAAGCCAAGTAGAGTAATTTGAGGATTCGGTTTGCGATTCCAAATAAATACTGCAAGCAGTCTTGATGGAATACCTGTTTTGGTTCTAAATAGACATCTTAAGAAAGACATCATAATCACATATTCCGTTTAATTTATGGAACAAGTAAAAAAAATTGTCAACCCAATTCAATTCAAATCATTATCTTTTAAAGAGAATACGGAGGCAGAGAAATACTCGTATAACATACTTATACTCTTAATTTATTTTAGCAAAAGGGTGCATTCACACCGCCTACCCTTGAAAGGACGATTCATACCAAAAAAAGGAACAATTAGACCGTTACAAATGCAATTATTAGTCTACATCAACCCTTCTGTGACTGTCGGTCAGCGGGACCGAGTTCAGTGAAAAGTAAAATGCGCGCCAAATCGGCCGGAAGTCCCACCTTAGCAAGATGGCGTCGTTGGACATATTGACGGGTTGCTGGAAATGACAGTGACATAACGCGATGGTACTTACGGCTCTTACGTTCGGAAGCGAGCTAAAGAGTTGCGATCGGTTTCGGTAAAAAATGAGCTTACATTTTTGGGACATTGGTAATTCTTTGGTTTTTTTTTGTTAAGATTTGGCTGACAAAGCAACAAAGAGTAAGGGAATATATTTCCATTTTCTTGATTCCCATTAGCACCGGCACCTGTTTAACATATTTATAATAAAAGTATATTTATTTATTTTCGCTCAGAGCCATTCCAACGTGGCAATGCGGTAAGCCTTATGGGAACATTGGTTGACTTCGGTGGGGAGGAATCCTTCGACGCCTAGACAACTTCCGACCAGAGACGTCAGCACGACAGCCGAATACATTGCTACATACGCCATCGAGGTATCAAGGCACAGAGATACTTTTGAGCAACCCACATTTTTGGGAATTCAACATTTTGGGATTCAACATTATCGGCCGGAGCGAAAGTAATCTAGTATAAGCTTGTGGTATAGGATCTAGACAAATGATCAACATACTTATATATTTCTAAATACATACATATTATACATAGGAAACACCCAAACTACGAAACAAACATTTGATCCGACCTGGGGATCGAACCCAGGACCTCAACGCGGCAGTCACACACACAGGCTACCGAGGCAGTTAAAACCTTCCCGTATAAAAATTGTAAAACGACACTCAGATAATAAAAAAATATATTATTCTTTAGTTCCTTGAGTATGGATACAAACGATGGAAGTTCAACATTTACAAATTATATTTCAAACACGTGATTTATATTCTGTATTTTATGTTAGAACCTTCTTTTCACGTCTTGCTTTATTTTTAACGGAAAACAGGGTAAAAATATTCTCACTACATTTTCTTAAAGCGATTTTTATCCCGGTATTTAGTTCGCGTATTCTATTCATGCGGGGTAAATTACAAGCACTAATGCTTTTAAAGCATCTAGAAAATTATTAACTCAAGAAATGTCTACTTGTCTAGGTTATAAAACTGCATTAAAATATTACGGTAGAATAAAAACTTCTTTTAAATAAAGATTTTTGTAGTTTTTTAGCAATTTATTACATGATATTAACTTCTACTTTTTCTATTGAGATATTACTATCTCTACGGTATTTTTTATACTAATGAGATGACAAAGTGGTTACTAAGGGTCGGCAGCGCGAGTGCTGCACCTCTGGTGTTGCAAACGTCTATAAGCTACAGTGACCACTTTCCATCAGTATAGTATGCTTGTCTGCCACCTCAGTGGTATAAAAAAAGTATAGATGTGCAACACTGGTGTTACACTTGTCCTGTCGAACTTATTGCCGTGTTGAAGAGGTCAGTCAAGTTGTATACTGCGTTTAAAAATTGTCAAGCCGCTCGTAAGACCAAAATAGCGCTTAAACCCGATTTTTGTGCAAAATTAAATTTAATACAAGCGGAGTCCTGGGCGTCTTTTGGTAATGTGAATTGTACAATTACAACTTTAAGAACTGGTGTAAATAGAAAATTATGCAGGCTTACTAAACTCGAAGTGCAACAGAGACCAAGTAACTTAATTCCAAAATTAAATGGCAGGTACATTTGAAATAAAACAAATAGAGCTATTGTATGTGTATGAGTTTATTTTTTTGAAATTCTAACTTTGGTATTTGTATTAAATGCTGAATGCTGATACCGGCCTACTTCCCGTTCTATATTTTTTGTCAATAATTGTTTTTACAACCCATTTGCCACAAGTTTGCAAACATTGTCTATTCAAAGGTGAGGTCTGTAAAAAAATCCTGTTGGAACCTTGGGATATTCTTTCGAATAGTTACCCAGAGCGCCCGACGGTCGCGCTAGACAGATGAAGACCGTATGATTTAGTCAGTTCGAAATTTCCACACGTCGAAACGATGCAAATGGGATAAAGCCTCCATTTGTACATAATATATACATGCTATTATTCGCTGTACTCTAATTCATATAGGTAAACAATACTTTACAGTTTGTTTTATTGAAATAATATTATATTTATATACATCAATTATGAAGTACCTATTTTATAAATACTTGTAAATTTGAGGAGTCTATATAAGCAGTGGTTATGACCGCTAGTGTATTGATCGATGTCTGCAAATCTAACAGGTCCTGCCAACCATCACTATTTTATTGAATAAAAACATAAAAGTCTTTAGGACGTCGCTGCAAACCGTAGGTTCTCAATATACTACCGTAAAAATAAGAACAAATGAAGCGAAATGAGCTCTACTACCTTTGAAATAGAGTAAACGAGACGGTAGTACTATGGAGGTGAATAGTACATCCCCGGGAGATTAGGAGTTCCGTGATGAAACATTTATGAGGCAAACACGACAAATTGTAGAAATGCTAGAAGTGTTTAAGTAGGGAAACGTTCTGACAGGTAGATGTTTCACTTTATTGAAATTAAACTACTCTCAATAGTTTGTTCTTGACAGTTTGAAACTGCATACTTCATGAGAAGTCGGTTGTACCCATTTGGAGTAGGTACAATCAGCGTTTTATTGGCTAATTTCATTACATTGATCTTTGGAAGAAAACATTACTATTCACTTGAGCCAAGTTTTCAAAAGCAGCTTGATTCAAGTAGAGATATGATGGTAGTAGATAGTTTGTCAATTCTATTGCTAATTTGTTTTTTCTTTATTCTTTTGTAGATTATATCGCCTGGTTACTAAGACCTTTGGACCAGTTTTTTTTATGTATTAATTATTTTATGAACTTGTTGTAATATAATGCAACACTTTTGTAATAACTATCGAGATAATATGACCATTATCTACATACTTATTGTACACATGATACATTATTTTATGTTTACAAAAGATTTAGGTGTTTTTTTTTAAAAACCATAAGGTGTAAACATAAAGGGATATTTTAAATTATTAATGTTACACCTGTGCAAGGTACACGAGCAGTACGTGCTACTCGAATTGCGACGCTAATAATATAAAAGATGGTATGAT
The DNA here is from genome assembly GCA_948477245.1 of Thumatha senex. Classification (NCBI taxonomy): domain Eukaryota; kingdom Metazoa; phylum Arthropoda; class Insecta; order Lepidoptera; family Erebidae; genus Thumatha; species Thumatha senex. The sequence continues at coordinate 1,300,523 of OX419740.1, read as the reverse complement.
ATTCATTATAAATAGGCTCTCGGTATGACGTGAAGAGGGGAATACCTTTTTTACTTTGCCGCTAAAGAAATGTGAAAATATGGGTTAGAATCTTCTATGACTTTGATGTTGACTGGTTTTGTAACTATCTTTTTTATTTATTTATTTTTAATATTTACTAATATTTGTAATCTATAAACTGTAACAAGTTATCAATTTCATAGAAAAAAAAGGAATATATAAGAAATATATAACCCGAAAAATTTGTATTCTTAATTTCAGCTAGATGGCAGTGTGTAACAAATTTTATCTTATTTATTTTCACTAATAATATTTAATATATATGTATATATATATATATATATATATATATATATATATATATATATATATATATATATATATATATATATATATATATATATGTGTATTTAACATTTTTTTTAAACCATTGGTCGTATTTCGACCAAATTAAAAATTTGGCTTTGTGCACATATAGTTTTGCTGAGTTAAAGTTCGCGTTCATAAAAAGGGGAAAAAGTTGTCGCTACACGTATTTATATAGAGATTTACTACCTAACTTGTGTGAACTTGAGAATACCCAGATTCGAACAAGACATAAGCCATATTGATCAGATTAGAATTATTGACAAGGACTTCTCTCCAAGACAGTCAGATAAACCTCTTTGACTAGTTAACAGAAATCACTTTGCATACTGGGCGTACTGTTTAAAAAGGGAAAACTTTATACAACGGTTATGTTTTTATCCTATGGTTAAACTGTGTCAATGGACGTATCAATCTTGATTAGTATCTACTTAAGTAAAATGTTTGTTCTAAAAAGTTAGTGCCATCTAGTGTCGAAATGACAAAGTTCAGATTAAGTTTTGCTACTTAATCTGAACATACCTATGTGAATAGCGTTTTACTTCGCCCCACTTAAAGTACTAAGTATAAAAGTTTAGACTAAACACATTCAGTACACATTCAGATTAAATTCGTTGCGGCACACGGAACTATACAGTGACTTTTGGAAGATTTCCCTAGAGATATTTCACAAGGTTAGTCTGATTACACACTGCTGTAGCGTTTCCATCCACTACTGGTATTTAACATTCATTTAATACAAAAGTTTTATTAAAAATTTAGTAAAAAAAAAAGAAGCGCTCTTGGCCTCGCGGTATCAGTGTTCGGTAAACGATCACTGAGGTACGCAACTTTCACTATGGCTGGTCGTCGGATGGGTGACCACTTTGTGGCATTTACATTTGCGAGCGTTTCCGTGCTTCGGAAGGCACGTTAAGCCGTTGGTCCCGGTTGCCAGTAAAATGGCAGTCGTTAAGCCTGGTTGAAGGCCTTATAGGCGGCTTAAAAAATTTCAACAGCAGGTAGCCACAGCCTGCATCTGTCTATTTCAACACGGCAATGGGCTCACCACCTATTACGTGGGACAGGAATCCACACGGTGAAAAGTGGGCATATAATATGCCTCTGCCACCCCTTCGGGGATAAGGCGTGATGGATATTTATTTATTTTTATTTTTTTATAACATTCAGAATGTACGCTAGTAGAACGTTTAAAAAACGTTTTTTTTAACGTTTTTTTTTTTACGTTTTTTTTTTACGTTTTTTTTTTTTTTTTTAGAACGTTTTCATCCACTACTGGTATTTAACATTCATTTAATACAAAAAATCGAGTTCGAACTGAACTGGATATTTTTTCTTTCCGCCTTTTCCTATTTACTTGAGGACGGGTCTCCATGTGGTTCGTGGTCATTTTCGACTGTTGTCGGTTAAGCGGTCAATGTTATTCTGCGAAAAATCCTCGTTAGCGTAATTTGGACAAGCATCAGGATGTGGGTATTATGGCGTCTTTTGTCACCGGAATAGTTTGGTATGCACTTTTATTGTCTTAATGCTACTCACAAACATTTATTTATCATAAGTCCTTCGCGTTCACGCTTCTTTGTGGATCACATAGCAGTGAATGAAAATACGCACGCCTCGCCTTCTTGGTGTGAAGAGACATCAAGAATGTCTTCGAGGACAGAAACTACAGCGCAGCCTAGAGAGGTTAGGCAACGATCCCTTTAAGCAAAATTAGGAAGATCAGAGAAGTATTAAATAACAATTTTATCTGGTCTTTTCTGTATTATTTACTTCTTGTTCGAGACTACCAGGACTTTAATTGGTCGTGCTAATTAGTTTCTAGCACATAAGACCTTTTAGCCTTTTTGTTACCACCTCACTAAAAAGGCAACGGGTTTAAAATTTCTTCCAAATTTAACATCTTAAATAGACACATTTAATTTTTTAAAATTTATTCGGCCCTTTAGACCAACCCCAGTTCCGTGCTTCGGAAGGCACGTTAAGCCGTTGGTCCCGGTTGCCAATAAAATGGCAGACGTTAAGCAAAGTTGAACTTTAAAAAATTTCAACAGCAGGTCGCTGCAGCCTGCGCCTGTCCATTTCAACACGGCAATGGACTCTCCACCTTTTACGTAGGACTAAAATGCATACGATGAAATGTGGGCGTTTAATATGCCTTTGCCTACCCCTTCGGGGATAAAGGCGTGACAATATGTATGTATGTATGTTTGTATGTATAGAGACTAAGATTGAGCTACTTTTTATATTAAAGTACTCGGATACCAAGACGTGCGTGTATGAAGCGATTGATGAAAAGAAGCGAAAGAAGTATGCATGGATCGCAAAGTCTGGTGATCTGTCCTCTCTGACTACCCCGTGAAGGATACAGCGTGAAGATAGCTTAGTTTTTTTTTTACTTTTTATATCTACTTTAGAGATCAGAGTAGAGGCTTTAGATTGCATTGGAAATTGGTTATAAAACAAAAAAAATAGAGGTAAAAGATTATTAGTATAGACTCACCTTAATGTTAGTATTCCAGGTGCTTTAGTTTTACTCGCAAACTCTAAAGACTAGATTCTTTGTTTGTTTTTAAGATTTTCTACTATCTACCAAGCGAGAAATAAATTGTTGTGATTCAATTCTTTACACTTCTCAAAATATATAACATAACACGACGCCTATCTTCCATTGGGGAAAGCAGAGACTATTGACTTTCCACTTGCTGACATACAACTTTCCCTTCTTCAACTTTTAAAGGTGTTCATACATGCTCGCCGGTTCAGGGTACTCTTGACCTGACCTTTGCGTATAAGGTCTTCGATTTGTTTGACATGTGTACGCCATGCCAGTTTGTCCATTCACTCTCGCCTCCAAATCTGATTTATCAATATTTTTCTATATTACATCTACACATGAATGAACCAGCTGAGCATTCCTTTTATGTCTTAGTCTAACTACATCTTCTAATATGCCCCAAAATTCACTTATCACGTTATTCCTTACTTTGTCCATCAAAGTCATTCTAGCTACACTTTGCAGACTTCTCATTTCCGCAGCTTTAATTTCTCTTTCATGCTTTCTTGGCCACACCCAGCTGTCATACAAGCGTAGGGAGAAGCCCTTCTCTATGTACAGCCAGCCTTGGTTTTATAGACAAATTCTAATTGCTCATACAGGTATAGTTCAAAATGTATTACCAAAATGAATGTCCAATGAATTCATCCATGTAGAGTATTGCTGTAATCCACAAATCTTCCATGTTTTTAAAAAGTACGTTCATTGTTTCAAAATGGAGTACAAAGCTAGCCTAGGAATTGACTTACCTAATATAAACTAGTCAAGGTTTAATCAGATTTCGACTTTTGTTAAAGGTGTAGGAAGAATAACCAGACTTGTTGATACTAAAAAGTATGTGAAATACGAAAATTACTGTCTGGACAAGAACTAAATCAAGTATAAACAATAATCAAATCTTTATTGCCTTAAAATATGGCATCATGCATAGGTGTTAGATTTTTTGTTTTCCAATACATTCTGTCATATGTGGCATGGAAAGCTGCGGTTTAACTTGGTTTTCCATTTGAAATCTAATAAGTAAGTTTGGAATTATATTATTAAATAATTGCAACCATAACTAACTCATTCACATAATACGGAAAAAGCAAGATTTTGTTTTTCCTATTTTTCCCCGCCTTACCTAAGAGGCGACAATCCACGTCACTCTTGTGGTTTAATTGCGAGTAGTAAAACAAACGGGGGAAGCCGCGAGAGCCCATGAATCGCGTGTGTAGAGGGTAGTAAGAGCTTCGCAGACGAGCGATTCTAACACGGTTGTGGTAAGTAATTTTTACGTATTCTTTTTTTATCTTTTGAAGCAAAGATCGTCATTTTAGATGTGAAAACTTGATGAGATAAAGTTCTGGACTCCCGACACCATTACGAGACACAGCTATAGTGTGCATATATGCGTGAACCTATAGCAGACCGCGAACGCGTCTAGAATTTTTTTGATTGTTTATTAGTGGATCCAATACTGCTACTAAATATTATAATCATCATCATCATCATCTAACGTTAATTCCGGTCAACTACAGGTCTTATTAAATAATATTTTATGTAATCAATTAAAAGTCTATGAGTGTAGTTTTATTTTCATTATTATCATCCCGGTCAATTTTTGCAGTCAAATCTTCTTTTAGTGCGGTACGCATATTTTTAGATGACATAAAATCTCTGGACTCATAAATGAATTATTAATATATTTAGTTTTCGCTTCTGTCGGCACGCCCGAAGTGCAACCCAAAATGTATTAATACAATTTCTATATTATTTTGTCAATAAATTGACTAGTAAAATGTAATTGAAGTTTGAATTAATTTGTATTCGTAAAAAGTTTAAGATTATAACATAAACAACACGCTTTTATATAGTAAATTATAGTAGTAATAAACGCAAAGGTACTGTCAGTAAGTTAGTAATTTTTGTTAATTGTAACTCACAAGCAAGTATTAAACAAATTAGCATAGTAGTACAATATTTTGGAAAAACTCTTTGGGCCTTATTTACTAACTGCATAAGATTGTAATAACTGTATTATATTAAATGTAATTTAATAAATTATCATCATCACCATACTTTCACGCCTTTATCCCCGAAGGGGTAGGCAGAGGCGTACAATACGCCCACGTTTCACCGTAAGCTTTTGCTTCTTGTCCCACGTAACAGGTGGTGAGCCCATTGCCGTGTTGAAATGGACAGGTGCAGGTTGTGGCGACCTGCTGTTGAAATTTTTTCAAGCCGCCCATAATGCATTCAACTAGCTTAACGACTGCCATGTTACTGGCAACCGGGACCAACGGCTTAACGTACCTTCCGAAGCACGGAAACGCTCGCAAATATAAATGCCACAAAGTGGTCACCCATCCTAGGACCAGCCATAGTGAAAGTTGTTTAACGCAGTGATCGTTTACAGAACACTACGTCCGCGGGGCCACGAGCGCGAGAGAGGAATTATCATCATCTAAAATAATAACTTTAATACAGAGTCGGTTACTTAAAAAAACTAACTATCTTCACGCTGTATCCCTGACGGGGTACTCAGCGAGGACAGATCGCCAGGCTTCACGATTCACGCATACTTCTTTCGCTTCTTGCAGATTCATCAATCGCTTCATACACGCACGTCTGGGTATCCGAGTACTTTAATATAAAAAGTAGCTCAATCTTAGTCTCTATAAGAAGTAAATAATACAGTTTTTTTTAGTTATTTAATACTTCTCTGATCTTCTTATTTTTAAGCAATTGCATAGTTTTTATCGCGGGCTTTGAATGGGTTTTATTCAAAAAAATCCGTAAGGAAAAAAACCTACGACGAAGATCGAGACGAGGTAACACGAAGTTAACCGAGCACGGCCGAGCTTGGCTTAACGTGTATGTACATATATTATATGGTACGATTGTACGAAGCTCGCACGGATCGAGACGTGATGATAGTGAGTGTGAGTGTGAGGGTGAGGATGAGGGTGACCGTGAGAGTGAGGGTGGGATGAGGGTAAGAGTGAGGGTGAGAGTGAGGGGTGAGGGTGAGAGTGAGGGTGAGGGTGAGGGCGAGGGTGAGGGTGAGGTTGAGGGTGAGGGTGAGGTTGAGGGTGAGGGTGTTTTTTTTTTTTGCTTTTGTTTTTGTTTTTTTTTTAGTGTAACTTGAATTAATATCAAAGAAGAACAAAGGTATGCTATGCAATAGCTTTACCGCGGCAGTCTCCGAGTGCCACACGTCTTTTTTTTTATAAAGTATCGTTGCCAAACCTCTCTAGCCTCTAGATCCTGTCCTCGATGACATTCTTGATGTCTCTTCACATCAAGAAGGCGAGGCGTGCGTATTCTTTTTAACTGCAATGAGATCCACAAAGAAGCGTGAACACGAAGCACTTGTGATAAATGTGTGATGATTTCATTTAATTATAAAGAAGGGGTGGCAGAGGCATATTATATGCCCACTTTTCACCATGTGTATTCCTGTCCCACGTAAAAGGTAGTGAGCCCAGTGCCATGTTGTAATAGACAGAAGCAGGTTGTGGCAACCAAATTTTTTGAGAAATTTGCTCACGTATTCTTCATATGTAAGTCTCGGCCTACCCTGACTCCTTCTACCCTCTACTTTCGCACAATATAATTATATTCTTCGTCAATTGTTCCTCACTCATTCATTCACATTTCTTGTACTTCATAATTAGGTTAGTATGTTATGTCAACAAGTCTTTTAACAACCAGTCAAACGTTTCTTATAGGTTGTTCAAACACAAACTACATCATAATTAAGAAGATGAACTTAGCTTAGAAATAAAAAGATAATTGTTTTTATAATGTATTTTCGCAAAAAGGTTCAGTACAAACTGCCCGTCTGCACATTCCTCTTCATATTTCAACAAGATACAGTCTACAACACGCATACTTTAATCCGGAGTAAACATTTGTACTACGTCACACCGGGCAAACAATAGACCGACTGTTGAAATTTCACATCCATTATACAACAGTACAACTAATACTTTAAATAGATTAGTATTGGTTTTTAATTCACTCTACGTTGCTTTTATATAAGGCACATCTATCACAAGGCTTGCAAAAAATATACAACAAAATGTTTTACAAAACTCATGTGCAATGAGATGATTTAAACTTATCATTCTGTACTTCTTCATACATATAGTCACGCCTTTTTTGTCGAAAAGATAGACACAAAGCTAATATTTCACCATCTCACGCAATAGGTGGTGGATACGCATGTATAGCCGTATTGAAATGGACAGGGGAAGGTTGTGGCTACGCGCTAATGCAATTTGTCAAGCCCCAATTTGGTATAACGACCAGAATGTTTATTGGTAACCGGAATCGCTTAAAGTAAAAAGTAGTTAATAGCAGAGACAGTTTACCACTGAGTAACCGTAGCTACGACTGCTTATATCTAGAAGAATTTCCAACATACAAATAAGTAATAAATACGACGACGTTTGTACACTGTTCATGTCACTGTACCAAAACTATACATTACAAAGGGATAACTTAATAACGAACATATATTATTATTTTCCCTCGAAACCCAAGTTAACTATAGACCTCGGGTTATACCAATATCATACAATTTGACACATATTCGTAAGTTATGGTCTAAGTGTATAATTTGTGTTCCAAGTTGGATCACTGACCGAAGGTAAGTTTGAGTTAAGTTAACGTAACTAACTTAACGAAGCGACTTAACTTCAACTTGAAGTTGGGTTGACTCTGGCAGCGTAATTTAATAGTTGGGGCTTGGTACAAATTTGGGTTATTGACTGACATATATATGTAATTACTTTAATCGGAGATACCAAAATCGAATTATTAATTTATTTATTTAGAAGCGCCCGTGGCCCCGCGGACGTAGTGTTCTGAAAGCGATCACTGCGTTAAGCAACTTTCACTATGGCTGGTCCTCGGATGGGTAACCACTTTGTGGCATTTATATTTGCGAGCGTTTCCGTGCTTCGGAAGGCACGTTAAGCCGTTGGTCCCTGTTGCCAGTAACATGGCAGTCGTTAAGTCATGTTGAAGGCCTTATGGGCGGCTTGAAATATTTCAACAGCAAGTATCTCTAAGTCTATTTCAACATGGCAATGGGCTCACCACCTATTACGTGGGGCAGGTATACACATGGTAAAAAGTGGGCATACAACATGTATGCCTCTGCCACCCCTTCAGGAATAAGGCGTGATAGATAAGTAAGAAAGTAAGTAAGTGAGGATATAAAGATAAGGGAAAAAAGCATTACAAACTACGTGCATTCATTTTTCAAGAGGCTGAAAAGGATCAGAACGATCGTCATTAGTTTGGTATAACTAACTAGACCTCTTCAATTATAATATTGGTCTCAATGAACAAGCGAAAATAATTATACTAAGAAGCTTTCAATCAATATAGAAATCGCTACTGAGCTTTCACAAATTCCCGTAATTTGTACCACTCAAGTAGGTATTCATTAAATTCGTCAGGGCAAGACCTATCGAAATCTGGCCGGTACCAGAACGTTTCTCAATACTCAAGAAACATTTGAGAGTAGTATTTGTATGGCAAAAACTAGCCTCAAGCGTTGATTGAGTATTGAGAAAGGTTCTGGAATACGGCACTAAGAGCAGAGAACGAGATGCAGATTAAACAATTATGTAGTTAGCGTTACTTTCTGGCTCATTATTGGATTAATTGAGATGATGATAAGACTATGGAAGGACGAGCACCGTGTTATAGCACAGATAAAGGAAGGTATCCCCATACATACATAGTATTACCAATTAACATTGACCGATGAGTTGTGTGGGCGCTCATACATTTCGAAGATCCAGCTTAATTGGATTTCAACATCAACAAGGGTCGCAAACCTCAGCGCACGTTTTCAACTGGTGCTTAACCGAATTTTTACTTGATAGGAAGACTTTTTATTCTTTTAAGCTTTGTTATCAAGAACCTATTCTAACCTGGATATATTGCACTCAAAATAGCAGAATTTAATTTGGGACAGTAAAAGTAGATATATAATTTTTTTAAAATAGATTATGTAATTTGCTACATACAATTTTTGGTAATTGCTATTGATAATATGTAGGTACTTGCTAATATTTCCGCTGTTACACCCGATTGTATAAGAACCATTTTACATAAGAGACCGAGTCGATTATATTAATTAAGAAAAGTTGATTATTAAGTAAGTTAATGTAAATTAAAATATCTTAGATCTTACATCAATTTGCCATTTTAAAAAATTATTAATTTATTATACTTTTCCGTAGTTAACGCAAGGAAAAGAGTAATATTTAATATTCAAAAAATTCTTACCTTTTCGAAGTAGAACCACATTGAAATCAATGACGACCGCAATTATTTGCTTCAAGTTATAATTCTTTGAATATTTTAATTGTTGAGTCAGTGTAGATAGTCGATCCTAAATAAATAACTCTTGGGGCGCCTGTTTGGAGGCTTTCCGCATTTTGGTCGTCCCACTGAAGTACCACAAAAAAAAATAGACATGTCATTTTCATAGTTAATTCTTTCAACAACATCTGAGACTCTGATCTAAATTCTGAGACAAGGCTAAACAAGCTGGCCTTGAGAATGCCGTTTAAATGACTGTATTGCTTTCTTTATGAAACATCTAAGAACATTCTCTGCAGAACTTTTTTTTTCGTGTCGAAATGCTCATAGATGCTATGCTATGCTCCTACGGACTAAAACCACACGTTTCCCTTCATCTGTCTATAGCCACTCCTGGCTATAGGCAGATGAAGGGAAACGTGTGGTTTTCGAGATATTAGGAAACAGCACATGGACATAACAAATTCATAGATTGCTTGTGTTCTGCAAGAAATACACAAAAAATTGACAAATAACAAAATAAAATAAAAAGCAAATACATATATGAGATCCTGAGTTAGGTATCGACAAATAGGTGTTAATGGCTGCTTTTATCACGATAAAGCTTTTCTTCAACAACTTACCTTTAAAGGTTTCATTAAAAAAGTAAATAAAACTCTCTCCAGCTGACCAAGAGCTACAGATAGTTAGGTGTGATGACAATCAAGTTACGTTGTTGCAAGGTATTGTGTGATAATTGGTTGCACGGTGGAGAGTGTACGGCGCGAGTGTGGATTGTTACAATTAAACGACTATGGTAATTGCCGGCTGTTTTTCTGTTTGCCGGTGTTGGAAAACTCAATCGAGTTTACAAAACTGTATTTAATGAGTACTGGGCACTGTAGTAATGGTTTAATAACAGCCATGTACTTATAATCTACATTAGTATTGTTAGTTACTTGATACAACATAGACTTATCAATACGAGTATATACCTATCGCTAATTCCACCCAGTGTCTTTGTATAGGACATTCCGGCCTGTTTACAATCATTTTCAGGATGGTGTTTCGAGTGTTACGCTCTTTTAAAGCCATCCGTGCGAGCTTCAGTAAACATGCCCAATGCACTACAACGCTGCCTTAGTCGCAACAGCATCCTGAAAGAATTGTTATATTGAACTCGCAGGACGTTGTAAGTTCGGCTAGTATATGACACCCACAGGGCGCTTGAATAAAAGGATTAAATATATAAATATAAATATTGTTGGGACAACTCACACAACGCCATCTGATTCCACACTAAGCAGAGCTTGTACTATGGTAACCAGATAACTGATAAACATACTTATATATTTCTAAATACATACATATTATAGATAAATAACACCCAGACACAGAATAAACCATTATGCTCATCACACAAAGTTTTATCCTGGGTGGGAATCGAACCCACGACCTCTTGCGTAGCAGTCGGATACACTCCCACCGCGCCATAGAGGCAGTCAACAGATTGACGGAACGACTCAAATATGGTCACCTTTACTTCTGCCGTGCAGCAAGAAAACCTGCGGGCGAGCATATTACTTCTCACCGACAACGCCCTGGGCTCCCTCTCTATATCAGTGTTATCACGTAGATCTCTAGTGACAATATGGCCTATAAATATTTAAAATGTTCAGCCACTTTCAGCACTGTGAAATTGAGAAAACCGGAGGTACATAACGAGGCTGTTGTTTTAAGCTATTGCATAGCTTCTATCGCGGGCCTTGAGCGCGGCGACCGAATCAAGAAATTCCGTAACGAAAAACCTAACTTCACCGAGCACGGCCGAGCATTTGCTTAACGTGTATGTATATAATACGACTGTACGAAGCTCGCACGGATCGAGACGATCTGTAGAAATAATATTTATTTTATATATTAATAATCTACATATTTAAAATTCAATGTCACTTTTCGTTGTAATTTTATAACTTGAGAACGGGCTCATCTATCCAGGCTGTTTAGGCTTTGTTCGGACTATTTAGAATATGGTTTTTTATTTAAAAATCTTGAATTTTTTTGAACTACATCCTTATCAAAATAAATTATTTCATCACTAATTACAATTTATGTAGATAATATTTGGTCTTTGAATGATTAAAATTGGACTTTGGAATTGAATGATTTTAGGCACTAACTGTACAATCGTGTAAGAATAACCATTTCAATATATTCTTCTATGGTTAAAAGATATATACTCACTCCCTCTTACATGTTAGTATTGGCGTGTATTGTAAGGATATTATTCGCATTTTCTTACTTCTCCTATAACTTGAATGTCTATGGAAAATTGACCTTATTTTTATTTAACCTAACCCTCACACTATATAAATATGGCATGTGAAGTATGAACAAAAATGAGAGATTGAGCACACAAGAACCCTCAAATAATAAGTGAATAGAGTAGCGCCCATCCTATCATGACACTTCGATCTATAACTGCTGCAATGAGAAACGCGTCAACGTATTTTGGACGTTGAACGACAAATTCACTTTGACCTACGTACCTGAACTTTTGCACAAGTAAAATGGGTTTATTTATATTGGACTTACAGCGTGATTTATTTGACGATACTTTTACCATATGTGCGGTTTCGTAAGTGGCAAAGTTGCCTAAGTGGGCTTTTTGTTAATGAGATATTTTCTTCAGATTGTTGAATGTGTTCATAAAATGGGTGTGCGAAGGCGTTGCGTAGTTTCATAACTTCGTAGGGGTTTGCGTATATCTAGTCGTTAGGGGTTATTACACGTTTACGCTTGTTTATTAATCTTAATTTTTTATATGGATTGCCTGAGGATAGTATGGCAGTAAGTTTCGACTGCTCCGTTGTATAGTCGGTGACAGTCACAGAACACTAGTATTATTTTGTTCTGAGGTGAGTTTGGACTCGATTGGAGTGATTCTGAAAAGATAATAGATGTGGTTCTGATAGATTTCTGGATGACTGAAGTACTTTGTTGGATCCTATCAGAGGAGATGAGAACAGATAAGTGCAGGCATGATGTAGTAGGGTATCTATGGATTAAATTCTTGTTAACCAAAGATGCGTAGTTAAAACTCGATAGTGATATCACCACCGGATTGATTGTGGTTTATCAGAACATAATATTTGATTCGGTTTGGATCGGTTGGAACAATAGATTATGTTATGATTTCCGGCTTGTGGCTGATGCGAATTGCAATACGGTACGAATACGTAATTTTATTTCCTAATTGGCTACAATTTCTCAGTTTCCTGCATATTACATCAACGACCAAACTTGTTTCATGTTTCAATACAATTCGCAATAGTGTTTGAGATTGAAACCTTTTCAATTGAGTATGTATACTGTAAGTGTCGTCAATGCTATAATTATAATATACTAGGTGACCCCCACAGCTTCGCCCGTGGCATATTTCGAACTCCCGTCGCACCTATTTAATCCCGTCGCTTATAAATTCCAGAATATTACATAAAAAATTGCCCGATTTGTCGACATTTATTACTACTGCTCCGCTCCCCAGGGTAGTAGCGTGATGATATATCGCTATATACGCGAGATTAGCGCGTTCAACCAAACAAACAAACAAACTCTTCAGCTTTATAATATTAGTATAGATTATAATATTAATCCTAGCATGCTTCTTTATTATTAATAATAAATATTAAAGAAATATTGTGTGATATTGTTATTTACACAGCGCCATTTAGCCCAAAGTAAGCGAATTTAGGAGTGGTAAGAGAAATAAAATATGATTAACAAAATAAGTCAGGGTAGGACGAGACTTACATGTGAAGATCACGTGAGCAGATTGCTCAAAAACATAAAAGTCAAAGTACTCGGATACCTGTGGGTTCTAGGGAGTATAAAGCGCTTAATTAATTTGCAGGAAGCGTAAGAAGTATGCATGAATCGCGCAGCCTGGCGATCTATCCTCTCCGACCCCGTCAGGGATAAAGCGTAATATAGTTATTTTTTTTAGTTATATAAAAAATACATATTTATTATACAATGGTAAACACCCAAACTCCGAAACAAACATTTGTGGACCGCACAAATATTTGTTCTGACTCGGGAATCGAACTCGGAACCTCAGCGCGGCAGTTGCATACACTACCACTGCGCTACCGAGATAGTGAAATTTCAATCAGTTATTTTTTTCTTACGTTGCTATTGGCTTTTTACCTTAGCGATATATTTTAGATAGGAAGGTATATAATATGTAGGCTAGCGATAAATACAGCCAGAGCTCTCCTTTAAAATCAGAAAAAAATTAGCGATATATTCCTGCTTAAAATCGAAGACCTAAACCTACAAGAACAGTTTTTATATTTTTAATTTGGTTTTATTCGGTAAACAATTCTGACTACGTGACTAGTCCCCGTCAGGGATACATACATACATATTATCACGCCTGTTTCCTATCGGGGTAGGCAGAAACTATGGTTTTTCACATGCTACGATCCTGACATACCAAGTTCGCTTCTTCTACTTTCATAACTGTTTTCATACACGCTCGCCGGTTAAGGGTACTCTTGACCTGGCATTTTTCCAAAAGGTCTTCGATTTGATTGACATACCTACGCCGAGGTTGACCCCTACCAGTTTGCCCATTCACTCTCGCCACATAAATCTGCTTCGTCAGTCTATTTTCATCATCATTGTAGACTATTTTTTTTCTATTTTTATAATTACCTCGTCTAATTTGTCAGGGATACAGCGTAAAGATAGTTAGATAGTTAACAATTTTCTTGGAATATAATGTCGCCTGACTCCCCCGCAACTAATACATGGCTGTAGGTGTCAGCATATTGTATCGGCTTTTTAAATAATATTTTCTGTAATTTTATTTACTGTACTGTTTTAAATAAGCTAATATTTACAGTGGCTTTTGCGTAAAGGATTATTCACTTGAATGAATGTAGTTTAAATATTTTTTTTCTTATTCTGACAAGGCGTTGCATTATTTTGCAGATTTTATTCGCAGTATCACAATGCTGATTACTAAGCCAAGTACAAAACCACTGCAATAGCAACTTTTCTAATTGGTAACTGCACCAAAGCTTAACCTACTTGAATCTTTCCTCTCCAAAGTTGCTCAATGCATGCACATCCAACACCGTACAAAAAATACTGAACAAAAGTTCGTTTACTATGGAAGTTTTCATTTAGCAATCAAAACATCTAATACATAGTTTGAAAATAAGCATGGATATAACTGTTAGATGTTTTAATTGATCTAAATTTATCTGAATTTATTCACGTGGTATTGTTAACACCTATCTTCAAACATTGTCATTGATTCATAACCCACGTGTTCTAGTATCAGCATATTCATAATCTTCATTTTTCATGTCCAGCTCGGTATCCTACGTAACTTTACAAAATAACTAGCGGATCATGAGTTGTTCTTCAATTATGTTATGGTTCGATAAGATTTGTAAAGAACTTTACACTTTAACGCAAATTATCTTATTTCAATAGGTAAAAGTACATCGTCTCTATTAGTATGACTTCTGGCGAAGACACACAAAAACTTTTAATGTCAACAAGAAAAAGACGTAACTTCGAAAACTAATTTCTTTAAAAATACTTCAACTGGGGAAGGCATTCTAATCAACCGTCAAATATTTCCGAAGAAAATCTTTTTTTAATAACATCTCGGTTTTTCGCAACAAGAATTCAAATTGAAATGTCATCGCGTACCGTCAGATCTGCCGGGTGGCATATTGCAGGGAGCTTTGTAAAAAAAAAACAAACAATTAAAGCTCTAGATAAAGGAATTTAGATCTTATTGCGTTGTAATAAGATTGAGATAGATAGATTAATAACTTTGCTAGTTTCTTTATTCCTATTAGTGCAACGGGCTGTGCAGCATATAATCGGTTTTTAATGAAAAGATTAGTGCGCTCTGAACTGCTATTGTCGAGGCACAATCAATGAGATCGCGAACACTTCGGGAATTTTCAATTTGGCGCTTTCGCTGCGACAAGCTTTTATTTTTAATGTAAGAAAATTTATGTCACTGATGCTCCCGCTGTTTGAATTTTTTTTAAGGGTTAATTAAAGGTGACTTCTCAATCTCCTGTCATTCAAACCTGTTGTGTATGAATAATAGCAAAGGTTGAGCAAAGGCTGATGAGTTTTGAATGAATCGACGATATCAATAATATAAGTTGGACAAAGCCAGGTCAAGATTATCCGAAACTCATGTTTGAAAAAACTTCTGAAAATAGAAGTAACGAAAGTTGTATGCCAGGATCTTAGCAAGTGGAAAACCATAGTCTTTGCCAGGTGTTATGATTTGTATGTATGTGTAAAGTCAGTCTAAATGTAGATCTACAGAAGCTGCTAATATTTTTCTGGAGATTGTTTGACATGACTGGTAAATTTTTATAAAGATTTTATAAAGATTCTGTGCAGACATTTTTTTTCCACAGCGCTATCTAGCCCAAAGTAAGCAAATATAAGCATGTCTTATGGGATCTAGATAACTGATAAACTAAGCAGAGTTTGTACTATGGTAACCAGATGACTGATAAACATACTTATATATTTCTATATACATACATATTTTAGATAAATAACACCCATACACAGAATAAACCATCGTGCACACAAAGTTTTATCCTGGGTGGGAATCGAACCCACGACCTCTTGCGTAGCAGTCGGATACACTCCCACTGCGCCACAGAGGCAGTCGTCTGCGCCACAAAAATGTGTGTCAAAACCATAGACAACGGTGGATAAGTACATTGACGCACATATAGTCCGCAAACATATGTTTAATGATAAGCAACACGCAAAAAAATCATTAACAGTCCTAATTATATAATAACAAATATTAAACCAACTAAATCACCTTTTGTTTAATTATTCCATTCTGCTAATGTATCCCTAAAGTGTGTCTTTACTGATAATAAAGCCCTAAGTAGTAGGACTATAACAAGAATCCAGATTTTTAAATGAAAACATCGAAGGAAAGCTGCTTTATGTTGCACGATACGTAACCGACCCGATTATAAATCGCATTTCTACAATGCATTAGTAATATTTCAGACAATTAGTTAAATATTTTTTCAAATCAGTAAAAGTTAACTTGTAATTATTAACGGACACTTTTCCACTGCTGTAATTTTTTTAACCGTGGTTAATCATATTTTTTGGTGGTTTTAATATAGAGTATCTTATAGAATGTCTATTATAATAACAGTTACTTATAATAGAAGAATATGAACATGAAGTTTGCTTTGACATATTAAATAAATATCCATCACGCCTTATCGCCGAAGGGGTGGCAGAGGCATATTATATGCCCACTTTTCACCGTGTGGATTCCTGTCCCACGTAATAGGTGGTGAGCCCATTGCCGTGTTGAAATAGATAGACGCAGGATGTGACTACCTGCTGTTGAAATTTTTCAAGCCGCCCATAAGGCATTCAACCATGCTTAACGACTGCCATTTTACTGGCAACCGGGACCAACGGCTTAACGTGCCTTCCGAAGCACGGAAACGCTCGCAAATGTAAATGCCACAAAGTGGTCACCCATCCGAGGACCAGCCATAGTGAAAGTTGCGTAACTCAGTGATCGTTTACAGAACACTGAGACCGCGGGGCCACGAGCGCTTCAAACGTAATAAAACGACATAATAATAAAATCATTTATTTTCTACCATGTCTCATGCGATAATTTTGTATTCCAATAAACAGTGTAAGGATCACCCCTATCCTCGCATTGTCTTACTAGTAGGAGCGTTTTAATTAAGAAAATAGCATAGCATTTGTCACTTCGCTAAACAATTTACCATTGGTAATAGCCTTGTTTTGAGCATAATATTCATATATATTCGTAAATATATTAAAAGGCAGAGTAAAAAATAGTTTGTTAAATTTTCCGTAAGCTCGTGGGCTCGGTGTCTCTTATAAATAGATGAATTAAGTGGATCTATTAATTAAGAATATCTCAGCTTTACATAACTAGTTCTTTCAGTTCCTTAATGACTGCCTCTGTGGCGCGGTGGGAGTGTATCCGACTGCTACGCAAGAGGTCGTGGGTTCGATTCCCACCCAGGATAAAACTTTGTGTGATGAGCACGTTGGTTTAATCTGTGTCTGGGTGTTATTTATCTATAATATGTATGTATTTAGAAATATAAAAGTAGTTTATCAGTTATCTGGTTACCATAATACAAGCTCTGCTTAGTGTGGAATCAGATGGCGTAGTGTGAGTTGTCCCAACAATATTAAAAAAAAATGTTTTTCTCAAAGGAAGGGTCCTAAGACCTCGGAAGACGATCACGCTTGGTAAGCCAAGATTCAACATGATACAGAATTCACAAAAGTTGTGCAGAATTCTTTATTAAATGTATTCGATTGCTCTTCAATGAGTTGCTGATCGCCATATAACGTTGTAAATATATCCGAAGTATATCGTGAATTATAATAAACCCTTACGCCATTGTCACAATAGTACGACATTTTTAATTAGGAAAATTGGCAGCCTCTCCTCGCATTTAGCGATTTCATTGATACGCCTTTGTTTTTTGTCACAATTGTTGCCTACTTTTGTCCAAATGCATTAAGAAATGAAGCTGTTTTGCGATGGGGGAGTCCTATTGTCTTAATTTCTTTCTTTGTGAATGTAATTTTAAATGTATTTTGAAAAAAAAAAAATTTTTTTTTGTGTATTTATTGAGTTTGTCCAATAGCCGTCCAATATCCATACTGTGACTAGTGACTCCGAGTGACAACTCGCCTGCATTGATAGTGCCATTTTGGATGCGACGTAACACCCGATGCCTCTTAATTTAATATAGTTGATCCATTTTATTTTAAATCTTTAAAACTATTTAAAACACGCACATAAAACTAATTACACACAAATAACAATGATTCCAGTTTCAGATGAAGGGTGAATAGTTATATACCGAATATTTTTCACCTATTTTATTAAATAAACTTTAAAATTTTCACTTTAAATAATCAATTCAAAGTATACTAATTTTCGCCATAGCACAGGGTCTTGGCCTATCGCATCCAGCCCTTCACACTCAGAAGAACATCCAATGGTAATATTTTTACATCTGAGGAGCCAGCAAATAATATCACAGAAAGATACTATTACCAAGTAATCAAATTTCACGCAGGTGGAGCAACGGGCATCGTCTAGTATTTATCTTTTCAAAACCAATATAAATACACATTGAAAAAGAAGGTTGCTTTGTAAAGAAACTTTACCAATATATATCTTCATTTAATCACGGCAAAGCAAACAGACAAAATAACTTTCATATTACCGCCGTTACACAATAAATCCCTCTCGGACAAGTGGCGAAATTATAAAGTAGGGATCAGCACAGCGTTAGGCATCGAAATGTTTAAGTTATAGGAGGCAGCAAGTGCTTTGTACAGCAGGTCATCTCAATTTACATCGCGTTCTAGACCAATGCAACGGGCAGGTCATTGGCGACAGCACCGCGCACGCGTAGCTGAGCAAAATGCATTCATTATAATAATATTATGTAAGCATCTTCGGCGATAGCGGGACCGGTGCTGCAGAGATGGTGATAGATATAAGAGACCATCGCATGTCGACCGTTGTTACTCCGTGACAAAACTCATAATATTGTGTTTGTTATATATTGTACTTTAGCCCAAGCTTAATAAAATAAGTACTACTTATTATATTATTTCTTAAATATTTTTGTAACGTGTTGTGAGGGAGTTTTTTCGTATCGCTGGCACTATGTAATGAGCATTATAAATGCATATCATATACTTTCTTATTGTTATTCATTTTATCATCTTTATGAAGTGAAACTGTGAGAAGTAGAAGTACTAGAAGTCCTGCTTGTTCAACTTACTTAACAATTTATTTTGAGACGAGTGGCTGTTTGTGGCATAAGCTAATATTAAGTTTCAAAATTTCAACAATAGGTGTATGATTATAATACCTGTGTTTTTCTTTTTCAAAATGACGATCCGTAGCTAGAGCGTATTCCTTTTCCTATACCTTGGGGGTGAAAGGCAAGACTATATATGACATATGTACTATGTTTGTATCTTTATACACAAAGTGAATAGAACAGTTTAATGCATAATTATGAATTAGGGCAATTTCTGTGCCCCTTTAGCGCGCCTCGCTAACGTCTTATGGCTCGAGCCGTATGTTTAAACTTTTAATCCGACGTCGACAGGCTATTGTTTGGCGGGCGCGGCTGATTACTGCCAGACGTCCGCTTTTCGCACGTTGTTGTAGCCTATCTGTTCAGACATTTCGTTATATTTATGCTTTACTTTGGATTTTGTGGTTAAAGTTAGTTACACTTTCACAATTTGTAATATATAATTATTTATTTATCTATCACGCCTTATCCCCGAAGAGGTAGGCAGAGGCATATTAAACGCCCACGTTTTACCGTATGCACTTTCGTCCCACGTAACAGGTGTTGAGCCCATTGCTGTGTTGAAATGGACAGGCGCAGGCTGTATCGACCACACCTGCTGTTGAAATTTTTTAAGCCGCCCATAAGGCCCTCTACTCGGCTTAACGACTGCCATTTTATTAGCAACCGGGACCAACGGCTTAACGTGCCTTCCGAAGCACGGAACTGGGGTGGGTCTAAAGGGCCGAATAAATTTAATAAAATTAAATGTGTCTATTTTATATGTTAAATTTTGGAAGCAATTTTGAACCCGTTGCCATTTTAGTGAAGTGGTAACAAAAAGGCTAAAAGGACTTATGTGCTAGACACTAATTAGCAAGACCAATTAAAGTCCTGGTAGTCTCGGACTCTTATATTGAATTGATGTTCGTATAATTTGGACTACTTACAAGCTTAAATATATCTGTCTCGTAACTGTACCTTACAAGAACCTCAAAAACAAAATAATCATTGTAGCCATAATTGTTTGTACTTGTAATAAATTTCCTATAAATCAGGAGGCTTTCCAAACTTGCTCATTTGCAATATTAGTGTTATATCGTGAAGCTAGTACAAAGTTGGACGAAGTTTAAAACAATAAATTTATAGCAAAACTTAGTACTTCATGAAGTTGTCTGTTTGTTGATATAGTGCTTCTTGTATATTAAAATTCTAGTTTGTGTAAAAAAATATCTTTTTCATAAAAAGTACTAGAATTTTTTACAATATTTAAGCGTCCATGTCCTGAAATTTAAGAGCTATAAACCAAATAACATTGTATAAATTAATAGTTTTACCTTATTGTTCAACAAATAGGTTTTTTTAACATAGCTCTATCTAGCCCAAGATAACTAATATAAGCTTGTGTGGGATCTAGTAGACAATGGATAAACATGATTATAAATCTATATAAATATATTAAACATTGGGAACACCGAAACAAACAATTTGGGATTACACAAATATTTGTGTAAACGGGCCGCGCCCCGCCAGGCGTGATCACCTTGCCTGGTTGGAGGATCCTCCTTTATATAAAAGAAACATCTCCACCCGTTTCTTCACAATTTTAAGAGCAGGTAGCCACAACCTGCGTCTGTCTATTTCAACACGGCAATGGGTTCACCACCTATTACGTGGGATAGGAATACACATGGTGCAAAGTGGGCATATAATATGCCTCTGCCACCCCTTCGGGGATAAGGCGTGATAGATAAAATAAACGCTCGTGACTCCGCGGTCTCAGTGTTCTGTAAACAATCACTGCGTTAAGCAACTGTCACTATAGCTGGTACTCGGATGGGTGACCACTTTGTGGCATTTACATTTGCAAGCATTTCCGTGCTTCGGAAGGCACGATAAGCCGTTGGTCCCGGTTGCCAGTAATATGGTAGTCGTTAAGCCCAGTTGAAGGCCTTCTGAGCGGCTTGAAAACATTCAACAACAGGTCGCCACAACCTGCGCCTGTCCATTTCAACACGGCAATGGGCTCACCGCCTGTTATGTGGGACAAAATTGCATACTATAAACATACTACAACCAAAACGCATAAAGGCGTGACAATATGTCTAATATATATCTAGATGACAAATATTTGTACCGTCCCGGGAATCGAACCTGTAACCTCAGCGCGACATACACTACCACTGCGCCACCGAGGCAGTCAAATATTATGACGCTACTATCAATAAAACAGCATTTGCCAAAGATTATGTTACTAATGTCAGTTTTCTAATGTTTACAGTATACAGTTCGTAATTAATATCCATTCTCCTTGAATTTATACTTTGAGTTTTCTTTAAGGTGGCACAAGTCGCAAGCTCGAACTCACTGGTGGGCGTGACCAAAAAGCACGCTGTCTCACCTAGCATCGTGATAGCAAGTGATAGTATCAGTTATGAGCAGTTCCGAACGCAGCGTTCCGAACCGTTCCGAACAAAAACGATGTTCCACGATACACATATGCTTATTTCATTACGTTTAGTATTCCCCGGGCGGTCATGCAGCGATCGCTCAAGCAGTGGATACCTAATCATCGTAAATAGTCTGCATACCTATTATAAATTGTTTTCATAATTACTTACTTATCTGTCTTTTTAAATTTTTTACTTACCTACCTATATGTACTCAATATCACTAACTATAAACACAAGACACACTAAGATTGAAGTACCTACCTACGTACCTAAAGTTTACATTTTAGTGTCTACGATGCAGCGACGGTTTATGACGATTTTTGTTGTATTGTAGGTACCTAAATAATTATAGCAGTAGGTAGGTACTAAGTAGGTACATATATGTGGGATTATCACAGGTATGATAATCCCACATATATCTACCTACTTTGTCCGCCGCCAAAGTTGTTAACTCCATACATCAAATAGATACCTACCAGCGAAAAATTAGGGTTGTCAATAAAAATTAAAAATTAAATAAATATCCATCACGCCTTATCCCCGAAGGGGTGGCAGAGGCATATTATATGCCCGCTTTTCACCGTGTGGATGCCTGTCTGAAATAGACAGACGCAGGTTGTGGCTACCTGCTTTTGAATTTTTTCAAGCCGCTCCCATTAGGCCTTCAACCAGGCTTAACGACTGCCATTTTACTGGCAACCGGGACCAACGGCTTAACGTGCCTTCCGAAGGCCAATTCCAATTATAAGAAATTATTTCGCAAACAAATAGAATAAACCAAGTAACTTAGGTACAGCATGATTTTTTAGTCATATCGTAGAGCGAGTAACGGAAGATTGCTACAAGAGTTGCAAGATGCTTACTCAATTATTGTATGGGTGCTTCCATAACATATTTTAAATTTTTAAACTGTTTTGGAAATCTTTATTTCTTTTATAACATTTTTATACGAAGTCATCACATTTTCTACAATTTTTTTTATAAAAAGTATTCTTTACTCATTTGTATTAATCGAAGTAATCACCAATGCATCTTTGCCAACGCAGTGGCAGTTTATTGATTCTTAAAGAAATCAGCTGGACGGGAGGTAAAAATTCTTCAACGGCATTTTGTAATGCCTCTCAGGTATTGATTTTTTTTCCCGCCAAGAACTTATCAAAATTCTGGAAAAAGTTGTAGTTTGTAGGCGCAAGGTCTGGTAAATAGGGCGGATGACGGAGAGCTTCCAACCTCAGTTCTTGCAACTTGGTGACCGTCTGCTGTGCAGTATAAGGTCGCGCGTTGTCGTGCAGGAGCAGCGGAGACAAGCGATTGACCAATGCTGGTTGGAGATATTCCAGCTTCTCCATCATTGTGTTCAGTTCTTCACAGTACACATCTGCAGTAATGCTCACCCCGTTAGGTAAGAAGCTGTGATGAATCACACCGGCACTAGACCACCAAACAGTGACCATCACTTTTCTAGGGGTAAGTTTTCGTTTAGGGCATTGTTAAGGTGCTGAACCAGGATCCAACCAACTTGCTGAGCGCTTGCAGTTATCAAACAGAATCCATTTTTCATCGCAGGTAACAATGCTTTTCAAAATTCCTTCACTTGTGTGTGTGTTGAGCAGTGCAAGGCACGACTCGACGCGTACTACGCGCTGGCGATTATTGAGATCGTGGGGCAAAAATTTGTCAAGCTTTTTTACCTTGCCAATTTGACGCAAATAGACCAATATTGTTTTGACGCTAACGTCGAAAACTGCTGCTAATTCAGCCGTAGATGTGTATCATCAGCTTCCACAATCGCCTTTTTCACCAAACCAGAACGGACACAAACCAATAACAGGTATGTGCAAACAAGTATTGGTTTGTAGTGTTAGCTCCGTAAACGTCGTTGATGTTGCGTGCCTCTTGTGTTGCGTTGCTGCCACGACGGTACTCATATTCTATAATTACTCGAATTTTTAACGTATCCATGATGACGAAAAAGATTGAAAATAAATAAAATAAAAAAATGCGATGAAAATGTAACACTAATCAATAAACAAATGACTACTTTTGGAAAAAGAATTCCATGTTTTTAAAATAAAAGTAATTTGAAATTAAAATTCTTAGCCAAACAAAAATTATTTTGATTTGAAATGGCCAGTACTGCAGAATGGCAATTTCAGAGGTAAAGACCTATTATTTACTGTCTCGATCACCGATCTACTGAATAAAAGGGTATTTTCAGTTATGAATGCGAAGTGGCGGGACATTAGAAATAGAGTAAATATCAATTTGATAATGATAATGATGTGTGAGATATATAAGGCTTTCCAAAAGGACTAATTAGTTCTGCTAGAACGTCAAGAAAAATGTATTCAAAACATAAATAAAAAAAACTGTTGATTTTTATAAAATACTGTTTAATATCCTTCTCAGACCTAAATATAATTTATTTCTTGAAATAAAAGTTGGCAACCCTATTCGCACCTGTTCTTCAATGAACCAACACAATGTCACTGGTTCAGCGTCTACTCAAACCAACAATTCCAATTTGTAACTAAAATTCGGAGTCCAAACAGTGCGAAGCCAAACAGATAAAGTAGGTAGTATCGAAATCGAAAGTTCAAGCCAGAGGTCAATGTAGTGTAGTAACTTAGAGCGCAGGTAAAGATAGTCAACTTACACGTCATACGTAAGACGCGGCGACGTAGGTCGCAGCAGTCTAAGTCGGTCGAATAAAACTAGAATAAGTAGAAGTAGAAACGTGCGTCGACGAGCGTGTGACATATTGTTCATGTGTGCGTGAGCGTCGTCCTCCCGCCCCTCAGCGGGGGAAACATTATTCAGTGAGATGCACGACAATTTGTAGGAAAAGGCGCGCGTTAAAAATTTGGAAAAGGCTTTTTGAAAATCGAGTTTTATGAAAAGACCACTGCATAAATCAATTACAAATAAAATTTATTGAATTCTTCGATAACTGTGCTTTGTCGGTACCGACTTTGTTTTGGTAATTTGATAATTATTTTATAACTAATTTACGCCCAAAGTTGCGTTAAAATTGACAATAAAAACGAATCTTTGGTAGCTCATAACTTTTTAACGGCTTTTTATTTTACTATTCTGTTTCCGTACAGACAAAATTAATAAAGAGACAAAACGATATCAAGTTTAGCTTTGGATGTACAGTGTCAAACAGTGGAGTAATACCCTCCCGAAATTTGTATGAAGAAAATGTCGACAAGTGTCACCTTAAATATCATTTTTAGGTGCTAATGGTTGTCTTAAACAAAATGGCCGTTGACGAAAAAATAATGACACTTCACAGGAATACTAGAGTCAGTCAATTTATGATTATTATATTTGTGAAATTATTTAACTAACGACAAAACGTGTTTGACAAGGTTTTTGTTAGTAATTGACCAATTTTCGGAACATTTATTTTCTTTTAAAAAATGGAGCATTAGTTAACCGTTTGCAGTTTTTTTGTTAGCTTGTAATTATTATGTATGCTTATAAATTTAAAATAAAGCTTATATACTATACAATGGTGAATAAAATAGTGAATTTGTTGATGGTTCGGTAGCTTAGTGGGCCGATAGTTTACTTTATTAGGCAATGGTTCAAATCCCGCTTTGAATCAAGTAGCCCTTTTGCATGGAAACGGAAATATAAATATTGACAATATGCTCTGACATTATGTAACGATAATTTGAAAGTGAATACACATTAGTGTCATTTCTATTGCGACAAGAACCATCAAGAATATCAAGAGAGTTATTTTACCTTATGTCCTTGCGTTATCGAAGTACTTGTTTCCAAGATGGCGAAGCTACCAATAGGCAAACTAAATATGCAAGATGAGCACTACTTTAAAAAACGATACTAGTAGGTACATTTAATCACGACGGAACTTCACCTATATGATATGTGAGTTCGCAAGTTTGATGAAAAACTTCCGTCCGCCTAAGTTTCTTTTAAGTCTACAAAGAAAAATAGTTTCTAAAGCATCGTGATTGGATTCAGTTTTGTATAACATTACTAAACGTTCCTAGGGATAGTAATAAATGTATTGCAATGACTTTGTAATGAGGTAGGTTGTAAGATAGCAGGTTAGTGTGTAATGCCAAGATAGGTAGTAGACCTTTGTTGAGCAATACTTTTATTCTCATAGTCAAACCAGTGAAAATCAACTACCAACCTAGCTAGCTAGCCTAATAGCTTTTCTACCTAAAGACTACCACTAGGTACTAGGAGTCACGCTAGAAGAGATTATAGGACAAAGATTATATTATGGGACACATTTTTAGTATTGCCGCTACCCTCTCGGTGTGAAATAAAATGTAGGTGTCTAATTAGCATTCTCTTTCCATCTATGATGAGATTAAGGAAATATCGCCAGGCTTCACGATCCATGTATACGTTTTTTGCAAAAAATACTCCTTATTAACCAAGCTAAGTTTTATCTGCTAGGAAAGAATCCTTCGTCCGGGAGTGGGATTGTTTGATTGAGTGATTGATTGATCCATTAAAAAGGATTTATGAAATATTCCTTCCTGAAGGGGTTTTAACGGGATTCGAAATATCACGCATGCGAGGCTTAAGTCAGTTTGCCAGTTTTTCTATCAGAAGGAATGTTATCCGATCTCATTACCACATGTTCACGTCGAGTACTCTGTGCCATTGAAACATTAAAGTACAATAACTCTTATTTCCCAGCATGTTACTGCAATGTTTATGCAGGAAAAAATTGGTTGTCTGTAAAGTCGGTTTACTGACGAAAGTTGAACGTGACAACGATTTAATGATTTAATGATGAAAGCACGAATATTCGACAATATATCACTGAATATATAATTCATATCGAAAGAATCATTACCTTTATCGCTGTAATTATCGTTGCTATAAACAATTGACACCACATTCACTTTTCACTGCACTTGATACTCGATCAAAACATGTAAATGTACTATAGTATAGCAGCTGTCCACGCAGACGCATCGCTCACTCAAGTAGGAGAGAGACGGATGTCGAACGCTCGTTCCGCGCTCTCGCTTGCACTTCAAGCCTTACATGGAACGCCTCAATGCGAGGTAACGCCGCATGAGTCATGTTTTTTCGTGCGTGCAGCCGGCTCTATCGAATTATAAGACGTTGTCTCGTTAAAAACATTTTTGCATTCCTCGATACTAAAACGAATATACAAATACCATTTACGTATTTACATTCCGAAGGAAAAACAAGCGATAGCCGTAGAGCATTTGTATGATTGACTCTAAAGTTAGGAGTTGTGATGCTCAACAAATGAGCTTTTGAATCTCTATAATTAAGAGTTGGATTTATTCAAACCGTTAAATTTGTGAATCGGGAAACAAAACGTGATTGCTCGTCGACTTATAATTTAATGCAATTTCCTCTTTTATAGTTCGGTGCAAGTCATTGGCGCGCAGCGATTATGTGAGGTTCAATATCGACGTTTTAATTTATGGGTCGTATCAGACTATTTATAGAATTAATGCTTATGTTCTTGACATATTTTATGTTTCATTATTTCCTTATTCTTTACATAATAAATTATTAGGTCGCCACAGCCTGCGCTTGTCCATTTCAACAAGGAAATGGGCTCACCTGTTTTTGACAAAAATGCAAACGGTGAAATGTGGGAGTACGGTATGCCTTTGTCTAGCCCTTCGGGGATAAAGGCGTGACAATATGTATGTATGTATATTTATATATACTATTAATCTTTCGAAACTCTTTTCGCTGAGTAGGCACCCATTATGAAACTAATAAATATCATATCAAACTCTGAATGTTTGCAATTTCATAGTTTTATAATAAATAATGAAAAGCGGCAATGGGCTCTCACCACCTATTACGTTGGACAGGAATACACATGGTGAAAAGTGGGCATACAATATGAATGCCTCTGCCACCACAAATAAATATAATAAATTGTCTCAACATTTGCTACGGTCTTATTACCTGTGAATCGTGTTTGTTTCTGCTATCTTTTTAGTAATAAAACAACAAAAATAACTATTTGTATATACTAATGTAGATATTTTGCAAATATTTGGCGTATAACTCCCGCAAAATCGCCTCAGCTTGTACATTTGCACCGAATGCAAAGAAGGGTGCACAATCCTCTTATTGCAGCTCGGTGGGCCGGACCCGTGGGCCCCCGTGAGTTGGGCCCCGTCGAGCCCTTACTCGGTTCGTTAACACTAATGCCCAAAGCTGACGGATGCACTTTCGGTGCGACGCGATCACTTCATGCCGTATTATTGGAATTTTTGTCGTTTTCCCGCTATTATAGTAGATTTGCTTCAAGAAAGGTGTTAAAAAAAGACGAATTTGTTATTTGTAAAGTAGAGGTAGATTAGGATTTCCTTAGGTCAGATAAAAGAAAGGCTTATTTGTTGATTTACTAATATTTACCTTGATATTCAATTTATTTATCTATCACGCCTTATCCCCGAAGGGGTGGCAGAGGCATACATACATGGATGCCCAATTTTCACCATGAGTATTCCTATCCCACATAATAGGTGGTGAGCCCATTGCCGTGTTGAAATAGACAGACGCAGGTTGTAGCTACCTGCTGTTGAAATTTTTCAAGCGTCCATAAGGCCTTTACCTAGACTTAACGACTGCCATGTTACTGGCAACCGGGACCAACGGCTTAACGTGCCTTCCGAAGCACGGAAACGCTCGCAAATGTAAATGCCACAAAGTGGTCACCCATCCGAGGACCAGCCATAGTGAAAATTGCGTAATTCAGTGATCGTTTACAAAACACTGAGACCGCGGGGCCACGAGCGCTTTCATTTCAACGATTTTGAATGGTTGACTGATAGTTTGTGACATTATAATTATCTCCATGGAATATGAATAGACGAAACGAAAACTTCGTTTCACAAACGTTACAAAATCGTTTTGCCTCTTTCCATTTCCAATTTAAATCTTGGCTTAAACTATAGTGTAATATGAAATTACAGGCTTAGTCATCAATTTTCATGACTCGTTACGTAGTTACCTTATTTTTACAATTCTCCTAAAGAACATGTTGTTGTAAGAGACGATAAACAAATGTGCTTGTAGATAGTTCCAAGATGTGCTACAGTACGAGTATATAACGTTTTTTCAACGCAGCAGCCTTAATTATTAAATTTACTCAGCCCTACCAGTTTTGCAGATTTCCAATATTAGTACGATTCATTTCCTGAAGCATTAAGCCCTTATTACAGAAACAGTTACAAAGTTAAACAATGTTCAAAAGTGCATTCATAAATAACGAGTAAATCCCTCTCTCCCCGTGAATATTAAACAATATAATGGCGCTGATTATTGTCTCAAAACATTTAAAATGACGGAAATTGAGAGACGTGATCGCACTGCAGATGCACGCCATCTTATTACGGAAGTTCGATGGGTTTTTTCGGCTCTGCGGTGAATTTTAATTGACAAATTGCTGTTATCGATGAAAATTCGGAAGTACTCCTATTTATTGAAAAGGTCTTACTGGTTATAGGTATAATATTTTACATTTTATCTTGTTATATGCAAAAAGTTTAAATATGTGACAAGAAAATGTTTGGCACAGTGGATTGTAAGTCGTTTTTACCAAATTTATTATTGGTCTTTACAGACTGCGTTTTTAATCACCATCATCTTTACAAAAACTTTCGCTAAACTTTAAATTCTAAAAGATTAAAGAGTCTGTTTGGAGAGCAAATCTTTGTTCAGATTAAGAAGCTTAAAAATCATTATTTACTAAGACAAAAACCATACCTATTTAGCAAAGTCTTAGTGCTATAATCCCCAGTTAAAGATGCCAGTCAGTCAACTCCGCGCAGTCACTAATGGCAGAGATTGCGGACACCCCTGAATAGGGGACAACATTGTTTTATGAAGGGGATATTGACAATCTGTGTTGTTGTGACTAAAATTAAAATGGCAAAATGGAGAATCTGTTTTTGGGTACATTGTAACAAACAAAGTTATTTATTTAAAGCTTTAAACGATGGTTTTAATTTAAAGTAAAAAAAGGAAATCGGAATGAAGGATAGAAAGTAGTATGTAGTACTAAATTGTGAATTGGAATATTGTACACAACGCCAACGAGCCCAAATTAATCTAATATATCCAAGACCTTTGAGAAGCCCGAGACCAGTACAGCACTGCGCCATCGAGGCTGTCATTTATTGGCGTTCAGTATGGATATATGTTTACTCAAATCACACATAGAATGTATATATTTATTAGTTTTGGCCTGGAGAACGCACAGGATATATACCTATTATTCCAGTTAGTGGTTCCTGCTGAATAATTAATTTCTGTTAGTAGTAGGAATCGCCTCGAAATACTGAGTGTCTTGTTTTTCATTTTGAATAGTTTGAAGCCGTCGCGTCGTGGCCCCGCTAGTGTAGTGTTCTGTAACGATCACTGCGTTAAGCAATTTTCGTTATGGATAGTCCTCGGATGAGTGACTGCTTTGTGATCCATTTCCATTTACAATATTTTCCGCGCCTCAGCTCTTTAAGCCGTTGGGCCCGGATGCCAGTAACACGACAGTAGTTAAGCCAAGTTAAAGGCATTATGAGCAATCTGCGCTTGTCCATTTCAACACTACAATGGGTTCACCACCTGTTACGTGGAACAAATATCCACTGGATCAAATTTGGGCGTATGCCTCTGCCTTCCCCTTCGAGGCTAAAAGCCTAGCTAATGAGTTAAATTTACAATTGAATATTTATACACATAATTGTAAAAGTATTTTTTAAACGATACCCCATTATTGACAAATTGTTGGTTTCAATATTCAATGTACATGTTGGTTTTTTATTATATTTTATTTTAATTTTTATTGTGTTTACAAAATCCACAGCTCTTAAACATGTTTTATTTTCTGCTTAATCCTACCGCCAATTATGGATCTACAATTTATTAACTAAACATATCTGATGCCAAGTGCAGAGATAAATTAAAATTAATGTAAAGTATGTTTCGGCAAGCTTAATAATACAATTTTTGTACTTACCGTGGCACTGTTAGTAATGTATGTGTGTGTGTGTGTGTATGTGTGTGTGTATGTGTGTGTGTGTGTGTGTGTTAGTTTAGTGGTTTGGTTAGGTATTTGTGTGATGTGAGCAGGTGCATAATTACTGATGATTCACCTATCTTTATCTTCATTAGCTTTGAATAGCTTCCAGTATTTGCTTACGAAATAAATTGAACCTTGTATAGAATATGGGCAATACAGTCGCTTTATAGTGACTGTAAGGCCTGCGTGCGAGTGGGGGGGGGGGGGGATTTGTAACCTTTTTTTGATGTCTGTACAGGCGTCCAACAGGGTTGTGTCATGTCCGCGTGGCTGTTCATAGTGTATCTGGACAAAAGTTGAAAGATTGTGATATGGGTGTAAATTTAGGTGACTTTAAAGTAAACTGTCTGCTGTACGCTGATGATGCAGTGCTCATGGCCTCATCAGAAGCCGACCTTCAGGCATTAGTCACTAATATAAAAGAAGAGTGTAAAAGTAAGGGTCTTCGCTTGAATGCAAGTAAAACTAAGGTTCTAGTATTTGAAAGAGATGACGTAAGAACCAAATGCGAGATTAGGGTAAACCAGGAACGACTAGAGCAAGTGAATGAAGATGTGATTCTTATGTAGAACAGCCAGTAGCTGCCGAAAACTGAATTAACGGTGCTTTGTCCCAATTAGTAAAGCGACAAAGCATCGTCGAGCGTCATCAAGAAGCACGACTGGCTATTCTTAACGCAGTGCCAACTTTGCTTTACGATAGCGAAACCTGGGTATGTCAGCAGATGCATGAAAGTAAATTGAATGCTGTGGAGATGCGATCACTTCGAAAATTGTGCGGCGTTACTTTGGCCGATCGAATACGTAACGAAGTGATACGCAATATGGCAGGTTTGAATGAAAGTGTCAGCGTTAAGTTGGAAAGGGCGTGCTCCGTTGGTTTGGACGTCCAACGAATGAGTGAGCAACGATTGACGAAGAATATATATTGTTCGAAAGTAGAGGGTAGCAGAAGTCAGGGTAGGCCGAGACTTACATATGAAGACCATGTGAGCAGATTGCTCAAAAACGGAAAGGTCAGAAGTACTCGGATACCCAGACGTGCGTGTATGAAGCGATTGATGAATCTTGAAGAAGCGAAAGAAGTATACGTGGATCGCGAAGCCTGGCGATCTGTCCTCTCTGACTACCCCGTCAGGGATACAGCGTGAACATAATTAGTTAGTTGTATGGAATAAATCGATCTCACTGAATTGGTTATTGTAACATCTTTCTAAGCGACTGATGGCGGAGTTTAGGGCATAGTATTAGGGCATAGTATTAGTATTACTATAATCGACATCTAGTAGCTGTGTGTGTCTGGTGCGGCGGGAAGTAAGTTAAGTCAATCTCTCCATTACAGATTTTGTGTAGTAACAGCATATCTAACACGGTTCTCCTATCGCGCAATGTTTGACCCCATACCTTTCATCCTATTTAAAGTATTTGCCTTGCTTCTATTCGATAGTTAAAATGTTTTATAAATTTGGATTGTATTGCTTCAATTTGTTCAATGTATATTATGTATGTGGGATTCTATAGATAGACCTGTTGTATGTACACTTGGTTTGGTTAAAATTGACATATTATTTAAAACTATTTAAATTCCTTTAAAAAACTATTTCTTAATGAGAAGTGATCCGTTTAGAGAAAACGTTTAATGTATAATTACATGCATTGGTACCAAATTTCAAAATTGCCTATACATAAATGCTTGCGAGCTTCTCTCAGACTCACGAGTATACGCAAGTTTATAAAAAGAAAATTCTGAAAATCTTTGTTACGTTGACATACATAAACATAAAGAACCAAACCGCTCTCTTTTTACTTTCATAGGGGTTGAAACTAAAAAAAACTGTATTCAAAGCCACATCAGGCTGTATCGGCGTTTCCGTGAGACTGGTTATGTGTAAATGCCTTAATAATAGGCGCGCTCAGGTCGAAAGATAACGCTGGGGAATATTTTGTTCGGAGTTATAAGAGACTGCTAATGTACTTTGGATAGGAGTTATGATTGCTGAAATTCGGAAAAAAAATAGGAATGTTTGCCAGTAACGTAGCACAAAAGCAGGTAAGTAATCGGCTATTTCAAGAGTAGCGGAATTCACTAATGTCGGATCCAAATCATCAGCAGTAGAGACTGCGCAAATGTCATCGATATACGAGTACTTTGAACATCGATGACATTTGCGCAGTAGAGGATTTGGATCCGAGATTATTGTGAATTGCTCTACTGAAGCTCATTCGTCGTTCAATAGTAGGCCGATGTTACAATTTGGCAGTTTTTGTAGTTCACTATTGCAATCGTGCAGCAATAGAATTCTATGTCGGCTGATAGAATTCTACTAACACGTGCCACGCGAGTGGCCGCTTATAAACTGCATTTTTGGTAGTACCACAGATAATATAATAGTACTAATACTTTGACAGCTAAAACAGCAATTTCTTTGTTCAAATTCTGGTTGTATTCTGCGGCTTGTGAAGTGAAACTGTGATATATATGATACATTTATAAAACTAGCTAGTTTTGCATTAACCGCAATAGAATCGATATAGACTGAAATAGAACGGTTTTTTAATTGTAAAATAGCAGATTTGGCCCCTAGACCACAGGTTAGACAAGGAATGCTGATCACTCCATCGCTCACGCTAACGAAACTAATAATAAAACTGCTTGCTTAGTTAATCCAGATCTGTGCGAAAATCATATACGCTGTCTGTTAGTTGCCTGTAATTCATGTGCCTAGTAATAAGTAAGAAAGACATGCTGTTGGTTTGTATGAAATATAATTACAGAGAAAAGCGTCTCTAACAGGGTGAGTGACATTGTTTTCTTGTCTGTGAGCTACAGTAAAGGCTACTATTCGTTATGCAAAATGAGAGTTTTCAAACTGTTGATAAGCATTAAAGTTCCATTTAGTTAGTATTGCCACATCCCCTTATAATAAGCAGGAATATTCTTAATTGGGGTTTAATTATAGCGTTATGGAGGGTTACGCTGCCGAGTATGTATTGTGGGTAATTTCATACTTTCTTAGAACACAAAAGTGGGTACTATCAGTAATTACAAACTATTTGAGATGTAATTATTTCATGTGATTACAATCATCGATTATTTTAACGTAAAGTCCTGGTTTCGTACAAAATCTAAGCTTTATGGGTCGACCCCGTACCTAATAAGTCGGGGTTTTATTCTTAACTAGCTGACCCGCGCAACTTCGTTTGCGCCACATAAGAGAAACAGACAAAGAGAGATTAGTTAAAAAGGGTGGCGCGTAGGCTATTCGTAGTAAATAACTATTGAAGTATACCTTTCTTTCTTATTTTTTTCCTTCTTTCGACTCCTTCAAATTATTTTCTGACTAATTTCGTTGCGGGTTCCACAAGACATTCAAACTTTCCTGGGACTTAGAATAGAATAAACTTTATTGCACACAAATATAAAACACTCACATATAGAGATTACAGTTTCATAAATGTACAAGGGGCGGCCTTATCGCTAAAGAGCAATCTCTTACAGGCAACCTTTGGATGGAGAAGTTGTCAAGGACCTTAAGGGAAATGGGTAGCAATTGGTGTTTTTAATAAAGAAAGACGATTAACTAATAATTATAATGTAGTTTACCTAAAAGCTTACTAATAACTTACATCACATACATACACAAAAATAAATATACATACATAAATACATATACATACATAAATACATACACATACATAAATACATACACATACATAAATACATACACAAACATAAATAAATTCACATCCACACAAATATTATACGTACATACACAGATACTACGACGCCAAGTAGTGCACTTTTATTAGTTTCTTAAATAGTCAACGACTGCGCTCGCCTTAAGTTTAAAGGTAGCCCATTCCACAACCGTACAGCCTATACAGTGAAGGATTTGTCGTAAAACGATGTGGAATGTCTAGGAACCTCTAATTCCAGTGACTCTGATGACCTTAAGGATCTTAAATGTGTGTCATTAAGAAACATAAATCGTTCTTTTAAATAAATGGGAGTAGTGGGATTGAAAAGGGTGCTGTAAAGCAAAGAGAGAATATGAGCGTTCCGTCGAAGGCGAATCGGGAGCCACTTGAGCAATTTGCGAAATTGTGATACGTGATCATATTTGCGTAACCCAAATATAAATCTATTGCAAAAAATTTGAAGTCGCTCAAGCTTGTCTAGCTGCTCCTCGGTGACATCAAGATAGCTGACATCTGCATAATCGAGTATAGGAAGGAGAAGGGATTCTGCAAGCGCCCTTTTAGTGGCTGTAAGAAAGTTTCGCAATCTACGCAAAGAGCCTGCAGAAGCAAATAGCTTACGGCTGACTTCCCTCATTTGTGGACGCCAAGATAGTGTGCTGTCGATTATGATACCCAAATCCTTTACTTCACTGTTAATTTGCAGGGCAACTCCATCAAATTTGATATGTGGAAGGGTTGTCCATTGAACTTGACTTAGCATTCGAGAGCTGCCCACCACAATGACTTTAGTCTTAGAGGGATTGACCTCCAAGCCATATTGCTTGCTCCATTGACAGATATGCGCCAGGTCTGTATTTATTATTGTAAAAGCTGTCGACAACTCAGATAATGGAGCTTGATTGTAAATTTGAAGATCATCTGCATAAAGGTGGTAAGAAGAAAATAAATACTTAGATATATAATTAATAAAAATTGTAAAGAGCATGGGAGAAAGCACGCCACCCTGTGGAACACCGACAGAAGTACTATACCATGTGGAAAAGGAATCCTCTACTCGAACACGCTGTCGGCGTCCAAAAAGGTAACTACGAAACCAATCAATCACTAGTGGAGATATTTTAATTGAGCGTAATATGTCTAGCAGGATGCGAAAATCCACAGTGTTAAAAGCATTGCTGAAATCCAGCAATGTAAGCACCGTGAGATTCCCAATTTTCATGCCTAGACGAATATCGTCAGTGATCTTTATCAATGCGCTGGTCGTACTGTGACCTGGCCGAAAGCCTGATAGTAAAGGGTTTAAGAGGTTATTTTTATTGAGATATGTGTATAGTTGGGAGTGAACAAGCCTTTCTAGGACTTTGGATAGGAACGGTAAAATGGAAATGGGACCATATTCGGATAAGGATGTTGGGTTAGACTTTTTAGGTAAAGGAATTATTTCTGCATCTTTCCAGGCTTTTGAAAACTCTGCACTGATAAGGGAATAGTTTAAAATGTGACAAATAATGGGGAGGATTTCGTCAATGACAGGCTCCACCATCTTACGGCTAATGTTGCCACAGCCAATCGCATTGGATCCTATCGACATAATACTCTTCTTAACATCACACGTAGATAATTGATCAAAATTGAACGGGGAATGCTCAGGAATTGGAAGCGATGAAAGAAACTGCAAAGTATTATCTTTGTTAAACTGATCTAATTTGGACGAAGATGTAAAATGATGGTTAAGTGAATCAATATTAAGTGAGTTAGACATCAAATTTTGCCGCTGCTTTCCAACTCCCAATGTTCTAAGAAATTTCCTGATTTTGGCAGGGTGTCCGTTCTCGACCGCTTTATGAATATATTGACGTTGTGCTTTTCTACACACCTTACTGCAGTGATTTCGTAATGTGATGTATTTTTCCTTATTACTAGTTGTGGGTCGAATTTTGTATCTGCATTTGGCAGCAGCCTTTCTGGAAAGTAATTTT
Source organism: Thumatha senex (assembly GCA_948477245.1). Lineage (NCBI taxonomy): Eukaryota > Metazoa > Arthropoda > Insecta > Lepidoptera > Erebidae > Thumatha > Thumatha senex. Next base: position 1,264,174 of record OX419740.1, on the reverse strand, counting down.
TTAATATCGGCAGTAAGTCAAGGAGACGGTAAATGTTTAACTTTGATGGCCCGAACCGGCGCATGACGGTCATAGAGCTCAATAATTGTATTATTAAAAAAGGATATTTTGGCATCAATCGTCTGTGCTGCCAGCAAGGGTTCCCAGTTGATTTTACCCGCATCCTCACGCAGTCTACGTACATCCATGCCACCAAAATTGCGCTGCATAAGGAGTTTCGGCTTAGGTTTGGGAGAGCGAACATTGTATGAGAGAAATATTAGGTCATGAAAGGAAAAAGCGTCAGCTGGATACTGACCGTGTTTCGCAACAAGGTCAGTTGAAGAGACAAGTATTAAGTCAAGAAGAGTAGGAGGATGATCAGGAGCGTGGTGAGTGGCATCAGAAGGTAAGACTGATAGATTACAGGATTCAACGACACTTAGAAAGGAGGAAGAACGGGTGTCTCGTTTTAGCAGACATGTATTGAAGTCGCCCATAATGATAGTTTGACTGTAATTTGGTGCAACACGTTCAAGTAAATTTTCGAAAGATGAGAAGAAGTTTATTTTCATAGAAGGTGAGTAAAACACTCCAAGCAATAATTTAATGTGAACGAGTTCAATTTCTAGGAAGAGATGTTCACCAGCGTATGATGGCGGCGGTTGTGGAGATGAGTCAACAATACTATAAGGTATGTTATTGCGCAAATAGATAGCAACGCCGCCGCACCTTGAACCAATGCGATCATTTCTAATTAAATTGAACTCGGGTAGATAGAAACACCTAGAGAGTAGACAAGGTTTGAGAAATGATTCGGAAATGAGAATAGCGTGGATATTCTTACAGCACAATACATTATATGTAAAGGTACAAGAAATAAAAATAAAAAACTTTTAATAAATCTTAGCACACAGTATACACCACACCACTATTACGAAACTCGGTTGTATGGACTAAGTTTCCTTTGTCTGCCCAAGATGGGCGAAAACAACTGGAACTTCACCGAGATCGAGCTCAGTGTAACTTTTTTGGTCATTGCTGTAGATCCTGGTTGACAGGAGTCACATTAATGGGAATGCGGGTGGGATTAGTCCCAATCCCCTTCCTAACAACAAAGCACTGAATCGGAATACTTGTTCTTGAGTTAAAACTGAATAATATACACGCGGACGAAACTGCGGGAACAGAATACTCATTTTACACGCATTTCATCCTCTCTCGCAAAGGAACTGCGCAGAATATCAGTTTTGAACTCAAATCATACCAAAATTGATTCAGTATTCTCGGCTTAATGGTCATTATAGAATGTTCTACAAAAATAATTTTAAGTAATATCTCCAATAATTGATGCCCACGGCTCCGCTCACTTGAAGTTGCGTTGGTGCACAAAAAGGATTTCTCGCGGGAAAAATATGTTTTCCTGGATAAAAAGCAGGTATCCTATGTATTAATTCAGGAAATTTTCTATTATTTAGATTTTCATCTAAATGTCAATAAGTAAATAAGTAAATATTGTTGGGACAACTCACACAACGCTATCTGATTCCACACTAAGCAGAGCTTGTACTATGGTAACCAGGTAACTATATATATTGTAGATAAATAACACCCAGACACAGAATAAACCATCGTGCTCATCACGCAAAGTTTTATCCTGGGTGGGAATCGAACCCACGACCTCTTGCGTAGCAGTCGGATGCACTCCCACCGCGCCACAGTGACAGTCATTAAAAACCAAACGACTTAATAATGTGGAAGTCTTCACAAACTTGTACATTTATAATGTTAATATTATTACTCTGGGAAAACCGGGAATTCCTTTCTTGGTGCTCATCTAACGTAGGTACGTAAAAAAGTACGTTCACCAAATTTCAGGCTGTGTATGGTGTTACCCACATAGTTCCGTACCCGTATGAATACCGGGTATTTTTTCTTAGTTCTGATTCAAAGTAGACCTAATGAGTACTCTCACTAAATTTCAGGTATGTGCTTATGTTTGATAGTTTAGGCTGTGTGTGGTTTCACCCGCGTAGTTCCCATTCTCATGGAAATATCGGGAATCCTGTTTTATTTTCTTTTCCAAAGACTGAAAGTATACATTTACCAAATTTCAGGGTTCTATGTTTAATACTTAGGCTGTGCGTGGTTTACCCGCATATTCGGTTCCTGTGGGAACACCGAACTCGCTGGTAATATAGAAGCTTTCTTTTAGCCTTATGAGATTCTTCTAAAACAGGTGTACGTAAGTTTATGTTACTAACTTTTAAAATGACAATCTTCCATACAACTATGTAAGGGTTTCGTGAAATTCTTTCCCTAAGGACGTTAATAAGTTATTAACGTCCTTAGGGAAAGAATTTCACGAAACCCTTACATAGAAGGCACCTACGTGTTAATAAGAATCCCCATGCGAAGTTTGGGCTTCATAGCTCCGTTAGCTTCATAGATTTCGTGATGAATGAGTCAGTTAGTACAAACCCTGTTTTACCTCCTTAAAGGTATTTTTTTCTGATTCTGATACACGTGCCTGTTTATTTGTAACCAACTTCCATACAACCGTTTATCGCTTATTTACTTCCCTAGGGGTAGAATTTTGCAAAATCCCTTCTTAGCGGAAACTTACGTATTAAAAAGAATCTCCATGCGAAGTTTGAGCTTCATAGCTTTGGTAGTTTCAGAGAGTTCGTGATCAGTCAGTCAGTGATTTTGCCTTTTATATATATATAGATTAAAGTAGTTACGTATGTATGCTTATATGTTATAATTAAATTAAATTAAATTAAATATCCATCACGCCTTATCCCCGAAGGGGTGGCAGAGGCATATTGTATGCCCACTTTTCACCGTATGGATTCCTGTCCCACGTAATAGGTGGTGAGCCCATTGCCGTGTTGAAATAGACAGACGCAGGTTGTGGCTACCTGCTGTTGAATGTTTTCAAGCCGCCCATAAGGCCTTCAACCAGGCTTAACGACTGCCATTTTACTGGCAACCGGGACCAACGGCTTAACGTGCCTTCCGAAGCACGGAAACGCTCGCAAATGTAAATGCCACAAAGTGGTCACCCATCGGAGGACCAGCCATAGTGAAAGTTGCGTAGATCAGTGATCGTTTACAGAATACTGAGACCGCGGGGCCACGAGCTCTTCTATATATGTTATAATGGTGGGCTGTTTGAGCAAAATTATTAAAAATATAGTTTATGTTACAGAAAGCCTAAATGAAATATATTGGAGGGCAACTTTTTCTCTCCAGGTAAAAGTACAACTACTACGAAAACATCTCATTTCGCAGTTTTTTATAACCCTAACTAATCAAGACTTACCACGGTAATCCAATCAACGTTTAACCGTCAATTACCTACCGTTTTATTAACATTGCGGCAAAAGTAGCTTGTCACTTTCTTACCACATATTTTCTTACATCTCGCATAAAAAATTGCCCTGTAACTATAAGAGGTTTCTTCGACGGTAATGTCGGGTTGCACGCAATCTAACACGCCTACCGCTTCATAATGCTTTGGTAGGGATTATGGAGTTAATTTAGCTTTATTTTGGGTTATATGCCGTTCTTTATCGGTAGTAGATGCTTGGTGTGTTCGTAAATTAATGGCTTTTATCCGTTGGTAAAGTTATGTCTTTGCCAGCACGAATAGACCTGTTCAACCACGAACTATATTCGAGTTTATTTACTGAAATTACAAGTATGTTAGGCTCGCTGATAGGTTCAGTAAGCTAGCGGTAATAAAAAAATATAAAGTTTCTATAAAGACTTCAATTATTTTTGCGGTAGTATCAGAAATAGTGATATAAAATTGAAGTCAATAAATAGGTTTATATAGAAACTTCTGGAGTATGGGGTCTTCAAAAGGGAACTTAGAAAGTTTTATAGAGTCAGCAGCTCGACTGTAATCCCTCTTCAAACGTCTTGTGTTCGTGAACGACGGTGACCATTTTTGGATAAGGTGTACCATGGGCTAGGGCATGAAATTTGATTATTTTAAGCCGGTGGTCTGCTTTAATTGGCTGCTAGGAGCAATTATAATTTAACTGACGAACTTTAATAGCTGTGAATCGAGCTCACGACTGCTGATCCTAATTTGACTACATTAACACAAAATATCAAAACCATATCTAAAATCTGTCAGTAGTATAAATAACTATAAGAGATAACCACATCTGTCTTTTACGTTTCACTAAACATTTCTGCGACTGATACCCAAAAATAACCGGCGTAGTTATTTTTCAGCTATACCTACATCAAGTTGACGTGGGGCTGATTACATCAGGTGCGCCAAACATTGACGCCCGACGTCACTATAACCCGGTTAAAATAAATTGTCCTGGGGTCACAAGGACCCGTTTGGCAAGGGTTGTCTAGTTTTCTTGATACCCTTTTATTCGTGTCCAAATTGGTAAGAAATGAAACCAACTGTTACCACAGGAGGGTTATAAATTGGTGCTCGTGTTGTTGAGGTCTAATTTAGTTTGTATGCTAATCCCTACGCGTTGGTGTCATTTCAACAGGATTTAAATTCAACAACGTTTTAACGAAATTCTCTTGTAATAACGTTCAATTGAGTTTGTTAGCTGTTTGTAAATTGCAAAATCAACGTGTAGGTAGATGTTAATGGTTCAATATAATAAACTCAGAAGAAAAAAGTTAAAGCTGAAAATTTTACTTTTCTCAATAATAATATAATAATAGGTAGTACTCCTGAGAATTTTGTTGAAGGACTTTAATTTCTATGTGCTTAGATTACAAGTCTGGTAATATAAATACTTCAAACACCAACTTTTTTTTTGGGATCCATCTAATCAGCCTATGCCAGTCCAATCCCTGGACGGGAGCATTTCACCACGCCAGTAAGACGGACGGCTGGTAATACAAGTTTTGCTTTGACCTTCATTTCTCTCTTTGTGGCATGACCTCGTCCTTTATCAGTCCTCGTCCATAGTCAGTAGGTGAAGCTGGCCTGACCCCAAAGACATAGGGAAGGCTCAATGCAACTTTAGGAGAGAGAAGGCGATTTCAAAACTGGTGTAATCACCACTAGCTGGCTGACTGGCTCAACATTTCATGAATATATTTCTAAATATGAAACTACCTTTTTCATGTTGTGTTTATGTATATGTACCATAATAAAATGTTCTGTTAATAACATTGAACTTATAGAACTAGAGAATAAAAATAAACCACTTTAAAAATTTAAATTTTGGATACAGTTAGCATAATAATTGCTTTTCAAATGCCTCTTTGTTTTCTTGTTTCTAATGCCTCTATTCATAATGTATTGTATTTGCTCACAATAAACCAATATCCAATATAATAATTTACATTGGACGTACATCTTTGAATAGCTTTCTGGGCGCCGAAACACAGTTTCTCAAGACATTGAATTCACACAAGGGCCTGTCAAAACACAAACCACTCCACAATTTCCCTACCAAATGCTTTAGTGTTTATAGTGAAAATATAGCGAGTTGCTCAGCCAATTCGAGCGCGCCAAGAGCATTGTCAATATTGGAGCGAATCCTTCTTTGGGCGGTGAAAGGGTTAAACTAAAAGCAGTTTAGCTTCTCGAGAGCTTTTGTGTTAGTCTTCAATTGTGTGAAATTTACCGTCCATTTAGTTATTTACGATTCTCGACTCAGTAATGGTGACTTAGAAGGTAAGAACTGTATTGTAATTATCTTAATAACATTATAAATGCGAAAGTTTGTATGGATGTTTGTTACTCTTTCACGTAAAAACTACGGAATAGATTTTAATGAAACTTTACAATAATATAGCTTATACATCAGAATAACACATAGGCTACTTTTTATTGCACAATATTTAACAAGTTCCTGTGGGAAACGGGAACGGGAAAACTTTTCAAGGCGGGCGAAGCCGCGGGCGTCAACTAGTTATAAATATATTAATGCTAAAAAGATTAAGAAAATTTTACAAATATTTTATTTTATTGAAAATGTATTCAATGATTAATGTTATCGCCATGGTGTGTTGGGCAAAAATGCATATGGTGAAATGTGGGCGCGTAATATGCCTCCGCCACCCCTTCTTCTATACAGGGTCATTTGTAAAACACCAGCAACTTGCTAGGACTAGGTAGCTAACATCACAAAAACATGTTCTACGATTTTTATTCAATTTGGAAAAAATATTTTTTAAATTTTTTGTTTTATTTTCCAATTTCTGTTTGATTTAATACACTGATTGAATTACAGTGATACGTAACTTATGAAAATCACAGGGGTGGGGGTGGACCGGTCATAACTCCTTTGACCTTGACCTTTTTTAACCACATTAATGCGCGCGCGTCTATCGTCCATCGAGGAATGTAGTACATGACGAAAAAAAAAGCTCGAAGTTTCAATGTACACAGCCCTGGCCCCGCAGTCTCAGTGTTCTGTAAACGATCACTGAGTTAAGCAACTTTCGCTATGGCTCGTCCTCGGATGGGTGACCACTTTGTGGCGTTTACATTTGCGAGCGTTTCCGTGCTTCGGAAGGCACGTTAAGCCGTTGGTCCCGGTTGCCAGTAAAATGGCAGTCGTTAAGCCTGGTTGATGGCCTTATGGGCGGCTTGAAAAAATTCAACAGCAGGTAGCCACTACCTGCGTCTGTCTATTTCAACACGGCAATGGGCTCACCACCTATTACGTGGGACAGGAATACAAATGGTGAAAAGTGGGCATATAATATGCCTCTGCCACGCCTTCGGGGATAATGCGTGATGGATAAATAAATAAATATAAAAATAAACGTATTATTCTGATGTATAAGCTATATTATTGTAAAGTTTTATTAAAATCCATTCAGTAGTTTTTACTTGAAAGAGTAACAAACATCCACACAAACTTTCGCATTTATAATATTATTAAGATTTTAATGAGCTGGAGCTGTTTCTCTGGAGATATTGCATACCTCTGCGTACAACAGAAGTAAAATTCCGCTCAAGATAACGTCTTATTTGCGATAGCTACTAGAATTATAATTCTGTAGTCTTCGTTAAAATTGGAATTGGCGCAGTTTTTATGCCAATAGCAATTTTAAGAGCTAACACGACTCAGTTTATTGAGAATCAGTTACTTTGAATTTAACTGTTGCCTGGTCCAAGCGCCGGTTCGGATTTTGAAGACGTGAGGACCTTCGTTCGAATGAAAGTCATTTAATAATATGTGAACATTTTGCAGGCAACTCAGTAGCCTTTTCAGTAACAGTACTATTTGTTACTATATTATAATTTCAATATTAATAAATTCATGTAGTTACCTACATGTTTGTAAATAATGCCCTACCTGCCTTCGCTGTAATACTACGATACAAAATATTGCAGTGGATGTCAGCTTTTAAACCGACTGAAAATCTTAAACTTCTCGGAGAAAGAAACACTGTCTGAACTGGATAGCAAAGAGCCAACATAAACAATTTCAAGTTGAAAGTAGAATATACTGTTGGATATTTCTTTCTAATGTACTCTGTTTAAGAAAGTAGTATTGTCACTGAGTTTTAAGTGGCTAGCTAAGTTTTACGGACTAAAGGAGTAGTTGTTCTGTGGTAAGGCGTTTGGTTTGGCCTTTACTTATTTTCTATTTACCCAAAGTTTTCTATTGATTCATTTATTTTATCTTTATGCAAATAACAAAATGCGTTAATTACACCATTTATAACTTGGATCGAGTGAGCTGATTTTTATATCTAGATTTATTGGATTTGTTTTAATCCGAATAGTAAGGTAAAAAATAAGAAAACGTTTTTTATTTATACTGTATTATTAATATTTATAAAAATAATATATTATATATTGAATATTATAAATATTATTTACACAGCTCGTCTCGATCCGTGCGAGCTTCGTACAGTCGTGCCATATACAATTATACAAACACGTTAAGCGAACGCTCGGCCGAGATCGGTGAAGCTCTTGTGAGCTCGGGTGTTAGGTTTTATTTTCGTTACGGAACGGAATTTCTTGATTCGGTCGCCGCGCTCAAAGCCCGCGATAAAATCTATGCAATAGCTTAAAAGTAAAAAAATAAAGAATTATGATACAATCTTTTTCTAATACATTTTTAATGGAACCTGATTATACTAGTAACCCCACTAACTTTGTACCTATAGTGTCATGAATAAAAATACCTTAATTAATACAATATTTTTCTTATGATATTTATCCGTAACACATAAAAAAGATATAAGTATAAATAATGCCTATCCTAATGCTGGCATTAATCACGAACATTATTAATAACCATATTAATGTCTGAACGTTGCGTGACCATGCGTGTACTATTTGTATAAAGCTGTGTTCACACTATTCGTCTTTGTTGCCCACTGACTAATTTGCTCAACAGTAAATTAATTAAGATATCGCATTACGCTCGACGTGTTACGACTGAAGTATTAATGTTTGTGCATTGATAATTATGTGTTTAATTGCGGTAGTTCGTCACTCATAGATGCCGAGGTTTTCGGTTTATTTTTTTAAATAAGATGACGGGCTCGTTACTTTCTGATGGACTTAGACTTAGCGTAGCTGCATTTTACCGCATCTACCACGGTAAGTGTTCTGAAGAACTCTTCCAATTGGTCCTACTCTCCCTCTTCCGTTCCCGAACAACACGGGCGGGGCAGAGATGTCATCCTTACACTGTGGACACCATCGTGCCTAGAACCGAAAGATTTCGTAGATCCTTCATATGTCGCACCAAAAAAGCATGGAACTCTCTGCCAGCGCAGTGTTTCCCCTCACAATCCTGGGTCAAAATATCTCTAATGATATATTTTGACTGCCTCCTTGGTGCGGTGGGAGTGTATCCGAGTATTACGCAAGAGGTCGTGGGTTCGATTCCCACCCAGGATAAAACTTTGTGTGATAAGAACGATGGTTTATTCTGTGTCTGGGTGTTATTTATCTATAATATGTATGCATTTAGAAATATATAGGTATGTTTATTAGTTATCTGGTTATCATAGTACAAGCTCTGCTTAGTTTGGAAACAGATGGCGTTGTGTGAGTTGTCCTAACGATATTTATTTATTTATTATTTATTTATTTAATGATGGGAAAATACGAACAGGGTATTTACAAATATAATGAAACGTTCGTCGCCCCGCTAACTCAGTGTGCTGTAAAGGCTCACTGCGTTACGCAACTTTGTGGCTGGTCCTCAGACGAATGACAACTTTGAGGTATTTATGATATTTCGGGTCTTATTCGCTTATAGTCGGAACGTTTATTATTAGGTATAAAGCCTACCTTATACTTTCCGACGTTTTGACCGGATTACACCAGCCGTGGTTAACTGAGTCACGAAATATCATAAATACGAGTATGAGTGACAACCGCGAAAGTTTAAAAACTTTGAGGTATTATCAATTACAAGCGTTTTCGTGCTTCGAAAAGCATTTTAAGCCGTTGGCACCGGTTGCCAGCAACATGGCGGGTGTAAAGTCAAGTTAAAGGATTTCTGGATGACTTGACACGGGAGCACCTTACATGGGACAAAAATGGATTTAAAGATATGTGGGCGTTTAGTATACCTCTGCTTTCCCCGGCATGGATGCTATTGTACGACTATGTTACTGTTAAGCTTTCAAGGAGCCAGTAGACGTTATGGTATAAAGGTCGTCAATATTTGCTTACTCTTTCATTTGACTTTACGAATTGTGTCGATAGCATGATTCAAACTTATAATATACGTCTACCTGCTCCGTGAATGCTAAACAGCAACATAGTTATCTGTTGTTCCTTACAATCAAATATAATCAAATAATATTTAATTTATCCAAAAATAAAGGCATTGCTTGATCAACTCAAATTGTAACTTCATTTTGCAGACCTGAATATCTGTTCAAGTTAAGCTACTTTTAATCAAACAAATCTTCTTTTTCAATTAATGAAAGGGTCTTCTCTAAGCTATTTATCGTGGCTTAAGAAACCCTTCTACGGAAACGTAATCTATTTCGTTCGAGAAAAAGAGTTTACTCATATTTTAATGAAATGGCGACGCACTCTGCTTCAGGGGTAATTTAAATAAAAGTTGCGTTAGCTAAACTATGCTAGACATTTTATTAACATATTTATTTACCTTCTAAAATATCATCGTTGCAGAATGTTATTTTGCTACATGGATTGCTCTCAACTGAAGTTTTCAGCCCTTGAAGTTTGGTCTTGTATACCTTGACTTTGAAAAAAGGTAAAGGTTTGTATACGAAATTTCACATCACGTATATTCATATTCAAGACTAAATTACAAAATGTAAGTCATCATCATCCGAGCGTCTGTCCCAGTTGGGTCTCGCGACGCCCGGGGTCCGCTTTCCTACAAAAGCCAAAATAACAAAATGTAAGTATTCAAAAATAATTAAATACTTTTCCAAACCTGGAGCACAATATCTTTTATCCATATATCGCCATACGAACAATGCCTAACGCATTAAATCCACCATTCCATGTCTCCACAGGCTTAAAATATACAGGAAAACTATTAAGTTACTAATACAGTCCACACACATCTTATTGAATCAATAGATAAAGGTATTTATTTACCGGTGAGGCCATCTATCTTCATCTAGGGGTCAATCAATGATCAATGGTCAAGGTAAGGACGTTAGGTAAAATGGAAATGTCGTTCAGATGTCTAGCTTCATGTAAGTGATTGCCTTGATGTTTAGCTATATCGTTGCTCTGGATTTGAAAATGGGATATTGTTAAAAAAAACTTTTACTAAATCTCCCACGGGACATCACAGGATTGATTACAAATATATTCCAGTTAAAACTCATATTACATACATACATAGATATTGTCACGCCTTTATCCCCGAAGGGGTAGGCAGAGGCACTAAACGCCCACGTTTCACCGTATGCACTTTCGTCCTACGTAACAGGTGGTGAGCCCATTGCCGTGTTGATATGGACAGGCGCAGGCTGCATCGACCTGCTGTTGAAATTTTTTTAGCCGCCCATAAGGCCTTCAACTTGGCTTAACGACTGCCATTTTATTAGCAACCGGGACCAACAGCTTAACGTGCCTTCCAAAGCACGGGACTAGGGTGGGTCCAAAGGGCCGAATAAATTTAATAAAATAAAATGTGTCTATTTTAGATGTTAAATTCGGAAGAAATTTTGAACCCGTTGCCTTTTTAGTAAGGTGGTAACAAAAAGGCTAAAAGGTCTTATGTGCTAGACACTAATTAACACGACCAATTAAAGTCCTGGTAGTCTCGGACTCTCATTAAAAAAGTCTCAGTAAAACTCATATTGTCTGAAAAAAAATACTATTTTTATAGCTCTATGTTTATGGAGAAAATGTGTTCAAAACAAAAAAATTATATACTGCTCGGAGCAACACTCGAAATAATTTGGTGATCTGTCTTCCCAGTCTACCCTGTCAGGGACACAGCATGAAGATAGTTAATTTTAATTACTGAAATTCAATGTAATAGTTACATTATTTTTATTATTTCTATAAATACCTATCGAATAAAAATATAGGATTGGCAGCGCGAGTGCTCCATCTCTGGTGTTGCAAAGGTCCATAGGTTACGGTGACCACTTTGCATCCATCAGGTAAATATACGCATACGCTTGTCTGCCACCTCAGTGGTATAAAAAAAATACCTATCGAATATTGCAAATGTATTATTTCTGCCAAAAATTTGTAAATATAGTGTAAAATATCTCTAAAACAAAAGTAAATAGGTGTATATTAGTGACGGTAACTTGATCTTAAGACGTATTAATTCTGCACGCATTCGTGTGTACTGAGTCGAAATCTCTCGTGTTTACTGGTCTGTGTGCTTGTGGTCTACACACATGTTTGTATTTGAGGGTTGTGTTACAGAAATGTTTGTTTTTAATATCACTTTCCTATTTTTGCTCAAAGTTAGTATATTTATCTGTTTGGCCAATGATGTAGACGGTTATAAAATTTTATATAAGCCTATTCAAGATACCAGATATTTGACGGATTGCCTGAATAGTATAATGTTGACTCATAGTGCACTTATTTGGCTTGATAACTTGCCCCACTGGTACTCAAAGACTTTGTTTGACGCTTTTGGTCCGCTTAACCTGTGTTTCATTTCTCATGACTTCGAATACTGTTATGAATTGTTCTCAATGTGCCCCTTTAGAGATAGCTGGATTGGATTTTATGCCTATGTCAGACTCGTTAAACATAATTTACCATCCCGTATTAACCGGTAAGCTTTTGTTGACTAGCGAACCTAATTCACCATAGCAATATGTAAACAGAGCTTACGCACATGATTGGCTGCAAACCAGACGCAATCTGCACATTTGCATATTCATGTGTGACGTCACACTTAAGGCTACGTCATGATACATGGATGCAGATATCGTATGTTACAATACTCAGTCAATTCGCTTGTCGTGCCATAAATAACCGTAAGTAATAAGAGCGGAACTTTATTAGGGAGTCAACATTATTAATATTATGGCTCAAAAAGACAAATTAGAAACCATGTCACCAGAAGTAAGAGAAATATAGAAAAGAGGATGAAAGATATTGCCAGCGAAGTTCAGCAAACATCTGTTGCCTAAAGATTATTAAACAGATAAGCCTGATCTGAAGAGTAGATATAAATAAGCCATGATCCTGGTCAGTTAGTCAGCAAATGCACCACTTGCAGGTGCGGCTGGATTAAGCCCCAAGATGTTATGAGGACCCCATTGTACCCTTTTACATATATTAATTTAGTGCAGATCTCTCTCTCTTACAACTAAGAACGCCCTGCTCAAATTCAATCAATGTTAATAAGCAGCCAATAAATTTACTTTATGGAAAAGGAAACTCCATAAAACTTTGAGTTCATCGCCTATAAACAAATCAGGTTAAACACAACAAACGAGAATTTCTAAACAAAATCAAACATTTTACAAGTTACAGCTAGAAGGTGTGTTCTCTTACGACCGATTATCTGCCACTGAATATCTGCTGGCAATAATAATGTTTATTTAATGATCTACAAGTACCAGGAAAATATTATAGAGATACTTCATTTAAGTTTTTTACAAATTGATTGATAGATTGTTTATGATTCTGCACCTCGAAATCGTAACAATCAATTATTTCGACCAGTACAAATCTATTAACTTTCTTACGATTACTTATTTATGAGTATTTTACTTAAGATATCGATGCCACTAACATGGTCAGAAAATATCTTAAGATGTTTTGACGAGGAATATAATAAATAGGTATTATAATCAGTTGAAAAAAAAAATACAAGCTTTTTTATTTTAAACTGGATATACTCCGTAGCAAAAAAAATGTAACAATATTGCCGTACCTTTGAACGTTAGTCAAACTACACAGCTTAAAAAATGCCACAATTTATTTGCCAAATACAACGGGATCTTTATAAACAACAAAACAAACATATCCTACTCTTAATCCTCAACTTGGTTATTTGGTGAGAAGGCTAATTAAAATTAATCGTGTACACGGTGTGCGGTTAATATTCAACTTTAACATTTATTCTGTAATATGTTGCGCTGGTTTAGTGTTCGCCGGCGAGGGGTTAATGTGATTAGCGATTGTGTTACAAACGTTTTAATTAGTTTTATATTATTATACGACATTTATGTAACATTTCAGTTTAAGAAGCGCTTGTACCCTCGCTAACGCAGTGTTCGTAAACGATCACTGCGTTAAGCATCTTTCGCTGTGGCTAGTTCTCAGATGAATGACCGCTTTGTGGGATTTCCATTTATGAGCTTTTCCGTGCTTCGGAAAATATAAAGTGTCTACCAAAACACGGAATGACGTTGGTCCCGGTTGCCAGTAACATGACAGATGGCTATACCTATGAAATTGCCGTTCTGCAGTACTGCCCATTTCAAATCAAAATAATTTTTGTTTGGCTAAGAATTCTAATTTCAAATTGATTTTATTATAAAAAAATGGAATTTTTTTTTAAAAGTTGTCATTTGTTTATTTATTAGTGTTAAATTTTCATCGAATTTCAATCTTTTTCGTCATCATGGATACGTTAAAAATTCGAGTAATTATGGAATATGAGTACCGTCGTGGCAGCAACGCGACACAAGCTGCACGCAACATCAACGTCGTTTACGAAGCTAACACTACAAATCAACGCACCAACTGCTATTGGTTTGCTCGCTTCCGTTCTGGAAATTTCGACCTGAAAAATGAACCTCGCGGTCGTCTGAAGACTTTGGTCGACAATGACGAATTAAAGGTGATTGTAGAAGCTGATGATACACATTCTACGGCTGAATTAGTAGCAGCTTTAGACGTTAGCGTCAAAACAATATTGGTCTATTTGCGTCAAATTGGCAAGGTAAAAAAGCTTGACAAATGGGTGCCCCACAAACTCAATGATCACCAGCGCGAAGTACGCGTCGAGACCTGCCTTGCACTGCTCATCAGACACACAAATGAAGGAATTTTAAACCGCATTGGTACCTGCGATGAAAAATGAATTCTGTTTGATAACCGCAAGCGCTCAGCAAGTTGGTTGGATTCTGGATCAGCACCTAAACAATGCCCTAAACGAAAAATTACCCCTAGAAAAGTGTTAGTCACTGTTTGGTGGTCTAGCGCCGATGTGATTCATCACAGCTTCTTACTTAACGGGATGAGAATTACTGCAGATGTGTTCTGTGAAGAACTGAACACAATGATAGAGAAGCTGGCACATCTCCTACCAGCATTGGTCAATCGCTCGTCTCCGCTGCTCCTGCACGACAACGCGCGACCTCATACTGCACAGCAGACGGTCTCCAAGTTGCAATAACTGGGGTTGGAAGCTCTCCGTCATCCGCCCTACTCACCAGACCTTGCGCCTACAGACTACTACTTTTTTTTAGAATTTGGATAACTTCTTGGTGGGAAAAAAATTCAATACCCGACAGGCAGTACAAAATACCTTTGAAGAATTTGTTGCCTACCGTCCAGCTAATTTCTTTAAGCACTGCGTTGGCAAAGATGCATTGATTGCATGGGTGATTACTACGATTAATAGATACAAATAAAAAATACAAGAAAAAAACGTTTAAATTATTGCATACAAAACGGCAATTTCATAGGTAAAGACCTAATATTAGGTCGCCGCAGCCTGCACCTGTCCATTTTTAACACGGCGATAGTTTCATCACCTAGTACGTGGGATAGAAATACATACGGTGAAATGTGTGTCTATAATATGCCTCTGTCACCCCTTTGGTGATAAAGATATCGTAACCTTTGGTGATAACAGATGAATAAACTTTTCAGTTTAATATAGTTCTCATAATTGGGCTCAATTTAAAGTTTTGTATGTATTAAGATACCTAACTAAAAGTAACTATCTTTACGCTGTATCCCTGACGGGGTAGTCAGAGAGGACAGATCGCCAGGCTTCGCGATCCATGCATACTTCTTTCGCTTCTTCAATATTCATCTGTCGCTTCATACACGCACGTCTGGGTATCCGAGTACTTTTGACCTTTCCGTTTTAGAGCAATCTGCTCACGTGGTCTTCATATGTAAGTCTCGGCCCACCCTGACTTCTTCTACCCTCTACTTTCGCACAATATATATTCTTCATTAATCGTTCCTCACTCATTCGTTGGACGTGTCCAAACCAACGGAGCATGCCCTTTTCCAGCTTAACGCAGACACTTTTATTCAAACTTGCCGTATTGCGTATCACTTCGTTACGTATTCGGTCGGCCAAAGTAACGCCGCACAATTTTTGAAGTGATCGCATCTCCACAGCATTCAATTTACTTTCATGCATCTGCTAACATACCCAGATTTCCGCTACCGTAAAGCAAAGTTGGCACTAGCAATGCGTTATGAATCGCCAGTCATGCTCCTTTTACGATGCTTTGTCGCTTTACTAATTGGTACAATGCACCGTTAACTCTGTTTCCGGCAGCTACTCGCCGTTCTATATACACAATTTCATTCACTTGCTCTAGACGTTTTGTATTAAGATAAGATACAAATACCTAAGAAATTTGTATGCGAAAGAGATGTCCATAATGATCCACTTATATTTCAAAGCAAGACGTTAAACATGACTAAGGGTTATTTTAGGTTCGGGTAGGGCAATAATCTCCACCACTTTACACTTCTTCGTATTACACCAGAACACACCTGAGACTGGCGAATACAAGTCCGACAATGCATTATTGCCGATGTGGAGTACGAAATGTGGCAGTTTCATTCCAATGCCAATGAATTTATGAAACCAAATAAGTTAAAACTCGAAACAACTGAGAACCAGATGAAAAAGATATTCATAGTTCTTGTAAAGGCTCCAAAAACAAGACTAAACCACAGATAACATAACACTGATTAAACTTAGCTGGGATACACCCTTCTCGTACAAATTCGTGCAAGAATGTACATCTAATTTTATCCGTGCAAAAGAGTTTCAAATCCCCTTCAGCCCAAATCGTCTTTAGAGACCTACAGAGTAATAAGTACACACTCGTTAAAATAAGAATCTCTTCGACGCACTTGGGACCCCTCCAAGATAAGGAGACAAAAAAAATTCGTGTGATTGTCTCCAAATTTAATAACAGATTTGAATGACCCTCTCTCCCCATGCTACCCTTGCTGCTGTCGAAGAATGTCCTTAGTATGATTTCGATTAAGACTGAAACACAATGAGAGATTTTGAAGTCTGATATTGCGTATGAAGGGAAAGTTTTTATAAGGCTATCCCAAATTAATCTAATATAAATTTATGTTATGGCATTAATGTAATAGAACATACTCATAAAACAATGGTGTATACTTATTTACTGTAATTTACTAAGAAGCGCTCGTGGCCACAGACACAATGTTCTCTTAACGATCACTGCAGTAAGCAACTTTCGCTATGGCTGGTCCTCGAATGGGGGACCACTATGTGGCATTTCTATTTGCGAGCGTTTCTATGCTTCAGAAGGTTCGTTAAGCCATAGGTACCAGTTGCCAGTAACATGGCAGTCGTTGAGCTACGTTGAACGCTTTGATGAGCTCACCACCTGTTACGTGAGACAATAATCATCATCATCATCTGAGCGCCTCTCCCAGTTGGGTCAGCTTTCCTACATTTTCTTCTCCACTTCGCACGGTCGTCGGCATCCCCTGTAGTGAGATCATTGGTATGCATGTCATCCCTTACGACGTCGAGACAAAAATGCTTACGGTAAAATGTGGGCGTATAGCAACTTTGGTAAATAGTTATACGTACATTGAAGTTGGCTGAAAGGCGACTTAACATTTTTCTGGTACATACATACTTTCACGCCTTTATCCCCGAAGAGGTAGGCAGAGGCGTACCATACGCCCACATTTCACCGTATGCTTTGCTTTTTGTCCCACGTAACAGGTGGTGAGCCCATTGCCTTGTTGAAATGGACAGGTGCAGGTTGTGGTGACCTGCTGTTGAAATTTTTCAAGCCACCCATAAGGCATTCAACTGGTTTAACGACTGTCATGTTACTGGCAACCGGGACCAACGGCTTAACGTGCCTTCTGAAGCACGGAAACGCTCGCATATTTAAATGCCACAAAGTGTTTACCCATCCGAGGACCAGCCATAGTGAAAATTGCTTAACGCAGTGATCGTTTACAGAACACTACGTCCATGGGCCACGAGCGCTTATTTCTGGTAATTGGTTGATAACAGATCTTCTTGCTGTAGTAATGTATTAGTTCACGAGACTCACTGCCTAGCCACCGGGACTCATCACCTCACATCGCCGCGATGGAATTATTTAGGTATATTTCAACAAAAATATCTTCTCATAACAAATGAACAATGAAATAAAATGTTTATACTTTTAATTGATGGCACTTGGTGGAACTTGCTACACATTTTGAATAAAAACTTACTTTATAACCTGACTTTTGGTTTCTCCCTACGGCATTTGACTGCCTCTGTGGCGCGGTGGGAGTGTATCCGACTGCTAAGCAAGAGGTCGTGGGTTCGATGCCCACTGAGGATCAAACTTTGTATGATGAGCACGATGGTATATTCTGTTACTGGGTGTTATTTATCTATAAAATGTATGTATTTAAAACTATATATAAGTAAGTTTATCAGTTATTTGGTTACCATAGTACAAGCTCTGCTCAGTTTGAAATCAGATGACGTTGTGTGAGTTGTCCCAACGATATTTATTTATTTTCAAAGTTTGAATATAATGTAATAAGAAAAGAAAAGTACAAGTGTTTTTATTCAAAATGAAATAAACTTTGCCAATATTAGTATGTTTAAAACTATGCAAAAATCCCAGCTGCTAATTATTAAATTGTGATGAATTGTGGATCGTTATAGCACATACTGGTATCGGACCTCATTGTGTACCCAGCTTTAAAGGAATTGTTTCATCAAATTATTCGGCCATCGGTTTGAAAATCTCAAGGCCCTAAATACAATGAATAAATTATATTCTGTTGAACACCTTACAGATATTTCTGCCATTTCTTAAATTACTGAACATCATTTATTACATTCGGCTTTTACTGAATAGGAAATACTGGTTTGATAGGAGAGAAAAAATGTAAAATTTCTTTAATTATACGTAATGCTAAAGAGTCGACGGTAGGTTTGGAATAAAAATGAAGGAGAATTAACGCTTATGTATGGGACAAGTGTTAAGATTTTAATTTCAACATAAGTTACTTTGTGTTTTCAGGTTCACAAACGTATAGATTTTATTTTCATAATGCATTTCAGGAAAGAGAGAATATCTTCACGTTGGCCTTAATTTTTAAATACTTATAAATATGATGACATTTTATTTATTTATTTTATGAGTGTTAAAATGTTAACATTATTCAAGTCACCGTTTATCTTTATTATGTTCGATCTCTTCTTTTGCTTTTCTGCTGCATCTGACGGTAAAATTTCAGTTATTTCTAACGATTGAAGCCATTTTGGAGGTGACTCTTGTCTTACCCCTCTACGGCCACACTTCTCCATATTCTCTTCATCAGTCAAAAGGTTATTTACAGAAAAATGCTAGACAGATGCCGATTTAGCAAACAAAAATTTATGGAGCAATGTTATAAAGTTTTAGTCGCAAAATAGCCTCATCATCATCCGAGCGTCTGTCCCAGTTGCGTCACGCGACGCCCGGGGTCCGCTTTCCTACATTTTCTCCTCCACTTCGCACGGTCTTCGGCATCCCCTGTAGTGAGACCATTGGCACGCATGTCATCCCTTACGACGTCAAGCCAGCACTTCTAGGGTCTTCCCCTCTTACCGGGACCCGGCGGGGCTGACATGGCCAGACATTTGTTACCTACGTAGCCCGGCGGTTGCCGCAAGACGTGACCATACCAACGAAGGCGACACTCTTGCAACTTGTCTGCAATGTCACGGACGTGAAGGCTGCCGCGGATGCGAGAGTTTCTCACGCGGTCCATCCGTGTGACCCCACACATCCACCGCAGCATCTTCATTTCCGTGACACGCAGCTCCTGCTTGTGTCGCTCCAATATCAGCCACGTCTCACTGCCATGTAAAAGGACAGGTCTAATAATGGTTTTGTAGACCTGTCCCTTCAACCGGATCGGCATTTTAGGGTCACAAATGACACCGGTCATCTCCCGCCATTTGGCCCACGCGGCAGCAATGCGTGACTTGACATCGCAATCGATGTCACTGGACGTGTGAAAAACAGATCCCAGGTATTTAACCTGGTCCGTGCGCTCGACCAAATCACCGCCTATGCGGACGGATGTGGGATCTATCGAGTTTAGTGTCAAGTACTCGGTCTTCGCCACATTTAGTTTCAGACCGCCGTTCTCAAGCGTCTCCTTCCACGCCTTTACACGTCGCACCAATCTGCCCCTGTCCGCGTCTGCCAGCGCAATATCGTCAGCATACATGAGCAACCATGGAGGCTGCTCGTTCGTAATATTACACTGAACAGAAGCGGACTAAGGACCGAACCCTGGTGAACCCCGACGGTGATGGGGAAGAGGAAGAGTTTCGTGTCGCCAACAGCAGTCCGAACCATTGAATCGGAGTCACAGTACATGTCCCGGATAGTGTCAATATAGACCTTTGGAACCCCTTTGGACCGCAGTGCCCACCAGATCATCGCACGAGGAACACAGTCGAAGGCCTTCTGCATGTCTAGAAACAAACAGTGCAGAGGCGTGTTCTTCGACCTGTATTTCTCTGCGACAACCCTCAGGACAAAAACAGGGTCCGTGGTCCCACAACCAGGGCGAAACCCATATTGACACTCCGAGAGAGTACACTCCTGCCGGATGCGAGAGTCTATAATCCTTTCGAAGATCTTCATGGTGTGGGACATCACCTTAATACCGCGGTAGCTCCCGCACTCCTGCACTGACCCCTTACCTTTGAAGACTGGAGTAATAATACTCAGTCTCCATTGGTTTGGGATCTGCACGCTGAGGAGTATGCGGTTAAAAAGGTTTGTCACAAAATAGCCTAAAACAGAGAATTGTTTTACAAGTCATATGAACTTTAAATCATTTAACATTCTTCGAACTACTATATAACTCGCTGGCACTTGTAAATTGTAACGCATCGCAAAGCGGCCTTTTACAGATTTTTTCAAAGAGCGAAAACTTGGACTTACTTCGCTGACCCAGCAGGCTGTTTCAGCCTTTCAGACAAAAAGGCAGAAAAAGCTCGACTTGTTAATTGGGCATGGTTGTTTCTGCGAAAAAAATGCTGATTCGCATACGCGCTTATTGAGTCGGTCGGCGATTACATTCAATCGAGATTTTTGTTTGTATTTTTCCAAATGCTTTGTCTTTTTTTCAACGCCATAAGATAATATTATTGGTATTATTGTTTTAAAATCTTTTTTATACTATATTATATCCTATTTCACAAAAAAAAGTAAAAGATTAAATGATTTTTATAAACAACATAACTTTCACTGGACATCTGGTCTGTGGAATGACCAAACTACCTCCATGGTTGCTCATGTATGCTGACGATATTGCGCTGGCAGACGCGGACAGGGGCAGATTGGTGCGACGTGTAAAGGCGTGGAAGGAGACGCTTGAGAACGGCGGCTTGAAAAATTTCAGCAGCAGGTAGCCACAACCTGCGTCTGTCTATTTCAACACGGCTATAGGCTCACCACCTATTACGTGGGACAGGAATCCACACGGTGAAAAGTGGGCATATAATATGCCTCTGCCACTCCTTCGGGGATAAGGCGTGATGGATATTTATTTATTTATTTTATTTGTATAACTAAGGAAACGAGGTCGTATTTCATAAGAAAAGGTATATTATTGTCATAGACATTTCCTCAATAACATTCTAATAGCATTGTTGTTGAGATTCAATCAGCACAATTTAGCCTGGTTCATTAACTGCGTCGGGGAAGTTCAACAGGGCCCCCGTCCGCCCACCTATGAATATAATCTTGTTTGATGCGCAGATGTGCACTGTTTGACGAGAGTATTATTTTTTGTGGTAACATAATTGATAGTAATTGTGTTTTATGTTAGGATTACGAAAATGGTACCAATATATTACTCGAAAGTAATGTATGGTGATGAATTCCTCTTTCTGTAAACTTACAAACGAATTTAATGCTTTACGTGTCAGCATATTTAGCTACATAACTTTTAAACGTACGAGATATAACATTCAGGTTGTCAAATCATCGACAGTGCTGAATGGAATGGCGTCATTACGGAAGGTTTTTTTATGAGTTTTAGTTGGATTATTTTTTTTCCTATTTTTCTATTTATGTGACAATTTCTTGACAGAATTGCATTTTGTGAATTAATAAAATTGCTTAGGTGTGAGATATTTTTAAATATTTAAAAACGTTATCAAAGAGAGAACGTTTTGAACTAAACGTCAGAATGCCTACAGTAAATTAATTGATAGAACAATTTGCTCCTTAAAATGAAATTATCTTCTGTAGCTTAAAGAAAAGCTTAAAATCTATTTAAAAAGGTAGGTACTGAATATGGACTGTTTTTTATTACCTATTCTTAAAAAAACTCTTTTCAAAAATTTTATCTAAATAGAATAAAGTTAACCCTGCAAAACGCGCTCGGTAATTTTTTTTACCGAATTTTATTTTTATCGCTTCACGTAGAATAAACTCGACGAAAAATGCTGCATTTATAGTCTGGCTTGGAATATACGAGTACGATGGAGTGCAGTGTTGCAATGGGTGCCATGGAGTAAAGTGAACCAGCAATTTAATAATCTATTTCGTGCTAGTTTCGTTCGCTTTACAATGTTTAGGTACAGTGAAAAGTGGGGTTTGGAGGAACGTATATACATTGAATATTTTATTGCAGTACTCCATAGGCGGTAACTAAACTGTGGAACTTTTAATTCATTCAGGAGATATGATTCGCTAGAGTTTAAAGTTAATTAGCGCTTCAATTTTTTATTATGATAATTTTTTAAGAAGCGCTTGTGGCCCCGCGGTCTCAGTGTTCTGTAAACGATCACTGAGTTACGCAACTTTCACTACGGCTGGTCCTCGGATGGGTGACCACTTTGTGGCATTTACATTTGCGAGCGTTTCCGTGCTTCGGAAGGCACGTTAAGCCGTTGGTCCCGGTTGCCAGTAAAATGGCAGTCGTTAAGCCTGGTTGAAGGCCTTATGGGCGGCTTGAAAACTTTCAACAGCAGGTAGCCACAACCTGCGTCTGTCTATTTCAACACGGCAATAGGCTCACCACCTATTACGTGGGACAGGAATCCACACGGTGAAAAGTGGGCATATAATATGCCTCTGCCACCCCTTCGGGGATAAGGCGTGATGGATATTTATTTATTTTATAATTTTATATTGTGATAATTTTATTAATATTAATAATATAATAACGTTAACCCTCAGCTTCGAAGTCTATTCTAAGCAGTCAATTTCCAATCAGAAAGTAATAAAAGGCATTTTGTCCAATAAAATTAGCCAATAAATAACTTTACCGTTCATCAAATTCAGTCAAGTCAAAACAATGTAACTTTAAATGATTTTCAGATCTCAATTAGATGTTCTCAAAGAGGTTGTGCGTCAAAGAAATAACGAGAACCGGACGTTACTGCGATCTATCCCAGGATACGTCTGAGAAGTTCCTTTAGCTTTAGCGATCAGGAAACATGAATTTCTCTTAGAAAATCAGTCAGTCTTTCAGACCTTTGAGCCAGTGAATAGCTTTGACCATTTAAGGGTTTAGTAATGTCGTACAGATGTATGTATAGAACTATATAATTGGACAGTTCTTGAGTAGGTTTAAGTCATCGAAGTAGAGGAATTACTTAAATTGATTAGAGGTCTTGACGCGCTCGTCACTGTGCTAAATTAGTGTTCTGTAAACGATCCATAGTGAAAATTGCTTAACGCACTAAGCAACTTTCGCTATGGCTGGTCCTCGGGTAGGTTACCATTTTGTGACATTTCCATTTACGAGTATTTCCGTGCTTCGGAAGGTATGTTAAGCCATTGGTTTCGGTTGCCAGTAACATGACAGTCGTTAAGCAAAATTGCAGGCCTTATAGGCTTCAATAATTTCAACACCAGGTCACCACAACTACGCCTGCCCATTTGAACACGACAACATGGCTTACCACCTGGTACTTGTGACAAAAATGCTAACGGCGTCTGAGAGAAACGTCACTGTGGAGACGTCACGCCGATTGCCAGCGAGGTGTGAGTGGCAAAAAGAGAAGAGCTGCTTCCTCGCAGTCAGGAGGCGTTAGCGGGGTTGGTTACTGAATCATGCTTTAACCTCTGAACCATTTTGGCTAAAATTTAGCGTAAAGATAGCTGATACCTGCCATTAATACATATGCCACAACTACATAAGTATCCCGAGAACTTCTAATAGAGTTTATAAGGTAATATTGGTGTGTCAACGGTTGTGCCTTTGATATTGTGTATCTTTATTTGTTCTGATGCCTTTTTCCAATCCAACTATAACTGCAAGACTTGCTCGAATCGCAGAATCTGCGATTGTTAACATCGAATCCCAGTTATTAAACAAAGTAATTTGCTTGTTAACACCGCTTTAACCGTGTTTTATTACTGTTAATTGAGCGCTGTTAACTGTTGAGTACGCAGGTAGTGTATAAATCGATTTTTTAAATCTGATAGCAATCTGTTAAAAATAGAAACTTCTTAATAAATAAATATTGTGGAAAACTTTTCACACAGGACAATCTAGCCTTATAGACTAAATATTTTCAAAATGTATTTGTTATCTCAGAACTGTGTGAGATAAAAAGTCAGTTCTTAGTGGCATCAATCAACTTAAACAATGATGAAAAACGTAACTCAAAAATGATGTCAGAATTTGATGATCATTCTCAAATTGTGTTACAAATATAAATAAACCTAAAAATATCAATCTACTCTGTCTTGTAAAGTCAGTTAAACTAATAATGTAAATCTCTCAATCTATCTATATTTACTTTTGGTTTTCCTTGGGTACAGAGGGGGTAAGTTATTCTATGCCAGCTTAAATCCATTTTTTGAATAATTTGTTCTAAGACTATTGGAATGCCGTAGGTACTTTTAGTGCTCTTGCAAGCTTTTATCGAACATTTCCTTTTTTTTAGTACTTATCTTGTATTAGTAGAGTGGATTTTGTTCAAGATAAGATGAAAACCAATAAAATTTTAGAATACATTTTTCTCGAAGAAAAAATTAACCACTGAATATAACTATCCTGTTTTTAAACCGTTTACCACTGTTCAGGCCTAGAAGTGGCATGCATTGGTTAATAGTCAATCAGTATAATCAGTCAGAGACTACCAGGACTTTAATTGGTCGTGCTAATGAGTGTCTAGCACATAAGACCTTTTAGCCTTTTTGTTACCACCTCACTAAAAAGGCAACAGGTTCAAAATTTCTTACAAATTTAACATCTTAAATAGACACATTTTATTAAATTCATTCGGCCCTTTAGACCCCAGTTCCATGCTTCTGAAGGCACGTTAAGCCGTTGGTCCCGGTTGCCAATAAATTGGCAGTCGCTAGTCGTTAAGCCAGATTGAAGGCGTTATGGGCGGCTTAAAAATTTCAATAGCAGGGAGCAACAACCTGCGTCTGTCTATTTTAACACGGCAATGGGCTCACCACCTATTACGTGGGACAGGAATACACATGGTGAAAAGTGGGCATATAATATATGTGCCTCTGCCACCCCTTCGGGGATAAGGCGTGATAGATAAATAAATAAATAGTATAATCTTGCATTGCTATTTATGTTTTTATGTAGGGCTACCGCGCATTGGCTTCATGTACAATTTTATTTTATAATTAGCTACTTAACGACGCGGTTAATTGTAACTTGTTTGTCTTAATTCAATTCCAATTTACCAGCGCCGCAAGTCACACCTTGTTCAGTCCTAAATTCAATACGAATCTCTAAACTTCTATAGAATATTATATAATATATTCCTAACCTTTAAACCCATTTTTAGTAGTCTCAGGTGCAATTAGATCTTCTTAGACTTTACTGATATTTTATTAAATTGCCTGAGCATCATGCTTCTTTGAAACGCTCGTAACGCTGCTAACACAGTGTTGTGTAAACGATCAATGCGTCAAGCAACTTTCGCTATGACTGATACTTGGATCGGTGACCACTTTGTAGTTTATCTATTCACGAGCGTTTCCGTACTTCGGAAGACACGATAAGCCATTGGTATGTAGCCAGTAACATGGCACTCGTTAAGCCAAGTTGAAGACCTTATTTGCGTATAGGTCTTGAAAAATGTCAGCATGCTGGTAGCAACAACCTGCGCCTGTCCATTTCAACAAGGGTCACCACCTGTTATGTGGGTCTAAAATGTGTAAGTATAGGTTGCGTGCCATACTTTGGGGATAAAGGTGTATAGGCCAGAGTTTCAGTATTCGTTCTCTTAATAAATTTTAATTTTACGCAGTATTTATATTAGACATAAATTACACAAAGCTTAACTCACGGCACGGCAATGGGCTCACCACCTGTTACGTAGGACAAAAATGCATTACGTCACCGTTTGCATTTTTGCAATAGATGTAATTTGCAATAAAGAGGGCGTATAGTATGCTTCTGCCTACCCCTTCGGGGATAAAGACGTGACAATATGTACGTATAATATGTATGTTGAAGTGCTCGTGGCCCCGCGGACTCAGTGTTCTGTAAATGATCACTGAGTTACGCAACTTTCACTATGGCTATTTACATTTGCGAGCGTTTCCGTGCTTCGGAAGGCACGTTAAGCCGTTGGTCCCGTTTGCCAGTAACATGGCAGTCGTTAAGCCCAGTTAAAGGCCTTATGTGCGGCTTGAAATTTGAACAGCAGGTAGCCACAACCTGCGTCTGTCTATTTCAACACGGCAATGGGCTCACCACCTATTACGTGGGACAGGAATACACATGGCGAAAAGTGTGCATACAATATGTATGCCTCTGCCATCCCTTGGTGGATAAGGCGTGATAGATAAATAAATATATAAATAAACAATATGTATGTATTTATGTTTGTCAACCGGGGTACACCGACCATAATTCTGCGCGGAACTTCTGTCAACATTCACACTAGTTAATAAATCACCTCTAGATATAATTCCAACAAATGTAATTTTCCTCAGCCAATAGGCTTGGCAGTAATAAATCTTTTTTCGCGTTAAACCAAAATTAGCACCCCCCCCCCCCCCCTCCACGACCCCTCCCACCCACGATGAGATTCACGTCACGTCATTTATCTTTCCGTGAGATTTATAATGTAACAATGTAATTGTATTAATTTCGTGTTATCACAGGCTTAGACGTTTTCAGTTTATTGATTTTGTGGATTTAAGATTTGCAATAACTTTTTTCATGCCCTCAATATATCAGCATTTACTCGTCGCTTTATATTTATATAAGGAGTGGCACAGGCATATTATTTTTTACAATTCACCGTATCCATTTTGTCACACGTAACAGGTGGTGAGCCCATTGCAGTGTTGAAATGGTCAGACACAAGTTGTGGCGACCTGCTGTTGAATTTTTTCAAACCGTAATATAAAGCCGGACGACTGCCATGATACTGGCAACATGGCAGTCGTTAAGCGGGACCTATGGCTTAACGTGCCTTTCGAAGTACGAAAATGTTCGAGAGTAGAAATGCCACACAGTGGTCACCTATACGAGGGCAGAAACATTGCTTCACGCAGTGATCGTTTACAGAACACTGCGCGAACATTTAGCGGGCCTAAGAGCGCTTTAAAATAACATGTAATGTCTGTTTACATTAAATGCGTGATATGATTCGCGGGTCGGAAAAAATATTTGTGTCATCCACAGATGTTTGTTTCGGAGTTTAGGTGTTCTATGTATAATATGTATGTATTTAGAAAAATATAAGTACGTTTATCAGTCGTCTAGAACCCATAACACAAGCTTATATTAACTTACTTTGGGTTAGACGGCGCTGTGTAAATAAAATGTCCCACAATATTAAATAAATAAATTTACACTTGATACAGTGAGGAGTATAAGATTATTTTTGATAGTGTGGCACTGACATCACTAGCTTGTATCCAAATAGTACACATTGAAAAGCGAATTCGTAGATCTCATATGGTTACAAATTTTGTATTCATTTTGATTGAAACTAATACCACAGCTGAAAGACATAGGACATAGGTTTACTCTTTATACTGTGCTAATACTTAGCAGATGATGAATGAGTATTGATAGTACTTAGATAACGCAAACTCTAAACATTATCATACCTGTCTGCTCAATTATGATTGTGTCTTTCTTGACCTACATCAAACTTCTCAAGCTCCTCCTCTTATTTTTTCTTTATTATCATTTCTCACTCAATTCATTTATCTTAACGTAGATCACATTTCCCTTCCAGTCATTTATTTATATTAATGCTTCATTTAATTTCTTTCACCTATAAATACTTTCACCAATAAATGTTCATCGTATTTATATTTATACTTATAAGCAAAAATAAATAAGTATAAATATAAATACGATGAACATTTATTGGTGAAATTAATTACAATGTCTTTTAATCTATTCATTATAACACTTGGTGTAATAAAACTGAGTTTGCTTTTTCTTACTTTATCCCACGTTATCCTTCGTAAGAAGTTCTATACATGTACGGTAACACACAAATTTTCCCTTGTAACATTTAGTATTATTTATAGGCGCCTGATTTACATTTTCATCATAGTACAAAGTCTTGTTAATTTTAACATGATGTCGTCTTACAACAAGATATTAAACTGCGGGGCACGGTTTGAGATAGTTTCGGAACCTAGTACAAACCGTCCCAAGATCTATATTGTGGCTTCAGTATACCTCTGTCAGTCCCTTCGGAAAATGACCGGCAAAGGTACCACGTAAGTTTAAATGGTTTCTATTAGAATTCGCACCAGTTTCGCAACATTTTCTGAAAGCGATAAATATTTTACACCGTGAACTGTTAAAAAATAGTTGTAACACTGTTCATTGGTACCAGAGTTGTTAAGATCTCGTAGCTCGATAGATGATCCTAGTCATACTCTTAAATGACGATTAAAATATAATGAAGACTTCTTACTTACTTACTTGTTTCTGTACGGTTCGGGTACTTCAGTGCCCAGATTAGGCAAAGGTCACGGACTCAATCGCCGTCTAGAACCAAATTGTATTTTTTCACTTTAATAAAGTTTCGTATTGTTTTTGTCACACATCTTCATTCACAAAAAAACTCTAAGATAAAGGGAAAAGTTATTTAAGTATTCGTGTGCATTGTTTTTGCGATGTAAAAACCGCTGCGGTTTCAATGATTCACATTCAAATTAATTCCAAGCGCTTTCAAATTTGAATAACAAACCATCGTCGCTAAGGATTAAAAATATATCCTATAGTCCATACTCCAAATAGAAAAAGTAAAAATATTACCTTGGAACTGTAAACATATCGTCCCAGAACCTGACAAATCTGTTAAGCTGTCGCTGACGGCCCATCATGAAAAAATGTAAAAAAAAATAAAAATAAATAATAACTCCAAAAAAAATATCAAGCTCTTCAATATTTTACCAAAAAAAAGCTAATTTGAGCGTTGAATTTGTTAACTTCATATAAAGAAAGAATATACCATACGCGTACATGACGCTGTTGTTAACTTTATTTTAATTAAATAAGAGTTTATTGTCATTTGTCTAAGTTAAACAGCTGAATGTAAATTTGCGCGTTTGTGGAGATACATACCGATTGAAACCCGGTTGAGGGGTTTTAAATCTAATAGAGACTTTACTTCCATTGTTTTTAAGCATTTATTTATTTTACGGCTTATCCCCGAAGGGGTGGCAGAGGCATACATGTTGTATGCCCACTTTTCACCATGTGATTCCTGTCGTGAAGCACTCGTGGCCCCGCGGTCTCAGTGTTCTGTAAACGATCACTGAGTTACGCAACTTTCACTATGGCTGGTCCTCGGATGGGTGACAACTTTGTGGCATTTACATTTGCGAGCGTTTCCGTGCTTCGGAAGGCACGTTAAGCTGTTGGTCCCGATTGCCATTAACATGGCAGGCGTTAAGTCAAGTTGAAGGCCTTATAAAATTTTCAACAGCAGGTAGTCACAACCAGCGTTTATCTATTTCAACATGGCAATGGGCTCACCACCTATGACATGGGACAGGAATATATTTAGTGATAAGTGGGCATATGATATGCCTCTGCTACCCCTTCGGGGATAGGGCGTGATTGATATATAATAATAACATTGATAACAGTTGGATTCCAAACATCCACATCATAACCGTGGTCAGTTTTAGTCAATAACTTACAACCGTGAAATTTTAGCAAATAGAATGTCTGTGCGTTCCCCTTTGGGATAAAGGAGTGACAATATATTTGTATGTATATGTAAGCTTTAATGGTTACGTCTACTCACTCCCCCTAAGACAAATGCTCTCAAAAATGTATATAAATAAGGCAATAACTAAGATCCTACTAATAAAATAAACGCGAAAGTTTGTAAATATGGATTTTTGTTACTCTTTCACGCAAAATCTACTTAATAGATTTTGATAAAACTTTACAATAATATAGCTTATACATCAGAATAACACATAGGCTACATTTTATCTACAGTAGTACATAATATAGCTAAATAGAGTTGTCCTATGATGTTTTACAACAATCAATCGATTTTAAGTCTTTCTATTTATGTATTAAATAAAAAAATGATCGTCAATTTTGCCTAATTACTTAAATCCAACTTCTCAATTAAAATTTTATCCTGTAATAGCTTAGTGTACTTACTACGATTCGTTTTACAAAACAAATTGTTACACACAATAATGTATGAAAGTAACTATTCCTGTTTCATGGAACTCTAGTCCTTGTGCATGTTGTTTCTACCTGCAATGGACATAATCAATACACCACCGGGTACATGCATACCTGGAGAAAATAACCAAAGCCAGCCAGCCGTGCAAACTTTTCATTGGGAACGTACAAGAAATTTAATTTAGTGTACTATTAAGCTCAACTCATGTGTTTATTTACGTAGAAGTTGTGTAAGGAGCGTGAAATATTATATTAAGTGATTAGTTTTTTTTATGGATAATTAACGTGAATTAGAAAAGAAAAAACCTATTAAAACTAAGTCCCTTAACGCAGCTTACACCTGTTATTAGGCCCACTTGCGCGATCTTGGGTTAGCGTGTATAACTCGGAAGTATGAACTAACCCCGAGTTAAATCATTAATTTGTCTTGCATGACCCCGAGTTAAGAGTATACCTAGGGTTAAATCGCTAAAATTTTAACTCACCGATTTTTGAGGGTTAATTCGTCAAACGTTGGGTTAACAGCTGACAGACAATGAAGTGGCACGTGACACATGCGTGACACGGACTCCTCAAAATGACACGCCGCGCACACATAATTCGATAAAAATAAAATGCACTCGGCTATCATGTTACATTCATCCGTGTAAGAAAAAGTCTTATGTGGCAAACTGTAGTGTAAAAGAGATCAACATACCTGTTTCATTCTTTTTTCAATCATTAATGTTTGGTTGGATGACATAGAGTGACATAAAACACTGGGTTAATTAACCCGATGATATTTTTCTATGGTGCAAGACATGATTAGGGTTAAAAAGTTATTTATTTAATTCCGAGTTATCTAACTCTATAATTATTTATTTAACCCCAGCATTCACGCAAGTCTTCACGTAACGAAATGCTGTGTGCTGTGTGTATGTGTGAGTGTAACGAGCCTACTACAAGCAAGTTTAATTTTCTATTTTTATTTTGTGTATAAACATATTCACTATTAACTAACTATCTTCACGCTGTATCCCTGACGGGGTAGTCAGAGAGGATAGATCACCAGGCATCGCGATCCATGCATACTTCTTTCGCTTCCTGTAGATTCATTAAACGCTTCATACATGCACGTCTGTGTATCCGATTACTTTTGACATACATTTACTATACATGTAGGTACTTTATTATATTCACCATTACATATTATATTTAAATGTTCGATATAATGATCAGTACCCCCGCCTGTTACGCAGTGTAAACGCAGAAGGGGTTAGATACCACCATCCCACCGTCGCGCCGGAGAGATTATTTTTTGTGTATTTTTTTTCATGAAGTATTTTACTGAGTCTCTCGACTCTCTCGACGATATAACGTTACCTAGAGATTTGTTGTAGAGATTTCCATCTACTGTAGAATGGAATATCTAGCTTAGTTCAATAGAATACAGAAATATTTTCATCAGGAAATTTCTGCGTTTTTAAGTCCTATCTCTATACTGGCTCCCCATCAAGATTTGAAGCCAATCTCACTAGCAATTTGCTGACAAGAAAATGAAGTTATAGGTAGATTTTTTTTTAAAGAAATTATTTTTCTTACTTTAATAAAAATGTATGTGAAAATACATTTTTATTAAAGTGAAAATGGTTCGAGACGGGGATTGAACCCGTGACTCTTGCCTAACCAGGGCAATGTTCTAGCCACTGAACTACAAGAACTGTACCGAAATAATTATCCACTGTAATAAAATTTTAATGAATTCATGTCGTCAGCACTCTAACAGGATTAGGAGCTTACTTTGCCAAAAATATAAATCTAAACGATTGCTACTAGATAGTCAATAAAAATTAATCTCGGATTTCATATTACGGGTATAATTTGCAAGCAACTGAGAAGACGTTGACTAAAGAAAGAAGTTATATACTGAATTATTGACCTGTCCCCAAACTAACCTCCAACATCATACTCCACCATACAAAACTAATATTTTAATACTAACCAGCGATACTCAAATTAAAACATTACAAACAATAAACACACCACATTTTGGTATTAAATTGTAATTATTCCACAACGTTCAAACATAAATTGCAATAATGCACATGAAAGTTGACTAAACAACTGCCACTAAATGGTACCGACTATTAGAAAACTTTATTACCAATAAATAAATTAAACTTGGCAACTAAGTTAGAACAAAGCCTTTGATGCCAGCAAGTATTCCTCGTGAAGTTTAAAACCTCAAGTGCAACTCGTTACTATAACTTTAACTTAGAATTAGTTTAACGAAAGTATCGACTAGAAATCCGAGTCAAATTAAAATTGTTTTATAAGTTGTGGGTTTCGTAGGTGAATAGTTTCAGTCAAAACATGCGGTTTGTGTTGGTTTTAGTACAGCCGAATGATCATAGGTAGGTATTTCTTTATATCGTAGGTTTTCTCTCTTTATACTGTGGTTTTGGCTTATTTCATTATCGTCCGTAAAGTTTTATGGTAGAGTGGGACAACAAACACTTTAGGACAAAATGGGTGGAACCACGAGTCAGTACCCACACAGATAACCCAAGTCAAGTGAAAATTTAAATTAAATACTTAACTATCTTCACGCTGTATCCCTGACGGGGTAGTCACAGAGGATAGATCGCCAGGCTTCGCGATAGAGCATATTTGGTATCAGGGCTATTTAAATACGTTTTACCGATTCTAAAATAATGCTAATTTGTAAAACTACATGCACGGAACCTTTATTTATGGCGCGTAAGCGATGAATGTGACGATTTCTTTTTTACAGCTATAAAACTTCTCTTAACGTCGATAAAAATGGAAGCGTCGATTTAAAGTGGAAGCGCTCGCGGCCCCGCGGTCTCAGTGTTCTGTAAACGATCACTGAGTTACGCAACTTTCGCTATGGCTGGTCTCAAAATAAGTGACCACTTTGCGTTTTTGTGCTTTGGAAAGCACGTTAAGCCGCTGGTCCTCATTGCCCATAAGATGACAGCCGTTAAACCTTAAAAAATCAATAGCTTATAACACGGCTCACCACCGTTACGAGGGAGAAATATTCATAAGATGAAATGTGGTTCAACGCTTCTGCCTACTCCTTTGCCACCCCTTCGGGGATAAGGCGTGATGGATATTTATTTTATTTTATTTTATTCATTAACGTCGATAAAGAAATTTCACTTCAACAACTTATTGCTCCATAGCGGATAAGTTTAAAATCTAATTCAAAAATAATTGAGATCTTTCAAAACTTCACAACACACGCGATGATAGAAAATTTTCAAGCAATTACAGTAATTTAACAAATAAATTGAATCAGTGCACAGTGCGCCACACACATTGTACCATGGACAAAATGTCGACCAACTTCTAACTCGATTCACCACACCAGCTGGATAAAAGTTTAATACGATTGTAACTAGATGTGCACCAAAATATTGTAACTTTATTAAATTATTCTATTTTATAGTGTGAGAAATGAATATTTCTAACCTCGTACACTGTGTAGTGTTATTAATCAAAGGAACTCCGATTTGCATTTGGAACTCAAGTTTGTAACACGCGGTTTTTTTTTTTCATATTTTTGTTTTTTTCTATATTAATGCAGTAAACTTAAAATATTTTTGGGCGAGAATTAAAATTATGACTGACTTATCCGATCCGTTAGTCACGATCCTCAAAGGAGTAGGCAGAAGCGTTGAACCACATTTCATCTTATGAATATTTCTCCCTCGTAACGGTGGTGAGCCGTGTTATAAGCTATTGATTTTTTAAGGTTTAACGGCTGTCATCTTATGGGCAATGAGGACCAGCGGCTTAACGTGCTTTCCAAAGCACAAAAACGCAAAGTGGTCACTTATTTTGAGACCAGCCATAGCGAAAGTTGGTTAATCCTTTAGTGGGGCTACGAGTGCTTTAAATTGCATGGAGAATTTTATAAAAAAAAAATCCAATCGAATAACTTCCTCGTTTTCGGAAGTCAGTGATATCAGCATATTTTCATGCAACATTAGCGACTATTTTCATACTATTAGTTACCAATATAAATTAGAAACAGTGAATGCATTTTCACATTGTGATTATAGTCATTGTTATGCTTAGTCATTTTATACATAAGACATCTACAAACCCGTTTTATTCTGTTTGACAACAATTCAATACAAGAATGTTCAGGTTATTTTACTGAGATTTTCTAAGTCCAAATTATCTCGTGTCCCTGACGCTGGTCTAAAAGATACGTCTGAAGCAATAAAACATAGTGCCGCAGCATCCATCTAACTGAGAGCAACATTAATCTAGTACAAGTACAGAAACATACCTTGACAAAATCACCTAGTTACAATATTAGTTTCGGAATTCGAAATAAATTCATGTTAGAATTATGGTTTTAAGTCTATTTGGTTGACTTATTTTTCAAAGAATAAAATTTTGATTGCCTAATTATATATTTTAATTTATTTTATTTATCCCCGAAGCTGTGGCAGAGGCATAGTATATGCCCACTTTTCACCATGTGAATTCCTGCCCACGTAATAGGTGGTAAGACCATTGTCGTGTTGAAATTCAGGTTGAGGTTACATGCTGTTGAAATTTTTCAAGCCGCCCATAATGTCTTCAACTTGATTAAACGACTGCCATATGGCAACCAGACCAACAGCTTAACGTGCCTTTCGAAGCACAGAAACGCTCGCAAATTTTGGCAAAGTGATCACCCATCCATGACCAACCTTAGCGAAAGTTGCTTAACGCAGTGACCGCTTACAGAACACTGAGTCCGCGGTACCACGAGCGCTTAATGTGTTATGAGAATCGAATAATTCATCGAATTAAAAACCTTCTGTGTTTTGTATTTGTTTAAAATATATAGTACGAATTGCAGTTGGCTTAGCGTGGACATGGTTGCGGTTGAACTACTGCGCCTGACAGCTGCAGCGCCAGAATTAATGACCTGGTTGAATATGTTTAGCGTGAAAATTATTACCACAATTTTATGACGGCTATTATGAAAGGATTGCCGCAAAAGCTGGAAGTTTTGTTACTAAAATTATGGTAAAAAGTTAATTTACGTGATATATCTATTAATGTTAACAATAATTTTAACCGTATTTCGTAAATTTTGTACTAAATCTAATTTACAGGTTACAATCTAAATCATGACGGAGCATTTCCATTGAAAGAAACCCTTTTTGTTTTTTTTATTCTTATGATATTATAAAATATCTTATTATTATATTATACTTTGTGGCATTTACATTTGCGAGCGTTTCCGTGCTTCGGAAGGCACGTTAAGCCGTTGGTCCCGGTTGCCAGTAAAATGGTAGTCGTTAAGCCTGGTTGAAAGCCTTATAGGCGGCTTAAAAAATTTCAACAGCAGGTTGCCACAACCTGCGTCTGTCTATTTCAACACGGCATTGGGCTCACCACCTATTACGTGGGACAGGAATCCACACGGTGAAAAGTGGGCATATAATATGCCTCTGCCACCCCTTCGGGGATAAGGCGTATGGATATTTATTTATTTATTATGATATTATAAAATATCATTCAGGTCCTTTTCGCAGATTATTTTTTTCTGATTTTTTTTAAAGTTTTTTTTACCGTCCTTTTCTCTGAGGCTCAGCTCCAATATATTGTGCTAGCAAAGCTTTATGCTTAGCGATTGCATCGACTTAGTAATTTATATTTATCATTTATGTTTTGATTAAACTATTCATAATCATTAAAATGCTTCTGAATATTTTCAGGTAAGTTCCCGGAACACAAAGCAACCAAACAATAAGAAGGTATATTAAATCAAAGGAACATATGTGTGCAATATTACACTCATTCAAACATCCCTAACTTCAAACATGAAAATAAATAAATAACACTTAAAAGTAATTACCCATAGAGGAGCACATACATTTCCATTTTCAACACGAGTGCAGAATATTTTATGACAAAAATGAATTTTAATTGAAAAAATATTACGGATGCGGTTGGCAAATTTGAGTTATTGCACAGTGGGGACAAAAAACGCTACCTAATTACAATTCCATCCTTTTGTTGTGTTTCAGTGCTTTTATGTTGACAAACTATGGAAATAACCTTTTAGCTGTTTTGTAATTATAATACTGACATGCACAAGTGGTGTAAATCAATAAATAAATATTGTAGGACACTTTTCACACAGCGCCATCTAGCCCAAACTAAGCTAATATTAGCTTGTGTTATGGGATCTAGATAACTGATAAACATACTTTTATATTTCTAAATACATACATATTATAGATAACTAACACCCAGACACATAATAAACCATCGTGTTCATCACACAAAGTTTTATCCTGGGTGGGAATTGAACCCACGACCTCTTGCGTAGCAGTCGGATGCATTCCCACCGCGCCACAGAAGCAGTCATAAATAGTAACGCATTTTCTTCCCTAGGGCTTAGGGTTTGTTTGGATAAACGCGCTAATCTCACGAGAATTATATTAAATAAATTTTAACTAGAAAACTAACATCATTATTACACATTATAAATAAGTAAACGGGATTACTGAGCTGACTTAGAGCGGATGCGCGCAGTGTGCGTAAAGAGTGCTCGGCGAACGGTTCGCACCTCTGAAAAAGGCTGTCTAAATACAGCTGAAACCGGTCGGTCTATTACTGGTCGTTAAAACGTGAGTAATCCCGTTTCCTTATTTATAATATATTGAATTTAAATAAAATTATTAGTTGATTTCGAAAAAATATTTTGGTGTTGAATAGCCCATTTATCGAGTAAGGTTATAGGCTATAAATCATCACGCTACAACCCTGGAGAATAACAATCATAAATGTCGACGAATCGGGCAATTTTTTATACATTATTCTAGAATTTATAAGCGACTGAATTAAATAGATACGACGGGAGTTCAAAGTATGTCACGGGCAAAGCCACCACCCAGTGGGGGTCACCTAGTAGTACATATGACGTCAAGATGCGGCCCAATGATGTGCCTCTTCACGCTCCGCTTGATGAACCCGGGAGGAAGAAAATACATGTGCTGGCAGAGCGTCCAAGCTTTCAAATGAATTTTAAATGAAATGAATACCGTCATAATAATGATACATCTTCATCTATCAGGAAGGTAGAATAAGTAATATGATGGTTCTTTTGTCACTCGCCTCTCAAAGTAGGTACAAGAAATCTCTCTACAAAACCTTACAGATGTTCCTATCAACAACGCAATCTCCTGCCGACATTTCGCAGCGAATTTCTTGAATTTAATCCAACGGTAATGTACCGTTCCCAATTATACGCGAAGAAAGGACGGATGGACTGACAAAGCAACATTCAGAATATTTCACTGTGCCAAGTTTTAACTTAGTTAAAGGCATTCAGTGCCGCTTACGCTGGGACGCACCAAACACTCCGTCAAGACGTATATTTCTCATTGTGTTTCGACAATAAAGTAATACTTTGAACATTTAGCTGTTCTAGTCGTGACTTTGTAGACCTTTTGTTCAGATTCATTAACGTTGAACTGAGATAAAAGTTAACTTTTGTATTATAACTATACATTTTACAGCCCTGAGTTCTTCAAAATATAATTAATAGTTCAAAAGGAAAGGTTAGAATTAAATCAAACAGGGTGGACATTTTCTCAGTTATCATTGAATGATCAAAAGACATCACTACTTCTGCTATTTCCGTTACGTCTATGGATGTAAAATCAAAAAATTGGTATTGCTTCACAAAGCCTCGATTTCTGTACATTATAACGTAAGGTTTCGTGTGACTTTCGTGATATTTATAAAGCTAGAACAAAATTGATAAATATAATAGCTAGTAAATACAATAATAATTTACATACATACATATTGTCACGCCTTTATCCTCGAAGGGGTAGGCAGAGGCATATTGAGCCCCCACATTTCACCGTATGCCGACGTAACAGGTGGTAAGCCCATTGCCGTGTTGAAATGGACAGGCGCAGGCTGTGGCGACCTGCTGTTTAATTTTTTAAGCCACCCATGAGGCCTTAAACTTGGCTTAACGACTGCCATTTTATTGGCAGCTGGGACCAACGGCTTAACGTGCCTTCCGAAGCACGGAATTGAGGTGGGTCTAAAGGACCAAATAAATTTAGTAAAATGTGTCTATTTTAGATGTTAAATTTGGAAGAAATTTTGAATCCGTTGCCTATTTAGTGAGGTGGTGACAAAAAGGCTAAAATACCTTATGTGCTAGACACTAATTAGCACGACCAATTAAAGTCCTGGTAGTCTCGGACTTGAAAAAACAATTGAAAAACAATTTCGAACTTGACAATAACAATTTGTAGTATATATTTTCTACTCTATATTAAATGAGCAGTTTGCTCAAAAAAGGAAAGGTCAAAAGTATTCGGATACATAGGCGTGCATGTTTGAAGTCATAAATTAATCTGCAGGAAACGAAAGAAGTATGCAGGGATCGCGAAGCCTGGAGATCTGTCCTCTCTGACTAAGTGACTACCCCATCAGGAATACAGCTTAAAAAGGGTTTTTTTGTTTTTTTGTACTAGCAGTCTCCCCGAGGTTTCACCCGCTTAGTCCCCATTCCGGTTTGAATACAGAGCAATAAATTGTAGCTTGAGTTACTCTTTATATCACCAGCTATCTGCCAGTAAAAGTCCCGTTGAATCGGTGCAGCCATGTCATAAATTAGGCAGAACAAATAGGTAGACAAACAAATAGATATTAAAAAAAAATTTAACCAATGTATTACTTTCTTATATTCTTAGTGAAAAGCTGTTAATTTTGAATTCCACACAGACTCCAATCACGTTATACGTCAAGAAATATAATAATCATAATGTACTTAACAAATTTAGTTCCCCAATAATGTTATTAATTCTCAAGCACCGTGTTACCACTAACCATTATTAATTTTCCTAAATACTATTTCGGCCCACGAACTAACAAACATCTTAAATGCTGCGGTTTCTGTCCACGACCTATCCACTTGGTAACAGAGTGCTTGATCGCAAAATAAACAAACTCGTAGCAATTACTGAGGCTGGCCAGGATCGTCTCGGTGAGCAATTCTCGCCACAAATTGGCTCCACTGTCTCGGTCCTGATTGCTGTATTGTACGAGTAGGCATTGGATGTCGACACTCAGCGTGTGGATTTCGTTGAATTGGGCTAGACTGTAATTTCAACGTAGCGCCAGTATGAAAATATTAAAAACTATAAAAATAGTGTTTTTGAAAAAATATGTATTGTGTTACTTTACATTTTGAGCAAAGACCATACTTACCAACGTGATTTGACCCGCTTCTATTTCGTAGTCCCATTGATGGGAAGACAGCAAAAAAAATTACCGTGGTCCCATTAGCTAATGGACCCACGTTAAGTAAGATTCCTTGTAATATAACTTTTCTATAGAACCATAGTGATGTAACAAATTTTGATAAGTCCTTATCCGTGGTCCCGGTGGATCGGCCCATTATTGGGCTCATGGGTAAAAATAATTAGTGGTTCCATGGTATAAGTAATTGTTAGATGTACTTTTCACTTATGTCAATTAAATAGAATATTCTTTATTGTACACCAATCGTTACATCAATATTAAAGCTTCGAAAGGGCTCGGAAGGCACGTTAAGCCGTTAGTCCCGGTTGCCAGTAAAATATCGTTGGTGAATATCGTTGGGACAACTTGCACAACGTCATCTGATTCCAAACTAAGCAGAACTTGTGCTATGATAATCAGATAACTAATGAACATACTTATAGATTTCTAAGTACAAACATATTATAGAAAAATAACACCCTGACACAAAATAAACCATCGTGCTCATCACACAAATTTTTATCCTGGGTGGGAATCGAACCCACGACTTCTTGCGTAGCAGTTGGATACACACCCACCGCGTTACAGAGGCAATCAAAAATGGCAGTCGTTATGCAGGTCGCCACAGCCTAGAACAGTAAAAGATTTATCATACAATTTTGTGAAATACGGATTGCCAATTCCAACGAATCCGACAACTTCAAGAATCTTGTATGACTGTCACAAACAAACGTAAATGGTAATAGTAATTAATTGAATATTTAAGTACATCATAATTGTATCATGTAAAATAAAAATACAACTTATTGCGTTTTACAGCGAGGGGTGAACAGTGCATTGCTCCCTTTCCAACCACAAAGAACACAATTCAATTATAAACGACCACAGAGAAAAAAATATTTGAAAATGTAGTGATTTGATCATGGCTTTGTTATGCAATTAGTGTTTGACTCCGGCACTAGAGGGCGCGTAAATGAATTATGATGGGGTTCGAGTGGCATTCTTTTGTCAGTTATAAATGGGTGGGATTTGATTATGTTTAGCAGTATGGTAATCGAGGATGTTAATTCTATACGGACATGAAACATAGTTATAAGCACGAGACTGCTTGTAACAATGGTAGGTGCAAACTAGTCGAAACGTCAAAAAATCAAGGTAAATAAACATGATCGTGTTAGTAACCATTTTTTTATAATTATTTATTTATTATATACTTTATTGTACGCCAAGTAAATAAATTTTGTATTAATACATACAAAACAAGAGAAGAGTAGTTTTGGATGACATTTTCCAATTGGGTATCTTCTACGAGTATACGATGGATTTTCGCTATATGACATCAAACTTAATTAGTAAATTTTTTTTTAATGAATAATTTACTCGTTTCGTTGATAGTAACAAAAAAACCAATAAGATACGACACGATTAGGCACTAGTGATAAGATTACAAATTCCTGTTCAAAATTATAATTCTCATGAATTCAATGGTTATTAAGATTATTTTATTCAAAAGCCCTGCAGAATTAATTTATTATAGTTCTACGGCAACTGCTTTAGGATATTAATAAAATTTATGTTTAATTTATAATGGCACCATGGCAGTACCAAAATCTCTTAATCAACCGCAGGTCAACTCCATTAAAAATAACGTCATAACGGTGACATGAATTAAGGCTGCCGACCAAAACTTCACTAATTAATCATCACTGAGTTGAGTTCAAAAAGAGCTACATCTCTTAGAGCACCCGCATCATTCGGATCGTATTTACGTCATTCAAATAAAAAGGACCACAGCAGGACCACCGGACGCAAGGAAAAAATATACGGAGGGCCCGTACTCGGATGTATACCGTCACGCGTGTAGGACCCTTTTTTTTTTGTAAAAACGATACCTACCCTTGATATAAAACTTTTTTTTAGCACATCAGCAAGAGCCACTGTTTTAAGGACATTCTGTTTTGTCTGTTATTTTTTCAGTTATAATATTTTGAGAAAAATGTGTATAGATATATTACTGTTATGCATTGTTGTAATAAAATGCTATACACGAGTAATTGTGGTGACTAGTTGATGAGTATTAGGCAAAATATGACGAATAGAATCGGCCCATAACCAAGGATATAAAATTAATTATTGGTGCTTGTTAAAAAAAAACATTATATTATTAAAAAAACGACAACATTATAGGAACTTGGGAAAGGATCAGTCAATATTAAGCTAATTTTAGTTAACATCACAAGAAATATGTCTCTTAACGAAATATATAGCAATGATAACTTAAAGCAATAACTAATTAGGAGCCCCAGTACTAGCGTATGTTAAAGATATCTTAATATTTTTTTTTTTGATTAGAGACAATTTGTGATAGAGAATTGACAATATTTCAGCATGATCAGGGAATGGGAATAGACGATTTGCTTTGGTCTTATAGATGTTTTAAGTTACTCTCAGAAGCTTGAAACATTGTTTGTTATTTTAAACTATTACGTCGGGACAACAAAGACATTCTTTAGGGATACGAGACTGACTTTTCTTTTTGAGAAGTCTGAAACTATTCTAGTGTCACCAAATAAATCAATGGGTCTTTAATGATCTTTTTGAAAATCTATTTGTTCCAAATCAGTACAAACGGAAACGATATCAAATATTTTCAAAGACGTCCTTTTCATACAACATCGTAGAAATCAGAAAAAGACTTTTCAAATATCTTTGTACGACACGATTATGCACTAGTTGCTTGAATTTTTTTTTGTAAGTATTATGTATGTATGACCTGATTACTAAGACCTTTTAGACAAATCTTAATTCATATTTCTTCAATCTTCTTTTTTATTATCTAAAATGTCCCCGTCCTCTACGTCTTAGTCAAGTCTAGTCTTAAGTCAAGGTCAGTCTCACCCCAGTATAATGGTAGTTGTATACTGAGTTTTACAGTGGATTTTACGCGGCAAAATAGAAAATAGCATTTCACTGCATAAATATTATTGTCTTTCACTAAAGCACGTTAACACAACTTTTATGTCCAAGAAACTACCACTTCCGCACATAAAACAATATAAATGCACTAGTTTTAGAAAATAATATACAGCAAGCGTCCGCACTTGTCAACTTTCCTGCGTAAGATGACTAATTGTGAGTAACTGTCACGACCATAGACATTTTAAAATTTCTATGGTTACGACGATCGCGCTTACAAACGTGTATAAACTATTTCGCGCGAACTTGCGACCAACACAAAGCCGTGTGTCACCACGGTGTCTTCCGGTAATCTTGGTGGCTAATCTTAGTATACCTAGAACGCACAAGAACAATTATTTTTAGATCTTACGATCCAAAACTTGTAAATGTTATTAATCACAATGGTTCGTTCACAAACATAGTTCAGCTTCGTTAACTCGTTACATCGTCTCTATGACTTAATGCCGTTTCGTTAAACTTTCAAACATGAGGAGCTATCAAACATGACTTATTGTGGAACACAATATTGTCGCTTATTGTGCATACGTCATTGTTTCCAGAATTTAGTTAAATTGTGAGAACTAGTGTCTTATTTATACAGTTTAAATTGAACTATATATCAGTAAATTTAAAGTTCATTTCACGTTCAACACACATAACCGTTAAATGCAGACGAAACAGAATTTGATCGTGTCACTCCGACATATTAGACAATTGGATCAATTAATTTTAAGCCTTGCTAACAGACAATAGAGTTATTAATAAGTTGATTAACGTTTGTGATTAAGCCCAGTTGCTTGATATGAGATCAGCCTTATGACTGTTGTGTTCACAATCACATCAAGCGTTTGTGCCACTCATCACAAAGAGATTATGTTCAACAGAATGTCTGTAAATGATATGTCAGTTGTTATGAAGTCTACGTTTTTTAATTTACTGTTCTATATTTGCTTATCATTCACGCCTTATCCCCGAAGGGGTGGCATAGGCATACGCCCACATTTCATCATGTGCATTCCAGTTCCACGTAGGTGATGAGCACATTGCCGTATTGAAATAGACAGGCGCAAGTTGTTTTTATCATCGTAAGTGGACACCGAAGTTTATGGACGTTTGCAACACCATAGTTGCTACACACCAAATTGTGGAAGTGATGATGGACCTGTCCCTGTCTATGGCTAGCGGTGCGATGGTAGAAAATAACCATATTTTTGAAAATTGACATATCAAAATGGCCTGACGAAAAGCACAGACGACGATCCGTGACTGAGGGCTGCTATCCCAGCCGGTAGGACCCCGATAGCGACCCTCAGGTTGACGGCCCAGAAATATTCCTTTTCACGCTTTTCTTAAACGACGCCACTTAACACCCCTTGAACCCATACCTGCTGCATTAAATCTTGCTTCAGGCCCGGCCTGTAGCCGCTGAGCCCCGATCATAACCCAAGAGTTATTTGAAGGTCTTTCCACGAACTGCATGTTGGTACACTACCAAATCCTCCCGACCCAAAAAAAAAACTGGTACACATATTGAGTGCCTGCGCGCCGTAGCCTCGTCCGTCGATAGGCAGGTGTACCATGTGCACATGAGGTCGACTTGAGCCCGAAGCTGTCGATAGGCACCTTACACCCAATAATTACATGAAGTCATTATAAACAATTCGAATACAATCCGTTATATAGGCGACGGAACACGCATAAGGAGGTGAAGTCTCTGGTGTCGTGAAGAGACTAGACGTGTCCCACAAGTAAGAGATCGTTAAGAGTAGCCATTAAATTGCCTTTGTACTGAGTTGAACTTGTACCCTAGAATTGTGGCACAACAGTAAATGGGGCTTTTAAGGTGAATACACTAACTTGAGTCTTGGTAGGTTTAAATTGATCACGATTTAGTCTACTCCCATTGTATTATAAATGCCAATTAGGTTTTGGTGCTGGCACAGTGATAGTGAGGTGAAACAGATTATTATGATATACAATGATGCGGGA
The DNA here is from genome assembly GCA_948477245.1 of Thumatha senex. Classification (NCBI taxonomy): domain Eukaryota; kingdom Metazoa; phylum Arthropoda; class Insecta; order Lepidoptera; family Erebidae; genus Thumatha; species Thumatha senex. Next base: position 1,219,677 of record OX419740.1, on the reverse strand, counting down.
ATTATAAGTGTGCTACAACATTAGACTTATGATTATCGTATCATAGGCAAAAGGGTATTATACTTTTATATCAGCTATGGTATCCATAGGTGATAAAACTATTATCATTCAAAAAAAAATTGTTACCGACCTATAAGGTCATTATAAAAAGATACTAAAGGTCATAATAACAAACAATTTTAATTCACTGGTCAAAAGGTCAAAAAGCATTTCCTCAAAACTTTTACATTTATTCATTTCCTAGAAAAGCCTATTACGTAATTTACTATGAAATAATATATCTGATATTCGATATATTAGAAGCGCTCGTGGCCTAGCGGTCTCAGTGTTCTGTAAACGATCACTGAGTTACGCAACTTTCACTATGGCTGGTCCTCGGATGGGTGACCACTTTGTGGCATTTACATTTGCGAGCGTTTCCGTGCTTCGGAAGGCACGTTAAGCCGTTGGTCCCGGTTGCCAGTAAAATGGCAGTCGTTAAGCCTGGTTGAAGGCCTTATGGGCGGCTTGAAAACTTCAACAGCAGGTAGCCACAACTTGCGTCTGTCTATTTCAACACGGCAATGGGCTCACCACCTATTACGTGGGACAGGAATCCACACGGTGAAAAGTGGGCATATAATATGCCTCTGCCACCCCTTCGGGGATAAGGCGTGATGGATATTTATTTATTTATTTTTATTTAATATATCTGTGATGTAATGAAATATCTTTGCAGTTTATAATATGACATGATACTAGTATTGATAATGTGTGAACTTTAACAATAAGCTTGTTTTCTAATTTCTAAGAATTAAAGTATTTTCTAGTTTATTAAATTAGTGAGAAATTGGAGGATACAATTAAGACACGTCGATTTGCTCAACTATCTCTCAGACGAATTAATATAAAATCAAACTTCTTAAGTCAGCTCACAAAATAAACTTATCATGACGAATACTTAATCACTCTTGGAACAAGTTAATACTACTTTTTGGCAAGTTGGCGTCAAATGAACTTTGGAATATTGCGCACCAAAACTTGAGATATACTCGTACTTTGAGACGGACCCTATTTACTAAAGCCTTGTGTAATGACAACTATAACGAAGGGTGTCTATGGATATGGAAAGTGTTTTCATACTTGAGCTAAAATTATTCAAAGAGTTATTGAAGATTAAAATCATAGCAGCTATAAGCCGTGAGGGGATCGTACAACTTGTGGGTCTACGGTTGTAGATTTAAAATTCTACCAAAAGGTGACAAAGTCTGTACATGTTTACTGTAGGTATTTGTATTATGGAAGAGAATGCATGTATGTAGGTAGGTACGGTGCGCGGCGTGCCGGCCGCCGAGTAATGAATTAAAATCAGTCTTCATCGCACACAGTAGTTTGATTTACGTGTCCATGTCTCCTTTACATAACATGGCGCAGCCGGTAGGATCTTCTTCGGTATGAATTGACAAAGATCACATTCTTCGGTAGTATAGTGGTAAGTATCCCCGCCTGTCACGCGGGAGACCGGGGTTCGATTCCCCGCCGGAGAGCCAGAAGATATTTTTAATGTAGTACCTAGGTAAGTAAGTAGCATGATGAATAATAATTAAAGTTTATAATAATTATGAGGTATAATAAATGTTTTATAGTTAATTAATTACTGAATATAATGAATGATACTAAATGATTATTAATGATTTTTGTCTAAATTTATTCTAATGATATTTGTCCAAATAAATCAAACAATATATTACTATAGGCGTTTAGCTATAGTTTGTAATATAATTTTTTCAACGATTATAATTAAAGTCTAATGAAATAATTAAATGTAATGTTGTAGTCTAGTCTAATTAATTATCAAGTAGTTTTATATATTATGCAATTATGTTTCAATTTGTTAATGGATATTGATTATTATATAAATAAAGTAATTTTAATTAAGAAAGGGGTTGTAGGTATTTGTATTATGGAAGAGAATGCATATATGTAGGTAGGTTCGGTGCGCGGCGTGCCGGCCGCCGAGTAATGAATTAAAATCAGTCTTCATCGCACACAGTAGTTTGATTTACGTGTCCATGTCTCCTTTACATAACTATAAATTATCACCATCAGAGCATTAGTCCTGTTTAAGTGTAATAGGGATTGGTTTAGATAGAAATAGAGAAGAGAACTGCGATTCTCTACTATTTATTGCAATCAAAAAAGGATTAATGCAACAACATTATGTAAATTTCTATCTAACATGGCAACACAAGCCAGTATTACCAGCCATGATACAAATTGGCAACGATACAACCACCTACATAATTATTGCATGTTTACATGGTGAACTGCAGCAATGTATCGATAAATGAAGTGCAAGACTATTTGAATATTGTATTCGCACTACTAAAGACGGTTTTTGTATAACACGATTTTTTATTAGTGATTTTTGGATACCAAATACCACTAATAAAAAATTGCGAATTTTGGAAGCTTCAACCGGTCTGTCCGTACGTAGTAGCAGTTTGTCTGTACTCCACTCTGATTAGATTACTGAAGATCTGTACGATCACTATCTTTAAGTGTTTACGTGTATGTTTCTTTAATGCTTGTTGATCCAATTTTATGTTACGAATTTGCGGTACCTAAAATATGGTTATTAGTTTTCTCTCTGAACCTTTGGATTCCTGATCTCATTACCGTACACGTTTCATTTTATTTGGCCGTCTATTAATTATTGTTTTCTCACAATATGCATCCATTTAGTATGCTGTTTGAAACAGGAATGGTTTACAAATATATGGAAGATGGACCGATATACCGGTGTACTTATGAATCGGCTCATAAAATTGCATGATGATGTTCGTAAACTCTTTGGGAAAATTATAGTGAGACGCCTTGTCGAGCATTTCACAAAAATGGACCCTGAGCAAATAACATATGTGGTTTTCGCTCCACGTTAATCATAGGCATGAGTACTATAGAAGTCACTGTCTCTCGATATTAAAAATTGTTTGCCACTATGTATCTCTTTGGAAATCTATAGTAAGATTTTTGTCTCCCCGTACGTATGTACGGGAGACAAAAACACTTCTTGAGCACTCTGCAGTATTGTTAGACCATCTAACTACTAGATGGTGGTATAAGTACATAGTAGTATAGGGTCTAAGGCAGTATTCTATCTATGCTCTCAACGAGTAATAAACGGTTTCAAACATTATGTCTAGCTAGAGTCTGACCTTCATAATAGCGGAACGAAAACCTAAAGACAAACTCAGACGGATCACAACAATTTTGAGCTAATTATAAAAATAAAATTGAATCCCCAATTTTCGTAATCTACAAAGTCATTATATGTAAATGATTTTCTTAATCTATGAGAGGAACTCTTACTTGAAAGTTTTGAATATTTATATAATTAACTAGCGGGCCCAATCAATAGTAATAGTTGTTAATCAATAGTTATTCTGCACAAACCCTGATACCCGATCTAGCGGGTTCAACTGTATTTAAAAACTAGGAACACAGACTATCAAATAACACACACAAATTGTAAAATCGGTCAAACAATTTAGGAGGAGTTAAGTAACAAATACACGTCCAAAGGAATAAATATAATAAAGAATGAAAAAACTTACATGTAGTTATTAAAATATTTTTAAATTAAAAACAGACAACTTGGTTCAGGACGAGGATTGTAGCCGTGACCTTTGTCTAACTAAGTCTTTATTCACTTTAATAAAATTAATGTGAAGGTTAGCATGCTTATTGCTTTAAAATATATCTATTACTTATCAATATAAATATAAAAATAGTTTGACTATTCTGAGTAGTTTTTTTTTTTATTTAATTTAAATTAGGGTTTTTTTTTTCCTACAGGAATACATCAAACCCATTGTACCTTATACTATACTTAGCTGCTAAGACTATGTACCTACTTATTTCAAGATAAACGTGAGTATAGAATTGTGTGTTACAAATATTTATCTATAGCTAAATTCGTGGTACTAAGCGGTAGAATGCTTGGGCTACTTCCGATAGAGGTTCACCCAAAACATTCTGTATGACACCTATATTGTACCTATTAATACAAAATTTATTAATTACTGCCTCCCTCTCCATCTCGTTCCGGACACACTCCATCAACAAATGTTGCACATCTTCAACCGTTCCACAAGTCAGACAATTTGGTGAGCTCACCTTTCCCATTAGACATGCAAACTTTGCCCGAACGAAGTCTAAAAGCTAATTTTAACGTCTATCTATTTACTTTACTACTAAATAGATAGACGTTAATAATAATAATCTATTTACTTATCTACGAACCAGGGCAAAAGTGGAGGCTGACTCTGTAAGGTTTTGGACCATATACCCTTTTCCAGGCTGCGGGAGTCAAAGTACTCTTTCCATTGGTCATAAGAAATCTTTATATATTTTGAAATGACCTCTGAATGATTCGGTAGGACAGTCTTCGGCTCGCCGTCCGTAGTGGCTAGTTTGGCAAGTCTGTCAGCCTCCTCGTTACCCAAAAGTCCAACATGAGATGGAACCCATTGCAACCTTAATGATCGCCCATTACTGTTGTATTTATATAGTAAATCTAATATTTTATAGGCTATCGAAACACCTCTGAGGCCAGAGGCGCATCGAGCCAAATGTTGAAGGCCACATTTGCTATCAGTTAAAATAACAACCTTATTCAAATTTAAATTATTACAATAAATAATTGCTTCTGAGATTGCAAAATCCTTGTGGCAACCCTAGGTATAAAAGCTGATTTGAATTGGCTCCGTATTTTATATTGTAATATTGCAAAAATAATTATAATTTTAATTAAAAACCAATTCATCATTGCCAAATAATACCATATTGAGTGTTAAATAATCATTTTCACCATTTATTGTGCTAAAAGTAAATAAATATAAACTTAAAAATTGTACCGGTGTCGTGACAGTTAGAACATCGAAAAAAATTTCAATATTTGAAATTATTACTTGGATTTGGCAAGATTTATAAAACTAATAGTTTTTTCAACCAAGGTTTGTGAGTTTATTTACTTTTACATCCTCATATGTCCATTAATAGTGTGATTTTGTAATTTTCTATGAATAAAACATAACCTCGTTTTGTTTCGCATTTCTTTGCTCTAAGTCTACTTTGCTAATAATTACTGATTCTGTAGCACGTAATTATAACAAAATGTCGAATACTAATAACATGATAATGACGCGTAAGGCCTTGGCTCATCAACAAGAGACAAGGCTTCAATTAACGTTGAAAGAATTACAGATTTTTAGGGAGAAGTGCGATAAACTGAACAAGGAAAGGGACGAAAATGAGTTAGAACTGCTAGGTATTTTAAGTAAGAACGGACAACTCAAAAAAGAACTGGCACAGTTGCTGTTCTAAATCATTAAAAATTATTAAGTGTAGTAAGAATAAGTTAAAGAAATATTTAAAAATTAAAAAGTTTATTACTAAATCTAAAAAAAATATACATAAATACAAGTTTTTTATAAATAGCATGTCACTTAATAGACAGAGATTGCAACTGATTGACCAGGTAAATATGTATATGTTAGAACTTGATACTGTTGCACAACAGTACAAAACTGATACACAGGCCCTTCAATGTCAGATTGACCGGCTCCAAGACTCTTTGAAATCAATTTCATATAAATATGAAACAGCAGAGAAACAGAGTAGGGAACAGGTGTTAGCCATAGGTAAATTAGTAAATTCATGTCATTGTCAAAATGACCAATTGACATCCGCAGGCCATGTTCCCTCCTCACCCTTAAGTTGTGAAAGAATTAGATGCAATGATGAATTTTCACCAATTAAAACTGTGTGCAGTGTGGATAATAGTATATTAAGTTCAAGTAGTAATTGCGAGGCATCTACGAGTATAATAGAAAAGTTGCAAATAAAAAGTGATGCTAAGACCATAGTCTATTGCGATGAAATAGGTAAAAATTTTGGACATTATTTATCACAGTTAAGTCATTCTGTAATAAATCATACATATCCAGGAGCTTCATACTCTCAAATTATAGATTTTATATTGACTAGTACACACTGCATGCAGTCTACTATAGTGGTGCTGGTTGGCAGAAGAGGCAATATTAATAGTGACAAACTTTTAAAAATTTTTGATAAGTTATCAAGTCTGCAAGTAAAACAAGTAATTTTGTCCACCTTGCCATACAGCACTGCTATGAGCCACAAGGAAAATCACTTAAGATACAAATTAAATATGAAACTACATACCATGGTATCATATTCCAAAAAAATTGAATTGTTCGATTGGAACATAATTTTCAATAATAATGGTTTGTTGACATTAGATAGATATTTTCTATCAAAATTTTTACAACGAAACGTAGCTCTGTTGCTATCTAATTTTTTAATTTTTCAAGCCAAATTATTGGCAAGTACAACTGCTTTTATTGAGCAGGATAGTTTTGATACTTCACATTTGGAAAATGAAATTCCAAAAAACTAGTTTATAGGACAACAGATAATAAATCTGGCCAGTTGACTTTGGCCCCTGAGAATAATCTTAGTAAAAATATTGTTTTTATAAACCTGGTACACCATAATGTTAGAGGTTTAATAAATGGTAAAGATTTAGAGTTAGAGCTATACATTAATGCAAATTCTATTAATATTTTTTGTGCTACAGAGCACTGGTTAAAAGATCTACAAATCACATTGTTGAACTTCGTAAATCACCAGGTTGCTAGCTCGTTCAATAGAAAACATTCTAAACGTGGAGGCTCTTTAATATTAATTAATAAAAACTTAAAATTTAAAGAACGTAAGGTTTTAGTAGCCCTCTCCATTGAGCGAGTTATTGAGATTGCCAGTATTGAGTTTGAGCATTTCATCTTGTTAAGCGTATACAGTCCCCCTGATGCTTCTTACATTAAATTTGAAGAAAAGCTTGAAGAAGCACTGTTCAAATGCCAATGTTCTAAGAAATCTATAATAGTTTGTGGAGATTTTAATGTTGATATATTAGATACATCATTAACTCCATCAGAGAGAAATAAAATGAAAAATTTATTTAAATCCTTTAATCTGCATAGTACATTCTTAGAACCCACTCGTATTACAGCCACCAGTGCACAATGTATTGATAATATTTTTACTGATATTAAACCTATAGATAAAGGTATTGTGGATCCTGTGGAGTCAGATTATCGTGGCCAATGGATAAAATTTCCTAAAAGTAGTAACAAAGTCAGCAAAAAACAAATTAAATATGTACCAATTAACCAAAGTCGTTTGAATAATTTTAAAAAAAATGTATTAAAGAGATTACCATATCTACCTAACTTCACTTGTGTAGACCAGTCATATAAACACTTATTTAATTTGATTAATGATGAGTTTGGCAAAGTTTTTACCTCAAAAACTCTACAGATTGGTGGTCGTCCTGTTTTCAGTCACTGGGCAACACCAGGTATCTTTAAAAGTAGAAATAAATTATTTGAATTATATTCAGAAAAATCATATAATTTTAAGCAAACCTTTCAGGAATATGTTAAAAATTATTCAAAGATATTTAAACAAACGTGTCATCTTGCTAAGTCAAACTTCATTAAAAATAAAATTTCTAATTCTGTAAATAAAATAAAAATGACTTGGAACATCATTAACTCTGAATGCGGTAGATCTTTAGTGACTGAAAGGGATTTCCACTTAAAAGTAAATGGTTGCCATGTTACAGGGGACCTGGAAGTGGCTACGGAGTTTGAACATTTTTTCAAAAATGTACCTATATTGACAACAAAATCTCTCCAAGCATCTTCCAGTTCCGCTGAACTTTTATTAGAAGAATCTGTTCTTTGTTGCAGGGATGCATTTGTATTCACAGATATTTGTGCTCAGGACATTGTAAAAACATTTAAATGTATCGAAATTAAGAAAACCGCGGACATTTGGGGATTATCGGTCAAAACTGCATCATGTATAATTGAGGTAATTGCGCCCCATCTAGCAACTGTGTTTAATGACTGTGTTTCTAGTGGTACATTTCCTGATTTAATGAAACACAGCAAAGTCGTTCCCTTGTTCAAGGCTGGCAGCGCTACAGAGCCGTCTAATTTCCGACCAGTGTCAGTGCTGCCAACTTTGAGCAAAGTATTTGAAAAAATAATCTTGAATCAAATGCTATCCCATTTTAATAGTCATAAAATACTCCATGCGAATCAATTTGGGTTTACGAAAGGGCGCTCAACTTCCGATGTTGGTGTTGAGTTATTAAAATGTATTCATGAAGCATGGGAAGACAAGCACGATTCATTAGGTATATTTTGCGATCTATCAAAGGCTTTTGATTGCGTTCAACATGAAACGCTGTGCAAAAAATTACACCACTATGGAATAAGAGGCAAAGCTCTCGACCTTCTGTCTTCATATTTGAACAATAGAATACAGAGGGTCGATATTAATGGTACACGTTCTGTAGGATCCATGGTTACAATGGGTGTGCCGCAAGGCTCGATACTTGGGCCATTCTTGTTCCTCATTTATATTAATGATTTACCATTTTATGTAGGGGACAGGAATAGGATTGTTTTGTTTGCAGATGACACCTCATTAATTTTTAAAATTAAAAGACAATTAGATAACTATGACGATGTAAACAATGCAATTGCAAGAGTAGTTCATTGGTTCAGCTCAAATAATCTTTGCCTTAATGAAAATAAAACTAAATGTATAAAATTTACTCTACCAAATGTAAAACAAGTTGCGGCCAATGTTCAACTGAATGGACAAGTGTTAGAGTTTGTAGAATCAACTGTGTTCCTAGGTATAACTATTGATGCCAATTTGCAGTGGGGCCCACACATAGAAAAGACAGCCTCTAGATTAAGTTCGGCTGCATACGCTGTAAAAAAGATCAGGACTCTAACAGATGTGGATACGGCTAGAATGGTTTACTTCAGCTATTTTCACAGTATTATGTCTTACGGTATTCTCCTTTGGGGGAGTGCTGCAGATTTAAATATTATTTTTGTTCTACAAAAGCGGGCTGTACGCGCTATTTATAATTTGGGCCCCAGAGTTTCTCTCCGAGAAAAATTCAAAGAAGTGAATATTCTAACCGTACCATCACAATACATTTTTGCCAATCTTATGTATGTCCAAAAAAATCTATCACAGTTTTCTAAACTCTGTGATAAACATAATATAAACACTCGAAATAAAAATAATCTTTCAGTCCACCACAGTCGACTACATAAGATTGGCGATTCTTTCCAGGGTAACTGTATACGCTTTTACAACAAGCTTCCCTGTGACCTGAGAAATTTACCTTTAAATAAATTTAAAAAAATTATTAAAAACAAGCTTTGTGAAAAAGGTTTTTACTCCGTTACAGACTATTTGCAGGACAGGGACGCCTGGAAATGATCTGCTGGCAAAGTGAAATAATATTAAATTGTAAATAGGCCATCAAAAAAAAAGGCTTCCTAAGTTTCTTGCCGGTTCTTCTCAGGTGGGCCGCGTTCCGAACCGGTGGTCGCTTTAAATATTTTAAATAGTGTATGACATTTTGTAAGCGCCGTTAAAATGGTCTATGCAAAATAAAGATATTTAAAAAAAAAAAATCCACTGACATAATTGAAATATTATTTTTAATTTTGAAGACAAACGATTTGTTACAAGTTGGATCATAAAAGGCTGCACCGGAAAGCATTGAATTCTTTGAACCATCACAATAAATTTGGTGATGACTTGGATATTTATCTTGCAACTCGCTGATCGTATTGTACTTAAGATGGTTAGGGTCACACATTCGCTTAGGAGTCGTTATACATTCCAAACTTGTATTAATTATATTTGTCACATGTATATAAGATACCCAAATACTGAGACTAAACATTTCCAAATTTTTACTAGATTGTATATTTTCTAGTTTTATATTTAAAACTAGAAAACAAACAATGTTCATTATTTTTCTGAAGAGGAAAAATAATGAACCCAGTGAAGAGTCGATCAGTGAAAATGAGTTTACAACTGTTATTAGAAGGAAGAAGAAAATCCGAGTGCGGAGTGAGGCATCAGAGAATTTAAATATAGAAAAGAGTATATATAACGAGCAGGTATATGAAGAAAAACATATCATTTCAATAACTTCGTCAAAAAATCTACCAAAGCAAATGGCCATGGCAAAATTACTACGTGAAAATAACCACCGCAACATTTCAATTATCATATATAAAAGCCCTTTTAAAATGTTGATTTATTTTGATACATTAGAGGATGCAAATAAGTTGCGTGATTGTACAAAGTTTCGAGAACTCGGATATCGGTGTGAAAAAGTTATTGACAAAAACATATGTTCTGGCACTGTCAAAGGAGTTGATCTGGAAATAATGGTGGAAGAAATTAAAGAAATTTTCGAAAGTTCAATTGAAATACTAGATATAAAACGGCTTAAAAGGAAGAATACAGAAGGAAAATGGGTAGACAGCGAAACGATACGAGTACGTTTCTCAAGTTTTACTTTACCCAATTATATATATGCTTATGGTATTCGATTCAGAGTTGAACCTTACGTGTTTCCTGTGACACAATGTTCTGCTTGTTGGAAATTCGGGCATTATATTAAGTTTTGTCCCACAAAGAAGATGCTGTGCCCCAAATGTGGTAATAACCACGCTAATTGCCTGACAACGGATTTCAAGTGCCTAAACTGCAAAGGATCTCATATGGCGATAGATAAAAATTGTCCTGTGTTCCAAAAAGAACGTGTGATTCGTGATTTAATGACGTCACAAAATATTTCTTATAGAGAGGCATTTGTAATATATATTAAGAACAGGCAAACCCCAAAATTAACTTCAAGTAGCACATAAATAAATCCTGCATGTTCTTTGCAAAAGGGTGACGTTAACGGTAGTGAGTATTGTATTCAGAATAGTATGATGCTTGATAACGAGGATATAGCGGACTGCGAATTCACGAGTAATTGTTCAGACAATGCAAGTACAATTATTAGCAAACCAACTAATAAATCGTCGCCTAAATGTAAACAAAAGAAAAAGAAGCAAAATATCAATAAAAAAAATATATACAGGAATCTTTGGAGAGAATACAGGAGAATATAATGCAGGACACAACTACAAAAGAAAAAGGGTTTGAGTTTAAAAATGTCATTAGTAAATTTAAAAGAATATTATTATCTAAATGTAATTTTGAAACAAAAAGTATTGATTTTTTAAACTTTGTATAGATGTGTTAAAGCCATACTTACTTAATTATTTTACTGATAGTGAGATTATATCTAGAATAATTTCAAATTTTAATAGATAGTCTAAGTCATAAAAAAAATTCTGTTAATATTTGTCAATGGAATGCACAAAGTTTGACACCAAAACTTGTTAGTTTTGATGCACTATTGAATAGGGAAAATATTCATATTGCTATAGTGAGTGAGACCTGGTTAGACTCGGAAGATACTTTAAATATACACGAATATAATGTCTTCAGAAGGGATCGGCCCGACTCTTATGGAGGTGTTGCCATACTCACACACAAATCTTTAAAAGCGATACTATGCCCGGTGCACTTGCCGAATTCAGGTATAGAGGTTGTATATGTTAGAGTTTTAAACTGTAATCAACTAAAAAATATTATATCCATTTACTGTACCTCAAGTGTAAACACATCTTTTGCAGATTGGAATAATTTATTTTCAAAATTCTCTAAAAACACTCTTATTGCAGGTGATTTTAGCGCTCATCATATCAGTTGGTCTTATAAAAACGATTCAAGAGGTGTATGTGTCTATGATGCGATTTTCCAAAATAACTTTGTTTGTATAAACAACGGTAGTTATACTAGAGTGAAACTAGTAAATGGAATACTCCAAAAAAGTTCACCAGATATCGCTGCTGTTTCTACAGACATAGCGGTTGATTTTAAATGGCAAGTTTGTAAAGAAAACCTGGGTAGTGATCACCTCATCATCAAAATGTCTATGATCTATCAGGATAACCTTGTGTTTACAAACAAAAGGAACTTTAAAAAGGCTAGTTGGCAAAATTTTCGCAAGTCAATTGTACAAAGCTTTTCGGATTTTAATTTTTGTAATAATGGTAAAGAAAATTACAACTTTTTTAATAATAGTATAAATTCAGCAACGGACAGCAGTATTCCTTATATTAAAATATGTGAAAACCCTTCTAGTAATTTTAAGCCTAAACGATACTGGAACCAATCATTATCTCGGGCAGTTGCACAACGTAGGTTAGCTTTAAAAAACTTTAACCCCACACCACAAAACCTTGAAGTTTTAGACCGAAAAATTAAAGAGGCTAAATGTTTAATTAAAAAGGCTAAATCACAGCAATGGCAAGCTTTTTGCGATAATCTGAACGAAAAGTCGTCAGCATCAGAAGTCTGGGGACATATGAAATGGCTGAAAGGATACAACAGATCCCCGTCTTATCCATCACAAGACAAAATAGAAAACCTCATATCCCAGTTAGCACCCCCCTCAGTTCTTGGTTGTAGTCCCATTCTTTCTTCAAATAATCAGCTTTTAGACCTAGATTTCAACCTATCTGATCTTCACGTTAGCATAAAGAAAAAAAAAGGCACATCCCCTGGAACTGATGGCATAACATACTCCATGTTGCATAATCTCCCTGATGTAGCCAGGCGATTTTATTAGATTTATACAATCTTATATTTACGACTGGCGAGGTTCCAGTCCAATGGCGAAATATACAGATTGTTCCTATTCCCAAAATTTCTGACTCTAAATTAAGACCAATATCACTAATTTCATGTGTTTGTAAGGTTTTTCATAGTATGCTTGCTAAAAGAATAGAATGGTTTATTGAAAAGAATAATGTACTGTCTTTCAGAACTAGTGGTTTTCGAAGAGGTCAGTCTAGCCTGAATTGTTTGGTTCGCTTGATTACAAATATTCAAATTGGATTTACAACACAAACCCCCACCTTGGCATGTTTCATTGATATACAAAATGCGTACAATAATGTTTTAGTGAGTGAAGTGGTTGAGATCCTAGATAAGTTAGGTATAGGCATGAAAATTTCTTTGGTCAATTTTAAGTGAAAGACACCTGCAAATCCAAAATGAGGATGGATTGACAAACAGCATTAGGTGGACTAGTAGGGGACTAGCACAAGGGGATCCTTTATCTCCCCTCTTGTTCAATATTGTAACCCACCACATATGTATAGTTATTCAAAATGTCTCCATGCTTCAATATGCGGATGATTTCGTCATTAATGTATACAACAAAAACATTACGTATTGCCAAATAGTATTCAAGTGGCTATTAATTCCATTAATTATCTGTGTGATGAACTTGGACTTGATATCTCAGAAAGGAAATCAAAGTTATTCAACCGTGGCAGACAGACACATCATTGTTAATAATACACCTTTAGAATCAGTAGAAGTCATTAAATATTTGGGGATGTGGCTTGACCGTTCTCTGCTGAGTAGTTTAAGCTACAATTAGTAACACTCTAAAATTTTAAAAGTTCAATTAAATTGGATACTCACATTACTCAAGAGTCTTTCAAAATGTTGCAACATTTTTAATTGGTGATTGATTTCTGATTTGAAATCAACATTTTTGATTGATATTGCCGTACGAAATCTGTTTTCCATCATTTTATTCTAGTTTTAACTCTTTAATTATTAAATTTAAATTCCCTATGTCTTTCATTTCCTGTCCTTTTTTTCTCTTTTTTTTATTCTCTTTTTTGACTTTCAGTTGGTAGAATGTACTAGTGGCTTACGCACAACTAAAATTGGTACTTAGAATTTACTCACTGATACTGTATTTTTTCATTTTGTTGTTTATTATATGAGTAGTTATTTTATACTATGTTAAATATAATAGGAGCGTATTTCGAACGAGTGGTACGTGTGAGGTTCCTTAAAGTAGTCAAGCCAGACGGGCCCTTGATTGTGTTATTGCAAGTTCCGTACTCAAGTCTAGGGACGCCCCTGCTTGACGGTAGAGCCATTCATTTTGATGAAGTTATGCAACACAGACTTGTTACTATGTCATGGTTTGCTGTGTCTTATGACATTAGGCCGATTAAAATCAGTTTGTGGGCATGCGGAGGGAAGATTGACAAAAGAAAACATGGAAAAGGGTGACAAAACAACCACCAAAGGTGTTACTTTTACTAATAGTGAAGCACTTTTTTTGTGTTTGTGTGCCAAATTGCATCTACCCAACTATCTATCTATCCCGACTAGTTTCCTAAATTTACACGTGAGTAAAACTGTTTAGTAATAAATTTAAAACTTATTACAAACAGGTACCCAACAACATACATATGTACCGATCATAAGTCATAGTCACTTTGTTAATAAAATAGAACCACCACATAAGTTACCTTAAGTACATTTAAGAAGTTTAAATGGTTCATATTTTCACGTTTGTTCCATAACGAAGAAAAATGCGCACTATGCAGGTAAACTTACGCAAGAATTAGCAAAACGTTCCGTGTCTCCATAACTCGATTGTGAAGTAACGAAGCGTTCAGTGTACTACAGCTTTATAACGTTAGTAATGTAACGTACTAAGGTTGTCGATGTCGATAAAAAATATAAATTAGGTTTACAGTATCAGTGGCCTACAAAAAGTGCTAATGAAATAATTGTAATAATCGCCCGAAAGGGTGGCAGGGCCATACCATGTGCTCACTTTTCACCATGTGTATTTCTGTCCCACGTAATAGGTGGTGAGCCCATTGCCGTTTTGAAATAGACGCAGGTTGTGGCTACCTGCCATTGAAATTTTTCAAGCCGCCCATAAGGCGTTTAACTTGACTTAACGACTGCCACGTTACTGGCAACCGGGACCAACGGCTTAGTGTGCCTTCTAAAACACAGTGTTTCTTATGCAAGCAAGTCGCTGTGACATGCCATCAAGCGATACAACAACATTAAGATAAATACAACTTCATTTGGGTGAAGTTTATTCATGGTGGGTGCATGCAGTAATATTATGAAATACAAACCGGTCAAGCACGAGTCAACCTCGTACGCTTAGGGTTCCGTAAAAAATTAGTACCTTATGAGGTATATTCCAATTAAGCTAGACCTCTAAATTGTATGAGTGCAATACAGAGGTCATGTTATGTGTTGTGTTGTAAGACCTTGTGTATGCGCCGTTAAGCGACATACAAGAAAAAAACTAACTTTAGTTTAATAATCTTGGGTTTATTCAACTCAAAACAAGTTGGCGTTTACAGTAGACTAAGTTTACTATAAATTAGGTTAAACATTTACTTTTAGTACGCTTGTAGTGCGATATTCGTTATATATTTTATTATTGCGTCTCAACCGCGCAAAGGATTCTTGGTAATGGCCGCCGCCCGACGCTCCCACGCCGGTGGCGCGATGATAGCGGTGGCTTGTGATTGGCTGCTGCTGATGAGGTGATATCGACGTCGCTCCATTGGTCGAGCGTGGCGTAGACACCTTGCTATTTGCCAAAATTCGCCTGGCGATCTGCCTCCGATCTCTCTGACTACCCCGTCCGGTATACAGCGTGATTCCCGGTCAACGGGAACTAATATAGGTTTATGACCCAAAACCTATAGGGTACTTCCGATTGACCTAGAATTCTTGATTTTGGTTGAAAGCAAGGTCTTACAGCAAAAAATTAAGAAAAAAAAAAGAAATTGCAAAAAATGTAAAAGGTGATATATAATTAAGGAAAATTCTGTTAAAAGTTTTCGCGAAAATCAAAATTTGCCAATATCTTTTTATCGTGTAGACTCAGGATCTTGATTTTTATACATCTTATAGGGACTATAGTCCTCAGTATCTGGTATAAATTTGTACTTGCTGGGTTCACCAGTTCCTAAGAAAACCCATGGTGACACATGGACAGACAGACGGACAGATTGACAAGAAAGTGATCTTATCAGGGTTCCTTTTTTTCTTTTTGAGGTACGGAACTCAAAAACAAGTCTTAAAAACCTGAGACAGATCCCTACCAGAGCAGCTCCATTATAACTTGATAGTACACTACGTAGTCAAAAAAGTCGTCCTACATAAGCTCACTACAGTTGACCGTAGTGTTTGTGACTTGAGATCCTTCTTGTCCTTGGGTCGATCTCCGGGTCCAAACGAATCTTTTTACGATCATGAGATGGTGTATTTTTACACACATACCTAATTGTATAGTTTAAGATTTTATAATTATTATTTATTACATTGTTGAATATTATTATTATTATTATAAAATATGAACTTAATATGATAATTATGATTATGAAAGGTTGCCTGTAAGATATTGCTATTTGGCGATAAGGCCGCCCTCTGTACATTTATAAAATTGATCTCTCTTTGCATGATTTATTTTTATATTGGTGTGTCATAAAGTTTATTCTATTCTATTCTATTATGCTTAAAAGAGAATACTGACAGTGCGTAATTTGTTACCTATCGCAAAAATTTGTTTTCCAAAGAAATAAGATGTGTATCCTGTGGCATTTTGCAACTAATCATGTCGATCCATGGATTCTAGATAACATGAAAATACTATTTATATTAATATATATGTAACTCAATCTTAGTGACATACTTACTGTACGTCCACATTTTTCACCGTAAGCATTCTTTTTCTACTTTAAAGCTAGTGAGACTATTGCAATGTTCAAACAGACAGGCACAGATTGTAGCCACTTGTAATTGAGTTTTTTCAAGCCACTCTTAAGGCCTCTGCTTTGGCTTAACGGCGTTACGGCGGTCAGTAACATGCCGTTCGTTTTTATTTAAATTATTGGTGATATTGGTAGATGCATTTTCCAGTAAAATGACAGTTTCTTCAAAAAATATTTTAATTTAAGCAGGGTATAAAAATACTTTTTGGGCCTTTTCCAAGTTGTTATGTCCGTTGTCAAAGATTGACGATACGTACAGTTTCTTTATTTTGAGCATTTATTAAATTAAATTAGTTAATAATTTCTTGAAAGTTACGTCTATTATTAAAATGTCCAAGTTTATCGAAATTTTACCCTCGCTTCACGCCTATTTGAACACCCCAGTAACCCAGAAATTCAGGGTGAAAGAATTTGCATTGCTATTGATATTTGCAATGGCTAGTTGCCTTTTTAAAGGTTTCTCTTAAAATTGTGTAATCTGAAAAAAATTTACAATACCTAGAATGAGTTATAAAACATACTTTATTTGTAGTGAGTAGCTATTATTTTTAGATTCTATATTAAGATTATTGTTTGCAGAAAATACAAATCGTAGGTTTTGTAATCAAAATACACTAGTATGGACATTTTTTTATTGTTAATTATTATTATAGTGTAAGTGGTTGTCCCATTAAGACTGATAACTGAAAAAGTTTTGTTGTTGGGCCCCGTACAAAGAGGACTGGCCTATAGTTATTCGTAGGACACTTTGCTAACCGTTTAGTAAGAGATGCCATCGACATATTCACCGAGACAAGTTCGAATCAGTGAGAGTCGTTTGAACCATGGAGTTACTACTAGGATTAACTTAAAAATTTCCTTGGTAATTATTACAACATTTAACAGCGTGGAAAATATATATATTAAATAGCGCGGGTTTCCGGTGCCTTCTAGCGCTCACTCGCCCGCTCTCTACCCCATCCATTGTCAGAATTTCGTAACAAGCTTGTGAGAGACCATCCATCTGGGTCCTTGTGCATAGCCTTATCCCGAGGCTTACTTTTGCCGGGTGGCAGTGACTTAATCCATGGTCCATTCTACAACTGCAGTTGAGGCAAGGAGGAGTAGTACCATGGTGGTTAAGTGAGAAGTCTGGACCCTCTTCAGGGCTGTAAGTCCAAAGACGCAAAGGTAGCGGTGTAGGTAAGTAACATAAATTTGCCAATTGTACTCCAATACGAACAAAAAAATATCAATCTTATAACGACATTACTGTAATCAAATTCAGAGGGCCCAGGCCGATATATCAGGTGGAAAAGGAACAGCTCTGCAGTCAGGTTTTCTTTCCATTATCCTGTAAATCCAAACTACCTTTGAATTTACACTTTCCAAACGTAAAATGTTTTTATTATCCCGCTAAATAAAAGCGCATCTACGACAATAAATGAACCTTTATTAGTACTTATATCTAATGTGTGACATTTCTACTTATGGCAAAATTTATCAATAAATTTAATTATATGTACTTACGTACCTACTTTCTAAAATAGAAAATCTAGTATTGCATGGAATTATTAAAAGCTTTTCATTTATTTATTAAATTAAAATATCCCATTTAATTGCGGACGGAATTAAAATAAGCTTTAATGTACCACAACTCTTATGAGATTTACTTTCAAAACATTCGAGGGTTAAAAGTGACATAGCTATTACAGGTTTCTTTAATAAAGGCAATATTTTAATATTCGTGGGGCGGTTAATGATAGCAATAACACTAGGAATCGGGAACGAATAAAAGGTGTAATTTATGTGTTTCTACCCCCGAAATGTGGCCGCGCAATTACAGACAGACTATACGGGTAAGGGATGTGGTTTGTCGATATAAGGTACTATGTAAATTAAAACTTCTTAGGAATTTAGTTCATTTGAAAATATTAACTATAAGTTGGTATAAAATCTTCTCTAAAGTTTTTTTTTTCATTTTTTTTATTTGGTTAGTAATCGACTGGTGTAGATACTCAGAAGTAAAATTAGTTTCATACACAATAATGAAAATAAAATATTTTTTTCAAGCTGTTCATTAGGCTTATAAATTACCTTATCTACTACCATGCTATTGACAGCTGGAACCAACGGCTTATCGTAGCTTTGAAGTACGAAAAGGTTCTTAAATGGAAATACCATGAACGGTCACGCATTTCAGCACTGGCCTAAGTGTAGGATGCTTAACAAAGAAATAATTTATAAATATACACAGCAGCAGAGCTACGAGCATGTATTAAGGCATATATTTGCTAATATCCTAGTTATTATTTGATCAAACCTGAATAAGTTATAGAAATCTCTACTAATATATAAAGCTGAAGATTTTGTTTGTTTGTTTGTTTGTATGTTTGGTTGAACGCGTTATCTCAGGAACTAATGGTCCTAATTAAAAAAAATCTCTTTGAGTCAGATAGTCCATTTATCGAGGAAGGCTATAAACTATATATCATCACGCTACTACCCAGGAGAGCGGAGCAGTAATCATAAATGTCAACATATCGGGCAAATTTTCATACATTGCATACATTTACGGGCAAAGCCGCGGCGTTAGCTAGTATTTTATATACGAGCATTATATAATATACAGTTTAAAATCATCCACCCCGTAACCTTATAAAATACTAGGTAAAACCACCCATTTTCCACAAGATCCTGGAGTGCAAATCTAAAGTAGGTAGTTTTTGTGTTAATCCAGGATGTCAGCTATCGGTTTACCGAACCTCGGCCAAATTAGTTCATGCATTAGAGCGTGTTTGAGTATAACAAACATCTTCATTATCATTGTCACAAAAAATATATTTAAACTCGAAAAATTTCAGACAATAATATAATAATCTTAAGTTAAGAACTGTCTACATTTTAAAATTTCTTTTAAACTATCGATACTGGTCCTTCACTAGCAACTTTGTAAAACCCATCCTACTGTAGGGAAATGCTAATGATTTCCCTTCAGACACCATTTTAAAGGTAAAATCGTAATGAATATTCTATTTTAACCGGCAGCTCCAGTATAACGTGGCATTGTTCTAACGATTTACTTTCAATGTTATTATTTGACAGCCACGAGTGCGTTGTTTAGCTATTCAAAGACATTTTTAATTCCAAAATCGACACTTTAGGGAGGATATTGTTATTTCTGTAAAGCTTTTCGTGTGCGTAAAGTTTGAGACAAAGTAAGCTAGTAAACCCCGCAGTGCACGCGAGAATCCATATGGAAGTTCACAATTTCGGTTTTACTATACTATGTACTAAGGTGGCAGAAAAGTAAAATGGTTACCGTAGCCTATAGAAGTATAGACGATAGCAACGCCAGAGGTGTTATTATGTGCGCTCCCGATCCTGTTGCCGTATGGAGAGAAAAGGCTGGTGGCCACCTGCCAGGGGTGATCGTGTGATATCCTTGGAGGTGCCTTAAGACGTTTTTTAAGAACTCGCGACAATCCTGGAAATGGGGGTTTACATTTTATCTACACATCGTGCCTTTTTTTTACAATACTATTTATACTATTGTTATTGTTGAACATGTTACATAAGTTATATACATACAAGGTGTTATATAATATTAAACAATCCATGTTCTACTGATTTAGGCATGCCACTTTTATCATTTTTATATATATAACTAGTTGACGCCCGCGGCTTCGCCCGCGTAGAGAAGTTTCCCGTTTCCGTTTACCAAAGGAACTCGTTCCCGGGATAAAATGTAGCCTATGTGTTATTCTGATGTGTAAGCTATATTATTGTAAAGTTTCATGAAAGACTAACGAACATCCATTATTACAAACTTTCGCATTTATAATATTAGTAGGATCTACACTACATACCTTCTAGTTTCTAACGGAGCCTTCAAGTGTTACACTAGACTTATCGGTAAAAATCAGACTGAAAGACTAGAATAGTGTAAAAGACGACATATTTAATTATATGGTATAATTTTAATACAATCGCAGAAGTCCAATGTTGTCTTCAGTTATTACAGCTGAAGTTCCGTTAACAAGAGATATGATGTTAGAATTGCATTTCACAGCTTGGCATCTAGGATCATAGCAGGTAAACCACGCAAGCATAATTAGAACGCAAATCTTAAAAACCAGAAGAGCCAGCCCTATCTTCTCAATGGTTATTTTCGTCTTAGTAATATTTGTTTCACCTTTTTCGCATTCTATAAGACGGTTATTATCTTGACAGTTTTCATTGATTGGCTGCAATTGAAAATTGAAATGTAAAAGAGACTGATGTACATGCAATGTAATCTTGAGGCAACGTATCGCCTGGGTTATTCCCACTGGCGATGCGTTGCCTCAAGATAGTTTACGGAGGCAGATGTGGACTGCTTTGAGTCCACCATACTCAAACGTGCAGTAAAAGTTGCTCTCAAACTCAAACAGGATTCCAGCCATTATAGTCGGCAGAATAGACTGGCTTTGTATGACTCGATGCTGTCAACTACATGCCTTAAAAGGCGGAGCAGAACGCGCGAATTCATCTGCCGCCAAGCAGTCTTGAGGATGCATCATGTGTAGGCAAAACACGTGTCGACTAAATGTTACATTGTAAACTGGAGTATTGCACAATTTTGACAACCTGAGGGGTAAGGTTTCCTTTTACCTATGCTACATCCCTTGCCTTGAGTAGTTCGGTTCGTCATTCCTCCGTTACAATTAGTAGAGGTTATCCTTGACCGTTGTAAGTTAGCATTGATGAATCGAGGGTGAGTGGTGGAATTCTCTTCCCCTTCTTTAATATCGTTCTTTTCGTTTCAGAATTGACGTAAACTTGCATAATGTGGTTGTTTTCTTTTCAATTTTATTGTCTCGCTTTATCCTTGATGCGGGAGTCATAATATAAACGTAACATACTTTTTCCTACTTCCTCACATTATCTTCTGATTAATTTCTTTGCGGGTTCCAAGACATGCTAACTTCTCCTGGGACATCACCGAGATCGAGTTCGGTGTAACTTTTGTGATCTTAAACTTTAT
The DNA here is from genome assembly GCA_948477245.1 of Thumatha senex. Lineage (NCBI taxonomy): Eukaryota > Metazoa > Arthropoda > Insecta > Lepidoptera > Erebidae > Thumatha > Thumatha senex. The sequence goes on along the minus strand of OX419740.1, from coordinate 1,198,032 downwards.
TTCATTAAATTATAGTGATCTATTACACCAATAGCTGTGTCTAGTGATTGCAAAGAACTGTATCACGATTTTTAGACTCCAGTTGACCTTACAAGCTTTTTATATCTAATCTGTAGATCCTGGTTTACAGGAGTCACAGTAATGGAAATGTTGGTGGAATTAGTCCCAAATAAAAAATAATAATATAAAATAAAGATATAAGTGACCTCCAATTACGGGAGTCTACGGCAGAACTTCGTCTATCGATTATTAGATATAAAAAGCTTGTAAGGTCAACTGGAGTCTAAAAATAGTGATACAGTTCTTTGCAATCACTAGACACAGCTCTTAGTGTAATAGATTACTATAATTTAAAGAAATAAAGTTTATATGAAACATGAAACTACCTATTCAACAGCAGGTCACCATAGCCTGCGCCTGTCCATTTCAACACGGCAATGGGCTCACCACTTGTTACGTGGGACAAAAATGCATACGGTGAAATGTGGGCGTATAGTATGCCGCGACTAACCACTTCGGGGATAAAGGCAAGGCAATATGTATGTATGTGTGTGTGAAACTACCTTACATAGATCGAATAGTCCGGTAAAGTTTTCAAGATAGTGGTCACGTCCATTTCGCAGCTCAGTTGCGATATATCGCCGATATAAAACAGTAATTTAATGGTTTAGAAAATTATATTTGTTACAGAGTTTATCAGAAGCTTCGAGATATACAGCAAATGTATCAGAAGCTTACAATAAAAAATACTCTTTGTGGCATTTATAGTAGCAGTAAATGTCAAATTGAAATATTCATGACTTGTCAGTTTAAGAGAGTAGAAGTACCAGTACTTACTTAAGTCTAAAAAGGTTCTACAAATATTTGAAACGTTTCTCAAAACTTAAATTGATTACCTGTGTGTTCTATATTTCTAACTGTTGCCTATTATATGTATAACATTATGAAGTAATACTTTGTGAGTGTGTATGTTTGTTACTTACTTCACTGTTGAAACGGTAGAACCAATTTAGATAAAATATGGAATGGAGGTAGCAGACTCACTGATTTAACACATAGGTTACTTTTTGCCTCGGGATCAGGTTTCGGCGGGACTGTACAGGAAAACATTACCGTATCACATATATATTAGCTTTTTAATGGTAGCTGTAGAGACTACAAACATGAAATGATTATTAAAATATTTAGTTTTCTGTGTAACTGCGATAATGCTGCCTTAAGGTTTACTTCATAAAAGAAACATCTTGTTAATGTTAACGGGGGTTCACAAGTCACGATTAACTACATTTTGCACATTTTCCCACGTATATATATATATATATAATTATAAATTAAGACAGAGTTACTGCTGAGATGATCAAGTACGGTGGGTCGCGTGTCTGGGACACACTATGTCTGTTATGCAACTTGTGCTGGCGGACGGGTGAGGTCCCAGATGACTGGCGAGTAGCAGTTGTAGTACCTATTTGTAACTTTGAGCAAAGTATTTGAAAAAATAATCTTGAATCAAATGCTATCCCATTTTAATAGTCATAAAATACTCCATGCGAATCAATTTGGGTTTACGAAAGGGCGCTCAACTTCCGATGCTGGTGTTAAGTTATTAAAATGTATTCATGAAGCATGGGAAGACAAGCACGATGCATTAGGTATATTTTGCAATCTATCAAAGGCTTTTGATTGCGTTCAACATGAAACGCTGTGCAGGAAATTACACCACTATGGAATAAGAGGCAAAGCTCTCGACCTTCTGTCTTCATATTTGAACAATAGAATACAGAGGGTCGATATTAATGGTACACGTTCTGTAGGATCCATGGTTACAATGGGTGTGCCGCAAGGCTCGATACTTGGGCCATTCTTGTTTCTCATTTATATTAATGATTTACCATTTTATGTAGGGGACAGGAATAGGATTGTTTTGTTTGCAGATGACACCTCATTAATTTTTAAAATTAAAAGACAATTAGATAACTATGACGATGTAAACAATGCAATTGCAAGAGTAGTTCATTGGTTCAGCTCAAATAATCTTTGCCTTAATGAAAATAAAACTAAATGTATAAAATTTACTCTACCAAATGTAAAACAAGTTGCGGCCAATGTTCAACTGAATGGACAAGTGTTAGAGTTTGTAGAATCAACTGTGTTCCTAGGTATAACTATTGATGCCAATTTGCAGTGGGGCCCACACATAGAAAAGACAGCCTCTAGATTAAGTTCGGCTGCATACGCTGTAAAAAAGATCAGGACTCTAACAGATGTGGATACGGCTAGAATGGTTTACTTCAGCTATTTTCATAGTATTATGTCTTACGGTATTCTCCTTTGGGGGAGTGCTGCAGATTTAAATATTATTTTTGTTCTACAAAAGCGGGCTGTACGCGCTATTTATAATTTGGGCCCCAGAGTTTCTCTCCGAGAAAAATTCAAAGAAGTGAATATTCTAACCGTACCATCACAATACATTTTTGCCAATCTTATGTATGTCCAGAAAAATCTATCACAGTTTTCTAAACTCTGTGATAAACATAATATAAACACTAGAAATAAATATAATCTCAGTCAGTCCATCAGTCCACCACAGTCGACTACATAAGATTGGCGATTCTTTCCAGGGTAACTGTATACGCTTTTACAACAAGCTTCCCTGTGACCTGAGAAATTTACCTTTAAATAAATTTAAAAAGTTTATTAAAAACAAGCTTTGTGAAAAAGGTTTTTACTCCGTTACAGACTATTTGCAGGACAGGGACGCCTGGAAATGATCTGCTGGCAAAATGAAATAATATAAAATTGTAAATAGGCCATCAAAAAAAAAGCCTTCCTAAGTTTCTTGCCGGTTCTTCTCAGGTGGGCCGCGTTCCGAACCGGTGGTCGCTTTAAATATTTTAAATAGTGTATGACATTTTGTAAGCGCCGTTAAAATGGTCTATGCAAAATAAAGATATTTTTATTTATTATTTATTTTATTTATTTACAAAGGGAAAGGCTCGCGCCTAAACTGCTCCAGCTACAGAGCGATCAGCTTGGTCAGCTTAGCTAGTAAGGTGTATGCAAAGGTTATAACGGCACGAATGCAAGAAAAGTCTGTAAGGTATTTATGGGAGGCTCAATGCGGATTCCGACGTGGAAGAGGTTGCATGGGTCAAGTGTTTTCTCTCCGCATGATCGCGGAAAAGTTTCTGGCTCTTAGCCAGAAGGTTTTCTGCGCTTTTGTGGATCTAGAGAAAGCATTTGATGTACGCTGATGATGCGGTGCTCATGGCCTCATCAGAAGCCGACCTTCAGGCATTAGTCACTAATATGAAAGAGGGGTGTGAAAGTAAGGGTCTCCGCTTGAATGCAAGTAAAACTAAGGTTCTAGTATTTGAAAGAGGTGACGTAAGAACTAAATGCGAGATTAGGGTAAACCAGGAACGTCTAGAGTAAGTGAATGAAATTGTGTATTTAGGAAGTATGTTTAGCGCGGATGGAAGATGTGATTCGGATGTAGAACGGCGAGTAGCTGCCGGAAACAAAGTTAACGGTGCTTTGTCCCAGTTAGTAAAGCGACAAAGCATCGTAAAAGAAGCACGACTGGCGATTCATAACGCTGTGCTAGTGCCAACTTTGCTTTACGGTAGTGAAACCTGGGTATGTCAGCAGATGCATGAAAGTAAATTGAATGCTGTGGAGATGCGATCACTTCGAAAATTGTGCGGCGTTACCTTGGCTGACCGAATACGTAACGAAGTGATACGCAATATGGCAGGTTTGAATTAAAGTGTCAGCGTTAAGCTGGAAAAGGGCGTGCTCCGTTGGTTTGGACACGTCCAACGAATGAGTGAGGAACGATTGACGAAGAATATATATTGTTCAAAAGTAGAGGGTAGAAGGAGTCAGGGTAGGCCGAGACTTACATATGAAGACCACGTGAGCAGATTGCTCAAAAACGGAAAGGTCAAAAGTACTCGGATACCCAGACGTTCGTGTATGAAGCGATTGATGAATCTCGAAGAAGCGAAAGAATTATGCATGGATTGCGGGGCCTGGCGATCTGTCTTCTCTGACTACCCCGTCAGGGATACAGCGTGAAGATAGTTAGTATTTTTTTTATAATTATAAATTCCACAAAGTGGTCACCCATCCGATGGTCGACCATCACAGTGAATGTTGCTTAACGCAGTGATCGTTTACAGAACACTGAGTTCGCGGGGCCACGAGTGCTTCCATTTTGTACATCAGCTCCATATCAATTCTCAATACCATCAGACACAGAACATTAAGAATTACAGCCCAATTTTATAACTTATAAAAATGTTGGACTATATAAGGTGCTTATAATATACTTTAATGACCATTAAGGAGAAAGCACCGAGCTCGCTACATCATTAGGTAAAGTAATAAAATAAATACGTTTGCAAATTACACTTACACCACAATATAATAATTCCACATCATTTACATACACCAGATGTTCTAGCCCAAATTACAGCTCCATATAAAAACTGTGATTAGACTTTCGACCTTACGCAGTCAACACAGAGTTGTGTTTTGTATTCCGCGTTATTAAACGTCTAACAACCAAGACTGACAAATGTACAGGGTGCGTCCTATAACGTGTCGCTCCAGATTAAACGTACAATCGTTGTGAACTGAATTGATCTAAGATAGTGAGGGGAGGACACATGGAAAGAGAAATGAATTGGCGGTTGTACAAGACTAGAATTAAACACTATTGTCAACTATGTTTGTTTCAGTACGGGTAAGAAACATAGTTATGTCGCACTTGAACATGAGAAAGAGAAACTTTAGAAAAATAAAGAATTAAGAAGAAATTGAAAGAATGAGCTAATAAAAACAATTTTAGGATAGGACCCGTATTGCTGTTATTCGCCTCTGCCGCGCCCACAAGGCCATTCTAACTTCTTTCATGTGTTCTGTGTACCCAACGGTACATAACTGTCACTACATAACGTATACATAAAATTAATGGTTGGAAACATAAAAATGTGGCCAAATTTTTATGTTTCCAACAATCCAACAATTTTCATATATCTTTGAAAAAATTTATGCAGATTGTTTTAGGCAGTTTTAGGTAACACTTTGATACTTAGAAATTTATTTAGAATTAATCTTACGTAATAAGGATTCAATCTGATATTTTCTAACACGCCTTACATCGCCTGAAAATGGAAAGTATTTGTAGTATTCGTATTTGATGGTGGAGGTCTCGATGGTGTGTTTGTAACGCATCTAGTGCGTTAAACCATAAGATGCTGGATCGCGTTCCACTCGAGACTGAAAATAAAATTCCACTTTTAATTTCAATTTAGATATTTTCTGGCGAACGATATACCAGAATAATATCACTATGTCTTGCACAGCAATTACACTATCTACACTGATAATCAGTCAAATAAAGGCTTTATTCAGCGTACGCTTAGATTCTGGAATGAACTCCCTGCTTGGGCTTTCCCGAACGTCTACAGTATGGGGTCTTTCAAAAGAAGGTTTTTATAGGGTCGGCAGCGCGATTGCTGCGCCTCTGATGTTGCAAACGTCCATAGGGTGACCACGTACTATCAGGTATGCGTATGCTTGTCTGTTATCTCAGTGGAATATGAAAAAAAAAAAACTAAAAGCTTAGATAAGCTCGTTCATTCTAACAGTTCTACCACGAGCGCGGGCCCCATCTATCAAGTCATGCGCACTTTTTCAGACAGTATATTTCCTCGGGCTCTGTCCTCTTTACGTAAATGGTGGTATTTTTTGTGAATCATTTCAGTTCATTTTGTTGAGTTGCATTTATTGTTATAATGACTTTTTCACTAGCATCATGAGTGAAATTAAACATTATTCTGTGGCTGATGTCAGTGAATAATATGAATAAAAAAATCATCTGCATAAATAATATATAATAACTGATGTTTGTTTGTAATTTGAACATAATAGTTTGATTTTTCAAATACATACATGTCGATGTTTACATGTCAATTTTCTACAACCACAAACTTAAGTCAAAGAAAGTCTGGGTGTCTGTCTGTTTCTTTGTAATGACTATCACGGGACTTTCGTTAGTAGATAATTGATGTTGAGGACTACTTCATTTCAGAAAAAGAATTAGGAGTCAGTGCCAAAAATATAAAGCCTAGTAAATGGTAGATGACGCATACGGATTCGCACGTATCAGCTACAAGTTATAATAAGAAATGTAAGCGATTGGTATTGTTGTAATTTGGAACAATATTTAATAACTAGCTGAGACCCACAGATTCTTCTTCAAACTCCCTTGGGCACCAGTATAACCCCATTTAAAAAAAAAGTACAATACATGTACATGTTCATAACAATAATGTATGAAAATTTGCCCTGTTTGATGGTCCGTATTTCAGAACGTTTCTAAATACTCAATCAACGCTTGAGGCTAGGTTTTGCCTTATAAAATCTACTCTCAAGCGTAGATTGAGAATTGAAAAACGTTCTGGAATACAGCTCTAAGATTACTAGTTCGCTCTCAGTAGCAGGATTAGATTTTTCGACATTACAGATAGTGTATCCGTGATGTCGCTGATCGCGATAAGTAGATGTCATCATCATCATCTGAGCGTCTGTCCTAGTTGCGTCTACCATTGCACGTCTAGCGTTGCAGTAGCCCGGGGTCGGCTATCCGACACATCGCACGGTCATCGGCATCCCCTGTAGTGAGACGATTAGCACGCATTAGACGGTAAAACGTCGTCCCTTACGACGTCTAACCAGCAATTCTTGGGTCTTCCCCTCTTTTCCCATGGCCCGGAGGGCCTGACATGCACAGATATTAAAAATCTGTGCAAATTTTGAACAAATTTTGTTCCCTATATAACCCGGCCGTTATCGCAAGTAAGCCCCATGTGTTGTTAGCAATAACTAGCCTAAAGGTGCTCAAAAACAGGTAAAAGAAGGCAATAAAATAAAATATATCATTTTTATGACACCTAGTCAAAACCTCGTCAACATTGCCGATGTACGATCAATATTATAGCAGCGACTAGGCGCTGAATAAATAAATTCAATCCCATTTCAAACACATAGAGTTCCTGAACGATGGGATTGAATAGAATATACTTCAATACAAATGTAGCTTTTAATTTGCAACCAGATATTGATTTAAACTTTAATTGTATTTGGTCTGTACTGAACAAACCTACTCGATACATAATTTTGATAAGGTATACCTACGCATATAACATGCTATATGAAAATTTTCATACAGTTTTCAATTCGCATACTTATATAAACCAAATGTATTCCTAACACAAATCTGGTTTTGTTGGAACAGTAGCTTTCATTCAAGGACTTTATATTAGCAAGGAGTGTACAGTAGTGCCTTTTGTGTTATACCAATATGGCTTAATTTAAGTGGATTTTATAATTTAGGTACAGAGTTGAGGTGCCTTTGCTGTACATTAATGTTTGTTGATTTTGGAATATTGATTTTTAAGTAATAAGTTTATTAAGTTATTGCATAGTTTTTATCGCAGGCTTTGAGCGCGGCGACCTAATCAAGAAACTCCGTAACGAATAAAACCTAACACCCGAGCTCACACGAACTTCACCGAGTACAGCCGAGCGTTTGCTTGACGTGTATATAATACGACTGTACAAAGCTAGCACGGATCGAGACGAGCTGTAAAAATAATATATAATTTATATATTAATAATCTATATATATAAAATTCGATGTCACTTTTCGTTGTAATTTTATAACTCAAGAACGGGCTCGCCTATCCAGGTTATTTAGGCTTTGGTAGATGGTTTATGTGAAGTTTGCACAAAATCGGTCGAGTGGTTTTTCATTTATCACATTTTTGTAATAAATCTCTTAAGTGGCGCTAACGAAGTTATTCGGGTCAGATAATAAGCGTTATAAATAAATAATTAAAATTGCATAAGTTGATAAATAATGCTATGCAATAGCTTTACCGCGGCAGTCCCCGAGTGCCACACGTTTTTTTTTTCCAAAATATATTGAAAGAGAACATTTATTTTTGTACTTTTTTAAATTGAGCAAACATTGTCTGAGTGGACAAAGTTTCAAAAAAAATAAATTTAAAAAAATCTCCATTGCACTGTATCAACGGAATTTCTACTGATTGCGACAAAAAATATTTACTTTGGATTATATTAAATTTAATTTTTTGAAATCTTTTGAACTATTAAGATAAGTAGTATTATGAAACCGCAAATAGTATAGTAATAGACACGTTGGCGTTTACCAAACGATCTAACAGAAAGAAAATATTTATTGTTTCATACTATTACTAAAAGATTACTAAAAGTAATCTAAGACACAATTTTAACAAGCAATTAGTATACTAACTTTATCCTAAAAGTAACTTTATTCTTAAATAAGGAGACTTGTTGTTAGTCTATATAACTATTAGTCTGTAAACCTTCTGCAAAATTAATAGTTAAATAAATAAATTTAAATTAGATTTTTTTTTAGTCTCGAGCTGGACTAGAACCAGCATCTTCTGGTTCAACGCACCAGATGCGTTACCAACTACACCACCAAGACTTACAAACTACTAAAATGATTCTAATGTTTAGGCAGGTGTCATCACAATCCGAATGATTATAGATGAAATTCATACATTCGTACCGTGTAACTTTACCAAGTGCCGGTCGATAGCGCCTTACGTAGCCTTAAGACGTAAAGAGGTGGATTAATTCGTCAGTTTCGAGTAGGTCTCGGTGGTGTAGTTGGTCAGGCATCTGGTGCGTTGAACCAGAAGATGCTGGTTCTAGTCCAGCTCGAGATTGATGAATTTTCTCACTTTAATTTTAAATTTATAAATAATATAAATTTAAAACACACTATTTGTACTATATGTACTATATATCAATTTTGTGTTAGAAATAAATTTATTCTTATTCTTATTCTTAATTTTTTAAATTCATCTCCTCCGATGGGGAGGAATAAAATAAAATAAAAATGAAAACTATCTTTATTTTGCATAGACCATTTTAACGGCGCTTACAAAATGTCATACACTATTTAAAATATTTAAAGCGACCACCGGTTCGGAACGCGGCCCACCTGAGAAGAACCGGCAAGAAACTTAGGAAGGCTTTTTTTTTGATGGCCTATTTACAATTTAATATTATTTCACTTTGCCAGCAGATCATTTCCAGGCGTCCCTGTCCTGCAAATAGTATTTAACGGAGTAAAAACCTTTTTCACAAAGCTTGTATTTAATTAACTTTTTAAATTTATTTAATGGTAAATTTCTCAGGTCACAGGGAAGCTTGTTGTAAAAGCGTATACAGTTACCATGGAATGGTTTGTTGACAGGAAAATATTAAGTTTCATGTTCACGTGAGTTTCGATAAGTTGTTTTGTTAATCGTCGTGTATTAAGGAGGCATAAAAATCTGCCTCATCTAACCTCAACATCTTTTTTTCATATTTCTTAAACGATACTTCAACAAGCATTTAAAAAGCAAAATAAATAAAAAAAGGTTGTATTTTCCACTTGCCTTTTAACTCTAGCCTAAGATCCGATGTTATCCTCTTCACCCGAAGCCCTTGTTTCCCCACTATTAAAGTGGCAAACAAAAATGTTATCAATCGAAACCAACCAAGTCTCGGCCTGTCCGGATTACGCTCTTGAGGCCGCTCGGGCGTTTGTTTTGTTCTTGAAGCTAAGGGCATTTTTGATCTTTGTAGTACGGTGTTTGAGCTTTATTTATTTTATTTGTTTATTTATCTATCACGCCTCATCCCCGACGGGGTGGCAGAGGCATATTATATGCCCACTTTTCACCATATGTATTCCTGTCCCGCGTAATAGGTGATGAGGCCATTGCCGTGTTGGTATGGACAAGCGCAGGTTGTATCGACCTGCTGTTGAAATTTTTAAGCCGCCCATAAGGTTTTCAACTGGGCTTAATGACTGCCATGTTACTGGCAACCGGGACCAAAAAGGCTTAACGTGCCTTTTCTTTTCAAAGCACGGAAACGCTCGCAAATTTAAATGCCACAAAGTGGTCACCCATTCGAGGACCAGCCATAGTGAAAGTTACTGAACGCAGTGATCGTTTGCAGAACACTGAGTCTGCGGGGCCACGAGCGCTTCATTATTATTATATTTATAATATTTATTTTAAGGGGACAAATACCTACTGATTCTTTTCACGTTGATTGGCTCGACATATTTGGTGCAATGACCTGGCCTTAGACCCCACTCTTTGCGCCCTTCTATGGTTAATTAGCAAGTGCTCGAAGATAATATAAGAAACAATTTTGGCAATCAATGTCAATATTAGGCACCGTTATCATCTATTTCACCTAAAGGAGTTTGTTCTTTGTAATGAAGTCTGATTGCTTTAATTAAGACTTTGTATAAGAAACGCTTCGATGTCAATTAGCATAATAAATGCGGGCAATGTTAGAGTCAAATAATAGATTCAATTCAATTTCCAGGTTAGGCTACAATTGTTATTGAGTTAGTTGTGATGGAATTCGCATAAACAGTTTGGAGTTTGATAAAAGTAGACGGTTGATATTTTTGGAGGAAAACTGGTGTATGTATTGACTGCCTCTGTGACGCGGTGGGAGTTTATCCGCAAGGGGGCGTGGGTTCGATTCCCACCCAGGATAAAACTATGTGTGATGAGCACGATGGTTTATTCTGTGTCTAGGTGTTATTTATCTATAATATGTATGTATTTAGAAATATATAAGTATGTTTATCAGTTATCTAGATCCCATAACACAAGCTAATATTAGCTTACTTTGGGCTAGATGGCGCTGTGTGAAAAGTGTCCCACTATATTTATATTTATTTATGTATGTATCCGGCTCGAAGAACCACAAAATATGGAGAGTTTGTTCTATCTACACCCTTACTAAATGATATTTGTGTTGATTGAAACTACAGAATTTCGATTCGACTCGAAAATTACATTTATTATATTAAGTTCACAAGTTATTTAATGACATTTTATGTCTCATGCGACGTAATGCGAAGGTAAATAACATATTTAATGAGACCGTAAATTAAATTAAATCTTTACTTTGTTGTTACAATTTTATTTAAGATGCTTGGGCAAAGCTTTTCATGCTTTTTGTTTTTTTCAGCTTCTAACATTCATTAGAACATTCTTTTTTTATTAAGTGCTGTTTATTATTATATAATGTAACCCAGGTTTGTAAATACTTCTATCACGAGATTTAGATCATTCAAAATTGTATTGTTCTCGCACAAAATAATAGAGGTACACAATGGGCACGCAACTGAATTGCCCCACAAGTGATGTTGGCACTGACTGAGAGAAAATTGCTCCTTCTTTGTACGCAGTAATAGGCTTGGTGAGATGTTAATTTGCATTCTCTCGTATTGGTCTTGTGTAAAGAGTGAAGCATGCTGTTGTTTGTCATGTAATACATACATACATATTGTCACGCCTTTATCCCTGAAGGGGTAGGCAGAGGCATACTTTACGCCCACATTTCAACGTATGCATTTTTATCCTACGTAACAGGTGGAGAGCCCATTGCCGTGATGTAATATAATCGACTTTTAATGGCACTTTTTTTTTATCTATCACGCCTTTTCCCCGAAGGTGTGGCAGAGGCATATTATATGCCCACTTCTTACCATGTATATTCCTGTCCCACAATAGGTGGTGATCCCGCTGCCGTGTTGAAATAGACAGACTCAGGTAGTGGCTACCTGTTGTTAAAATTTATCAAGCCGCTCAAAAGGCCTTCCTTAATGGCACTTTAGTGAGTATAATTAAAAGAAATATATTCTAACCGTAGCATCACAATACATTTTTGCCAATCTTATGTATGTTCAGAAAAATCTATCACAGTTTACTAAACTCTGTGATATACATAATATAAATACTAGACATAAAAACAATCTTTCAGTTCACCACAGTCGGCTGCATAAGATTGGCGATTCTTTCCAGGGTAACTAGGCTAACATACGCTTTTACAACAAGCTTCCCTGTGACCTGAGAATTAAATTTAAAAAGTATATTAAAAGAAAGCTTTGTGAAAAAGGTTATTACTCTATTAAAAACTATTTACAGGACAGGGATGCCTGGAAATGATATACTGGCAAAGAAAATATTATAGTCATAAAATACATAATTAAATTATTAAATTGTAAATAGGCCATCAAAAAAAAAGCCTTCCTAAGTTTCTTGCCGGTTCTTCTCAGGTGGGCCGCGTTCCGAACCGGTGGTCACTTTAAATGTATTATTTTTCTTTAGTTTTAGTGTATGACATTTTGTAAGCGCCGTTGAAATGGTCTATGCAAAATAAAGATATTTTTATTTATTTTATTTATTTATACACGGGATAGTATTTATTGTATCATTTTTAATGGTACTATGACGTAAAGTGTGTCAGTAGCACAATTAATGGTACTGATTAATGGTACTTCTGAAGTAAAGAGTTGTATTTCGTTTATTAAATAGGATAATCCATAAATGTAATGTTAGTCAAACTGATAATGATTCGTGCGTCAGAGATAGCGCTCTATCAAACTTACACTAAAAGATGTTTCCTAAGTTCGGCGTGCATTATTTATTGCCAGTTACTATGAAATATAAATATTAAGTTAACCAAGGTATTTTATTATATTTAATCGTATAGGGCTTGTTGACCAATTACAAGTTTTCGCAGAATGTTCATGAGTATTAGAGTGTACCCAAAGAGATGGAACGCTAATTCTGCCTTATTATATAGTATAGTATATATACTATATAGTAAGGTAGATATATATAGGTGAATAGTATAAATAGGTATATGTTCAGTGGGCAAAAGATATACAGGGCCACCCTATAAGGTTTTTTTTTTCAGAATATATTTTATTATAATTTTATGACATTAGCTGTGGTTATCAAATGAGTGTAATTTTTTTTTAATAATTATTTAATGGCCTGGTTTCCAAGACCTTTTAGCCAAATCTTATTTTTTATATCATATTTCTTCAATCTTATCTTCTAATTAGTCCTGTCCAGTCGATGTCGTGTCCTTAGGCTACGTCCTGGTCCTTGCCTTCAGTATAATGGTGATTCTTATACTAAGGTTGTCAGTGGACGTTTCGCGGCAAGAGAGAAAATAGAATTTCACTGCATATATATAATTGTCTTTCACTATAGCACGTTAACACAACTTTTATGTCCAAGACACCACCACTCCCGCACATAAAACAAGATAAATGCACTAGTTTTAGAAAATAATATAAAGCAAGCGTCCGCACTTGTCACTCTTCCCGCCAAAATCTAAATGAGTGTAATTAATTGTGTAACCATAGAAAAGCAAATAAAATAAGTACAGAAATTTCTGAAATAAAAATCAATTGTTAAAGGGTGGCACTGCATATGTGTATGCAAATTATTCAACATAAAGTTAAAATTCAACGTGGTTGACTCCCAAACATGGCGGACAGTTGTTTTTATTAATAAAATAAACAGTAATGTTGAATAAAGAAAAGTCAGGCTCTTCTGAGTATGTTTAATATTTCCAAATTCCTACTAAGAAGTATTATCTCTTACGCTCTCATTGTAAGGGCTACAGTTTTACGACACGCATAGCGTTACAGTAAACTATTTTTTACTATCACACCAACTGGTAACTTTACTGTCTTTACTGTTTGTATCCAAGTTTATATTAAAGCGTACACAATGGGAGCGTAAGGGATATAAAGGCTCAGAGTAATTCAATTAAAATAAGAATTCCGTTATGAAAAAAGGATAGCAACATATTATGAGTATCTATCTTTTTTTACGTGTAGTAATCCTCATGGATAAATGGCTATACCGGAATATATTTGGGGGGGAGGGACGGGGAAAGACGAGCTAGTAGCTCTTACGCCGTACGTGATTATCTAAGTCTGCTTCTGTAAGAACAGCGAGTAGCTTACCCGCCGTCCTCAGGTCCTGGTCAAGGATGCCAATAGTCCTATTATAAATACATACATACCTCTGATTATATTTCATAAGGAAATTATAATAACGAATGTTGAAAGTTTTAAAATAACAAAGATTGGCTCTTATTTACTGCCAGCAAGAGATAATCGATGCTTATGTTATTGCTGAATAAGCTTGTTTTATTCTGATGTATCCTACTAATGGGTGCGTCAGTGGGGCAGTGGTAGTGTATGCGACGGCCGGAACTGAGGTCCAGAATAAATTTATGTGATCCACAAATGTTTGATTCGGAGTTTAGGTGTTTCCTATGTATAGGTATGTTTATCAGTCGTCTAGATCCCATAACACAAGCTTAAATAAGCTTACTTGGGGCTAGAGGGCACTGTGTAAAGAAAATGTCCCACAAAAAAATTATGTCCCACAATATAATAAATGTAAAATAATGTCATGGATATGTCAAGTGTTCACATATTAAATATTAGATAAAAAAAAATTGTAGGAAGTGGATACAACGTAGATAGCAGATAGAAAGTAGACATAACCTTAACATCACCTCATTTTAACATTAAGTACATCGGTCTTTACTCAGCTTAGTATTTGAAAGAGATGACGTTAGAACCAAATGCGAGATTAGAGTAAACCAGAACGTCTAGAGCAAGTGAATGAAATTGTGTATTTAGGGAGTATGTTTAGCGCGGATGGAAGATGTGATTCGGATGTAGAACGGCGAGTAGCTGCCGGAAACAGAGTTAACGGTGCTTTGTCCCAATTAGTTAAGCGACAAAGCATCGTAAAAGAAGCACGACTGGCGATTCATAACGCAGTGCTAGTGCCAACTTTGCTTTACGGTAGCGAAACCTAGGTATGTCAGCAGATGCATAAAAGTAAATTGAATGCTGTGGAGATGTGATCACTTCCAAAATTGTGCGGTGTTACTTTGGCCGACCGAATACGTAACGAAGTGATACGCAATAAGCCAGGTTTGAATGAAAGTGTTAGCGTTAAGCTGGAAAAGGGCGTGCTCCGTTGGTTTGGACACGTCCAACGAATGAGTGAAGAACGATTGATGAAGAATATAATTATATTGTGCGAAAGTAGAGGGTAGAAGAAGTCAGGGTAGGCCGAGACTTACATATGAAGACCACGTGAGCAGATTGCTCAAAAACGGAAAGGTCAAAAGTACTCGGATACCCAGACGTGCGTGTATAAAGGGATTGATGAATCTTGAAGAAGCGAAAGAAGTATGCATGGATCGCGAAGCCTGACTATCTGTCCTCTCTGGCTACCCCGTCAGGGATACAGCGTGAAGATAGTTAGTTAGTTTGGTCTTTACTCTGAAACCATATTTGCATTTTGGATTCAACGTGAATTATTATAGCTAGTTTCGTTTAAAGTGCTCTGTTAAAAGTGACTACTGGCAGTTACTAATCGCCATAATGGATCGCTACTCTAGATCCTTATTCGTTGTTCACAGGTGTACTTTCAGGTCACTCTGACCTAGTCTTTTACACCTTTAAATCAATAGATTAAACGCCATCCGAAAAGTATGTACATAATAAGTATCAGTATACAGGTCACCAAAAATCGGTATTACGGCTATATCTCGAAGCCTAACCACAGATTCCCCTCAGTTGCACATTAAGCCTACCCTCATACATTACACGCATACATATATACTCACGCTATCTCCTGTAAGTAGCTACAGAGGGCATCACACACATTAGTCAACCGCTGACGGCTCTGCCACACCCCCGATGCTTAAGGTCGTTTTTGCATGTAATTTAGATTTTATATTTTACTTTCATTTTTGAATGTTTTTTGAGACACTATTAAACTATTTGTAATTTTTGTTGATGCCCGCGACTCTGCTCACGTGATGAAGTTTTTGTATTCCCGTTTCCAAAAAAGAACTTCTTCCGGGATAAAAAAGTAGTCTATGTCGTATTTTGACGTATAAGGTTCCAATTTGTATGTCAAATTGGAAGGTTTCATCAAAACCAATTCAGTAGTTTTTGCGGGAAAGAGTAACAAACATTTATCCACATATCCATACAAACTTTCACATGTATGATATTAGTAGTATTTCATAATTAAAATGCATTTGAGTAGCTTTCTTAGAATACTCAGTCAGTAGAACATTACATGTAATAGTTGATGATATCCAGCAATAGAATGGTGCTTCGGGCTTCATAATATATATTTCTCCTGCTTTAAGTAAATTTTCGACAGACTTCAAAACAGAAGAATGTACCTCAATTCGGCGATATATTTTTTTATGTTTGTTCACGGATTACTCGAAGATGCTTCTATGTACTTTGAGTATCCTCTTTATATCTGTCCACTCCATTCCACTTCAAGTGAAACGAATTGCAATTAAATTTGATAGCAAAAGTATGCATGGTTGTGAATTTTTCATCTTTATGGTACATACTCGAAGTACGGCTCATTACAACCTCTAAGTACACCATCAAACCTAACATTTCCGTCCACTTCCGAATAAAATAAAGCCGTTTACAGGAAAAAGCTGAACAGTAAAATTTTATCGTTCCTTTTCCGACTCCTTGATCGTGGTGTAAATCTCGTAAAATTAGCCGACCATGGTGGGCTATGGAACTTCCGATGTGGCTCGATAATAGCTTCATGTAGCTATAAACAAGAGAGAAAGACAGATAAGTGGAGAGGAGCTGTGGGTCTAATACCACGCGGTGATACTCACTGTTCAAGGGTCGGACATTGAGCCTACAGCCAGTAGTGGAGTAGATGTGATGTTTTTTTTTGAAAACTAAGTTATTTGAAATGGATTTAAATTCTTTTTATAACATAAGATATCATATTCACTTACACTAGTATTTTATAGACTACTAAATATACCTATTCGTATCATTAATCATTTAGGGTTAAAAAGCGCAGTAAGTATATTAAAACATAAATTCTTTAGCTATTTATTTTCAGATCCGAGACAGACGAGAGAGTCCGAGACTACCAGGACTTTAATTGGTCGTGTTAATTAGTGTCTAGCACATAAGAACTTTTAGCCTTTTTGTTACCACCTCACTATAAAGGCAAAGTTTTCAAAATTTCTTCCGAATTTAACATCTAAGATAGACACATTTTATTTTATTTTATTAAATTTATTCGGCTCTTTAGACCCACCCCAGTTCCGTGCTTCTGAAGGCTCGTTAAGCCGTTGGTCCCGGTTGCTAATAAAAGGCAGTAGTTAAGCCAAGTTGAAGGCCTTATGGGCGGCTTAAAAAATTTCAACAGCATGTCGATGCAGCCTGCGCCTGTCCATATCAACACGGCAATGGACTCACCACCTGTTACGTGGGACGAAAGTGCATACGGTGAAACGTGGGCGTTTAATATGCCTATGCCTACCCCTTCGGGGATAAAGGCGTGACAATGTGTATGTATGTATGTGTATTTATTTTCACAAAACTGCAAATATATCAGAATGCTTACAGTGAAATGTGGGCGTACATTATGCGTTTACCCCTATTATGTGTCTAAAGGCATATGTTTGTTGTATAAGACTTGTAGTATAAGCATATATCCAAAGCTATTCTATACTGATGGAGTGACTGGAGTATTCAGTCATCCATAACATAATATCACTGTATTTTAAGACGTACTCAAAAATACTCGATAGCTGGAATACATTATAATATTCCTTCGAAAATAATAAAATCACTTTTATATTTCATTTTTTGCTGAAATAAGTTAGACTTATAAAGGTCTTGCTGACATCGGCCTGTAATAGGCTTAATGAAAAACTTGTTCGTTAGAAAACTCCGGGGTTTTCCTTGTCTAAAAGAATCTGCGAGAGGTAGGGAACTTTAAGACCCTTCGAAGATGGACAAGCTCTGTAAATTGGAAGCCGGCTGAGGCACAATCTCTTTAGGTATATTGTCGTGATTATATAAGGGTGTGTGGAATCGTTTTTGCTTTATTTGGATTTAGTCAATGTAGGTATATAATAATTTAATATCGTTTAATATTGTTACTCACGCAATTTACAAATAACAATGTGTTCTTTATTTTGCCCACCATCTTTATTTCTAAACTACAAATATACTTTTTTATTTGTACGTATCGATATTTTTGCAATATATAATATCTTATCTTTGTACAGGGGTAAACGCGGATAAAGAATCTTGTAATGCACGTGCTCGACGGCGAAAAGGTTGCATCGCTGGGACAGTCAGCATGTGACCACGGCTGGCAAGTTGGAATTTCTTTTGTAACAAATAAAGTTACTTATAAAACATCTAATTCTTTTAAACACATATCTTACTGAAGACTACAATCTATATTTGTCAAGAACCATAATAACTCAATGAAAATAAAATACTGCCAAATGACTGTTATGAGGTAATACATTTTATTTTATTTTAACCTTTTGTATAGACGGTTAACAATGCCTCACGCCTTCTCTTTTAGCGATAGGCAAAAATAAAATTGTGTATTTATTTACCCCAAACCTGTCCTTATAAACCTTTTGAACTTGATCTACAACCATTAATCATTTCTCCCGCCGACCTATTTCGAGTGCTTCTAGCGTGGCTCTTTTTGAACGTCATCGATAAGTCGCTGGTTTTGTTTCATCGACGTAAAACTAAAAGTTATTGTGACGTCATGGTAAGTGACGTGACTTGCAATAATAAAGATAATTGATAAATTGCTTTCCTAGCTTACTTTTTACTAATATATAAGAGTAAAAAGTAAGCTAATACTCTTTCTCGTATATACGATAATAGTATACGAGCAAAAAAAAAGTCTCTCTGATCATGTTTAACATACCATAATATCGTTATTTCCGAAGGAGTGGTGACGTTACACTTGCAATGAAACCTGAATTTTCCCACGAACCCTTCAGGTAAAGCAAAAATGTACGTTTATTTCTGGAAATCAAATTTCCGACCTCTCACCACGTTGAAAATCACAGTAAATTTTCTAGCGCAGTTCCATCCAATTCAATCCGACGCGTCACAACTTTTATTTGATGGCACATTCAAATGTGAAAAATGTAAAAAATAAAACTATTTTTATTTAGCAGTACTACGATTTGCTACAGCGATAGACGACTAAACTTGTGATTTAATAAACTAACTCAAATAATGGCGAAACCAGCAGTTTTGTGTTTTATTCTGCTGCTCTATTTTAGACATACATACATACATACATATTGTCACGCTTTTATCCCTGAAGGAGTAGGCAGAGGCATACTATACGCCCACATTTCACCGTATGCACTTTTGTACCACGTAACTGGTGGTGAGCCCATTGCCGTGTTGAAATGGACAGGAGCAGGTTGTGGCGATTTGCTGGTGAAATTTTTCAAGCCGCCCATAAGGCCTTTAACCAGGCTTAACGACTGCCATGTTACTGGCAACCGGGACCAACGGCTTAACGTACCTTCCGAAGCACGGAAAAGCTCTCAAATGTAAATGCCACAAAGTGGTCACCCATCCGAGGACCAGCCATAGTGAAAGTTGCGTAACTCAGTGATCGTTTACAGAACACTGAGACCGCGGGGCCACGAGCGCTTCTGATTTTTTGATATCATAAAATTACCTCCAAAACAAAGGTTGATATTGTTAGTTTGTAAGTTCTTTTCTAAAAATATAATACAATGAGTGTATATAGGATAGTCGTTGATACTGAGGTGAATAGTCATTACACAAACCAAGTCCTTAAAGAGATTACAACAAAATATGATTACACTGCAACTAAAACAAAACAATACATACTTTACTAAATCACTGACCTTGACTAGTTGCAGTTCAGAGATAAGAGATACATTTTATCGGTAAAGCTATGATAATATTCAGTGAAGTTGGCTCTTATGTGCTGACATGTGGAGGGTGTATACGTAATCCGAATGGGAAGCTTATCAGTTTATAAAGTACTGCAGAGATAATCTTGAATAGGCAAAATTTGCTCTATTTACTATCCTTTCTCAATTTCTTTTACTGGAAAACTCGGCATCGGTCCGGTAAAAACCTGACTTACCATCGTGGTGTAGTAAGGTCAATCACCATCCCAAAATTATTAGGACTACATCCAGTAGTGGACTGTGAAAACAAATAGTGTGGGGCATTTTTTTACTTTATGCCATTTCGCCAAAATTAAGCTAGTATAGGCTTGAGCTATGAGATCTAGATAACAGATATACTTTTTCAAATACTTTTAAATACATACTTACCTGTAAAATAAACATTTGGGTCCACATAAATATTTGTTTTGACCCGTGGTTTAAACCTAAGACCTCAGAACAGCAGTAGCATATACACCATTGCGCCACCGCCGCAATAAATTGTTATGTTAGCACTACTTTTCCGAATATATGAAATTATAATTCAATTTAATTTGGACTTGTAAGCTTTAGGTCATAAATAAGGAACAGAGACAGTAAGTCATGACTTGATGTCAGGAGAATGCTAGCTAAAGGTATCGTTATTAAAATTACCGAAGACCGTATATGTGAATAAGTGAAGTGTTTGTCCATATAGAAAAAAACTGACCTCTTGCTCCAAAGCGATAACTTAAGCAAAAATCGGGTTAACATTAATGGTGACGATGATTCTATTAAATACTAACTGACCCGCGTAACTTCATTATCGCCACCAAAAATGTTATAAATGAAGAACCGCTCGACCGATTTTGTGCAAACTTTACATAAACCATCTACTAAATAGTCCGAACAAAGACTAAACATTTGGTTTGGACAGGTGAGCCCGTTCTTGTGTTACAAAATTACAACGAAAAGTGGCATTGATTTTTATATATATTGATAGCTTAAATCGAACCTCAGTTGTCCGAATTTGAATGCACTCGAACCGAAAAATAAGATATATAATCCTGTATATTAAAACAAATTCTATTGAATGAGGCTTGCAAGATAATTCAAGTATTTCTTGTTGTTGTTTGATAAACAAATAAATCAGCATTCGTTAATTTTAAACACCATCATTAGCTTAGCTCTGTTGACACAACTGTCGCGGCATGCTGCCCACCCCTCTGATTGAAAAGCACAATACACTTAGAATTGAATCCCCCACACAAATGTAGGCGACTGCTCTGAATCGTATAATCTTCTTATAGGAAACCCATACATACAATTAAACCTAACACTGTCTAAGCCAAAGAGAGTGGTTCTAAACATTTTAATTTATCCTAATCTATACTTATATGTAAACCTGATGAGTTTGTTTGTTTGGTTGAACGCGCTAATCTCAGAGCCTGCTAGTTCAAATTGAAAAAATATTTTCGTGTTGGATAGCCCATTTATTGAGAAAGGCTTTACTATGATATATTTCGCAATATATTATGATACTATAATAATCATAAATGTGAAAAAATCGACAAATTTTACATATAGTAGGTATTGTAAAATTAATAAATGTCGTAATTTAATGGTGTCACATGGTTCAAGGCACGTCACGGATGAAGTTGCCAGGGGCGGCTAATATTATATAACCTGCTAGATGACCCGGTTGTTCTGACAAATATTTTTGCAAAATATTACATGCATTTCTTTGTATGACATATCATTTTATGTCAATGACTTCACGTTAATAAACGACGCGGATACATTATTTGGATATTGTTCATACAAAATATGAAAACGCGTTGAAAAAATGGAGAGCGGTGGCAAGAAAGAGATAAGTACTTTAGGACCTAGTCTCATATCCCTACCAAATATACTCGCAACAGGAAAGACATCACTGCCTGCCTGTGAAAGGGTTTGTACTCTGAGGAATTGTTTGATAAGATGCCCAAGACAGGGTATTCATCCTCATCTTTTATGTCTGGAGTGCTCGCGTACGGTGAAGTCCGATAGGGGATTTTTTGCCCGTACCCTTGGATTGTGGAATGATCTTTTTGCCTCGGTACATCCCAAACGTGTCAACATTATGGGGTTCTTCAAAAAGGGTAAAAAAAAACGCTTGGCTCAGCAGCATACTTCAAGCCTATATCACCCCATACCGTTTTGAGCGCTCTTGCTAACCACTACGGGGCCATTTCCCCTCCCTTGCCTCCATTCCTGTCCTCCCCCCCCCCCCAAAACCCCCTTGCTAAAAGTTTTTGTCCATGCCAAATTGCATGAAAATTCGATGAAAAAAGCGACCTGTAGACTGAATGGACGGACGGACAGTCGGACATCGATAGAATTTTTCCCGTACCAGTGGACTTAAAACGGAGACTTCCGTCGGTACGCTTCGCTCGCCTCCTCAGTCAATTACTAAACATATCAATCTAATAGTCGAGCCACTTCAGAGTAGTGCGACTACAAATATGGAAATGTGACAAATAAAATCAATGTATCCAATAGAAGCGCAACACAAATATCCACAGTGTCTGTTGTTTTTTATAACGAAGTTCTGTAATTTGCAAATAGATAATGATTAAATGGCAATTGCTTTCAGTTGCCATAGAAATAATTGAAAAAAAAAAAATGTAAAATCTTTAGGTCACAAAGTTACACTTATGAACGTCAAGATTATTGCTTCTACATTTCACTGCCAGATTCGCAAAGCAGTAGGTAGAGCCTGAGGAAGAACCTGGCAATAAAACTTATGGCCACTCTTTTCTAACCGACAGCAATTACATTAGTTTTATTCACATGATATTTAAACAATTAAAGTTGAACAAATTAAGTTTAGCACGGTCACTTTTAATAATAACTAAAAACGTGTGATAAATTTTGCTTTTCGTAGGAATATACATGCACAGGTTAAACTTTAAGAACCTTTGGCCATTGTCTCCGACACATCCGAACTGATTTTAAGGCGGTTTTTCAATAAAATATTAACTTGTCCTCGGAGGGATGGCCTGGGAGGATTAGCCGGCGCTTATCCCGCGCTGGCGGAGGCTTAGACTAGACTTAATTTAAACAATTGTTTGTTTTCACTGAGATATTACCGAGATTTTGTTTGTCGTTTTGTTCGTGAGTAAATGAGAAAGATGGTTGATAGCTATCATATTTTAAATTAGCTGTCGTGAAAAATGTCGCATCTAAAAATAATGACTACCCCTTCAGGGATGCAGCGTGAACAATGATGAATTTAAATATTATAGAATATAATATTTAAAATTAATATTTTTGAAGCGCTCGTGACCCCGCTGACTAGTGTTCTGTAAACGATCACTGCGTTAAGCAACATTCGCTATAGGTGGTACTTGGATGTGTTTCCACTATGTGGAATTTACATTAGCGAGCGTTTCTGTGCTTCGGAAGGCACGTTAAGCCGATGGTCCCGGTTGCCAGTAAAATGGCAGTCGTTAAGCCTGGTTGAAGGCCTTATGGGCGGCTTGAAAATTTCAACAGCAGGTCGCCACAGTGGGAAAGAAATGCATACGGTGAAATGTGAGCGTATAGTATACCTATGCCTACCCCTTCGGGAAAAAGGCGTGACAATATGTATGTATGTAATTTTATATGGTTGTAAGGGGCTTAATCAAGAAATCCGGGGTCCGAGACCTCACATGCGTGGGAGGTCAGACGTCACTCGCTTCTGTAATGCCGAAAATGAATAAAACGATACCTAACAGTCAAATAAAAAACCACAGACTACATAAAATAAACAATAATAAATATTGTGGGACACTTTTTACACAGCGCCATCTAGCCCAAACTAAGCCATAAGCTTGTACTATGGGATCTAGACAACTGATATACATACTTATTTATTTCTAAATACATACATATTTTATGTATATACGAAACACCTAAACTCCGAAACACACATTTGTGGATCACACAAATATTTGTTCCGACCCCGGAATTGAACCCGGGACCTCAGTGCGGCAGTCGCATATTGTACCACAGCGTCATCGAGAAAGTAAAATCCAGGTAAGGTTTGGTTGCAACTAGAAATACACTACGATGAAGAAGAAGATTCGTTTTGGATATGCTAAGTTGTTTTTCTCCTTATTCATTAAAGTGTATTCCCGTCGCTTTCAAACCCTATTTCGCTATAGAACTTGAGGTCTATATTTTTGACAGCTAGTAGTACCTACCTCTTTGTCTAAAATATTTATATATTAAAATATTTTTATACTGCCATTCTTAAAAAAATATCATCATAAAATATGGATCACATGCACTGCCCTATGGGAAATGTTCGTCACATTTTCATCACTCGTCCTACATAGTATATTGTTAAACAGTGTAACGGTTTAAGAAACGGACCTACACGCTACGTGATCGTGAGATCACGTAGCGTGTAGGTCCGTTTAATAATAGGTGAAGATGTGTTTAATTGTACTGTGATTGTATTTTTGATTGATAAGGGTCTAAGGAGTCTTACCAAGGCTTTCTAAACCATTCCAGCTCCAAGTTGCTGCCAGGGTTGTCTTAGAAATGAAGACTTGCTCGTTGCGTGTCTAGATAAAAACTGCTATTTATTTACAAAAACACTAAACTTACGGTATAGGACCAGAAGTTCAGTTCAGAACATTATTAATACAGTATATTAAAGACAATTTATAAAAATACCTTACACTCAAAAAGTCTTGTAGCCCCGCTGACTAAGGGCCGTATTACAGAAAGTTTCTCAATACTCAAGAAACGCTTAAGGCTAGTTTTCGCCTTATAATACTACTCTCAAGTGTTTCTTGAGTATTGAGAAACGTTCTGTAATACGGCCCTTAGTGTTCTGTAAATGATTACTGAAGTAAGCAACTTTCGCCACGGCCTGACTTCGGATGAGTCACCGCTTTGTGGCATTTACATTTGTGAACGTTTTCATGCTTTGAAAGGCACTTTAAGCAGTTGGTCTCGGTTGCCAGTAACATGGCAGTCGTTTAGCCAAGCTAAAGGTCTTATATTTTAAGCGGTTTAAATAAAATTCAACAGCAGGGCGACACAACATACGATTGTCAATTTCAACACGATAATGGGCTCGATACCTGTTACGTGGGACAAACAATACTTAATATCTTATGTCCCCTGGATGGGTATGAAGGCGTCCACAATGAGTCATCATTTCGAACGGTTTTTGGGACAAAATGCATACAGTGAAATGCCTCTACCAGCCCTTCGGAAATATAGGCGTAAATGTTAAGAAAGTGAGTATGTTTGTTACGACACGGATTTTGAACCCGAGACCTCAGCATAGCAGTCGCGATCACTACCATTACACTACTAAGTCGCCAAATAATTATAATGACTTGATATTTGACTGCCTCGGTGGCGCAGTGGTAGTGTATGCCACTGCCGCGACTGAGGTCCCGGGTTCTATCAAATCGGAAAAATTGTTTGTGTGATCTACAAATATTTGTTTCGGAGTTTGGGTGTTTCCTATGTATAATATGTATATATATAGAAATATATTAAGTATGTATATCAGTCGTCTAGATCCCAAAACACAAGCTTTATATTAGCTTAAATTGGACTTGACGGCGCTGTGTAAAAAAATGTCCCACAATATTTATTTATTTAATGACTAACAATCTGTACAAAAATTAAACAAACTCCTTCAAAAGAATTACTAAAAATGTATGGCTACCAATCGCTAAGTAACAAAGCATTTATCAGTTGGCGGGTCCATTGTGGCCTCATTGTTCATTCACAGCGAGCTGTGAGTTAGTAAGCACGGTATCTTTAGAGATGTCACCGACAATGTGCTGTGTTGTTTTGACGTTTCCAAACTTTTCTCCCTTTTCTTTATATTCTTATTTTGGATAATGCTTCACTTTTTTAATTATACTTTCAAATGGGGATGATTTTTGAAGGTTTGAATTAGACACATGAATAAAGGGTGGTTTAGGAAACATTATTTGGAATATTATATAACTAGCTGACCAGCCCGGCTTTGCTCGTAACATACTTCGAACCCATTCAATCACGTCGTTAATTATTTTCACAATAATGTATAAACTTTTTCCAAATTAGTTGATTACTTCTCAGCTCTCCAGTGCGCCTGCACGGCCCGGTCGAATTATAATTCCACGAAATTAATTACTTAGAGTAATATTTTGAATTTGCTATATCTCCTAAGATATTCATTTAATTTGCAAGGTGTAAAAGGACAAAATAATCTTCATAAAATGCTGAAGACAACTAACGTATTAAAAATGATAAGGATTAATAATGTATTTGTGTAAATTGCCTGCAAGTTACTGCTTTATAATTGCGAGTTTTTTAAAGTATTAAAATGGATATAGTATGTTATCCTTAAGAGATAGACATATAATGTCGCGGAGTTTTTTGTAGACCTATATTAGATACACCATTCCACTACACTACATACATTATTTTGTTATAGCTCAAAGGGTTTAGGCAGCGTTTTTATTGAAAGCTCCCAGGCGACATTTTTCCCGACACCCTAACAAATATTGTTATAATTTGGTCAATATATGCAAAAACTCAACAAATTATACATGCAAACCTTCTTTATAAAACCCACTATCTATTAAAAAAAACCGCATCGAAATTCGTTGCGTAGTTTTCAAGATCTAAGCATACATATAGAGAGATTGGAAAGAGACTTTGTTTTATAATATGTAGAGATTTTATACGCTGCCGTTGCTTCAATTACCAATAAAAATCATTCAGGAGAAGTTCGGACACTAGGTTATTGTAAATATTATAAATATGAAAATAAACTAAGAACTTCTTTGAGAATCAGCTTGTTTAATATAGATAACCTCAGAATCTCAATGCCTTTACCGAACCGTGAAAGCACAATCCATCAAAAAACTGATGAATGTCCACAACGACACAGCTTTCTCCGAAAGTCCCATAAACCGCCACATTGAACAAACGAGGAAAGATATTGGTATAATCTATTATTGACGACCTAAAGAACCATTATCTTGTCATAATCTAAGGATTATGGATAACGTGACAGATATCTGTGCTTAGGGGGTTTTCGGTAAACGCAAAATGTATTGTTGATAGGTTTAGAGGTTATAGACTTGAACCTTTATTAACAGAAACCACTTATAGAGGTCATTTAGTTGTGTTTCCCAGTCGTAACTGACAAGGCGCTCAAATAGTACTTTTCCGTAACATCTAAAAAATCTAGTTAGTTTTTTGAACAAATCCAACACTACACTAGCGGCACGCTATGATGGCCGTTCATTTCACATTTTCGTCTCAGGAAAATAATACATTTCAGATTGATATTAATAAAAAATACCCTAAATATAGTATGCATAATACAAAATATTTTAAAAGTAACTATGTAAGGTATTTTTGTTAGGACTTGATAATTATAATTTTATTTCATAAAAATCGTTTTTTTTGCGTTATTGTAATACGAGTATGTCAAACGGCCATCTTGAATTTCCATCTTAATAAGTTGATGATGGCAGCGAGTTTAACAGATTTCATGGAGAACTCTTTTTCTGTACAAGCGGTTAGGTTGTGGAATGCTCTGCCGGCGCGATACCCATAACATACTTTCACGCCTTTATCCCCGAAGGGGTAGGCAGAGGCGTACAATACGCCCACTTTTCAACGTATGCTTTGATTTTTGTCCCACATAACAGGTGGTGAGCCCATTGCCGTGTTGAAATGGACAGGTGCAGGTTGTGGCGACCTGCTGTTGAAATTTTTCAAGACGCCCATAAGGCGTATAACTGGCTTAACGACTGCCATGTTACTGGCAACCGGGACCAACCGCTTAACGTGCCTTCCGAAGCACGGAAACGCTCGCAAATATAAATGCCACAAAGTGGTCACCCATCCGAGGACCAACCATAGTGAAAGTTACTTAACAGTGCAGTGATCGTTTACAGAACACTACGTCCGCGGGGCCACTAGCGCTTCTATACCATAGATGACGAGCGCGCGATACCCATTTTATTTTCTAGTGGGGGACGCCGGCGCCGCCGAGCGAGCGATCCGACCGCGTAATCTGCCGCCTACTTCGCTCAGCGCGATACCCAGACGCGCGTAAAGTTTTACTACCTATAAAATAATATAAGGCAGATCAATGAATATTTTCTGAGAGAGATTAGCTACGTACTCGTATATGTATGTATATTATGCGTATGGTATCCCTACTAATGTTATAAATGTGATGTAAGTTTGGTTGTTACCCTTTCACGCGAAAACTAGATAACAGATCATCATGAATATTTGTACATATATTCTCGGAGGTATTAGAAGTAACATTTTCTTGTTGGGGACGCCGGTACCGCCGAGCGAACGATCCGACCGCATGTCTTGCCGCCCACTTCGCTCAAAGTAGCCCACTCGCTAGAAGTAACATAGGATACTTTTTAACGAAAAAAATTTTACATAAATTTTGTTTGTCAAAACTCTTTCTATTTTTTTCTCTAATGTGGCGCTAACGAAGTTGTGCGGGTCAGCTAGTATGTATATAAATCTTGTCTCTGTAATGTAAATAATATAGTTGTAAGGTTTCATTAAGAGGTACCATACTACCCAGTATTTAAATCCTTATCACGTAGTGCCATTCCCATAGTTGCCTGCAAGGAATTGCCACCTTACGATAAGACGGTCAGAAAATACTTATAGAGATATCGTGTCTTTAAGGCTTTGTATTCCTGCCGAGGCCACGCTTGAGTTTTTTAAAACAATGCGAATCGTAGAAGAAAGGGTTTTTGATTCTGAAAAAGAGATATATGTTAGTTAAGGATTTAAGCTAGTCAAAATGGCTTTCTGTTACAAAATCTAATAAACTTCACTAGATAGAAAAAACTCCGAAAGTTGCCCCCTTACAAAATGTTTTTTCAAAACCAAATCTAAACTACAGACAATTTTAATGAAATTTTTATACACAACTATAGCTACTAAATATTTATAGACATAATGGCTAACTTTGACTATATACAGTGATTTTTATAGAACAAATGTTTAAATAATATCAGATTCGCGACGCTGAGGCCTGATCAGTCGTGCGCTGGCGCTTACTGAGGTAGGACCTGTGTTAGGTTTTTTCGTTGCGCTCCCCTTGCTATTTTTTCGCAATGGCACAGTATATTTATGAGAGCAGTAAGCATTCCATCATCATCCGAGCGTCTGTCCCAGTTGCATCTCTCGACGCCCGGAGTTAGGTTTATATAGTGTATATATATGAGAGTTATATACGCAATGGACTCACCACCCATTACGTGGGACAGGAATATATATGGTGAAAAGTGGGCATATATAATAATATGCCTCTGCCACTCTTTCGGAGATAAGGCGTGATAGATAAATAAAATATATGAGAGTTTTAATATAAAATAAAGTACCTACACTTCACAGAAGCGTTAGAATTATCCCTGTAAGTAGTATAAAATTGAACCCGGTACCCACAGGTTAAAAGACAGTGATATAACCAGTGGGCCGGTCAATGTATGTTTACCTGTAAAGAAATTTGGTCAATAGATTCTGAAGCTTAAACATACCCACTGCCACTGGCTGAAGTAATCAGTGCAGTTGTTATATTTAAGCTTCGCATCGCATAAATTATTAATATCGTATCCAAGACCTTTGATTTATGCTTTCAGTATTAATTATTTAAGTATATTTATAAATTTATTAGCCACCACTTTATCCCCGAAGGTGTGGCAGAGGCATACTGTGGTGAGCCCAATGCCTGTGTTCAAATGGACAGGCTCAGATTGTAGCGTTTCGCTGTTGTAATTTTTAAGTCGCTCAAATGTTATTGATTTGACTTAACGAGTTTCGATTGCAACGTTAACGTGTTCTTCGAAGCACGAAAACGCTGGTAAATGAAAATGCTACAAAGTGGTCATCCATCCAAAATCGGAGAGAGTTTCTTAAATCAGTGATCTTTTACAGAAACCGAGTTAGTAGGGCTACGAGCGCTTTTTATATATGATTTTACTTTATGTTAGTAGCCTTAAACAATGTATGACATTTCATGTAACTAATAATTAATTAATTTATAATAATATAGCAATTATTACAAATGATATAATTTAAATTTAAGGCAAACTAAGTTTAGTCGACTGTTCTCACATAAATCCAAAGGAACAATGTAAGTGTAATTTTAACGTTGTAAGCCATACCTACATTTTAAAAGAGCATCCATTGACTTTCTTGCTAGATTCTTCTTCTTAAAGTGTAGGCTGCCCTTAGAACTGGCAACTAGAATAGCTCTAATTTTGATATGATTTTAAACACAAAATTGATTTTGTTTTATGGGTTTGTATAAATTCATTACTATATAATTGGTCAAACATCATGTAACTCAAACTAATGTAATTACTGGCGGTTAGAAAAGTGTGGCTATGAGTTTTATTGCCAGGTTCTTCCTCAGCCTCTACCTATTGCTTTGCGAATCTGGCAGTAAATGTAAATGTAGAAGCAATAATCTTGATGTTCATAAGTATTACATTGTGACCTACATGAATAAAGATTTTTCATTCATTCATTCAATTAATAATCCCAACATTTAAAACGCGAAGGTTTTTTGCGCTTTAGTGGATCTGGAGAAAGCATTTGATAAAGTTGTGAGAGAAACTCTGTGGTACTCGTCCGTGTGGCCTAGCTGGCCGTCTACACCATATCCGGGCTGAATATGGTGTGGACGGCCAGCTGCTGCTGGCGATACAGTCTCTTTATACGGACTGTAAAGCTTGCGTGCGACCAAGGGGGAGGTTCACCTGGCGCCTCTTTTTAACTTCTGTTCGGGCGTCAAACGGGCCGTCGACGGTCCGCCTGGCTTTTCATAGTGTATCTGGATAGTTGTGCAAAAGTGTGGTTGCAAAAGTTAAAAGATTATGATGTGTTGTAAAATTTGAAATATTACAGTACTTTGTCTGTTGTACGCTGATGATGCGGTAGTGATGGTCTCATCAGAAGCCGGCCTTCAGGCATTAGTCACTAATAAAAACTAATAAAAGTAAAGGTCTTCGCTGCATGTTAAACTAAGAATCGGGTATTTGAAAAAGAAAAAGTAAGAACTAAAAGCAAGATTTGGGTAAACCGGCAACGTTTAAAGCAATTGAATGAAATTGTGTACTTAAGGAGAATGTTTAGCGCAGATGAAAGATATATTCTGAAGAACAACGGTGACTAGCTGCCGAAGACAGGAACATAACATTATGATTATTATATATAATAGCTTATCTATCAGAATAACACATATGCTACTTTTTATCCCGGGAAGAAGTTCCTTTTGAAAACGGGAACGGAAAATCTTCATCACGCGGGCGGAGCCGCGGGCGTCAACTAGTATATCATAAACCTAAAATAAAATCCAACACAATAACAGAGATGTTCCATTTCGATTGCTACTGCCAATCATTTTTACTGTGGCGTGCCAGCAGAAAATACATCGTCGATCTATCTTGGCGGGGGCTGAGGAAGCGTTGTGGTGCCTACGCGACTTGGCCTACCGGCCCTTAATAATTGAATTGAAGTCGGCAACGATCATATGAATAGTTTTCTTAAACTTACCCAGCTATCGTAAATCCTAGATAATATTGCAATATCTTTATAGAACTTGGTTTTACGACAAACTTGAGTCTGAGCATAACAAAATCTATTGCTCGGTCATGATGCAAATGCAATAACCATATAATGTTAGGAACTGAACTGTGATACATACTTCACTAGGTGTATTATGCGATGGCTCACACTGGCCCCTTCCAATTGAGTGTGAAGTGAATGAATGAATCGAACTGACACAACTAGTAACTTTGAACGATCCTTTATAGAAGATTGTTGTGAAGTCATTCTTTCGAAATATCCTAGATCAAAAGATATAGAAAATATAGAATAATTATATATATAGGCAGTCGATAAGCCCAGTTGAAGGCCTTATGGGCGGCTTGCATAATTTCAACAGCAGGTCGCCACAACCTGCGCCTGTCCATTTCAACACGGCAATGGGCTCGCCACCTGTTACCTGGGACAAAAGTGCATACGGTGAAATGTGGGCGTATAGTATGCCTCTGCCTACCCCTTAGAGGATAAAGGCGTGATAATATGTATGTATGTATGTTATATATATAGACTATATATAGATGTATATGTTTAGAATATTTTGAAGTTACTGAATTAAAAACTTAGTTACAGTTTTTGATATACATAGTTCAATTCATTCTGAAGAAATCTCCTATCTCGCTCTCTTTCTGCCGCCTCCTTTGCAAGCATAGCTTGCTCGTAAAAAGATAGCGACTTTTCACATGATCCCGCCGGAGACCATGACTCTTACCATGGTTCTTACACCATGGTCTCTAGCGTGAGAATGTCCACGCCCTCACATGTATCTTCACTGCAGTCCCCGCAGTGCTGGCACTCTGGTGCTACATTCCGGTTTATACGCCACTGAAACTTACCGAAGCACCCGTGACCGGTAAATTTCCGTGACATCCGATAGATGAGGCTTTCGTATTGCTTCTAGCCACTCCCTTTGTCCACGATACCTAATACATTTTAATGTAGATCTCAAATGCTAGCCAACGTTTCGTTAAGCACATTATATCACAATTATCAATTAGCCAAATCAATCGGAGTCCAGTTAATGTGAACAGACTGCTTGTTACTTACACAAACAGATAAACACCCGGGGATGTTTGTCAGTTACTTAACTACTTACTTAGTTGCTTGATGAGTTTCGAGAGAGACAGATTTAAACAGACTTGTTGGCGAAGTAAAAACAGAACAAGTTTGAAGTCTACTGAAATCATATTGAAAGTAATTTTGAAAACTTTGTATTTTCTTAGTGTTTGTTTAATATTATTTTAATTACTATCAAGCAATTGGGACATCACTGCGCATTCAATTATTAAGTGTAAAATAGTAGTATCTTAATAATATTATAAATGTGAAAGTTTGTATGGATGTTTGTTACTCTTTCACGTAAAAACTACTGAACGGTAATATCCGTTCAGTAGTTGAAACTTCACAACATTTTTTTTACAACACTTTAGTGGCAGACAGGCATACGGTCCACCTGATGGAAAGTGGTCACCGTAGCCTATGGACGTTTGCAACACCAGAGGTGCAGCACTCGCGCTGCCGACCCTTTAAAACACTGTAGACAATCGGGAAAACCCAGGCAGAGGGAGCTCATTCCACAACCGAAGCGTACGCGAAATAAAGCCTCTATCGGATCTAATCGTATGTGAGCGCTCCGGACGCAAAGTGTTAGGGTGAACACCCTGTCTATGGCGAGCGGTGCGATGATAGAAGCTAGCCGTCGACATCTTGTCAAACAATTCCTCAGAGTACAGACCGTTGTACAGGCGATAAAACACGCATAAGGAGGCAAGTCTCTCCTGTCGCGAAGGGGTTTGACACCGCCCGCTAGTAGAGGATCGTTGACAATCCTCATACCGTCATTCTACCGAGTCGAAAGGTCGAAGCTGGTATTTAGCAGTCTAAAATGCGGCCTAAAAGGTGATAGCAGTACTCCGCGTGCGGCCGCACTTGCCACTTATAGAGGAGCAGTGTTTGCTCTGCAGTAAAGTACTGCCGCGCCCTGTTGAGCACGCCGAGCTTTTTGGATGCCTGCTTCGCCTTGTCCTCTAAATCACTACGGTATTGGGCGTCACTAGAGATCTCAACACCAAGGATCCCAATACTATTGGAGTACTACAGTAAATGGGAGTTTTATAGCGGTGAATGCACAAACTTTAGTCTTGGTAGGGTTAAATTGGACAAGATTTTGCCTACCCCAATCGGACACTCTTGCAAGAGTAGCCTCGATTTCAGACACAAGTTGTTCACGACACACACAACACACGACGTTCACACAATGTAGCTTATGCATCAGAATAACACATAGGCAACTTTTTATTCCGGGAACAAGTTCCTGTGTGAAACGGGAACGGGAAAACTTCTATACGCGGGCGAAGCCGCGGGCGTCAACAAGTATATAATAATTTAAAGTTAAGACATTGTATTTACAAGATTTTTACAAAAATCAATTCCATGTCTTTGAATCCACCTGGACTTTAAAGTCTACATTATATTTCTGTAATCCCATATTAAAGTTCAATGTAGTATATTCCCTGGGAATTTTCTGTAAGCATTAAACTTGGACATAAAATATACGCTCTCTACCGACATTTTATTTTTCAACCGTAAAACGTTTTACGGTCCATCTTCATGAGCTGTTTAATAATATATTACTTGAGCAGTGAAAATTCTACCTTTCAAATCATATCTATAGGAATTTCATAATCAATACTTAATATCTAAACAGTTAAAAAGGAAATAATTCATGATTTGTAGTCTTTAAACATTGGAATGACTGAGCTGCTTTTAAAAATTTCTTTTTTATTAGAAGGTCAAGTTATTCAGGAGTAATGCAGGTTATGCATCATTATGTTACTATCCAAGGGAGTAGTAGTAAGTAGTGTAGCAGTAATAATAAATGTCAACAAATCGGGTGCTACGGGGTTCGCAGTAGAATTGTCATTGCCCTGGGGCTCAGTTAGTAAAAAACTTTGTAAGAGGCTTGTTGTTAAGAACAGATGGAATAATAATTATGATATATTATAATTAGGGTATCATCATCATCCAAGCATCTGTCCTAGTTGCGTCTTGTGACGCCCGGGGCCCTCTTTCCTACTTTTGGGGTAAAAATTTTTTATATTGTATATTTTAGTTATAATGAAATATATGAAATTAATATACATATTTTTCACAAATTTTATTAAAATTATAATTGAATTCTCGTTTTTAAATCTTCCCGATGTATGCTTGACGGGGTAGTCAAAGAGGACAGATCGCCTAGCTTCGCGATCTATGCATACTTCCTTCGCTACTTGCAGATTCATCAATCGCTTCATACATGCACTTCTGGTTATCCGAGTACTTTTGACTTATCCGTTTTTGAGCAATCTGTTCACGTGGTCTTCATTTGTAAGTCTTAGCCTACCCTGACATAATGCACGCTTAATACAATGGATAGCTAAGCTCTAGGCTGTTGAACCCAAATTTTAATTAAATCTTATAAAACGGCCGAGTCTGTCCGTCCGTGCATCATATGCATCTTTTTCTCAAGAACTATAAAAGATGGAAAAATAAATGTCTTCATTTTGCACAGACCATTTTAACGGCGCTTACAAAAATGTCATACACTAGAACTAAAGATAAATTTATAATTTTAAAATTGACCACCAGTTCGGAACGCGGCCCACTTGAGAAGAACCGGCAATAAACTTACGAGGGCTTTTTTTGATGGCCTTTTTACAATTTAATATTATTTCACTATGCCAGCAGATCATTTCCAGGCGTCCCTGTACTGCAAATAGTCTTTAACAACGTAATAACTTTGTTCACAAAGCTTCTTTTTAATTAACTTCTTAAATTTATTCATTGGTAAATTTCTCAGGTCACAGGCAAAGTACATAAATAGGGAAGATTGTTTGTAAATGCGTATACAGTTACCCTGGAAAGAATCGCCAATCTTATCTGTGGTGGACAGAAAGATTGTTTTTTATAAGTAGTGTTTATTTATGTTTATCATATAGTTTAGAAAATTGTGATAGATTTTTCTGGACATACATAAGATTGGCAAAAATGTACTATGATGCTATGGTTGGAATATTTATTTATAAGATTTTTATCGGAGAGAGACTTTGGGGCCCAAATAATCAATAGCGCGAACTGCGCAAAGAACAAAAATATTATTTAAATCAGCAGCATACTCCCAGAAGGAATGTCGTAAGACATAATACCGAATCTGAAAATAGCTGAAGTAACTTCTAGCCGTATCCACATCTGTTAGAGTCCTTATCTTTTTTACAGCGTATGCAGCCGAGCTTAACGCAGTGGCTGCCTTTTCTATGTGTGGACCCCACTGCAATTTGGCATCAATTGTTATACCCAGGAACACAGTTGATTCCACAAACTCTAACAGTTGTCCATTCAGTTTTACATTTAGTAGTTATTATATGTTTTTATCAACCGCAACAGCGCCTGTACATTTTAACACGTCAATAGAATCACCACCTGTTACGTGGAATATGCATGCATACGGTGAAATGTGGGCGTATTGTATGCCTCTGCCTAACCTTTCGCGGATAAAGGCGTGACAATATGTATGTTAGTTATTAAAAAAGTAAAAGTAATTCGATATTAAGAAAGTACCGTAAAATTTATTATTTTTTTACTTGAACTAATCTGTTGACTTATGTGCGCGATTTCGAAAAAATAATCAAGAATACATTATTATTAATTTACAAGCTGTAATGATATGAAATGCTGTTATGATTTTGCCAGTAAAAGCAATAAAGAGGTTCGCATGTGCTAGGTCACGGGAATGGGTTTTATTGCCAACCTGATGGCTATTTGTCTATCGTGTCAGTTGCGCGGTGGACTAAAGGACATGCCACTTGTGAAATGAATGGAGTAATTGAGAATGAGAAATAAGCTTTTCTCTGGTTTTATTATGATCCGGAAACTCAGCGTGTCGTTTTATTTAGGAGTTCCTGAGGAACACTGTTAAAATCAGAGTAAATGTACACCATTGTGTAAATTTACTCTGATTTAAACGGATTAAAGTAATACTCGTAGTTAACATTGGCAAAGGAAGATTGTAATGTCAGTATTATTTTCATGTTTCATTCTATTTTTTTTATTGGTAACACTTGTGCATGCGCCATAATGAAATCATGCTCACATTTTACAAACATTGAACATTGTATTTTTTGTTTTGTAAAGGTATTCCGTGAACATAGTTGAAGATATTCAGCTGCCCGCGGGTATGACTGTTGGACTGAGGATTATAGGCACTGTTTGTCGCCACTTTTGAAGTTGATTACAATCACTCCTAAGTAAAGTTTTAACAAATATTATTGGCACATCACCCACGTGATGGTAAATTGTTATCGCAACAGTTCATTGACCGTGAAAATCTGAATTGTACTGTGCTAGAGGGTACGGGTAGATCGTTATATTATTTTATTAAAGTACTCCTTCCACTACAATATAGTTTTTATGATAATGACTGAGTAGTATTTTAAATATGAAGCGCGGAAACGTTGTGGCATTTACATTTGCAAGCGTTTCCGTGCTTCAGAGGCACGTTCTAACGTTTGCCAGTAACATGGCAGTCGTTAAGTCAAGTTGAAGGCCTTCTGGGCGGCTTAAAAATTTCAACAGCAGGTAGCCACAACCTGCGTCAGTCTATTACAACACGGCAATGGCCTCATCACCTATTATGTGGGGCAGGAATCCACATGGTGAAAAGTAGGCATATGATATGCCTCTGCCACCCCTTCGGGGCTAAGGCGTGATAGATAAATAAAATATTAATATTTCTATAGAAACTCCGTTCAATATTATGAAAAAAAAAACTGATATGGACTTGACACCACATACTATCTAATCTGTGACTACAGACGTATCGACTTCAGCAATTTATCTCCGCAACATGTACATAGCTCCTGCCCGTGTCGTTTTAGTATCGGCCGTTTTTCCATTTTCATTCATTCACAATAGCTATGTTTGTGATAGTTAATCTAATCAATGTGGTTTGTTCTTGTTTCAGTGGAAGTCGCGATGGGGAGTCGTCACCAAATTATCACCCGCAGCAGGTATGTTATTGTACAGTTCCTACAAGCAGAGCTAGCACTAGAAAATGTAAAAATAGGTAATAGATTTTAGGTGTAAAATTACTATAATTTTTTATACCACTGAGGTGGCAGATAAGCGTACGGCTCACCTGATGGAGAGTTGTCACCGTAGACTATGGACGTTTGCAACACCAGAGGTGCAGCACTCGCGCTACCAACCCTTTATAAACCTTCTAAGACCTAACTCCATACTGTAGACGTTCGGGAAAACCCAGACAGGGAGTTCATTCCACAATCTAAGCGTACGCGGAATTACATTATGATTACGGATATTAGCGATTGATGAATCTCGAAGAAGCGAAAGAAGTATGTATGGATCGCGAAGCCTGGCGATCTGTCCACTCTGACTGCCCCGTCAGGGATACAGCGTGAAGATAGTTAGTTAGTTAGTTATTACGGATATTAAGTACATTATTATTACGCATTCGCATACCGTCGCTTTCAACAATGCTAAATCATTGTTTACTCAAATGATTAAACCTAATAAACGGTTAATAACCATGTAATTATTATTTCATTGTTTAATCATTATTTTATGCTCTATAAACGGTGGTTACAATCTGTAATTATTGAAGTGAATACTTCTTTTAGCGCATATTCTTTTATCTTTCAGCGTGGTACGCATATTTTTAGATAAGATAAAATCTCTGGTCTCGCGACACCGTTATCGAGAATCAAAATCAAAAATCTTTATTCATGTAGGTCACAAAGTAACACTTATGAACGTCAAGATTACTGCTTCTACATTTACATTTACTGCCAGATTCGCAAAGCAATAGGTAGAGCCTGAGGAAGAACCTGGCAATAAAACTCATGGCCACTCTTTTCTAACCGCCATTTGACACAGTTTGATTAACATGATATTTGACCAATTATACAGTAATGAAATTATACAAAAAAAAGAACAAAATAAATGTTGTGTTCATTAAAATTACACTTACATAGTTCCTTTGAATTTATGTGAGAACAGTTGACTAAACGTAGTTTGCCTTAAATTTAAATAATACGCAGCTATAGTGTGTGCTTATTAAAAGTTTTGAAGTATAAGATTGATAAATTCGAACTCAGTTATCACCGTACGATAGCTCACTTGGTAGAGCGGTGGACTGCAATTGATTATAAATTAGAATCCATAGGTAGCTGGTTATAATCCGGCTCGAATAACCTCTTTTGTGTATTTAAACACAGTCAAATTATAAATAACTATAGTCCTTTTTAACCCGATTAGTACTTTTATTCTTAAAGTAATAGGGTTTCAACCTAGTACCCATATTAAAAATGTCTAACGCGCCAAAATAAGTTTTCGCTTCTGTCGGCACTCCCGCAGTACAACTCGTAATGTTTTTATATTTCATTAGGACGTGAAATATATGACACTTATTTAAAATAATAGAACGAAACTACTGAAATAAAGCTAGGTAGACATTTTTTTACAAATAAGGACTAATTTTTAGCAAAAATCTTACAGTTGAACGTTATCAAACAAAAATAGTAATAAAACACGTTATATATTTCTATCTCTGTTTTGACTCGACGAGTTAAGTCATATTTTTGTAGGCTTAGAGTATTGTACAGTCCTGGGACAGCCTTCCGAGCAGATAATTACTCGAGGCGGTCTGTGCTAGATTGCTAGGTAGGGACCATGTGGTTTTTTGATGATAATCGGCAGTTAATACAAAAAAGCTTTGTGAAAAAGGTTATTACTCCGTTAAAAACTATTTGCAGGACAGGGACGCCTGGAAATCAACTGCTGGCAAAGTAAAATAATAATAAATTGTAAGGCCATCAAAAAAAAGCCTTCCTAAGTTTCGTGCCGGTTCTTCTCAGGTGGGCTGCGTTCCAAACCGGTGGTCACTTTAAATATTTTAAATAGTGTATGACATTTTGTAAGCGCCGTTAAAATAGACTTTACAAAACAAAGATATTTTTATTTTTTATTTTGTATTTTAATATTGTATAAATTCTCAAATGTATAAATTAGCTTACGTACTCCTCTATTGCATAATAAATCAATACGTTTACTAAAATTTTGCTTGGTGTTAAGAATATTACCTAGGTATTTTACTTCGTTTGTAATTTGCAAATTAGGGCAAGTACATGCAGTGTCATCAGATTTGCTCACATAATTATGCGTAAATAAACTCATTATGCCCTTATCAGTAATAATAATAAATCAATGCCCCATTTGATATTTTATCTTTAACATCTCCAATTATAACTCAATTTCTCGAAAAGAAAAACAGTAGTAAACGTAAACTTCAACAAAATAGAAATCAAAATAAAAGTTACATTCTTATGCTACAAACACATTTCGTAATCGTATTCGTAATTTAACCCTGTTTACTGTAAAACTGAAAAGATAAGAAAAGTAATTAACCACAGAACTGTAAGTTGGAGATGCCCTCGGGCACTTACAAAATTAATCACCATCGTCATTTTAAATGTATCTAACCCGAAAATTCTCATGTAATTTAAGTTCCTTATTTACGAAACATTAATTCTTCGTTTTAAGTAGGACACAAATTTAGGGTTGATAAGCTGAAGTTAAAATCTTATAGATTTTGAGGTCAAAACAAAACTGTTACCTAAACTTAATAAAATTACTTGTCACTGAAAAAATTAAATAACCATTCGTATATAATTTATAAATTATCCTTCAAATATTTTAAACGCGAAAGTTTGTAAGAATGGATGTTTGTTACTCTTATACGCAAAGTCTACTATATGGATTTTGATGATACTTTCAAATTAAATAGCTTAAACATCAGAATAACATATAGGCTACTTTTTATCTCGGGAACAAGTTCCTACTCCGCTCACGTCGTGAACAACTTCACCATGCGTCCTTCCTAAATTTTATACGAACTAGTTGACGCCCGCGACTCCGGGCGTCAACTAGTTCGTATAAAATTTAGAATATTTGAAAAATTTATTCTAAATTTTATTCGTTTCCAAATACAACGTTACTTTGCGGTAATGAAACCTGGGTATGTCAGCACATGCATGAAAGTACGTTGACTGCTGTGAAAGTTGTGCGGCGTAACCTTGGCCGACCGAATATGTAACGAAGTGTTCAATCAGTGTGTGCGTTAGCGTTAAGCTGAAAAAGGGCGTGCTCCGTTAGTTTGGACACGTCCAAGGAATGATAGACAAAGAATATATATTGTACGAAAATAGAGGGTAGAAAGAGTCAGGGTAGGCCGAGACCTACATATGAAGACAACGTGAGCAGATTGCAAAAAAAACATATAATTGAAAAGTATTCGAATACCCAATCGTGCATGTATGAAGCGATTGATGAATCTGCAGGAAGCGGAAGAATTTTGCCTGGATCGCGAAGCCTGGCGATCTGTCCTCTCTGACTACCCCGTCAGGGTATTAAGATAGTTAGGTATTCAAAAAACAAATTGAATAAACAGTACTTCATAAAGTCGACAGTAACGTGTACGTGTACAGCGGCATCCATTTTAATCGAAGACGCGGCGGGAATCGTCGCTCCCACTAAACACGCACATAAATAACGGGAACAAATTAAAAAGTCTGAGCGCCTGTTATTGCACACCACATCACAGTAGGGTTGTTACATACTTTTGTAAATGAGTATTTGCTTAAATTTATTTTTTGGAAGATGGTGGATTTGACAGAAACTGTCAGTGTTACGCTGGAAACGGGCGTGCTCAGTTGGTTTGGATACGTCCAACGAATGAGTGAAAAACAATTGACCAAGAATATATATTGTGCTAAAGTAGAGGGTTGAAGGAGTCAGGGCCTAGAGACTTACATATGAAGACCACGTGAGCAGACTGCTCAAAAACGGAAAAGTCAAAAGTAATCGGACACATGACGATGCCCGTCTGGGTATCCGTATAAACGATTAATGAATCTGCAGGAAGCGAAAGAAGTATGCATAGATCGTGAAGCCTTGCAATCTTTCCTCTCTGACTACCCCGTCAGGGGTATATAGCGTGAAGATAGTTAAATAGTTAATTTAGAATAAAGATATATAAAATTAATCTGAATAAAATATAACAAATATTTACTTTATTTTATTAAGAAAGATATAACACTTGTATTGTAAAGGTTCTCCGTTCTGAACCTCACAATTTCAACACGCAGTCTGCTACCAGATAATAGTTGCGAGCATCATGTATACTAAAACAATCCTAATATCTAAAACTTACCGCTAGATTAATATCCTCCTGGCTCATCTTTCTGGAATGTGGTCAATACGCGCATTAGGTAACTAATTTACTTAACGCATACACAACGCATTGGAAGACTAGGGAGACAATCAAGATTTTCTACACTTGCACACAACTTAAATCTAGATTTAAGCTAGCACAGATCCCTAGCTCTGTTTCAAAGAATATTTGTTCAATATAACGCGATCCGTCGCGATTGGGGAATCTGATCCCTTAAAAGAGGGCCGAAACTTCGGCGATATTCTCTGAAGAGAGCTCTAACTAAATACGTGAGACCTCTCACACTTTATATTTCGTGTCCGCACGACAAAATTCCGTGACTTTCTTCCTCATAGAATAACTACGTAATAATTACATAAAACTAGTAATTACAAAAACTAATATTTCATGTTTTTTAACTTTCGCGATTGTCACTCATATTTATAATATTTCGGGTCTTATTCGCGACGTATCTATATACCAGTCACTGACCTCCATACTTACAAGTACAATCCAGTCGAAACGTCGGGAAGTATAAGGTAGGCTTTGTACCTAATCATATACGTCGCGAATAAGACCCGAAATATCATAAATATGAAAGTAATATTTGTTTTACAGTCTTGACAACGTCAACTGCCAACTTTTCAATGACAGTTTTGCTATGCCATTTTGGCCCGAACAACACTTTTAAAATTATAGTGAACCATAGAACGCGGCTCTATAGTACTTGAATAATGATGTACATATTGTCTCATATTAAACAAACTACGCTTAATATACCTTAAAAAATATATAACTATTTTATCGTTAAATCGTTGGGTCTCCAACAACGCCATCTGATTTCAAACTAAGCAGTGCTTAGTAGTAGTGCTGGTAACCAGATAACTGATTAACATACTTTTATATTTTTGAAATACATAGTTTCATATTATAGATAAATAACATCCAGACACAGAATAAACCATCGTGTTTATACACAAAGATTTATCCTGGGTAAGAATCGAACCCACGACCTCTTGACTAGCAGTCGGATACACTCCCACCGCGCCACAGAGGCAGTCAGACTATATTAGTATACGCTAAAGGACACTGCCCTCATATTACTAAATCAGTTCACAGCATCCTTAAAACATTGAATAGAAGCAAGGGACTGGAGTTTTGGTTTGAAATATTGTCGGAAAGATAAACGGCTCATAAACTCCCGGATTTTAATTTCCACATAATTTAGAAAACGCTGTCAGAAAATTTTAAGTAACTTTGGATGTCAGAATATATTACACCACTAAATATTCAAGTTATAAACCTTATTATAAAACTAAAGTTACCGGAAAGTTTCAAGTTTTACCGATAATTATGCGACGGTAAAGAAAACTTAGGGACGTATATAACTTGCGCTGCGATGCCTCTGATGACGTCATAAATAAAATTACCCTCCCTACGTATTCATACCATCGGCCCTTATAGATAGATTGACTAGTGTACCGCGCGACTATGCTTTGTAGTTTTATTTAAAAATATTCTTAGTTTCTGTAAAAAGCAGTTATGTAAAAAAATTGTTCTTACCGTCTCAAATCTTCAGTTTTGTGGGAAAATGATTTGTTTTAATTTTTATATACCTACTAGATGACCCGCACCCGTGGCATAGTTGGAACTCCCGTCCCACCTATTTAATCCCGTCGCTAATAAATTCTACAATAATGCATAAAAAATTGCCCGATATGTCGACATTTATGAATACTACTCCGCTCTCCAGGATAGTAGCGTAATAATATATAGCCTATCTTTCAAGTTGGATCAAACTGCACACAGTGTGCAAATTTGATTAAAATCGGTTAAGTAGTTTAGGAGTCTATCGCGGACAAACAACGTGACACGTAATTTATTTATTATACGATAAGATCAAATTGTATTTCGTTTTATTTTAAATTATACATTTCGTTCTCAAGCGTTCTTTAGATTAAAATACGTATAATTACTACTAGCGCTTGACACTGAATCTTAATTTTTATATCAATCTGTGCTAAACAAACCTGACACACGTTCTATTTTGTATATGTATGAAAAGCTCAGTTTGCAACGCCCTCTAAGGTCTTAAGGAATTCAAATTACGGATTTTATGAGAGCGAAATCTGTTTAATGTCAGTTCGTAGGGGTAGGGCTACCGGGTAGTTTAATGGCGGATATAAAATTGAAGCTAGCAACACTATTTTAACATATTTATATCGATCAAGATATAGGGGGAGGGGTTTGCGTGGAGATTTTATTCCGTATAACTTTTAATGAAATAAAATGATATGAAATTGTTTATTTCCAGAGTTCCATCCATCATTACAATAGTTATTATACATATTTGAATTTTTTTATAGCTGAGAAACCAAAATATAAACTAAGTCTCACTAGCCTATACAGAAAATAAAATGATGTATATATT
Source organism: Thumatha senex (assembly GCA_948477245.1). NCBI lineage: Eukaryota > Metazoa > Arthropoda > Insecta > Lepidoptera > Erebidae > Thumatha > Thumatha senex. The sequence continues at coordinate 1,153,984 of OX419740.1, read as the reverse complement.
TTCATCATCAAGCATGCCTTTATCACCAAGGGGTTGGCAGAGGCATATTTACGCCCACATTTCATCGAACATTTGTGTCCCAAGTGACAAGTGGTGAGTCCATTGCCGTGTTTAAATGGACTGGCGCAGGTTGAACCGACCTGCTGCACCTATTATAAAGTTCCATATCCACTCAAAGTAGCCTCAGGTTGAGTAGGCTATGTTCGTCACCGCAGATGAGATATATGTTGATTTCATTAGTCTATTGACACCAATAATGATACAGTTAAATTGCACTACATTATAAATGTGCTCTTTATGGCCTCGCAAAATAAATAATAGTTATTTATGTCATGCATATGCAAATGTTGTATAATAAAGGGTATTAAATCACGAATGTGTCTCTGTGTCTCCAAAGACGCGGGATGACATCCGAACCAACCTGACAGTTCTACCCAGGCAGTCAAAAGTATATGCAAAAATGTGTATGTAATAAACTTCGTTACTTATAATAGAACTTTACCATTTTCATCCTGAAATAGCTTGAACTCAGTCGGCATAAAACTGCATGACTTAAATTAATTATATTTTCGCCGAGAACCTTTACATTTGGCTTGCCCAAGTATGATCACGTTTCACAGTATTGAACACAGCTCAATTGGTTACGACTATAGGACTTCGCTGGAATACACATTATTCTATCCTTATTATTTAATATTTTGTATAACCCCTCTACACCATCCTATTTAAAAGAACGATTTCAGTTTCTTCATGATACGCATGACAGATGTTTGAGGTCATCGGAAGACTTAGAATTAAAAATGTCACCGCATTCCACAAAATTTTTGGACCATTTCTTTAGTGTTATAGCAGTTCGCTTGTGGAATATTTTGCCACTTCAAATTAGACGCCCTGAAAAATTAAAAAAATAATGTTTAAAATTATTACTTATTGACTAATAATTGTTGAAATCTTCCCGTATTATAAAGTTTTTTAACACATATAAATGTTTAAACATTTTAACACATATATTTATTTATATTTTTGTATTTATGTATATAATTCATGGATGTATTACATATTCTACTTCTTTCTATCTACTTCTTTCTATATATTATGTTATGTAAAAATTAATTTGTTGTATATAGGAATGTACCTTTGTTATAAAATTCGACTCCAACCACTACCAGTGTGCTCCAATATTATTTACCAATATTCTTTTCCATCTAAAGGTTGCCTGGCAGAAATTGCTGTAACCGATAAGGCCGCCCATTGTATTGTTATTTTTATAACATTTCTAAATTGTAAAACTACCTTGCCGTACAATAAAATAAATAATAAATTTAATATATTTAAAATTATTGCGATGTGGAGGATAAAAAGAAGGAAGGCGGACCCCGGGCGACGCGGGACGTAACTGGGATAAACACTCGGATGATGATGATTATGTGACTCCTTGAATTTGCATAAACACAATTTGAAATTAACAAACTATACTCAATTCGTTTATTGCATATCATAATGTGATTGAAGACTGAAGAAGATTGAAAACCAAGACTTAAACTTTTTAACAATTATGGACTCTGTCGGGCACCGCAAAGATAGGGTAGGAGAAAGGAAACATATATTAATTGTAGATTTTTTTTGCCATAATATTCTAACCTCAAAAACAATGTCTTTAATTGGTCTCTTATTTTATATTATTTATTTATGGTATACTAAACACTAACCAATCACCTATTAGTTTTGGTCACGACATTATTTTCTTTTACGATAAAGCGGCAACACACCAAATGTCATTCTAGTCCATAAAAACAAAGTATAATCAATACAATACCTACATAAAGGTACATTCTTCTCGTATTATCACAAAAGCCCTGCATCTACAGAGCGAACCATCTCGTTTTCCCAGACAATAAATCAGACTAGTAGCATGAAACACTCCGAAGACAGCTACTACAGAAGCAGACTACTGAATAGTGGAACATTCTGATTAAAAACGTACTTGGGTATGTTTTATACTCTGTACCATAGATCTACCATCTATACAAGAATGTTTTGCACATCGATATAAGAAATCTTAAATGTTAAAATATAGAATAAACATTAACAATACTCATAATTGGCAAAACGAAATATTTTCGCCTAGGTAATAGAATAGAATAAACTTTATGGCATTTGAACAAAACAAGAGGTGCGGCACATCGCGTTGCTGGCCCTTTAAAAACCTTCTAAGACTCCTTTAGAAGAACCCCATACTGTAAACGTTCTAGAAAACACAGGCAGGAAAACAAAATAAAAAAATATTCGTGTAAACAATTTTGAAAAGCAATTAGTATGCTTACTTTTTCTAAATTTAAATTTTTAAAGTGGACTCGAACCAGCGTCTTCTGGTTCAACGCACTAGACGCGTTACCAACTACACCACCGTGACCTGCTCGTAACTGACGAATTAATCCACCTCTTTACGTCTTAAGGCGCCATCTACCGGCACTTAGCATCTACCGGCACTTCGTGTGAAGACTAAAGAGAAATTGCAAAGCAATGTTTACCATAAGCGTAGAGAGTTGTCTTATTTGTGACATATTTGGGTGTTAAAACAACAGGCTTCTACTAAGTAGTTTTACAAACTTGCAACGATTTTTTATACATGGCATAAAGTTTAAGCTCAAGTGCATACTTGTAGTGTACAGAGAATGTTCTAACAGGGACCAGCTGATCCCAGCTTATGCTAAGTAGAACAATAACTATTTCCATTTAGTGTCACTATTAAATTTTTAAACAAAAAGTACCTATGGTGCTTATTAATTTTACTAACGCTGCTCTGAATGGCTTCATTTATAGTATAACTGCAACTGTATTACAATAGTTATAAAGATTTCTGTATTGTTTTATCTAGAATGCAAAATTTGTTTAGACATTATATATTACGATGCTTTACATTAGTTTATGTATGTACGACCCTATTGTTTAGTTTGGACTAAACTTTATTCAAGTTGTAGTCGGGTAGTCAGGTGGGTCAGATCGCCAAGCTTCGCTATCCTTGCATACATCTTGTAGTTTAGACAATTTATTTAATTTTAGTTTATCAAAATGAAGCCACCTCCGCCTGGGGATACATCCTAAAAATTAAAAGCCCCTGCCATAACCGGAAAGATAGCGATTCCGAAGTGCCTAGCCCCTAAATGCCTAGTGTTGAGGAGAGAAACGCGTGTGCTGGTACTCGTATAGAGTAAATTTTTGAAATATTGCAGATATTTTTTTTAGAATAGTTCTGAAAAAACCTATTCTAAATAATATATTATTAATGATGCTTAATCACAATCATCCCAATTTAGCATCATTAATGCAATATAGGTGTTTTATCATTAAAAAAAGATTATCATTTAAAAACAAATTCTTTTATATCTCATAGTGGAGTAGAGCAAAGTTTAGTAACAGAAGATTTACAATATTATGTTGTTACTAGTACAAGTAATCGAATTCACTGGCTATTCCACACAGCGTGAGTTACAATTTATTTAGCATTATCTCACTTATTTCGCTCTACTGTGGCACAATCGGAGTTTATGATTTTATTATGTGGAGTTCTTCTCGTTTATACAGTTGATTTCATAACTTGATCTTAATACTTCGAAGCGGAAAATTGTTTATTCAGTTATTTTATAGGATCAGATTAGTGATGGTACCACGATTGGGGTCCAAACAACTTCACGTAAAACTAAGAGAAGAATTAAAGGGTTAGTTGCTTAGCAGACAGGAGTTGAAAATTTTGTTACTGCAGTCGTTCAATGCGGTAATTTTAAATTACACATTAAATAAAGGAATAAATGGTAAAATGTAGGATAAAAACTCATAACTTGAACGAATCCTGGCCATAAACGCAGACGTTTAAATTTGCATAAACTAAAACTTGGCTCTGTGATAGTTTGCAAATTTATATAAAGGGGGTGCTTCCAGCTTGTAATAGGGTTGGCGATTTAGTAAGCCTAGAAGATTTGTGTGTGAACTTTTTACATTAGGTTTTTTCTAACTAGACTAGACTAGATTTTCTATCCATCCAAAGGTTGCCTGGAAGAACCGCCTATTGTACTTACAACGTTAAAATTTTTCAGAATGTGTTCCTTTTACACTTAATTTATTAATATTTTTTTCCTTGGTGTACAATAAATAATATTTATTATTATTATTACTCATAAAGAAATTTAAATCAGTCAATAATATTATTAATTGTCAGTACCAAAGTAAATGCAATAATACGAGTTCTAGCGCATCTGAATTATAAGCCCTCTTTGTATCATTGTATGGAATCAATGAACCTATTGCTTCTAAGAAAACAGGCAAATTTTGCAAGTTCCAACAAATGAATACTGAGTTTTAGTTAAGTTTTATGTTTTTGAGGTTATTCATATATTTGTTTATGTATACAGTACATCCGATAAGGGTCCCATTTTTTCCTTTTGAGATATGGATAAAAATCTTAATAAAAATAAAAAGAATCCCTATAAAATAACTTTTATATGACAAAATAGAGAAACTTAAATAAATTTGCGAATATGAGAACAAAACGCAACTAATAATGTTTGGCACCCATAAATAGGAACAAAAAGTCGAATAAAAGAACGCCATCGCATGTTAATTTATTGATACTGGCCCATAGAGGTTATATTTGGATGGCTGAGACACATTCTCATCTTAAATATTAAAAATGCCTGATAGAAAGTACTTGGGCACTATAGTTTTTGATATAGAGGGATATGAAAACCTAAGACAATTAATATTAGGTTAAAATGGTTACCGTGTTACTACACAGTAGAACAGTCCAGTTCTACTGTGAAGTAATACTAGAACAGTACACACATCACAGAACATCAACCTAGAGCACCTTCCATTACTTACCGATCTCTGCATCTCTATAAGGTAGACTGGAAGAAAATGCCTAAGGCATTAAGTCCACCTTTGTACAAATTTGTGTATAAAGGTTTTTATTTAAATAAACAGTAGAACAATTTTTAAAAAATATCTTTCGCAAGCATATATAATATTAAATTATATTCGATGCTTAGGCTAACGACGTTTTACATTTTACAATAATCCTTACAGTGGTAATGGCCGAATAACATAGAAAGTTTACCTCTGAAGAGATTAGCAGAGTGTCCCTCTGCCTATTTCTTCAGAGGTAAACTTTCTATGGTATTGAAGTTGTATAAAATAACATACAATATAATTAAATCAGGCTTACTTAAAGTAACAATAAAGCTTACTTAAAAAAACAATTCAAGAAAATACTATTAACAAGAATTCTGAATAAGGTACAAAAAAATTTGTTCATCAAACACCATCTCCATTCCACAAACCGGATTCAGCTAGATAGATAGATCCGAAACAAACGGGAAAAGACTGATTTTTTTTCTGGAGTAAATTGGTTTCCCTCAATAAGTTCAAGTCCCCCGACAATAGGAATTATTCTCGTCCGTATCTTGTTATTCCAATTTTGGGGTAATTTACTTTTTCATGCGAAGTATTGAGGCGAACAATGCTGAGTATTTTATAATCAACTTTGTATGGTGTTGTATGGCAACGATTTCATCAACTCGTTCCGTTGATAACTCTTAGATTGCTTTTGAAGGTTCTTTTTAGATTGTCACGCTGCATGGTGTCTGGCGTGATTATAATATGTCATTCTTCATGAGTGAGCTATACTAATGAATTTAATTTTGGCTAATATTATTTGTGATAAAAATATAAAAGTTACCATGTAGTATTTTTATCTGCAAATTTAATTAATCATATTATTATTTTTTTTGGGCATGTAGGAGTAAGTAATATAATACCCTTATTCTAACATTAGCAGGGAAATAATAGCAAAACGACGTATACCAGTTCCACATATTATTAATATATTACTTACTATTTGATGTCTGTGGCTTTCTCGTTCCCGTTTCCCAAAGGAAATTGTTCCCGGAATGAAAAGTAGACTATGTCCTTTCTCGGGCTCTAGACTATCTCTGAACTTAACAGTAGTTTTGGTATAAAAGCTTAATAGACAGACAGACAGAATTACTTTCACATTATACTACATGATGTGACTAAGCCTTCAGCGAGTATTGCGCCTAACGAATGCTTTCGCCTAAGTAAATAAAACTCTTGCGTCAGCAGTGTGTCCCTACAGTCATAATTTAGGTAAGTCATTAAGGTATATGTTGAAAACGTTCAAAATATCACACGCTCTGCCACATTCGAAATTTTACTGTCATAAAGAAGAGGCCATTATAATGTTTTTCCAGATATTTTTCATGACCGCAACTGGCTGACTTGGGATGCTTGAATCTCAACAAAACCTCTGACTTGACACGGTTTGGGCATGCATTTGACATATAAATTGTGTGACTATTATTTCTTTCTCTAGCATTTTTTTAGCAAAATGCTAATATTTAATGCTCAAACAAAACGACGGAACAAAATTCTTGCAGAGATTATTCTATTACTGCCTTTATGAAGCAGCGAGGCATACATGGCGGAATAAATCTTACCACTACCAGACTTATGATGCAATATTCGCTAAGACTGTAGACAGCGCCGCGCGTGTAGCTTATAGATCATTGTTGTTTACTGGGAACATAGTGTCCAGTAAAAAGATCTTCATTTAATTTCTGGTTTGTGGGCTAGGTTCTAAAGCTCGTAAAATAGATAATTCTAGAAAGATTATAATTTCCAAAGATTATAAGTTGATGATAATTTCTTCGACTTAGTGTCTTTCCAGTTGCTTGCAAATTTTACTTAGATTTGGAATTATGGGCCCTACTTTTCCTGGTTTTTGGGTGCAGCTATGATTTCGTTATTACTGGGAATAACTGCCTTTTAACCAGCTAGCTAGAGATATCTCATTTCAGGTGTCATTTTAACATGCTTTTATACGCCGCTTTCTAGAGAACTAGATACATGAGATATGGTCCATAACTTACTTTCATGACGATCTGTCCTCTCTAACTACCCCATCAGTGATACAGCGTGAAGTTTTTTTATATTTTTATTAACTTCCGTAGAGTTACCACCATCTTATTTATCTATATACCGATTCACACTGTGAAAGTATATTAATAATGGAGATGGTAGTAACCTTACGGAAGTGGATAAAAATGTGAAAAAAAGAAGAAAAGAAGTGAGGAAGTTGAAGATAAACGAAAAACTAAATGAACGAAATATAAATAAATAAAAAAAGCGAAATAATCCAAAATGAACAAGTTCACTATTTATTTTTTACATTTCAGACTAAAAAACATGGTACATTTATTTTAAACTAGGTAACCCCCGCGGCTTCGCCCGTAACATACATCGAACCCATCGCAACCATTTATTCCCGGCGTTGATTACTTTTACAATAATGTATGGCAATTTGCCCTAAGACGATTTAACCAAAATTTACCCGATTTGTTGTCATTTATTTTTACTGCTCCGCTCTCCAGTGTAATAGCGTAATGATATATAGCCTATGATAGACTTCCTCGATAAATGGGCTATTAAATACAAAAAATATTTTCAATTCAATCCAGAAGTACCTGAGATTAGCGTAGCACGTTCAACCAACCAAACGCACAAACTCTTCAGCTTTATACTATAGATTTAATAAAACAGGCACTTTCAATTCAGTTTCTGCCTGATTTTCTGTTGACTGAAACAGTTGTGCTTTATCTTGCTTTTTAATAGTAAGATGACAAATCGTTTTGTTGTCTTATTGCCAAATTTAGATCCATGGCCTTTTATTACAAACTATCTGACCTGCCCGGCTTCGTCCGGGACATACTTCCAACCCCGTGGCACCCATTTACTCCCGTCGCTTATTACGTTTCTAAAAATGTATGAGAGTTTCCCCGATTTGTTGACTGCTCCGCTCTCCTGTGTAGTAGCGTGATGATATATAGCTAAGAACCTTCCTCAATAAATGGGCTATCCAATACAAAAATAATTTTTCAAATCGGTCCAGCCGTTCACGCGTGATGGCGTGACAACGGAAAACGGGTTTCATTTTTATATATATAGATGTAAACTGAATTGTCTTTATAGTTTGACTGCCTGGGTGGCGCAGTGTAGTGTATGCGACGGCCGCGACTGAGGTCCGGTTCGATTTTCGGGTTAGAAAAACTATTTGTGTGATCCACAAATGTTTGTTTTGGAGTTTGGGTGTTTCCTATGCATAATATGTATGTATTTAGAAGTATATAAGTATGTTTATCAGTAATTTACTTTTTTTTTGTTGGGACTAATCCCACCTACATTCCCATTACTGTGTACAGTAATGGGAATGTGGGTGGTACTCCTGTAAACCAGGATCTACAGCAATGACCAAAACAACAGAAAAGTTACACCGAGCTCGATCTCGGTGAAGTCCCAGGAGAAGTTAGCATGTCTTGGAACCCGCAACGAAATTATATATATATATATATATCCATCACGCCTTATCCCCGAAGGGGTGGCAGAGGCATATTATATGCCCACTTTTCACCGTGTGGATTCCTGTCCCACGTAATAGGTGGTGAGCCCATTGCCGTGTCGAAATAGACAGACGCAGGTTGTGGCTACCTGCTGTTGAAATTTTTCAAGCCGCCCATAAGGCCTTCAACCAGGCTTAACGACTGCCATTTTACTGGCAACCGGGACCAACGGCTTAACGTGCCTTCCGAAGCACGGAAACGCTCGCAAATGTAAATGCCACAAAGTGGTCACCCATCCGAGGACCAGCCATAGATAAAGTTGCGTAACTCAGAGATCGTTTACAGAACACAGAAGATAATGTGAGGAAGTAAGAAAAGAACGTAATGCCTCTTCCCTCCTTTGCAAAGCGGGAGACCTGGAAAGCAACTAGGTGTAAATCCTATAGAAATAGGGAAGCATTACCGTGGGGTAATAGTATATTACGGGTCCTATGTGAGCTATGTTTGATTCCAGTAATATGTATGGCAGAAACGTTTAAAAGCACAAAAATTTACCCTCGATGCCACGAGATCCGCATAGTAAACTACTCCCGACGTTACTTGTAAACAATTAAGCATATTATATCGCTCATTTTGCCAAATGCTACACTCCCAAAGTATATGATGGGCGGCCTGATCATATTTGGCGTCAGCAGTTGAACACTGACAGAACGGTGACTCAACCAACTTAAACGAATGTAATTTGCTCCTAAAGTTACCATGTCCCGTAAGAAATTAAGCAACACAGTGATCAACCAGTGACCAGCCAGGACATTCCCAGGCGTTCACGAACGTCTGGGAAAAACTGGTAGAGGTGGCGCCCTTTGATGGAAGTGTTCCAACGCAGCTGCCATTCGTCTAAAAGTTATTCACTTACATTATCACGATACAGTCTGGCAATTCTATGGCGATCTCTTTCTAACAAAAACCTATCATCCATGCCATCCTTAGCCGAATAGTATAAAGCCGCGCGTCTCTGAATTTCGAGATCAACCGGGAGGACCCCTGCCATCACCGGCAGAGCCTCCGTGCTAACCGTCCTGTAGGCTTTGCATAAAAATATCAATGCAAGGCGTTGACTTTTCAGTAACTTTAAACGTGCAGCACCAATAGTAGCCTTATCTGCCCATACCGGCGCCCCGTAACACATACAGCCTAGATAAGTGGCCCCGTAAACGACCTTCAGTGTTTTGAACGAAAGTCTCCATGTAGCAGTAGATATTCTCGACAACGCATAAAAGCTATTTTAGCCTTTTCACCTACAGTTTTTATGTGCTCAACGAATGCAAAATTTCTCTCTAAAATCAATCCTAAATAGCAAATTGAAGTTTTATTTTTAATGTAAACGTTATTTAATTTAATGCGCGGTGGTACTTTTAAACTTCCTTTTAAAAGCAACTGAAATGTTTTGTTGGGTGCAAAAAATAACCTGTTTCGTACGCCCCACTCCGCAACGACGCGCAAACACACACACTCGAGAGCTTGGCCCACACGGCCAAGCTCTCGAGTCCCGCACGAGTATTCGGCTGAACGAGCAACATACCGTCATCGGCGTAACCTGTCATTTAACAACCCTCCGGTAATGGTAAACTGAAAAAGTCATCAAATCCTAAGTTCCACAAGTGTGGGCCTAGCACAGACCCCTGAGGACAGCCTATTGTTAACGTTTTGGTAGCAGAATAATGACCTAATTTTAAAGTTGTTGTACCTTGTGAAAAATATGAATAAATAAGAGAGTAAATATTTCTATAGCAACCGCGAGAGTTTAATTTCATTAATTGCATTGGCCACCAAGTGTTATCGAAAGCCCCGGAAATATCTAGGAAGATGGCCAGCACATATTGAGAAACCGATGAAGTGACAGTCTTTCGCACTGATATCGCTGCGTCAATAGTAGATTTCTACTGTAAATTCAAATTGATTGTCGTGAAATTTAATACCGCCCGGCAGGAGCCTATGAGACGCTCTAAAAGCTTTCCCAAGGAGGGCAACAATGTGATCGATCGGTACGACTTAGGGTCATCTGGCGGCTTGTCGCCTTTTTTAGGAATAATCCGAATATAGCCACATCGCCAAATACGGGGGAACACTACCTCGTAAATACACCAGTTAAAAACATTTAATATTACTTCACCCGACAGCTTGCAAGCCTCCTTTATCATTTTGTTAGATATTTTATCATCACCCGACGCCTTACCTATGGACAACAACCTAACAAACGACCTAACATGTTTATCAGTCGTCTAGATCCCATAACACAAGTTTATTATTAGCTTACCTTAGTTAGACGGCGCTGTGTAAAAAAAATGTCCCACTATAAAAATTGTCCCACATTATTTAGTTTTTATGTATTAATTCTAAAGTTATTTTAAGGTACGAGGAAATGACTCGTTGACTAACTCCACTTGCGATATGCTCAGAGCATGCGACACGAAACACGATAAGATTGTGTGGTGCAAGTAACGAAAGGAATTAATGATTTGATTCGAAACTTTTTAATGAAGATATATCCTGTTGTTTAAACACTATTTATGTCTTTGTTCTGCAGATTTAGGCCTCACCTCTATTGTATAGTATTACTAGTTATTAGTATTACTAAAAAAACGTAGCGTTTGACTTTAGAATTTATTTTAAAAGCAAATTGCTTTTTCAAAAAAGAGAATTGGTGAAGTTATGAGGATATTTTATAAATATAAATAAAAACACAGTGACATTCCTTCATTTTTAAGAAATTCTCAGTAACTCTCAAATCTGAAAACACTAAAAAGATTGGGTTTGGATTGACTTTCATTTGCTGCTAGAAGCTTTGGTTTGGCTTTTTATTTTGGCCATTGTTGGGAGCGATTGCCGTTGACCTCCCAACTACGTAACCCTTGTCTCATTGCCTCATTAATTGATCAACAGTTGCACCGCTAGCAGGTGAGGTCGTTTCAGCCATAGAGATTTTAGTGGGGCCCCTTACGCCCATATTTTATATGCCCCTATAGATTTCAAATTTACCGCATTCCAACCAGTAATATTGACGGCTTGAAAAATTTCAACAGCAGGTCGCCACAGCCTGCGCCTATCCATTTCAACACGGTAATGGGCTTACCACCTGTTACGTGGGACAAAAATACATACAGTTAATGTTTGGCGTATAGTATGCCTCTGCCTACCCTTTTAGGGATAAAAGCGTGACAATAAGTATGTGTAGGTAATATTTCTTACCCCTTTCTCCTTTGCCCTTATTGATATGATATTCACCGCATTCCAACGTCCTCTTCTATTTCTTATCCCGTCCTCGTCTAACATGCACCAATCGCGCCGCAACTACTGCGTCAAGGATGCACGTTCACAAATCCTCTCAACGCGACACAAAGGAGAAGTATCTTAAACCGAGCGGCTACATCTTATCTTTGTTCCCGCATACCAACATACGAGTATATGGCGACTATTCCAGCTTTAGTTTATAATATGCACACGTACTTACCACAATAGATGGCGCTTTTGTAAATATTAACCGTAGTACTAACTTGCAACGCAATTGTAAGCGTTTTTGATGATTCATATTGATTGTCTACTTCATACGGTGAAATGTGGGCGTATAGTATGCCTCTGCCTACCCCTTCGGGCATAAAGGCGTGACAATATGTTTGTATCTTTATAGAGATGATAGAAATTTAGTCAAAAATGGAGTCACAACGGACCTTATAAAGGGAAATCCTTTTACCTCGTAAAGGTAACACTAAGACGTAACTAAAGTAATATAAGTCCAAGCGTGCCATAGGGTTTGTATCAAAAAATAAATAATATGACGTCGTTTGTTGTAAGTTGACCTGTTTGGTTAGCGTTAAGAATACTGTGATTCATCGTTGTCCAACAATCCAGACAAGCCCTATAACTAACCAGGTTCACCTAAAAGTAGAAAATCGAGTTCATAGTGACTAGTCAAAAGCAGAATAGAGATTTTTAAAATAAATAATCACTGCACTTTATCCTAACTGTATGACGTATCAAATGAGAGGCTATCTACTTTACGCCATCGGTTTACGGTGAATGTACCACTCTCATGTACCAATCGCTTTTCGTCCACACACAAAAATTCTAAACATATTTTGTATCAACCCGTATGACCAGAGTGGTAAAAAAAGTTTAATGATTCTTATAAAATACATACATACATATATATAATATAAGATAAGTAATAGAAGAGGAAATTGGGATGCGGCAATATATAATAAATGCATACTATACGCCCACATTTCACCGTATGCATTTAAAATAATGATCAAATATGTTCTACAGCAAAGATGGGGAAAAACTTACGTTCTACAATGAACTGCAAAAGGTTGACTTGATTAAAACATTGACAAACCTAGGTTCATTTTGGCAGTACACGATATAAAACAAATCTGTTAAATATATTGCAAAAATTATCAGCATGAGTCACTATAACATACGAATTAGGAATGCCTAATATCCATTCCCCTTTTCTAAAACAGTATTTCAACATAATTAAAACCAAACCAATAAATTTCAAACCACGCACCACTAGAAAAACAATGGTCAGAATATTTCATCGAGGCAGGCATCTTTGAAAAAGTACCCTTGCTCCAACAAATTCACCCCTAACTCTGGGTTATTGCTGTATAAAACATACATATGTCTTCCCTCGGCCGCACGTGCCTTTATAAAATATTTAAATCAACGTGGAAACAAGAAATCTTATTAATACTTGAGTGCGAAGTATCTCAGGCAGGTACCTATGGTTGCGTGTCTCTAATACTCAAATGTCTCTCCAGGTACTTACTCCGACCATTAGTCCTGATGAATGCATTTTTTTATTCAGAAACGTTCTCTAATTTAGGGTTAAATAATTCATTTTTGCTCCCAAGTAAGTAAAAAATTAATTATTTTACATTACCTTAACCTTAAGTGTGGATGGATGTTGGTCAATATAATATAATATTTTAGGATTCAGTTATTGTTTTGAATTAAGTATTTGACGAGCCTTAATTATTATATATTTTACCACACATGTGTCTATATTAAAAATAATTACAATAACGTAATAACTTAGCACAATCAATTTTGAAAAATACACAAACTATTCAACGTTTATTATAGTTACATTGGCGGCCAGTTCTCAACAAGTCCATATATCGGTGTATATTTTGCATATGGGTGGATGATTGGTCGCCACACGCCTTGTTTTATCGTGTGGAAATCCCCTTGAATGTCATGCCGGACTCAAAACGGCTAAAACCACACGGTGCCTGCCTTACTGTCTATTGCCGGACGCCCCGGTTAACTCCTCGGAAAGATGTCCCAGAACTCCCGGCACACTTTGGCAACCACCGCGGCCTGCCCTGGGGCTATCATCCCTCAAGGGCTTACTCGGGTCTCCTGGCCATAGACAAATGGAAGGGCACCGTGTGGTTTTAGTCGGTAAGTTTCCAGCATAGCATCCATGAGGATTTCGACATGTTAATAAAAAAACCACCGCGGCCTCACCTAAGGGTTCTGGTGTTATCCCGTATATTTGGGGGTTCGTTCGGGTATTATTCCGCTTCTTGGAGCGTGAGGCGTGCGTAAAATATTCACATCATGTCGTCATCTTGAGCTTGCTATGGCGAGGAGCCACCCCGCCGTCTTCAGGCCCCCGGTTATGGTAGTCTTGGAGAAGACAACTAGACTGCGGAACTCAGGTGGGAGAGTCTTCTCCCATTCACTCGACGCCGCCTCTATTGCGAGCATGACCTGCTCGTAGTAAGATGCAGTGGCGCTCCACTTGCTCCCGCCGGTGACCATGGCTTACACCATGGACGCCACAACGCCTGAAAAAACGCAACAGCATCCTAATGTTGATTTCCCGGACAGGGCATGGGTTAGCGGAGCAATTGATTTTCTAACTGGTATATCCAGTGATTATATTCAGGCAATATATTCTATAGTAGGTATATCTAGTGTTCTACATACCTACAGTAACTACTAAAATTTGCAAGAGATGAGCATAAAAGAAGGATTCGTGAGTAAATTGAGTAAGAAATTTAAAAATTTAGATGAAGTATGTGAGATTGAAAAATTATGGAAGACGCTTAAGGAAGGTCTAGTGGAAGTTGCGGTGGAAGTGTGTGGGGTAAATAAAAGAAGCCAAGGATGTAAGGTGAAGAGAATGTGTGCAGAAGTCATGAAAGCATTGTCCGACAAGAAGAAGGCATGGTTGGACTGGCTGACTTCAAAGGTGAATCAAAGAATGCAGAGGGCAACGGATGAGGATGTAAAAATGGCAAAGAATGAATATAAAAGGTATAAACGAGTTGCAAAAGAAGTTATAAAAAGAGAGAAAGAGAATGATAGGGATAAATTTAATAGTAGGTTATCTGATAATTTCCAGCAGATTATAAAATTCTTTTGGAAATCTATTAAATCTGTGAGAGGTCAACAAACATCATCGAAACTCAGTAATATCAGAAACCAGGATGGCAGTTTTCTAAAAGGAGAAGAATGTGTGCTAAAAGGATGGAAAGATTATTTTGAAAGCTTATATGAAAAAGAGGATATGTAAGCACAAACGAGTTCTTGGGAAAGGAATGAACTAAGCCACGAAAGCATCATAAGTATGGAAGAAATTGTGGAAGCATTGCGTAGTGTGAAATTGGGTAAGGCTGCTGGATTTGATAGGATTTCTGTCGAGATGCTGAAAGCGGGACATGGCGTGGTAGCTTGCCAGCTGTACCACCTTTTTAATCTTTGCTGGAGGAATAGCAGCGTGCCAGGAGATTGGTGTAAGGCTGTCATCGTGCCGCTTTACAAAGGAAAAGGGGTAACCCTTTTCCTTTGTAAAGCGGCACTTTGCTGTAACGCAAGAGTGCAAAGCTACCGCGGCATAGCTTGCTCAGCATCGTCGGCAAATTGTATGCAAAAGTTTTAATAAAAAGAGTGATGAATGAAACTGAAGGAAAAATGTGGGATGTACAAGCAGGATTTATGAAAGGAAGAGGATGCACGGATCAGGTCTTTTCCTTACGATGCATAGCCGAAAAATATTTGGCAAAATGTCAAAAGGTCTATTGCATATTTGTAGACTTGGAAAAGGCCTATGACCGAGTGGTGAGGCATGAACTATAGACAACACTGGCCAAGTATGGAGTAAGCAGTCACTTGATACGAGCACTGAAATCTCTCTATGAGGGCTCTAGTGCTTGTGTCAGGATCAACGGAGCTTGCACAGTTTTTTTTCACATTGAAAAAGGTGTGAGACAGGGTTGTGTAGCGTCACCGGCGCTGTTTAACCTATACATGGACAGTTGTTTGAAAGAACTGCAAGAGAGTGCGTATGGTTTAAAAATGAATGAACTGACTGTCAAATGCCTCCTATACGCTGATGACCAGGTAATACTGGCATCATCGGCGGAGAAGTTGCAGTTGATGGTTAAGATTATGCATGATACGCTAAAAAGCAAAGGAATGAAAGTGAATGTAAATAAGACAAAAGTAATGGTTTTTGAAATAGAGGAAAGTATGACAGATTGCTCGATTTTTGTGGAAGGAAAACGAGTGGAACAGGTGAAAGAATTTGTATATTTAGGTTCAAAATTTGTGAGAGATGGAAAGTGTGATTGTGACATTGAACGAAGAGTTTTGGCTGGAAATCAAGTGAATGGAGCCATGCACGCCTTTATGAGCAGTCAGAACGTGTCTGAGAAGGCAAGACTGGCTGTGCATAGAGGAGTACTTGTTCCTACACTCATGTATGGTAGTGAAAGTTGGGTGTGGCAGAAGAAGCATAGAAGTAAAATTAATGCAGTGGAAATGAGAAGTCTGCGGAGTATAGCTGGAGTGAAATTGATGGACAAAGAAAGGAACAGTGTGATAAGGGAACATTGCGGTATGGTAGAAGAAGTAGTGACTAAGATAGAAAAAGGTATGCTTAGATGGTTCGGACACATGGAGAGGATGGATGAAAGTAGACTAACGAAACAGATTTATCAGAAGAGAGTGAATGGGCAAACTGGTAAGGGGCGACCTCGACGTACATATGTCAATCAAATAGAAGACATTTTGGAAAAAGGTCAGGTCAAGAGTACCCTTAACCGGCGTGTGTGTATGAAAACACTTATGAAAGTGGAAGAAGCGAAAGTTGTATGCCAGGATCGTAGCAAGTGGAAAGCCATAGTCTCTGCCTACCCCGATGGGAGACAGGCGTGACTGATGTAATATATTCTAAAGTAGGTATATCTAGTGTTCTACATACCTACTGTAACTACGCCATTTAAAACCATGGCGAGTGCTACGAGAAGGATAACGAAAGATACTCTACCACGAAATCAAAACCTTTAATTTTTAGTCCGATATTTATTTAATAATAATAATAACTTCAAGCAATTTTCGGCAATTCCGAGGCCAGGGAGATTGGGTGCCACATTAGACATTATTGGCTCGTTCATAAAATGGCCGTTGCCATTATGCAATGCTGTTATTACCAAGAGTACTTTTGTGTGTGACAGATTGGAGAGTTTAGTGGATTTTTTTTTGATAATTTATATGACTGAACAAAGTTGTATCGAGTCAATTAGCAATGTGACGTGCACTTACTTTGTGACATTTTAAATTTCTATTGGTATAAAATTCTCGTGTCACAATGTCTCTAACCAAGCTCTTCAGAAACGATTTGATCAATTTTTATGATATTTTTGTGTATTTCTATTGATATGTCTGAGAATAGGACGTTTACTATTATTAATACCCATAAGTGATAAGACCTTTAAATGGAGAAATAAGATTTTGTTAGTTTAGTATAAATATCTTGAAGTATGAATACCTGTGTATAAAGCATTTTATGTATACAGATACATCGAAATGTATATTTGGATTTTGTTAACAGCTGTCATAGGTACAAATATTTTCAATTGTTCTAAAGATTTATATTGTCATCCAGTTGCAGATTAAAATATTTATATTCCTAATAAGGGGTACAATTTATCACATTTTCACAGTACGGTTCAATGCAATTTTCTTATGTACATATAAATGGTATCTCCCCTATACGCTATCCTCGGGCTACGCTCGTAAATTTGTTATGGTCGTGACCAAACAGCAAATTAAATATTAGAGTTTTATTAAAATGGGCTTCTATGTTACACGAGATAACGTAATATGGCTTTGTGAGGACTAGAGGATAAAATCTTTGTTGAAGTTAGAGAGGTATGTGGTGCAACGTTTATGGAGCTAGTACTTGCTCAGAACGAATCTAGTTTTTGCATGACTTAGGTTTAATAGGATGAATTAATCTTTTGCTCCCACTAAGATAGTAAATGATATGCCAAAACCACGTTTACGGAAGCGGCGGCTCGAATGCAACTCCGCTTGTGACTCTGGTATTGAAAATGGTCAAAAGCTATGCTGACAAAGCTTGTTTGACACTGTAGTGTATAAAATAGTAAGTAGTGGTATAAAATAATATAAAAGATAGTATAATAATAATCTCGTGATGGTTTGTAAATAAAGGAAAAATAATGAGTCAGTTTTATCATTCATGTTATTCCGAGGATGTCATTCGTGACTGAGGAAAGTTTCATATAAGATGGGGTAAAATTATTTATCCCATCCTAAATTTTATTATCCTAAAATCTCCTCTTACTGGGTTGAATCGTCAGTCGTCAATCGTGCTCCTAATAGTGATGTTAAATCCATAGCCTTATTTTTTTTTTTTTTTTACTTGTGGAAATCCTCATGGATGCTATGCCGG
Source organism: Thumatha senex (assembly GCA_948477245.1). Classification (NCBI taxonomy): domain Eukaryota; kingdom Metazoa; phylum Arthropoda; class Insecta; order Lepidoptera; family Erebidae; genus Thumatha; species Thumatha senex. The sequence goes on along the minus strand of OX419740.1, from coordinate 1,135,801 downwards.
GCTCCTACCGACTAAAACCACACGTTACCCTTCTATCTGTCTATGGCCAGGAGTCCCAGGTGAGCCCTCGGAAGGATAACCCCAGGGCTCCCGACAGACATTGTCCGCTACCGCAGGCTCCTTCAGGGGGGGTTCGGGTGTGTATCCTGCCTCTTTGGGGGGTTCGAGTGTTATCTCGCTTCTTTGGGGGGTTCAGGTAATATACCACTACCTTGAGGGAGTGAGCTACGTGCGTGTAACCCTCACGCTACGCCACCTTCCCTGGCCTGCTTTTGTAAGCACGGCGAGCAGCCCGCCCACCGTACTCAAGCCCCCGGTCACGGAGGCCGGTAGTCTTGGGCGAAGACAAGTCTGCGGCGCCCTCGTCGCAGACTGCGGAACTCGGGAGGGAGAGTTCTTTCTCGCTCTTTCTCCGCCGCCTCTTTTGCTAGCATGACTTGCTCGCAAAAAGACGCAGTGGCGTCCCACTTGCTCCCGCTGGAGATCATGGCTCTCACCATGGTCTCCAGCGTGAGAATGTCCACGCCCAGACCCGCAACGAGGTTTCGGCGCTGCATCTCCCACGCTGCACACTCTGCCAGTGTATGCAGAGCCGTATCCTCGCTGCAGTCCGTACAGTGCTGGCACTCTGGTGTTACCTCCCGGTGTATATCCATAGCCTTATTCAAATAAAAAGCGTTGCTTCAAAATACTACACCTGCTAGAAATAGATAAGGGCTACTGCGTTGTGAGCGAATAATCAAATAATCAATTCAATTCAATTCTCTTTATTTCCTAAGAATGTGGTTTTTAACAATTGTTGTATTATCATTTCATAAGTTCAACATATTCTGCGGTATCTAGAAAACCGTTTGATGCGTGGAAAGATTACATAAATTCGGTACATTATTGATTATATAATATAAAAACATTACTTGAATTAGGGATATCATTAATAATAACACATAATTACGTCTTGATACCACTTCTAAGATTTTTGTTGAATGTCTATAAATACAGATATGTCAATAATTCATTACTTATTACTATTAACTAAAAACAATAATTATAAACGATAATAGTCATTGTGATTAAATTGATTGTCATCTTGCAAATATTCAATAATGCTGTAATAATTTTTATCACTCCGTATTTCAGTTAGTTTCTTACTAAATAGTGGTCAAAGAAGTTTGTTCATCTTTTTGACAAGTAATTAGGTAAGTATATAGTTTTATTGCCATTTCCCTAGTATAATTCAAGATTTATCTTTGGCACATGCAGTAAATTTTGTGCCACGTTCGGCTAATAGGCATGTCTCTTAGTTTATCACAAAGAATAGCATGTCTCTTTACGAATATGCTGATTTCGTATATATACAAGCTAGGCACGGGAAGGATTTTGTACTGTTTAAAAAAATGTCTTTGTACCAGAGTACACAGGTAAGAAGTGAAACTTCTTAACGAATTTTTCAATACAGTTATAGAATTTCTCTCATGCGTCGATAAAGAATTTTCACTTATGATAAAGAAGTTTCAGTTCAAAAATCGACTTACATCTTCCATGCCCCAGATATATACCTAAATAAGAAGATCTGCCCCAGATAAAGCACGCATGTTTTTTGGGTAATGAATACTCTACCTGCATCCACTGAATTTTCCCAAACGATAATACCATAACGAAGGATACAGGAAACATATTTCTGTGTGTCAATATGTGACTTCCAGTTACATATTTTGTCAATAATTATGCCTAAAAACGCATTTGTCGGTTTTACTATTAATATCATTTTTATAACTAATTTCTCTTCTCATTAGAGAAACGGGGTGGGCACCGTGATCACACTTTGGGGTACTGAAAGGGTCTAGTTTTGGAGTTAACTAGTAGTTAGGCCCTGTCATTGGTAAAGATTGTTTCGATTAGAGACGATATAGATAATTTTGTAATTGTAGACCTCAAGCCGAGCAATTTGTCCGTAAACCACTTGTGTGGTTGTCACAGGTTTGTTATAATTCATTATCTGTAGAACTTCTCTTTGAATTAAAACCTTTCTAATAAATATTTATATTATTATTTTCGTAACACCTAATTCAATCCATAAATTGCTTGCCTCGTATATTAAAGTAAAGCCCTACGTACAAAATTAAACCTAAAAGTTAAAACATGGCGATAATTTGTTCTAATCCGCAATGATGCCGCTGCAAAAATATTTTACTAAACAGATGTTTGCGACACTTCATTCCCGCAAGCGCTTCGCCTAACTAAACGATTGTACTTAAAAAGATGTCAAAATTGTGGGAAACTTGAGTCGTTCTGCGGGATTTTATGTGCTGCGGGAGACTGTTCTCTCGTAAAGGGCGCTATACTTGTACTTTCTCGATGTCATCGTTGTTTTTTTAAAACACGAAACCTGTGTAGTCCATTTATCAGTTTGTTTCAGTGTTTCTAATCACTGTGATTGTATAAAGCTAAACGTAAATATATTTATGACATATGCTTAGTAAGCCAAGGTAGGTTAGTAAATTTGTTGATTTTCTTTGTAAAAGTAATTTTCAATATAATTTTTTTTTGCTTACGTAACAATTACTTAATCCTCCGATAGATTGTTATACACAATCGCGTCTAATTCAGGAATGCACAGATAAAATCGTTGAACAAATTTCGATGACTTTTGATAGCTAATGTGACGTAGGCATACACTATATAATGGTGTAACTGGGGTTCGGAATTTACCTCCGCTGATAACCGTGCAAAACTGGTAACACAAATTATCATTAAATTGATAGAACTTGGTACAATGGCAACCAGACATAACGACGATCCAAAGTAAACCCTATCTGTAACTCATCCATATATATATTAGGTACTGTTATTACTCTCTGATTACACTAAACCGTATCTATAAAGGAGTTTTAATACTAGCTAAGCTAAACAAGATTTCTATATGAACCAATAAGAAATCTCCGCTGAGTGCCTGACATAACAGTGTTAAGAGTTAGTCAAAGGCTTCTAAACAAGCGGGCGCGTAGGTAACCGCTTTGTATATTAAGAATTTTAAAAAGATTCTTGGGTGAAGGAATTCTTACAATTAGGCCGTCGGTTGTAGTATTAATTTATATTGACCTTATAATAAATATTATGTTATTAATTTATATTAACTTATATTTTTAATTTAAATTAACGATCTGCCATTCTATATACAGAATTTGTGCGACATTGTTCTATTTGCTGATGATACGTCACTTATTTTTAAAGTTGATCGTACGCTTACTGATTTTAACGGCGTAAATAGTTCACTTGCCCAAGTTGTAGATTGGTTTACGACCAATAATTTGCTACTAAACGCTAAGAAGACAAAATGTATCAGATTCAGCATGCCTAATGTCAGGAATTGCGGTACAAATATAACATTGAACGGTGATACCATTAATATTGTAGAATCAACTGTATTTTTGGGGATCACTTTAGATAGCAAACTATATATTTGCAAATATCATGTTAGTTAAACAGACCATACATTTATACAATAGACACAGTGACATACATTCGATAAATACTAGAAATAAGCATAAATTAATTGGAACGCATCATCGTTTACAAAAGGTTCACGACTCTTGTGCAGGAATTGGCGTACGCCTATATAATAAAATTCCTTTAAACATTATGAACCTGCCGTTACATAAATTTAAGACGGAAATTAAGACGCACCTCTTGAAAAGGGCCTATTACACAACTAATGATTATTTAAATGATAAAAAGAAATGGAAATGAGTTGCTTGCTCTTCGCTTGAGCTATTTAGGATTCGAATGAACCTTGTGTTGTTATATTCTACATGTCTTGAATCTGCATATATATGTTGTATTTTTTTACATCTCCACATTATTAATAATTTGAAATGTTAGTCCCGGTATTAACTAATATACAATGTATTTTGAGTTTGTTATTGTGTGAGCACCATGTAGACTAATTTATTACTTTGAAATTGACATGATAGTGGCTGTGCAGTTTTTGAGTATGTCATGCTCGCCTAAGTGTCCTGGCAGTGGTAGCGTAAGTATCGGGTCGCTTTGTTCCCTACAATACGGTTGAGTAAGGCGATGGCTGATATATGCGTATATAAAAAACTAATAGACATTTCAATTTTATTAATATGTATTTTAAAGATTTTATATTATTTATTCTCCGCATGTTTTTTGGCTCCGCTTCAATACCAGATTCAGACTGCTCACTTTCGAAGTGTGTTTTGAATAAAATCTCAAAGAAGCTTTTCTTATTGTAATAACATGGACTTTGTGACTTTAATTTTCCATAAAATATGACTAGGTACCTACTGAATATTATTCTATTGGGAAGAAAATATCTGATTATTGTCCCATTTATACAAAGAGAGCTGTTAAAATAGTAGTATTTGAATAATATTTGTTTCTTGTCAAAAACCAATTTTATTTGTTGTTACATCACCAGAACATATTATTGAACTATACAAATAAAAGAAAAATTGTCAATAATACTCTTACTGAAAATTTAAAAAATGTTTGACCTTTAAAACTACTTAAAAGTTTTTAATGCAATTTTCAGCAATCGATAGAGGGAGCCAAGAAGGAGTGAGCAAGGTTTTTATCATTATGCAAATTAGAATCTACATTGTACCCGTGTAAAGCCGGGTAAGTAATCTTTTCTAATACTCGCTTTACAAAGTAAATTCGCCGGATCGATTTTCCTATCCTCTAACTTTCCGCACAAACTAGCCTTTCAAACTGTGCAACATACCCCGCGGTACAAATACCGACTTCAAACGATTGTGATAAAATTTTCAGAACCTCCCTTTTGTGCTCACCCCCTTTAAGCCAATTACGTTACACAAATATTTACTAATTATTTGATTGAATGGTGGGTCGCCCTCACTATATGGATATTTCACACAAGCAAATAGTTTTATATATTCAAGAACTTAGACTACAGGTAAACTTGTGTAATATGTGATAAATCTATACATATAAATAATTTGGTAGTGTCCATTTGTAATCCCAGATTAATAGCTTTTCACTAAATGCATATAAGAAGTTGTCTCTTATGGGACATTTGGAAGTTTGAATAATTGCAAACCTCGGATTCTTGTGTGAGATACGTTTAATTTCGATGTAAAATAATACAGAGCCAATTAGCTTGAATTGCAACCAACAATGTACAAAAAAGAATATAAGTGTTTTTAAGTAGGTAGAATGAAGTCCAATGTAGAAAAATAAAACTCCTGTGGTTAATTGAACGCATCCAGTATAACAGTATTTTGATAGTATGAAGAAACTTGTAGGCGCTTAGACATCCTCCCCTTCGATGAAAGAACACTTTCAACCTAGCAGGTGTCATCGGTAGTTGGCAATGGACAAATACGGGTAAGTGGTCTTCTAAAGCAACCTCTAGTTGTATTGATGTCAGCGACGCGGGAAATGCCATCAATTCCTGGAAATAAGCGGCTAACTCGTCCCATGCGCCAACAGAGTGGAGGCACATTATCTTCTTGTAATAGGACTAAATCGCCAACTCGTAGCTTTGTTGTATTAAGGCGCCACTTAGATCGCTGCTGCAGTTCAGCTACGTATTCTGCTTGCCATCGTCGCCAGAAATGTTGTCGAATTTGTTCGAGTCTTTTGTAACGATCAAGATTGGATGCGCGTTTGTCTTCAAGTGTAGGCATTGGTAATGCATTTAAGGGGCGTCCTATCAGGAAGTGCCCTGGTGTTAGGAAATGGTAATCGTTAGGGGATGGAGAGAGGGGACACAAAGGTCGACTGTTCAACATAGCCTCGACCTGAGTGAAAAGAGTGGATATTTCGTCAAAGGTAAGATGGGTTTTGCCCATTACGCGCCTGACATGATATTTCGCGGATTTCACGCCCGACTCCCATATACCGCCAAAATGTGCGCCGTATGCAGGCGAGAAAGTAAATTTTATTCCTTCACTGTGAGCAAACTCAGTGAAAGCAATCTGATTGGCTTTGATAAAATCGCCTATCTCTTTGGCAGCAGCAACAAAGTTGCGGCCATTGTCAGAGAATATCTCCGCTGGCTTGCCGCGCCTAGATATAAATTTATGCAATGCTAGCATATACGCATCCTTCGACAAATCGCTAACGGCCTCAAGATGCACACATTTGTATCGAAAACACACAAATATGCATAAGTAAGTTTTAGTGACGCGAGCTCCTCGACCCCTTTTAGTAATAGTGAAAAAAGGACCGGCATAATCAACACCGACGGTGAGAAATGGAAAGTCAGCTGTGATCCTTTGAGAAGGTAACTGTCCCATCATGGGGGTCATAGTTTTACCCTGGACACGTCTACACGTGACACAACTGTGGACCGTTCGGCGAGCCAGATGTCGTCCATTAATTGGCCATACAGCATCCCTTACACATGCCAGAAGTAGTTGTGGACCAGCGTGCATATTGTGCAGATGCAGATGGTGAAAATAAATTTTTGTCAAGTGATGAGAAGAATGCAAAAGAATTGGATGTTTTTTGTTGTAATGGTAATTGGAAGCTTCAATACGTCCACCGACCCTGATAACCTTGCTATCATCTAAAAATGGACTTAATGATAAAATATTGCATTTAGGGCTGAGGGCCTTATTCTTTATCAATTGATCGTACTCATGTAGAAAAGATTCCATCTGAGATAATTTGCATAGAATGCTAAAGGATGAATTTAATTCATTTACGGTTAGAACACCTATTGTTTTGTGTTTGGGGAAACGTGTATTGTTTATAAAACGAGTTATGTAAGCAAATATCCGTCTCAGTTTCAGAAAACTGGAATGATTACGTATAATTTGTTCTAAAGATTTGACATCAATTAAATTAGTAGAAACTAAAACAGAATCCGCCTTAAGTTCAGGTAGGTCTGAGTCCTTAAGAGACCCTTGTAAGGTAGGCCAATATGAATTACTTTGCACAAGAAAATTTGGGCCAGACCACCACAAGTCAGTTGCACCGATTTGATCAGGGTCAACTCCTCGGGATATCAAATCAGCGGGGTTTTGATCAGTGGGGACGTACCGCCATGCAGAACAATTTGTTAGTTCTGTAATCTTAGATACCCGATTGGCAACAAAAGTTTTTAATTTTTTGTTATTGCATTGAAGCCAACTTAGTACGACGCTACTGTCACACCAATGTATAGACAGATCCACTTTATGACGAAAGGAATCAACAACCGATTTGTATAATTCGCTTGCTAATAAGGCAGCACACAATTCAAGTCGTGGTATAGTTGTAGACTTAAGAGGAGCCACCTTCGACTTAGCACACAGTAGTTTAACTGTGACGTCACCAGCTGGATTAATACAACGCATATATAGACAGGCGCCATAGGCCAACTGCGAAGCATCACTAAATGTATGAATTTCTTGACTGACCGGATTGTCACATAATACTAAACGAGGAATTTGTAAGTTAGATAAGCAATCTAATTTGCTTATAAAATTGGTCCAAGATTTTTGTATCTTAGAACTGACTGGCTCATCCCAGTCCGCTTTAGTAAGCCAAAGCGATTGTAATAGCATTTTAGGCTGAATGATGCATGGGCTTAAAAGACCAAGAGCATCAAAAATCTTAAAAGTTGTGGATAAAATATTTCGTTTTGTAATGATTTTATTTTCCTGTGGAGCCTGAATAGGGATATGAAGAAAGTCCGTGGAAGGATTCCACCCTAGCCCGAGTGTACTTGTAGACTCGCTGAAACATACAGTATTGTCTTGATTATCGACGGATGATTTTGAAAGTGAGAATAAATTGGACTTGAATTTTCTGAGATTGAAACCACCACGTTTTAAAGTTGATGTTAGCATATTTTTTATGTGAATTAGTTGAGATTCATCATCGCAACCGGTAATTACATCATCTACATAAAAGTCGTGTTTTATTATATTACCAATGTTTTCATCGGTGCACTCGTCTCCTAGTTCCCACAGACACCTTGTGCTTAAATATGCTGCACTTGCGAGGCCATAAGTGACAGTATTCAGCTGTAAGGTCTGAATAGGCTTAGACTCATCTTCTCTCCACAATATTAGCATTAAATTTCGATCCGACTCGTCTACTTGCACTTGGCGGTACATTTTCTCAATGTCACCAGTGAGAATAAATTTGTATAGACGAGCACGAATTAAAATGGAGAAGAGAGAGTCTTGGATTTGTGGGCCTATCATCAGGATATCATTGATAGAAAATCCGGAGGATGTGCGGGCCGAACCATCGAACACTACGCGTGTTTTGGTAGTGTCGCTGTTAGGCTTAAAAACAGCGTGATGACATAAGTAATATGATGGGAAAGGTTTGATAGTAGGGCATTTTCTTAAATGACCTAACTCTGCATACTCTTGAATGAAGTTAGTATAGTCTATTTTTAGCTCAGGGTTTCTTCTGAAACGTTTTTCTAAAGAAAGGAACCGCTTCTTTGCCATTGAATATGAGTCACCTAAGCAATCTGGGGTTTCAATAAGAGGTAACTTAACACAAAATCTGCCCGATTCTAGACGGTAGGTATTTGTAAGGAAATGGTCTTCACAAGCCTTTTCCATATAGGTTTGTGTGGGTTTATCGGGAACTTGTTCTAACTCCCAAAATAGTTTTAGTTTAGTGTGAATTTCTTGCATAGTACTGTCATGACTATTGATAGTTGACGCGTTACATTTTAACGTTGTAGTGGATGGGGTTACAAAATTAGTTAATAAAGATCCTGCAATTAGCCAACCTAATTTTGAGTATTGTAATTTCGGCATATTAGGACCCAATGAACGCTGTCCGGTGCCCAATAGATCCCAAAACAGGTCAGCACCTATTAGGATGTCTATGGTGGACGGTTCAAAAAACTTAGGATCAGCTAACTTTATGTATTTAGGAATTCTAAGTAATAGTGCATTATCGATAGTATTTGGTATATTTGTTATTTGCTTTAGTACGTAGAATGACTTAACTAGGCTATAGTTACTGTTCAAAGACTGTAGTTGAACAATACAACTTTGACTTATTTTTTCAGCTAGGTAATTAGTGACACCCATAATATTGATGGATTGCATAGTGCATGGTTTGAGTGAGAGGTTGTCCATTAATGACTGGCTTATAAATGAGGCTTGACTTCCACAGTCTAGAAGTGCCCGAACCTCCATAGAATTGTTTGTGCACGGGTTAGTCAACCTTACAATAGCAGTGGACAGGAGTACCTGCGTGCTCCCAGATGTATTAGCGATAGAATTATTGACAGACACATTAGTGCTAGTACTCACCTCATTATTATTAACATTAGGCAAGTGTAGAAGAGTATTGTGTTTACGCTTGCATTCTCTGCAAGGACCCAACCTACAATCACTTGTACTATGACCCGACCTTAGGCAGTTGAGACATAAGTGCAGTTTAGAGGCTTCAGCCTTTCGTTCAGAGATGTTCTTCCCTATAAATATGGGACAGTCGTAAATCCTGTGGTCGTGTTGACATACCACACATGACATCTTCGACGTCTGAGAAGTAGAAGCTAAGGTTTTTACTATTTGTGAGGTGATACGATTAGAAGAGGGCGCCTTCGTCGGCGCTGATTTATGCTTATCAACTTTATTGGGAAATATTTTGTCTAGTACATTGGCTCAATCGATTAAAAATTTATTAAATTGTTTTAATGAAGGATAGACGTCTTGGAGCTCGTTGCGATATTCTTCCCACCTTATGGTCGTGCGCTTATCAAGCTTAGAGGAAATTAAATGAACGACTAGTGTGTCCCAATGCTCAACGGGTTCACCCAAACTAGATAATGCTCTCAGATTTTTAGTAATATTGTCGACTAGAGATCGTAGCGATTGGTCAGACTCACGAATATTACCAACGCTGCACAAAGCCTGAAGGTGATGATCTATGAGCGCACGCTTGTTATCGTAACGCTCGCACAAAAGCTTCCAAGCGGTTTCGTAGTTGCTTTCTGATTTTCCTAAATTGCATATAATTTGAGCTGCCTCACCTTCCAAATAACTTTCCAAGTAATGGAACTTATGAATAATCTTAATACGTTCGTTGTTGTGTATTAGAGATAGAAAGGTATCTCGGAACTCAAGCCAGCGGAAATAGGCTCCGTCAAACTTTATGATTTGTATCTGTGGAAGCTTGAATTCAGAATGACTACAATGAGATGAGTGGTCGTGATGATACTGAGATGAGTCAAGTACATTAGAGGTGTTCACAAGTTCGTTAGATTTATCTAATAACTCTTGCGCCATGGCGAGATGTGAGGTGAACACATTCTCAATATCAACTCGTTCATCAATCTCATTGTCCATATTATCACTATTTAGGACCTCAATTTGGTCCTGTAAATTATCAAATTTGTCTTGCATAGAACGTATTTTTTCAATATTAATTTGTAACTCTTTGATTTGCATTTTTGATAGAGTTACTGAAGAAATAGAATCTAAATATTTCTTAAATTTAGTCAACCGTCCTTTGATTGAACTACGCTTAGCTAAAAGCTCCCTAGATTGCTTTACGCTGACCTCATCACTCATAGACATGTTGTAAAACTTAGATGATTAAAAATAATGATTATAAAATCTTAAATTAAGTTTTACTGATAATGAAGGAATAAAATGATAATTGGTTCGCTTATCTGACAGTCCGGTTGGGCACAGGGAGACTGACGCTGAATCTTGCGGATGCTAGAAGCCTTGCTGGATACCCCATCGATGCTTGGGATGGCTCAGCAAGACCCGGGCGCAGCGCGTAGTGATCCCGGTGACGCGGTACAGCAGTGCGACACTGGAAATGTTCGGCATAAAACGATTTCAGATGCTTGTATTAAGTAGTACGGAGTATGAAGGATTAAATGGTCTAGTGATTTGATTCTAGCCAACCTCACTCACAAATAATTATTATAACTAACTATCTTCACGCTGTATCCCTGACGGGGCAGTCAAAGCGGACAGATAATTGTTATAAGGTATAGTTTATTATATTTGTAAAGTACAAATGTAGGTATAAGTGATTTCCCTCATTTACTAATATAAGATGATTATGACTATTATAGCAAGATAAGTTTACTACCATAATGTTTGTAGTTGAGTAATAAACTATAGGTTTATTGTCACAGGTATAGGCTATGCAAACAAGTGACCTGTTGGATGTAATTTTGGTTAGATGGTTAGGTTAGGTTAAAAGGAAGGCACTTAACTGAAAGACACGATGACCCTAGATGCTTTTACCGGTTCTTATGCCTCTGTTATCCTCCTTCTCAGCAGATAACCGTTGTAGCTTTTGGAAGTGATTTGCAGAATTGTTTGTAGAATGTGGACGTTGAATCTTCAGGATACAAGGCTGGGCACGGCGCGTATGCTTGCTGACCGACCTGGCTAGCTTAGTTATGTTCCTTGTCCGTTGTCCTGGTTCATATACTTGAAAATCTTCTCTAGTGATTCTTCGTATTGTTTGGAAAATATATAGTCCTTGTCTCGGTCGCCAACTTAATGTCTCTTATGGGACATTTGGAAGTTTGAATAATTGCAAACCTCGGATTCTTGTGTGAGATACGTTTAATTTCGATGTAAAATAATACAGAGCCAATTAGCTTGAATTGCAACCAACAATGTACAAAAAAGAATATAAGTGTTTTTAAGTAGGTAGAATGAAGTCCAATGTAGAAAAATAAAACTCCTGTGGTTAATTGAACGCATCCAGTATAACAGTATTTTGATAGTATGAAGAAACTTGTAGGCGCTTAGACAGAAGTTATAAATGCTTAAGTTGTTTATTTTTATGTGAAAGATTAACAAACATTCATTCATCACATACAACAAAAAAAACTTAAGGATTTTAAGTTAAGTTAAAAAACTTTTATAGTTAAACTTTCACGTTTACAATATTAGTAAAATATTAATATGCTCGTTATAAAATTAACGTTATGTGGGGAACCTAGCGATGACTGTGTATTTATATTCACTTTAAAATCGCATCTTAACACCCTTATTTTATAACCAATGTATTTATATTTTATTTATAGCAATAAAGACAAACCTGTGATATTTTTGAAGCGCTCGCGGCCCCGGTGTCTCAGTGTTCTGTAAACGATCACTGAGTTACGCAACTTTCACTATGGCTGGTCCTTGGATGGGTGACCACTTTGTGGCATTTATATTTGCGAGCGTTTCCGTGCTTCGGAAGGCACGTTAAACGGTTGCCAGTAAAATCGCAGTCGTTAAGCCTGGTTGAAGGCCTTATGGGCGGCTTGAAAACCTTCAACAGCAGGTCGCCACAACCTGCGTCTGTCTATTTAAACACGGCAATGGGTTCACCACCTATTACGTGGGATAGGAATCCACACCGTGAAAAGTGGGCATATAATATGCCTCTGCCACCCCTTCAGGGATAAGGCGTGATGATTATTTTTTTTTTTATTTTTTTTTTTGTGATATTTTTAAAATTTAAACTCCATGCTTTTGCTGAAGTGATAAGTGAACGTATAAATAACAAGTAATCTCAAATATCTAAGTGGTTTTAAATGTTTATATTTTAGCATTATGTCCCTTAATTAAAATTTTCTCCTCTTATAGGGCTATAAATTATAGTTTCAGAGTCATCTGAAGGTATTTTTATAGCCTTTTCAGCTGCATATTGGACTCAAACTTTTGATGACGAATACAAAAAATAGCAAAATATTATGACAACGTCATGTCATAGACGGCACCTAAAATATATAAAAATAAATCTGTCCGATATGCATTGTTCCAAGGTACAACGGTCACCCAACTAGTTTGCATTAATAAACATTATGTAGTTGATTAATAGAAAAATTCTCTACAAATCAGTTCACTATATCTATGTATATTTTTTATATCCCGAATATATACCAAATCGCTAATTACATTGTTTAGGGCGAATTAGGGGAGGCCATCTGTCTTCATTTAGGATTTATTCCGCTCATTTGTCCGTTGGTTAAGCGAATGTCAGTGCGAACGATTGCGTCTTCCAATATACGTTTCATTTACAGATTATTATGTTTATCTTTATCTTGAGTTACTCTATATTTTTTCCTTAATTTACGTATGGACATTTTGCTTCAACACACTAACCTTTAAATTTGAAACCCCCCAATCCATTTATGTAGAAGAAAGATAATGGGCTACCTGCAATGGTAATTAATGTAGTATACAAAATACAAAATGTGCTATTGGGTTGGGCGTTAAATGGACTGGGTGATTTAAGCTATGGAAGAAGATTGTGTCCGCGATTTTAATATCATCTTTACAAAATATGGAAAGGCAAATTAAAATTTTGATTTCTCCACCCATAAAACACTTCGCTAATTTTGCTAAGAAACTCTCATATTTTCTGAAATCACATGAGTAAAGTAAGTATTACTTTCGTGAAGTTCTCACTTCCTTTCTTTTTGCTATTTCTTCCATTTCAAGCTCTGAGCGACAAGCCAGTGATTAAGCAATAGCTGCCAAGAACTTCGGTAATGGCGATCAATTTAACTGAATATTTTACGTTGAAACACCCGTTTATTTGATGGCCAAAGCATTAAAACTTATTCTCAGCTGTCTAATTTTTGCGTTTAATATAACTTCAATATTTGCGAAACCTGTTTCCACAATTTAGTCTGAATTGTATATTTTGCGAGTTAAATAATAAATTTAAGCATAGGTAGCCATGTTGAATTCAATAATTCAGGGTTTCGAGCATCTCATGCCAATTTTTAATAAAGAATTTATATTAACTTTGAAACTTTTATGTTCCCCTTGGATATGATTACGTTTACTGAGTTAATACAATCATAAATATTTTTTTCAACTTCGCTATGACCGACAGCAGCCCCTTATGTAGGGGTTGCTAAGAGTTGCTGTTCGAGGAAACAACATTTGAAATATTTTACTCTTTGCGCTGAGAAAGCGATAATTATAATTCTAAATTTCTTTTTAGCCCACTTTATTGTGGAGACTGCAAAAGAAATAGCGTTGCAGTATATTTTTCCATCCTGCCAAATATTTTCGACATTTTCTTTACACCATATTCAGTGCATTACATTGTAAAACTTAGAGTGGTTGACTTGAGCCATTTAGATGTCAAGTCGAAAAATACCAAAAAACTTTCAATATTTTCAGAAATCGTTCGTCACGATTTTTTGAATAAAGATCTAGAAAATTTTGCAACGCACTTGGTTAAATTCCACACAGAGGGTGGCCACATTGAAATTAAGTGTACCCATTTAAACAAATAGCCTCTGTCGTAAAAATAACAATGTTTTAAGCAGTAACACGGTGTTTATTCTTTTGAAGTTAAAAATAAACAAGTTAGATGTCTTAAAGCGAAGGGGCGACGCTTGAAACAGGTATAAGGATGGCAACACAGTGGCAGCGTAAACGGAAGAGATAGCGATATCAGCTGTGAATAAAACGTTTTAGTCAATGTGTTGATACTGCACTGTAGCATGTATTTTTATAAAAAAATAGCTTATGCTCGCCGTTTTACACAACACAATGCAATGTATATTTAACCTTTTTCACACATGAAACCGTTAATCTCAGTGCCAAAATAAGTCTCAGAGAAGACTATTTGCCATACTATGGTCTGCGAAGTGTGAAGTCAGACTATGATTATTATTGCCTTATATTACAAAGTTTTACGCAAAATACATCGAGTTTGTACATTTTCTTGGTAAAATTGTACTTGACTTGATTTCCCTCTCACACTCAAGTTTTCCGCGCTTGCTATCGCTCCGGCCATCAATGGAGTTAGGTTCTTAGTTGATATCAAACATTTTAAATGTATTTGTCAACTTCCTACGGACCAGACGGTGTCTGTTTTATGCAATGCAAAGTATTTGGTTAGCAAACTGAGAAAATACGTCGTTTGCAGTGTCAATTTACTTCTTATTTTTTATGTAACATATCATTGTAATCATTTACTTAGTTTTTATTTATAATTCATGTAGGTATAACTTATTGATGTGTTGTGTAAATAATAGTCAAAAATTCCTATGTGTTTGTTTGTTTTTTTCAAGTTATATGATATCAATGTATTGATATGAAATATAAATACTTCATTTTTTATACACTCCCGGACTCTTGAATCGAGCCACCTTACATTCATTAAAAATTATCTTATTATATTTAAGGTAAACTTAAGTTTAGTCGACTGTTCTCACATAAATCCAAAGGAACAATGTAAGTGTAATTTTAATGTTGTAAGCCATTCCTACATTTTAAAATAGCATCCATTGACTTTCTTGCCAGATTCTTCTTCTTCAAGGGTAGGCTGCCCTTAGAACCGGCAACTATAATCGCTCTAATTTTGATATGATTTAAACACAACATTTTGTTTTTTTTTTGTTTCTATAAATTCATTACTATATGTATAATTGGTCAAATATCATGTTAATCAAACTAATGTAATTACTGGCGTTTAGAAAAGAGTGGCCATGAGTTTTATTGCCAGGTTCTTCCTCAGGCTCTACCTATTGCTTTGCGAATCTGGCAGTAAATGTAAATGTAGAAGCAATATTCTTGACGTTCATAAGTGTTACTTTGTGACCTAAATGAATAAAGATTTATTATTATTATTATTCCCGGGCCTAAAAGCCCAATACACAAAAAATACACAATATAACAAAAAAGTTTTTATTCAATGCTGACATATTTCATCGCCTTTCCCGTACGTATTATTCCAAATTTGAATTTTAGAATTAAAAATAAAGAACAAAAGCCGAGCTTGGTCAATGATTTGAAAAAAATAATGACTGTTGAAAGTTGCTTTTGAAGCAATTTAATGTCGATTTGGTTTGAATTTTCGCAATTGTTGATAACCAAAGTTTACTTTAGTTATTTTTCTATAATTTGAACCGTTTCTGGCTATAAAATTATGGATACTTCACCTGAAGTAGCCGCGCAAGCTGTAGCACTTCTTCAATCTGGGCTAAGTCAGCGAGATGTGAGTTCACAACTTCACATAAGTCGTTCCGCTGTTCAAAGAGTGTACCTCCGATACCTGGAGACTGGCGGCTTCGTTCGGCGAACAGGAGGACCTCGTTACCGAGTGACAACGGCGAGTATTGTATAATATCTTCAATCATCGCGTATTGCGTTCCAGTGTGGGGCAAAGCCGACAAGTACACGTTAATGAAACTTGAGCGAGCACAGAGATCACTGCTCAAAGTGATATACTTTAAACATTTCAGGTTTCCTACGGTTGAACTATATGCAATCTCTAAGGTACTTACAGTAAAGCAACTTTACATTCACCGAACAATCCTTCGCCTACACTCTAGAGTACCCCGACCGGACCCAAATAAAAGGAAAACTTATATATCGTGCCCGATTCCTACACACAAGACAACATTCTCAACACGACAGCTCCCTATCTCCAGTTATAAAATATACAACAGAATCAACCGACTGCTGAATTTACAGATATTAAATAGATTCGAATTAAAAAACAAACTATCAGTATGGTTGCAGAATTTAAGTTACGAAGACACAGAAAATCTTCTTAATTTTTCGTAATCTTAATATTACTAACGTGTAAACAATTATTATTCACAAAACACCTAATCGCATTCATGCACGCACGCACTACCAACACCCACATCACATCACACACACACAAACACCCCCCCCCCCCCCACACACACACACACACACGCGCGCGTAAGAGAATTTTAAACCATCTTTATTCATCTTGACAGTTACCTACTATTTTTAAAAACTCTTAGTTGTTATTATTATCATTGTTTTTCTTCTATTTTGGTTTTGTTTTTCCCACGATAAATAATCGTGCACAAAACACATTATGTAATGAGCATAAAAATGTCTCCAAAGCAGAGAACTGATGTCCGAAATACAGGTCTCTACCTAGCTTGGACATCAGTATACCTATTGTACTTTAGAAATTAATTTTGAATATCAATAAATTATTATTATTATTATTATTATTATTATTATCTGTTCAGATACAAGAACAGCTCAGGGACTTTCACGGAGTGGCTGTAAGTGCTGGGACCGTTAGAAGGAGACTCAATGAACGTGGTTTAAAGCCCCATAAGCCAGCCAATGGACCCAAATTGACACGAGCACACCGAATAGCCCGTCTAGAGTTTGCGCACGAACATCTAAATTGGACTCGACATCAATGGAGCCAGGTTCTCTTCACAGATGAGTCCAAGATAATGCTATACGGTAATGACGGAAGGAGTAAGGTGTACCGAAGACAGAACGAGCGTTTCGCGCAATGCTGTATTGACGAGAAAGTGAGTTATGGTGGAGGATCATGGACAGTCTGGGGAGGAATCTCTATGGAAGGCAAAACTGAGCTAGAGGTAGTGACGGGACCATGACTGCCGCCCCTAGATGGCAATAGATACGTTCGCCAATGTTTAGAGAACCACCTGATGCCATATGGTGGATTTATTGGCCAAGATTTCGTTTTAATGCATGACAATGCAAGGGCCCGTACTGCGGAAATCGTCAGGGACTTAAATGACATTTGTATCACTGTTATGAGATGGCCAGCGCGTAGTCCTGATATGAATCCTATAGAGCATCTATGGGATGAGCTGAAGAGGCGTGTTCATCATCCTGCCCCGCAAACCATGCAGGAGATCAAAAATGTAATTTTAGAAGAATGAGAGGACATTCCTCAACATGTCATAACGACATTGATTATTTCTATGCCAAACCGTATGAGAGCTGTCATAAATGCACTGGGAGGCAATACAAGTTACTAAATAAACATTTCTTTTCATGTAAAACATGTCTTTATTTAAAAATCGATTAGATTTTTTCTTGAAAAAGCAAATATGGACTTGTTTAAACGTAACTCGACTTTTTTAATAAACTGTAGTTCAAATTTAGAACAGTGGCACTCTAAATGAATGATGAGTATACCAGCTCCAAAACTGCATCAAAACATTTTCCTTCTACATACATCTTTTATAAATTACAGTACTCCAAACCAAAAAAATCAAAGTGGCTCGATTTAGGTGTCCGGGAGTGTATTTTTGGACAACTTTTTACAACAATATGCTATTATGTTTTTACTATGACATATAGACAACTGTATTGTGTTTAATTCATATAAATATGAAAATTATATAAAACTGCTTAATTTTTTTGTATATTTCTAGGTGCATCAATTTATGCAATATAAATTTTTGTTAATCGATCACGCCGTTATCCCCAAAGGAGTGGCAGAGACATATTATACGCCCACATTTCACCGTGTGCATTCCTGTTCCATGTAATAGGTGGTGAGCCCTTTGCCGAATTGAAATAGACAGACGCAGACTGTGGCGACCCATTGTTGAAATTCAAATTCACGTCACCTAATATAGGGCCTTCAACTTGGCTTAGCAACAGTAACCAACTGCTAAAACGTGCCTCGGAAACACTCGCAAATGTAAATACCAAATAGTGGTTACCCATCCGAGGATCAGCCATAAAGAAAGTTGCGTAACTCAGTGATCGTTTACAGAACACTGAGTTCGCGGGGCCACGAGCGCTTCACCGTTACCAAGCCAACCACTTGGCGATATAATTATGCGGGCAGTTGAAAGTGTGCGGTCAAGTCTTCGATTTAACTAAATATATGCTCCTTTTAATACATGGCAAGCTGTTACAAATAGCATCATTTTCTCGTACAGTAACTGTAACAACAGTACTATGTACATGTACGTTATGAAACGTGCAATACCAACCCCTCTGCGCAAAAAAGTTTTTTTTTTCGAGATATTAAATAAAGAAAAATATTGTACGGTACAAAAAAAATGTATCTCCAGCATCTACAAAAACTGAAAACGACGTCCTACTCAACCCAATTAGATGGCATTACTCTAAGATGGTGACATTATGAGGATTTTTAGGACTAATAATGAAATGTTCATGAAGTAAAAACATTTAAGTCTATTTTGTCAGTAGTTTGACTAAATTAGTCTTCTGGCTTTTTTAAAGATTTTTTGTAGGTATTTAAAAGTAATTATTTTTGTCTAATAATGTTTGCATTTGTCAGCTTATGACAAGTAGGATGTATCGAGTTTTGGGAAGATAAAGATATTATTTTTTATGGTTTTTTTTCAATACTTGTTATGACAGGATTGATAACTTTGTGGTCAACGTGTTTTTTTATTTATGGATAAGACGAGAAAAATTCAAATTTAAGTTAAAAGTAGATGCTAGAGACCCCATTGGATTTTTGGTTACCACACAAGCGGCTTTTCCTGTGGGAATAAGTTGTTGTCACTAAATAAAAATAAAATGTGTGTACCAGAGTAGACTGGTTTTTTTTGTCGCTGGGAATGCGTTTACGCGACGTCATTCCTACTGCAGGGCCAGCAGGAATGGTGTGTGGGACTCCCAGCCCTTTGCGGCCTGTCCTACCCACTAAACCCGGCGGTGTTCCGTCTTCTTCCCAACCGGGTCGCAGGATAGGCCTGAGGGCTATTCACTGCGACCCGGTTAAGGGAATGCCCCAAGATGAGGCTCTCCTCGGGGGGAGAGTACACAGGTAAGAAATGAAACTTCTTTACGACATTTTTTCATAGCTATATAATTTCTCTCTTTCGTCGATAAAAAAGTTTCACTTTTGATAAAGAAGTTTCACTTCAAAACAAAATGGCGCGTAACCGCAAAACGTGACGATTTTTTTACTGCTATAAAATTTCTCTTAACATCGATAAAGACGTTCCACTTCAAAAACAAAAGGGTATAAAAGAAGAAAAAAAAAAGAAACTAAACTAAAGGCCATGTCACATCCCACGTCCATTGTTTTAGACTTCATACATTAATTCCCAAATAACCTGTAGTATAGTTTGGAAACTAGATCAGTAAGTAAATTTAAAAAAGAAGAGGTCAATAAACCCGGAACCAACGGCTTTTGATTCAAAAAAAACATGTATGGTAAATACAATACTCCTATTGAAAACATTGACAAAATGTCTAACACGTTAGATACATGTTAACATGGCATAGATAAAATTAAACCGTACAGTACAAACGGTTGATTGCACCTAATCCAACTTGTAAACCATAGGTTCAATAATGCACAGATTTATCCGAAATTAGCCGAGCTGCCGCCTGGTTGCCAATACGGTTTGTAGATAACATCTATTGGCGACGAGCCCGGATGAATTTATACTAAGTTGAATATTTCTTTAAAGATTTTTTGTTAGAAGCGCTCGTGGCCCTTCTGACTCAGTGTTCTTTAAACGATCACAGCGTTAAGCAAGTTTCGCTATGGGTAGTCACAGATGGGTGACCACTTTGTGATATATTTTACATTTGCGAGCGTTTCCGTGCTTCGGAAGGCACGTTAAGCCATTGGCCCCGTAACATGGCAGTCGTTAAGCCAAGTTGAAGGCCTTATGGGCTGCTTGAAAATTTTTGGCAGCAGGACGCCACAGCCTGCGGGCTGCGCCTGTTCCTTTCAACAAGGGGCTCCCCACTTGTTACGTGGGACAAAAATGCATACGGTGAAATATGGGCATATAGTATGCGCCTGCCTACACCTTCGGAAACAAAGGCGTGACAAAATGTATGTATGTAGAATTTTTGTTCTTCAACTAATAGTGAAGTGAACCATCATCTCATAAAGCAAAAATATTTTCAATATTATTGTAACTTTCCTTGTTTTAATTGGACAATTGGTGTCTGTCTAGATTTTTGTGTCCCTTATTCAGCATATTCTGACAGACGATGACACGATCCGAATCACACTATGAAAGTTAAGGTTACATTGAAATAATAGTACTTTAAGAAACGGTGGTAGCCCACCAGTTGGGTTTTCACTACCACTTGATCTCATTTTCATAATGGCAATTAGGGTTGACACCATTTACTTGTTAACAACATAAATGGCAAAAATATCGATATCTATAATACTTCTTGATCAAATCTTATTTGTTAATGTTATGATAAACTAAAGGTAGGAGAATACTAAATATGGTTGATGGAAAAACTGGTATGCTATGAAAATGTAGACACTGGGTTCATAATTTTAACCGGTACCAAAATATCATTCACGACAATATTGAATATCCGCGGTGTGCCGCTAAAGCCCAATTCAACGCACTGCGATTATGCACAACCCTAATTAATACGCTTCAAACTGTTTTGAATTTTCATATTTAGAATGAAATAATGTATTCAAATTTCGCATTATCATCTAATTTGAATGTGGTTTCAGTTTGAATCTTGCATAATCGCTTCCAACAGGAATTTGCGTCTCAATGCAAAATTATATTTAATACCGACGGTGATTTGACTGCCTCGATGATTAAGTGGCAGCAGTGTTCGATTCCTGTGTCGGGATCCACAATTTACGAGTATTATTTCGGATTTACAGTGTTTTCTATGTATAATTTGTATATATTTAGAAATATATAAGTATGTCTATCAGTTGTTTAGATCCAATTTAATTTAGCTTATTTGTGTGCTTTTTATATTAGAAGCGCTCGTGGCCCCGCGGTCTCAGTGTTCTGTAAACGTTAAGCCGTTGGTCCCGGTTGCCAGTAAAATGGCAGTCGTTAAGCCTGGTTGAAGGCCTTAAAGGCGGCTTAAAACAATTTCAACAGCAGGTAGCCACAACCTGCGTCTGTCTATTTCAACACGGCAATGGGCTCACCACCTATTACGTGGGACGGGAATCCACACGGTGAAAAGTGGGCATATAATATGCCTCTGCCACCCCTTCGGGGATAAGGCGTGATAGATATTTATTTATATAAGGTGTAAGGGGCCCCACCAAGATCTTCGGGGCCCAAGTCAACCTCCCGTGCCAGTGCGTGCACCTGCTGATTAACGGACGAGGCTCTGGCGCTGGCTTTCCCCTCTGGGGTTGGGAGGTCTGAGGGCGTCGCTCCCATAAAAGCCACCCGCCGAAACAAATAATGAAAAGAAGTAAAAGGAATGCTGCTAGGGATAGGGCGCCGCCGCAAAACGGCGCGCAGGAGCCCCGCCCGACTCCTGTGGCAAGTGGGCTAGGGCTGCCGTGTGTCGGGCCAGCACGGCTAAAGAAGTTAGCCCCAACCCGAATCCGCTTCGCATCTTGGAACATTGGCACGCTGACTGGGCGTGCGGTAGAGTTGGCCGAAGTACTCTCCAGGCGGAGGGTGGACGTGGCGTTCCTGCAGGAGACTCGGTGGAAGGGCAACAGAGCCCGGCCTTTGCAGAAAGGCTACAAGCTGTACTACACGGGTGCGCCTGGTGGGGAGAACGGGGTGGCCGTGGTGCTCTCCGAAGGGCTGCAGAGCGGCATCTTGGAGGTGAAACGCTGTAGCGACCGGCTTATGATCGTGAGGGTGCTTATCGATGGGATTATTACCCACCTGATAAGTGCCTACGCGCCACAGGCCGGTTGTAGCGACGCCGATAAGATGTCGTTTTGGGGCCAACTCGAGGGAGTGCTTCGGAGCATTCCGTTGTCACAGGGAATCGTTTTGGGCGGCGACCTAAACGGTCATGTGGGTGAGAGGTGTGAGGAGTTTGAACGTGTTCATGGTGGTTTTGGATACGGCACCCGCAACACTGAAGGAGAAACTATCCTCAGAACGTGTGCGGCTGCCGATCTGGCCATTGTGAACACGTATTTCAAAAAGAAATCCGAACATCTCATCACCTACAAGAGCGGGAGGCGTACAACTCAGATCGATTTCCTACTCACTAGGCGACACAGCATCGGCAAGGTGGCCAACTGCAAGGTCATACCCGGTGAGAGTCTTACTGCACAACACCGTCTCCTTGTCATGGACCTCTGCGTGAAGCCTAAAGGCAAACGCATCGAGCGGTGCCAGCGCCGCATCAGATGGTGGCTGCTTGATGAAACTAGGTCCCAGGAGTTCGTCTCAGCTGTCGGTGACAAGTGCACCGACACTGAAGGCGAACCAGTTCAAGATTACTGGGACAAAGTTCAGGCGGCCATCCTTGGAGCGGCGAAGGTGGTGCTCGGTGAGTCTAAGGGTGGACGCAAATGTGACAAGGAAACTTGGTGGTGGAACGACGCAGTCCTGAGGGAGACCAGGGAGAAGAAAGCCCTCTTTAAAAAATGGCAAGCGACCGGATCTTCCGAAGACCGCGACGCGTACAGGGCTGCCAAGCGCGCCACAAAGAGAGCTGTAGCCAGAGCCAGACGAGACCACTTACAACCTTTGTATGATAAGCTGGAATCGTCTGAGGGGCAGAAGCTCATCTATAAGCTGGCGCGCTCCAGGGTCAAAGCGGCACAGGATATATCCAAGTGTCGCTGTGTAAAAGACCCTGAGGGCAACCTGTTAAGCGAAGACCTCGCGGTAAAGGAGAGATGGCGCTCGTACTTCCACGAGCTGCTTAATAAGCAGCATAAAGAGGTGCAGCCTCCGGACCTCCCTCCGAATCAAGGACTAGTGCCACCGGTAACGCCTGGAGAAGTCCTGACTGCGCTTCGCCGCATGAAGAATCGGAAAGCTGTCGGACCCGATGGAGTCCCCATCGAAGCCTGGAAGGCGATGGGTCCTCGCGGTGTTAAAGGTTTACTAAGATGCCCTTAGTAAACCTTTTTAACCGCATACTCCTCAGCGGGCAGATCCCAAACCAATGGAGACTAAGTATTATTACTCCAGTCTTCAAAGGTAAGGGGTCAGTGCAGGAGTGCGGGAGCTACCGCGGTATTAAGGTGATGTCCCACACCATGAAGATCTTCGAGAGGATTATAGACTCTCGGATCCGGCAGGAGTGTACTCTCTCGGAGTGTCAATATGGGTTTCGCCCTGGTCATGGGACCACGGACCCTGTTTTTGCCCTGAGGGTTGTCGCAGAGAAATACAGGTCGAAGAACACGCCTCTGCACTGTTTGTTTCTAGATATGCAGAAGGCCTTCGACTGTGTTCCTCGTGCGATGATCTGGTGGGCACTGCGGTCCAAAGGGGTTCCAGAGGTCTATATTGACACTATCCGGGACATGTACTGTGACTCCGACTCAATGGTTCGGACTGCTGTTGGCGACACGAAACCCTTCCCCATCACCGTCGGGGTACACCAGGGTTCTGTCCTTAGTCCGCTTCTGTTCAGTGTAATATTAGACGAATTGTCGGACAGCATCAGAAACCCGCATGAGCAGCCTCCATGGTTGCTCATGTATGCTGACGATATTGCGCTGGCAGACGCGGACAGGGGCAGATTGGTGCGACGTGTAAAGGCGTGGAAGGAGACGCTTGAGAACGGCGGTCTGAAACTAAATGTGGCGAAGACCGAGTACTTGGCACTAAACTCGACAGATCCCACATCCGTCCGCATAGGCGGTGATTTGGTCGAGCGCACGGACCAGGTTAAATACTTGGGATCTGTTTTTCACACGTCCAGTGACATCGATTGCGATGTCAAGTCACGCATTGCTGCCTCGTGGGCCAAATGGCGGGAGATGACCGGTGTCATTTGTGACCCTAAAATGCCGATCCGGTTGAAGGGACAGGTCTACAAAACCATTATTAGACCTGTCCTTTTACATGGCAGTGAGACGTGGCCGATATTGGAGCGACACAAGCAGGAGCTGCGTGTCACGGAAATGAAGATGCTGCGGTGGATGTGTGGAGTCACGCGGATGGACCGCGTGAGGAACTCTCGCATCCGCGGCAGCCTTCACGTCCGTGACATTGCAGACAAGTTGCAAGAGTGTCGCCTTCGTTGGTATGGTCACGTCTTGCGGCAACCGCCGGGCTACGTAGGTAACAAATGTCTGGCCATGTCAGCCCCGCCGGGTCCCGGTAAGAGGGGAAGACCCAAGAAGTGCTGGCTTGACGTCGTAAGGGATGACATGCGTGCCAATGGTCTCACCACAGGGGATGCCGACGACCGTGCGAAGTGGAGGAGAAAATGTAGGAAAGCGGACCCCGGGCGTCGCGAGACGCAACTGGGACAGACGCTCGGATGATGATGAGATATTTATTTATTAATTTTATTTATATTAGATTGGGCTAGACGGCGTTGCTTGTATAATAAAGAAAGCACACAATTTTCAAACAATGTAATAACAATTCATTCAAACAATGTAATAAAAATTCGTTTTTTTATTGATACATTTTAATTCTTTAAAGACTGTTAATATGACAATGAACTGTAACTATAAACGGTAGTTGAGAAAATTGTCTGGGATTAGGAGTAGGCCGGAAATTGAACTCTGGCGGCGAGGACTCAAGTCTTACACTATTACTTTTCTAAAAGTTTGTTATTGGTTAATCTAAGATTAATCTAAGTATCGTATATCCTAAAATTAATCAGATAAATCTATAATACATGTACCACTTATTTTTAAGGTGCTACCACCAGCTTCACTCCGGACAGAGCAGTGATAAGAGACTCTAAAAATATCCCAGGGCGCATAATATAAATAATGTGTGTGTGGTGGGGAGATGAATGATGTGCTTGCACAATAATTCTACAAGAGGTTTATTACAACAATGAAAAAAATCTACCACACAATAAAAAAAAACCAAATATTCGTAGTTAACAATTTAGGTTGTTAACAAAAAATTAATTAATTATATTAAGTACTATAGGTATAATGTTCATAAACGGGTAGACTTCACACACACAGGAAAGCAAAGATGAAACAAAAGCAGATGAAGTTAAAATATGAAGGTGTACTCAACTTTGTATTCGTGGTCCGAAGCTTGCGGAGCAAGCCGATTGTTCCAATCACGCCAAGCCTGTTTGCGTCGATCTGCTGGTACACGAAAACGAGGAGTGCTCAAGGACCAGGATTGCCCTCAAGACCAGCAGTAGCCGGCGATAACTCACAAGCACCGTGGGCAGCGGCCCTTGTAAGGTGCAAGCGGACAAGATTCAGTCCGCACACACAAGATCTTACAAAGTCTCCGCTCCTTTTCTCCAGGGGAAACCACTACGCTTCCAGCAAGTATATGGATAGCGGGGTTTCTAAGACACTCGTACGTGAATATATATATATATATATATATATATATATATATATATCAAATGGCTATAGAACTTGGCTTGATTGGCCAGAAATTGCACAAAAAAAAATCACGATTGACGAATTTGGAAGGAGAATATCTAAGAAATCTCGAGAACTACGGGTAACTGTCGCAGGTCAATCTCGATCTTTCCACACTCCTTCTATTTATAACCTCCAGGCCTCACTCTTGAGAACTGTCAAAGATTTTTTTTTGTCGTTCAGTAATCGACGCACTCAATACTACCACCATAGACCAAATCAAAGTTATTTTATATTTATGTTAAATTATTGATTTTAATATTTGTATTCCTTAAAAAAACTACTTATTAAATTTTAATTTTTGAATTATGATTTTGAATCGCTCGTGGCCCCGCGGTCTCAGTGTTCTCTAAACGATCACTGAGTTACGCAACTTTCACTATGGCTGGTCCTCGGATGGGTGACCACTTTGTGGCATTTACATTTGCGAGCGTTTCCGTGCTTCGGAAGGCACGTTAAGCCGTTGGTCCCGGTTGCCAGTAAAATGGCAGTCGTTAAGCCTGGTTGAAGGCCTTATGGGCGGCTTGATAAATTTCAACAGCAGGTAGCCACAACCTGCGTCTGTCCATTTCAACACGGCAATGGGCTCACCACCTTTTACGTGGGACAGGAATCCACACGGTGAAAAGTGAGTATATAATATGCCTCTGCCACCCCTTCGGGGATAAGGCGTGATGGATACCTACACGTATTTTACTCTTTGATCATGTTACACGAGTCGTGATCATAGGTTGACAGGACTGTAATATTTAAAGCTCGAATTCAGTTAAACAAGAGTTTGGGGTATGTTGTTTCTTTGTGGTTCGTCAATAGCATTTTTTTTGTTTCTCTCAAGAATGTCGTATTTTGATGTCTTATGAATATGCAAAGAAATATGCAGTATTTATTTTCGCACTATCAAATTTAGAATGCAACATCAAAGTGCATTCGATTACAGCACGTCAAGGGGACTTACCCTTCCTCGCTCCGTGCATCTTTTAAGACTATAAAAATTTGCATAGTTATAACTTGGCGTGCATTCGAGTGCACCTGTCGGCTTCGCACTACACTCCGTGTTGCTCTTTTTGTTAATATGAGACAGAGAGGGATGGGGTATTTTAAATTAAATTCAGTATATTTAGGGTTGTAAAAGTAAATTTAATCCTAAAAGGGGTCTTGTACCTTATCTTTGTTTTAATCAGTGAAAATGTTATAAATCAAGTTAACTTGTTTATTATTAAATTCCCAAAATATATTAAGTATGAAGAAAGCAATATTTTTTACTGAGCAATATTATATTTAGTCCTATATATTAAAATTGTTTCATATTTTTATACAAATTCATCGATGGTTATCACGAATAGATGACTTGAAAGCGATTAGTCACGTATCGTCTAACGGAGCATTAAAATGCAACGGACACGCCGCTACAGATACATCACGAGATGAATACAAAGTATTGATATTAAAATGGCAAAGGTTTTATTTAAATACTCACTGATGTCCACGACTTTAATGTGCGAAATATTTGCTCTGCAGCAATTTGAAAAGTAACGGAGGCAGAAGCATACACGCACATTTCACCGTGTGTATTCCTGTCCCACGTAATAGGTGGTAAGCCCATTGCTGTGTTTAAATAGACATACGAAAGTTGTGGCTACCTGCTATACATTTTTTTAAAGCCGCCCATAAGGGTTACTGGCAACCGGGACCAACGGCTAAACTTGCCTTTCAAAGCACAGAAACGTTCGCAAATGTAAATGCCACAGAGTGGTCACCCATCCGTGATTAGACATAGCGAAAGTTGCTTAACGCAGTAATCGTTTAGAGAAGACTGAGTCAGATTGCACACGAGCGCTTCTTAAAAATGTAACTAAAATTATCACCCAAGCTTTGCTCCTCATTGCAAGTGGTATCCTCACTTTGGAGATCACGCGAATCCTGTTTCATACTTTTGTTACTCAACTTCGCGAGGTCTGCGCCATCCCCGGTAGGCACTAATCTACAAATTAGCTTTCAATGCATTCAGTCAGTTTTTTTTCTTGATCTACCTATCCGACCTACAATTAGTCATTAACAAACACGTTTGCAATGGTCTCTGTAAGTCTGTACCAGTGGTGGTGGGAAATCTTACTTGGTAAATAATAACGTTTTGTACTCCTTGACTTCACCACACACTTGACCACATCACTATTATAGGTCCTTTTTCAACCAATATGGTTCTCGGAAAATGTCTTCCATTATCTTGTCAAAAATAAAACGCCTGGCTTAAAGTTTAACATTTCCTCCCCTTTTCTTTGGGCCTTGCACACAAGCCCAGAATATGTCAGTCTACCCTACCTAAGAGCGTTTTCACATTATCCGATCCGGTATCGGTGTCGGACGCCGATCCGATATCGGGGTAAGTAAAATGTATGAAATATGTACCTGTCTTTCATATTGTCCGGCCCGATATCGGATATCGGAGCCGACACCGATATGCTGGCGGCACCATCGGACGCCCGTGAGCCGTTGGGCGATAATGTTTGTATGTATGCTATACGTGTATCTAAATTGTCTCTGTGTGCGTAGAGCCCGATGCGCGACGGTCATTTTGAGCTTAATTATTTTAATTAAATTGTTATATCAAATAATTGAATGTGGATTCCCTCATACAAAAGTAATTAAAAAATTTTCTAGGTGCATTTTGTAGCTTGCTAAAAAGAGTATAAAATGCTCCCTCTGAATATCTAGCTTCCACAATGGGATGTTTCCAATACTCTGTCTGTGGACAGATCTTTTTTTTGCGTCTCAAATATAATACATACAGCAAATAAAGTTTTCTATTATAGTCTGCCATGATGACCTGCCCGCACTAAGCTATCGAGCAAATGGCCGTATCGGAACGATTTAGTCGGAAATATGTGAAAATAGCACATGGTGTCGGCTATCGGATGTCGGCTATCGTCGTCCGACACCGATATCGGATCGGATAATGTGAAAACGCTCTAAAGATCGGTGCAACAACTACGTAAGCCGGAGAGTACCTACTTACGTAATGATTTTTAAATAATATAATTTTCAGTGAACAAATAGGTTTGTGATAATGTAAATAATTAAATTCAAACTATTCAGTTGTACAATGACATTATCTGCAAACAAATTTGAATTTAAGTTAAATGAATTTGTACCTACATTTATTCATTTAATTCGTGTTGGGAACCGTCACATGTATGCAAATTATTTGCTTGGTTTCATTTTGTTTTCTCGAAATGTATTTTAAATGTACGATCGAAGTGTAAGCTGCTCAAAGTATCGAGGAGTGCTGTAAAGGGTTGGGTGATGAAGTAAATAGCTATCTAACGACGATTTGCGATGAGGAAAGTTCCGAGAGGTGTATGACGACACTTACAACTTAAAAAAGGTAACTCTGATTCCAAATAACCTGGTTTTCTGATCCGCGAAAAATGATAAAGAAGTCCTCAGTAGCAATGAATTAGGCCCTAGGTAAGTACCAAAGACACGTATATCTACTTATCATCATCATCATCCGAGCGTCTGTCCCAGTTGGGTCCACTTTCCTACATTTTCTCCTCCACTTCGCACGGTCGTCGGCATCCTCAGACGTCAAATCAGCATTTCTTGGGTGTTCCCTTCTGTGGATTGGGTCTTCTTGGGTGCAACATCTACTGAAGACTGTAATTCCTTTAAATAAATCATTGGCACGATTTACCAAACCTAAATATATAACACAGTAGGGTTTTTCGAAATCATATAAATAGATCTCAAGCCTAAACAGCCACATAATAATTAATATATAACAGTTTGACTGTTTGTTTGTTAAACTCAAAACAAGCACATCTCACAACAAATGTAATAACTATAAAATAAAAATTATTACCTGTTTTAAGAAAGTTTTATAGTAGTGTCGCGAGAGTCGTACCAATGTTGGAAATTAAAACATGTAATAAAAGCAAACTTGAAAAGGACAAGATAATAGTTCTTGATACTAAAAAGCAGTGACACGTTGTCACTGCTATTTAGTATTTGTATTTGTATGTGAGCATTACATTTTTTACCACATCGATAATATACTTTGTCCTTAAGTCTTTCTTTTACTAAACAATAGATTATTAAGTTTTTGTCGTTGCCGAAGAAAAAGTTTATAAAAAAAAAACGTTACATTTTAAATACAGCGCCATCTAGCCCAAATTAGCTAATATGTCTTGTGGTATGGGATCTAGATAACTGATAAATTGACATACTTATATATTTCTTAATGTATGTATTACAAAACATAGTAAACGTCTTAACTCCGGAAAAAACATTTTGCGGGTGACATAAATATTTGTTCCGACCCGGGAATCTGGCCCGGGACCTCAGCTCGGCAGTCGCATACACTAGTACCCCACCGACAACCTAATAACGGTTAACGATGGAGTAACAGATGTACCAAGCAAGAATATGTATAAGTTTAAATTCGTACACTATTATTTCTACTCAATTATACGAAACATAGCCATAAAATTGCAGTTTTACGCGAGTCTATTGTTGTTTTCTACAATAATAATATTTCAGAACGTAGCAGCTGCATATATACACTGAGGGCCCAAATGTTGGTTTCACACATCTTATGATATTTTACTCAAAATTTTTTGATAACGATTTTGGCTATAGGTAATAGTAATTATTTATTATCTATTTACCTATTCTGATAGATAGATAGATTTCAGTCAGAAAAGAACATAACAATATTTTTATATGTAACCGAAAATGCATGAAATCCTTTTTCATGCTCCTGGCCTTATTTTACACCGTAGGGCCAGATAGCAAGTAGGTACTAATTCAACTTACATATTGCCGAACTATGACCTATTCTGTTTTAAAACTTTATTACCGTAGTTTGTGTACTTTTGCGAAACAGATTAAAATACATTCATTCGCACATCCATACAACCATTTGCGTTTAAAATATTAGTAGGATAAATGACAATCAAATTAATAATATTATGACTAAGGTGGATGTCCTAAATCATCTTGAGGACAGTTTTTATTGGAGAATCGTCATTGATCTTGATAATAGTATCGCATACTAGTATTATCGATAAAAGTGTAACCTAACTAGTACGGAAAATTTTTCTAACAAACGATAACATTTAGAACTTATAAGTTCTGATGTAATTCTGTTTTGAAGTAGGCGAAAACACGCTCAAATATTTCGTTTCCCACAAAAAAGCCAAATTAATAAAGGTCCCTTAAATAAATTACTTGGAATTCCCTTGATTTTGGCCTAAAGTGTGGTTATTATCTTGATCTCATCTCGTTTCACGCGTCATATACCTCGCGGTTGTTTCCCGCGCTTGCATGCAAACTGCATTATTTTAAACATATATCAGTAACTTTGTACAATAAATCTAATTTTGTAAGCGTTCGTGTACTCGTAGTTTAGTCTATGAAAACGATAATTTCATGGAAATGAGTTGACTTGTATTTGTATTTTTGACATTGTTGAATAACCAAGTCGTGCTGGTACGATAATTTAATAAAACACGCTTGGACTTATGACAACTTTGTATTATGATTTTGTATTAGTTCAAGTGCTAAATCGCACTTTGTATTATGATTTTGTATTAGTTCAAGTGCTAAATCGCATCCAATGCATGCTATTTTTTTCACCTTTTCAAATTATGAAATAGTTAGCATACTAATTGCTTTTCCAAATTGATTCAATATAATAATATTTATTTATCTTACATGCCTTATCCCCGAAGGGATGGCACAGGCATGTTATATGCCCACTTTTTACCGTGTGCATTTCTGTCCCACGTAATAGGTGGTGAGCCCATTGTGGTGTTGAAATAGACAGACGCAGGTTGTGGCTACCTGCTGTTAAATATTTTTAAGTCGCCCATAAGGCCTTCAACTTCACTTAACGACTGCCATGTTACTGGCAACTGGGACTAACGGCTTAACGTGCCTTCCGAAGCACGGAAATGCTCGCAAATGTAAATTCCCCAAAGTAGTCACCCATTCGGGACCAGACATAGCGAAAGTTGCTTAACGCAGTGCTCATTTACAGAACACTGAGTCCGCGGGGCCACGAGCGCTTCTTCTTAATATGTATATATGTCGGAGGAAGGGTTTAGTTGCTTAGGCAACACAATAATCTAGTAATGTGATTGATCGAAAACGTATTTGTACTAAAGTTAATAGTTTGTTATAGATATCATAATATTCACAAGTAATATCTTGTTAAATCTTCATTTAATTTGAATTGAATTATCAACTACTAATATTGTATAAAATCATTTTCAAAAATTAATGGCTTGAAAAGAACATGAAGGAACATGAGGAATGAAACATGTAATATTCCTAATTAAGTTATAGCGGTTTCTTAATACTGAAAGGTCTATGTAAATTTCTAACTCTATTTAATTCGATTTATCACACATTTATATCGTGCAAATACTTTGTGTTTACTTTAAATAGTAGTATAACATGTCACGAGTTGAAGGCAATGTCTTGAATGGAGTCGTGGCGCCACCTGTAATGAAATGGCGGGAACGCAACACGTTCGATGGGTCGATCGAAGTCATGTCGGGTGGTTAAGATGGCGGTAAAGCGGAGACGCCGCGGAGAGTGAGCTTGTGACATATTGATATAGTGATAAAGTAATGGTGAAAGTTAAATCGGTACCACGAACCCACTGCTCGTGTATTGTTGTAGTTATTTATTAAATCGGTATTCTGTAAATTACATCTCGAAGATTAAAATAATGTAATGAAAGCGTAAGGTGTTTTGAATGTACCCGTGGTGACGCCCACAAAACCTGAAACCTTTGAAGAGGTTGTTGAATATCAGGTCATTCTCCGACAGATATATTTTTAAACATAGTCCCTCTTCAAAGCTGTTTGCTTTAAGCTACGAGTATATAAGCTACTATAATCACCATGTTATTAGAAGAATCATCATTATCTGAACATTATTCCTCCTCTTGTCACAAGCCTAAGAGCTATGTGAGCCTTCTTATATCAAACCCCACGTTTCAAAGCTGCGAAACATGGAGTTTGCTATAAAAAAGGCTCAAATACTTACACTAGGAAATTAATATGTATTTGTTTTTGTCTTTTACAGGTATGTTTTTGTAATGGCGTTTTATACCAAACCAAAAGCTTCTTGTAAGAACTCGATACTACTTCATGTAAGTTTTTTCTTAATAAATACTTATTACCCCATTGTTGTTTAGGGTTAGGTAGGGTGCCGAAAGATAAGCGGGGTGCTATCACTGCAAAGAAATTTACAGACACATTAATGAATCTTAGTGCATTTTTCGATTCTGGAGGCCGCAATTAAATTATTATGACTGCATCGACTATACGAGTACCTCTTTAAAAACTACTTACTTATCACGCCTTAATCCTCAAAGACGTGCATAGGGATAATATACGCCCACATATTATTACCGTAAATAAATAAATTTAATAATGGGTGTAAGGGGCCCCACCAAGATCTTCGGGGCCCAAGTCAACCTCCCGTGCCAGTGCGAGCACCTGCTGATTAACGGACGAGGCTCTGGCGCTGGCTTTCCCCTCTGGGGTTGGGAGGTCTGAGGGCGTCGCTCCCATAAAAGCCACCCGCCGAAACAAATAATGAAAAGAAGTAAAAGGAATGCTGCTAGGGATAGGGCGCCGCCGCAAAACGGCGCGCAGGAGCCCCGCCCGACTCCTGTGGCAAGTGGGCTAGGGCTGCCGTGTGTCGGGCCAGCACGGCTAAAGAAGTTAGCCCCAACCCGAATCCGCTTCGCATCTTGGAACATTGGCACGCTGACTGGGCGTGCGGTAGAGTTGGCCGAAGTACTCTCCAGGCGGAGGGTGGACGTGGCGTTCCTGCAGGAGACTCGGTGGAAGGGCAACAGAGCCCGGCCTTTGCAGAAAGGCTACAAGCTGTACTACACGGGTGCGCCTGGTGGGGAGAACGGGGTGGCCGTGGTGCTCTCCGAAGGGCTGCAGAGCGGCATCTTGGAGGTGAAACGCTGTAGCGACCGGCTTATGATCGTGAGGGTGCTTATCGATGGGATTATTACCCACCTGATGAGTGCCTACGCGCCACAGGCCGGTTGTAGCGACGCCGATAAGATGTCGTTTTGGGGCCAACTCGAGGGAGTGCTTCGGAGCATTCCGTTGTCACAGGGAATCGTTTTGGGCGGCGACCTAAACGGTCATGTGGGTGAGAGGTGTGAGGAGTTTGAACGTGTTCATGGTGGTTTTGGATACGGCACCCGCAACACTGAAGGAGAAACTATCCTCAGAACGTGTGCGGCTGCCGATCTGGCCATTGTGAACACGTATTTCAAAAAGAAATCCGAACATCTCATCACCTACAAGAGCGGGAGGCGTACAACTCAGATCGATTTCCTACTCACTAGGCGACACAGCATCGGCAAGGTGGCCAACTGCAAGGTCATACCCGGTGAGAGTCTTACTGCACAACACCGTCTCCTTGTCATGGACCTCTGCGTGAAGCCTAAAGGCAAACGCATCGAGCGGTGCCAGCGCCGCATCAGATGGTGGCTGCTTGATGAAACTAGGTCCCAGGAGTTCGTCTCAGCTGTCGGTGACAAGTGCACCGACACTGAAGGCGAACCAGTTCAAGATTACTGGGACAAAGTTCAGGCGGCCATCCTTGGAGCGGCGAAGGTGGTGCTCGGTGAGTCTAAGGGTGGACGCAAATGTGACAAGGAAACTTGGTGGTGGAACGACGCAGTCCTGAGGGAGACCAGGGAGAAGAAAGCCCTCTTTAAAAAGTGGCAAGCGACCGGATCTTCCGAAGACCGCGACGCGTACAGGGCTGCCAAGCGCGCCACAAAGAGAGCTGTAGCCAGAGCCAGACGAGACCACTTACAACCTTTGTATGATAAGCTGGAATCGTCTGAGGGGCAGAAGCTCATCTATAAGCTGGCGCGCTCCAGGGTCAAAGCGGCACAGGATATATCCAAGTGTCGCTGTGTAAAAGACCCTGAGGGCAACCTGTTAAGCGAAGACCTCGCGGTAAAGGAGAGATGGCGCTCGTACTTCCACGAGCTGCTTAATAAGCAGCATAAAGAGGTGCAGCCTCCGGACCTCCCTCCGAATCAAGGACTAGTGCCACCGGTAACGCCTGGAGAAGTCCTGACTGCGCTTCGCCGCATGAAGAATCGGAAAGCTGTCGGACCCGATGGAGTCCCCATCGAAGCCTGGAAGGCGATGGGTCCTCGCGGTGTGGGCATCTTAGTAAACCTTTTTAACCGCATACTCCTCAGCGGGCAGATCCCAAACCAATGGAGACTAAGTATTATTACTCCAGTCTTCAAAGGTAAGGGGTCAGTGCAGGAGTGCGGGAGCTACCGCGGTATTAAGGTGATGTCCCACACCATGAAGATCTTCGAGAGGATTATAGACTCTCGGATCCGGCAGGAGTGTACTCTCTCGGAGTGTCAATATGGGTTTCGCCCTGGTCATGGGACCACGGACCCTGTTTTTGCCCTGAGGGTTGTCGCAGAGAAATACAGGTCGAAGAACACGCCTCTGCACTGTTTGTTCCTAGATATGCAGAAGGCCTTCGACTGTGTTCCTCGTGCGATGATCTGGTGGGCACTGCGGTCCAAAGGGGTTCCAGAGGTCTATATTGATACTATCCGGGACATGTACTGTGACTCCGACTCAATGGTTCGGACTGCTGTTGGCGACACGAAACCCTTCCCCATCACCGTCGGGGTACACCAGGGTTCTGTCCTTAGTCCGCTTCTGTTCAGTGTAATATTAGACGAATTGTCGGACAGCATCAGAAACCCGCATGAGCAGCCTCCATGGTTGCTCATGTATGCTGACGATATTGCGCTGGCAGACGCGGACAGGGGCAGATTGGTGCGACGTGTAAAGGCGTGGAAGGAGACGCTTGAGAACGGCGGTCTGAAACTAAATGTGGCGAAGACCGAGTACTTGGCACTAAACTCGACAGATCCCACATCCGTCCGCATAGGCGGTGATTTGGTCGAGCGCACGGACCAGGTTAAATACTTGGGATCTGTTTTTCACACGTCCAGTGACATCGATTGCGATGTCAAGTCACGCATTGCTGCCGCGTGGGCCAAATGGCGGGAGATGACCGGTGTCATTTGTGACCCTAAAATGCCGATCCGGGTGAAGGGACAGGTCTACAAAACCATTATTAGACCTGTCCTTTTACATGGCAGTGAGACGTGGCCGATATTGGAGCGACACAAGCAGGAGCTGCGTGTCACGGAAATGAAGATGCTGCGGTGGATGTGTGGAGTCACGCATCCGCGAGGAACTCTCGCATCCGCGGCAGCCTTCACGTCCGTGACATTGCAGACAAGTTGCAAGAGTGTCGCCTTCGTTGGTATGGTCACGTCTTGCGGCAACCGCCGGGCTACGTAGGTAACAAATGTCTGGCCATGTCAGCCCCGCCGGGTCCCGGTAAGAGGGGAAGACCCAAGAAGTGCTGGCTTGACGTCGTAAGGGATGACATGCGTGCCAATGGTCTCACTACAGGGGATGCCGACGACCGTGCGAAGTGGAGGAGAAAATGTAGGAAAGCGGACCCCGGGCGTCGCGAGACGCAACTGGGACAGACGCTCGGATGATGATGATGATATTATTACCGTAAATATCTTTGTCCCACGTAACAGGTAGTGAGCCCATTGCCTTGTTTTAATGGACAGGTAATGACCCATTTATATATTATACTAGTGGACGCCCGCGGCTTCGCTCGGGTAGAGAAGATTTCCCATTCCCGAATCCCACAGGAACTTGTTCCCGGGATAATAAGTAGCCTATGTGTTATTCTGATGTAATATTATTAAGATAACCCAAATTATATTTTTCAAACCGCCTATAAGGCCTTCAACTTAGCTTAACGACTGCCATGTGACTGGCAACCGGGACGAACTAGCCGTTGCACGGAAACGCACGTGAATACTAGCAGCTTCAAAACGATCTTACAATTTCATCCTATGCTTAGAAATAAGACTTCAACCATATAATATGGCGTATACTAAAAAAATGTCCACTATCTAATACATTTTAATTAAAAAGTCCTCTCTAAGAACAATGTTATTAAACAGGATGAAGTCATTCAATAAATTGTGTTAAGGTCTAATTTACCAAGCATAAACACCGTGTTTATTAATTTTGCCGCTACATATTGGCGTTGTATCACGTTATACATGTGTTTAACAAGAGGCACTACCAGATGCGACAGATCATAATCGTAACAGGAATTACGACTCGCGAGTCATCTCGTAACATCCCTGATTACTTTACATTGCAGTATCTGCAAAACTTACAGATAAATATGATTATCAACCATTTTGTATTTATTTTATTTTGTATTCATTTGTAACGTCTAGAGCAATTGAATGAAATTGTGTATTTAGAGAGTATGTTTAGCGCGGACGGAGGATGTGATTCGGATGTAGAAAGGCGAGTAGCTGCTGGAAACGAAGTTAACGGTGCTTTGTCCCAATTAGTAAAGCGACAAAGCATCCTAAAACAGCACGACTCGCTATTCATAACGCAGTGCTAGTGCCAACGTTGCTTAACGGTAGCCAAATATGGGTATGTAAACATTCATGGAAGTAAATTGAATGCTGTAGAGATGCGATCACATCGAAAATTGTGCAGCGTAACTTTGACCGACCGAATACGTAACGAAGGACAAGAACTTACGCAATATGACAGGTTTGAATGAAAGTGTCAGCGTACAGCTGGAAAAGAGCGTGCTCTGTTGGTTTTCCACGTCTAACGAATGAGTGAGAAACGATTGACGAAAAATATATATTGAGCAAAAGTAGGGGGTAGAAGGAGTCAGGGTAGGCCGAAACTGACATAATTATGAAGACCACATGAGCACTTTGCTCAAAAACAGAAACGTCAATAGTACACGGATACCTAGAGGTATGAAGCGATTGATGAATCTGTAAGAAGCGAAAGAAGTATGCATGGATCGTGAAGCCTAGCGATCTGTCCTCTCTAATTACCCCGTCAGGGATACAGCGTGAAGATAATTAGTTAGTTGCATATATTTTAAATCCTATGATTGTAAAAAATTGTATTCCTAAAATGGATTATCGTGAGATACTATTGATCTAACAAATCTGTTTAAATGTTATCAAGAATCTTCATCAGAACAGATAAGATAAACAAAAGCTGTTAAAGAATAGTATGGGAATAGTAATAAAGAGCAGTATGGGTTCACAAGGGGCCGTTCTACCATTCATGCAGGTGTGACACTTCTAAATCATATATATAGCGCCTGGGAGAATAGACAAGATGCTATTGGTGTTTTCTGCGATCTCTCCAAAGCATTTGATTGCTTTGACCATAAAACACTATTGCGAAAACTATTTTATTATGGTATGAAAGACTCTGCACTGGACCTTGTTGCCTCCTACCTAAACGATCGAATACAACATGTTGATGTCAATGGAATTAGCTCCTCTGGAGCATCTGTAGCTATGGGCGTACCGCAGGGATCAATTCTAGGTCCGTTTTTATTTTAAATTTATATTAACGATCTGCCATTCTATATACAGGACTTATGCGACATTGTTCTATTTGCTGATGATACGTCACTTATTTTTAAAGTTGATCGCACGCTTACTGATTTTAACGGCATAAATAGTTCACTTGCACAAGTTGTAGATTGGTTTACGACCAATAATTTGCTACTAAACGCTAAGAAGACAAAACGTATCAGATTCAGCATGCCTAATGTCAGGAATTGCGGTACATTAATAACATTGAACGGTGATACCCTTAATCTTGTAGAATCAACTGTATTTTTGGGGATCACTTTAGATAGCAAACTGCAGTGGAACGCCCAAATAACGTGTCTTGCAGGTAAACTCAGCTTGGCAACCTTTGCCGTCGGAAAAGTCAGGCAGCTCACTGATGTAGAAACTGCCAGGCTAGTATACTTTAGTTATTTTCATAGTGTCATGTCTTACGGCATTTTGCTGCAGGGCAAAACAGCTGATATACAAGTAATTTTTGTACACTAGAAGAGAGCTATACGTGCAATCTATAAATTGAGTGCTAGAGTGTCTCTTAGAGCGAAATTTAAAGAAATTGGCATTTTAACGGTTGCATCACAGTGTATATTTGCAAATATCATGTTAGTTAAACAGAACATACATTTATACGATAGTCACAGTGACAAACATTCGATAAATACTAGAAATAAGCATAAATTAATTGGAGCGCATCATCGTTTACAAAAGGTTCATGACTCTTTTGCAGGACTTGGCGTACGCCTATATAATAAAATTCCTTTAGACATTATGAACCTGCCGTTACATAAATATAAGGCGGAAATTAAGACGCACCTCTTGAAAAGGGCTTATTACAGAATTAATGATTTTTTAAATGATAAAAATAAATGGAAATGAGTTGCTTGCTCTTCGCTCGAGCTATTTAGGATTCGAATGAATCTTGTGTTATTTTGTACTTATCTTGAATCTGCATATGTATAATGTTGTATTTTTGCATTTCTACATTGTGAATAATTTGAAACGTCAGACAACTAAAGGCTTCTAAATTGGCTGCGTTTAGTTCCGGTAATAACTAATAAACAAATATGTAATTTGAATTTGTTATTGTGTGAGCACCAAGTAGACTTAATTATTATTTTGAAATTGACATGATAGTTGCTGTGCAGTTTTTGGGTATGTCATGCTCGCCTAAGTGTCCTGGCAGTGGTGTCGTATGTATCGGGTCGCCTTATTCCCTATAATACGGTTGAGTAGGGCGATGGCGGATATATACGTCATACCCGTGAACGGGTGCCGTCTGTTGGGACTGGTCAGCTCATAGCTGTAATAGCAATTATTACAATTAATATTATTTAAATTTAAGGCAAACTAAGTTTAGTCGACTGCTCTCACATAAATCCAAAGGAACAATGTAAGTGTTATTTTAATGTTTGAAGCCACACCTACATTTTAAAAGAGCATCCATTGACTTTCTTGCTAGATTCTTCTTAAAGTGTAGGCTGCCCTTAGAACTGGCAACTAGAATAGCTCTAATTTTGATATGATTTTAAACATAACATTGATTTTGTTTTTGTTTTGTATAAATTCATTACTATATTATTGGTCAAACATCATGTCATCATCAAACTAATGTAATTACTGGCGGTTAAAAAAGAGTGACCAAGAACTTTATGGCCAGGGTCTTCCTCAGGCTCTACCTATTGCTTTGCGAATCAGGCAGTAAATGTAAATGTAGAAGCAATAATCTTGACGTTCATAAGTGTTACTTTATGACCTACATGAATAAAGATATTTCATTCATTCATTCTTTCAGAAAATCTCTAAATTGCAACAGAATTAATTCAAATTCTTAAGAATATCTTTAAATCTGTCAAAATTTACCAGAGAGCTACAAGATCATGGTCCTGGACTTAAATAATTTTTTTTTTCAAGTAATTTTCTTGTTCAAGCAAAGTATGCCTGTGATATGTGACCACGCTGATCCATAGCCATACAGTTACATCTTGATTTTAAATGTAAAGAACATTAAGGTTAAATAAATGAAAGTACAAAACAATACGAAAAGATAAAATTGTAAAAAGTTTACAAAAAGATAACTCACTACACCATTTGGTTGCCGGAAATATAATATTATTTCTAAAATATTCACATATACTGATCCAAAGGGGTGCCACAGAGGTATAACTCACGCTATGACACCATATTCGTCTCTGGTACATCTTGGCTTATGTTTTTCACGAAAATTTGTGAAACATACACATTTATATTTTATATTGTCTTGAATTTTATTAGAGTAAGCGAAAGTTTTATAAAATAAAGTGGTATTTTGTTGAGGAATTTTCTGCATATTATGTTAAAGCACTGACTGTTTATATTGCATACATCTATACTTAATTTATAAAACTGAAGAGTTTGTTTGTTTGGTTGGTTGAATGTGCAAAACTCTTTTTTTTTGTGTTAGATAGCCCATTTATCGAAAAGGGCAATAGCAGGTTATATGATCACGCTACTGCTTAGGAGAGCGAATCAGTGATCATAAATGTTATAGTGAAAAACATTCATACATTTTTGTGTATTGGGTCAGCTAGTTATTCATACATTTTAACAGCCATGCTCACAAAGTATATTTATTTGACTCAAATTTACATTCGGCTTAAAGTTTTAACGCTAAGCCTTAGGATGGTGCACAAGACATGTTGAAACTGAATTTCATACTAGGCTAAAGCCTGTATTATGGAAGACAGTATTCAGTCATGGAAACAATAATATCCTAGATATGGACATAGATGTCGTGAAGCCGCATTTACACCGGAGCGTGGCGGATCGAGGAATGCACTACTGTGTTGTGTGTGTGGTATGACTGTGGTGTGGGCGTGTGTCCGTGTGGTGTGTGTGTGTGTGTTTGCGTGTTTGAGAGGGGTCTAATTTCATATTTAAAA
The DNA here is from genome assembly GCA_948477245.1 of Thumatha senex. Taxonomy (NCBI): domain Eukaryota; kingdom Metazoa; phylum Arthropoda; class Insecta; order Lepidoptera; family Erebidae; genus Thumatha; species Thumatha senex. Next base: position 1,094,374 of record OX419740.1, on the reverse strand, counting down.
TTTGAGGATCTATTCTACGTACTCGAGCAATTTCTCAGTCATGTCATAATCTAATTGTTGTATCCAATTCTTAACTTTATTTATTAATTCGAGATGTTTTAGACTTGAAATATTTAGATTTTGTTAATTGTATTGTAAATTTTGCAGCTCAAAATATAGAATTGTCGTCTCCCGAAGGAAGTCTTACAATGAGCGCTTGGGACGATTTTCTTATTAGTCCGTCTGTTTGGGTCGAGAGTTGGAAGAGTGCGGTGCTTTCTTGAAACGAGTCGGAGTATAAACAGTTTTCGAACTGACAGCACTTTAATGTCTGAATACAGTCTAGAAGTGGGATACCTGTATGGTTTTTTAGATAGCACTTTTAGTACGGCTCTCTGAGCACGTTCGAGGTCTATTAAATGCGTCTTTGCAGCCCCTCCCCACACCGCAATACAGTACTGGATAATGGATTGCCCAAGTGCCGAATATACCAATTTAAGTTTTTCTGGACTGGTAATGTCTCGCAGCGATTTGAATAAGTGTATCATACGTCTCACCCAACTTGTCATCAATTCTATATGTTTGTCCCACTTTAGCCTACTATCTATCAACACCCCTAGATATTTAACGTTGTCTGCCCTGGTAAAATCAGTACAGGTGCATTCGTTAGGTGTTATGCAGGTGTGTGCCTTTATTTAGAAGATTTGAGGGGGACTTCCGACTTTTGTTATTGAAAAGGGAATAAAATTTGTTTTTGTCAAGTTCAGTGTTAGTAGATTTTTGTTTAGCCATTGCTTTATTTTAGACAAGGAGTATTCCGCTTTCTCTTTTACTATTTCCCAATTAGGTCCGGTAACTAAAATAGCTGTGTCATCTGCGTAAGCAAAGATTTTAGTATTTGGTAGAGAGAGAGTACAGAGATCGTTTATATACATCTGAAAAAGTGTTGGGCATAAAATGCTTCCTTGTGGAACACCGTAATTAATTGTAGTCTCCTCACTTATGTAACAGTCTATCTTTACAGAATGTTTGCTATTGGTCAGGTAGTCTTCAAAAAGCTGAAGTGGTATGCCTCGGATACCCATCTTTTCTAACTGTTCTAAGAGGATAGGGACAGCGACCGTATCGAAAGCTTTAGTGAGATCTAAAAATATACAAAAGGACTTGGTTCCGTTATCAAGACTTTTGCTTATACTTGTTTTTAGATCGAGTACAACATCTTCAGTTGAGACACCCGAACGAAAACCTTATTGATTCTGTGCTAACAAGTTGAATTTATTGAGGAACCGTTTTAGTGCATTATTTATTATTTTCTCAAGTATCTTAGATAATGAGGTCAGCACTGCAATACGTCTGTAATTGCTAACGCTGTCTCTGTCCCCACCCTTACAGATCGGGTGAATTAGTGACCTTTTAAAGACCGCCGGGAAAACTCCGGTTGTAATGGCAAGGTTACATATGTGAGTTATTGGAGCAACCAGACTATCTCTAGCTAGCCGCAAAATTTGAGAGGGAATACCATCACACCCTACGGCACAGTGAATGCGAAGTTGAAGGATGATAGCTTCTACTTCTTGTTCAGTTACTTCTGTGATGGCTATTGAGTTGGGCGGGCTGTGTCTATTGCGTGATAGGTCTTTTTTATTATGTAGTTGTTGTCGGTTGGAGGAAAGTATCTTGTCGGCTAAGTGCTGTCCCAGTTCACTGCAATATTTTGACACTTGGTTTAACGAAGTTTTCGGGTTTGGGTGAGTTTGCAGTAATTCTAAGGGTGTGGTGTTTACTTTTTTAGTGTTTGTGACTATTTTGATGGCTTTCCATAGTGCTTTAGTATTAGAAGTGCTCGTGGCCTAGCGGTCTCAGTGTTCTGTAAACGATCACTGAGTTACGCAACTTTCACTATGGCTGGTCCTCGGATGGGTGACCACTTTGTGGCATTTACATTTGCGAGCGTTTCCGTGCTTCGGAAGGCACGTTAAGCCGTAGGTCCCGGTTGCCAGTAAAATGGCAGTCGTTAAGCCTGGTTGAAGGCCTTATGGGCGGCTTGAAAACTTCAACAGCAGGTAGCCACAACTTGCGTCTGTCTATTTCAACACGGCAATGGCCTCACCACCTATTACGTGGGACAGGAATCCACACGGTGAAAAGTGGGCATATAATATGCCTCTGCCACCCCTTCGGGGATAAGGCGTGATGGATATTTATTTTATTTATTTATTCTTTAGTATTATTGCCGGCTTTTTCAAGTTGGGATCTTTCGTATTCCGCTTTTAGTCTTCGCAGTAGACCGTTGCAAAAGTTTCTATATCTTGGGTATAGGTTAATTTAAGTGTCATATTGTCTGGCATTTTCCTTGTTTTCATGTGAAGTTTATCTCGATTTCTAGTACATCTAAGTAGGCCTGCGGTCATCTATGGCTTAAGAATTCTATTTTTTCTTGTTGTTAGGGTTATTTTTGTATGTCTTTTAACTATGGTCAGCATATTCGAAAAGGTCTCAGCCGCTAGATTTGCATCTCCACAAGATAAAATATGAGAGAAGACTGTACTTTCCAGTTCTGCTTTTACTTTAATATGGTCAATGACAGTACTTGTGTATATTTGTTCGTGCTTTTTTATATATTTGTCAATGAGCAGCACTAACGGCAGGTGATCGGTAATAGATGATTTCAATAAGAGAGTAGTAGTTGGTAAGATGGAATTAGTTAGAATGTGATCCACACATTTCAGACTAGCTCTTGTAGGGCTATTGTGTGTGGGGAGTAAGCCGTGAGTAGCATTGAAAGTGAGATATTCTTCTGCATATTGGTTGGAACTATTTGTACTTATGTCAATGTTTATGTCCCCGACAAGGAAAATGTTTTTTGATGTTGTGTTACAAAAGACCCGGTTTAATCTATCGATAAAATGATCAATATTATTTTTTGTTTTAAATGATGGGGAGCGATAAATTGCGACAATTTAAATGGTGGTTCGCTTATTTCATACAAAATATTTGTGTTTATATAAAATACTACACCATCATTTTTTTCATCAATGACGTCCTAACAGACCAAAGTGACGTCCTGCAGAGATGGAGTGAATATTATGGAAAGATGTATGCAAGAAAAGACAGAGATGCCACATCGGGAAGGGGAGCTCACTTCGATGCTCCGGATCCCGATGTCATTGAAGTCATTAGTATGAAAGAAATAGAACAAGCGATAAGAAGTATGAAATGTGGTAAGGCTGCGGGAAAAGACAGAGTCACTGCTGAGATGATCAAGTACGGTGGGTCGCGTCTCTGGGACACACTATGTCTGTTATGCAACTTGTGCTGGCGGACGGGTGAGGTCCCAGATGACTGGCGAGTAGCAGTTGTAGTACCTATTTACAAAGGGAAAGGCTCGCGCCTAAACTGCTCCAGCTACAGGGCGATCAGCTTGGTCAGCTTAGCTAGTAAGGTGTATGCAAAGGTTATAACGGCACGAATGCAAGAAAAGTCTGAAAGGTATTTATGGGAGGCTCAATGCGGATTCCGACGTGGAAGAGGTTGCATGGATCAAGTGTTTTCTCTCCGCATGATCGCGGAAAAGTTTCTGGCTCTTAGCCAGAAGGTTTTCTGCGCTTTTGTGGATCTAGAGAAAGCATTTGATAACGTTGTGAGAGAAACGCTGTGGGACTTGCTGCCAGGATATGGTGTGGACGGCTCGCTACTGCGGGCAATACAGTCGCTTTATAGGGACTGTAAGGCTTGCGTGCGAGTAGGGGGGGATGTGTCACCTCTTTTTGATGTCTGTACAGGCGTCAAACAGGGATGTGTCATGTCCGCCTGGCTGTTCATAGTGTATCTGGACAGTTGCCTGCAGAAGTTGAAAGATTTTAATATGGGTGTGAATTTGGGTGACTTTACAGTAAACTGTCTGCTGTACGCTGATGATGCGGTGCTCATGGCCTCATCAGAAGCCGACCTTCAGGCATTAGTCACTAATATGAAAGAGGGGTGTGAAAGTAAGGGTCTCCGCTTGAATGCAAGTAAAACTAAGGTTCTAGTATTTGAAAGAGGTGACGTAAGAACTAAATGCGAGATTAGGGTAAACCAGGAACGTCTAGAGCAAGTGAATGAAATTGTGTATTTAGGAAGTATGTTTAGCGCGGATGGAAGATGTGATTCGGATGTGGAACGGCGAGTAGCTGCCGGAAACAAAGTTAACGGTGCTTTGTCCCAGTTAGTAAAGCGACAAAGCATCGTAAAAGAAGCACGACTGGCGATTCATAATGCAGTGCTAGTGCCAACTTTGCTTTACGGTAGTGAAACCTGGGTATGTCAGCAGATGCATGAAAGTAAATTGAATGCTGTGGAGATGCGATCACTTCGAAAGTTGTGCGGCGTTACCTTGGCTGGCCGAATACGTAACGAAGTGATACGCAATTTGGCAGGTTTGAATGAAAGTGTCAGCGTTAAGCTGGAAAAGGGCGTGCTCCGTTGGTTTGGACACGTCCAACGAATGAGTGAGGGACGATTGACGAAGAATATATATTGTTCAAAAGTAGAGGGTAGAAGGAGTCAGGGTAGGCCGAGACTTACATATGAAGACCACGTGAGCAGATTGCTCAAAAACGGAAAGGTCAAAAGTACTCGGATACCCAGACGTGCGTGTATGAAGCGATTGATGAATCTCGAAGAAGCGAAAGAAGTATGCATGGATCGCGAAGCCTGGCGATCTGTCCTCTCTGACTACCCCGTCAGGGATACAGCGTGAAGATAGTTAGTTATCATTTTGATTTATTGTTGATTGCGTAAAATGCACTGCATACCCTTCCAGGATAGGGTAATTGACGACCTTGCTGAGCCAGCATTCCGTTAATATTATAATATCATATTTTAAATTAGTTTTTAAAAGTAACATGCGGAGTTCATCGAAATTTTTATTTAGGCTACATATATTCATGTGGATTAATTTAATTTTTGGATTATTGTTTTTTATATAGTTAGTGCAGCATTCAGGTGTGCAAGTAAAGGAGTTTGAGTAGTCTATTAAATCTAGTTCACTATTGATATCCTTTAAATCAGTTATTTTAGAGTGATAACACAATACGATTCAATATCAACCTTGATTTTTTGAGCTCAGTTTTTAAGCGAATATAACATGAAACTAGTGGTACGGTGACATGTTTGGTATGTATAAAAATTATGATAAGGATGAGTTTATAAGATACGTTATATTTTGTGTGAGTATTCCTTTTGGTTTATTGTAGAAGGGTTTGTATTTATTAGGTGTATAGTGATCCAATTTTATTTTAAGTAAGGAAAATCTTATAGTAATACTGCATTTAAATCTAAAATGAATTACAAGTTTTATAGTAATTAAAAGAAGGAAAGTATTAAAATTACGTACATAATATCTTTGTATTAAGTAAGTTTTATGAATGTTAACTAGTCACATTCCTTTTCGCAGTTCCGTAAGACAATTTTCAGAAGATATCACGATTTGACTTTCACCTTCAGCCTTACGTAAGAAGATATTGCCATTGGTTGCCCAGCAGAAGCGATAGGCGTGCTGTTTGGCGAACTCTCGTGCCAAATAAAAGAGCTTCTTCAAACTAGCTGGGAGGTGATCAGCTACGAAAACAGGATGTTTGTTACCGGGTATAGAGATAAGTTGTGTGTTAAGTTTATCTTCCAGTTTTGATTTTTTGTTTTTGAATTTCCGAATAGATGAAATTGTATCGATTTTCATTTTAACTGTTTGAAATTCGGCGACAATGGGGCGGTTTGATCCAGGTTTTCCTGGTATGCGGTACACATCACGGAGGTCGGAAGGCATTATATTCATCCCTGTGGTTTGACCTATCTTACATACAGTGGACGACAAATCGTCGTATGTTTCTATCTCTGCCTGTAATAGAGATTTATTATTCTGGCGACAAATGCACATTGCCGTTGATGCACATATATACATACATACATATCATCACGCATGTTTCCAATTAGGGTAGATAGAAACTATGGATTTCCATATTACGATCCTGGCATAACTTTCGCTTCTCCTACTTTTATAAGTGGTTTCATACACGCCCGCCGGTTAAGGGTACTCTTGACCCGGCCTTTCGCCGTTGATGCACAACCTTTATATACGTTGATCTGCAACTTAATCACGTCTGATTTCAGAATTTAAAATTATTATTTTTAATATTTCTTGTACACTAAACAAATGACTTCTATTGCAGTTAGTCTATACGGTGCCTACTATAGTCTGTATAATAATAAGATATTAATATATTGTGGGACATTTTTTTACACTGCGCCATCTAGCCCGAAGTAAGCTTATTTAAGCTTGTGATATGGGATCTAGATAACTGGAAAACGTACTTATATATTTCTAAACACATACATACTATAATTAGCAATCAACCAAGCTCCGAAAAAAAAATTTGTGGGTCACACAGATATTTGATCCAACCCGGGATCGAACCCATGACATACACAACCACTGCGTCACTGCCAGTAAAGTACTTACAGTCTAGGATACTACTGAGTCTTAAACATTTAGGTGCATAACGTAAAGAATTTAATGGGAGGTACGCCTCTGTGCTCTGAACTACCGTTCCTAGAATAATATGTGCTTTGTTCAGAGCACAGAGCATACCTCCAAAGTATGAGGAAATTGAAAAAATAAAAGGAAATTCATATTTTTAAGTACATATATACGTAACTATGGTCACAGCTTTTTTTCTGAAGACGTCGTAGGGTATGATATGTGTGCCAATGTGCCCGCTTTCGATGTTGCGAAGAGAAGGGTAAAATGTAGAAAAGCGGACCCCAGGTGTCGCAAGACGTAACTGGGACAAACGCTCGGATGATGATGATGATGATCAGTATCCGGATGCGGGATCTAGACAACTAATATACATAATAACATAATTTTTGCTTACCTTTCGACGTTTCGGCTACATTGCAATAACGGTTATTGCAATATAGTCGAAACGTCGAAAGGTCACGTCACGAGTAGACTTTTAAACCATAAAATGCATAGTAAAGTTGTGTGAGTTTAAAAACTTACCTAATATATGTGGGCTACATGGCGGTTTGCCATGGGGACTATCCACAGAACAGGACATTCAGTGTAACAATTCTATAAAATTTTCCGCTATCAAAAGTCTTAAAGAAGTTTTCACTTCAAATGTCTGTCTGACAAACTGAATCGTCTTAAAACTTGCAATTGGCAACCTTTGTCAAGCAGTAGAAGTTATGGAATTCCGCCTGCTCGCAGCATACGGTCTGGTATTTCAAAGCTGATTAGTACAAACACAAACTAACAAATCACACGTTGATCGCCCAAACTAAGCGGTGTTCACAACGACTTAGCATGTAGGTATATAAACATGCCTGATGTGGAATTATGGTTGTAAATCGTAATGTTGGCACGTCCGCGCTGTTTGAGTTAGTGCTGTCAGGAGAGTTGTGTAATCCCTATTAATGTGATAAAGTTGTATCAGTATTGCTTATATTGAAGCAATACTGATACAACTTTGATACCTTGATTAAAATGTTATTTTGAAACTCGATATGTTTATGTGGTGCCAGACACATTTATAGAATCCATTAATTGAGTATTTTTGAAGTAGAAGTTGATAAAAAAAGAGGTAAAAATAATGAATAGCAAATAAAACAGTTATAAACACTTATTCACAGTGAATTGCAGTGGATACAACACAATCAATTTACAAGAATCAGAACAGTAGGTTAATATAAATAAAAAATATCCATCACGCCTTATCCGCGAAGGGGTAGCAGAGGCATATTATATGCCCACTTTTCACCGTGTGGATTCCTGTCCCACGTAATAGGTGGTGAGCCCATTGCCGTGTTAAAATAGACAGACGCAGGTTGTGGCTACCTGCTGTTGAACTTTTTCAAGCCGCACGTAAGGCCTTCAACCAGGCGTAACGACTGCCATTTTACTGGCAACCGGGACCAACGGCTTAACGTGCCTTCCGAAGCACGGAAACGCTCGCAAATGTAAATGCCACAAAGTGGTCACCCATCCGAGGACCAGCCATAGTGAAAGTTTCGTAACTCAGTGATCGTTTACAGAACACTGAGACCGCGGGGCCACGAGCGCTTCAACTACAACAACAATAGGTTAGGTTAGTTATAATAATTTCAAAGCAGCCTATACTTATCGTTTTAAATGGGCCATCGTATAAAAATAGGTTTTATACGATGTCCTATTTAGAACGATCAGTATGGGCTACTCTGAAATTATAACACATAGAGAGATTACTTCTAAGAACCCATGTCATCGATTTTATTAAAAAGAAAAACAGCATTCATAGATTTAAAACAAGACTTGTACTCCTATAATAAATAGTAATCCTTATTTGGGGTCCATCGACTGTCGGTCTAACGACCACGACCAGAGATTGCGCTCAATGCGAGAAGGAGGCGATAATTAGACGTGCAAAAAAAACGGTTCATGTTTTACCAATTGACTCATGGAGATTATGGCGATCACAAATAAAGGCTAAAGTTCTGGATGCAACTGGGCTCTTTTGGTTTATTTAATATCAGTGCACAGTTCTAATGAGTTTGACCTGATTTTAGTTTTGAAACTCTAGTATTCGACGCTCAGAAAATAGTACTGACGTAAAATATTCACAAAATTTAAACTTCCTTTGTATATTTCGTGTATTCGTCAAAGTTTACGGGTTGTGTACTTGTGTATAATTTGGATGTGCAGGGAAACAGCAGGTGTGGGCCGAGGTGTTCGATTCACGACACAGTTAATTACTTGTGTTAAAATTCTCTTTGTTGTGTGTACTTTTCATGCGGATGGTTGCGTTTTTCATGAGGTGTAAGTTGCTTTAAATACAAATAGTTTGTACCTGAAAAAGACAGAATTATGAAGATTATTTACCATTTTATTTCTATGTGGTATTCCTGTTCAGCTTCACTTCACAAAAACTATGTAGCACTCTAATAGACTACATTCACACGGCTGTGTTAAACTGACATTTGAGATAAGCCGGCCTAATGATATCAGTTGTACAAGACATATATTCGTCCATACGTCGAATACTGCTCTTACCTTTAGGATGACTATGCGAGGTACTTACTGGACGCGCTCAGCGCTATGCAGAGAGTAGCCATCAATAAGCTAGATGTTGACAAGACTTCTATAAGGCGGGTGGCGTCATCATAACGAGCTTAATGTATTAAAAAGAACTTGATTTCATAATATGTAATCAGTATTCATGTTACGCTGCAGTTTTGCAGATTCAGTCTTGTATTAAGTAAACAGTTTATTTCATCATGTTTTGCAATAATAATATTCTTTATTTCTTCAACATATTCTTCTACAACTATTACAATGTACGTTACTCTGTGGGGTCTCCTTTTAACTTTTAACTATCAATACATGGTTACATACATATTACCACCCCTATATACTCCCACGTGATAGGCAGTGAGGCTTTGGTGTACGAGAGGCAAATAGTCGCTACCTTCTGGTAAACATTTTTAATTCGACCATGAGGTCTTCAAATTGACATTACGACTACCATGTTACTGATAGCCGGAACAGACAGCTTAGAATCAATCTTACCATGTCTTCTAAAGCACGGAAATGCTCAAAGATGGGAACGCCATAAAGGGCCACCCATCTCAAAACTAACTGTAATAGAAGATGATTAACTCAGTGATGGTTTACAGAATGGACTATGCGGGCTATGACTATCCTATATCTACATATATGAAAATATCCTTAAAACATAATTAGTTAACGCACATCATTTCAAAATAGACATTGTAACTTGAATTAATTATAAACTGCACTTGCTAGCTTTATAATTACCACAGCAGTTCGTAAGTGTCTATTTCTAGCATTTTGGTTTGTGTTGTGTAGTTAGTTTATTAATAATTCGTTAGCCAGTATCGAATGGTACGACTCAACAACCATTGGTAGAAACTGGCCGTAAACCTATAATTGTGATTGTTATTAATTTTCCATTGAAAACAGGAAATTATACCCCCATGGGATACATTGTGAAAGTAGACCATTTTACCACGCCCAAAGTCTGTTATACTGTTTCGTTTTATATATTTCTTGAAAGAAAAATGTATTTAACCTTCTTTATCTACTTGAGTATAAGAAATTTAAAGACACTCTTAAAATTGATACTACTCTTTTAAAATTGATATTCTTAATTCAATATTTTTTCATTATTTTAATCGATTTCCATAACAAAGGAGGTCGTCAAGAATTTTCGTAAGTTTTTATCTTAACTAACTGACTTTACGCTGTTTCCTTGACAGGGTAGTCAGAGAGGTCAGATCACCATCCATCGCGATCTACGATACTATAGACGATTAATGAATCTGCAAAAACCGAAAGAAGTATGCTTCTTTGACTTCTTGCAGATTTATTAATCGTCTCATAGGTACATTCCCATCTGGGTATCCGAATACTTTAGACCTTTCCAATTACAAAATTCCGCTCCCGTCATCTATTTATGTGATTCTCGGTCCACCTTGACTTCTTATACTCTCTTTTGCACAATAAATATTCTTCGTCAATCTTTACTCACCCATTCGTTGGACATGTCTAAACCAACGGAGCACGCCCTTTTCCAGCTTAATGCTGACACTACCATTCAAAGAACAACAATGTGTTTTTTTATTGTTTATAACCATTAGTAAAATTTCAGTGTTTGGAAGCTCAGTAAAATTTTATGACGTGCGGAACGCCCCGATAAGTATATTACAGATGAGTCTTAGCCGCGACAGTTTAATCAATGTAACTCGCACATTCCATGTTCATTTTTCTTCATTAAGACGGCACGTAAAACCAATTTCGTTTGGGTATTTTTATACCACTAAGGTAGCAGATAAGCAGAGGGCCCTAATTAATAAAAACAAAAGAGGTCATTATAGCTTTTGGTGTTCTAAACGTCCACAACGTTTGGAACACCAAAAGTGCTACACTCGCAGTGCCGACCCTGTAAAAATTAGGAACTTCGTTCCAATTACGTATAAGACCCCTTTTGAATCAGGAAACTACTGTAGAAAGTAGGTTACAAATAAGGCTAGCTTGGAGGCTAAGGTCTTCTGCAAAATCTACTACCGACCTCATACAGGTTGCGGGAGTATACTAGAGGCTGGTGAGCCAAGACTAAACGTTGTATCAACTTTTCGGTTAGGAGTATGCTCAGAAGACGACGTGACGAGACTCATCTGAGTTGATGATGTTTATGAATACTCTAGGTTGAACCATGCCATAGATCAAAAATAAAAAGAAATAGAATTAAATCGCCTTGCATTCACACTAGAAAAATAAAACCTACTTCTTTTTTATCTATTCTCAAGAATGCTGTCGTGTATTGGTGCAGGATAAAATGCTAGGAATGCTGGCAATGCATCGCCGCACTGCGTCCAATGCGCTGCATGCGTATACGTCGTGCTGATACCGGTGGATATTTATGTTCACCACTGGGCCGAGTTGATTTAAACTCTTGTTACATTTTCGCGGTGACATCCGATGGCTTTTGTATTTGTTATATTAATGTTATTTGTTAATGAGTGAGTTGCATATTGGAAGTTATTTCACAATTATCACAAATATTGTGGATATTACGCGTGTTGAAAGAGGCATTATCTCATCCATCAAAATAAGTTGCTAATGCTTAATTTTAAAACAACTGGACAGGTTTGGAAATTTTTTGCTTTCAAATTTATTCTGTAAGCCGTGGAAGCCGTTTAGATTATTTTTTTATATTTTAATGTATACAGGGACAGTGTGCGAACAAAATAAATGTCGATAAAGTTGTCAGAAATGAATACATTAATGAATTAAGGGTGTGGAGTAATGTGATGTAAAGGGATTTGAAAACGTTATTATATTCAGAGATAATTTTGGTGTAAATTGCAAGTTTTTATTTAGATTTAACCATATCTATAGCGTATTTAGTTCTTGTAAAACAATCTACTGTAATTTCTATTTCTAGTCTCAAGAAAAGGACTAAGAAAAACTTTATTTCTCTGAAACTATAATATCAAAATATTGAAAATTTCTAAAATCGATAAAATCTCTGTTATTGAAACAGAGATTTTATCGTTTTAGAATTTTTTTTAAATTCTTTGATTTAATTATTAGGAAATTCAACTTTAATAATGCTGAAGAAAACCATGCCAAAAGGATTTGTTGTAATCTGTATTTGCCTTATTCGGTGTCAGACCTTATTACACTCCCAGCAGACATTTCAAAACCTACACGCTTATAGTACACATCACTTCTATTGTTAAAAGTTGTTTCAGCGCGAAAACAACAGTAGGTGCCCCCTGTTCTGACGAGGCACTGGCATTTAACTTTATTAAACATTTAAAAATAAATTATGCCTTTTTTCCAGAACAAAATAATTTTCTTTCTCTCTTCTTTTATCATTTTGATGCGATAATGTAAAATAAATAATAAATAAATAAATACTATATATAAATAAATAAATAAATAATATTAATAAATACTCGTATAATCAAAAACAGAACTCCATCACAAAACGTACGAAGTAAACGATATATACGAAGGAAACGACTAATCAAGCAATTTCAATTACTAACCCAGCGTTAGCTCATAAAACCTGCCATCTTGAGGCTTGATGAGTCACAACATGCTCCATAACACACCATAAATTATGAATAAACATTATTATGATGGGGGAGATGAACGCAGACACCATTATCTGCAGACTTGTGTCTGTGTGCTCACTGTTAATGTCTTGCTTAGTCATACAGAAGACAGTGTGACTTTACTGTACGAATGTGGAAATAGGAACATTATTGTTTGGTTAAAACGGAAATGTTAAGTGAGTCAGGTCGTATGTTTTTAACAGCCTTGTTTCTTGGCCCTACTTAAATGAGTAAGTTTTAGAAAATCCTGTATATATTTTTTTATGAGGTGTTGTATGGTCACACAAATTCACTCTTATACCATAGCAAATGTCATAACCATATGCTTAAATAATATTGGTGAGAAAATTAATCTTACATTTAGAAGCGTTTCTTGCGTGCTTCGGAAGGCACGTTAAGCCGTCGGTTCCAGATTTCAATTACATGGCAGTCCAACATGTCCATGGCAACAAGTTGAAGGCCTCATGGGAGGCTTGAAAAATTTCAGCAGCAGGTGGCCACAGGCAGTCCATTTAAACAGTCACCACCTGTTACGTGGGACAAATGCATACGGTAAAATGTGGGAGCATAGTATGCCTCCGCCTACCCCTTCGAGGATAAAAGCATGACAATGTGTTTGTATGTAAATGTATTTGATGAAAATATTAAAAAACTAACTATCTTCACGCTGTATCCCTGACGGGGTAGTCAGAGAGGACAGATCGCCAGGCTTGCATACTTCTTTCTTCTTCGCGCTTCTTCGAGATTCATCAATCGCTTCATACACGCACGTCTGGGTATCCGAGTACTTTTGACCTTTCCGTTTTTGAGCAATCTGCTCACGTGGTCTTCATATGTAAGTCTCGGCCTTCCCTGACTTCTTCTACCCTCTACTTTTGATCAATATAAAAATGAAAATGAAAATATTATAAATGGTAAAAGTTCAAAAAGACAGAACAGCATCCGCATCGAACATTAAAGTGACAACGACATAATTACATACTCGTTATAAATATGATAAGCAAAGACATGCTTTATGTTTCTTTAAAAATGTCTTACAGAGAGAAAATATATTTTGTTTTGGGATATTATACTTTAAATATATCAACATAAATACAAGCATGGCTTCTTCCCGGGAAGGTTTAGTTAAACCTCAATACAACTTCTTGAACAGTCGTATTTAATATAGTTCAGTTGGCTCAGTTATTCAGCATTTTCAATTTGCCAATTTTCAATTTCCTAGTTTTCATTAGAATCTTATAAACAATACAATACCTACGCACTGTGTGCAACTGTGTACAATGGTGTAAAAACGCCCGTAAACAGTTCGTTTTGCCGGCAGTTGTTAAAAACGCATTAAACTGGTAATATTACGGCAGTTTAAAAGAATAACAAAAACATAAATATAAAATAATCACTTCCCTTAGTTAATAAAAGCGTTTTCATTTTACAAAACAAAAACATGAATGAATGCTTTCAAGTTGAAAGCAGATTCTGCAATCTACAAGTATACTGATAAAAAACTATTTAGGAATGATTTTTGTACCTTAAATAATGTTTTCGAAAATTGTACTGAGCAGTGTTAAAATAGTTAAAAAAGTTCACAGACAAACTCTGTGAACTTACGATTAATTTAAAAAAATAAAGCTTGTATTTGTATAAATCTTTATATGACCATAGTTAAAATGCCTACGCAGGTTATATGATACTTTATATCGCGGTATAAATCTCAGGTTCCTCAGTAAAATACACTCAACATGAAAAATTATATTTTAGCGTAATTTTATATATTGAGCACTTAGTTTAGCTGGTACAGTTTCTATTCCCGTGAATGTGGAACCCACCGGAGAAAGTGGGATACCACCTATAATAGATATCGTTTGCATATTTTTTTATTAATGGTCGCCCGCGACTCTGCACGCGTGGTGAAGTTTTCCCATTCCCGTTTCCTACAGAAACTTGTTCCCGGGATAAAAAGTAGCCTATGTGTTTTTCTGATGTGTATGTGTTTTTCTATGTTATTGTAAAGTTTCATCAAAATCCATTCAGTAGATTTTATGTGAAGAGCAACAAATATATATATATATATATTATCAGTGACATCTAACAAAGTAGTGGCAGTACCAGGCCATACTTACAAACTTTTGCGTTTATAATATTAGTAGAATAGTTACCTCATCAAATGAAGCTAATGTCTTACAACAAATAAATTTTAAAGGTGACTTAGGAATTAAGCAAAATTATAAGATAAAGAGGAACGCACGCATACACAAAATAATAATGTTGCGTATAAAGTGCAAGTACTAAAACGATGTTACGATGATCACCCGAATACGTAGGGAATAAGTGAACACCGTTTACACCCACTGAATTCTAGTGAAGAGAGTTTGATAGTTAGATCGAGGTAATCCTATCTAAGCATTTTTTTTATATTACTGAGGTGGCAGACAAGGCTACGGGCTCACTGGATGGAAAGTGATAATTGTAGCCTATGGATACCAGAGGAGCGGCATTCGCGCTGCTGACCCTGTTAAAGCCTTATAAAACTGCTTTTGTAGAACCCCTACCCATACTCTAGACGTTCGGGAATACTCAGACAGGGAGAACATTCCATAATCTAAGCGTACGCGGAAGAAAGCTCTTATCGGACCATACCGTATGCTAGCGCTGTGGACTCAAACTATGAGGGTGGACAGTGATGTGTGAATTAGTGGCACAAATATACATACAAAATACCTAGTGAAGGAGATGTAAGACAACAAGAAAGAATATTTTGGGCTTCGAAGCACTGTACACACTTTTTAGATATAATATGTCAATTTGACGTAGGTATTGACATATTTGTGGCGCTAGCTACCGCGGTATAGAGGTGATGTCCCACACCATGAAGATCTTCGAGAGGATTATAGACTCTCGGATCCGGATATAGACTCTCTCGGAGTGTCAATATGGGTTTCGCCCTGGTTATAGAACCACGGACTCTGTTTTTGCTCTGAGGGTTGTCGCATAGAAATACAGGTCGAAGAACACGCCTCTGCACTGTTTGTTTCTAGACATGCAGAAGGCCTTCGACTGTGTTCCTCGTGCGATGATCTGGTGGGCACTGCGGTCCAAAGGGGTTCCATAGGTCTATATTGACACTATCTGGAACATGTACTGTGTCTCTGATTCGAAATTGAAATGGTTCGGACTGCTGTTGGCGACACGAAACCCTTCCCCATCACCGTGGGGTACGTAGGTAACAAATGTCTGGCCATGTCAGCCCCGCCGGGTCCCGGTAAGAGGAGAAGACCCAAGAAGTGCTGTCTTGACGTCGTAAGGGATGACATGCGTGCCAATGGTCTCACTACAGGGGATGCCGACGACCGCGCGAAGTGGAGGAGGAAATGTAGGAAAGCGGACCCCGGGCGTCGCAAGACGCAACTGGAACATATGCTCGGATGATGATGATTGACATATTTGTGGCGCTAACTCAGTGTTCTATATACGATCACTTAACACGCTTAACGCAACATTCTCAATGGCTGGTCCTCGGATAAGTGACCGCTTTTTGACATTTCGATTACGAGCGTTTTTGTTCTTCAAAAGGCACGTTAAGCAGTTCTTTCCGGTTGTCAGTAATATGGCAGTCGTTAAGCCAAGCTGTCCATTCCAACACGGCAATTGGTTTACCAAAATTGCATATGGTGAAATGAGGGTGTACCTATGCCTCTGCGTACCCTTTGAGAGACTAAGGCGTGACAATATGTTTCTATATTTCAAGTTTTCCAAAAACGTTGATTTTATGACCATTACGAACTAGCTTTGTTGTAATTTTAATGGTTATTATTTCAATATAATTTTACTGATGCCTCTGTGAAGATTTAGCAAAATTTTAATCTGGCAAAGCCTGGCGATCTGTCCTCTCTGACTACCCCTTCAGGGATACAGCGTGAAGATAGTTAGAATCTATGAAAGCACAGTCACAGTAAATATTAGATATGACGTTGTAATCCTGACAGCTTTTACACTCTACATTAATGTTGAATAGATTTAACGAGTAAACGGACATGTGTGACAAATCACTAACATTTAGTATCACTTTAATCCCAAGCTTTACCATATTTCAAACTAAATGTGAAACATTTAATTTTCATTTGTAAATGAATACAAAATTAATCGTCGTAGCGATATTTATGAGCGGGTTGGCGCGGGTCAGCAGGAAGCTTAAACCTCCTGAGGGAAATTAAATCGTAAATAGCATAAAAATAACAATAAGCTTAGTCTTCATGTGAGTTGGAAAACGGACTACTACTGCAGTGGTTTTGTGAAATATGGCTTTAGTTTTGTATTTTGATGAGAATAGTATCGTATATTAAAATGGTGAGCTCTTTTGAGTGAGTATTAAAATGTGTGTCGATATTCTCGTAATTCTGTTGAATCATTGCTTCTAATTATAGGGATGGATTTGTGTATAAGACTCTTATTTTTTACCACTTAAACAACAAATAACACTCCCAGTTCGTATAAGGGGGTATTACGAAAGGAAAGTAATATATTTTAATAATTCTAACTTGTGTATCTGTAAATGATCACTGCGTTAAGCAACATTTGTTATTGGTGGTCCTTGGGTCCTTGAATTTACATTTGCGATCGTTTCCGTTCGGAAGGCTCGTTAAGCCGTTGGTCCCGGTTGCCAGTGTAATGGCAGTCGTTAAGCCTGGCTGAAGGCCTTATTATTGAAAATTTTCAACAGTCTGCGCCTGTCCATTTCAACGTACAACGGCAATGGGCTCATCACCTGTTAAGTGGGACAAAAATGCATATCGTTAAATGTGGGGGTATAGTATGCCTATGCCTACCCCTTCGGGGATAAAGGCGTGACAATATGTATGTATGTATGTGTAATACCGAACGGGTGCAAACTATTACTATTCACATTATGTATGTATATAATACAAGGGTCTTTACATACGACAGTTGATAGCGCAGCGCCAACAGCCGACATTAATAGGCAGTTACAATACAATATTGGCGATAACGCCGTGTTCGGTTGGCGCACCGCAGTCTATGTACATACCTTATTTGGACCGTTCTAGGTGGCACGTGTTTCCGCATCTTATTTGAACAATAAGCTTTAGTGAGAGAGAAAGGCCTCAGGTATCTTTTTAAAGATAATTATTTTATTCTATCAGAAAGTAGCGGACAAGTGAGGCTTCGCCCGTGATATACTTTGAATCTCCGTCGGATCTATTTCATCCGGTCGAGGTATTTGAAAAAAAATTAAAATTTGCCCAATTTGTCGACATGCTACTGCATACTCTCCTGGGTGGTAGCGTCATAATATATATAGCCTTCCCCGATTAATGGATTATCCAACATAAAATATTTTTTCAATGCCGACCAAGTAGTTACTGAAATTAGCGCCTACAACCGAACAAACAAACATTCTCTTCATCTTTATAAATTAAGTATAGATAAATGTTCTTTTGTTTTATTGAGAGGGCATTATATATTGTTTTGCAATATATTCTTTGGCCTATTTCGACAGAAAAGCTTTCTATAAGCCGGCTTTTTAAAAGAGTATGTGTACTATCTTTGTATTCCATCTACATTCGTAGGCTGTGCAGGAGATCTCGACACAGACGATCAGTCGAGTCCAGCTCATTGTGCTTAACACAATTTGCTGGCAGCGAGCGCTGCAATCAGTTGTGGGGAGCGTCTGACACGCTTGTATATGGATGTTTCACACTGCGGTATGCGGTCTTGTACCTGCGTTCATTTTCACATACATTGCTGTTTTATCTATCTAGCCTATTATTTATTGACATTATTGTAGTAGTTTTATAAGATCGTTTGGAATAATCACTGGATGAAAACGTAAATAATACTGTACTATTTTATAATCAATAATTTTAAAAACATTAGTTCCAGTTACATTTGAAGTCCTCGTTTTGGAATAGACTCCGATATTTTCTACTTTCTGTCGCATTTTTGGCAGTAGGAAGTACCTTTGTTTAGTAGTGATACCATTGACCGAAACGCCATCGTCAATGGCATTAAAAAAAGTTTTGGATTAACATCTTCTGTCTTTTAAACTACTAATGTGATAGACAAGTATACGGTCCATCAGACTGCAAGTGGTGACTGTGGGCAATGGAAGTTCTTGCTCTGCCTCCATTACCGTACCGGGACTTGTCTCTATTATCGTATTGAAACAGACATGCAGTGTTACCTGTTGTTGAAATTGGCTGTCCGTTAGGCTTCAAGTTGGTTTATCTACTATAATGTTACTGGCACCTGGGATAACAGCTTAACGTACCTTCCGAAGCACGGAGACGCTCGTTTAAGGTCCGTATTCCAGAAGAAGAAGTAAGAGTGGGGTGCAAACCGTCGCTCATTTCAGACCAGACTGTAGCGTAAGATGCTTAACGTAGTTATTGTTTACATAACACTAAGTTAGCAGGGCTACTAACACTACAAATGGAACTGGAACTTGACGTGAGACAAATCGTAAATAAATAAATATTTTTGTGACAACTCACACAACGCTATTTGATTCCAAACCAAGCAAAGCTTGTACTATGGTAACCAGATAACTGATAAACATACTAATATATTTATAAATACATACCTACATATTTTAGATAAATAACACTCAGACACAGAATAAACCATCGTGCTCATCACACAAAGTTTTATCCTGAGTAGGAATCGAACCTTCGACCTCTTGCGTAGCAGTCGGATACACTCCCAGCGCGCCACAGAGGCTAATTTATTATTTTCACAAAATTACTTTAAAAAACAATAGTAGTTAAATCTGAGAGCACCTTCCGCCTGATAAATTTAAAGAAAATTTTATTTTAAAGCTACAAAATAAAATACCTTTTTCAGTGTTTAGAATGCTTCGGCAGTAACATCAGTGTAAAACTATTCATTGCAATCTATTTTACCAAGGGTTCGGTTGGGTAATATGTTTAGTTTGTGTGTAAACAAACCCGAGGGGTGACACTTGTTAAATTGTCTGCCTGAGGTTTCTTGTGCTTCAGATAAATTGTAGGTAGGTGTGTACACACCTACTTACAATTTACAACACAGTATTCACAAGAGTAAAGGCAGAGAGAGAGGCAGTAAAGCAAGAATAAAGGCAGTTCTTTTACATGTCATAATAAGTAATTACTTACTGAAAACCTACTTAATTTTTTTTTTTAATTTTCGCGGTTTATACCCATACTTTATTTACTACTAGCTTCCCCCCGCGGCTTTGCCCGTGACGTAATTCTAACTCCATCGCACCCATCTAATCCCGTCGCTTATTACTTTTACAAAAATGTATAAAATTTGCTCAATTTCTTGAAATTTATGATTACTGCTTTGGTCTTCTGGGTAGTAGCGTGATGATATACTCGGATCTATAGCCGATAAATGGGCTATCTAACACAAAAATATTTTTTCAATTCAAACCAGTAATTCCTGAGATTAGCGCGTTCTACCAATGAAACAAACAAACTCTTCAGGTTTAAATGTGCCGAATAGTATCACATACTTAAATAATGATAACTTATATATTTTACTGTATGCATCAGTTGTGGAATACGTTCCATTAAGTGTAATACGTAATATCCTGATCGTAATATAATATCAGATTTTCCTTAGCGTCTAATAAATTATGAGCATTTTAATTTGAGAATTACAATTGTTTTTGCTTAACGACTATTGTGCTAGTGACGATATAAATAAAGTGGTGATAGTATAAATAAACATTTTGGCACTATAATAATTTGATATTATTATTTTATAGATTCTTTATTTTTGGTATAAACATTTTCATACCATAAAATGTTGGTATTTGTTTACTAGAAATCCGTATGAAAGTTTTCAATCACATCTCTGTCAAATAAATCGTATCCATTTTAAAAATGTAAAACGTACGCGAAGGTATTGTGAGATTCCGCCACGTATTGGCGAAGTTTCCCTACGAGACGCGTTCAGATGCGGATACGTATCTACATAAGTTGCGGATATTGAAAATATTTTGCTGATAATCCTTGGATATCGTGGGCACCGTCGCCTTTTGTCGGAAAAATGTTTTGTAAAATGGTTTGCTTCATAGTGTCCGAGTTTAAATTTATAAAAGTTAGATCTTTTGTGTGGCCAGAAAAGTCGGTTTTGTAATTCAACTATAAGTTACTTAATGTAAAGTAAATTATAGTTTAAAAAAATGTACCTTTGATAAAAGTAATACTTGGACTGTTCTGATTCGGATTATATCTGCTCATTATGCCATTATGCCAGAAGCGCTCGTGGCCCCGCGGACGTAGTGTTCTGTAAACGATCACTGCGTTAAGCAACTTTCACTATGGCTGGTCCTCGGATGGGTGACCACTTTGTGGCATTTACATTTGCGAGTGATTCCGTGCTTCGGAAGGCACGTTAAACCGTTGGTCCCGGTTGCCAGTAACATGGCAGTCGTTAAGCCAGTTGAATGCCTTATGTGCGGCTTGAAAAATTTCAACAGCAGGTCCCCACAACTTGCACCTGTCCATTTCAACACGGCAACGGGCTCACCACCTGTTACGTGGGACACAAAGCAAAGCATACGGTGAAACGTGGGCGTATAGTACGCCTCTGCCTACCCCTTCGGCGATAAAGGCGTGAAAGTATGTAATGTATTATGCCATTTGACGCTCGCAGCTTAACCCGCGTAGAGAAGATTTCCCATTCCCGTTTTTTTTCAGGAATTTGAAACAAAGGTATAAACTAGCTTTTATGATGTGTAAGCTATAATATTGTTAAGTTTTCCATTCCGAAGTTTTTGCGTGAATGAGTAACAAACCTACATACATACACTATTACAAACTTTCACGTTAACAAATAACATTATATAGTACTGATATACACATTTACCCTCCATATAATCTAAAGAGCTTTTCCAAAATAAAATCTTACTTGCAACTTACAAGCTTGCATGTAATAATTTCATTAAACATTGAAGATTTTAAAATTTATGAATATGAATGTGTAAAATGTTCTGCTTTTAATTCAATATTTTAATTAATTTCTAGAGTTAAGAGATACGGGTCAAATATTAATCACATAGATGTAATGCCACGACAATATCCCGCTGTCTGTGTTGGCGAGCGCCTGCTGCTAATTGTCACTCGATAATCAAACGTCGGATATGGTAGGGTTGCCAATAGCAAAACGAATGAAATAAAATTAATTTTAGGACGCAAAATCAAAATAATATCGTGCAATACCTATTTTTAAAATGTATTTATATGGGGTTAATTATGGTAATTTTAATTATCAAACCATTTTGAACGAATGATGCTCTAGCTTAAGAGCTAAGATGGAGGTCTGAAAAAAGTTGCTTGAGATCACTGTGTCCCTAGTAGCCAATCAAATCACAGTGTAGGAAGTATGTGTTCGATGCAACTGGAGCGAAGAGAATGAATCTTGAGTACACAAATAATATATTTTATTATATTTTTAAGACATCAATTTGAGTTGTTTAAATTATTTTTCGACATATATTCACATAGGATTTTTATGATATTACTGGCTGACCCTTGCGGCTTCACCCGTAACATATATATATTTGACATATACATATGACAAATAAGTATACTTTAAATTTCCGACGCATCCATTTATTCCAGTTGTTTATTATTCTTGCAAACATTTACGATAATTTGAAGATTGGTTGTCATTTATGATTACTACTCCGTTTTTCTCGGTAGTAGCGTGCGAAAGGTTTCCAACACAAATAGAATTTTTCAATTCGGACCGATTGTTCCTGAGATTAGCACGTTCAACCAAACAAACAAACTCTTCAGATTAATATATTAGTATAAATAAATAAATATCGTTGGGACAACTCACACAACGCCATCTGATTCCAAATTAAACAGCGTTTGTACTATGGTAATCAGATCACTGATAAACATATTTATATATTTCTAAATACATACATATAGATAAATAAAACTCAGAAACAGAATCCATCGCACAAAGTTTTATCCTGGGTGGAAATCGAACCCAAGACCTCTTGCGTAGCAGTCGGATGCACTCCCACCGCGCCATAGAGGCAGACAAAGTATAAATAAAATACTGTGTAAGTCTCGTTTAGATTTACACAGTGTAAAGCTGGTTTGTGCCAGCCCTGAAGTACCCACGGTCTATGGCTGGGCCATCATTGGCTTATTGAGTTCAGCTTCATTATGACATGATTTACAATATTACTGTTACAAGCATATTGCATCCGCTTGCGATGTTGTTCAGTGATCAAATATACCAACTCTCTACATAAAATTTAGTTAACTTTGTTTTCAAAAACATATTTTATCGTGATGAGGTTCTCTGCTAAACTGAGTGTTTCTGTATTTGTATACACTTTTTATTCCAGTAGAAAGTTAAAAAACACATTTAGTTGCTCTTTTTTCAATCGATTGAGCCGGTTATAATATCCACGGTATAAACATGACAGATCTCTCAGGTATTTATCATTTCCGAATCAGAAAAAAAATACTAATTGAATTGATAACCTCCTCTTTTTGGAAATTGATTAAAAAGAAGCAAAGCATTATGAACAACCGCTAATTTAAATTTGGTACAAGGAAGTCAAGGAATATGAAATTAGTATATTAGAGGAAGTTTGAGAGTGGCACCTGCGACTGAAAAAAATGAGAGGGAATCGTCTGTCTTGGTATGGGCATGTGATGAGAAGGGATGAAAGTCATGTCACTAAAAGAACTATGAATATTAAAGTTGATGGATGGAGAACCAGAGGACGGCGAATAAAACAAAACAATATAATGTGTAAGGAGTGATATGAATGTGATCAGATGACAAATAACAGGGATGAATGGAAGAGGAAGACATACTGCGCCCACCCCAAGGGCAAGAGGATGATGACAAGGAAGTCTAGGAATGGTAAGGTAACGATTTTATAAGTCTGCAAAGGGTGAAGGTTACCGGTATCGAGTCCTTATCTTATTTTATTTTTTGTATTACATCCGCTAAAGTCATGCTTACATAAAATAAAATCCCCTGACGTGTGTTTCTAAAACTAAACGTGATAAACTCTAAACTGGCTTCACTCATATACAGTGCATTTCATAAAGATTTATGTGCACAATATATACATAGGTACGAGCGAGACAGATACAGGTAGCTAGTTATAACGAAGATGAGCCTTTACCTGAAACTAGTATACGCCCGCGGCTCCGCACGCGCGATGAAGTTTTCCAGTGCCCGTTTCCCACAGGAGCTTGTTCCCGGGATAAAAAGTAGCCTATGTGTTATTCTGATGTGTAATCTATATTATTGGAAAGTTTCATCAAAACCCATTCAGCAGATTTCGCGTGAAATAGTAACAAACATCCATTCTTACAAACTTTCGAGATTATAAAATTAGTAGGATTGTCATCTCATGTTTGAGGTAAAAATTTCACCCACTGACTGTGGAAAATAATTGCTTAACGCTTTCCATTTCAATGTTGATATCCCCCGCCGGCGGCTGACAGCTATATTTATGGGCTCATGAAATAGTTATTACCGCGCGGTCAGCGATAATAAACTAAAACGTGCATATATCTATACTAACTGACGCCCGCGGCTTCGCCCGCGTAGAGATTTTTTCCCGTTCCCGTTTCCCACAGGAACTTGTTCCCGGGATAAAAAGTAGCGTTTGTGTTATTCTGATGTATAAGCTATATTATTGTAGTTTCATTAAAATCTATTTAGTGGTTGTTACGTGAAAGAGTAACGAACATCCAAACAAACTTTCGCATTTATAATATTATTAAGATAAATAATGTAAATTATAAAGCTGTAATATAGCTTTATGTGGATCTTACAAAAAGGTATTTTTTTCTTTTTTTTTGGGGGGTTTCTAGTCTAAACAGAAAATGTCAACCCAATTGTGCCCTTACTACTATCTCATATAAAGGCAGAGTCACTGCGGGGGTTTCTTGACTATCCGAGCCAGGCATCTAGCTATTTCTGATGTTGGTTGTTAAATAAAGTTTAAATGCTATGTGTAATTCCAACGTCGTAAAGACTTTTTCCCTTTGAGTCTGGGTACATTCCATCAAAACATGTGTGACGTCTTCCTCTACAAGAAGGTTGGGTCTCTCTAATTACTTTATTTTGAGACCCAAAGTTATACGATGTTATACAACGTAGGTACTTGTAAATTTCTAATATTTGTATACCTAGTTGACACTTACACATAGCTAAATTTTTATCGAATATCTAGTCGATTGTAGTCTACTGCATACTTGGACTATACATAATAATATTGATACTTATAATACATACTTCTGTATTCATCTCAACCGATGGACGTCCACCGTTATGAATAGGCCAAGAATCAAATCTAATTTTAGATATAATGTTTTATTGCAAGTTTTCCTTCTCTGTGCAATGGGGACAATAATAATTCTCTACACAGGGTAGGAATTGACGTAATAAATTATGTGTTTAAAACAGTCACGAGCAAATGTTGACATATGCATCAATTTAAAAAGATAAAAGCAGTGTTCCACCCACCGACATTTGAGAGTTAATCTGTTGGTGGTTACGGCTCAAGGGAATAAAAACTTCTCACAACATTTGCCGTGTCCAGAAAACTTTTTGCTTGTTTATCTCAACTTTCCTATGATATATTTTGCGACATTGATTGTTGACGGTTTCGGGCCCTCTAATCAATCTAATAATACTACAATTACATTTATTTATTACTAGCTGACTTGCCCGGCTTCGTCCGTGACATACTTCCAACCCCGTGGCACCCATTTAATCCTGTCGCTTATTATTTTTTCAAAAATGTATGAAAGTTTTCCCGATTTGTTGACATTTATGATTACTGCTCCGCTCTCCTGTGTAGTGGCGTGATGATATATAGCTAATAACCTTCCTCAATAAATGGGCCATCTAATACAAAAAGTAATTTTAAAATCGGTCTAGCTGTTCACGCGTGATGGCGTGACCAAGGGAAATAGTTATTAATTTATATACAAGACAGAAGACATAACCACTGTTTAATCTACATTGTAAGTTTATATGGTCATTATTTCATTTATGGTTAGAATAACTTTCATTGCAGTCGTTTTCTTTACTGGGTTATAAAGATTCTCACTCGAAATCTCCATCCACTGTGAGCCAATAACGGTTGTAAAACTCTGAATTGAGACTGCACATAAAGATTTTCCCGAGATTTTATTGAGATATACTTACTAACATTTGTTGTTTTACCTAACATGCTTATGATGAAATATATCCAAAGATGCAAATCAAATTGACTTTAAAGAAATAAATAAATTTAGGGCACTTTATCTAGCACAAATTAATGTAATATACACTTGTTATGGCTAATATTGGTAGTAACTTACGGCTTACAGTGGACTACTATGGCTGATTTAATTGCTTATGGGATGGAATCGAAACAACTGATAAAGCTTGCTACGAAGCAAATATTTCTGAATCACACAAATATTACAATCCAAAGTTCAACTCCTTATTTACATTGTTTGACATGTATTACAGTGTTAGCCTAACTTATGCCTTCAGACAATAATCATAAAGAAACCATAATTTCAAAACGGCTCCCATACATTACTAATAGACCACTGAGGCAGTTTACATGATGGTTTTGTAAAACAAGATGATTAGAGTAAAAAAAATTCTTTTAATAGTTTAATTCAGATATATTAAACGTGATGACCCTTCACACTTTAAAGTCAGTGAAACTATTTTGGCTACAGAAACTGCTTTTGAGTATTATTATATTATATTTGTGGTAATGTTATTTACTCAAGTAAATAACATTACCACAAATCCGTGCATTAAACTATTCATAATAGGTAATGTTATGTTTTGGATATTTATTAAAGCTGTAGATTTGTCTGCACGATTTGTGGTCTTTGTAATAACTAACTAACTAACTATCTTCACGCTGTATCCCTGACGGGGTAGTCAGAGAGGACAGATCGCCAGGCTTCGCGATCCATGCATACTTCTTTCGCTTCTTCGAGATTCATCAATCGCTTCATACACGCACTTCTGGGTATCCGAGTACTTTTGACCTTTCCGTTTTTGAGCAATCTGCTCACGTGGTCTTCATATGTAAGTCTCGGCCTTCCCTGACTCCTTCTACCCTCTACTTTTGAACAATATATATTCTTCGTCAATCGTTCCTCACTCATTCGTTGGACGTGTCCAAACCAACGGAGCACGCCCTTTTCCAGCTTAACGCTGACACTTTCATTCAAACCTGCCATATTGCGTATCACTTCGTTACGTATTCGGTCGGCCAAGGTAACGCCGCACAATTTTCGAAGTGATCGCATCTCCACAGCATTCAATTTACTTTCATGCATCTGCTGACATACCCAGGTTTCACTACCGTAAAGCAAAGTTGGCACTAGCACTGCGTTATGAATCGCCATTCGTGCTTCTTTTACGATGCTTTGTCGCTTTACTAACTGGGACAAAGCACCGTTAACTTTGTTTCCGGCAGCTACATCCGAATCACATCTTCCATCCGCGCTAAACATACTTCCTAAATACACAATTTCATTCACTTGCTCTAGACGTTCCTGGTTTACCCTAATCTCGCATTTAGTTCTTACGTCACCTCTTTCAAATACTAGAACCTTAGTTTTACTTGCATTCATGCGGAGACCCTTACTTTCACACCCCTCTTTCATATTAGTGACTAATGCCTGTAGGTCGGCTTCTGTTGAGGCCATGAGCACCGCATCATCAGCGTACCGCAGACAGTTTACTGTAAAGTCACCCAAATTCACACCCATATTAAAATCTTTCAACTTCTGCAGGCAACTGTCCAGATACACTATGAACAGCCAGGCGGACATGACACATCCCTGTTTGACGCCTGTACAGACATCAAAAAGAGGTGACACATCCCCCCCCTACTCGCACGCAAGCCTTACAGTCCCTATAAAGCGACTGTATTGCCCGCAGTAGCGAGCCGTCCACACCATATCCTGGCAGCAAGTCCCACAGCGTTTCTCTCACAACGTTATCAAATGCTTTCTCTAGATCCACAAAAGCGCAGAAAACCTTCTGGCTAAGAGCCAGAAACTTTTCCGCGATCATGCGGAGAGAAAACACTTGATCCATGCAACCTCTTCCACGTCGGAATCCGCATTGAGCCTCCCATAAATACCTTTCAGACTTTTCTTGCATTCGTGCCGTTATAACCTTTGCATACACCTTACTAGCTAAGCTGACCAAGCTGATCGCCCTGTAGCTGGAGCAGTTTAGGCGCGAGCCTTTCCCTTTGTAAATAGGTACTACAACTGCTACTCGCCAGTCATCTGGGACCTCACCCGTCCGCCAGCACAAGTTGCATAACAGACAAAGTGTGTCCCAGACACGCGACCCACCGTACTTGATCATCTCAGCAGTAACTCTGTCTTTTCCCGCAGCCTTACCACATTTCATACTTCTTATCGCTTGTTCTATTTCTTTCATACTAATGACTTCAATGACATCGGGATCCGGAGCATCGAAGTGAGCTCCACTTCCCGATGTGGCATCTCTGTCTTTTCTTGCATACATCTTTCCATAATATTCACTCCATCTCTGCAGGACGTCACTTTGGTCTGTTAGGACGTCATTGTTAACACTAAGCACTTTATTCATACTGCAGATTGCCGAACAACTCCGGGTCTTGCCTACCTCTTTCCAGAAGAGCTTGGCATTATCCCGGAAATTGGACGACAACCTTTCATCCGCTTTCATTCTGCACCTTTCACGAGCTTCTTCTATCAGTGCCTTCGTGTTAACTTTCTGCAGCTTGTATCTCTCTTTCATATTAAAATCATTCCGCGAGGCTAAGTAGTCTAGCCATGCTTTCTTCTTCATTCGAACTGCTTCTTTCACTTCCTCATTCCACCATGCATCACGCTTATTACTACTGCCTCTTTTCGTTTCTCCACACACTTCCACAGCGGCATTTATCATACTGTCCCTAAGGTTCTGCCATACACTTTCCACATTCTCACTGCTTACATTGACGTCGCCAAGCTTTTCGGCTACCCTTTCATTATATTTATCGCTAATGGATGCATCCTGCAGCTTCCAGCTTTTGATGCTATAAGTCGGCCCAGGTTCAGGACACTCGGTACGATGACGCCAACTCGCGAACAGACCCCTAATCCTAGTTATGACTAGGTAGTGGTCTGATCCCAGCTCAGCGCCTCGATAAACCCTCGTGTCCAGCACCTGTTTACGGAGCCGACTATCCATTAATCTTTGTAATAGCGGGTATATTAAGGTCCGTATTCCAGAACGTTTCTCAATACTGAATCAACGCTTAAGGCTAGTTTTGCCTTATAAAAGCTACTCTCAAGCGTCGATTGAGTATTGAGAAACGTTCTGAAATACGGCCCTAAATCTTTACGTAGCCTTTCCAATTCTCTTTGTTCTGAATCTAGTTAACTACGATAGTTTTATGTCTAAGTTTAATTCTACACCTAGACATATTCATTGATCAGTGCTGTGAAATGTTCAAGAAATTAATATCTGGAAGTTACGGCTATTACTATTTATATTATTCAAATCTTACACGGTAAAATTTTTATAATTACTATAATTTAATTAATTTGTAACAAAGGGTCCTGCAAAAATCTAAAAGGTTATATGTCCACTTGGTGATAAGGAGGTCTGTAAGCTTTTTTGCCATTTTTGTGGTAATTAGAAAATGCCATGGTTTACCCCGTCAGGAATACAGTGTGAAGATAGTAACGTTTTTTTTTAAGTTAGAAAAGCCATAAAACTCATCATCATCATCCGAGCGTCTGTCCTAGTTGCGTCTCGCGACGCCCGGGGTCCGCTTTCCTACATTTTCTCCTCCACTTCGCACGGTCGTCGGCATCCCCTGTAGTGAGACCATTGGCACGCATGTCATCCCTTACGACGTCAAGCCAGCACTTCTTGGGTCTTCCCCTCTTACCGGGACCCTGCGGGGCTGACATGGCCAGACATTTGTTACCTATGTAGCCCGGCGGTTGCCGCAAGACGTGACCATACCAACGAAGGCGGCACTCTTGCAACTTGTCTGCAATGTCACGGACGTGAAGGCTGCCGCGGATGCGAGAGTTCCTCACGCGGTCCATCCGCGTGACTCCACACATCCACCGCAGCATCTTCATTTCCGTGACACGCAGCTCCTGCTTGTGTCGCTCCAATATCGGCCACGTCTCACTGCCATGTAAAAGGACAGGTCTAATAATGGTTTTGTAGACCTGTCCCTTCACCCGGATCGGCATTTTAGGGTCACAAATGACACCGGTCATCTCCCGCCATTTGGCCCACGCGGCAGCAATGCGTGACTTGACATCGCAATCGATGTCACTGGACGTGTGAAAAACAGATCCCAGGTATTTAACCTGGTCCGTGCGCTCGACCAAATCACCGCCTATGCGGACGGATGTGGGATCTGCCGAGTTTAGTGCCAAGTAGAAAAAGAAAGAAAAGCCATAAAACTGGCGTCACTAAAATTTTTATTTTGGTTTTAGCTAAAGGTAGGTTGAGGATGCTTCAATCTGGTGTAACTATATTATTATTCTAACCACATTTATTAACTGATTTGGATATCATTGGAATATAGACAATGAATAGCAAGGAATGATTTTATTAATATTTCAATGCTCCATTCAAACCGCTCACATTGTGGCCACGCAATCACAACAAACGAACCACCATTCGGAAGGCGATTACAAGGGTAGCTTGACATTTATGTGGGTTCGGCTAATTGTTTATTTAATCCGCGTCGGATCTCCGCTGAATGAGTCAACAAGCCCTTTAGTTGGACCGGATTAGTTCAGTCTGCTTCCTAAAGTTGATTATGTTCGTAAAACTAGAGACAAAAGCTCCGAAAAAGTAAAAATTTGTAGAAACGTTACAAATTGAAGGCCGATAGTCGTAATTATATTAAACCTTACTGAAACTGATTGAGTTAAATTGGAATTGTGATATTATATTAAGTCTAACTTGTAATTGTAAATGGATGAAGGCTCCGGGAAAAGTTGTAAGAGAACTCTGTAGACGAACAATTCAAGTTTCATCAAAATTTAAAGGAGCGATTGATTTGCAATTTGCAGAGTTGGTATGTAGTATGAAGTTAATAAGTAAGGACCAATTTACAAACCATCTTCTGTTATTCTTTATTAAAAAACAATGAAATTATAAATTGTTAATAAAGTGGAAAAAAATAATTTGATTCGAGACGGGGACTGAATGAAATTATTACTTCATAATACCACTAAGATATAAACAAGTACTTATGTTTTTCATGTTGAATTTTTCTCGGATGTCATGCCGGACTCGAACTGAGTTGAACTAACTAAAACCTACCTATCTGTTTATCGCTGGGCATCCCGGGCAACTGCTCGGATGGATGTCTCAGGGTTCCCGACATACTTTGGCTACCACCGCGGCCTTGCCTAAGTGTTCGGGTGCTATCCGGTTTCTTTGGAGTTGGTTCGGGTGTAATCCCGCTTATGGTGCTTTAGGGCTTGCGTGAGATTCTCCCTCAACGCCTGCGTCTTGGGCCTGCTTCTATAAGGACGGCGAGCAGCCCACCCGCCGTCTTCAGGCCCCCGGTCACGGAGGCAGGTAGTCTTGGGCGAAGACAAGACTGCGGAATTCGGGTGGGAGAGTTCTCTCTCGCTTCCTCTCCGAAGCTTACCATATAATTTCAAACTTACATATATAACGTATTTTTTTTGTATCTCAGTCGTATTATGAACAAATATATAAACGATTGTAAAAAATATATACTCACCTAACCTCTGTTATAAGAAACATTAACTATACTCGTAGTTCTTATTTATAAAATTAAGTTGTGTATTTTTAACCATGCGCTGCGCCGATTTTAACGTCCTTGATTTGTACAAATCCGTCATTGTGGTGAAGTTTTGCCGTACCTGTTTTCCACAGGAACTTGAAACCGGGATAAAAAAAATGTGTTAACACTATTTCAGCCAACTGTTACTAAATTTCAGCCAAATTAGTTCAAATTATAGCTTGATAAAATAACAAACATTCAAACCTCTTCAAAAACTTTACATTTTTAATATTTTTTTTCTTAGGCTGTCTGCACACCTAAGCCACCGGCCTGCCGGCACTGCCCCGACGGGTAAGGCTGACGGCCTGATTTTATTATGAACGATTTCTAAAATATTTAGTTTTCCAGTTCCTTCCAAACCAAAGTTGGATTTGGGGTCCAAGGTCCACCTTTATTTGGCTGGGGATCTTGATGGAGCCTCTTACACTCATGAAAGGTAATATTAGTAGAATATAATTGTTCGTCGTCGTATTGTACGATTTGGCAGCTATTACACTTAACCTAGTTCAGGTTGCCAAATTAACAAATATTTTCATGGAATATTAATTTCAAAACTTGTAATTGTTTTTTGTTATACTGAATGAAACTTCAAGATATGATTTGGATGTTGTTGATGGCCACAAATGTCACTGTCGTTGAAGTAATTTGTTTGTTTTGCAATAAATTAAAAAAGAAATAAAGAAAAATACAAACCTTTACTCTCAAAACCAAAAACTACAATATTCCTTTTGACATGATAAAAGGGAAAACATAAAAAAAACGAAAATAATTATTTATCTAAGTGCGGAATATGGATAAAATATCTACCTAATTAATGCAAATTTCATAACTTTTTATCTAATAACTTTACTAAAGCAGCGAATTACATAAAAAATCTGTCTACTAGTTTGTCCCAGATTCGACAGTTTCCATTCAAACACGAATCGTCAATAATTCATACTGCAAGCACTGTCTCAATATTGGAATATCGTTAACGAGTTGCTACTGCTTTCGGTTAAAAATGAGCTTTATTTTTTAAACTGTAAAACCTAAAATAATGTTCCGTATTTCAATAATTATTTTATTTAAATATTTGCCAATTAAGTTCGCGCAGCGATTTACTTGGCGGACGTTTTTGATAATGATTGAGGGTTCTAAATAGGAATAGCTTATAGAGATTTACATACAGGAATAGGTCAATTTTGAGCAGTGTGACTCAAACTATTAATTTTATGAAGATTCTTCGTTACCCACAGGAAAAGTAGCCTACACTCTGCAACTCTGTACCAAATTCAATTTAAATCAGTATAGTAGCTTTGGCGTGAAAGCGCAATAGACAGACAGACTTACTTTTACATTTATTCATTAATATTGGTAAGGCTAACATGGCTAATCTTTCAACGTACAAATCAAACTGCTGCATGAATTTAGCTCTGCAGATGTTATAATTATAGGTATCCATTTAGGTAATTACAAAAACTAACCTAATTTTTTTTATAACTCAACTGAAATATATTTATATACAAAAAACAAGAAGCGCTCGTGGCGTGTGTTCTGTAACCAATCACTGCGTTAAGTAACTTTCGCTATGGCTGCACCTGGGATGAGTGACTTTGTGGCATTTATATTTGCGAGCGTTTCCGTGCTTCAGAAGGCACTTTAGGCCGTTGGTCCCTGCCAGGAAAATGGCAGTCGTTAAACCCAGTTGAAGGACTGATGGGTGGCTTTAAAGTTTTCACAGTCTCCACAGGTCTCCACAGCTTGCGCATGTCCATTACCCTGGGAAACCCTGGGAATTCAATGCTACAATTATCCTACAAAAGGTATCGAAATTTCTGTAACGATCTCCTAAGGAAAGTTAAAAGAAATCACGATAAATTAGAATTGGAGAAAGCTGGGTCAAACAGTAAAAAGATATGACAGCATATTAAAAATATCACATATATTGCGAGGCAAAATGAGTCACTATTAAGTTTATTACGGGCACATTTGTCACAGGTAGCTTTTGCTAACTTTGTAAATGACTTCTTCTCAAATATAGGGAAAATACTGGCACAGCAAATGACAGAACGTTCACATTTCCCAACTGGTTCTCCTGTCCCGTGCAGGACCACCTTAGCATCCTTTGTGCTCTTAGATACCGACGAACAAGAGGTAGAGGGATTAATCTTAAATTTTAAAGATGACGCAGTGGGATGGGAAAAAATATCTACTAAAATCATAAAAAAATACCGGCACATCCTAGTACAACCGTTAACATTTATTTTTCAAAAATGCCTATCAACAGGAATCTTCCCTAAATGCCTTAAAAAAGGCATAGTTGTTCCCATTTATAAGAACGGTGAAAAAGATCAGGTAACTAATTTTAGACCAATTTCCATACTCCCTGCTATGTCAAAAATACTAGAAAAGATAATAAATAATAGGTTAGTAAAATACTTAGAAGATAACTCGTTGTTATCAAAGACTCAGTATGGTTTAAGAGCTAATAGGTCAACGGCTGACGCTGTGCATCACCTCACCGATTATTTAGTGCAAGAGCTTGATAAAGGGAAACACACAATGGGAATATTCCTGGATCTCGCCAAAGCTTATGACACGGTTTATATCCCTGCACTCCTGAAAAAGCTAGAAAACATTGGAATAAGAGGTGTACAAAAAGATCTCATCAAAAGTTTTCTAGAGGAACGGACCCAAATCGGTGATATTCTTAGTGATGACCTTCATAATCCCCCATTTGGAATCCCCCAAGGAAGTATTATGGGAAGCACGCTGTTTTTAATCTACATCAATGAAGTGTTCTGTAAACGATCACTGAGTTACGCAACTTTCACTATGGCTGGTCCTCGGATGGGTGACCACTTTGTGGCATTTACATTTGCGAGCGTTTCCGTGCTTCGGAAGGCACGTTAAGCCGTTGGTCCCGGTTGCCAGTAAAATGGCAGTCGTTAAGCCTGGTTGAATGCCTTATGGGCGGCATGAAAAATTTCAACAGCAGGTAGCCACAACCTGCGTCTGTCTATTTCAACATGGCAATGGGCTCACCACCTATTACGTGGGACAGGTAAATCCACACGGTGAAAAGTGGGCATATAATATGCCTCTGCCACCCCTTCGGGGATAAGGCGTGATGGATAATGAACTTTGTAGCTTAAAATTAGAGCATGGCATGATTATGTCATACGCAGATGTCACAGCGCTCCATTTTTCCGCTGAAACAGATATAGAAGCGTACAGGATTGCGCAACGTGGATTCAATATCGTAAATCAATGGCTTCAGTACAATCTATTAACATTAAATGCAGACAAATCCAAATATATGAAATTCTCGATTCGCAAAAGGACGACAACCCATACTATCCCATCACTATACGCTCACGATTGTAAAGACCCTAAAGAACAAGATTATAGGTGTTCATGCCCAGTTATAACAAAAATCGATACAATAAAATACCTAGGTATTATATTAGCCGAAACCCTCTCATTTAAGCAGTACAGTGAGTCGCGAATTAAGCGACTTGGTAAGTTGATTTTTGTGTTTAAGAAAATCAGGTATATAGCTGACTCTAAAGTAATTAAACAAGTATACTTTGCACTTTGTCAGTCAGTGTTAACTTATTGCATAACATCGTGGGGTGGATCGGGTAAATCACTATTATTGCCAATCGAGAGAGCGCAAAGAGCGATTCTCAAGGTATCAACATATATAACTTTCCTGTTCCCTACTAACCTCCTTTACAGTTCTTGTAAAGTGTTAACAGTCCATCAACTATTTGTGTTAAGCACTGTATTAAAGAAGCACGCAGCACTTCCATACGACACTGAAATGCTGAAAAAAGGAGGAACGATATTGTATGTACTCAAAGAACTGCAATAAGTCACGAATCTATAGCCAAATTTTATTTATTCCTCGGGCCACTTTTGTATAACAGATTAAATGCAAAACTAAATATATATCCTTTAAATTACAACCAGTGTAAGCAAGTCCTAAAGATAGCACTACAAAACATGTCCTACGACGAAACAGAGGGGTTACTAGTTGTGTTAAAATAAGTATTGTTATAAGTTAGTATTGTTGTATACGTAGTGTAGAAAATATTTCATCTAATAAAATAAAATAAATATCCATCACGCCTTATCCCCGAAGGGGTGGCAGAGGCATATTATATGCCCACTTTTCACCGTGTGGATTCCTGTCCCACGTAATAGGTGGTGAGCCCATTGCCGTGTTGAAATAGACAGACGCAGGTTGTGGCTACCTGCTGTTGAAATTTTTAAGCCGCCCATAAGGCCTTCAACCAGGCTTAACGACTGCCATTTTACTGGCAACCGGGACCAACGGCTTAACGTGCCTTCCGAAGCACGGAAACGCTCGCAAATGTAAATGCCACAAAGTGGTCACCCATCCGAGTACCAGCCATAGTGAAAGTTGCGTAACTCAGTGATCGTTTACAGAACACTGAGACCGCGGGGCCACGAGCGCTTCTATATATATATATATATATATATACAGGGTGCTTCAAAAAAATGTATACACTCTTTGAACTTCCATAGAAAATTTATTTACCGTTCTACAAAGTTAAATTTCAGGAAAATAGAAAGCTGAAAGTCCAATGTAAATGAAACATAAATAACAAATGTTAATACTGTTCAAATTGGTGACCTGCAGCATCAATACAATTCTGAGTACGAGTCACCACAGATTCTGTACATCGTATCAAAACGTCCAATGAGATTTCTCTACACACTGCTTGAATCTCATTCCAAAGAATGTCTAGGTTACGTGGTTTACGTTTGTACACCTCATCTTTTACTGTGCCCCACAAGAAGAAATCCAGTGGTGTAAGGTCTGGAGAGCGTGCTGGAAACTCGATT
This sequence comes from Thumatha senex, assembly GCA_948477245.1. Taxonomy (NCBI): domain Eukaryota; kingdom Metazoa; phylum Arthropoda; class Insecta; order Lepidoptera; family Erebidae; genus Thumatha; species Thumatha senex. The sequence continues at coordinate 1,058,037 of OX419740.1, read as the reverse complement.
GGCCCCCTGCGTCCTATCCACTTGCCCGACAAATTTTGATCCAGGTAAGCTCGTACGTCCCTGTGATAGTGCGGCGGAGCACCATCTTGTTGAAAATAAAAATCATCATTACCGTATAATGCACGAATGGCAGGAAATATGGAATCAGCAAGCATTGTTAGGTAATTAATACCAGTTACAGTGCCTTCAAATCGAAAAGGTCCAATGAGTCCCCTTGAAGACAAACCGCACCACACATTTACACCAGGCAAATTTACAGCTTTTTCAATTGTAATGTGAGGATTTTCTTCACACCAGTAAACACAATTGTGCCTATTGACAGTTCCATTAAGTTTGAATTGGGCTTCATCCGACCAAATGATGCTACCCATAAATCCCGGTTCACGTATCACCATCTCCTGAATCCATTCACAAAATTGCAACCTTCGATCTGGATCGTCGTCATTTAGCTGTTGCACCAGCCTTGGAATGTAAACACGATACTTGCCTCTCTTCAGAATGCGTAGCACGCTGCTAGCACTTACATCACTTTCACGTGCCCCTTGCCTTGAAGATTTGTTAGGAGAGCGTTGAAACAGTTCCAAGACTGCCGTTGATGACTCATCACTTGTAGCTGTTCGAGGCCGACCTGAATGACCTTTATGCACATCACGCACTGTTCCATGAACTTCGAATTTGTCTCGTATGCGTGTAATTGTTAATCTTGAAGGTGGTTCTGTATCATACTCCCTTCTCCACTGTCTTTGAACTTCATTTACATTCTCAAACTTCCAGTACCACTTAATAACCTGCTTACGTTCTTCAAAACTCAAACGTACGTCCCCCATGTTGATATTACAAATTCCGGGACGATTATGCTTGCACCTGGCGAAGAAATATAACATTAGCCTTGTAGAGCGGGAAAACTACAATAGTTTAAAGTGTGTATACATTTTTTTGAAGCACCCGGTATATATATTATATATTTCATCTACTATGCTTATTTTAATATTTTACTTGAGAGATTATATAAATTATGATTAGTACTCGTATAGGCTATTAACAAACTTGCAGATGAAGCCTGAAACACAGGATTACCTAGTTCAGGCGCAAATGTAACTAATATTAGCCCAATCACTGTAATAGAATAAGGACTATTATAAATATTATTGTACCTTCTTTCAACTATGAAATAAATTATTATTATTTCAACACCATCTGTTAGGTGGGACAAAAATGCATACGGTAAAATGTGGCCGTATAGTATACCTCTGCCTATCCCTTCGGGGATAAAGGCATGGCCATATGTAGATATGTACAAATAATTATATACTGTAGACGATCTAGTTTGTTATAAAAAAAACATAAAAAAATAAAATATTGTGCTACCTATTTTATTTATGAAATCAAAAAATATATAGAATAAATTTAGAAAGTTAAAATAACTTTGGTATAATATAGTCAAAAAAAAATAGAAAACTGCGTCATGCCTTAATAATGAGAATTTGTAATTTTGTACCAAAATTAGTACAATTTCTTTAGTAAGATCAAGAGTTCAAACTATGAAAAATAAGAAGCAATGCTTTAAAACTTTACGGAAACAAGGGTCCAAAGAAATTTTATTCAGTATTTTTAACTCGCTACACAAGTTTTATCACACCCGCTACACAGTGCTACGGATCTCTACAAAGCTCTACGTAGTGCTACATCGTCTTGGGACTACATCACTGCTAGTCTGGGAGCTTGTTATTTTTAAACTTTGCCTCTATATATATCAAAGTTTACAAAATTATCTATAAACTTTGCTCAAAAATAACTTTTATAATGATGAGTTTTTGTAAATAGAGTTGATAAACTATAATACATTTAAAAACAGTATGTATTCAATTATAGTTACAAATTGACACTATAAATGTTCAGTGAAATAACTGTAGTGACAAACTGCAAAGAGGTAAAAACTATACAAACTAAAATTATTATGCAGATATTTTACTGTCATTACCATCAACCGGAGTAGTATCAGTTTACATTCGAAGTGAATTCTTTTTTTTTTATCATCCAACGCAATTAGTTTAAGTTCTTTACAGAAAAATCTATAGTCATAAAACTTCTTAAAAATATGTGTTGTTAATTATTTTAAACTGTTACGAGAGTTCGTTGTTACGCGTGCAAGTGGCAGAAAAAATATTTATTGTTAAAGCACAGTACATCATAATTTATTTAAATGAAAAGTCTCTTCACAGCCTTATTCTGCTTCTAGTTCCACATGTTTGCAATTTAAATCCCAAACAGAAAAGGCATGTAAAATTAAACAGTTTTCATTACACGAGCTCTCCGACTAATCGTTGGATTTTTCGTAGCATCACTCTGTAACAGCGTGCATAGTGTCGCAAACAAGTGGAAAATGGGAAGTTGTGGCGTCCCAACTTTATCGTACGCGTTTAATATTGTAAAATAGATATTTTATGTACACTTTCATATGTAAAGTACTGTTTATGTTATTTTTTTTTACGATATGGCAACGAGTTTAAGCTCTGTGGAAACCTATGAGACTGAAAATTTTATCGTTAAAAAAAACTTTTATTTTCCGATTTCTAGAATGAAGTTGAGGGACATTTTTTTTATTTTTCACAGCGACGTCTAGCCCAAAGTAAGCTAACATTAGCTTGTGTTATGAGATCTAGACAACTGATAAACGAACATTTTTTTTTTAATTCATACTTATTATACACAGGTAACATCCGTTTGTGGATCACACAAATATTTTTTCAACCCCGGAATCAAACCCAGAGTTACCAGAGTTATTGATACCAAAGTTTAAGAATAAAATGAAATATAACAAACAAGCTGGTAAACAGCTGACAAATATAAAAGTGCCGGCAGATATAAACGTCCATAAACTACAAGGACTACTTTAATCTTACGCTAAACATACACACACACACACACGCGCGCGCGCGCACATTAATTATAGAAATAATTATAATGTTACTTCTTACTATGTAGTGGCCAAATGTATTCATCTCGACTGTGTTTCATGAACTGTGAATCTGAACACTGCTTTTTAAAACACAGGCAATAATAGCCTAGTTTGGGAACCAGCATTCAACCATCATTTATTCAAAACAAAATGTATCAACTCTTGCCACTAAAGCATTGTACTTACTATTTGGTTCAATAAACTTATTATTATTATTTCCTTTATTAAATAAATACACATATAAATTACATTTTTAAATACATTATATAAAACAAATCTATTTAAAAATATAAAAAATAGTATCCCACCGGTATCGGGTACAGGGACCAAGTTACCGGCGGTCAGGGCTGCAGAGACAGGAATTTCCGCACAATACGTGCCGTACCCAGAAGAACCGCCTTTTGCATCAAGCCCTTGACCCAACTGCCTAACGCGAGCCTCTTAAGATGTTGGTCGAGGCTCTTGGCGATCAGACCATGTGCCGATACAACTATCGGAACAATAATCGCTGATTCCACATCCCACATGTCGACAATCTCGTGAGCAAGGTCCAAATATTTTATTTGTTTATCTTTTTCGGCTTTTACGAGATTCTCGTCATGTGGTATGGTTATATCAACGATTAATGCGAGGCGTTCTGACCGATCTATTACCACTATATCCGGCTTATTGGCTACAATAGTCCTGTCAGTGATAATAGATCGGTCCCAGTACAATGTGACACGACCATTTTCTAGAACTGGGTCGGGCACATACCTATAATACGGTACCTCTGAATCGACAAGGTTATATTTCAGTGCAAGTTGCTGATGGACAATCCTGGCTACTTGGTTGTGCCTATGCAAATACTCGCCGTTGGCAAGACGAGAACAACCAGATATTATATGTCTAAGAGATTCACCAGGTAGGTGGCATGCCCGACATATGTCAACCGTACCATCTCTCAGAATATACTTCCGATAGTTATTCGTCATAACAACTTCATCAGTAATTGCGCAGACAAAACCCTCGGTTTCGCCAAATAAATCACCGAACCGTAGCCAGGAGACAGAAGCTAATAAATCTACATCGGGCTTATGTAAAGCCCGATAAAACCGTCCATGCAGTTCTTTACTCTGCCATATCTCCTTGCGATCGTCAGTACTTAGTATTAGTGGTTTGCGCCAGTTCTCTTTGGCAAGAGCGAGTGGGGTCAGTCCATTATCTATTGCCACCATATCCCTATGCATCCCCACGTCAGTACGAAGAAAATATTCTCTAAGGTTGCATATCTCACGGTTATGCAAAGTTTTGGCATTTAAAAAGCCGCGACCTCCACATTTCCGTGGGATATACAACCTCATTACGGACGAACGCGGGTGATGCATTCGATATGCTGTCAATAGTGAGCGAACTTTCCTATCCAGGGAATCTAATTCGGTTTGAGTCCATCTAAGTATGCCGAAGGAGTATACTAAGACTGGCATAGCCCACCCGTTGATAGCACGCACCCTGTTTCCGCCTGATAAAAGACTTTTAATTACCTTTTTCAGGCGGCCCAGGAAACGCTCTCCCAACGTTCGTTTCATGTCAGTCTCAATAATACCCAATGCCTGCGACATACCCAGATATTTATAGGTTTCAGTTGCAGAAAGGGATCTAAGTTTTGTAAAATCTGAAAGTTGTACTCCTTCAGATTTCACAATCCGCCCCTTCTTAACATGCATAACAGCACATTTATCTACACCAAACTCCATTTTGATAGAGTTACTAAAAGTTTCAGTGACCTTTAGTAACTCAGTCAAGTGGGATTCGGTGGAGGCAAATAATTTCAAGTCATCCATGTAAAGAAGGTGCGACACAACTTGACCTCCTCTCCGAAACTGATACCCCAGCCCTGAATTCTCCAGTAAAGTACTGAGAGGATTCAGCGCTAGACAAAACCATAAGGGACTCAAACTATCACCCTGGAAAATACCCCTCTCAATCTTCACAGGTTCACCATTCCCAAGAACCTGACGACACCCTGGATAAACAAGAGCCGTTCTCCATTGCCCCATACATGCCTTTAAGAAGGTGCATAGAGTTGTATCAACTTTATACAACTCTAGCACCCTCAACAACGACGTATGAGGCACTGAGTCATAGGCTTTCTTGTAATCAATCCAGCATGTTGCCAGATTTCTCCGGTTACGGCGGACCTGCTGATTAATGGCCATGTCAAGAAAAAGGAGTTCCTTAGTACCACGTGACCCGCTTCTACATCCATTTTGAGAGTTGGACATAATAGAATTATTTTCAATGTGAGTTGTTAATTTGACTCTCAAAATGGATGTGAGAAGCTTATAGACCGTAGGTAAACAAGTTATTGGTCTATAATTTTTAGGGTCCGTCGTACTACCTGATTTATAAAGGAGGTGAGTGATACCTGAGGTCATAAAAGATGGCAGCAACCCAGATTCAAGTGATGTTTGAAAGCAAGATGCCAAACAGTCATGTGAGCTATGGAACCATTTAAGCCAAAAATTGTGCAGTCCGTCCGGCCCAGGTGACTTCCAATTGGGTAACGAACGAACTGCACTGGCAACGTCATCAGATGTTATGATTATTGGTTCCATTGTATGTATAGACTCACAAGACAATCCGACATCCCGCATCCACTCATCCTCTGTATGACTAACAGGCGCCGACCAAATACTTCGCCAAAATGTGTTTGTGGCTTCAGTATCAGGCAGGCACATGTCAGTCACACGAAAATCAGGTTGTTCCCATCTTCTATACACCCACCTCTCATCTTTCTGGAACGAACGATTCTGATTATAGCGATCCACTCTCTTCTTGTATCGTCGTATACGATTTGCCCACGCATAAATTTTCTGCTTCAGGTGGTCAATACGTTCCGTGACTCGTAAAGAGTATTCGCAAGGACTAATATCAGTCCCCGCGAATGCCCGAATCACGAAACGCATTACTTTTGGGCGTGTATTACCCGCCCTGAAGCAGCACAGCTTGCCAATGAGCACCCTAGTCTCGGCGATACGACGCTCAATTCTGCATTGCCAGGCTGGAACAGATTTTGGTCGAATAGCTGGTTCAAATTGTGTAAATTTAACACCAGCTACCCGACAAACTGTAACAGCCGCACAATACAGAATTGAGTGTGCATCACTTAAATCTAAACAAGTGTCAAAATAACTTGATAAAACCGAGTCCAGGGTACACACTAGCACTATGTTCTTTTTATGCGTAGGCAAACGCGGTAGACGTGGACGATTCTCAGGATCAGAAAACCTATACTCAGTAATCGCTCGTTCCAAAGTACTCCTTAATTCATCACTGTACTGGGTACTTACACTTGTAGCAACATCATCCAGTTCTTCGTCAATGGAATTGACAGATTCTACGTCATTATTCATTTGACTAACCACACTAGGTTGAGATGAAGAAGGGATGATGTGTAGTTAAATAGTGGATGACTCAAAAAGCGAATCTACTATATCCTCATAGGGTTGCGTTAATCCTATAAAAGATAACGACTGTCCTCGAGGGTTAGGTTAGGTTATTATTATTATTATTATTAAACCACTTAGTGGTATAAAAATTATGTATATATTCAAATACTATAGATACTCGGATAAAACTAATCATCGTGCTCTTCACCCAAATATTTGTCCAAGAAGGGAAATCGACAGCCTCCGGCTTTGGAGTCCTCTAACCACTAGACTACCAGATCATATTTTTATAAATAACAAAAGTAAAACAAGTAAAGCACCACTATCGTTGCGAAAGAATTAGATGACTTCGTAACTGAAATAGGTTGCAAAACCGAAAGTGGCATAAACTTCTAAATCGCCTATGCACATTGTCATGGTGTCCTCATTATGGTTCCTGAGAAATAGATGCGTACAGACCGACGCGGCGACGGACAGACAGAGCCTTTATTAAACTTTAGGTTTAGTTGCTGCTATTGAATTCAAATACATCTGTGAAACATACATATTATATGTCATGTTTGGCAAATTCCACGAAGAGTCATCAATTCATAAAGGTATTTTTATAATACGAAATAAAAATAAATTCAGATTTATAGAAGCGCTCGTGGCCCCGCGGACTCATCGTTCTGTAAACGATTACTGCGTTCAGCAACTTTCTCTATGGCTGGTCCTCGGATGTTTTGGTGAGTTTAACAGGTCCCAAAACACCTCCATTAGGGTAGAAAGGTAGCCTAGGAGTTTTAGTGGGTATTCCCAGCACCACCACGATCAGGTGCTGAGCGACCCTCACACAAGCCCATTGCTAGCCAGCAGTGGGAAGTCCGTCAGCGGATCTCTCCTGGTATAAAAAAAAATGTCTGGTCCTCGGATGGGTGACCACTTTGTGGCATTTACGTTTGCGAGCGTTTCCGTGCTTCGGAAGGCACGTTAAGCCGTTGGTCCTGGTTGCCAGTAACATGGCAGTCGTTAAGCCCAGTTGAAGGCCTTATCTATGCCCATGAAAATTTTCAACAGCAGGTTGCCACAACCTGCACCTGTCCATTTCAACACGGCAATGGGCTCACCACATGTTACGTGTGACAAAAGAAATGTGGGCGTATAGTATGCCTCTGCCTACCCCTTCGGGGATAAAGGTGTAAGAATATGTATGTATGTAGTTTTAAAATAGTAACATACAAACTAAAATCAAAAAAGTAAAGAATATTATTTATTACCAGTAAAAGATTTCATAACAAAAATGGATAATCTTCTCGATGCGCCGATAAAAGCTATCATATTACTTGGTCAAAGACTCTTACCATGAAATTGGCAGATTGAGAACGATTATCAACCTATTTGAAGTCCATTGCGTGGATTAATACACAATTGTTCAAAAGTATAGTGTTGACTTTGAAATTTTATTCCATTTTTTTACAATTCAAACAATAAAGACATAATGTAATACAAATTAAAAAAATGATTACGGTATCTGATTACCGTAATTAAACGCACAGTGGGTATAAATTACTTTTATCAGTTTTTCTACAAAATTTAAGAAAATAATTGTTATTTTTAAACTGTGCCAAATACATGCCAAGCAATGTTGATATGATCATGTTATTGTAGACATGTAGAATATGATCGCAATTCTTCAAACTCGGTAAATCGCTTACCTTCAAAGCATTAAGTGAAAGGGATGGAAGTCGTCTCGATCATCTACTTTTATGGGTATCAGGTGACAGGGGCGATTTTGAAGCAATGATCTTTTGTAAGCTTTTTGTTTATCATTATATGTATCTATAATACATTCTAAAGGTTTGAAGTAACTTTGACATTTTTTTTACTTTTTAGTGCAATTTAGCTAAAGTATTCTAAGAAAAAAGTTGTTATGACAAAGAAAGGCGCTAGACAACTGAAGACTTACTTATATATTTCAGAATACCTACATTTATTATACTTAAAAAACAGCAATATTCCTAAACAAACATTTGCGGATCACGCAAATATTTGTTCCGATCCGGGAATCGAACCCAAGGCCTCAGCGCGGCAGTTTTATACATACGGCATAGAGGCAATCAATAAAATTACTATTATTGCCAAACTACCGTGTTACTAGCAGTCAGGTCCAACTGGTTACCGTGCCTTTCGAAATTCAAATGGAAATGCCACAACCTGTCAGCCATCTTGGGATGGAACATCACGTAAGATACTTAACACGGTCTGTAACAGATAAGAGCTACAAGCCTGCGTGAAAAATGTGAACGTTAGACTCAAAACAATCCGAAATAATTAGTTTATTTATTTATCTATCACGCCTTATCCCCGAAGAGGTGGCAGAGGCATATTACATGCCCACTTTGCGCAATGTGTATTCCTGTCCCACGTAATAGGTGGTGAGCCCATTGCCGTGTTGAAATAGACAGACGCATGTTGTGGCTACCTGCTGTTGAATATTTTCAAGCCGCTTATAAGGCATTCAACTTGACTTAACGACTGCCATGTTACTGGCAACCGGGACCAACGGCTTAACGTGCCTTCGGACGGCACGGAAACGCTCGCAAATGTAAATGTCACAAAGTGGTCACCCATCCAAGGACCAGCCATAGTGAAAGTTGCGTAACTCATTATCGTTTGCAGAACACTAAGTCCGCAGGGCCACGAGCGCTTCAATCTTCAATGCATATAATGAGTAAAGTTGAAAAATCAAAACCAATTTATATTATGCAAGAACTAAAAAAATTCCATCACAACTCAAGCCTGTGGGATCACAGTTGGACTACAAAAGGCGAAGTTGGCATTCGTTCACATTTACTGGCCACCCAATAAAAAGTGCGCATGTGTTTATGCATCAGTTTGTGAACTCAAGTTAAGCAGTAAGGATGTGATCACACGAGCAAACAAAAAATCTGGGTGTATCAAATTTCGAATTAGTTTACGTCGCCTAAAAATGTCAAGAGGGGAATTAATTCGTCAGTTTCAAGCAGGTCATGGTGGTGTAGTTGGTAAACGCGTCTGGTGCCTTGAACCAGAAGACGCTGGTTCGAGTCCAGTCCAGTCGTGACTCAAAATATTACCACTTTAAAATTTAAATTTGAAAAAAGTTAGCGTACTAATTGCTTTTCAAAACTGTTTCTAATGATCTCGATACTATTAGAGCTAGCGATGCCCTGAATCGTTTTATGTAATAAAACTTTATATAAATAAATAAATATTAATTTTAAGGCGTTACTATTATGGGCGATCGATTATGAGCTGCGTGTAACTCCGTCAGTAAGTTCATTTATGCGTTCCAATGTAATGAAAGTAAAAAATACTCGTGCAATTGTGTATTTTTTACATGTGGCAAAAGTTTTAATCTACAACGCTCATATGTTTGAAACTGTTTTGAGTCTTAAAATAATTAAAAATGTAAAACTATCAATGGCTTTAATGACTGTCTAAAAATGATTGTATGCACCTGCCCTAAAAGTGTCGTATACCCATAGTAGAGGTAAATAAAAATAAAAACTTTAGTATATTCATTAGGTTCTTTTCATAATTTCAGAATATAATTAATCATAATTTTCAAAAATTTCAGAAGCGCTCGTGGCCGCGCGATCTCAGTGTTCTGTTAACGATCACTGAGTTACGCAACTTTCACTATGGCTGGTCCTCGGATGGGTGACCAATTTGTGGCATTTACATTTGCGAGCGTTTCCGTGCTTCGGAAGGCACGTTAAGCCGTTGGTCCCGGTTGCCAGTAAAATGGGAGTCGTTAAGCCTGGTTGAATGCCTTATGGGCGGCATAAAAAATTTCAACAGCAGAGAAGCCACAACCTGCGTCTGTCTATTTCAACACGGCAATGGGCTCACCACCTATTACGTGGGACAGAAATCCACACGGTGAAAAGTGGGCATATAATATGCCTCTGCCACCCCTTCGGGGATAAGGCGTGATGGATATTTATTTCTTTTCATAATGGCCTCGTGGGATGCTGTGATTTTACCTTTACGCAAAAGTAAGTTTTTGACAATTTACTTTCACTATTTCCCAACAACCCTGCAGGGAGTTTAGTATTCATGATCGCTATTGTTGAAAGAATGTGCCTACTCCGTAATTTGCGGCCATTTATTTAAAAGTTTTTGAGCATTGTTTGCTGTTGCCAAAACCTTAACCCTTTGGGACCATGTGTGGATAAAATTAACGTATTGAACTTGGCATGGATTTTCATTTTATTTGCATTGAAATTATAGTTACGTTACTTTAAATTAATTTAACTAAAACGTTCGTCTTGATTTGTCGGTCATATTAATTAATAAACAAACAAAATTGTAGACATAAATTCTACTAATATTATAAACGCGAAGGTTTGCAAGTATGGATGTTAGAAACTCTTTCACGCAAAAACTACTGAATGGATTTTGATGAAACTTTATAATAATATAGCTGACACATCAGAATAATACATAGGCTACTTTTTATCCCGGGAACAAGTTCCTGTAGGAAACGGGAACGAGAAAACTGCGTTCGGAGCCGCGGGCGTCAGCTAATGTTTTATAAGAAAAAACAAAATCCGTTACTACCAGTCTCCTACAATAAAGATTATGTCAATACACGTCTGAATCTCAACTGAGAGCGTCACAAAATTGAAGTTTTCTTACTGTCTCCATTTCATGTTTTATAGTTTCACTTGTCATAATAATTAATAACCAAATGTTAATTTATAGTACGTTATTAAAAAGAATATTCAATCAGGCTGCTGTGTACGGTGTTGTAGTCTACGAAAAAGCCTTTAACTGTAATCGATCAATTAAAGTAGCCTTTCAGAACTTTAATGTTATTATAAATTAATTGAATGATGAAAAATATTAATATTATACACTATAGGTTAATAAATAAATATATTTTGATAAGTGTATAGTAATTAATAAATAAATATCTTTTGACATTAGTGGTATTAAGGGTATAATATTTAATAAATAAATATCTTTTGACATTCTCACACAACGTGGTCTAGACCAAATTAGATAAAATAAGCTTGTGCTTTGAGATCTAGACAACTAATTAACATACATATTACACGTAGGCAATGGGCTCACCAACTGTTACGTGGGACAAAAATGTATACGGCGTAATATAGGCGTTTAATATGCCTCTGCCTCGCCTCGCAGGGGTAGCCTTCAGTTAAAAGGCGTGACAATATGTATGTATGTAAGTATGTATTATATATAGGAAACGCCCAAACTCCGTAACAAATATTAGCGGATCAAATCACAAATATTTGAATCAGCTCCCCTACTCGGGATTTAAATCAGCGCGGCAGTTACATACGAGTACACTACTAAAAGCAATCAAAAACAATATATAAAACTACATTTTATCATGTAACTACAAAAGTTTATATAATTTAATTTCGAACTAGTCTAATACTTTTTTTTTTTTAAAATAAATATCGTTGGGACAACTCTCACAACGCCATCTGATTCCAAACTAAGCAGAGCTTGTACTATGGTAACCAGATAACTGATAAACATACTTATATATTTCTAAATACATACATATTATAGATAAATAACACCCAGACACAGAATAAACCATCGTGCTCATCACACAAAGTTTTATCCTAAGTGGGAATCGAACCCACGACCTCTTGCGTAGCAGTCGGATACACTCCCACCGCGCCACAGAGGCAGTCAACTTGCGCAGTATACTTGCGATACGATCTTGCTCGAACAAAATACATCATCAATTAATTAATAAAATTAAAACGGCCTGTTTTGGTGAACCCCATTCATCATGAAGACCGACGCGGTATAATTGAAGCCCCCCCTCTCATGAGACCCTTGGGAATGTAGCCTTTAATTGAACTACTCTCGTTATAAAATCTAATCTTTGAGGGTAGATTTTGTCTTAGACTAATTAATAGATCCTTGAATTAAGATTGATTTATGATCGCGTTTCTACTTCCATGTAACAAACAATATTTCATTTGTTATTTTTTATACCACTAATGTCAAGAACAAGTACCTATGTATACTTATTGTTTTCCCTTACAGGTCGTATTTGTCAACAAATTTCTCATATTTTTTTAATAAACAATGTGTTAATATACAGTAGCTATAAAATTGCCCTGGTTAGGCAAAGGTCACGGGTTTAATCCCCGTCGCGAATTAAATTGTCTTTTTTCACTTTATTAAACATTTATGAGAAATTTAGCATAATAATTGCTTTAAAAATTTGTCAATAAATTGTCTTGAAAGTTGACGTACATATTCATTGACTGTTCGTATTTTAAACACATGATGTGTAATGCTCACTGACAGGTACAAGTTTCAGAAATATTTTTACAATAAAGTAATTTATCATAAAGTCTCTCTGTGATCTAAGCATGCAAAATTTAACATTAATGACCATTTGGTATCTCTAGTAATATTTCCACCTCATTATTTTGACCAAGCTTTACAAAATATGAGCCAAACCGTATAAAATACTTAGGTTAAATTCAAGTTAAATGTAAAGAAACAAATTTGTTTTTGGCGCCCTTTTCAAATAAAGAACATTCAAACAACACCACAGTAAACAATAAAGATCAGCAAACCCACTGGGTAACTGTTACAACACAACCTGCTCTGGTTAATCACTCGGAAAGGGAACTTTTGGCAATAACAAACTTTTTCGGTACAAATCTCGTGAATTAAACGAGTTCAACCACATCTGGACAATAGATTAACGATACCTACAGATAATAGCTGGTTATTTATGTGACTTTGACTATAGTCCATTTGAGAAAGCCTTTTAAAGGTAATGGTTTAACTTGAAAATTCTTATTTTATTACTGGATACAATCAAGTTAATGTTTCCGTGCTTCGGAAGGCACGTTAAGTTACGTTACTTTGGTCCAGTTAAGTCAAGTTGAAGGCATTATGGGCGGCTTGAAAAAATTCAACAGCAGGCAGCCACAACCTGCGTCTGTCTATTTTAACGCGCCTATGGGCTGACCACCTATAGGAGGAGGCATGTAATATGCCTCTGCAACCCCTTCGAGGATAAAGCGTGATAGATAAATAAATAAATAAAATAAATCAAGTTAAGCCGATAGTCTCGGGTGTCAGCAACATTGTACTCGCTAAACAAAGTTGAAGGCAAGCTTGTAAATTATAACATCAGTTATCCTGTCCCTATCATTATCAACATTACAATAGGGTTGATAGTCCGAGTGTAACACCTCTGATGTTGCAAACGTCAATAGGCTACGGTTATCAAATTCAATCATGTTTTTCAATCACGCCTTATATAGGTGGTGAGCCCATTGCTCTGATGAAATAGATAGAGGCACGTTGTGTTTACCTGCTGTTGAAAATTATCAAGCCGTCCATAAGGCCTTCACTGTCATGTTACTGGTCACCGAGACCCAAAGCTTATCGTGCCACGGAATTGCTCGTAAATGGAAATACCGCAGAGTGGTCATCTATAACCAGCCTTAGCGAAAGTTGCTTAACGCTGTGATCGTTTACAGAACACTGAGTCAGCGTAGCCACGAGCGCTTCTCACCATTCATCATCATCATCATTATTTTAGTCTGCTACCACAGTAATACATAAAAAACTTTATCCCCTTTAAAGTACTTTTTACCCAAATGACCCACTTGGGAAAAAAACACTTTTATAAGACATAATTTGTACTTATTTGGGAAGAAAGATAAATAAAGCAATGTTACTACGCTCTCATAAATGTACATATATATTCTGTGAAATTTCTTTCGAACATGGCAATTGCATCACCTAAGCTTTCATAGCAGAGGGTAAGCTTTTGCCAATGTTTGAGCCAAGTTGTAGTTGTTCCATAATTTTAAAACATTTTTTTATATACCTTTGATGTCTGATAAGTGCCGAGGTAACCATAATCCTAACTTCATAGTAGCTGATTTTGTTTTTTATTTTGTTGGGCATATGCTCAGAGAAACCTTCAGCTTTTATAAATTAACAAAGGTTTGACCGTTGTAGCCTCTTGCCCTTTTTTTTCGTGTGGAAATCCTCATGGATGCTATGCCGGACTCTTACCGACTAAAACCGCACTGTGCCCTTCCATTTGTCTATGGCCAGGAACACCGGGTAAGTTCTAGTGCGGATAGCCCCAGGGCTTCCAGCAGACTTTATCCGCAATCGCGGTATCGTCTTCGGGGGCGGGGGGGTTCAGGTGTTATACGTATATGTTGTTTCTATTTTATTATCGATTCATTTGTAAAGAATTAAAGGTGTCGCCCCAACTGGGTTCTCGAACTAATTTAATAAAATTACTGTATTTAGGTATAGCCGGATATTTAATGGTTTCGGTACCTATACCTAATAATTTAACTTGAATAATATGTTTTCACTTCCCTCCCAGTCCAATGTTATTAGCTGGCGCAAAGATAGTCCTTTTCAAACTAATAAGGTGGTAGACAAGTATACGGCCAACCTGATCGAAAGATGTAGACCATTGCAATGACATCAAAATTGATTGTGTACTATTGTAGAAATGTTTCCAGAACACACAGTTCATAGAACACTCCAGAAGGTCTTCAACTTAGCTTTTTACGACTACAATGTTAGGTACTGGCTACCAGAACCAATGGGCTTAATGTACCTTTTCGTAAATGGAAACGCAACAACATGGTCACCTTTCTCAAGAGTGACAGTAGCATTATGCAGGTCACTGCGATCACGCTTACATAGTACTAAGCTGTTGATGGCGAAGGTACAAAAAAATATAGAAAGATATAAAAGTAAAAAAAACTAAGCTACGAACGATTCAATATTCATTTTCACAGGCGATAGATAAAATAAAAATAAAATAAATATCCATCACGCCTTATCCCCGAAGGGGTGGCAGAGGCATATTATATGCCCACTTTTCACCGTGTGGATTCCTGTACCACGTAATAGGTGGTGAGCCCATTGCCGTGTTGAGCAGGTTGTGGGTACCTGCTGTTGAATTTTTTCAAGCCGCCCATAAGGCTTTCAACCAGGCTTAACGACTGCCATTTTACTGGCAACCGGGACCAACGGCTTAACGTGCCTTCCGAAGCACGGAAACGCTCGCAAATGTAAATGCCACAAAGTGGTCACCCATCCGAGGACCAGCCATAGTGAAAGTTGCGTAACTCAGTGATCGTTTACAGAACACTGAGACCGCGAGGCCACGAGCGCTTCAGGAATAGATTCACTTCACATTCATTTGCGAGGACGACAGAAGAATATCAATACAATACATATTTATTGCTATCATTAGAACATTATAAAAAAAACAGATTTACATGTTCGATTCTCACCTGTGTCTAGTTCAATATGATTAACACCAACCAACACTGGCCATCGAGACCCATTAATGGATATTTTTGTCCCCTGCAATGTCGCCGTGTACGTTTTGTTACTTTGCTAGGGGAAATTTTTGTTTGTATTGCCAATTTTTAACACTAATAGAATCCGACTCAACCCGTCTGTCCGTCCATTCCCAGAGTGTGTACTTTGTGAACTATTTGATAGAGTTTGGGTATTTGGAATGCATAGGTATTTCGTTAGATATTGGATAGATGGGTTTCACTATTTTTACTCCGACTACGGCAAAGCCATATGGAAGGATAATGAACAAAGCGTAAGTGTACATCACCCTTCTGTATGTCTCAGTGCCAAAAATACTTAGCCAATTTTGACATAATTTTCATGCATTTTTATTGTCTGCGGCTACTGCTGTCCGTAACTTTGTAAGCCAAATTAGTATAGATTTTGAAAACCTTGGCTTCCAATAGTAGCGTTAGTTCTGATAGTTCTGCTTAATTCGGGTTTCTGCTTAGTGCGAGGGAGTTTCGGTGCACGAAATCCTGTTTTCTACCTTACTGCCTCTACGTTGTAAAGTATTTCTTACCTCAAACAGTACCACTCATTCACTCATTCCTTCAGTTTTTCTTGATTTATCTCTATTACCCTAGCCCGGTGGTGATTTTGCCAAATACATATATCTTACGTCAAGACAGTTCTTTTCATATTAAGCTCCTCTGTTGGTCCGGTTAGGCCTGGTTAGCTTAATAAGTTCAAAATATTTTGGAAAAGTATTTTATAATTATATCAGTAAAACAACCATGTCTATATATTCCCCATGTGAGTAAAAACCGTCATTTTATGGTTATCAATTAACTCCCTCTGATATTAAGGGACGCATTTATTGCCAAAGTATGTAAATAAAGTAACATTAGTGAAGTTAGAATTAATTTGTTTCCTTTTAATTTATTCTGGGTGCATCCGCTGTAGTTCTCATCAAATGGTGCTGTGAGATATTTTGCTTCCTTTGTATCAACTCTGGAAGGTCCTGAAATTATTATTATCATCCGGGCTTTTGTCCCCAGTTTGCTCCACAGCCCTTAATTTGGAATACGATATTTGATATTCTAGTCTACTATGTGTATTTTGCACGGTATTTGCCATCCCTTAAAGTTAAATCAATAGCATCCGTGTCTTCTCCTTCTATGTTACCGCATCACTTTTTGAGTTTGGCGGAGGTGGAATTGCCAGACACTTCTTCTCAACATATACGGGTCGTCTTCATAAGACTTGGATTAAAGAAGAAACGATCCTCTGCCCTTGAAGACCTTGATAATATTTAGTATTCATTAGTAGTTAATGTGACGAAGTCTGAATATGCTTAGCACCGTATTTGTCGTCCTACAGCGCCAGTTTAAGTGATATTCCCCTCAAATGATAAACAATTGAGGTATGGCTGTAAGGGGGCCCCTTTACCTGCTAGTGGCACCTCTGCCAACTAACAGAAAATGCAAAGACGCAAGCACTCTTAATGGGTTGGGAGTCAGACGACCGAAATTCAATTTCCAATCGATAAATGCTCTTAACAGAAAATAAAAGCGAACCCGAGACCCCAACCCCAAACGATTAGAAGTAACTGGGAAAATGCTAAGAAAAAGAAGAAGCTGGTTAAAACTTGTCGATAAAGGTTGCAAGTGATCAGGAGATTTCAAAGCTTGCCACTTTTTTAAGCCTTTAATTTCTTAGCCTTGTCTGTCCCAGCTGCGTCTCGCGCCGCCCGGAGTCCGCTTTCCTACTACTCCGCTCGCTGTCCGTTCTCACTAGTAGTAGTGAGAACTACAGGGGATGCAATTTGCCGATGACCGTGCGAAATACCATAGCAGTAAGCACGCATTTATACGATGTCAAACCAGCAGTACTTGGGTCTTCCCCTCGTCCCAACGTAGCCCGGCGGTTGCCGTAAGACATGACCATACCATCGAAGGCGACACTCTTGCAACTTATCTGCAATGTCACGGAAGTGAAGAAAAGGCCATCGAAATATTACCTCATAAATCGTCATTCACAGAGTTCAATTATTGAAATAAATATCTTTCCCAAACAAATGTTGGTTGTCGCAGATAAAACTTAAATTCATATTATTAAAAATTAAACAGGCGAGTTGAAGGCAAATGTTGGTGCACAGCGACGTCATCTAGTATCGTATTTCGTATGAAAATGTCATTAGCTATGTGCACTGTATGAAAAGATACATATAATCGCTTTAACGACAGCCTGTTTGGTGCTATTGTCACGAGAAATAACGGCTATGGAAAATAAAAGCTTGAAAAAGTATACTCTTT
The DNA here is from genome assembly GCA_948477245.1 of Thumatha senex. Taxonomy (NCBI): domain Eukaryota; kingdom Metazoa; phylum Arthropoda; class Insecta; order Lepidoptera; family Erebidae; genus Thumatha; species Thumatha senex. The sequence continues at coordinate 1,040,008 of OX419740.1, read as the reverse complement.
CTATTCCGTACGAGATTTTTAAATCACGTTATCGATATTATATTAACGTTGGTATAGTTATGCTGTATATAGAATTTATAATGAGTTTAATTGTATTTCTTTTTTATTTTGATTGCTGAACAGGTCAAGAGAGAAAATTTGTTTGTAGAAATGATGGTTTGCCGATACAATAAGAAAATAATTCTTGCTAAGTTGCTAACTGTGGGAATGTACTGCTTGTGATATGAATGATATGAACTATGGAAATATTCAAATTGAAAAAAGTAATTAATGGATTTTTATGTAATATACGGTACTTATACTTTGTCTGTCTGTCTATTTCTTCCCGCAAATCTCTGAAACAGCACTGGTCTGCTTTAAACAGGCATTTCTTTGGCAGACAGCTAATCAAAAAATACAAAAGGTAGAAATCTGATTAGGCTACATCGTCTAAGCCATTTTAGCCCCGTATTCACACGGGAAGGGCACTACGCGGGTGAAACTGCGGGGAGTCCGCTAGTCAGTAATAAAACGCATTGTCTCGGGTACTAAGATTTACTTTTGTTCTTAGGATGAATAAGTTAGTGCGCCTTCATAAGATTGAGAGAGATAGTCGTTGATTCCTTAAAATTCACAGCACCCCAACTCTCTTCGAGGGATATACTTTGTAGTAGAAAAAATCAGTGCAACATGGCACGTTTCGTGTATATCACGGAAAAGAATAAGTATGGCACGAAAGCACGATAAAAGTTCACATTGTGGCATTATTCCCTTTTACGATATGAATGGCGCAATGAATATGGAATTTGTAAAGTACACTTATTTACATGTCATAGAAATGCTTATATCGTTATACTTTCTGCCTTCGATAAAAATTGATACAGACCATCTCTATCTAAAAATCTCGTGCTTAGAAATGGTTTTCTATTTTTAAACTACAAATTAAATAAGTGGACATAACTGGAATATAAATTTAACATCGCACATGCTACAAAAAAGGGGCTGCTACCCGTTGTCGAGTAAAGGAATGTACATGCAGTTGAATTAGTCGCAACCCCTGGCAATTTGCATTGGAACCCTATATTAGGAAGATGGCTATCACCAACGACGTCATATGAGCTATAGGTTCGATGATGTCGTTCCATAGCGGCTACCAATATTGTACTGAACTGTAAATAGTATAATATATTTATTGAGTGCCAAAGTATTTAGATATTCGTTTTATAGATTTTTGTTTTATTAATCATTGATTATGATTATTGTTCATAATTTAAAAACATTAGTATCCAACAAATATACATACCTACGAGTATTCAACATGCATAGGAAAACTGTGCAATGCATCCAGAGCCCAAATTTACGCGCGGACAAATTAGGCAAAGCCCCACGTGATTTGCATCACATCCGGAACGAGTAGGTCCGTAGGCAAATTGGAGATAAGTCATCGATGATTTCATTTGGAAGTCACATCAAGTCGCCATGTTTCTGTGATGACACACGTGTAGCCTAATTGCCCGATATGCAGATATTTTGTCCCGCGTCTCAGGTAGGTATGGGAATGAAAAAATAAAACGACTGATTACCGGGAATGCCTTAGTCTAATGCAGTACAGTACAGCAATATACTAACTAACTATCTTCAAGCTGTATCCCTGATGGGGTAGTCAGAGAAGGTAGATCGCCAGGCTTCGCGATCCATGCAAACTTTTTTCGCTTCTTGCAGATTCATTAATCGCTTCATACATGCACGTCTAGATTTCCGAGTACTTTTGATTTTTCTAGAAAAGACTTCTGATTTTTGAGCAATATGCTTACGTGGTTTTCATATGTATGTCTCAGTCTACCCCGACTCCTTCTACCCTCTACTATCGCACAATATTTATTCTTCGTCAATCGTTCCTCACTCATTCGTTGGACGTGTCCAAACCAACAGAGTAGCCCTTTTCCAGCTTAACGCTGACACTTTCATTCAAACCTGCCATAGTCAGTGATATACGAGCACGGATAATTGGATTTTAGTTCGTAGGTATTAGAAATTAAATGGTAGACTGCAATAGGATGAGTAAATATCTATCATAATAACCATTATCATACAGCGGTTTGGCTTGGAAACATACCTTATGCAGTTAAATGAACTTTTAAACTAGAAATATGTATATGTTTTCATACTTTCACTAACTTTTTTGCAAAATTGTGTACTGAAAATACCTTAGTTTAAAATGTTTTTGTATCTAAGTTGTATGTTTTCCTATTTTTTTCCTAAACATATAGCCAAAATGCATAATTCTTAAATACGGTTCTCGGCGAGTCCTAGCAACGTATCTTCGACTATGACGAAATTCTATACTAAAAGGCTTGAAGTTCTTTACTCTCATTTTGATTTGATTTTGTTTCTTTTGTTATTTTTTATTACTCATTACTATTTAATTTGTTAAAATATCATGTAAATCAATCTAATGTAATATCTGGCGGTTAGAAAAGAGTGGCCATGAGTTGTATTGCCAGGGTCTTCCTCAGGCTCTAACTTATTGCTTTGCGAATCTGGCAGTAAATGTAAATGAAGAAACAACAATCTTGCCGTTCATAAGTGTTACTTTGTGACCTACATGAATAACGATTTTTCATTTCATTTTATTCTTCAGGAATTCCCTTTAAGCCTTTTCGTATGGAATTTCGTTATTATTGAAGATAAACTCATAAAACTTTGAATTTAGATACTTGATACGATATAAATGAATATTTGTTGTAACTTTCTCAAAATTTCAACTTGTGGAGAGGAAAAAAGGGCCGAAAGTTGGTATGAAAGTCCAAACAAAATCATGTTGCGATGACTAAATCCCCGAACCGATTTTATGAAATTAGTTGTTTAAAAGGTCATGAAGAGGTTGAAAAAAGTTTATCTGGGAGTTCATTTATCATCGAAGACAAAACTTTTGATTTACTTGTAGGCACTTGATAGGAAGTCAATGAATTTTTAAATCATTTTAAAATTTTGACCTACTTTTAGGAATATAAGACGAAAGTTAGTAGGTTTATCATACATATTTTATTTCCACTGAGGTGGCAGACAAGCATACGGCTCACCCGATAGAAAGTGATCACCGTAGCTTATGGACGTTTGCAATACCAGAGGTGCAGCACTCGCGCTGCCGACCCTAAAAATGTTTATCGAAAACAATGTATGACTAGTATATACCTATACTTTGCTAGGACGACATAGAACTCGCCAAGAACCGTATTCAAGAAGTATACATTTTGCATATATGTATTAGGAAAAAATAGGAAAACAATAAAACAAAACAACACCTACCTACACTAATATAACAAAACCTTTTTAAACTATTTTCAGTACACTACAGCATGTTTGAATTAATTGCAAAGGAGTTTGGATTAGTAAAATTTTAAAAAAAATATATTTCTAGTTTAAAAGTTAATTTAATTGCATAAGGTGACCGCTTATCTTTATAAGCCAAAGCGTTATATGATAATGGTTATTATGAAAGACCCCTCCTATTGTAGTCTACCATTTAATTGCTAATACGAACTAAAATTCAATTATCCTTGCTCGTATATCACTGAACGTCACTGCTTCAGACTAAGGTATTCCCAGCGCTCAAACGTTTTATTCTTTCATTACCGTACCTACAATGACACGTGGGGCAAAATATCCAGAGGAACAAATTAGTTGCGGTATGCGATTTGCATCTGCATTTAGGGCCATTAGTCTACATATGTGTTGTCACAGGAACATGGCGACTTGATGTCGATTAATCGGTTACAATAATAGGTTTTATATTCTTTATTGGCTAATTTTTGCGATTAGTTAACTAGAATGTAAAGACTGTTACCAAGATATTATCTCTCGCCGTTTTTTATGAGATAAAAACATAATCAAATGGACACAAATGCTAACGGTAACATGTGGGCATATAGTATGCCTCTGCTTACTTCGGGGATAAAAGGCGTGACAATATGTATGTGTGTATGTAAAAACAGAGTAGTACAAAAGGGCTTAAAATGAACTATTTTATATGAGGCAGTTTTAAGGATATTTCTCATCTAATAATTTCGCTAGTTTAACACATGCACACAAATTCACATGTTTTAGTATATAGTGATATTTATGAAAGGCAACCGTGAATGACTGATCTGACACTCTGAAATTCAAGTAGCTTAAAGTCTTTCGTTCTAATTTAGCGTGTAGATAGTTATTATATCCACTAAGAATAGCTTTTTTAAGGAGTAACTTTGAAGGTAAATTTCAGAAATTTAAAAAGGACCAAATGCAACGCTGCGGCGCAAAAAATAGATATAGTGTATATGTATATCATAGCAGTATATCATAGCTTTATATCATAACAGTATACGTGGGATTGCTTCTCATTTGTAAAAATAAAGAATGCCTCGCACACGACCAGATAATAATCAGTGCGCTCCACACTCGATTAATTTATCTAAGCATCAACTAATGACTTTATATTATTATAATCCTATCACTAGCATTTTCACCCAAGCGAAGCCGCAGACAATGCACGTGTCAAAAACATAAATAAAATTTAAGGGTCTTCATCCACCCCACTGATAGAGAATCACCACTCGCCAGTCGCCACTGACATACCTACTTTCAATTTGTGCCAAATTTACGGCAGCTACAAACGTCACGAGGCAGGGGTACGGCAGACAGCATAAATTAGTTGGGGTCATGTATTGTATCCCGGGAGCTCTCGGTGGGAAATAGATACCATTCCCTTTTATTCAAATAGGTATGTACCTGTGTAGGGTTTAATTAGAATGCCCAATTTGAGTATGTCCGTTTATCCGAATTTTAAAAGCCAATGGCATTAATGAAATGTTAATAAAAGATGTTGAAGATGAAGTCATTTGTTTTTATTTTACGCCTATTCCCCGATGGAGTGGCAGAGGTATATTATATGCCGCCTTTTCGCCATGTGTATTCCTATCCCACGTAATAGGCGGTGATTCTATTGCCGTGTTTAAATAGACAGTCGCAGGTTGTGGATACCCGCAGTTACATATTTTTAAGCCACCCATAATGCCTTTAACTTGGCTTAACGACTGCCATGTTACTAGTAATCGGGACCAAGGGCTTAACGTGCCTTCCAAAGCACGGAAACGCTCGTAAATAGAAGTACCATAAAGGAATCACCCATCCGTAAACAGCCATAGCGAAAGTTGCTTAACGCAGCGAAAGTTTACAGAACACTGGGTCAGCCACAAGCGTTTTCCTTCCAGCGTTTTAAGTTAGCAATTTACTTTTAATAATCTTTGCTTTATTTTTAATCAATGCTTTTCTCACTTTTATAAGTGAGGGTCAAATAATCGTAAATTATTGCTCTATGCACGCTGAACCGATATTTATTTTGATTTATAATGTTTAACCCTGTTTTGATTTGTGATAACAGTGGGGATCCACCCTAATATTTGTATTATAGATTTTTCGAATAGCCGTGAATTATCATTATCTTAGCTTTAGTACCGATTGCGTTTGGTAGTTTATTGTCTGCCTATTTTGTATTGCTTTTAACGTATAATTTTCAAAACATTTTTTTTAAATATAACGTATAATTTTCAAAACATTTTTTGTAAATATAATTTTGCATAGACCATTTTAACAACACAACAAAATGTACTCTAGAACTAATGATAAATTTAATATTTTAAACGTAACCCACGTTTCGTACCGGCCCAGCAAGAAACTTAGGAAGGCTTTTTTGTTAAATGACCTATTTATAAATTAATATTATTTCACGATGCCATGCGATATCCTGTAAATAGTCTTTAACAGTGTAATAACATTTTTCACACCGCTTTCTTTTAATTTACTTTTTAAATTTATTTAATGGTAAATTTCTCAGGTCACAGGAAAGCTTGTTGTAAAAGCGTATACAGTTACCCTGGAAAGAATCGCCAATCTTATGTAGCCGACTGTAGTTGGATTCAAATCCCCGATCACTGTATCATATTAACAAATTGTGTGTCTATTGCTGTCATCTACTATTTATAACTGTCTGTGTTAATAAACGAATATTCCAGTCTGTCAATAATTCAAATAAATGTTTCAAATTATAGGTTATGGGCCCATGACACGGTCTGTTGGGAGCCCTGGGGCTATCCTTCCAAAAGGGTAACGTGTGGTTTTAGTCGGTAGGAGTCCGGCATAGATGAGCATTTCCACAAGAAAAAAAAAAGAAAAAAAAATGGACCCATCACGCTTCCACTACGAATTCTTAGAAAAGTTACATGTTTAGGATGTTTAATTTTTTTTTTATTTACATTATTGTTAGATATAGTGGGGGTGTTAAAATTATAATTAACAACGTGTATCTATTGCTGTTATCGAACTGCCTCGGTGGCGTAAGCCGAAGCGTAGTGGTAGCTGAAGTCTTGGGTTCGATGTCCAGGACGGAAGAACAAATATTTGTGTAAACCGAATTTTATATTTCAGAGTTTGGTATTTCCTGTATACAATATGTATGTATTTAAAATAAAATAAATATGTTTATTAGTTGTCTAGATCATACCACAAGCTTACATTAGCCTAGCCCAAAACGACTAGATGGCGCTGTGTAAAAATATCCCACTACATTTTATTTAAATCGACCAATATAACCAAATCTAGTCTTTAGCAAGATTTTTTCAAAACGGATATTCCGTTTATCGTCGATCATTAAAAACGTTTGTTTCAATTAAACTAACTTTCCCAAAAGTCGCGCACACGACCGTCATGTCATGGAGACATTTTACCATTTTGATTGCATATTTTATGTGGTATTTTAATTCGCGCTAATTTACAAAGTCCATCAAACAATAAAGTTCTCCCTCACGTCATGTTCGTGGTCATTAAAGTTTTTAATTGAATTTTTCACAACCCTTTCAGTCAGTCCAATTAGCTCCTTTAACCTCACTCATTGAGAGACCATCGTGAATATTTATTACGACTATTGTACCGCGATTTTTACCGCAGTTTGTCAAAAGGAAAATAAGTAAAGGCTTGCTATGAGTACGAATGGTATTGATTTAGTACCTTTTTTAGTATTTATTATATCATACGTTTCATTAATCAAGATTCTTGGAAGTATGAAAGCACTAAGCCTCATGGCCATAGTGCTTGATGCGCATGTTTGTCGACGCAAATATATTGCTCTCGTTTATAATACCATAACTGTGCACGGCTATTATAAATAATATTATGAGACTTTTTGTTTTTACCCAAAGTAAGCTACTATAAGCTTTTGTTATGAGATCTAGACGACTGATAAAATTTTTTATATATTTCTAAATACATACATATTATACATAGAAAACACCAATTCTCCTAAACAAACATTTGTGGATCACACAAATATTTCTTCCGACCCGGGAATCGAACCCGGAACCTCGATCGCGGCAGTCGCATACTGCGCCACCGAGGCAGTCATTATAAAATTTATTTGAATATAGTTCTTTGTATTTTAAATGCCTTTGCTCTTATTCCATTAAAGATGGATGAATACATAAGATAATTTAATCGTTTCCTTCTTTTTCATCTTAAGTGTTTTCCCAGTTGTTTCCAAATCCACCCTGAATTAGGTGCCTGATATATACTATTATTTGGCTGCTAAGAGCAGCTTTAGTTTGACTTTTCATTTTAGGCATTATTGAGAGCCCTGGAGATTTTGGTGAGGCATCTTACAAATAACATATTAATCATACCTTTTTACATAAAAAGTATTTAACCTGCCTGATGGATAGCCATTACAACATTCGGAGAGTGAAATCTACATTCACAGCCAAATGAAAATGAAAAATCTTTATTCATTTAGGTCACAAAGTAACACTTATGAACGTCAACATTATTGCTTCTACATTTACAATTACTGCCAGATTCGCAAAGCAATAGGTAGAGCCTGAGGAAGAACCTGGCAATAAAACTCATGGCCACTTTTTTCTAACCGCCAGTAATTACATTACTTTTATTTAAATGATATTTGAACAAATTTTATAGTAATGAGTCTATATACAATATAGATATGTATATGTATAGAGTACAACATTCTTAGGAAAATCCTATACTGTCTTGGCCGTACGATTGTGGAATGAGCTACCATTAGATATTCGTCGCGTGAAGTCACTCGCTATATCTTTAAGGACAAGGTTTAAAACCACTTTCTGTCCTCTAACTAAGTACTTAACTTTACTTGTAGTATTTCATTTCTTTTACTTCTTTATTGAGTACAACTTAACTATTATCCTCGCTGTCATACTAACCTGTAGTTATATATTATGTAGTACGACATCAACTACCTCTTTCTTTGTTTTCCTGATCTTCTCTTTCCATACTAAGGTTGTCTGGAAGAGATCGCTTTTAGCGATAAGACCGCCCATTGTACTCTCACTTGTAGTTTTAAGTCCTGTAAATACGTACTGTATGTAATGGTGTGCAATAAAGAATTATCTATCTATCTATACAAAAGAAACAAAATCAAATCAAAATGAGAGCGGTTCTAGTTGCCAGTTCTAAGGGCAGTTCTAAAAACTTTATTATTGAGAATAACAGAAGCCCTCAAGTAAACAGTCCTAACGATATGTCTTTTCACGCTTCTTTTGAAGAACCCAGTATTATAGGAGCCTTCCCTCTTATAATACTGGGTTCTTCGTTCCAAGTTATTATAGTCTCAGGTAAGAAAATTATCTTTATATTGTTTAAACGAAGAAAAAAGCGCTCGTGACCTCGCTGACTCTGTGTTCTGTAAATGATCACTGCGTTAAGCAACTTTCGCTATGACTCGGCCTCGGATGGGAAACAGCTTTGTGGCATTTACATTTGCGAGCGTTTTCGTGCTTCCGAATGCACGTTAAGCCATTGGTCCCGGTTGTCAGTAACATGGTAGTCGTTAAGTCAAGTAGAAGGCCTAATGGGCGGCTTGAAAATTTTCAACAGCAGGTAGCCACAACCTGCGTGTGTCTATTTCAATACGGCAATGGAATCACCACCTATAACGTGGGACAGGAATACACACTGTGAAAAGTGGGTGTATAATATGCCACAGGCGTCATTGAAAAAACAAAACAAAATTGTTTAATTTGGTTGCTTCGGTATCGTAAGTGGTAGCGTAGCTGGATATGCGACTGCCGCGCTGAGATCCCGAGTTCGATTCCCCGGTCGGAGCAAACATTTTTATGATCCGAAAGTGTTCATTTGGAGTTTGGGTGTTTCCTAAGTGTAATATTAATGCATTTTTAAATGTATAAGTATGTTTATCAGTTGTCTAGAGTAAATCACTTTTAAAATTTGTCTAAAATTATTATTCTGCGCGGCATACAAGGTGTGATAACACGAACTGATATTAAGCGACGTCAAGTAAGCAATTGATATTAGTTCTTGACTAAACTCGAGAACACGCTCTCCTCAACTGCTTACCAACTTCTGCAAACTTATATACACCAATATGTAAGTTCGATAAATATCTAAAATAAACTGGTGGTTTAGATTTCTTCGGTAAGTTCGTATCAAGAAACTTACTTGAAGGTGATTTGAGATAATATTTTACACATATGTGCGTAGATACACGCCCCTATCCTAGTGAGCTAATCAGAGCCTGTCTTAACTGTCAACTTTCTGCCATTCCGAGTAAGAACTTCCTTCTACGTACATGAGTGTTTTCATATGTAAGCGTCGGTATGGTTACAGCCATTAATGACTTATGAACTGAGGGCTATTTTTTAGTAATAATTTTAATATGATCCAGTTCTGACATAGTATAAAAATACAGCCGTACTACCAAAGCAATTTACATTATAACAAGTAACCGCTTCTTTACAAAGTATTTCAAAACCTTTCTAAAATAATTTTCTTTTCATGCAACATGCCAATAAATTCCGTTATCAAAGTGAATGATCTTCAAGTTTTATGGGATCTAGACACAAGTTCGGCATACATCGGTTCTATCGCTATTGCTAATGGCTCCCACAAAAGGCGCTAATGTGAAATAAATTGTCGACTGCCGACCCGCCCTGGTCACCGATATATAGTGACTGGAGTCGCCTTCGTATTGCAAATAAATTAAAATACTGCTCTTTTAATTCTTGAATAAAGTTAGGACTGTGCTACTTGGTACCAAAAATGCCTTGAACAATCTTAATGTATCACCTATTTTCATTTTGGATTTCACATACAACGATGTCATCATCATAATCCGAGCGACTGTCCCAGTTGCGTCCCGCGACGCTCAGGGTCCATTTTCCTTCATTTTCTCCTCTACTTCGCACGGTCGTCGGCATCCCCTGTATTGAGACAATTGGCGCGCATGTCATTCCTTACGACGTCAAGCCAGCACTTCTTGGGTTTTCCCCTCGTACCGGGACCAGGCGGGGCTGACATGGCCAGATATTTGTTTTCCAAGTTGCCGCAAGACGTGACCAAACCAACGAAGGCGACACTCTTGCAACTTCACTGCAATATCACGGACGTGAAGGCTGCCGCGGATGCGAGAGTTCCTCACGCGGTTCATCCGCGTGACTCCACACATCCACCGCAGCATCTTCATTTCCGTGACACGCAGCTCCTCCTTGTGTCGCTCCAATATTGGCCACATCTCACTGCCATGTAAAAGGACCGGTCTAATGATAGTTTTGTAGACCTGTCCCTTCAACCGGATCAGCATTTTTGGGTCACAAATGACACCGGTCATCTCCCGCCAATTGGCCCACGCGGCAGCATTGCGTGACTTGACATCGCAATCGATGTCACTGGACGTGTGAAAAACAAATCCCGGGTATTTAACCTGGTCCATGCGCCCGACCAAATCACCGCCTATGCGGACGGATGTGTGATCTGTCGAGCTTAGTGCCAAGTACTCGGCATGTATTTCACATACAACGATGTCTATTTCATATAATCTATAACTTGACAATGTAGTTAGTTGAGCATAGGAATTAAATCATACAGTAAAATTCACGCCCTAGATGGGCGTGAGATTCCAAATCTAAAAATCAGGCTCAACCATCGTTTGCAGTAATAATGGTTGCATCCCATGTCACGCGAGACTACTTCTACTAGTATAAATAATTAATTTAACTAACTAACTATCTTTACGCTATATGTCTGACGGGGTAGTCAGAGAGGACAGATTGCAAGGCTTCGCGATCCATGCATACTTCTCTTGGTTCTTGCAGATTCATCAATCGCTTCATACTTGCACGTCTGGGTATCCGAATACTTTTGACTTTTTCGTTTTTGAGCAATCTGCTCACCTGGTCTTCATATGTAATTCTCTTTCTAGCCTCTGCTTAATTAATTTACTGATAAAAAAAGTCTACCACTTCCATTCACTTCATATCTATAGAGTCAGATCCTGAACATTTCGCTTTTTATAACAGGAAGCGGAAACGGCTCAAGCCTTCAGGAAATGCTCGCGTGTTTTGTATTTAGGTTAGTGTTACACTGGTACTGTGGATCCTGACGTAGCAGGAGGAAGTGTTGATTGTCATTGACTAGAGATCGGATTTAAAGTTGTAATTTGTTTCGGATAATTTATAGACATCGTTTTTTATTTACACTGATATAATGATAAGGGTGTATGTAATTTGTAAATTGGTAAGTCAGCACAACAAACACATGGCCAGTTTACAAGAAAAATGATATGAAAATAATAGGAATGATAAAAATTAACCACGGTAAACAGGAAACAATAGCGAATAAAACTAAAGCATGTAATCCACAAGAAGCTTCATTTCGCATGCCCAAGCCATTGTGTAAGTAAATAAGGTACGAAGAAGAAATAGTTAAAGAACCCTTCATTGCTTACTGTATTTGCATCTTAATTCAATATTTATTGTAGCAAAATACTGTAGCTTATAATAAAAATACTTATTTCTAGCTGGTTATTGACTGACGTCGTGTAAATCCTTATCTATCACGTTTATCAAAACTACGGTTTTGTTTTTAATCTTATCGTTTTTTACTGGTTGATTGTTATTTTTAGCTGACTTAATTAACAAAATATTATATTATACACACCTATTCAATTAGAATACTGATTAATTAATAAAATACAAATAGGTATGTACTTTTTTCAACTTAGTTTAAACGGGATTTGAAATTGTAACCGTTGCGTAGCGAGGGCTAAACAAAGGTTAATACTCTAAGCCACTGAGCTACAGCAGAATCGTACCAAGCTAGTAATATTCTTCCCTATATTTCAAGTCACAGGTTCAATTCCCGTCTAAACCAAGCAATATTTTTTCACTTTAATAGAAATAGAAGTGTAAGAGCTGCTTGACAAACTATGCTACTGAGGACACTTCAAACTGACGAATTTATATTCATATTCATTTTCATTTATTGCGCTCCATAAGGTGATTACAGTTGTTATAAAATATAATTATAATTAGGTACATTATGGACCCTGTCGGGCACGGCAACGTAGAAGAGAGGAGGTAGCATCGTATATGAATAAAATATAAAAAGATAAGACAATACAATTTACTTATTTTCCAAAATTATTGCATGTATTCGGTACCTACGTGATAATATTTTATTTTTTCTTTGGTTAGTATTTCACAGTTTATATTTATTGAAAATTTACATATTAAAATTCGTTATTATTTATTTATTATTATTAAGTATTGAATTATTATGTCTCTTCTTTTTACACGGGTATCTTCTTTTTTTTTCTCATGAAGATACCCGGACTTTAGGTAGGCTTACATGGAGACATAGGTCCAACACGCAGAGGCCGAATTATTATTATTATAAATCAATTAAATTGTTCGTACTATTCTCGAGGGGGGTGTAAACAAATCCAAATAACGCAGAGCTGCTTGCATTCAATTTAATCGAATAACATATAAAACCCATTATACTAGTAACAAAAGCAAACACTTGCGTGAGCTACAAAGAATGGACAGCGCCATCTGGTAGAAATATATAAACGAAATTATAGTTTACATGCAACGCTACCGGAGAAGATTTAGACAAAATTTATTACATTTATATTGAATTTATTATTATTATTGTATTTATATTTTATATACTACTCGGGACTTCACGCGAAACAATTTTGTACTTACATTCAACGACGTTTCGAGCGCGTTGCAGCGCCCGTGGTCGCGGCTGGACTGATGGTGAGGGCCGAGAGTATGCATGGAGTTACTTTTGTTTGTAGCTACCCTCCATTATTATTATAATGCAGGATAAGGCCGGCGACACACTGCACTCACTATGTCAGTTTTGTTTGACACAGGTTTTCTACGGTCAAGTTTTTTCATCAGTGAATTCCACATCCCGGATAGCTTGAATCCATCTTCCCTATTGAAATTATTGTATCTTCTAATTTCAATAGCTTCACGCACAACACGAGGACAATAGTGGCGATCAGTGGAGAGGACTTTGATGGAGTTCGATCCAGTTATTACTACCCGACTCGAGGTGTTCCGCTATCGCCGATTTGTTGAACTGACGGTTTTTCACAGCTGCGATGTGTTCTTTGACCCTTTCTGCGATGGTTCGTTTTGTTTGGCCTATAAATGAACGACCGCAGCTGCAATCCACTTTGTAGACACCTGGTGTTTGCAGAGGGATGACGTCCTTTGGTGTTCGCACATACTTTGCTACTTTGGCTAACGGTTTGTATATTGTACGAATGGAGAACTGCCGTAAACACGATCCAATCTTGTCCGTTATACCTTTCACATACGGCATATAAGCCGGTTGACGGTCAACACCCGGTTTCATCTTCCTTGGTGCACGTCGTGTCTTCCTGCTACTCGTATCATACCCATTCATCCTAAGTATCTCCTGAACATGCTCCAACTCCTGCTGTAGATGCTCAGGGTCGCAGAGGTCATTGGCTCTCTTGATGAGCGTGGCGCTTACTGATTTTAGGTGAAGTGGGTGATGAATGAACATTATTGTTTTTATTTTTATTATTGTATTTATCTCTTCTTCTCGGGTATCTCCTTTTTATTTTCTTACGAAGATACCCGATTTTTTAGTAGGATTACATGGGGACATAGTGGTCCAACACGCAGAGGCCCTTTGAGAGTTTTAATGTAACAGGGAATGGGACCCCCACTGCAGACAATCCACGTCCGCCTTATGTAGAAGAACGGTAATGGACCATCTCCAATGGGAGTTAAACTATTGTACAATATGCTAACTACTATTGGGCTATTGAGTTGGAGGTTAAATGTACTGGGTGACTTGAACTATGGATGAAAACTGCGTCTGCCATTTTAATAAATTAAAATTAAAAATTAATCATTTTAATTTTTAAAAATTGTATTTATTATTATTATTGATTTTCGAATAAGTATTGATTTATTTCTCTATCATTTAAGTATTCGGTAATATCATAATATACTTTTTCAATTAGTATGTTTTTTATTTTATTTAAGAATAAATTACGAGTAGTACTGGCTTCCATTTTTATAGATTCTGGAAGATTTTTAAATATTTATTATTAAACACTTACCGGCTTAAAGTGACGAAGAAGACATCTACCGACACTTAGTTAAGTTATACGGTACCTTATTACTTTAAAAATATATTAATACAGTTATGATCTACCGAAACTAGAGTCTTAAGGTTTTATGAATTACGATCGTCGTATAATCTACATTTGGGTTTGATATTGTTAATGATATTATTTTAATTATATTTGTTTTAATTTTTTTATTTTTTATTTATCTGTTATTCTTTTTTCTCTTCATAGTAAGGCTGAACCCATGTCTTTTTTATCTGTCTATGTGCAATTAAACATCTATCTTTCTATCTTTCTTGATAAGGCCCTTAAAATTACCTCATCGAATCATCTTAATCAATCTCACTAATCACACGGTCTCTTCCTCTCAAGTCTCAACCTATGCATGTGTAGTGCACAACATGGGTTCGCACTCACAGTCCTCGCGAACCTTGTCACCTGTGGCTCGTACCCAGTGATCGATCGTATTGAGAAACTTCTGCGGTGGCTATAGTAGGCTAACTAGGTAGATAAATACTATTTTGTTTCAGCGTTTAATACAAATTTTATATGCTTAGTATGTGCCAGCGCTAAGAAAACATCATCTGCAAGCTAATTGGTGACTATGTGATATACCTGCAATTCAATTGAGACACAACAATTTTTTTTATTATTTCAGAAAAAAAAAATTAAGCAAATTAAGGTAATGCTGAGTTACTTAGCAGCTTTACAGCAAGATTAATTGAAATAGATTGTAATATATAATAATGATGTAATTTCTATTATACACGTTGAATTTATACATGTTTTGGAATGAAATATTTAGAATTTGAAATCAATAATAAAATCGATTAATATAAAGTTACATAATTTCAACTGTCAATAATTTATTATTTACGTAATATTTTTCACTCATTCGAGTTCAAACAATACAAAATTAAGTATTTTTATTTTCCGAACAAAATATTTTTTTTTTAATATAATAGCTATTTATTCCAATCAAAAATATTAGTCGATTCTATTATTGATCCCGAATTCAAAATGTTTCTAATGACTATAATTTTAACAATTACAACAATGGTGAATTGTAAAAAAATACTTCAAAAGATACTCAGGGCAAACGATAGTCTCAAATGGGCTCCGATTCCACTCACCTCATTTTTATAGCCAATTCCAGAACAATCCACCTTCAATTCTGGAAATGATGTTACATCACTTCAGTTTAGTGATGCGTGCTACTAACTCTTGTTTACAGTACATCGTTACAATGAACAACGTAGAATTTAGCACCGAGCACTAAACTCTCATCCATAAAATAAAGAAGTGAGGTCGTCAATTGATTATATAAATTGTAAAGCTAAATTTTTAGCTCTTTGTTACAATTATCTACGAAAATATTTTTAAAAAATATTAATCGATCGCTGCGTTAATCAACTTTCGCTATGGCTGGTCCTCGGATTGATGACCATTTTGTTGTATTTTCATTTGCGAGTGTTTCCGTTGGTCCTGGTTGGCAGTAACATGGTAGTCGTTAAACTAATGGGTTCATCAACTATTACGTGGGACAGGAATACACACGGTGAAATGAGGGCGTATAGTATTCCTCTGCCACCCCTTCGGGGATAAGGCGTGATTGGTACACAAAATATTAATATTGGTTTTTGTTTGTTTCAGGTATTATCAATTAAATTGAATCCAAGTTTGATACTTCTCCGGTAACTGTCTTATTGCATTCTGTGTTCAATATGGAGCGTAATTGGATTAAGCTATGAATTAAATAAATCTAACACCGCGTAAACAAACGTAAGTAATGAAAGTTTTCATGAATACACATAAATACCAACGTCATGAATACTTGTAAACAATCCTAATATCTCAAGTATGAGGTCGGGAGCGACAATGTACATAAATCAAGTAGTGTAACTGTTTCCATACCCAGCCGTGTAATCACCGGCATTACCGTCTGAGTTCACGTCCCGTTTGCACAGCTACCAACGAGCTAAGTTCTAAGTACAACTTACATACGCGATATTGCTAAGCTTACAATTTAGTTTTAGTGTAAATACAGTATAGACGGTTTTGACAATAATGAGAACACTCATTTTAGTTTTGTATACTTTATTTTATAAAGCTAAAGAGTTTGTTTCTTTGATTGAATGTGCTAATCTCAGAAACTACTGTTTCTTGTTGAAAATTTGTTCGAGGAAGGCTATCTAATAATAAATCTATCTCTCAAGCTATAAATCATCACGCTGCTCCCCAAGAGAGCGGAGTAGTCATCATAAATGTAGGCAAAACTGACATATTATTTCAGACATAATTGTAAAATTGATGCTTCGGGAGATCAAAGTTTGAAGCCCCAAGACTTGGTGGTTTTTATAATGTATGTCATACCTCACTTATAAATGTAACCAAACTAAGCTTACCAATAAGCTTCAATTTAGGTATTCTTCTCGGTAGTGTCAGGTTTGGAAACCAAATGACAATTTGTTTATTTATTTATTGAATATGGGAAAACAAACAGTAGCACATTTGGAGTATACATTACATTCTTACAAATAAACTTAACAAATATACTACCCACTACATTTTCCACAGATTACCATGAAGTATAAATTTAGAAGCAATAAATGACTGCTAAATTTAAACTAGCTATTGAATAAAATAAAAAAAAACAATAAAACAAAGACATAAAGTACCGTTGCAAGCAGAGCAAAATTCGAGTTAACAATATATGCAAGCAAACGAGTAAAATCCTAAACGGTCTTAACAGCAGCTCGTTGCACATTGTGAGGGCGGCACTGAAAATTTCGGGATTCAAGGAAGTGACACAACATTACTATTTAAAAATGTATTTATTGCTCGAAGTAGTATCGAAGTATTCTCCGCGAAATTTGACACATTTCTCCATACGATGGAACCAATCATTGAAGCAACCATTCCATTCGAAAGTTGGGGTATCCAAAATTGCTGTTTTGTAGGCGTCCACAGCTTCTTCAGGTGATGAAAATCTCTGACCACGCAATTTATTCTTTATTTTAGGGAAAGTATAGAAATCATTAGGGCTTAGGTCGGGGCTGTACGGCGGATGGTCTAATAATTCTATGTTTTCTTGCTCTAAAAACTCTATTGTTCTGTGCGCGGTGTGAGAACTCGCATTGTCGTGATGGATGATGATGCGGCGGTTGCAGTTCTCTTTACGGAGTTCAGAAACAACCTATGGCAAACAAATGCTAGCATACCATTCTGCATTAACCGTTCTTTGTCCCTCAAGAGGAATAGTCGCAACATGTCTGGTTTTAGAGACAAACGTGGCCACCATTTACTTGCAACACTCTGTGAACGAACAATTTTTGTTGACTTTAACTCATTTTCGAACACCCAAACTCATGACTGGTTTTTTGTTTCGGGTTCGTACGCGTATATCCAGGATTCGTCACCTGATACGATGTCGTATACAGCATTTGAGGATCCTGCGTGGAATCTTTCGAGAGTTCTGACGCACCAAGTAACGCGAGCCGCTTTTTGCTCTTCACAGAGCTTTGTTATCCATCGGGAAATCAACTTTTTTACACCTAATTGTTCATGCAAGATTATTTGTATTTGACTCATGCTCGAAAGATCGAGCATGAGTAATGAGTAAATGAGTATGCTGTGCGTAAGCTGATTGAGGTCTTCCTCCTCAGATCAGATCAGACCTCAATCAGCTTACGCACAGCATCAACGTTTTCTTGGGTGACTGCAGTTTTTGGACGACCTTGACGGCGATCATCACTGAGCATGACACGTCCACGTTGAAATTCAGCAAACCAGCGATACATTGTGGTTTTGGATGGGGCTTCATCACCAAATGCAGAAATCATCCGGTCAACACACTGTTATTGTGTTAAACCACTTCGAAAGTCATAATAAATCATTGCTCTTGAATTTTCTCGAGTCAATTCCATTTTCTCAACGACTAAACATGTTTGACAAAACCTTGTGACAAGACCGAGAATCTTTTTTTAAATAAATAAATATTTTTCGATTTTTAAAACCAAGGAGTTTTCAATTAAAAAGATTTTAATATGACAGGAACAGTGGAAATGTTCCATTCCCAATACGTTTAGTGAAGCCTATGTAGTATAAACCCCTACCCCCAGGACCTACTGCCAATCCCCCAACATCACACTAATGCTATTTTTAAATTTAAGCCTGTTATGATATAGTATATCAATATCACCAAAATGTTTGTTATAAGTGTCCACCAAACGGTGCAATGGAGAACGAATGCCTGAATTTGTTCTACATAAACTAGTAGCGAATAGCCTGCGTATTCCAATTGTGGTCTGATTATGGAATGAAATAGGTTCAAAAAGGTAGTAGGTCGATGGAAGTCCCTGGTCGCTCTCATTAGAAAGCCGAAGCCAAAACCAAACATTTGGTATGCTTTTCTGACTATGCTTTCTACGTGGATGTAGATATAATATGAAATAATAATTACATGGTTATTAACAAATTAAAATTTAACAAACAGATTGATGTAGATTGAGTTTAGAATCAAGTTATACACCAAGGTCACGAACATAGCTCATTTTTATTAAAACGCCTACTGCAAATTTATAGTCGAACTTAGTAACATTATTTTTTTTAGTAAAAGTGATGCTGTGACATTTGGGCAAGCTGAGGTGTAATTTAGTTCGAGAACAATATTCAGAAAATCTATCAAGATCTTGTTGAAATTCCATACAGTCAGATTCATTACAAATTATTTTGAAAACTTTTAAATCATCCGCGTACAAAAGAAATTTAGAATATTTGAAACAAGAATTTATATCATTTATGAATAAAATAAATAGCAAGGGCCAACAACTCTTTATGTAGGAGTTTTTCAAAAAGTTTAGAGAGTGTTGATAAAATGGAAATCGGGTGATAAGCTACATCAGTTTTGGATCCAATTTTGTGCACTGGTACGATATTAGCACGTTTCCAAATATCAGGAAAGACGCCATTAGATATGCACTTGTTGAACATAATGAAAATAGGAAAGCATATGACATCAAATTTGTATACTTTATTTTATAAAGCTAAAGAGTTTGTTTCTTTGATTGAATGTTCTAATCTCAGAAACTACTGTTTCTTGTTGAAAATTTGTTCGAGGAAGGCTATCTAATAATAAATCTATCTCTCAAGCTATAAATCATCACGCTGCTCCCCAAGAGAGCGGAGTAGTCATCATAAATGTAGGCAAAACTGACATATTATTTCAGACATAATTGTAAAATTGATGCTTCGGGAGATCAAAGTTTGAAGCCCCAAGACTTGGTGGTTTTTATAATGTATGTCATACCTCACTTATAAATGTAACCAAACTAAGCTTACCAATAAGCTTCAATTTAGGTATTCTTCTCGGTAGTGTCAGGTTTGGAAACCAAATGACAATTTGTTTATTTATTTATTGAATATGGGAAAACAAACAGTAGCACATTTGGAGTATACATTACATTCTTACAAATAAACTTAACAAATATACTACCCACTACATTTTCCACAGATTACCATGAAGTATAAATTTAGAAGCAATAAATGACTGCTAAATTTAAACTAGCTATTGAATAAAATAAAAAAAAACAATAAAACAAAGACATAAAGTACCGTTGCAAGCAGAGCAAAATTCGAGTTAACAATATATGCAAGCACACGAGTAAAATCCTAAACGGTCTTAACAGCAGCTCGTTGCACATTGTGGCACTGAAAATTTCGGGATTCAAGGAAGTGACACAACATTACTATTTAAAAATGTATTTATTGCTCGAAGTAGTATCGAAGTATTCTCCGCGAAATTTGACACATTTCTCCATACGATGGAACCAATCATTGAAGCAACCATTCCATTCGAAAGTTGGGGTATCCAAAATTGCTGTTTTGTAGGCGTCCACAGCTTCTTCAGGTGATGAAAATCTCTGACCACGCAATTTATTCTTTATTTTAGGGAAAGTATAGAAATCATTAGGGCTTAGGTCGGGGCTGTACGGCGGATGGTCTAATAATTCTATGTTTTCTTGCTCTAAAAACTCTATTGTTCTGTGCGCGGTGTGAGAACTCGCATTGTCGTGATGGATGATGATGCGGCGGTTGCAGTTCTCTTTACGGAGTTCAGAAACAACCTATGGCAAACAAATGCTAGCATACCATTCTGCATTAACCGTTCTTTGTCCCTCAAGAGGAATAGTCGCAACATGTCCGGTTTTAGAGACAAACGTGGCCACCATTTACTTGCAACACTCTGTGAACGAACAATTTTTGTTGACTTTAACTCATTTTCGAACACCCAAACTCATGACTGGTTTTTTGTTTCGGGTTCGTACGCGTATATCCAGGATTCGTCACCTGATACGATGTCGTATACAGCATTTGAGGATCCTGCGTGGAATCTTTCGAGAGTTCTGACGCACCAAGTAACGCGAGCCGCTTTTTGCTCTTCACAGAGCTTTGTTATCCATCGGGAAATCAACTTTTTTACACCTAATTGTTCATGCAAGATTATTTGTATTTGACTCATGCTCGAAAGATCGAGCATGAGTAATGAGTAAATGAGTATGCTGTGCGTAAGCTGATTGAGGTCTTCCTCCTCAGATCAGATCAGACCTCAATCAGCTTACGCACAGCATCAACGTTTTCTTGGGTGACTGCAGTTTTTGGACGACCTTGACGGCGATCATCACTGAGCATGACACGTCCACGTTGAAATTCAGCAAACCAGCGATACATTGTGGTTTTGGATGGGGCTTCATCACCAAATGCAGAAATCATCCGGTCAACACACTGTTATTGTGTTAAACCACTTCGAAAGTCATAATAAATCATTGCTCTTGAATTTTCTCGAGTCAATTCCATTTTCTCAACGACTAAACATGTTTGACAAAACCTTGTGACAAGACCGAGAATCTTTTTTTAAATAAATAAATGTTTTTCGATTTTTAAAACCAAGGAGTTTTCAATTAAAAAGATTTTAATATGACAGGAACAGTGGAAATGTTCCATTCCCAATACGTTTAGTGAAGCCTATGTAGTATAAACCCCTACCCCCAGGACCTACTGCCAATCCCCCAACATCACACTAATGCTATTTTTAAATTTAAGCCTGTTATGATATAGTATATCAATATCACCAAAATGTTTGTTATAAGTGTCCACCAAACGGTGCAATGGAGAACGAATGCCTGAATTTGTTCTACATAAACTAGTAGCGAATAGCCTGCGTATTCCAATTGTGGTCTGATTATGGAATGAAATAGGTTCAAAAAGGTAGTAGGTCGATGGAAGCCCCTGGTCGCTCTCATTAGAAAGCCGAAGCCAAAACCAAACATTTGGTATGCTTTTCTGACTATGCTTTCTACGTGGATGTAGATTGAGTTTAGAATCAAGTTATACACCAAGGTCACGAACATAGCTCATTTTTATTAAAACGCTATCTGCAAATTTATAGTCGAACTTAGTAACATTATTTTTTTTAGTAAAAGTGATGCTGTGACATTTGGGCAAGCTGAGGTGTAATTTAGTTCGAGAACAATATTCAGAAAATCTATCAAGATCTTGTTGAAATTCCATACAGTCAGATTCATTACAAATTATTTTGAAAACTTTTAAATCATCCGCGTACAAAAGAAATTTAGAATATTTGAAACAAGAATTTATATCATTTATGAATAAAATAAATAGCAAGGGCCAACAACTCTTTATGTAGGAGTTTTTCAAAAAGTTTAGAGAGTGTTGATAAAATGGAAATCGGGTGATAAGCTACATCAGTTTTGGATCCAATTTTGTGCACTGGTACGATATTAGCACGTTTCCAAATATCAGGAAAGACGCCATTAGATATGCACTTGTTGAACATAATGAAAATAGGAAAGCATATGACATCAAAAGTATTTTTCAGAAATAATGGTGGTATACCATCAGGACCTGGGCCTTTTTTGCCATCTAAAGATTTTAATTCTGTACGTATAGTATCTAAAGAGAAATTTAATTTAGATATATTGATATCGTGTTCTGTGTCTAAAGGAGGCGTGGTCCATGTCTGCTCCTCAAAAGAGGAGGGCTCATATACAGACTGGAAAAAAAGCAGAAAATAGATTGCACGCAATGGTTGGATCGTCTGTAGTGGCCTGTTTAAAGTGAACAGTGCAAGGTATTCTATTTGTAGCTTTACGATTTGCGACGTAAGACCAGAACATCTTCGTGTTTGAGGAAATGGCATCCTCTACTGATTCCATGTATCTCTCGTAACACTCATGGACTATTTTTTTAAATTTAGATCTAAATATTGTGAAACGTTCATAATCACTGATATTCCTGTATTTTTTCCATTTAATCCATGCAGAAGTTTTATCTTAATAAATACGTATGAAACTTCTAGAAAACCAAATAGGAAAACGAGAACTCCTCCCTTTACGGATAGGCGTACGAAGTTAGCTTATTTTATAAATATCTTCAAAACTTGCAAAAACTGCCTCCTCAGCTGACAACGAACTCAACATACCTCTCCAATCAACATTACCTATATCTATGTTTATCCTTTCGTAGTCAGCTTTGTAAAAATTAAGTACGTTAAAATTTTTATTTTTTAAATTATGTGTACCAGTAGATCTATTACAAACCAAAGGTACTCGGACATAAAAGGCAGGGTGGTTTATATTTAATGGCAAGAGCGAAATGCTAGGAGCTTGCATTAAGGAAGGCTTGTTGCGGTAAAACAAATCAAGTGTACGTTGCTTATAATTTTTCAAGTTATTATATTGTTTTAAGTCTAGCTGTGAACATACATTTAATAAATGTCGAGATGTATGTGAACTATCAACAGCGCAATTCATATAGCAAGGAGAATTTTGAATCCAGTTAAGATATGGCATATTGAAATCACCTGCCATGATAACAGTGTCTACGCATGAATGGTCGAAAAGGCATAGAAGAGACTTTAATAAATTTTATGTACGTATCATGAGCAGTTTTTGGGGGTATATAGGTAGCACAGATTAAATTATATTTTTGAGTGTACGAAGGGATTTTAACTATTATATGTTCAGATAATATTATAGGGGGTGATAAATTAAGATTAGTTGCATTAAGTTCACGTGAGACCGCTATCAGTACACCACCACCTTCTTGTTTTTCCGTCAAGATACGATCTCTGTCACATCTATAAATTGAGTAACGTTGATCTATAAATTCGTTAGCCGAGACACAGGGTGTAAGCCAGGTCTCTGTTAAAATAATAACGTCAAAATCATCTGCCAATATATTAAGAAATAGGGTACGTAGTTTTGTCCTGGTTCCTTGGCAGCTCTGATAATATATACACAAACTATCCTTAGTCATTATTTAAATATTCAATAACAATAGAATTAATCACATCAAGAAATATTACGTTTGACAATATGAAATAAATAACAAGTAAAAAGTGGCCCAAAAATATCCGTTAAATTAAAATTAAACAAGGTGTAAAGGGAAAGGTAGTGTAATAACTTACAGATCGGCAGCATTCCCCTCGCTAAATAAAATACAAATATGTTCACCTATTACCCTCTGTTAAGAGCTTAGAATATGTTTTTAACGGTATTACTAATGCTCCGCTACTCACAATACAGCTATATAGTTCTTCAGGCTTCAAAATTATTGTTTGCTACTTTCTTACCATTGCTGCTACTACTAATAAAGAATGTTGTGCTCAGAAACGCATAACTAGTCGTAAGCAAAACAAGAAAACAACTTTTATATAAGAACATTTTTGTAGGTAAATAAACGTACAGAAAATAATAGGTATTTAAATATCGATAGCAAAGTTATCAATTCAAATAGAATGTGCGTTATATCTTCCTTCTCCTGCCCAGCACTCCAATTATATCAGTGATGATATTCGCCCACCTTCACACTTCTGTTCCCACATTCCGCCTGAAACTTTCCCTCGTTAGTGTCCGGCTGACATCGCAGTTTAAGGGTAGCTATACTTCTGTAAGCACTTTTAGCCGTAATTGGTTGTATCTCAAATTGTCATGTGCCCAGCGATCTATTCACGGGTCAGTGACGTATTATTTTGTTCAGTTATAGTTTATGATAAACTAGATGACCCCCACAGCTTCGCCCGTGAAATATTTCGACCTCCCGTCGCAACTATTTAATCCCGTCGCTTATAAATTCTACAATGATGCATAAAAAATTGCCCGATATGTCGACATTTATGACTACTGCTCTGCTCCCCAGTGTAGTAGCATAATGATATATGGCCTTCCTCGATAAATGGGTTATCTAACAAAAATATTTTTTCAAATCCGACCAGTAGTTACTGAGATTAGCGCGTTCAATCCAAACAAACAAACAAACTCTTCAGCTTTATAATAGTAGTATAGATTTTAATGACGAATTTATTTTTTTCTAATGAGAAATCCACGAGCGCCATTAAACTAAAAAGGAATACTAATTTAGTTTAGGACTATATATTTTGCCTGCCTATGAGACTATTTTGACACAGGGTCAGATATTGACTTTAATAATAATAAATAATAATAAATAAATATTGTGGGACACTTTTCACACAGCGCCATCTAGCCCAAAGTAAGCGAATATTAGCTTGTGTTATGGGATCTAAATAACTGATAAACATACTTATATATTTCTAAATACATACATATTATAGATAAATAACACCCAGACACAGAATAAACCATCGTGCTCATCACACAAAGTTTTATCCTGGGTGGGAATCGAACCCACGACCTCTTGCGTAGCAGTCGGATGCACTCCCACCGCGCCACAGAGGCAGTCAATAATGTCTTAAGGTTCTATTAGTTAATATTTATAGTTTATGTTAAACTGTAATTATTTATTAGTCGTTTGGCTAGATGTATATAATGCGCTAATACAGAATATAAATATAAAAAATTGTATTTAGGCGACGTAAGGTGTCTTATAGAAGTATATCTTATTAGTAAGACGGAAAGAGTTTGATTAATTCGTCAGTTTCGAGAAGGTTTCAATGGCCTAGTTGGTTAAAAAGCGTATCGCCCGCAAGCCAGTAGCGGGTGAGTAGAGCTCTAGACTGAAAAATATTACCACTTTAAATTTAAAATAATACTTGGTTCCTAATACAAACATATCAACTACTAAATATAGAAAACTTGCAAACTCCGAAGACGATATTTGCGAATTATATAAATACTAGTTGACGGCCGCGGCTTCGCTGGCGTGATGAACTTTCTTGTTCCTGTTTCCCACAGGAACTTGTTCCGGGGATAAAATGTAGCCTATGTGTTATTCTGATGTATAAGCTTTATTATTGTAAAGTTTCATCAAAATCCATTCGGTAATTTTTACGTGAAAGAGTAAGAAACATACTGACATACAAATCTCCCTCTTTATAATATTAGTATAGATTTTTTGAAACCCGAGATTCGGGTCCAAGGCATCAACTATACCGGTACCACAGCACCACTAAAAGTAAAAAAAGTAAAAATATCTTTATTTTGCATAGACCATTTTAACGGCGCTAACAAAATGTCATACACTATTTAAAATATTTAAAGCGACCACCGGTTCGGAACGCGGCCCACCTGAGAAGAACCGGCAAGAAACTTAGGAAGGCTTTTTTTTTGATGGCCTATTTACAATTTAATATTATTTCACTTTGCCACAGATCATTTCCAGGCGTCCCTGTCCTGCAAATAGTCTTTAACGGAGTAAAAACCTTTGTCAGTCTTTGTCTTTGTTATCAGTGTAGTCTTTGTCATCTTTGTCAGACTGAAGTAGTCAAGTAGTTCAATCACTATAAAACTACCTTTTACTACCTACTTTACTACCTTTTATAATATTTGTATAAAACCTCAATCATTTTAAATAAGAATTCCATTTTCTAGAATAGAAATTTTCATTCACATTGCACCTGTCATTTTCACTTCAGAATTTTCGATCGCTGCTTGCTTCCCAATCGTTCTCGAGAATACTTTAAAGGCGCATTAACTGAATGGGCTTCTCTCTTGAGTCTTCGAAGTTTACTCTTAACGCAAGTACCTACTGCTACTTTATCACATTAATTTTTTGACACTGGTCGGTCGATATGATATGAAATGAATGAAAATGAATGAATGAAAGGAGTTGTTGGTGGTTAACTGAAGACTTTATGTGGAGACAATATGATAGCGTTATTTTAAACTAAGTCTTGTAAAATAACATACCTACATATCAATGTAAAAAACATAAGGTGCTAAACTGTAGCTTAAATTACTACTTATAACATAAGCTATTTGCTAGGAAAATTCCCGTTAAAATTATTTTGGCTATTGCAGAGATTCAAAAGAAACAGACAGACAGACAAAGATATAATAGAAATAATAAAAATAAACTTACGCAGTTAGTTGTTACGGAGACACGTAAAGACATGGTGATATCATTAACTTGTACGAAGTTGTCTGCGCTGTTTAACTTAGTACTAACAAGACTGCGGTAACTTGTTTCGGAGCGGCGAAGAGTCAAACAAACCTTTGAATAAGGATTTTGACAAATTGGCACTCAACATTTATATACCTACTTGTAATCTTAATCTTAATAATATTATAAACTTGAAAGTTTGTATGAATGTTTGTTACTCTTTCACGTAAAAACTACTGAATGGATTTTAATGAAACTTTACAGTATTATAGCTAATACATCAGAATAACGCTCTGAAGCGCTCGTGGCCCCGCGGTCTCAGTGTTCGGTAAACGATCACTGAGGTACGCAACTTTCACTATGGCTGGTCGTCGGATGGGTGACCACTTTGTGGCATTTACATTTGCAAGCGTTTCCGTGCTTCGGAAGGCACGTTAAGCCGTTGGTCCCGGTTGCCAGTAAAATGGCAGTCGTTAAGCCTGGTTGAAGGCCTTATAGGCGGCTTAAAAAAAATTCAACAGCAGGTAGCCACAACCTGCGTCTGTCTATTTCAACACGGCAATGGGCTCACCACCTATTACGTGGGACAGGAATCCACACGGTGAAAAGTGGGCATATAATATGCCTCTGCCACCCCTTCGGGGATAAGGCGTGATGGATATTTATTTATTTATTTTATTTTATTTTAATAACATATAGGCTACTTTTTATCCCGGGAATTTTCTGTGGGGAACGGGAATGGTAAAAATTCATCACGCGGATGAAGCCGCGGTCGTCAACTAGTCTTGAATAAAACACTTATACGGTTCCACTAATTACCTTTTTAACCTGACCAGTTTTGCGTTACAGCATTTTCAAAGGTGAGCAGGTAATTATTGCATATCGGATGTCATTGATGTTTTGATGTTTTATAATCACGGGTTCAATGCACAACCTAAAATGAAATAAAATCCATTTTTCAATAATATTAATTATTATGAAATAACTTCTATCTTTTTCAATTATTTCTAATTCCTTGCTTTGACTGCCTCGGTGGCGCAGTGGTTGTGTATGCGACTGTCGTGACAGAGGTCCCGGGTTCGATTCCAGGGTCGGAAGACATATTGGTGTGATCCCCAAATGTTTGTTGCGGAGTTTGGGTGTCTCCTAGTATAATATGTATGTATTTAGAAATATATAAGTTTGTTTATCAGTCGTCTAGATTCCATAACACAAGCTTATTTTAGCTTACTTTAGGCTAGACGGCGGTTTGTATGTATGGATGGATTGCGAAAGTTTGTAAGTATGGATATTTGTTACTCTTTTACGCAAAATCTCCTAAATGGAGTTTCATGAAACTTTACAGTTATATAGTTTACACATCAGAATAACACATAGGCTTCTTGCTATCCCGGGAACAAGTTTCTGTGCAAAACGGGAACGAGAAAACTTCACCATGCGTGCGAAGCCGCGGGCGTCAACTAGTGTATAATAAAATTAAATATCCAGCTATAAAATATTGTCTTAAGCGTATTGAAGTGTGTGTCAAATTCAAACACAAATTTAAATCTCTCAAATCCATAATTTCAGGATGATATAATAAAAGGGGTTCTTTTATGTTTTCGAACCACTCAGCTCCTAAGTGGAAAGCATTCCGTCCATAAAAATATATTCACCAAAATATCAGTTCCGGCTTATTGCCGACGGAATAAAGAGTATGCAAATATGTAGAGATGCGTTATGTTAATAGGTAAGATGAATGGAGTCTAGGGTGCACTTCAAAGGAGCGCTACACTTACAGGCACATGCCTTGTCTTGAAGAATAAAATGTAAAAAAAGTAGAAAATTTTCAGCTGGTTTCTTTTATATGTGAATTCTTTACTGCCGTTTTCACGGCTATGAAAAAGTACATACGGATGTAACCTCGACTCGTCTTGTGTGAAGCATGAAAATGGAGGCTAATATATGTAAAAAACAGTTATCTCCTTGTCCCTGGCACTTTCCAGCGATAATGTAATGGCGACAAATGACACCGTTTTGTTTATGTGTGTGAGTTTATTTTTTTGTAAGACAAATGGAATTGTAACACTTGCAGATTTTTATGGTGCAAGTGTGACATTCTTTCCGTGTTTGGTGAACGTTCTTGGTATAAGGAAATAATATTTTCTATCTAGAATTTAACGTAGTTTAAATAACGCTTGTTCTGGACGATCTAAAACCTATGATTATTAGTCCACAGATTATGCAGTTTGAGCTGATCATGTATGCACACACCTTAAAAGGTAAAAAACGCAGAACTACACATTACTGGTAAAGCACTGAGATCAAATGATATTAAAGTTTTATACTTCAGACAGAGTATTTTCCTACAACGAGCTCGATTTACTAAAAATTGACTCAAAACCGATTCAGTGAACATTTTTCCAAAAATCCTAACGCGATATAGTCTTAACCAATACGTTCTGTTAAACATGCAAATACGTGCGGGGAATTTGCATGAGAATCCTGCACTTTTGGGTCCACGTCGGGGTTTCATCCCGGAGCGAACGCCTCATTGCGTCCGGACATACGAGGCTGAATATACTGCACTTTTGAATAATTAAAGAGCTTTTGAATTTCATTTTGATGTTAAAATGAGGTATCGTTGTGTATTACAAATGCATCAGATTTAGACTGAGTTGAATGTTTTTTTTTAATACATACATGCCTCTGTGCGCTGCCTCTGTGGCGCGGTGGGAGTGTATCCGACTGCTACGCAAGAGTTCGTGGGTTCGATTCCCACCCAGGAAAAAACATTGTGTGAAGAGCACAAAGAAAGTATTGAGTATTTAGAAATATATAAGTATGTTTATCAGTTATCTATGTAGTAGTATGTTTATAAGTTCTGCTTAGTTTGGTATTAGATGGCGTTGTGTAAGTTGTCCCAACAATTATATACTTACTAGTTGACGCCCGGTGCTTCGCTCGCGTAGAGAAGTTTTCTTGTTTACGTTTCCCACAGGAACTTAAAAAGTAGCCTATGTGTTATTCTGATGTATAAACTATATTATTGTAAAGTTACATTAAAATCCATCCAGAAGTTTTTTCGTAAAAGAGTAACAAACATCCATACAAACTTTCGCATTTATAATATTACTAGCTGTCCCGCCCGGCTTCGCCCGTGATTTACTTCGAACCCCGTGGCACACATTTAATCCCGTTGTTTAATAATTTCACATTCACAATAATGTATGAACATTTTCCAAATTCATTGATTACTTCTCCGCTCTCCAGTATCTAGGTATTTACCTACTACGCCCGCTCGCCCCGGTCGAATTAAATTAATTTCTTTGCGCTTTATTTTGAATTTGCGATAACTCGTGAGATATTCATTTAATTTGCAAGGTGTTAAGCGACAAAATAATCTTCATGAAATGCTGAAGCCAACTAAAGTAGTAAAAATTATAAGGATTAATAGCATATTTGTATAAATAGCCTTTAAATTACCGCTTTATAATTGTTTTTTTAAGTACTAAAATGGATATAGTATGTTATTCTTAAGAGATAGACATATGTCGTCGCGGACTTTTCTGTAGATCTTTATTAGATACACCATACATTATTTTGTTATATCTCAAAGGGTTTAGGCAGCGTTTTTGTTGAAAGCTCCCAGACGGCTTGATTTTTCCGACATCCCCAACAAATATCGTTATAATTTGGTCAATATACACAAAAACTTAACAAATTATACATAAAAACCTTCTATTTAAAAAAAACTACTATTAAAAAAATCCGTATCGTATTCAGCGAAAGCAAATGTGTTTTATAATATGTAGTGATTAAGATATAGGCATGTGTTCTCGGGCTAGATAATTCATTGTCCAGTGCAATAATTAGGGGGATGGTGTCCTCTACTAACTAATTACCTTATTCTGGTTACTTCAGAAGCCCTCGCTTTATAAGTTCGTGGTCAAAACTCGCTTTAAATTGAACCCTTCTCTCTCTCCACTTTGCTTGATCTTCAGCATCTCTTGTGTCAAGCCTAAACGAAAGTCACTAATCGAAAATCATCACAACATCATAAGACTGAAGATTATTTTCTGAACTGGAACAGTTAACGGCCTTAAGAAATGTCTTCTCACACACTGCTAAAGAGAACGTGGTGGAAGCACGTGGCTTGGTTGGTTGGCCCAAGTTATTGGGTCGACAGAGAAAATGATTTTGTTTCACAGTTTTGCTCACTTCTGGTGGTGCAAACGTCAATAGGCTACGATGACCACTTTCCATCAGGTGGGCTGTTAGCTTGTCTGTCTACGTATTTTTCGTATTGGAAAACGACGATAAAGAGCTTTTTCGAACACGAGGTACATTTTTTAAATATCTCTTTGATGCTTAGTCGTGGTCAAAATTTGATTGAAAGTTACATAATGTATCCTTGTAATATGAAAAAGCTTATATTATGGCATTATATTATTAAAAGTAATTATTTATTCTTGACTGATATTATTATTATTCAGTCCGAGACTACCAGGACTTTAATAATTAGTGTCTAGCACATCAGACCTTTTAGCCTTTTTGATACCACCTCACTAAAAGGCAACGGGTTCAAAATTTCTTCCAAATTTTACATTTAAAATAGACACATTTTATTTTATTAAATTTATAAAGTCAATTTATTAGACCCAACCAAATTCCGTGCTTCGGATGACACGTCAAGAAATAAAAAATAAAAAAATTAACAGCAGATCACCACAGCCTGCGCCTGTCCATTTCAACACGTCAATGGGCTCACCACCTGTTACGTGGGACAAAAATGCATACCGTGAAATGTGGGCACTTATTATGCCTCTGCCTACCCCTTCGGGGATAAAGACGTGACAATATGTATGTATGTATGTATGATATTATTATAATCTTCTTATATCTTTTCTTTGACCGCAACTTAAAACTTTAAAACTCTTTAACAAAATGAGATGCGCAAAAGTCAATCTTCAGCAGAGATTTAAACTTCTTAGAAGACATCCGGTAATCCTCTAGGGTGCCCTTCAATGGAGACAGGAGCGATCCAATTTCCCTACAAGTTATAGCGAAGTTATGACACCATCTTGAGGGACCTACGATGTCAACATACTATATTCCTATGCTACGTTTCAGAGTGTATTCAAAACTTAAGGTTAATATTTTGCATTGCCTGTTGAAATACATAATATTTTTCACGTTATTTACCATTTATAATATTGACGTATCTATAAAATTTAATAATTTAATCGCACAGATTAATAATTTATTTATATATTTGTGTATTTTTCTGAAAATCTTAATTGCACGGCATTTCAAGTATTCTACAAGGCACTGCAACGCTTTCAATTTTTCAAAATGCTACGTGGCGACGAGAGTTCCGTATAAATTCGGTCTTTGTACAGACAAATTGGTTTTTCCAAGTCCTATGCGGGTAACAGATTTGACAGCAATATCTAGCTGTTACCCAGAATTGTCAGTTGGAATATACAGCCGTGAAAAGGAAAATTGACTTCACTTTATAGTAGAACTAGTTGACGCCCGTGGCTAAGCACGTGTGTGAAGTATTCCCGTTCTCGTTTCCCACAGGAACCGGATCGCGTTTTCTGGGATAAAAAGTAGCCTATATGTTATTCTGATGTGTAAGCTATATTATTGTAAAGTTTCATCAAAATTCATTGAGTAGGTTTTGCGTGAAAGAGTAACAAACATACCTACATTGATACATTTTTACAAAGTTTATACTATTAGATATCTTAGTTTATTTAGACTAGTAAAATAAATAGCTAAATGGGAATTAAAGGGCCTGCGGAAGATCTTTGAGGCTTTACCTGCTGTATTGTACCGCTACTGATTGGCTAACGAGTAGGCTTTCAAAGGTTTTAGGTAACACCGATTACGAAAATATAATCTAGAAAAGAAAAAAAATGATGTATTTGTTTTAATTGTAGATCAAAAATGCACACAATAACGATACACAATAAATTTATAGAGGAAAAAAAAATGATGATAAATCAACAACAACAATCTTTTATACTACATCATCATCATCATCCGAGCGTCTGTCCCAGTTGCGACTCGCGACGCCCGGGGTCCGCTTTCCTACATTTTCTCCTCCACTTCGCACGGTCGTCGGCATCCCCTGTAGTGAGACCATCTTTTATACTACGTTATACTTATATATAAAACTGAAGAGTTTGTTTGTTTGGTTGAACGCGGAACGAACATTCTTATAGTGTCAGACAGCCCATTAATCGAGGAAGGCTATATTATCACGCCACTACCCTGGAGAGCGGAGCAGTAATCATAAATGTCGACAAATCGGGCAAATTTTTACGCGTTTTTAAAAAAAAAAAAATGTAAATACAAGTCATAATAAATTAACATTCAAAATCAAATTTAAGTTTTGGCGCTTTCGTATTTTTGAATGGATGTAAGTCGGGAAACCCGTCGTAAAATTTGCAGGATTTAAACATTACAGTCAAAAAATCTGAGTATCGTGGCAGAAGTGATGAATTTTCAAATCACAACCTTGGTACAAACGTAGTGTATCTTCCCACAATAAACCCCGTTATTCAGTAGAGGGTCATGTAATATGCATTACACGTCCCTAGGGTTCGACAACCCGAAAAATGGTAAATAGACAGTTGTTACGGTTGAGAGTTGAAGTCCCATCATGACAACTATTCGAAAATTCTAGAAAGCATTGTTACACTATACACTAATAATGGGCATAACCAGAAAATATTACATGACTTTTTTGTGATAAAGTCCTTGAAGCGTAAAACGTCTGTAAAAGTATTCTACATAAAAGATAAGATTTTACTGTTTTAGTGGCGCAAGAGTTAGTATATGTTACTGCCGCGCTGACGTCCCCGGATTTGAATCCAGGATCCAAACAAATATTTTTGTAATTCGCAAATGTTTTTTGGGAGTTTGAACGATATGTATAATATTTATGTATTTAGAAATAACAGTTAAGTGTGTGTTGGCTTAAAAATTTCAATAGTAGTATAATAATAACCATAACACGGCAATGGCCTCACTACCGTTAAGATTAACCCTTTTTAAAGGGTTGCCAGCGCGAGTGCTGCACCTCTGGTGTTGCAAACGTCCACAGGCTACGGTGACCACTTTCTAGCGGATGGGCCGTACACTTTTCTGGGCCGTATACTTTTCTGCCACCTCAGTGGTATAAAAAAACGGGTGAAATGTGGGTGCATAATATACTTCTACCACCCCTTCGAGAATAAAGTGGTGAATGATAAGTAAGAAGCAGAGACAAAATAGCAAAAAAGCGGGTTCTGTAGAAAAGGCTTCGAAGAGTGTCGACAGTATTTTGAAAAAAAATCTTATCTCACTAATTGCAATATAATTTCAAAAATGCATTAAAACATACAAAAGGAAAATTGTATAAAATACTAATAAATCATCAGAACTTGAAACACAATTCATATTAATATTAGCAGCACGTACCACGCCTACACGCCTACGGACACGTAAAAACTGAACACATTTTGTGAATTATTGCTCTCACGTTACAGGTACATATCTGTTTGTGTGACCTTCGCCAGATTGCTCTGTTTTTTACATTTATTGTTCGCTGTGGGGGTAGTTCCAAATTTGATATATTTTAAAGGAATGTTATAAATACTAGACCATACTATCTCAACTCTGTTTTTATATTTATTGTTTGCTATTGTGGTAGTTTCAAATTTGATATATTTTAAAGGAATTTAATAAATACTAGACGATTATCTCAACTCTGTTACTTGTCTAAGTATTCTTCATTTTTCCTTCCACAGTGGCGAAATAATAGCGGTATTTGCGTAACGACACTTTACAATTATCTTTGTTAATTTTTTTAAAAAAATATAAAATGTCAAACAAGCCTTCTGATAGAAAATCGTCAACCCAATGGGCTCCGGCATACATGGGCTTACCACCTGTTACGTGGGACAAAATTGCATTCGATGCAATGTGAGCGTATAGTATACCTTTGCCTACCCGTTCGGGGATAAAGGCGTGACAATATGTATAGACATATACATATTGTCACGCCTTTATCGGACATAGGTCCGGCATAAACACCCGGTACCTGTAGCAAAAGATATGCTACATATAGAGAATAAAATTGATGAACCCTTCAAATAAAGGATGGAGTAGTATGTACCTACAATAAGAACCGCTCAAGACATCAACAAATAAATAAGAAGCAACTCATAGCCACACGCCGCGCCACATAAAACCCCTTTTAATCTCACTGCACTCAAATAAAAAGGGGGCGAAATCGTCCTTATTAAACACATTATCATGTCACGTAGCGACTATATATATACCGGCGCCCTCTGCCGGCCAGCGCCAGAGTTATTAAGGGGTGACCGGACGACGGACTACGGGTTAAAATTATAACCCGCGCGTGAGTGAGACTCTTTGTTCCTGAATATTAATAATAAGAATTGTAGGGTATAGAAGTGTCTGGTTCTTGATATATGGTGGCAAGAGCAGTGTGGGAAGGAGATATCGTATATTTAATAAAGGTTCGTTGACACACACCTATTTATTTGAACCTTTGTGTAAATGCTGCAAATTATTTTAAATGGAGCAAGCACTGTGCCACTGAGTCCCGAATTACAACTCGTACAACAATAATTAATGTATAAAAAATTAGTTTTATTGTAATAAATGGTAGACATTCATAATGACAATATATAATTTTTGGCAGTACATAGAACTGTAGCTGACATTTTGTACGTCTAATTATAAGTGTTTAATAATATAAAATTATTTGTCTACAGAAATACACTTACAGAAATATATAGAATTATACAAAAAGTAATTCATATTAAAAATAATAATTATTCCCGTAGGTATAATTATGTAAAATTAAAGACATGTATCAACTTTTTTAGATGTATAATTTTTTTAAAGCATTTAGTATGGTAACTTTCACATATTTTTATAGTAAAGTGTAAAGACAACTTGGTTCGAGAAGGAGATTGAACCCGTGACCTTTGCCTAACCAGGTTTTTGGAATAGACACTCGGTAGCTGTGGCGGGAGATTTGCAATACATAGAGAATAAAATTGACGGACCCTTCAAATAAAAGATTAAGTAGTATAGAGTAGTATGTACAATAAGAACCGCTCAAGCCATCAACAAATAAATAAGAAGCAAGTAGAAGCTACACGTTGAGCCACATAAACCCCTTTTTAATCTCAGTAGTAACCTACTAATATTATAAACGTGAAAGTTTGTAATTGGATGTTTAATACTCTTTCACACAAAATCTACTGAATAGATTTTATTGAAACTTTACAATAATATAGCTTACACATCAGAATAACACATAGGTTACGTTTTATCCCGAGAACAAGTTCCCGTGGGAAACGGAAACGGGAAAACTTCACCACGTGTGCGCGGGCGTCAACTAGTATTTTAATAAACTACTGTACTGAATTATTCCGTAATAACAGCTAAAAGATTAGGGTAGTATCGTGAAATCGACACAAAATAAGACCACTCTAAAATGCCACATATATCTCTTACACCTGCATATATTTGTTTCCTAAATATCAAACAACACAGGTTTATACTTCTGTAATACTTATAAAATTTAAGCATACAAAGCCACATTAACGAATAAATAATTCAGGCTGCTCAACTTTCATGTGAGCAGCGCCGCTTCTAACTTGCGTAATTTATACGAAATTAAATTAATAAAGCATTTTAATTAATTCTGTAAATGTGTTCTACGGGGAACATTAAGATGCAACTTCAAATAATGGAGAGTAGGATTATGGTAAACGGGCGTGTTCGAATTATTAGGTTTTTGTCTACAATGTTCCTGATGATGTTTCCGTGCTTCGGAAGGCACGTTAAGCCGTTGATCCGGGTTGTCAGTAACATGGCAGTCGTTAAGCCCAGTAGAAGGCCTTTTGGGCGGCTTGAAAAATTCCTGTCCATTTCAACACGGCAATGGGCTCACCTGTTACGTGGGACAAAAGTGCATACGGTGAAATGTGGGCGAATAGTATGCCTCTGCCTACCCCTTCGGGGATAAAAGTGTGACAATATGTATGTATATAATATAGATTTAGGCAGAAATATCTCCGCAAGAGACGATCAAAGTCTAGATTCTAGTGCATTTTTCCTATTATAAAATTATAATCACTAGCACATACCCCGGTGTTTTACCCGCTTGGAAATACCTATGCCTATGTGACTCCTTACAACATCAACTATCTGCCAGAAAAAGTCCCGTTAATATCTGTCTAGCCGTTTCAGAGATTAGCCGGAACAAACAGACACACAGACAAACAGACAGACAGAAAAAACATTGATATTTTATGTATGTGCTTTTTTTTAAAAGTAAAAAGCTGTTAAATTTTATTTATTAGTTTGTTTGATAAAATTAAATCAAATTATATTAAATTTTTCTTCTTTATAGTATTTTTAAAAATAAAGGATTTTTTAAGTTTTACTTTTAAATACACTCAGTAAATGGAGTGCCAACTATACACAAGGCACACCTGTGCAAACGGTTCCAGCGCACGAATCTGAGTTGGTCTCTTGATTGTAGTGCTCGCTACTTTGATGCGATACTACACTTATGGAATAAATCACCTCTCGTTCCGGGGAAATTGCTGACTTGTACCCGCACGATACTGTTTAGGGATTGAAAACGTCGACAGTTTTATTGTCGAAAGTATTTTTGATTTTAGAGGCTACTGTTTTATTATCTGTTTAAATTTATAAACAACAGTGTGTCTATTGTCCTATTTAGAAATGATTTGAATTTTATGACATAGACTTAAAACAATTTTTTAAACAGCATTTTTTAAGGTATTTAAATTTATTTGATAATAATAATAACGTTAACTGACTAAATAATAAAAATATCGCCCCTTACCTCTCGGCGCAAAAGTAGCTGTCACACTCGCGGCATTTCCACGCTGAATTTCAATGGTTAGCCTCTGCACTAGGAATGACGCGAGATCAGCACTCATCTCCATTAGCCCTTTTCCAACTTCTCCTATAAAAAAACTTTGACCTCCCTGCTCCAGCACCCTAGAGTCTTCACCGAATAAATAAAATAGTGTTACAGTGGCTCTCTTTTAAGCTCTCTTCCTTCGCCGTGGCACCTGCCGTTGTACCAGGGAATCAAATACAGCCCGTCCGGCCTCTAAACATCCTTGCTCGAATCTGGAGGCTCAAGCACGCAGGAGACTTTCACCGAAATAAGAGCCTTGCAGATGATATTGTTCAGAGAGTGGTGTCGCGGTAACCTTAAAAACAAAATTAAAAATCAATAAAGTTATTTTGTTCAAGTTACATTCTGAGTACTGCAGCGGAACCTGCTCTTAGACAGAGCTAACAAATATGCTAATAAGATCATGCACTAGTTCAACCAATCAATCTTTTACACCGAAACATTGTATGTTATTGACTTAATTCAATTTTACACGAACTATTTTGCTTTTCTTCGTTTGCGGAAATCAATCGATATCGATAAAATTACAACTGTACATTACTAATGCTGCATCATCTAATTTCCGTGGCGCGAGTCGGACGAATGTGTTGTCAAACTCACAGCGCTAACTTTAATCTTCAGTTACAAAGCATCGCGCATAGTGCAGCCGCAATGTTACTGATCAATGCAGGCAATCTGTTTCTGGTATTTACTGCGTTGCGGCGCGATTTATGTCATTCGAATTATTGTCATTTTATTAATGGTTTTTGACGTAACTAAAATGTTAAGTACTCTGATGCCTATGTGGACGAGGGCTTGAGTCCTATGGTTGACACTACCAAATAAAACTGTATCACAATTGACTCTATTAGCTAATTTAGGCCGACTTCGAGCTGTAAAGTAAAAATGTCAGATGTGACTGGAACTGAGATGAGATATCACGCCTAATACAATGGACCACTGATGAGTTTTTTTTTTTATATTTAAGAACCAAATAGTAAGTACAATGCTTTAGTGGCAAGAGTTCATACATTTTTGTCTTGAACGATGGTTGAATGCTGGTTCCCAAACTAGGCTATTATTGCCTGTGTTTTGGAAAGCAGTGTTCAGATTCACAGTTCATGAAACACAGTCGAGATGAATTTGGCCACTACATTAAGAAAGAGAAAACGTTACTATGTTTTGTTCGTCGTCTACTTGCTTCAGAAATTCTAAGTGTTTTATTTACCGTCTTATATATTTTGCAGCTTAGACTAGTGTATTGATTTCTCCCAAAAGAGGTTACACACAAGGTACAACTGGAAATATAGGTTTTATACTTCGCTTCTTTGGGTCAGTTGGGGGTACACATTTATGCTTCTTCATTACAACTTTGAGAACAAAAAGCTGACGAATTGTAAGCACCCCTGTATGCATGTACAACTGTCTGGAAGGGTATTGGTAGGGTTTCCTAGTCATTACAGATTCAAAATAATATTAACAACCGAAAACAATTGTAGCTAGGTTATATAGCAATGCCATTATAATATTACATTAGAGTAAGAACTTGATGTAATTTGGTGAATAAAGATAATTATTAAGTTCTTTAGATTGGTTGTGTGGGAGTGATTTTGGAAAAGGGATGGAATTATATTACAGGAAACCGGGGTTTTCTTTATTACAATTCCGTCAAACGTTTGATTTGCCAGATTCTACATCGACATTCATAACTGAACTTATGTAACCAACGAAAATAGAATTATTTTCTTGTTTCCGTGTCGTCGTTTCACACATCATGTCAGATATGTTAAAGAAACTATACCTTAATATTCAATGTTTGCATATTGCGATAGGTGTCACTTCGAATGTAACCGAAGTTTCACTTCTACCGCGTGTGGACTTACACTCGATTTTATTTTTAATAGAATAAATAAATATAAAATCAATATCCATCACGCCTTATCCCCGAGGGGGTGGCAGAGGCCTATTATATGACCACTATTCACCGTATGGATTCCTGTCCCACGTTATAGGTGGTGAGCCCATTGCCGTGTTGAAATAGACAGACGCAGGTTGTGGCTACCTGCTGTTGAAATTTTCAAGCCGCCCATAAGGCCTTCAACCAGGCTTAACGGCTGCCATTTTATTGGCAACCGGGACCAACGGCTTAAAGTGCCTTCCGAAGCACGGAACTGGGGTGGGTCTAAAAGGCCGAAGAAATCTGATAAAATGTGTCTATTTTAGATGTTAAATTTAATAGAAATTTAGAACCCGTTGCCTTTTTAGTGAGGTGGTAACAAAAAGGCCAAAAGATATTAAGTGCTACTACTACTACTACTGACACTAATTAGCACGACCAATTAAAGTCCTGGTAGGCTCGGACTATATACGTCATAATTTCTAAACCTAATTATATCAACTTATCTATTAAGCAAGATTCTTAGAGGAACCGAAATCTTAAAATGTTACGCCACTAACCCCATTTCTATCAAGCGCTTCACTAACTCATGTTTTGTAAACGATCATTGCGTTAAGCAACTTTCGCTATGACTGGTCCTCGGATGGGTAACCACTTTGTACAAGCGTTTAATATTAATATTTAATAATGATATCGTTGGGACAACTCACACAACGCCATCTGATTCCAAACTAAGCAAAGCTTGTACTATGGTAACCAGGTAACTGATAAACATTCTTATATATTTCTAAATACATAAAAAAATAAAAAATAAAAATATCTTTATTTTGCATAGATCATTTTAACGGCGCTTACAAAATGTCATACACTATTTAAAATATTTAAAGCGACCACATTACACCACATACATATTATAGATAAATAACACCCAGACACAGAATAAATCATCGTGCTCATCACACAAAGTTTTATCCTGGGTGGGAATTAAGCCCATGACCTCTTGCGTAGCAGTCGGATACACTCCCACCGCGCCATAGAGTCGTTCTTTGGAAGCACGTTAAGCCGCTGGTTCCAGTTGCCAGTTATATGGCTGTCGTTAAGCTGTGATGTTGGCACTCCTGGCTCGCGCTGGGCCACAGGTAGCCATGACGTCACAAAGCCAAGTCGAAGGCCTTTTGAGTGGTTGGAAAAAAATCAAGAGCAGGTCACCACTACTTGTTGATTTCAACACGTCAATGGGCTCACCTCCTGCCTCTACTTACCTCTTTGGAGATACAGGCGTGACCATATGGATGTACGTACTAAGCCTATTTTAATAATTTAAATTTAATATTGTCATATTGTCACGCCTTTATCACCGAAGGGGTAGGTACTATACGCCCACATTTTACCGTATGCACTTTTTGTTCCACATAACAGGTGGTGAGCCCATTGCCGTGTTGAAATGGACAGGCGCAGGTTGGGGCAAT
Organism: Thumatha senex; assembly: GCA_948477245.1. Lineage (NCBI taxonomy): Eukaryota > Metazoa > Arthropoda > Insecta > Lepidoptera > Erebidae > Thumatha > Thumatha senex. The sequence continues at coordinate 998,855 of OX419740.1, read as the reverse complement.
ATGCTGTTGAAATTTTTCAAGCCCCATAAGGCCTTCAGCTGGGCTTAACGACTGCCATGTTACTGCCAACCGGGACCAACGGCTTAACATGCCTTCCAAAGCACGGAACAGCTCGCAAATGTAAATGCTACAAAGTGGTCACCCATCCGAGCCATAGTGAAAATTGCTTAACACAGTGATCGTTTACAGAACACTGAGTCCGCGTGGCCAAGAGCGCTTCAATATACAGACTTATATATACTTCAAATATAAACTTAAGAAAGATATATTCCCTGCTTATCTTTTCAACGTCCTCAACATATGGAAAAATAAACCTACAACATCAGATTTCTATTCATAAATGATTGCGACATGAAAATAATATACATTCAAAGGTAGTACCTTTTCCTAACCGTTGTAGCATTTCATAATTGAAGTTGTTTTGAAATATTCATAAAAGCAAATCTTTTGAGATTCCTACACATTCAAAAAAAATCACGCGTAATGTTCAAATAATCTCCCAAATAAAATGTTAAAATTTTAGAGGATCACGGCTCACAAGCAAATTCCTTTTGTACGTCTCTTGCAGTTAAAAGCACATCCAAATAGCATTCGAATTAACATAAAACCGAAAGGGAGAAAAAGATGTACACAGATGCAGGGTTACCACTTATGATTTAGAAATATCATACATAAATTGTAGGTCGCGAATGAACTAATTACTATACTTCAATTTACCAAAAGTTAAAGTAGTAGTGAAATCGTGAACATTAAAGTGGTTCAGATCAAAAAATCCAAGCAAGTATGTACCTACACCATATTTTAATATTGCACTCCCACTAGTGCTTCTTAGAATAGAATAAAGTAGAGTAGAGCAGAGCAGGGAAGGGCAGGGCAGGGCAGGGCAGGGCAGTGCAGAGCTGTAAAAAAAATAGGGTAATGGAAATAATTTAAGATTAATAGGAAGCGCTCGTGGCCCCGCGGTCTCAGTGTTCTGTAAATGATCACTGAGTTATGCAACTTTCTCTATGGCTGGTCCTTGGATGGGTGACCGCTTTGTGGCATTTATATTTGCGAGCGTTTCCGTGCTTCGGAAGGCACGTTAAGCCGTTGGTCCTGGTTGCCAGTAAAATGGCAGTCGTTAAGCCTGGTTGAAGGCTTTATGGACGGCTTGAAAACCTTCAACAGCAGGTCGCCACAACCTGCGTCTGTGTATTTCAACACGGCAATTGGTTCACCACCTATTACGTGGGACAGGAATCCACACGGTGAAAAGTGGGCATATAATATGCCTCTGCTTCCCTTCGTAGATAAGGCGTGATGGATATTTATTTATTTTATTTTTATTAATAGAAAGATCTTAAATAGATTTATGGTAATCGTTCGCAGTTTTGATACTTCCGTAATTCAGAAAAAGCAGGTAAATAGATCTGTGTATAATATAGTTTTTGCTATTTGGGCAAATTTGGGCATTTATTTGGCTATTGTACAGCTGTCCAAAATAATCCAAATCTCACTTAGTGCAAATCAAATGACAGCCCTGATTTTTAAGTCTGCAATATTAAATACAGTATGATGAGTGAAGCTCGCAACTCAATTAGCTAATGAAAACGTGCTGTTTTGATCAACTTAAACAGTCCCCTCCTCTGACTCTTTTTATGTTCATATTAAATGCAAAAAATGTTTTTACTAGATTTTCTTATAAATTAATTGAAAAGAAACTTGGCGGTTTACCTCTGTTACCTACTCGTGTTGTAAATTTACTAGGGATAAAAGTATAATTTCCAAAAAATAAATTAACGTTCGTTGTACAACTTATATATTACTCTAAAATTTAATATTTTTAAGATGTATCTAGTTTACAATTCAGTTAAAGTGGTCTATTACAAAGAAATATTGCCATTCCTTCTACTGAAGCTTGTAGGCAACGGTTAGAAAATACAGTTAATACAATTTGTAGTTGTTACCAGCAAACCGACATCGTCGAAGCTCCTCCAATGGCTGATTGGATAGCCAATCAGGCTGTTAGTGCCAAGATGTGAGAGTATTACCCTTTTTCTAATCCATTACAAGCTTGTTCCTTAGCAAATACAAAATTTAAGAGTAAAAATAGGCAAGAAAAGGGTAAGAGACCGTGCAAACTGCGAGGCTGACAATGTTACCATTTTAATCCTGGACCAAAATGATTGATGTTTTTCAATGGACTTATATTTAGAAGTTTCACAAAAAGATTTTTTTTATTTAAGTTGCACATAAACAATAAAAATTATAACTTATTTATTCTCTCAAAAATATATAAATTATAACTTATTTCGTAATGTGTTCTACTGACATCTGAACATTATGTAAATTGCATAGAATGACTTTTTTTTCGTGTGGAAATCATCATGGATGCTATGCCGGACTCCTACCGACTAAAACCATACGTTACCCTTCTATCTGTCTATGGCCAGGATTCCCGGGTGATCCCTCGGAAGACATAAGTAGTTATATTTTAATTAATCAATTATCACCTTAATAACAGCTTTTTAGCCCTATCCAGACCTAACAAAGGAGATTTAGGTCAATTTTTCTCAATCCCTGTATATGGAGTTTGATACATCTAGGCTAGGCTTGATGATATCTTGTACCTTTTTGGTCTCCTCACTAGATGTGTAAGCCATATCTGATGAAATAGTCACCAATCGTATTAAGATTTTGGTAATCATTTGACAATTCTCTACAAAACTTTCCCAAAAAAATCACATCCTTCTTTGCAACGTGAAAGACCTAAAAAAGCGAAAGTATAATGTAATCAGGCTTATATAGCCTGAAAATATAAAATTTCGCTATTTTAAGTGTGGTGATTGATGGTAGACAGATTTCTATTACTCTTATTTGTTTTTACGTTGTTCGAAAAATGTATTTTATTACAGTCGATGTGTGTGTAAATAATAAAGTGCATTTTAACTTGACTCAGAAGACTTAAGTAGTTCTGAAAACAAAATTGGCCCATTTTATGCAGTGATACGAGGTTTCCTTAAAATTCTTACGAGTGTACAGATAGTTTTAGTTTTATATTGAAACAAGCATCGCACTGTTCAGTATGTAATGACAGTACAGCTTCATAATGCAACAAATATAATGCTATCTCAACTTCGTGTGAAAGGAACTCGTTTGATACCAGATTTTGCACTAACTTGTTCAGCGTGAGTACTAAACTCTGTTATGAAATTTTACCACTGTGTAGTATATCGTGTTACTTATAAATACTGAACTTAGTGTAGAGCACGTATTGTGGATAACTGTGTGATAACTTCTAGCTGTGCCATTTTGGCTAAGGGTAACAAGATTGAGTAAACCAAATGAAAGTGGAAAGCCATTTTTTCTTTGCTGTCATTTTTTCCATCATCTTCTTGCTAGTGGCACTGTGTCCACACAACGGGTGTAGTTGTACCTTCAGCGAGCATCTGTGCTTCTGTCATATAAGTAATCTGTGATTAACTTTCATCATGGTAATAATATTTACCTCTTATGAAAGTTAAAAAAGAATATAGCTTCAAGTACTACAAGAATTTGATAAAAAATCCATCGCAAGGATATTTTATAATAAATAAGCACGCCTCCAAAGGTTTAATGTAGTGTTGCCGTATCGCAAATTCAAAGATCTGAAAGCAATTTTAGCACGTCCACTATTCGTTGGAAACGAGTCTCCAGAAACACATGATATTTTGTGAATATCCCTGTTTTTATATGATTAAGAACACTAAATAATATTTTTGTTCAAATAGTTACAACCTGCTTAAATACAATTAGTGTTTTCGCAAAATAGTTCCTTAAAAGATTTGAACAATAGCAGCATTTTAAACGTTCTAAAAAACCTAATGCTTGACATATTTTGTATTCACGGTCCCTGAGCGGGTTATGCATCGTTTTCATTTTTTTGCATAAATTTCGTATACCTTTAGGGAATCGGGGATTTTCATATAAGTGAAAGTTGAAAATGATGTTCAACAAAAGTTGTATATACACGCTTACTTAGTCATCTTCTTCTTCATCTTACAGTGTATTCCCGGTTGCTAAAGTCTGGCGTCGACTTTTATTTGGCTGCTAGGAATAGCCATTTTTTGGCTTTCGAGTTTTATTCTTGTTGGGAGCAACTGCCATCTGACCTCCCATCTCTATAAGGGTGTCCGCATCTTTGGCTCATCCGTTAGTCAGCAGATATAGCGCTAGCAGGCGAAATCGCTTGGGCTCTGGATATCTTGGTGCTTGGATATCTTTTGGATTGTATTTTCGATTATCTTGGACCCTTTACACCCAATTCATTTGTTTTTTTTTGTGCATGTTGAATAAGATTTAGATAAGATTCTATAATTAAAGGAGAACGGTCTCTCTCTGTTATTGTAACATGTTCAAAAATATGATCTTTATAATCAGCATGTTGACTTTTTTTGTTATTTTATGAAAACTTTCAGTCTGATTACAAAGATTCCGTGTTTATTTTACCTAAATGTACTGCTGGTCTGATAACTACTAGACTACTCCTACTCCGATATTATTATCGTAAACTATGTACTTGGCGACAATCATAAATTGATAAGATATATAATAGTACTTGCTGAACAGAAAACATTTAACACAAAGATGAAAGTCACGCTCATTATCGCAGTACTACTGACCAAGTACGGTTACAATAATATGGCGTTAGCTAATCTTTGCACAAAGGATTCTTTGATTCATAAGAATGACTGATATCTGGCTTGAAGGATTGTCAGAACACTTACACCACACGACCTTTATTGTCCAGTTATTTTTTTCGAATCATGTAACAATTCACCAGCCTTACATTTGACCTGGATCCCTTAATTAAAATAAAATAGCTACATTTAAAAATCTACTGCCGTCTTTTTTTGTCATAATTCGTATTACTATTTCACTAGTAGAATGTTAATTAGTAAATGTAATTTTGTTTTATACAGCGAAGGTATATCAGAGATTGTCGTATCGGAACCGGGTCGTAGCGTCTAAAGTTAACGTTTGTATGGATACTAAGTCTTGACGGTAGTACAGTAAGTGAGTTTCTATGTAATGACCAGCCATGGGCTCTTTATGCTGCTGGACAATGGCTGAATAATAGAAAGGGTTGCTTAAAAGCATTCTTACTAATGTCACTAAGTTTCAAGACGTGGTGTTTTTACAGGCTAGCAATAATAATCTACATTATATAACTCCTGATATGAATAAGCAAAAAGATTGAGTAATAGATCCTATACAATGGCTATTGGAAAGTCAGCCACTTTATGACATAGCACTTACGTTGTCCCCTGAAGTCTCTTATGCATAACTACATTCACTACCGTAGTGGTATAGGAGGCAAAAGCTCATGTTTCTTTGTCGTAGGTATATAGTACACCGGTTACGGAGACTTGCATGAGCTGACCCCCGCGGCTTCACCCGTGACACATTTTGAAACCCCATCGCATCCATTTAATCCCGTCGCTTTTACTTTTACAAAAACGTATATAAATTTCCGCTCTCCTGGGTAGTAACGTGATAATATATAGCCTATAGCCTTTTTCGATAAATGGACTATACAACACAAAAATATTTTTTCAATTCGGACCAATAGTTCCTGAGTCCAGACCGTGGAGCTCTCTCCCTCCTGCTATCAGAGACAACAAACTATTACTACTTTAAAAAGGAAAGCCCATGAATACTATATACGAGTATGTCAACACTCTAAACCCAGTTGTTTATATATTTAGGTATATGTATACATACATACCTACATATTGTCACGCCTTTATCCTCGAAAGGGTAGGCAGAGGCTTACTATACGCCCGCATTTCACCGTATGCATTTTCCGTTTCAGTGAATCCATTGCCGTGTTTTTTAAAATGGACAGGCGCAGGTTGTGGCGTTGTGCTGTTGAAAATTATCAAGGGCGGCTTGAAAATTTTCGTAGGTAATAAAATAAAAAAAGATAAGTAAGTAGGAAAGGTAAGTAGGCCTTCAACTGGGCTTAACGACTGCCATTTTACTGGCAAAGGATATGTATATTGTATCTATTTATATATATATATTTATATACTAGCATTTGCCCGCAGCTATGCTCGCGTGTCTTTTTGCATGTGATTAACATTAAGTTCAAAACTTGTAAAAAAAAATACATTTATACTTATTTCCTGTGGCAATATGGACGATTATAAAAGTTAACATTCCACGCCGCGCGCGCAGTCCAGACAAGTAAGTACACAGTATCGTTTAGAGTTTACCTTTTTAGCCATGTTAGGTGCACTACTTTCAGATAGGGCCTCTATGCACCCTAATGTTCATTTTCTTGTATCGGACCTAACCTCAAATCGAAACTCATCACATAACAAAAATCATATTGGTCTTTGGTTCAAGTTATGCGTTTTTGATCATTCGCATCTCTCTACATCACTCCGTCGATTTCACACGGTTTCTTTTAGAGTGGTTTGTTAAATGTTTTGAGAGTAGAGCTTCGTTGTTCGCTGACTGATCTCAGCTTTTCTTAAAGATGATTTATGTTCATTTTCAGATTTAAAACTTTTTGCTCGCTGATCACTGATTAAGACGTCTCTCAAAATGGATTGAAGAACTCTTTGAGAATTGAGCATTTCTGCGCTCTAACCTTTAGCCCAACGTCTCTCAAATATAGTGTAACACCTTTCTGAGATGGCAGCCGTTCTTCTCGCTGTGACAGGATTTCATTTCAATTGTTTAGTTTCATTCATATTCTTAGTAATAATAAATAATAGTTTCTACCCCTAATAAAAATATTAAGTAAGACAGAAAATACCAAAAAAAAAAAAACTGTGTAAAGCTCTAAACGTAAATTCTAGCCAAGTCAACTTCTGAAATATGAGATAGGAATCGGGAAACCTCCACACGTTTCTTATCACTTACGGGCTTGCTGGTGGTCAGCGGAAGCAGGAGTGCTGATGCACCTTGGAGAGATGGTTAACAGGTGTAGAGCTTAACGCTGCCCCTATAAGTCGTTGTACGAATTCCCGGCAGCTGACCCTATTGCAAGAGAACATTGTGGTTTGGTGGACCTGCAAGGTTTGCGGCATTGCGGTACTCCCAGGTTGACTGGTAGAAGCGAAATACCGCAAGTGTGTTTGCAGCAACGTTGGTTTGGATGTATCAAATCCGGCGAGTTTGGTCGCCATGCCCTCTTTCACGGTCGAGGTGATGGCAGCGAGGAGAAAAATATAACGCCGTTTGGTTTGAAGGCGCCGCCTCGCGGCTGTCATGCGCGACCACGACTGGAGTAGCCGGTAGTACCCCATCCACCATTAGTCATATGGGGCCCCGTGTTACCGCTTTCCACCCCCTTGGAACGAAGTGATTTAACTCCTGCGATTAGATAGTGGTGAGGCGGAACAAGGTGGTGGTTTAATGGTTAGTACACTCTCCAGGACTGGGAGTTCTCCACAAAGCCGCTCTATTGCTCCCTGAAGCAAGTTAGTCATCAACATCATCCGAGTGTCTGTTGCAGTTTTTATCTCGCGACGCCCGGGGTCCGCTTTCCTACTTTTGTTTTTCGTCGGCATCCCCTGTAGTGAGACCATTGTCACGCATGTCATCCTTTACGATGTCAAGCCAGAACTTCTTTGGTCTTCCACTCTTACCGGGACCCGGTGGGGCTGATATGGCCAGATATTTGTTGCCCACGGAATCAAGCGGTTGCCGCAGGACGTGACCATACCAGCGAAGGAGACACACTTGCAGCTTATCTGCAATGTCACGGACGCATAGACGGCCGCGGATGCGAGAGTTAAGGTTAGTGAAGTACCCTGATGCATTCCAACACGTACAAAAATCAAAATTTTAAAATCTGAACTGCTACCTAAGCTAGGATTTAAGCTAGGAATGGACAACGAAACTTGAACAGAATTAAAGCAAATAAGTATCAGAAGATCTGAAATCAATGACAACAAAACGAGATTTCTAATTAATATGAAACAGGAATGTGAAAGTAAGAGTCTTCGCTTGAATGCAAGTAAAACTAAGGTTCTAGTATTTGACAGAGATGACGTAAGAACTAACTGCTAGATTTGGGTAAACCAGGAACGTCTAGAGCAATTGTGTATTTAGGAAGTATGTTTAGCACAGACGGAAGAAGTGATTCGGATTTAGATCGGCGAGTAGCTGCCGGAAACATAGTTAACGGTGCTTTGTCCCAAATACGAAAGCGACAAAGCATTGTAAAAGAAGCACGTTACGTTAGTGAATCGTAGTTATATCAGAAGATGCATGAAAATAAATTGAATGCTGTGGATATGAGATCACTTCGAAAATTGTGCGGCGTAACTTTAGTCGACTGAATACATAACGAAATGATATACAATATGGCAGGTTTGAATGAAAGTGTCGTTAAGCTAGAAAAGGGCGTGCTCCTTGGTTTGGTTTGGACACGTCCACTGAATGAGTGAGGAACGGTTGACGAAGAATATATATTGTTCGAAAGTAGAGGATAGAAGGACTCAGGTTAGGCCGAGACTTACATATGAGACTAAGTGAGCAGATTGAGCAATCTTCAAAAAAAAAACGGAAAATCAAAAGTATTTGGATACCCAGACGTGTATGAAGCGATTGATGAATCTGCAAGAAGTGAAAAAGTAAACATGGAAGAAGCGTGGCGAGGTATCTATACGCCCTCATTCCATTGTTTGCATTTTTGTCCCACGTAACAGGTTGTGAGCCCATAGCCGTGTTGAAATTAACAGACGCAGAATTTTTTCAAATGCCTTCAACTTGGCTTAACCACTACCATAATATGTTACTGGCAACCGGGACCAACGGCTTTACATGCCTTCCGAAGCATGGTAACGCTCGTAAATGGATATACCACAAAGTTGTCACCCATTTATAAACAAGCCAGCCATGGCTTAAGTTGTTTAACGCAGTAATTCCAAAAAACTCCAAAATAAATTTAAAACATTTGCGTTTCTCTGCAATCTATTATAATATTTACAGTCATGACTGTTTTTTCAAGGGGTATAAACCATAAGACAGTAACCATAATTTTAAATCTGTTGTACAGGTAGAGCTGTATGCTTATTTGCCACGTCATTGGGACAAAAATTTGTATGTATTATTTAAAAGAGTATCTATCCGCTGGTTTTAATTCCTTTGGTTTTTAAAACATAATTGACTCTGGCCTACCGACCTCTCGAGCTTTCTTGGACACCTCTACCAGTTAGCAGGTGCTGCTGAAGCCGGCTTGAACCAAGTGAAAGTCCCTTATGTGCAAATATATCACCGGAGTTGTAGTTAGAAACTGCGGATTTTGCAAAGTCGTCACCCTTCCAAAAGTTTACAATGCTTAAATTACTTTACGTCACTGATCTTATACCCATTAAAAACAGAAACTTGTGCATAACTAAAAGTAAAATGTCTGATGAAATATGTTTCACTTTCTCTCAAAGTGGTCAGTGCTTTAAATTTGATACCTTAGTTTTTATTTTAATGTGCGTAACTGACCCATCTAAAAGTAGACCGCGCCTTCTGTGTTTACCTTCTCTAATCCTTTACCTCTTAGAGACTGTAACTAAAAGAAGTGTTCGCTGACGTGATGCACCTACTTTTGAAAGGGTTACCCATCCAAAATTAGACCGCACTTAGATAACTCAACTTAACTCATCGTGTTGTCATCAGTGAAGAAAACTCGATACGAGCAATATCTGTACCCGTATTGGGGGATGCCACCTTATCAATACCAAGGGAACGAAGAAATTGCCATACTTGTGATGTATTGAGATTTTGAATTGAGTTGTTAATGTGACGCCTTTTAGCATCTCTACACAGACGACCGCAGCGATTCCGCAACCTTTTATATTCTTCAAAGTATTCCGTAGTAGGTGATTTATTATAATTACGTTTTTCCTTATCCCGCTGTGACATATGCTTTTTTATTTAAGTGAGCCAAGGTGCTGGCAGATATTTGACCCTCACCTTTTAAGAGGAGCATGAATGTCGTATAAGTCAAGAATGGCTTTGGTAAAAGTAGTAACTTTGGCATCCAAGTCACCGCAGTCGTACACTGAGGACCAGTCAATACAATCAGCATCATCCCTCAAACGCTCCAGATCAATGTTTTTAAAACTACGAAGTAAAAGATATTTACTCTTGCGTTTAGAAGGACGAATTTTATAGGAAAGGTTGATGAGATCATGATATGAGAAACAGGCTGGCAGCTGCCCATGGGCGGCTACCTTGTTAAGATCAGAGACGAAAATTAAGTCCAGAAGAGATGGTGTTCGGTTAGGAACTTTATGAGTAGCGTTAAGATCAAGGATTTGCGTGTTGACAGAAGAGACAAGAGCTCTCAGTCTGTCGCTGCGTGAGTCATTTTTTAATAGACACGTGTAGAAATCTCCGAGAAGGATTCTATTATCGTACACAGAGTTAAAATATTCTAATTTTGATTCTAAAGAGGAAAAGTAGTAAAATTTACTTGTAGGATTATAGTATCCCCAAGTAGAAGCTTATTATGGTTTAACTCAATCTCAATAAATAGATGCTCGGCAAAATGCACAGTATTCATTCGGAGAACGATCCACAATGTGGTATGGTATGTCGCCCCTAAGATAAATGGCTACACCTCCATACCTCTTGCCCGTTCTATCATTTCGCACTAGTTTATAGCCCGGGAGTGAATATTGTGTAGAAAGTAACGCAGGTTTTAAGAGACTTTCAGGTACAAGAATAGCGTGGACCCCATGAGAATCAAAAGTTGAAAGGAAGTCAGAGTAATGAGCTGGAATGCTTTGAGCATTTACATGAACCACATTGAAAAAATTTGGAAACCAGGAGAATTTAGCAAACAGTTGATCGCGAAGGGAAATATCATCACCAGAACTACTCGCGCTAGCAAAGCTGTCATTAGAAGAGAAGAATGACACAAAACTAAGGTTGAAATCATCCAACATACTCTATACAAAATAATATTAAAATATATAATTATATATATAATATAATAATTAGAATTGATATATGAATATAAAAATACGAATAAACTAATATTACTACTTACTATATGATAGACTACTAAAACTAGTTCTAAATATTTCCACCCGACAGTTATGTGTTAAAAATTTATATAAATTATGAATCCACAAAACTACAGAGAAATCACAATTTTGCACTGCACTGAAATATACTTTAGAGATAGACATGAGTTTACAAAATAAAACAATAACGTTCAATGGTTCAATGGGGCACATACTGCCTAATGAAGTGGCTGTATGGACTTATAGCCTTTGCTAACACAAAAGACTGATTGTCTGTAGAAAAAATAAATTTCAAAAAAAAAATGTTAACATATTAGTCGTCCACAAAATAGCTATTCAGCGCAACGTTACAGTGATAATCAATAACAGTGATTGCAAAAAACATTACTTTTTAGAGACATGTCTTCTCTGCTTCACAGCTGTGGCCTTGGGCACACTCGGTCTACCAGTCTTCTTTTAACTTGGACAAATCATCCGCAGATGTAATGCGATGTCGTGAACTATCGGGACCAATGACAAATACGCAGCACTCCCTGGTCCAACTTTTAGAGATGCCGTATAACTCAGGCGCCGCAACAAAGGCAGCCTGTCGAGTCCGAGTTAAAAATTCAGAAACAGTGACACCAGTGCCATTCAGTTTAGTCTTCGAGGTCCAAACTCGGTCCCGTACTGCCACTGATGTGAATTTTAATAAAATGGGCCTGGGTTTCGTTCCTGGTTTTTGTTGCCCCAACCTGTGACAATGACTGATGTCTTCCGTTGAAAAGGAATCCTTTGCAAGATGCTTTGAGATAACATCAGTCACCACTGTACACCACACATGTATCCTCTTCTTTCTTCTCCTGGACTCCGTGAAGCAGCAGCATCCTGCGTCGTTTACGTGTCTCCATATTATCGACGTCCCTTGAGAGTGCCTCCATTTGTTTTTGGAAAAGTTTGAGTGTTTCCAGTACAAATGTCTTAAAAGCAGAGAACTCACTTGCAAAACTAGTCAGTCCAGTGCTGCCAGGAGACTTCTTATGGAGCTCAGTTTCGAAACGTGACCTATCTTCGAAAGTGGCTTGAAAATTGACTATAGGCCCTGTCAAAGTTTTCTTTATAGCATCCACATTGGTGCTTGGTACCAACACCTAACCAATACCACTGGTATTAGCTATTTTATGTAGGAAATAATACAAAACCAGCAGGTGAGAACACTTAATAATTATAAGTATGCATCAAATATATGCAAAACAATAGATTATATATTTTAAAACTTTAAAAATACTCTTAGCTTTTTTTTAACTTTGTTGAAGTTTCAAATACCCACATCCAAAAAAAAACTTCGACCTGTCCTATGTATAGCTCGTCTAGAAAGATGTAGTTCAAGCTGTATTATCACTTCTGCTGAACCGATTTTGATGAAAAATAGCGCAGTATTTAAGCTGAAAAATTAACCTCAATATTCTTTTAGCAGAGTTGTGATCAACCGTCTGGATTTTGCTCCAACCCCGAACAAACAAACAAACAGATACGAAAAAAAGAAATCATAATTTCGGACTCAGAATCCCTTAAATAGTCGATTACAATATTTTTTTTAAATTTATTTTAAATGTACGTCACAGCTATTTTTACAATTTTATAATAGTATAGATACATAACATTGTAGTATAATATATAGAAGTATATATACATATAATTGTTATAGTAAGTTACACGTATATATTTTGAATTTTTTATGTGTGGTTACTTAGGTTTGTCCTGCTCTTATAATTACACACCTTTTACTGTTTTTTTCCTATATCTCTACGTTCTCTTCTAGCTGGTCTGTTGGAAGATATTTCTTATAGAAATAGGCAGTACCATTGTACCTATGTTTCCAATCTATTACTGTTATATTCATAGTGTGTACATGAACTAATAAATAAATATATACAATGTAATAAAATATTTTTCCAATAAATTTAATTTAAAATTTACTGCGCTATTTATTTCTTACAAAAGTTATTTGTGTATTTTATTGTATTGGAAGACTTTAATGTGGAGTAGCTTCTAACTGTCACCAACCAAATCACATTCGGGAGTTATGCCTATCCATTTGGAAATAACTTTTGCCAAAGAAATATCGACAGTATTGCCATTTGTATATAACCTAACATTGTTTGTCAAGTATTTTGAAAGTTATTATCTACCCGATATTTGTTAAATAACTCAATTTTATGGAGATTTCACCTCTATAATGGAATAAATTAAGCGGAATATCGTATGTACCATCATGTCCACTGTTTTACTTTCAATGGATTTGATGTTTCGCCAATACACAATGAAAAGTTAATCTTGTCTGTTTGTTTGAATAATGAATAAAATGTTTAGAGGCCTATACAGAATGTTTTGTATTCGAGTTAATCTGTGTTTGACATTGGATTTGCATTGAATGATGTTGACAGGGTTTGAAATATAAAATGGTGTCGCTATTGCTATTCATACCATTTGATTTTATTGACAGAAATCGGACTTACATTCGTATTTGAGATAGAACTATTAATCTATTGAAAATTGTTTTAACTGAATATAATTTATTTTGTTTATTTTTGATATAGTATATAGATAGTTTTTTAATTCTTTTATTAAGAAAAGTAAGTTCGTAACGAGGAACGGGAGTCTTCATTGAAACCTATTTTATTTTGATAAATAATAAATAAATAAATATCCATCACGCCTTATCCCCGAAGGGGTGGCAGAGGCATATTATATGCCCACTTTTCACCGTGTGGATTTACCTGTCCCACGTAATAGGTGGTGAGCCCATTGCCATGTTGAAATAGACAGACGCAGGTTGTGGCTACCTGCTGTTGAAATTTTTCATGCCGCCCATAAGGCATTCAACCAGGCTTAACGACTGCCATTTTACTGGCAACCGGGACCAACGGCTTAACGTGCCTTCCGAAGCACGGAAACGCTCGCAAATGTAAATGCCACAAAGTGGTCACCCATCCGAGGACCAGCCATAGTGAAAGTTGCGTAACTCAGTGATCGTTTACAGAACACTGAGACCGCGGGGCCACGAGCGCTTCCATGCGTCTTCATTGAAACCTATTTTATTTTGATAAGTTTTTAAATAGCTGGACTTATTTTGAAAAACTTTTCTAAGCAGATACTTCAATCGTTTCATCCGACAGGCATTAGCCAGTATGCAATAAAGCGCTCACCACGTGCGCGTACTGAATCAAAATGAGCGTATTATTGTTATTTTCCGGCCGAACGCTATTCTGCGCGAAAGCCTCACGCGCTGCTGCCTTCAGCCTCTTGGGCACCAGACTTTGTGTTTAATATTATGTTACAGAGTTTTACATATAAAGTACCAAGTTTTTCGAATTTTCCAAGAACTTAATTAATTATGCCGAAATGAAAACGTAAAATTATTGCTACTCCTAGGACCCTTTTTTTAACGTGTTGAAATCCCCTCGAATGTCATGCCGGACTCGAACCGGCCAAAACCCCACGGTCCCTACCTAGCAGTCTGTTGTCGGATGCCCTGGGTAACTCCTCGAAGAGATGCCCCAGAGCTCCCGGCAGATTTTGGCTACCACCGCGGCCTCACCTAACTCCTAAGACCCTATGAACTTGTGCTGTAGTGCTTAGAATTGAGATGAAGAAAAAAAGATAAACAAATTCAACATAGCATTATTTTGATGTCAAAGTGTAACAGCTATTCAATATAATCATCAATTGCAGAGGGGGAGCGAAACAGCACTCTTCTACCGAGTTTTGCCGCACTTGTTTTGAGCCCAAGACTACCGACCTTCATGAACAGAGGCCTGAGCAGCAGGCCTTAGACGGTGGTGTGCCGTGAGAGTTATACCAACGCCTTTAAAGTGGTATTACATCTGAACCACCCTCCCTCTCCCCACAAGACACTGAATAAAACCTGAACCTCCGAGCCAAGGCCGCGGTGACGGACAAAGTGTATGGAAGCCCTAATTTTATCCTTCCGATAGCTCACCCGGGTTTGATGGTGATGGGTAGATTAAAGGGTATTGTGTTGGTTTAAGTAAACCGACATGACATTAGTAAAGATTTCTATACAAAAAAAATATAAAATACGATAATAATTTTCTGGTTAAACCAGACGTAGGTTAAGGTCTAATGGGAGAGACATTTCAAATTTTCTTTAATCCTAGACATCACAAATCCTAATATAAATTCATGATAAACCGATAATAGAAAATAACTAGTAAAACGTAAACAAAAAGATCAAGTCACATAAGCAGCTTAGATATTCAAGAGTGACACCATCTGGAGTGATTTATGGTAATCTTCAACTTCGCTAAGTTCTAACTTTGCAAGAATCTGTTGTTCAACTTTGAGACTTGGACGGCTTGTTCTTTATTTAAATTTTTTCTAGTTAAGTAGGTAGGTAAAAAATCTGGACAATGAAAACTCTTGAATACAGAATAGTTTGGTAAAACACTTTGCAATAATAGGTCAAATTGTTTTTAAACCATGCGACGTAAAACGCCTTCCATGAAAAAGGACTTCCATTAGGTCTGAAACTAGTCAGGCTATGCCGGAAATTTCAATGTGAGTAAAACCGTTTATTTAGCAATAATGAACAACGCTCACGAAAGTTATTAATCTAGTATGTCATACCGTCAAATCTGTGGTATATACGAGTAGCTCTGAAATGGAGAACTCACGTACTAACTATTACCCAATATAAGAAGATTTTTTTAAAGGAAAAGGTTTTTTAGGGAAGTTTTTTAAAGGCCGTAGGTCGAATGTGATGTCGATTGTCACTAAATCACCTAATTTAAACAATTTTTGTATTTATTGCAAACTCAGCATAATGTCCTGCTCTAAATAGCTGTGATCTCTCTCTCTCTCTCTCTCTCTCTCTCTCTCTCTCTCTCTCTCTCTCTCTCTCTCTCTCTCCCTTTCTGTATGTGTGTGTGTGTGCGCGCGCGCGCGTGCGTGTGTGTTTGTGTGTGTGTAACTTAAGAAATTATTTACTCAATTTAAAAAGATGAATGTGAGGAAACTTCATCAATATTATCCTTATTAACGAATTAGTGAACCCACGTTCTTGCAATTAAGCATCAACTCTTGAGTGCCTCGATGGCGTATTTAGTAGTGTATGTGACTACCGCGCTGAGCTCCCGGGTTTGAACTCCAAATATTTGCATGATTCGCAAATGTGTGTTACAAAGTTTGGGCGTTTTCTATGTATAATATGTATGTTTTTAGAAATATATAAGAATATTAATATTTTTTTTAAATCCCATACCACAAATTTACATTAGCTAAAGCTTATTTATTTATTCATTCATTTAGTAGTATGTTTTAAATAATGCCTTGATAAGAACTCTCTCATAGCAAAATACTTTTGTTATTTTCCCAACCATTAAACGCACAAAGAGAGAGATTGGTAATGTTTTTGAAACGTCTATAGCAACAATAAGCTGTTCAGTGTTCACCCTGTAAAACTAACAAAACGTATCTTAACAACTAAACTAGTAAACCGTACCAAATACGAGTAACAGAGTTTACGGCGCCGCACGCGATCTATCACGCACAGGCGCTTTGATCAGCGCTAGCGAACTGGAAGTTCAGCCCTCAAGTATGGGTAAAGGATTTTGAGGTTAAAATAGAAAGATGTATTCTGGAAAAGGTTAATTGGGTAGGTGCGTAACTTAGATCATGTCGTTTTTGTAAGCTTATTTGGTAAAAGATTCTCTCCTGAAATGTGTTTCATCGTTTGTTGTATTTTGATAAATTTCTGTTTGGTCCAAGGGGCGCTACACCTTACTTGTTTACTGATGGAAAAATTATATATAAAAAAAAATATTGTGGGGCACTTTTCACACAGCGCCATCTAGCCCAAAGTAAGCTAATATTAGCTTATGTTATGGGATCTAGATAACTGATAAACATACTTACCTATATATTTCTAAATACAAACATATTATACATAGGAAACGCCCAAACTCCGAAACACACATTTGTAGTTTCCGACCCGGGAATCGAACCCGGGACCTCTTGCGTAACAGTCGGATACACTCCACCGCACCACAGAGGCAGTCGAAATAATGTAAAGTCTAGTAGTATTAGTGTAAACATACCCTTTTTTTTTTAACATGTGGAAATCTCCTCGGATGTCATGCCGGACACGAACCGGCTAAAACCACACAGAGCCCGCCTAACTGTCTATTGCCGGACGCCCCGGGTAACTCCTCGGAAAGATGTCCCAGAGCTCCCGGCAGACTTTGGCTACCACCGCGGCCTCACCTGGGGTTCGAGTGTTATCCCGCTTCTTTGGGGGGTTGGTTCGGGTACTATCCCGCTTTTTGGGGCATGAGGCGTGCGTGACATTTTCACGTCATGCCTACGTCTTGGGCCTGCTTCTGTAAGGACGGCGAGCAGTCACCCACCCGCAGTCCTCAGGCCCCCGTTCATGGAGGCCGGTAGTCTTGGGCGAAGACAAGTCTGCGGCGTTGTCGCGTAGGCCTATAGCCCTACTCCCGCGCCTCCTTGCGCCATTTAAACATTGACACAAGGGCTCTCGCTTCCAGGTCCCATGGAGGGGTCCCGGCAAGGAGACATGCCGCCTCGACGGAGATCGTGCGGTACCCTCTTATCACCCTGACGTTGCCTGCATCCTGCGTTGAACGTCTGAGGTAGAGCCATACGTGGGGCAGTGTACTCCTGTGCTCCCGCAGGGAACAGAGCACCCAGGACCCTCTCTAGTTGGTCTGGCTGGAGGCTCTGGGTCAGCGGAGGCGGTATTCACATCGGCAGGCCTCTCCGGTGCTGGAGTCCAGGCCTGCACGATGGCCGCTTCCTGGAGAGCCTCCCGATTTAGCCGTTTAAGCGCCCAACGCGGTTCCGGGGGATCCGCAATTACTGGCGGTGGATTAGGCGGAGGGGAGACGTCAAACCGAATATATCTGTGGTCGGACCTCGTCTCCTCCTCCACCACCACGCGCCAGTTCTGGACACGGCGAGTGAGATCAGGGGTCGCGAACGATACGTCCACGACTGAACTGAGTCCCCCTAGCTCCCAGGTGGCGACATTCCCCCGGTTGAGGACTTCTAGGCCACGGGTAGTGACCCAATCCTCCAGAATTCTCCCCCTGCCATTGGTCTCGCGGGAGCCCCAAGCCATCGACCAGGCGTTAAAGTCTCCCATGACCACTACAGGGCGAGGACGGCATGCAGTGAGAACGACGTCCAGTTCAGAGAGCCATAGCTCAAACTGATGCTGGTCGCGGTTCGGCGAGATGTAAACGGCCACGACCGCCATTCATAATCCGCCGCGACACAACCTGGGCCCCTTGCAATTATTGCAAGACGCGAGGTATCTGCGCCGGACCCCCCAAAGATAGTCGCCAAGCGATCCAGGGCCACCGGGCTTCCGGGATGAACCCAGTACGGCTCGGCGACGGCGACCACGTTGATGGACCACTGCGCGATGCTCTGGTACAGAAGATCCTGAGCATCGGAGCAGTGGTTCGGATTGATCTGCAGGATGCGGATATGTGCATTCATTAATGAACATCCATATCTCCATCCCGCCGTAAACGTGGGCGCTCTTGAGCGGCACTTCTATTCCCCCCTACAGATGAACGGGGCTTTGGCCTTGAGGCGGCGCAGGACTTGCTGTCCACCCGGTGCTCAGCCGTCTTGCCCTCCGTCACGCATCTAAAACAGCATGGTGGAGCGTTACAGGCAATGGCCTTGTGTCCGGGTTGGCTGCAGCGCAAGCACCTATCACCTACATCGACTTCCGCTGTGCACAGCACCCCCACATGCCCCGCGACCAAGCACCTATAGCACCGGGACTCGCGGGGCTGCAGGAGATGCACCTGCGCCTTGAGGAAGCCCCCAATGAGTAGGCTTCGTATATCCGCAATCTTCTGAGCTGCCGCGACGGGACAGCTCACGACTACTGATCCGTGACCAGTTGGCTCAAAGCGAATTTCGCCTGACCTTATCTGATCCCGGGGGCAGTCGCTTGCTTCCACGACGGCAGTGATTATCTCCTCCGCCGTGGCCGCGTCATCCAGACCCGAAATGCTTATACCAGCACATTTGTTGGGTCTGGTGACACGGACAGCGTCCGTGTCCAGCGACACCCTTAGCTTAGCCGCTAGAGCATCAGCCTTGGGGCCGCTGGTGGCGCCGGAGACCTCGAGTAGGCGTGCTCCGGCGCGCGTCGTTTTGCACCGGAGTCCCCCCTCTATCTCGAGGGCCTTTAGGTCAACTGAGGCCTTCACCTCAGGACCTCAGCGTACCCTACGCCCCGCTGCAAGCCTTGTGTCGTCACTGTTAGGACGACGGCAGTGGAGCGCGGTGCGCGAAGCCTCTTCGGCGCATTCGGCGCCTTCGTCGCGGTGGCCTTTGCCGCCTTATTAGCCGCCTTTTTGGGAGGGAAAAAGAAGGCCTTTTTCCCACCCGCTACCTCCCAGCTCCCCTCCCTGGAGGAATACAGGGGTGCGATGGAGGGGGCGGCTGTATAAGGGGGTGCCGGAATGCCGCTCTTCCCGGGTGCTGACTTCGCAGGGGCGGGGGGAGCGGAGGCCTTCTGCTTGGAACCGGGAGCCCCTTTGGTAGCAGTCACTGCCGCATACGACATAGGGGTCGTCAGCGGTGGGCGGTATGCCTGGTTCTCAAGGAAGCCTAGGCGTCTTTCTATGGCCTCCAGTAGCTGGGTCAAGCTCGGTGTCACCTTGGAGGGCTTAGGAGCAGGCCCCACCTTTGGCTGCACACGAGCTTGTATTTCGAGGGCCTTTTAGAGAGGGACGTTCTTCACCCCTTGAGCGCCCCCGGTCCCATTAAACCAGCTGTGTCAGCTTGCCCATTTCCTTCCGCATCTCCAGGAGTTGCTTGCGGGAGTCAGCAAGCTCGACCTCCAGGCTCGCAACCCGAGCTCGGAGTTTTTCCTCCTCTTCGGAGACGCTTCTGTCGAGGAGCTCCTCTAGGGCCTTAGTGGCGCCTGTGACGGCTTCGGCCACTATCTTCTTTCTGCCCTGTACATTTTTGGCGCCCTTTACGGCGTCAAAAATGCGAGCAAGAGCCGCTAGGAGCTCTCTCGCCCCCGGCACATCCGTGGCCTTGCCGCTGGGCAGCAGAGGGGCATGTATCGGCGGATTTGGAACCCGCCGCTTCAAATTGTGGAGGTCGGCTTTTCGACCTCTACCCGCGGTGGTAGCTATTACCTTGGCGGGTACGTCATCCTCACTGGAGGATATTGTCCCCGGCCGACGAAATAGGCTTTTGCCTGATTCAGAGGATCGTGGCCTCTTCCTACGGATGCCCTCGGTCTCAGTGTCTATGCTGAGGACTGACTCGGCGTCAGTCTCAGCCGGGATTGACGCAACCTCTGCGTCAGTTTGGGGGGTGGTTTTGAGGCACACCTCCGGGCCTTTTGGGCTTTGGTAAAAATCATTGTTCATAATTAGTCCCACGAGTAGAGACGAACAGACGACAACTCCCCGGGTGACGCTCATTCCGGGGAGTGGGATTTATACTGAGGGGTGCTCCAGGTGCCCCACAGGTTTTAACGACTTCGCTGTCGGGTTTTACAGACTTGTCCTTGTCGCGAGCCGGCCAATTAAGGCAAGCCCCTCGGCCCCCAGGACCACCGCGTACCAACTGGTGCCACCAGTTGGGTCAGTGCGGATAATCTTAGGGGTTACGAGTCGCGGGGGGATGGCTAGACCTCCCCAACACAGACGCTGGCACGAATGCCTGTAAGCCCCTGCGTGAGCAGAGAGCCTACACGTCCTGCGGTTTCTCCGCTCAATACGCTCTGCCTAAAGCAGAGTGTAGACGGAGCAACCCGAAGTGGCCAATACGGCCCCCTCCTTGGTGGACTATTGGCCGTGGGCGACGACTTGCGCCTCCAATAAAGCGCACATCGTCGTCCACGTTACCAGGGTGTACCACGTGGAGGTTGTCCTACCCAACACCCCAGTGTAAACATACACTTAAATTTATAATAAGATTATTTTTTTAGGTATCAGGTACACTTGTACACCTGGTACGTAAGAATTGTTCTCATGTTACTCAGTCCTTAAATTATAAGGTCTGAAGACTAGTAGGGAATATAGTAATATAATAAATAAATAATACCGTCAGTTACCTTCTGCCGACAATATTTGTTGCCAGACACTAAAAATATCGGATACCCAGTGCCTTGTTATCTTCCGGAGTATCTTTCTAAAGTGTTGTAGTTTGGCTAGTACCCTGATTCGTAAGAAGTGTTAATGATTAAATATCCATAGGATCCCTCAATCTCACTCAATATAAGACGTTCATAGGTCGAAACCACTTTGCCGTTACCGGTTTTTAGCTTTGTCAGCTGACTTTGCCCAATAAACTGTCTTGTGACCCTTCAATCTTATATTGCGGCCATATCAATCAGTCAACATTATTTACTTTTTCAATTTGATTGTTAATTACTGACACAAATTGCGTTTTAAACACTTAAAAAACATTCTGTTGAGCCATTTGTATCGCCAAAAATCGGTCAATAATACAAGTGAGAAGAGATAATAGATACAGTATCGTGTTGTCTTTGTGTTAGCTACCATTGTTGTTTCTGTAAGTACATATTATTGTAATTTTAGTTCTAGTCAAAGGATAGCCAAGAAAATGCTGATATTTTATTTATTTGTCAGTCTCGCTTTCATCCCCAAAACGCCTACATTTCACCTTAATCATTTTTATCGCACGTAACAGGTGATGAATCCATTGTCGTGTTAAAATAGACAAGCTCAGGTTGTGGCTACCTGATGTCGAAAATTTTCAAGGGACCCATAAGGCCATAAATAGAGCCTCGACTGCCATGTTACTGGCAACTGGGACCAACGGCATAACGTGTCCTCTAAAGCACAAAAACGCTCGTGATTAGAAATGCCAAAAAGCGGTCACCCATCGGTGGACGAGCCGTAGCGAAAATTGCTTAACACATTGATTTTCTACAGAATATTGAGTTACGAGCGTTTCTAGAGGAATAATAGACTATTAGAATAATAGATCTATATTTTGATTATGCCTACCTCTTCAAACAAATAGGCGTCATTATATGTATATAATATGTCCTAATAGTGGAACTCTTTGTTGTACTTGACATTTCTAAACATAATATGCCTCTACCTACTAACTATAAAGTGCCTATGTGCAAAATTGCCAAAGGACATTGTTCGTAACAACAAAATAGTCCAACCAGGGTTGTGGTGATCCACAACCCTTGCTAGGCTCGGAACCTTTGAAACATTTTGTGCACCCCTAAATAGTTTATTTTTCCATCGACCCTCATACATGTAAAACCATATTTTTCTCCTCGAAACAAGCTATAACGTGTCCTTAAACATTTTCAAAAGACTGTCGCAATAAAAGTATGTAAATGTGGGGTCTAAGGCTGCATGATGTAGGACGTCTTGTATTAAGGGTTAAGTACCTCCGAATAGATTTTTTACTGATCATTTTACATTTTTAGGTAAATTATTTTAGAATGATATTGAATTTTATTTTAGTACTAGTGGACGCCCCGTGAAATAATCTGTGCCCTTTCCCGTAGGAATACGGAGATAAAATTTAATCGAGGTTACTCTGTTTACATTATCTATTGCCAGTGAAAGTTTCGTTAAAATCAGTCCAGCCGTTGTAGATATTAATCAGAACAAACAGCCCCTGAAGAGCTTTTTTGGAGCATTCCTTTAGCCGGGTCGCCGTGAATAGCCCTCAGGCCAATTCTATTAAAATGAAATACAATAAACTACGTTGAAAAAGTTACAGTAGAGTAATTATTAAACATAAAAAAACGTAGCTACTCGCTTAACAAAATGGAGGACGACAGTATTCGGCCTAAAACCTTTACTGTACCGCTGACACGTTTACTCAAACCACAAAATTATGCCAAAATTTCTCGCAAAACCTGCTATAAATTGAATTCAAATACATAGAGCGAAATCGGGCTGCATGTAAGGATGTCAACATAAATTATGAAATTAAATATTTCCAGCGGCGCGGTAGTGCGACACAATGGGTGTCCGCAGCTAATGGGACTTAGCCAGACTTGTGTGGGTCTGATGTTTTCAGACAATTGTGTGAACTGGCCGGTTTTTGATTTTATTTTCAGAATGAAAGTAAATCGTTTGGGACTACTTGAAATATCCAGTCATGCAATATTTGCTTAGTTTTCCCCTCCTTTCTTTTCCCGAACTTCATGGGCGGGGCCGAGACGTCATCCTCACAACGTGCCCATAACAAAAAGATTCCGCAGGTCTTTCTTGTGTGACACCATGAAAGCATGGAACTCTCTGCCGGCCCACGTGTATACTACTCTTACAATCCTGGGTCTTTTAAGAGACGTGAAAAGGCATATTTTTGAGGGTCGCTATCGGGGCGTGATAGCAGTCCTCATCACGGGTATTTGTCTCTGCTTTCCATCAGGCATGCGGCGCCATTTTGACGTATCAAATAAAAAAGTTTTACCTGTGTGTTTATCTACATAACGGTATAAAAACTTACAAACTTATTTCTTTAGGCATTTACTAGTGCTAAAGTAAATATAAGGAAACAAATATCATAGAGGTGAATAAATGCTGATGAACAAAGGAGAAATTAGTCATAGAAAGACTAAATGTATAAAACGTATTGATTTATAAAATATTTGTAACAAAGCTATACATTTTAATAAATGTCCTTAAAGATAGTGGCTGTGTTATTCTAACTATTGTGCGAATCCTCTCAGCTCCAGAATGATAATAGAACGATCGGTCCGTAAAGAAAGAAATGATATTAATAAATCATCCCTCAACATGTATTTTGTTGTATGAAATATGTATGGCGAAATATTTAATGTGATCTGGGTTTTGAACGAGTTAAGCGTTGTTGATATTATTTTTCTTTCATTGGGTTTAGTATAGAAGTAACTTAATACTCATGTTAGTATTTATAGGGTATCGAGTAAATTTTAGCCCGCCTTACGATTCCATTCATTTACATAAGGTAATGGTAAGGTTTATTACGCATATTGTTAAAATTCATTTAAACATTTAGTAAACACAATCATTGTTATGATGTAGGTACTGTTTGAGGGCTCCATCACATTATTATTCAAATCATTCACCATGATGATCACTGCACTTTTGCATACGTAGGAACCATTTTTCTAGCACTTTAAGCATTCGGATTGAGATTGATTCTCCAAAACGTGCATTTTGTGCTCTTTACGACTTAAATATCTTCCAGTTTCCTTACGTGGCACAACAATATTCACACAAAAATTAAATAGAAAAATGAAACAGGAAAATTACAATTTAGATTTTTTTCTTTTTTCCAACACTCAATGTATAATTCCATATTAAAACATCAGGATCTAGTTAATGAATACTTAATACTTTAATATTTATTTGACTAGCTAGCTCTATTGTAAAAAAAAAATATTTAACCTGTTTTATATCTCAATCATCTCATTTTTTCCCAAAGTACAGCCATTATGTCTAAATGAATCTCAGGGGCCCGATAACTTACTTTGTAACTTAAACACTCTGTCACAATCACTTGCTTTGCTATTTTGTTCAAGAACTTTTATTTATATGTGATCTAAATCAAAACAGCTACGATAAACTTTTGAAGGAAATTACACCAAAGCTGTAGGAATACATATTAAATAATAAATTATATAAATGTTTTGGAGCATTGTCACACAGTGCCATCTAGCTCAAAATAAGTTAATAATTATTGCATATTATTGCACGTACTTAGACGTAGCCACACTCTGTAACAATTATTTAATTAATTATTTTAATTACTTATTAGAGGTTCACCGAAATATGTTTCGAATTGAATCCGAGACCACAGCTAGGATAGTCGCATACCACTGCACCAGTACTGCTGTCCCGTAATAAAACAAAATATGCCTAAGTTATTGTTTGCAGAATACAGAGCAAGTGATATTATTTTTCTAAATATTCATAATACAATTCACCCCAGAACACATACGTAAATTCATAACGTTTAATCACATTGAATATATTCCTCTCACTGCATCGCTGAAGATGATACGCATTTGAAGAGTTTTAACAAGAATAGGAATGGCCGCATCAGTAAAAGATGTGAAATAACCAATTACGTGACAGCACGACCACGGAATACTAATGAGATCCTTCCTGGATTGGTTTGCCATCATTTTTGATCGTCTTTCCAGTGATGTAATTTAATGACTTGCGATCGCTGTGACTAGGCGCATTGTTGTTTTGGCGAGTCGTCATTTTACTCTGCATTCGGTCGCTAAAGAAAAAGATTATTTTTTATTTGATTATTTTAAAATTTTTAATTTATTTACAGTGAGCCATCTGATGCAACGCTTATAAATCTTTAAACTGGTAAACTAAATGGTGCAATGCATTTTATGTTATTTGGGTCTTTTTCGCGTAATATTTTTAACTTAGTCTCAGCTCTCGACGTTTCGGCTATATTGCAATGTTACGCGAAAAAGACCCGAATAACATAAAATGCATAGTATAAGTCGTGTGAGTTTCAAAACATTAAATGGTGCAATATTGACTAATTTTATATTGTATTATTTAGTACTATTATATAATCTTTGATAATATTTCTATTCTTCTTTCAAATATACTAACCTAATAAACAAACTATAGCTTGGGGCAACTAGAGCTCTGGGCAACATAATATTGTTAACTTTATCACAGCACTAGTACACCAAGGTTACTTATAAATTTTGTCACCATAATGTTTTACTACTTATAAGTCACGTACCTGTTATTTGCAGAAGCAATATTGTCACTGGATTGCTATGTGCCCTATAAGGTTTCTGTTGCTTTTACACTATATCAAAAGATGTAACATTACTACATAATATCATCATACAAACACAACTCACTTCTTTCTTTACTCTTGCGTTTACTGTTGCGTCATTGATGCAGAAATGCAATATTCATAGATACTGTCATAAAATCACGTGCGCCTCAATCATAAAACACGTGCAAACGTAGGGTGCGTTGAGCCTTTTTATGTTATGAATCCTATAAAATCGGAAAATGTACCTGGAACTGGTTGTTCAATACCCCAAACAGCGCTTGTCTTTATAAATTTTTTGCATATTTTATATTTTAATGTATAAACTTTCATAAATAATGTTTCCATAACACAAAATTTGAAAACCTTTCACAAGGCACTTCAACTCAAATTTTGTTTCACTTTTCAACTGACTCCGACACGCTCTAACTTTCTTGCCAATTACCACTAAAATTACGTATATTTCCGACTTGAGATTATCATACAAACGACACGAAAGTCCAACCACATACAAAATTAATTCAACTTTGTGATTGTTCGAATAAAAAGCATTCCTGCAGTGGTTCCTGTCGAATTCTTAGAGAATAAGATGGCACTTAAAAAGTGGAACTCGACACCTGTTTAAAGTGTAGACGTTGTCGTCACAGAATGACTTTGTTTGGGGATAGAGGACAACGCTACAAAGAAATAGCGAGATAATGTAAACCTTTATTTAATATTTTTATGAACATTTTAAGATTTATTATTATAGTATCAAAACTGTGTAAATACAAAATGCGTGATTTTAAGTGCCACAACATTTACACATTGTAATATCAGCCTTGTACTTTACGAAATAAATTTAGTCTAAAGCTCATCGAAAGATAGATGTTTGCAGTTGTTAATACAAATAACCAAGGTATAAAGGCACCTTGAACATATTAACCAGATCGGCAAGAAGAACTTGGACAAGTAAATCGCGAGTGGTATAGGGCATTCAGCAATCTATGTTGATATCTCTCTTACAGCAATACTTGTGACCTACTGGGACTAGACGTGGAGTTTTAGAAAGAGTGATAGTTTAATTGTAGAAAATTACGCTGTACGCCAGCACTTACCAAGCAAGGGAACAAGTGTGTGACCATACTACCTCTGCTAAGGCCCGAAAAGTCTTGTTTCGATATGGTGACACTTACTTGAGATGTTGTAGACCGTACTAATTGGAGAGAGAATTATAAGAAAGTAAATTTCGATCTGTGAACAAGGATATCTAAAGAATTAGCGTGTTTAGCAGTCGCTATCGCTTGTCACATGCACCTCACTCTGCGAACAAGGAACGGTCTTGACTCGATGCAATCCACATCGGCAACAAACGCTAACGTCTAAACTTCGAACGTCAACTGTTATACCTCTCTAATTTACGTCCTTTATCTCTCCCTGCCCACCCTTCACGTGCCTAAGTTTGAATATTATGACACTTTTGCTGTAAACATGAGAAACTTTACAGTGTTTGTTGTTGACTTTCGAGGTTTTTGAGCTAATGAAGAAGCTTTTTATGTATAGAAAATATTTTACACTATTATATGGCAAATAAACATGTGATTTATCTGGCATCAGAAGTAGTAACTGTTGGCCTATGGACCTGATTACAAGTGCTTTAATCAATACACACTCTGCCACATCTTCTTTTATAGAGACAAAGCTTAAAATGTCTCCATTTTACAGAATTTCAACAGACGTCTGTTGAATGGAATAAAATTTTAGTTAATATTAGACATATGATGGCCTATTATGTTTGTTTTCTAAGAATATCGGATATCTTCTTGAGTCGAATACGTCAACTCGCACACAGAACACTTGCACGATCGTGCGAGATGGCACATTTCAATTTAATAATTTTTCCTGTTCGTCAATTCGCAAACAGGCGCAAAGTACAATCAAATGCAAAATGTATTTCATACAAAATCTACTTTAATATATTTTAGTGTAAGAAATAAAATAAATAAAAAACACTGTGATAATTTTGTGGCTATGGACATACTTGAATACAGAATGAGTAAAAATAAATAATAAATAAATAAAATAAATATCCATCACGCCTTATCCCCGAAGGGGTGGCAGAGGCATATTATATGCCCACTTTTTACCGTGTGGATTCCTGTCCCACGTAATAGGTGGTGAGCCCATTGCCGTGTTTAAATAGACAGACGCAGGTTGTGGCGACCTGCTGTTGAAGGTTTTCAAGCCGCCCTTATGGGCATTATGCATGGGCCTTATGGCCTTCAACCAGGCTTAACGAAGGCTTAAGAAGCGCTCGCGGCCCCGCGGTCTCAGTGTTCTGTAAACGATTACTGAGTTACGCAACTTTCACTATGACTGGTCCTTGGATGGGTGATCACTTTGTGGCATTTATATTTGCGAGCGTTTCCGTGCTTCAGAAAGCACGTTAAACCGTTGGTCCCGGTTGCCAGTAAAATGAGTAAAAATACTAGTAAAAAATGTTGGAATTAGTGCAATAGACACCACGAAAGATAACATTAGACGCGAATCTAGGTCGAGGATTTATTTAGATGACAACGAATGTCTGATTGCCTCATATCAATGTCCCGTGTCTGTCAAATTGTCAATTCTATACATATAGAAGTACAATACCCATTCTTATTCTATGACGTGAGGGAGATACTGCGCCCAGTATAGGGGTATTCACACTCTGCTGCCAAAGATAGATCGATAAAGCTATTTTGAAGTTTTTCTTTAGAAATTTGCTCAACGATTCATGGTTCGAAAACCTTTGTGAATATAATGTCGTTCATACGTAATTTTTTATGGTAATTGTAATAATCGTAAATTAACGTAACATTATCTTTTGTTTCAGGTAATGAGCAAATACAGCAAAGAATTAGTGTAATGTTAATACATGAGTAGTCTGTATAAATGGCTGAAAGCTTTCGACCCGACTGAGCGAGCAAATTATCAAGCATAACTTATAATTAACTGCCTCTGTGGCGCGGTGGGAGTGTATCCGACTGCTACGCAAGAGGTCGTGGGTTCGATTCCCACCTAGGATAAAACTTTGTGTTATGAGCACGATGGTTTATTCTGTGTCTGGGTGTTATTTATCTATAATACGTATATATTAATGTTTATCAGTTATCTGGTTACCATAGTACAAGCTCTCCTTAGTTTGCAATCAGATGGCGTTGTGTGAGTTGTCTAAACAATATTTATTTATTTATTTTTATAACTTCAACTATTATAGTTGTCTTCAACTATATGACTAATATGATGGATATATTTTGAAGATTTAGTTTCACTCTTGCCATTGCATTTAATTATTTATTTTGTTCTAGCCAATTTACGGTATTAATTAGGTAATAAATTATTAGAACACAAACAAAAAATTTGACAACGAAATTTGCTATTACAGAAATGGTCATTAATTAATCATTATTTAACAGTATCAATGAATAGCGTACAAAGAATAAAACACAAGTTTGGGAAACCGATTATTCGAATTACCAAACCTTAATGACTAAAGGAATTCCGTTTACTAATATCATGATGAAGCGATCATACCGACGGACTCAAAACGGATTACATTAGGTACCGTAACGGACATTTGTAATCTGTCATTTAACTTGGAAGATTAAGGCAAAAGTAATTTGATTGAATCGTTCAACTTACCTGCCTTTACAAATGAACATGGTCTCTTTTGAACTTTTTTCTATATTCTCGACAATAATATTTAAAATTTCGAATACCCTCTACGCCAAAAATACTTATAGCTTAAGGAACAACCCTTATAAAGTATGAATTTTCTAAGAGTCAGGTTTTCTGGATACCTTCTTGGTTACAGCACCAGGTCAACGCAATTGTATTGCAAGATCATAAATCGTATGTTAACTGTGAGTTTTCAAAGACTCGGGTTCTTTGCAGACCATTCTGGTAACAGCATCAAGATATAGTTATAATTCAATGTCATTTAAAGGCCTTACATCATTTTGAAAAAGAGTTGATACTCTTACACAGCCGGATAGAAACAAAGCTAAGACAACTGACACTGCATGTAAACTGGATTCCAAATAAAATAAAAACCCCATCGAAATCGGTTCATTCTTTTAAGAGCTACGATACCACAGACACTCACACACTGACATTGACGTCAAACTTATAACACCTCTCTTTTTGCGTCGGGTGTTAAAAAAGTAGGTTTATAATAATTTGAATTGAATATCTGTGTTATATGTCAGTGACATCAATTACCAAAAAAAGTCTAATGTACTAGTTTATCAAAACTGTACTAAAGAAATATGTCATTGTTACATAGAGACTGTATCGATTTAAAGAACCTTCATTATTTATCACAATATAAAATATAAAATTTATTTACTCTCTATTTGATTTCGTAGTAGATAGGAAAATCAAATTTAGCATAAGGGGAAACCACTTCTCCTCTTCTCAAGATTGCTCTAAATTATTTTTTATCCGTGTAGTAGAGATAAGCCAAAAATAAAAGCTGAAAGACACCAGTGGGTAAAATTGTGGAGACGTTCTGTTATCGCGTAAAAAGTTATATGTCCTCTTCAAACTGTACTACTTAACGATATCTAGCTTTAAAAAAATAGGTGTTCAGTGATAGTTTTTAATATGCTGTTGAAAGTCGAAGTATGGCTTATTCGCCATCTCATATTGCAAAGAAAATCGTTTGAAGTAAAAATACTACAAGAAACAATTTTTTTCTTTTTTATTATTATTTTTTTAAAATAATTCCAAATTGCAATTGTGTTCAACTTTAGTCGATTGGTGAATTCGTATAAACGGTGTAGGTACCAAGAATTTGACTATTTTCGAAGCTTACAAAACCCCTGATAAACTCAACATTTGAGATCATAGGTGAATATTATTATGCTAACTTCTTTTATACTGCTAAGGTGGCAAGCAATCACATGGTCAATCGAACAAATGATCGACAGTATTAACGTAACTAAAAAATGTTGTAACGCCAGAGTAGATGTATTCTACTCGTACTGCGGACTCAGTAAAAAACCTTGTAAAGTCCATTTTGTAGGTATTTGTGGAAAAGGAGTTACTTTGTTTTACTTTGGCAACCACATTTTCATTTAATGGGCTACACTAGCTGCGTCACTACATCAACTTATGAAGTACTATAAAAATAAGGCTTATGAAATTTGAACTCGTTTAGGAAAAACTAACTATTGAAATTGTGTTTCCCATAAAACTAGGATATAGTCCTTGATCAGTATAAAATAAAACGTAGCTATTACTCTTCTTAAAAAGTATATCTAACTCTGTACACAATCCTAAACAGTGAGTCCAATCTCGTTCGTCCGTAGGCCTTGAAAAATGGCCTTGGGGGATGAGAGAATTACTTTTTTTTTGGATTCCCATCCCTTTCTCATCGTCACCTGTGCCCTCGTACACATATATTATTGTAGCAAATAAATGATACCACATGCGAGGTTTGGTTTTGCTTCAAACAAATAATGTATGTTTATGTAATATTTTTTTGTGCCTACTAACACTGTATGTTTTTATGTGGTATTAACTTTCTTTCATTGTATCCTCTATATGTTTATATTTCACTTTATAAACTATTATATTAAACAGGAATTCATTAATAAAATCCTTGAGTAAATATGAAAAATATGTTATATTGAGGACAATTCTGCCACATATTATTCACTCTCTCCTTTCGATGCTACCTTTTAATTTTTTGGGATAAGGGACAAATGTTTTGCTATGCCTTCTCCTCGAAACATGGTAGGATCATATATAGATTAACATAGTTGAGAGTGGTATGCATGCCAATAATCAGGAGAGAAACGAAGTTTGCAGTAGACCACCGAGATGTCAGGAAAGTAATTATAGGAGTGAATATTACGTGATGCTTCAAGCCAGAAAAGGTATATACACACGAGTTAGTGGAAAATGAGGTTGATTTGACATTATACTGCCCACATTATATCTTCCAACAACCAATGTAGTTACTATTTATCAGCATTTGTTTTTATAAAGCAAAGCATACGGTTATCGTGGGCGTATAGTACGCCTCTGCCTACCCCTTCGGAGATAAAAGCGTGAAAGTATGTTATGTTATGTTGTTTTTATAAGTTTTATAACTTTTATATAGGACTGTCTTACAATTTTTATAAAGTAGGTACATTTTATATTGCAAATGTTCAGAAAAACTACAAATCTACATAGTAAAATGTTAATAAAGAGAACGGCTGATACAGAAAGTGACATGGATGATATTGGAAGCTCAGACGGCACGTATAAGCCTTCGTGAGTCTCCGATATTATAGCCAACATAATTTATTATAAGCACAGCCTGGTTAGGTCATTAAATCTTATTAGTAATAATATTTTCATTTTATTTTAATATATGCTAAAGATAACATTGTAAACACTTAAGATTTTTTTAAACTTATCCTTGTATAATAAATAAATTAATAGTACAATATTGCAAGGCCGGTCCTTGTTTGTATACCAAGAATTTGACTATTTTCAAACAAATTATCAACAGTAATAATGTAGCCAATGGCATGAAGGTAGGCAGAGGCGTACTATACGCCCACGTTTCACCGTATGCTTTACTTTTTGTCCCACGTAACAGGTGGTGAGCCCATTGCCGTGTTGAAATGGACAGGTGCAGGTTGTGGCGACCTGCTGTTGAAATTTTTCAAGCCGTCCATAAGGCATTCAACAGGCTTAACGACTGCCATGTTACTGGCTACCGGGACCAACAGCTTAACGTGCCTTCCGAAGCACGGAAACGCTCGCAAATATAAATGCCACAAAGTGGTCACCCATCCGAGGACCGGCCATAGTGAAAGTTGCTTAACGCAGTGATCGTTTACAGAACACTACGTCCGCGGGGCCACGAGTGCTTCGATGAAATAGAACAAACCTTTTTAAATTAGATATTCATTTTGATTAATATTAACGTTAGCCATATTGGGCAATTACCTACTAAAAGAAAATATTTTTGATTTTCTTTTAGTGGATTATACGCAGCAAGTTGGAAAAACTAAAAAAAATCATTTGGAATTCGGCATTGCTTAGAACGACTGTCGTCTGATCCTCCAACCCTGTAAAGGTACCCTTTTCTGGAGTAGGTGGTGTCGTTTGGGACTTGGAGATCGTGGTGGGACCTCTTACACCTCCAACTCAACTCCAACTTTACTTATTTTAATAGGATTCTGATAAGCACATTATTAATAATTTATTTAAAATAACACACAGTATTCAGCGTTATACAAAAAGAAAGTTTCATTACTAAGAAAGTAACGATTCGTGTGTTTTACTGAGTTTATAGAACAAACACTAGTATATCAAACCTTACAAAGATGGTAAGTAAAGGTTGAAATAGTCTACTAAACGTTCGTTCATAGATCAACTGCTTCAGTAAATCGTCGATTTCCAACATCGGCATCTCGTAACTCGTGACACGTAAATATTAGCTTTCGCATCCATACCACACACTATGCCGTACCTACTGTTACAGCAGTAGTCTCGCGCACAGAAGTGACTCGACTATTAAATAATATAATAAATATATCATACAACGTCGTCTAGCCCAAAGTAAGCTAATATAAACTTGCGGTATAGGATCTACGCAACTAATAAAGATTATATTCAATTCAATTTATTCTTCAATAAACTTAACATTGTATCAGAATGTAATTTACATGAAACATTAACTATTAAACACACACACGTAATGATAACCTTATAAAAAATATTTAAAACTAAATCAATTAAATAAATTAAATCACAATAAAATTTAAACTGAAACATTAAAACATGACATACTAAACAATATTCAAAGCAAAATCAATCTTATAAATGGGTGACAGATCGTCAGAGGGCTCGGGGTTGCGTTCAACAAAAAAAACCGAGTCGAAAGTATTCGAGACGGACCTTAGAGGAGCCGTTCGCCTTTTGATGTCAAGTGATGAGTTGGCTCAATGCGGTCCCGAGACGCTGGCTGCTTTGAAAGCTAAACATCCCGCCCCTTCACGCCCACTTGGCAGCCTGCCGGTACCAGATGCGTCGTACACCGCCGTTACAGTTACGCCTGAAGATGTGGCACTAGCACTTGACTCATTTTATGCTGGGTCTGCAGCAGGCTCGGATGGTATTCGCCCTGGGCACCTAAAAGAGCTTACATCGGGGGCGGCGGGGGAAAACGGACGACGTTTGGTTGCCGGTTTGGCTAAGCTATCAAACTTTTTGCTGGGTGGTCATTTGAAACCCGACGTTTGCCCATTTATATACGGAGCTTCGCTTTTTGCCTTGGCGAAGAAGGATGGTGGTGTCAGACCTATTGCTGTCGGCATTACTTTCCGTCGTCTGGCGGCTAAGTTGGCCTGTCGTGCAGTCAGGGAGGGGATGGCCGAATATCTGCAGGCGCATCAGTTGGGTTTTGGAACGCAACGGGGATGAAGCAGCAATCCATGCCACACGGTCCTTCGTAATGGATGGAAATAACTCGCAGTGCGCAGTTCTGAAGCTCGACATTCGCAATGCATTTAACACCCTAGAAAGAGACGTTCTGTTGAGCGCAGTCAAGGTTCCTTCTTTCTACCCTTTCCTTTACCAACTCTATCAATTTCCATTAAATCTTTTTTTCAATGAGGACCTAATACTTTCACAAGTGGGTGTTCAGCAGGGGGACCCGCTTGGGCCACTCATCTTTAGCCTTGCTATTCACGAACAAATTTCCCAAATAAAATCACCTTTAAATCTTTGGTATCTTGATGATGGCATTATAGGCGGTAAACCAGAAGTGGTTGCCCAGGACCTTAAAGTTTTAATCCCGCGCCTCGGGGAGCTTGGTTTAGGAGGTGAACACGGCAAAGTGCGAGATTTTCCTCTGCGGCTCTGAAGCTCGTATACACGGCGCCCACTTAAACTCTCTGCTTCCCGGCTTAATTGAACTTACACCCTCCACTTTCAGCCTGTTGGGCTCTCCTATTTTTCTGGACGCTGTTCCTGATGCTCTCAGTTCTCGTAAAAGTCTTCTTCTTGACGCTCACGAACGTTTACAACATCTTTCCCCCCACGTTCCGATAACATTGCTACGTATGTGTTTTGCGGTTCCTAAAATTACTTAGTTGTTGCGGACTGCTCCAACGTGGCTATGCCCGGAGGGTATCGCCTCGTTCGACTGCGCTTTAAAGAATACCACTATGTCGATCCTCAATGTCGCCCTGGACTATACACATGCACCTATACTATATAGGTGCTAAAGGAATTTTGAAAAAGCTGATGGATGGGGCAAGCGGTGCCAATTTGGCTAGACTTAGGGCTGTATCGCAGCCGGAGTCAGGAGCATGGTTGCAAGCGCTTCCTTCTCCACACCTGGAAACCTTACTAGATGGTGACTCTTTGAGGGTGGCAGTGGCCCTACGCTTGGGCTGCAGAGTGTGTGAACCACATAGATGCATCTGCGGTTCCATGGTCGGGGCCGATGGTCACCACGCATTGAGTTGTCGTCGTTTCACGGGTAGATTTCCGAGACACCACGCTCTCAACGATTTAGTCCGGCGGGCTCTAATATCGGCCAATGTACCTTGTGTGCTGGAACCCCCGGGCCTCAGCAGATCAGATGGAAAGCGACCAGACGGCTTAACTTTGGTGCCATGGACAAAGGGTAGGTGCCTGGTGTGGGATGCCACATGCGTCTGCACTGTTGCAGCCTCGCACCTTAGTCGTACCATCCACGCACCGGCTGCGGCGGCGGAGGACGCCGCTAGTAAGAAGCGGTTAAAGTATGCGACGATGGAGACACAATATAATTTTGTGCCGGTGGCTGTGGAGACTTTGGGCAGTTGGGGATCAGAGGCTAAGAGCCTCATATCAGAAATCGGCCTACGGATACGTCAAAATAATGGTGACCCGCGTTCCGGGTCGTTCCCGAGGCAAATGATGGCCATTGCTATTCAGAGAGGCAATGCCGCCTGTGTCATGGGCACCTTTGCGTCGGGAACCATGCGGGACGGGTTAATTTGAAGTAGAATTTATTTGACATGTAAAAAAAAAAAAAAGTAATATAATATATTATTATGTCTCTTCTTTTCTCGGGTATCTTCTTTTTTTTTCTTGAAGATACCCGGGTTTTTGGTAGGCTTACATGGAGACATAGGTGTAACACGCAGAGGCCCTTTGAGAATTTTAATCTAATAGGGAATGGGACCCTCACTGCAGATAGTCCACGCCCGCCTTATGTAGAAGAACGGTAATGGATCACCTCCAATGGGAGTTAAACTATTGTGAAATGTGCTAACTATGGAATTGGCTATTGGGTTGGGTGTTAAATGGATTGGGTGATTTAAGCTATTGATGAAAACGGCGTCTGCCTTTTTAATATATTATTATTAAACTATTGGCAAACGGTGACTCGCCAACTCACTAGATGGGCCCCCTATACAATCACCATAGGCATGATAAACCTGTAAGGCGACAGAGGGCAACACCGGTGTGAGCGGCTTGGGGTGTCGAGCGGTGCGGCGCCGGTTTCACCTTCGCGGGACAGGCCCGGAGCGGGCTTCCCCGTAGTTATGCCCTTGAAAATGACACTTCCACCCCCGAGCATATAGCTCTGGCTCCCTCCCTCAGACCGGCCAATTAAGGTAAGCCAGAGTTGAGATTTGCTGCACTCCCGGGAGACTCACTCTCACTGCTCTCCCGTTAGGCCATTAAATCCTAACCGGTGCAGAAGGGCAACAAAACTCTGAGGAATCGGGACCGATGTGTAGCCACGCACATTCAGCTCGCCACAAGCTGCCCTGCGGATGTGAGCTTTTCAATAACTTTCTGATACATTTTTTGTTGATATCAGAAAGTGGATGACTCAAAAAGCGAATCTACTATGCCCTCATAGGGTTGCGTTAATCCTATAAAAGTAATAATAATATAATAATAATATTATAATTTGTCTCTCTTCTCGGGTATCTTCTTTTTTTTTACGAAGATTATTATTATTTTTTATTATTATATTATTATTACCAGTAACTAGTAAGATACTTACATATTTCTTAATACATACATATGAAACACTCAAACTCTGAAACAAACATTTACGAAGCACACAGATATTTGTTCCCACCCGGATAGAAGCCTCAGTGCAGTAGTCGCACATACGCAGGACACTTCTAAAGTTTAAAAGATAAATGACAAAAGTATGCAGCTCGGTACTTGACCATATTTTATATTTTCCAATTAATATTTTGTTACCTATTTTGTCATATTTTCGTAGTCCCGTGGATTTGGTGTTCTGTTAAGAATGACTGCGTTAAGCAACTTTCGCCTTGGTTGGTTACGGATGGGTCCACTTTAGGTTAGGCCAGTAACTTGGCAGTCGTTAAGTCAAGTTGAAGGCCTCATGGGCGGCGTGAAAAATCTCAACAGCAGGTAGCCACAACCTGCGTCTGTCTATTTCAACACGGCAATGGGCTCACCACCTATTACGTGGGACAATGGACAATTGGTGAAAAGTGGGCATATAATATGCTTCTGCCACCCCTTCGGGGATAAGGCGTGATAGATAAATAAATATATTATCAGATGCATTTTGTGCTTACCAGTACAATATAGAGCAATTTTACGAGCTTGGTCAGTAAAGTTGGTGTCAGTACGTAACCGCGGCTAGGCAATGTGTTTGATTGTGAGTAGAACCGTTGCGGTCCGACTTGTGCTGAAGAATGACGAACGCGCTTTTGTTAGTAGAAAGTTTGTATGTCCAGCAACTGCCTTCAACTCGACTGTTATTGATGGGTAGATTCAATCGCATCACTGTATGTTTATTTCATGTCTCACTAAATTCTTCTTAGATAACTATTTATAGAACGTTTCCATATTATTGAAATTTTTAGTTGATTCGATATTTTTTTATGTATATTAATATTTTAAACACAAAACAGTTTGTGAATTGAGATATAAGGAGAGTTAGATCTTGGGCTTGTGAATACATGTAAAACAAATTCTAACAATTTAAAATATATATATTTGATAACTTCAGTACAATGATAAGTATGTAGATCGTCCAAGTGGGGCCCGCACCGACACCGTGGAGAAGGGCAGTAAGGAACCGGTTCTCTGCTGGCTAGTTGCGTACCGGGTCTTCCGGTGATAACTG
The DNA here is from genome assembly GCA_948477245.1 of Thumatha senex. Lineage (NCBI taxonomy): Eukaryota > Metazoa > Arthropoda > Insecta > Lepidoptera > Erebidae > Thumatha > Thumatha senex. The sequence continues at coordinate 960,905 of OX419740.1, read as the reverse complement.
ATAAACATACTTATATGTTTCTAAATACATACGTGTTATAGATATCGTGCTCATCACTAAACGATCACTGCGTTAAGCAACTTTCGCAATAGCTGATCCTTGAATAGGTGACCATGTGGCATTTACATTTGCGAGCCTTTCTGTTTCGGAAGGTACGTTAAGGCGTTGGACCCGGTCGGAAACATGCTAAACATGGCAGTCGTTAAACTAATCTAAAGGCCCAAAAAAATTCAACAGCAGGTTGCCACAGCCTGCGCCTGACCATTTCGAAATGGCAATGCATTCACCACCTGTTATGTGGGACAAAAATACATAGTGGAAATGTGCGCATAATATGCCTCTGCCGAACCCTTCAAGGATAAAGCCGTGACAATATGTATGTATGTATGGTATCTTTTTCATATGTTATCCTTACATCATTAAATTTAAGTTATTATTTAATAGTTATTGTTATTTAACTCTATTCACGATAATATAATTATTAAAGGCAACACGCGCCTTGTGATACATAATAGAAGCTTACCCCTGCCTAGTTTTAACCTTAAAGACCCCAGCAACTCCCAAAAGAGATTAGCCTCAATGAAAATGTAAATTTTAGAGGACCCATAATCCATGGAATCTGCTAAACAAAGTTTAAAGATATTTTTAGGTTTTATACATCAATTCACTGATTTACACAAGGCATAGTATTTGTTAAACAAAACAATATAACTAATTAGTATTGTATCTGTTGTCAAATGACGTCATGTTAATTTCTTATTTAATCTCTCTTTAGAGTTATAAAGAGAGATTAAATAAGAAATTAGTTTGATTATTAAAATGTAATACTTCGAGATAATTCTAATGTCTCGAGTAAATCAGCTTTTAAATAAGTAAACTAATTGTTGACTGAAACGACAATAAATGATACGAATATAAAAAAGACTTGATATATATATATATATATTGACTGCCTCGGTGGCGCAGTGGTAGTGTATGCGACTGCCGCGACCGAGGTCCCATCGATTCCTGCGTCGAAAAAAATATTTGTGTTATTTACAAATGTTTGTTTCGGAGTTTGGGTGTTTCCTATGTATAATATGTATGTGTTTAGAAATATATATAAGTATGTTTATCAGTCGTCTAGAACCCATAACACAAGCTTATATTAGCTTACTTTGGGCAAGACATTGGTGTGTAAAAGAAAATGTTCCACAATGTTAATTTATTAATATTTTATTATGTTGTAAACAAATATAATAAAGTGTAAACCAGCTAAAATCATACACAGATTTGTTTACTAATTCATTAATCCAGTGACAGCTTATCCCAGGATTAGTGAGGACGCTGTTTATTGAGATAACTTCGTGGTGCAATTTGGGCGTACATTCTATTCACCATGTTCGCAAATACGACGGCAGATGGAACCCTGAACCATTGTAAACTCTGAGCTAACAAGTTTCGTCCGTTACGGCGTGCTATTTAGCATGGATCAAATTTGGTAACTAGTTTTGGTAGCTATAGCGAGCCACTTTGTAACTTCACATTATTACAATACTGATAAAGGTTCTGTATACTAGGGGACAAATATAGATCTGTATTTTTTTTGTTGCTATATTTTATAGAGCCTTAAGCTTCGCAGTACAAGTCACCATCTGAGCATCAATCTTAGTTAATAACGCAACATATGCATACATTGCAACGGTGCCCTTCCACATGTCTATGGCTAGGAGTCTCGGGTGAGCCCTTGGAAGCATAGCCCCAGGGCTCCCGACTAGTCTAAGACTTCATCTTGGGCACTGCATAATCTCGAACAATCTTGTAGCTCTTTTACCCAAATGAGCACTACCGAACTGTTGTACTCCAATTTATTTTTCCAATAAATTCATACAAGTTACAGATAATTTCATATTGGCACTGTGAAGCACTTTGGCCTGGCGCATGGATGCGGGTAGTAAATAAAAACGCTCACAATTGTCGCTCGTCTGCGCCGGATGCAAGCCTGGTGCGATCCTAGGGCTGACATAAAATACGTAAAATTTGAGTAATAGAACAAACATCACAGAAAATTTGTAAAAATAGTATTATATGCTATTGTATGCTATTATATATTTATGCTATTATATTAGTAAAAATGCTATAACGTCTTATTAGATTGAATAGAATGACTTGTTACTACATTACTTACTTACTTATTTACGGATAAGTTACAATAGAATAAACTTTATTGCACATTAGTTAGCCGTTCTGTCAGTGTTCAACTGCTGAAGTCAAATATGATCAGACCGCCCATCAAATACTTTAGGAGTGTAGCATTTGGCAAAATTAGCGATATAATATGCTTGACTGCCTCTGTGGGGCGGTGGGAATGCATCCGACTGCTACGCAAGAGGTCGTGGGTTCGATTCCCACCCAGGATAAACCTTTGTGTGATGAGCACGATGGTTTTTACTGTGTCTGGGTGTTATTTATCTATAATATGTATGTATTTAGAAATATTTAAGTATGTTTATCAGTTATCTGGTTACCACAGTGCAAGCTCTGCTTAGTGTGGAATCAGATGGCGTTGTGTGAGTTGTCCCAACAATAAAAAAAAATGTTTACAAGTAACGTCGGGAGTAGTTTACTATGCGGATCTCGTGGCATCGAGGGTGAATTTTGGTGCTTAACATTTCTGCCATACATATTACTGCAATCAAACATAGCTCACATAGGACCCGTAATATACTACCGTGGTGCTTCCCTATTTCTATAGGATTTACACCTAGTTGCTTTCCAGGTCTCCCGCTTTGCAAAGGAGGGAAGAGGCATTACGTTCTTTTCCTACTTCCTCACATTATCTTCTGATTAATTTCGTTGCGGGTTCCAAGACATGCTAACTTCTCCTGGGACATTACCGAGATCGAGCTCGGTGTAACTTTTCTGTTGTTTTGGTCACTGCTGTAGATCCTGGTTTACAGGAGTCACAGTAATAGGAATGCGGGTGGGATTAGTGCACATTAATTACCAACACATAACAAGAGATTACATTTATATGGTTATAATTAACTAGATGACCCCCCACAGCTTCGCCCGTGGAATATTTCGACCTCCCGTCGCACCTATTTAATCCCGCCGCTAAATTCTACAATGATGCATAAAAATTTGCCCGATTTGTTGACATTTATGACTACTGCTCTGTTCCCCAGTACAGTAGCGTAATGATATATAACCTATAGCCTTCCTCGATAAATGGGCTATCTTACACAAAAATAATTTTTCATATCCTACCAGTAGTTCCTGAGATTAGCGCGTTCAATCAAACAAACAAACAAACTCTTCAGCTTCATAATATTAGTATTTATAATAAGTACAATATGTACTTATTATATTTAAGTTTAATAAAAAAAAAACAAAGACAACTGTACTGTGACCTTTGTCTAACCCTTTAAATAGAGGCAAAGGTCACGGACTCAGGTCTTGTCTGAGTCACATCAATAAAAACATTAACATACATATTTACATATTATCACGCCTTTCTTCTCAAAAGGGCAGGCAAGAATATTATATATGCCTACAATTTAGCGTAACAGTTGCCATGTTATTAGCAACCGGAACCAATGGCTTAACGTGCCTTCTGAAGCACGGAAACCCTCGTAAAACGGAAATACCTCAAAGCATTCATCCATCAGGGACCTGCCATAGCGAAAATTGCTTGACCCAGTGATCGTTTACAGAACACCAATTTTGTGTAGATAGAGTCTTGTTATTAGCAACATGTTTTTATTATAGTTAATTACACTAAATGTATTATTAGTCTGTAAGCCTTCTTTAATAGTTAATAAAAAAAAGAAACACTGATTTAGCGATGCTACGAGCGCTTTGCAAAAAATAATAATATTTAATAATAAAATGTATATAATTCTACGTAGTGGTAAACATCATTTGGCAGCCCTACGGATACCGCCCGCCGCGCGGCTGCGGCACCAAATGCACTCGCGATGAACCCGGATACGCACTTAGCTGTTTGCGTCGACTGCATTAGCTGCTAAATATCTATTGTATATTAATATTTAAAGAGGGTACCAAGAGGGCAAAAAGGAAATCTGGGAGTGAAGATTTGAGATAAGTACCACTTACTTATTTACTTCGGTCTCGGGCTTAAACGAGATCGTTAACCCGACCTCAGGAAGGGTAGAGTGACCTTCTCTATCTGTCACTGGGGTAATTCTCATCCGGCGCGTCCACGTCGCGGGGCTGGAAGTAACCCTCTTCAGTAGGCTCGAAGAATGAATATTACCAAATTCGGATGAGGACCCAGCTCTATGGGGTATAACATAGAACCCTTGCTCAGGGTTACGAGTGAAGACCTTAACGGTGGAATGGGCGGAGACAGCAGGTATCGGTACGGTCAGACCAGCGGAAGAGGCTAGACACAGGGGCGTAGTACCTGGATCCTGGTGGAGGGCAGCGGTAGCCACCAGTACCTAAGTGAAGCGAAAGATATGGAATCAGAAACGGTTCACCTAAGGACTATTGTATCCATTGAGGTTACAATACCGCCATGTAAAAGGCAAGGGGAAACTACTACATTATCTATCCCATGAGAGCTGAATGATGAACACACATGACTGGGCTTTCCGGGGCTAGGGGTGTGAAATTGGCTACCGGCCATGGAGATGCAGGCAACCAGGCGTCCCATGGAAAACATGCTACTGGAAGAAGCTTCAGATTCGGAGACAATATCTCTTCGGAACATGGAATGCTAGAGGTCTATTGGAAAAGCACAAGTTTCCTGTTTTGGAGAAGGAAATGGAACGATGTAAACTATCATTTACCGGAATCAGCGAAACACATTGGAAAGGAAGCGGCCATTTTGACTGTGAGAGGCATACTATCTACTTTTCCGGCAATGATAAGAGCAGTTTTACTGGAGTAGCAGTCGCAATACCAAAGATGTGGAAAAGAGCTGTATTTGGCTACAATCCAATCAGTGATCGGCTCATTTCAATAAGACTCAGTGCATCACCAACCCCACTTAATGTCCTGCAGGTATATGCGCCCACATCTACGTCTAGTGATGAGTTGATAGAGGATTTTTATCGGGATCTTGAATCTTCTGTAGCTGCGGTCCCTAGGAGAGAGCTATTGCTAATTATTGGAGATTTCGGTATATACGGATACGGTGGTCGCGTGATAAATAATTTGCGATACGCTGATTATACCACTCTTCTGGCTACATCAAAAGAGGATTTGGAGGAACTCTTGACTCGTTTAGAAAATACTAGTCTCCAATTTGGTCTTGCCTTAAATAGAGACAAGACAAAGGTAATGGTGGTGGATCGAGCTAAACAATATCCTACGGATATACGCATAGCCAACTGTGAGGTGGTACAACAATATATCTACCTGGGTTCCACTATCTCGAACGCTGGAGGATGCGAGGATGAGATCAGGCGACGATGTGCCATCACTAGATCGGCGGTGGAGCGATTGGGAAAGATTTGGAAGGACAAAAGAATAACGAAGAACACAAAAGTTCGCCTAATGAAGTGCCTGGTGTTTCAAATTTTTCTTTACGTAGCCGAAACCTGGTTACTCAAACTACAGGATCGCCGGAAAATTGATACCCTGGAGATGTGGTGCTGGAGACGTCTCTTACAAATACCTTGGACGGCCTTCCGCACCAACGATTTTATACTGAAAGAACTTCATATAAAGGATAGATTATCATCGATTGTGCAGCTACGAATACTGAAGTTTTATGGACACATCTCCAGAAACGAGAGTTCAATAGAAAAACTAGTGGTACAAGGCCGAGGAGGGAACGAGGTCACGGGTCGGTCCCCTACCCGTTGGATGGATCCCATTAAAACTGCTACACAGTCGACCGCAGTACAATGTTCTCGCAGTGCCGAAAACCGCCAAAAGTGGAGGCAGATAGCGCAGCATGCATCAGCCATGAAAGCAAGTGGTGACGGCGAACCGCAGCCCTGCTCATCAACAGCCACGACCACTCTGACAAGAGTGACCGACTAAGAAGAAGACTTATTTACTCAAAAATAAGTGGTTTTGCAGGAAACTTAAAGTACCTACTACTGAACTTAAGAAATATGTCAATGTTGTTTGCTTTCTTGGTTAAATATTGTAGTAGTATATAACACAATTTACACAATATATATTTATGCATAAAAGATGGCTCTAGCAGAACATGTTCTTGAGATAAAATACAGTATTCAATTCTTCCTTAAAGTCTTTTTTTTACTTCATTCCGCATCGCACTCGCTACTCCTGCTAGTTCAACTAATTTTCAAAGTCGTCATTTTTAAAACTTTTTTTCCTAGTTTATAGTACTATACTATCTTCACGCTGACAGGGTAGTCAGAGAGGACAGATCGCCAGGCTTCGCGATCCATGCATACTTCTTTCGCATCTTGAAGATTCAGCAATCGCTTCATACATACACGTCTGGGTATCCGAGTACTTTAGATTTTTCCGTTTTTGAGCAATCTGCTCACGTGGTCTGCATATGTAAGTCTCGGCCTACACTGACTCCTTCTGCCTTCTACTTTCGCACAATATTTATATTCTTTTGCAATCGTTCCTCATTCATTCGTTGGACGTGTTCACATCAATGGAGCACGCCCTTTTTCAGCTTAACGCTGACACTTTCATTCAAGCATCATCATTTCGTTACGTATTCAGTCGGTCAATATATAGTATAATAGCGAAAATTGTCAAATTTCGAAAATTTCGGGCATACTAATATTATTTATTATTATTAACTACTACGTTTTCTGTAATATACTCTTAGGGACATCTCACTATAAAAATATGAGTAACCACATGGTGCACGGACTGACTGAGCTTATATTATTATTGTTAACTCAGACACGGTACGGGCAATTTTATTTTTCATTCCATTTATTTTACGATTTTATTACCGAGTGAAGGAAGTGAGTAAGCTCCATACACGAGTCAAAACCTATTTCATACACACATTCATATTGTTACGCTGTTATCCCCGAAGGGGTAGACAGAGCCATACTATACGCCCACATTTCACCGTAGGCATTTTTGTCCCACGTAACAGGTGGTGAGCCCATTGCTGTGTTAAAATGGTTTGGCATCCGAAAGCAATGGCTACACGCGCCCTCTCGAAGCACGGAAACGCTCGCAAATGTAAATGCCACAAAGTGGTCACCCATCCAAGGACCAGCTATAGCGAAAGTTGCTCAACGCTGTGATCGATTACAGAACACTGAGTTAGTTGGGCCACGAGCGCTTCCAATATTGAACCTATTCCATTTGGAATATCCATCTTTATTATTAGAAAAAGATTTTATGGCAATAAACATTAAAAAACAAAAATGGCAATGCCTTGCGAGGCCGAGAATAAAGTAGTTAATTTCTGATCGATAATTACTATAAATGCAAAACACGAAAAACTATAAATAGAAGTTACGATTTCTCAAATTACTACATACAGACGTTAGAGTGATATATTCTCATTAGAAACTGTTATTTCTCAGAGCTGAGTGGCTAATGGGATTGTGGTGTCTTTGCCCACACGATTAGAATACGCGCAAACAAACAAATGGGTTTCGAGGCTCAAGGACTATTGTTCCGTTTTGTTAATTTATCAGATCTTGTTTGAACACAAATCGATACGCCCTATCGTAACACATTAATATATTAAAGGAAATTTGCCTATAAACTAAAATGTTATTTTCTAGGTCATCCATGAACTAGGGACTGAATAAATGCTTTACAGGCCATAGCTTTGGTTTATCCATGGCATAGATACTCGTACGTCTTAAAAATTATATATTTTCAATACCCAGAAAAATTTAATTCCTAAGTGTTTAACCCACGCATAAACTATTAAAAAACACGCTCCACGATCCTTCCCAAACTTATACAATGTCACGTAAAACGCTTGTAAACTATAAAAAGACCTTCAAATCGAATTACCATTCAAAAGCAATGTATCAATGAAACATGTCAGACGCGTGATGCGCGAAAACATACGCTTATGACTTACGCGAACGTGATTCGAATACCCAACGAGATGTGGAGCCTTGATCACCATAAACCGCCTAACTCTGTTAATATAAGTAATATTTGTACTGATTTTCAAGATATTTATTATATTCAATACACTTACTCTTAATATGGCTCTAATCTCACCGCAATTAGAATTGAGATTGAATTAGTTAGTAGTAGTAGAGCATTATTCTTAAAAAAATCGATTCAAAAAAGATCGCGTTCAATAGAACAAATAAATCAATATACCTACCTATTGCTTGTTCAATTTATGTAACTTCGTATTTAAATAGAAAATTTCATCTTGTAAATGTATAATAATTAAAACTTTCACTGAAATATAAATTGAGTTTTCTCTCTGTTTAAAACTTTAAACAACTTTAACAAAAAAAACAAACATCTTCTTTACTCTGTGGTAAATGAGCGCGCATAAAAAAAAAATTAATAAATAATAAATAAATATCCATCACGCCTTATCCCCGAAGGGGTGGCAGAGGCATATTATACGCCCACTTTTCACCGTGTGGATTCCTGTCTCTGCCCTGTGTGTGAAAAAAAAATTAAGATATTTTTTTCTTTTACGGTTACCAGAATTCCTGATAATTTCCATTTGCATGTATGTTAGTTTTATCTACATCAACTTGCTATTTCTTGACTGTAAGGAAAACTGTATTAAAAATAAGATTTCAGTTTCTTACCCCACCATTTCTAAAACTCCAGTAGACTTGGTATATTCTTTCTATACGGCGACGGCATACGAGCATGTACACATAAAACGACTTGGTGCTAGCAATACACCAATGTACCACGTTGTTAAAAAAGGTTCATAAACCATTGAAACTTGTACGTTTTATTAAAAATACATTCCGGTACTTATTTTGCTTCTTAGATGAATGTCGTGGTTTTACTAAGGATATTTGTATTTCCTGACACTGTATTGAAATAAGAAAGGTGTACGAAACTGGTGAGAAGCTACGATACTACTGACAAAATAATTCATGTACATCCTACTAATATTATAAACGTGAAAGTTTGTAGGTATGGATGTTTGTTACTCTTTCACGCAAAATCTACTGACGATGCATTTTACAAAAATATAGCTTACACATCAGAATAACGTGTTTACATCTAGCAGGATATAATCGCTTAATGTCATTCACTCGGATAATAGCTTTAAAAATTGAAGATTGTACCCAGTTTTGTAATACATAATTTTAAAAAAATATAACAAATGGGCTACTTTTTATGAAAAAGTTCCTGTGGGAAACGGGGACGGGAATACTTCACCACGCGTCTGGAGCCGCGGGCGTCATCTAGTAGGTTATAACTCCCTCAACTAGAATAAAGCTAGCATAGCAATAATTGTAAAGATTTTTTTTGTAAGGATAAAGATTATATAAAATGCTGTATGAAGTATGAATTATATAAAATGTTGTAGGAAGAAGCTTTATTAATTTAGTTTTCAATCACGCGTTATCCCCGAAGGGGTGGCAGAGGCATATTATACGCCCACATTTCATTGTGTGTATTCCTGTCCAGGTGGTGAGCTCATTGCCGTGTTGAAATAGAAAAATACAGGTTGTGGCTACATGCAGTTGAATTTTTTTAAGCCTTCAACTTTTTTTTACTGTATTATAATTCACACAGATTAAAAAAAATGGAAAACCCAAAAGTGCACGCCTTACACGCTTTTATTATATTATAAAAAGAAAATAGAATTACAAGCTTACAAACTTTGCTATGAATTATCGCGTAGGGATTATAAAATAAATAAAGTAAAGATAATAACAATTAAACCACATCGAATCAGACCGTCAAAAGTGAAAGGGTAATTATAATCCTAATTATACTGAAGCGTAAGAGAAAAAAAAGACTCGATTAGTAAAGTATTTTTCGGTCGTTATCGTGTTAACAAGAAAATAATCCGTAACATACAGACACACGGACGTCCAAGACGGAACTTTTTTAAACAGTTTTTTAACTAGTTTAAATAACAAAAATGCCATCAAAAATATCATGAGTGTTAAAAATAGTGCTTTTTCTTGATATGTGTGTGTATATATTATTTTACAAGTGCAATATATGATAAATAGAGACATTTTAAGTTTGAAAAATCAGAATATTTGCGCGAAGTGACAGTACTCGTAGTACCCACCTCAACGCTTCGCTTATGAGGCGTGCAATATAATTATGTGGTTTCAGTAAAAACTTCTTATTTATTTATCAATATCGAATGTAAATATCAAGTAGGTTTATTTATTTACTATAAACGTAAAATATTTGGGTTCTCTGCCAAGAACATTGTTTTTCCTTCTACTTTGATCCACTTCCATACGGGATAAGATTAACATCGTGTTGTTACACGCGAATACCCCATTTGCCCCTCGTTTGAAACTACAGACGATAGAGAGCAGATCGGCAACTTTGTGTGCGGAATATAACAACTTTTTGTGGATATAGAGCTGTTAACTAAATGTTTTATATATTAGCTTCTCAAATGATATAATAGGTGGGGGAAAAAGTTTCTTCGCATTTATATGAAATCTCAAGACCTTTTATTTTCAAAGTACTTTACATTTAATTATAATATATATGTACCATTGGTCATATATATAGTAATATATATATATATAGTAATATAGTAGTAATAGAAGCGCTCGTGGCCCCGCGGTCTCAGTGTTCGGTAAACGATCACTGAGGTACGCAACTTTCACTATGGCTGGTCGTCGGATGGGTGACCACTTTGTGGCATTTACATTTGCGAGCGTTTCCGTGCTTCGGAAGGCACGTTAAGCCGTTGGTCCCGGTTGCCAGTAAAATGGCAGTCGTTAAGCCTGGTTGAAGGCCTTATAGGCGGCTTAAAAAATTTCAACAGCAGGTAGCCACAACCTGCGTCTGTCTATTTCAACACGGCAATGGGCTCACCACCTATTACGTGGGACAGGAATCCACACGGTGAAAAGTGGGCATATAATATGCCTCTGCCACCCCTTCGGGGATAAGGCGTGATGGATATTTATTTATTTATATATATATATAGTAGTATATATATAGTAATTTACATTTAATTATAATATATATGTACCATTGGTCAACGACTTATTGCCAACTTGTGGGTAGTGACATGATCCCATTGTTGTAGAAATTTTGGAACTTCTGACCAAAAACACGTGACAAGTAGTTTTGGCAGTCCTCTCTTGATGTTAACCTGACACTGCCTAAATAATTCTGAAGAGATTGAAACTGGGAGAAATCTGAAGGTGCAAGGTCAGGGCTATATGGCGGATGCATTAACACCTCCCAGCCAAACTCTCTTAATTCTTACTGAGTGGCCAAAGATGTGTGTGGTCTAACGTCATCGTGATGAAAGACCACACCCTTTCTATTGATCAATTCCGGCAGCTTTCTCTCAATTTCTTGCTTTATTCTTATCAGTTGTTGGTAGTAAAGATCCGAATCGATGGTCCTGCCACCAAAAAAATTCCCAAAGCTCATAATGAACAATGCCCTTCCAATCCCACCATACACACAGCATCACCTTATTGCGAATTAACCCGGGTTTTAACACAGTCTGTGAAGCCTGACCGACCTTTGACTACGACCTTTTTCGCACGTTCTTGTCGTACGTGATCCACTTTTTATCACCAGTTATCGATCTCTTTAAAAACGGTTCAGTTTCATTACGTCTCAATAAAGAATCGCAAATGAGTACACGGTTCATTTGGTTTCTTTCAGTCAGCTCGTGTGGCACCCAAGTATCGAGTTTTTTTTTACAAAAAGCCCATACCCAGTTTTTTTCAAATGGGTCAAAACTGTATTGTGGTCAATCCTCAGTTCTTCAGCTACGTCATAACTACTGATAGGCCGATCATGCTCCACTTTTCCAAAAATTGCGTCAATTTTATCTGTAACAGGGCGACCAGAGCCATCTTTAACATCAAAATTCCCGGATTGAAAACACTTGAACCAATTTTGTGCTACTCTTGCTGACACTGCATTAGGTCCCATAAACATCACAATTTTTTTACGCGGCTTGCGTTGCATTTTTCCCCTTTTTGTAATATAACTTTAAAATGTATCGAATTTTTTCTTTAGATTCACTCATTTTGACAGAAAGAAAAACAAATGAAAAATAGCGGGAAACAAATTTTTACTAATTTGTTTCTTTATTTAAAATGTAACCTTTTTAATGTTATTAAAATCAGATAGATAACAATAGTACAGCCAAAGATTTTTTATTACAAGTATTTACATACTAAATGCGAAAAGACTTTTTCCCCAACCTAATACTATTCTGATACATTTTTAAAGCAATTATTTTGCTAAATTTCTCATAAATTTTTAATAAAGTGGAAAAAGACAATATGATTCGAGACAGGGATTTAACCTGTGACCTTTGCCTAACTAGGGCATTGTTCTAGCCACTTGAACTACCCGAACCATATCGACTCAAGTTGAAATTAGGCAGTACCTATACATAGTAAATATCCCGACAATCAATATTTTAGCAATGTAAGAAAGTAGATTGTCTATCGCACTTGTTAGGTCCATTAAACTTATTTTATGATTGTTATTTTTAAACTTTCGCGGCTTATACTCATATTTTAAATACTATTCGGAACTTCACGCGAGATACTTTTGTACATACATTCACATACGTTTAGAGCGCGTTGCAGCGCCCGTGGTCGCGGCTGCCTGTTATGTTACTTTAATGTGTAACTACCCTCTATTATTATAATAATGCAGGGTAAGTCCGGCGACACAAAAGTAAGTACAAAATTGTTTCGCGTGAAGTCCCGAGTAGTATATAAAATATGGTTATTTTATGATTGTCTTATTTTATGTAATCTAATTTCTATTATATTTTTTACCATGTAAAAGACCCGGTCAGAGAATAATTTACCTGGAATTGGATTTATTTATTTCGAAATTATACCACAATACATATACCTATATACCGACTGCATTCATATTGTTATAATGAAAGGAATTCCGTTCCCACTACTACTAACCCAAATCAACATTCCCACAAACCAACCATTAATAACTAAAAAAAACTAACTATCTTTACGCTGTATCCCTGACGGGGTAGTCAGAGAGGACAGATCACCAGGCTTCGCGATCCATACATACTTCTTTCGCTTCTTCGAGATTCATCAATCGCTTCATACATGCACGTCTGGGTATCCGAGTAATTAATAATATTAATATTAATAATATTTATAGTAATTATTAATATTATTAATTTCATTAGAACTATAAAAATATGAGCATAGAACCCTTTTAGCCCACATTCTTCAACAATAATTTACCAAACATCGCGTTGTTTAAAAGTGGCCCGTATGAATAAAACGTAGCAGATAGGTAATTTGGCCTACGGCGTAGAGTGTACGCGTGCTACGTGCAGCGGGTACACAGCGCTACGGACTACGAAACACGATTTATTTACGACATCGTATTTAGATGATCATTACTAATTCGAAATGAATTTGTATTTTTTGAGCTCAGTTTATGTTTCAAGTAAACATGTGTATACTCAAAAAAATATTTTATATTATTAAGATATTGCTAATAACTAGCACTTAGAACTTAGAACAGAAAATAGGGGCATAAAACTAGAAAGGGATAAATAGGAACGAATAGGTTAGTTAAGAGAGGAATATATAGAACCACTTTTAAGGCCGTATTTCAGAATGTTTCTCAATTTTCAATCGACGCTCGAGAGTAGATTTTATAAGGCAAAATCTAGTCTCAAGCGTTGATTAAGTATTGAGAAGCGTTCCGGAATACGGCCCTTAGACTTCAATGAATATACATACTTTGCAAATGTCTGTTCCAGCACGTGCATTCCTTCATCTTGGACTGACTACACAATAATCGCATAAACACACGCTTCACAAGTTCCAAAGTGTAACAAAAGTAACATTCAAAATAAGTGCTAAATATTCATAGCCGATATGGCGCCAATTTAGTTGATCAACATCTACATGTACCAAAGCAGAAGCCTTAGATCTCGCAAATGACTTGTTAGTGCCCACGGTGGGCCACAGATCGTAATATCTCTCTAATATTATACGTGATCTCGTTATAGTTTCAAACTAATTTCAACGGAACCCTCGTTGTGTGGAATACAAAAAATGTCTTTGATGAATCTCTTCGTTCGATGTAATTTATGTAAGGAATCAAGGATTTGCTATTCCTTGGTTACTATAACTGCATAAATTGGTTCACCACCAAATAGCTATTAGGTACGTTATCTGTGTACATACAAAAAAATCTTGAATTTTAAGAAAACTTTTACAGTGGAACAGTACTTGTGCAAGAACTCGTTAAAGCAAAGAAAGTCAACGAAAATAATTAATGGACACGTATCACTTGATACGAAATCCAAATCATTTTGTGACTGCCTCTTTGTGTTTTTCCTTGTGGCAACCCTAGGTATAACAGCTGATTTGAATTGGCTCCGTATTTTATATTGTAATATTGCAAAAATAATTATAATTTTAATTAAAAACCAATTCATTGCCAAATAATACCATATTGAATGTGAAATAATCATTTTCACCATTTATTGTGCTAAAAGTAGATAAATATAAACTTAAAAATTGTACCGGTGTAGTCACAGTTAGAACATCGGAAACATTTACAATATTTGAAATTATTACTTGGATTTGGCAAGATTTATAAAACTAATAGTTTTTTCAATCAAGGTTCGTGCGTTTATTTACTTTTACATCCTCATATGTCCATTAATAGTGCGATTTTGTAATTTTCTATGAATAAAACATAACCTCGTTTTGTTTCGCATTTATTTGCTCTAAGTCTACTTTGCTAATAATTACTGATTCTGTAGCACGTAATTATAACAAAATGTCGAATACTAATAACATGATAATCAAGCGTAAGGCCTTGGCTTATCAACAAGAGACAAGGCTTCAATTAACGTTGAAAGAATTACAGATTTTTAGGGAGAAGTGCGATAAACTGAACAAGGAAAGGGACGAAAATTAGTTAGAACTGCTAGGTATTTTAAGTAAGAACGGACAACTCAAAAAAGAACTAGCACAGTTGCATTCACTGTATACTGATACCTTACAGGATCGGGATAGGTTACAACTTATAGTTGACAGTTTTGACTCATGTAGGGAACATTATGAACAAACTCTGCACCAAATTAGAATACTAAAGGAGGAGCTACAACGATCGGAAATCAAAATATCGCAACTAGAAGACAAGGAACAGAGCACAGTGGTTCAATCTAATCAGAGTTTGTTCGATGAACTGATGGCTACAAGCTTAGATACTGCTACAGCTCACCCTTCAATTGTCATAGAGCTCACTTCTGATGATGAAACCGGGGGCTGTTCTAAATCATTAAAAATTATTAAGTGTAGTAAGAATAAGTATAAGAAATATTTAAAAATTAAAAAGTTTATTCCTAAATCTAAAAAAATGATACATAAATACAAGTTTTTTATAAATAGCATGTCGCTTAATAAACAGAGATTGCAACTGATTGACCAGGTAAATATGTATATGTTAGAACTTGATACTGTTGCACAACAGTACAAAACTGATACACAGGCCCTTCAATGTCAGATTGACCGACTTCAAGACTCTTTGAAATCAATTTCATATAAATATGAAACAGCAGAGAAACAGAGTAGGGAACAGGTGTTAGCCATAGGTAAATTAGTAAATTCATGTCATTGTCAAAATGACCAATTGATATCCGCAGGCCATGTTCCCTCCTCACTCTTGAGTTGTAAAGGAATTAGATGCAATGATGAATTTTCACCAATTAAAACTGTGTGCAATGTGGATAATAGTATATTAAGTTCAAGTAGTAATTGCGAGGCATCTATAATAGAAAAGTTGCAAATAAAAAGTGATGCAAAGACCATAGTCTATTGCGATGAAATAGGTAAAAATTTTGGACATTATTTATCACAGTTAAGTCATTCTGTAATAAATCATACATATCCAGGAGCTTCATACTCTCAAATTATAGATTTTATATTGACTGGTACACACTGCATGCCGTCTACTATAGTGGTGCTGGTTGGCAGAAGAGGCAATATTAATAGTGACAAACTTTTAAACATTTTTGATAAGTTATCAAGTCTGCAAGTAAAACAAGTAATTTTGTCCACCTTACCATACAGCACTGCTATGAGCCACAAGGAAAATCACTTAAGATACAAATTAAATATGAAACTACATACCATGGTATCATATTCCAAAAAATTTGAATTGTTCGATTGGAACATAATTTTCAATAATAATAGTTTGTTTACATTAGAAAGATATTTTCTATCAAAATTTTTACAACGAAAGGTAGCTCTGTTGCTATCTATTTTTTTAATTTTTCAAGCCAAATTATTGGCAAGTACAACTGCTTTTATTGAGCAAGATAGTTTTGATACTTCACATTTGGAAAATGAAATTCCAAAAAACTAGTTTATAGGACAACAGATAATAAATCTGGCCAGTTGACTTTGGCCCCTGAGAATAATCTTAGTAAAAATATTGTTTTTATAAACCTGGTGCACCATTATGTTAGAGGTTTAATAAATGGTAAAGATTTAGAGTTACTGCACTAGTTAGAGCACTGGTTAAAAGATCATCAAATCACATTGTTAAACTTCGTAAATCACCAGGTTGCTAGCTCGTTCAATAGAAAACATTCTAAACGTGGAGGCTCTTTAATATTAATTAATAAAAGTTAAAATTTAAAGAACGTAAAGACTTAGTAGCCCTCTCCATTGAGCGAGTTATTGAGATTGCCAGTATTGAATTGGAGCATTTCATCTTGTTAAGCGTATACAGCTAAAGCTCCGTACATTAAATTTGAAGAAAAGCTTGAAGAAGCACTGTTCAAATGCCAATGTTCTAAGAAATCTATAATAGTTTGTGGAGATTTTAATGTTGATATATTAGATACATCATTAACTCCATCAGAGAGAAATAAAATGAAAAATTTATTTAAATCCTTTAATCTGCATAGTACATTATTAGAACCCACTCGAATTACAGCCACCAGTGCAAAATGTATTGATAATATTTTTACTGATATTAAACCTATAGATAAAGGTATTGTGGATCCTGTGGAGTCAGATCATCGTGGCCAATGGATAAAATTTCCTAAAAGTAGTAACAAAGTCAGCAAAAAACAAATTAAATATGTACCAATTAACCAAAGTCGTTTGAATAATTTTACAGAAAATGTATTAAAGAGATTACCATATCTACCTAACTTTACTTGTGACCAGTCATATAAACACTTATTTAATTTGATTAATGATGAGTTTGGCAAAGTTTTTACCTCAAAAACACTACATATTGGTGGTCGTCCTGTTTTCAGTGACTGGACAACACCAGGTATCTTTATAAGTAGAAATAAATTATTTGAATTATATTCAGAAAAATCATATAATTTTAGGCAAACCTTTCAGGAATATGTTAAAAATTATTCAAAGATATTTAAACAAACGTGTCATCTTGCTAAGTCAAACTTCATTAAAAATAAAATTTTTAATTCTGTAAATAAAATAAAAATGACTTGGAACATCATTAACTCTGAATGCGGTAGATCTTTAGTGACAGAAAGGGATTTCCACTTAAAAGTAAATGGTTGCCATGTTACAGGGGACCTGGAAGTGGCGACGGAGTCTGAACATTTTTTCAAAAATGTACTTAAATTGACAACAAAATCTTTCCAAGCATCTTCCAGTTCCGCTGAACTTTTATTAGAAGAATCTGTTCTTTGTTGCAGGGATGCATTTGTATTCACAGATATTTGTGCTCAGGACATTGTAAAAACATTTAAATGTATCGAAATTAAGAAAACCGCGGACCTCTGGGGATTATCGGTCAAAACTGCATCATGTATAATTGAGGTAATTGCGCCCCATCTAGCAACTGTGTTTAATGACTGTGTTTCTAGTGGTACATTTCCTGATTTAATGAAACACAGCAAAGTCGTTCCCTTGTTCAAGGCTGGCAGCGCTACAGAGCCGTCTAATTTCCGACCAGTGTCAGTGCTGCCAACTTTGAGCAAAGTATTTGAAAAAATAATCTTGAATCAAATGCTATCCCATTTTAATAGTCATAAAATACTTCATGCGAATCAATTTGGGTTTACGAAAGGGCGCTCAACTTCCGATGCTGGTGTTGAGTTATTGAAATGTATTCATGAAGCTTGGGAAGACAAGCACGATGCATTAGCTATATTTTGCGATCTATCAAAGGCTTTTGATTGCGTTCAACATGAAACGCTGTGCAAAAAATTACGCCACTATGGAATAAGAGGCAAAGCTCTCGACCTTCTGTCTTCATATTTGAACAATAGAATACAGAGGGTCGATATTAATGGTACACGTTCTGTAGGATCCATGGTTACAATGGGTGTGCCGCAAGGCTCGATACTTGGGCCATTCTTGTTCCTCATTTATATTAATGATTTACCATTTTATGTAGGGGACAGGAATAGGATTGTTTTGTTTGCAGATGACACCTCATTAATTTTTAAAATTAAAAGACAATTAGATAACTATGACAATGTAAACAATGCAATTGCAAGAGTAGTTCATTGGTTCAGCTCAAATAATCTTTGCCTTAATGAAAATAAAACTAAATGTATAAAATTTACTCTACCAAATGTAAAACAAGTTGCGGCCAATGTTCAACTGAATGGACAAGTGTTAGAGTTTGTAGAATCAACTGTGTTCCTCGGTATAACTATTGATGCCAATTTGCAGTGGGGCCCACACATAGAAAAGACAGCCTCTAGATTAAGTTCGGCTGCATACGCTGTAAAAAAGATCAGGACTCTAACAGATGTGGATACGGCTAGAATGGTTTACTTCAGCTATTTTCATAGTATTATGTCTTACGGTATTCTCCTTTGGGGGAATGCTGCAGATTTAAATATTATTTTTGTTCTACAAAAGCGGGCTCTACGCGCTATTTATAATTTGGGCCCCAGAGTTTCTCTCCGAGAAAAATTCAAAGAAGTAAATATTCTAACCGTACCATCACAATACATTTTTGCCATTCTTGTTTGCCCAGAAAAATATATCACAGTTTTCTAAACTCTGTGATAAACATAATATAAACACTAGAAATAAAAATAATCCACCACAGTCGACTACATAAGATTGGCGATTCTTTCCAGGGTAACTGTATACGCTTTTACAACAGGCTTCCCTGTGACCTGAGAAATTTACCATTAAATAAATTAAAAAAGTTTATTAAAAACGAGCTTTGTGAAAAAGGTTTTTACTCCGTTACGGACTATTTGCAGGACAGGGACGCCTGGAAATGATCTGCTGGCAAAGTGAAAAAATATTAAATTGTAAATAGGCTATCAAAAAAAAAGCCTTCCTAAGTTTCTTGCCGGTTCTTCTCAGGTGGGCCGCGTTCCGAACCGGTGGTCGCTTTAAATATTTTAAATAGTGTATGACATTTTGTAAGCGCCGTTAAAATGGTCTATGCAAAATAAAGATATTTTTAATTTTTTATTTTTCTGTGGCGCGGTGGGAGCGTATCCGACTGCTACGCAAGAGGGTTCGATTCCCACCCAGGATAAAACTTTGTGTGATGAGCACGATGGTTTATTCTGAGTCTGGAAGTAATTTATCTATAATATGTATGTATTTAGAAATATATAAGTATGTGTATCAGTTATCTGGTTACCATAGTACAAGCTCTGCTTAGTTTGGAATCAGATGGCGTTGTTTAAGTTGTCTCAACAATATTTAATTATTTATTTATTTGTGTATTCCAGGATATCAAAACATTTCAGGATGTAAAAACAAAATTCATATTTATCCAGTAACGAAGTGTGTACACAAATTGAATTTATTGAACTTTAATGTAAGATATTTTTTGAGGTTTTGTAATTGTCTTTAAATTGGCTTTAAATGTAAGAGTCACTACAAAAATTATTTTGAGCCGAATTATCTGTTGGGATGCGTCCCTACCTCTCGGTTTGTTCAAGTCATTTTGAGCGAATTTATTTGATCTTCTTATGCTGCTACCCTACTAGCACTGACTAGCCGCATTTAGAATAAAAATCTCGCTTCTTGCCTATTAATGATAGCATTCGTTAGATTTAATTTGTAAAGTTAATTATTTATACTGTTGATTGATGGCGCTTGGTGGAACTTGCTACACATATTAAATAACACCACTTGTACTGTTCCACAACATTTACTATGTAAACCTGACCGGTTTCGCCTCACGGCATTCTCAATGGTACACTTTAGGTACTTTGAGAATGCCGTGAGGCGAAACCGGTCAGGTTTACAAAGTAAATGTTGTGGAACAGTACAAGTGGTGTTATTTACTATGTAAAGTTAATATTCTGATATAAAGACATTTAAAAAAATAATAAATATATAGTGGTTTTTTTACACAGCACCGTCTACCTCAAAGTAAACTAATATAAGCTTGTGTTATGGGATCTAGACGACTGATACACATACTTATATATTTCTAAATACATACATATTATATATATGAAACACCCGAACCCCGAAACCAACATTTGTGGATCACACAATTATTTGTTCCGACCCGGGAAGCGAACCCAGGACGTCTTGCACGGCAGTCGCATACACTACCACCGCGCCACCGAGTCAGTCAACAAAATAAAAAGACTCATTACATAAGCTCAACATTTTGTTGCACTATTGGTTTTAATATGTATATTATAGTTAAAATATAGTAGGTTCTACAAGTACACTGCATTGCATATTCTCTGTGACAATCGTTGTTTGTAATTTGTTTGTAAGTTGTGATTTTTTTGGTAAACGACATCAGACATCATGTGTACTGTTCTTTTTTTAAAAGTAAACAGCATAAATACTTCTTTTTTTTATTATTATCATTTACTCTGAAAGTTGTTATATCACATCAATCAAATCAACTTATCAAAGTTCAAAATTGGACGTAGGCCTCTCCCTATTTCATATTAGGAAGTTGATTGACTTAACTGTACCGCTCCGACCAGACGGGATGGCACAGAGCTAAGTTTTGAGTATTTCTGATCTGCGCCATGACCTCAACCGTTGGTTAGAAGGTTCGAATAACCTATTAGGGCCCATCGCATCAAGCGCTAGTATGTATGTATGTATTTTTAGACTATGTGGAACATGCTATCAAATAGAATAAAGAACACAGCAAATATTACCCAATTTTAATGTGTGTATTTTAATGTGGTCTGCGCAACCAAGTTTAGTTTAACATCTAACTAACTGATTAAATATCTTCACGCTGTATCCCTGACGGGGTAGTCAGAGAGGACAGATAGCCAGGCTTCGCGATCCATGCATACTTCTTTCGCTTCTTCAAGATTCATCAATCGCTTCATACACGCACGTCTGTGTATCCGAGTACTTTTGACCTTTCCGTTTTTGAGCAATCTGCTCACGTGGTCTTCATATGTAAGTCTCGGCCTACCCTGACTTCTTTTACCCTCTACTTTCGCACAATATATATTCTTCGTCAATCGTTCCTCACTCATTCGTTGGACGTGTCTAAACCAACGGAGCACGCCCTTTTCTAGCTTAAGGCTGACACTTTCATTGAAACCTGCCATATTGCGTATCGTAACGAAGTGATACGGGCAGGTTAGGTTAGGTATTCGGTTGGCCAAAGTAACGCCGCACAATTTTCGAAGTGATCGCATCTCCACAGCATAAAATTTACTTTCATGCATCTGCTGACATACCCAGGTTTCGCTACCGTAAACCAAAGTTGGCACTAGCACTGCGTTAAGAATCGCCAGTCGTGCTTCTTTTACGATGCTTGAACATCTATGGTAAGAATATCAATTATACTAAAGGTTATTACACAAAAAATAAAACTTAACAGAAACGCTACTTGGCGAAAATATCATTAACTGAAAAAGGTTAATTACACTGCCATAGTTCCTGTCTCATTACGTCAAATGTCAGACGGCTGACATTCCTGACACACAGGATAATGGCTGTCAACTTTTATAACAATGGCGATGATATAAAAGGATATAGTTTTATTTATGTTGTGCCCACAAGAGCCAAATTGGTTGGCGAGCAGACACTGAAATGATGTTGACGTTGGATCGTTGTAATATAAATTCATTTTTGACCAAAAAAATTTAAAATTTGACAAGCTTATAGTTAGATATTTTAAAGTACATACTTACAATGCTTTTATAACGGATTAAAAAGCATTTTGTCATTCACTTCTGAGCTATGGTAAAGTTTTGAAGTATCTTGATCTTCGGGTAGTTAGCTATGATATCAATTTCAATAATTTCTTCAGGACAGCTGTTATTCCAGTGGTGGACGCCGGCACCGCTGAGGGAGCAATCCGACCACGTATTTTGCCGCCTACTTCGCTGTCAGGACAGCTATACAAAACAGTGAAGCAAAACCTACTGTCAACCAAAATGGACTTACTGTGCTACCCACACGTACACACAAGAACACACAAACACACCTAAATCTACTCTTTGGCTCAATATATAATTATGTTACAAAGATTATAGAAAAATATTTTCTTCAACATAGTCCAATAAGGGAAATATCAACAGTCTACTGTTCTATCAAAGAGACCTACGGAGGTTTTTACTAACTGTATTTAACTTTAGTGTTGCAAAGATCTTATTAGCCACATTCGTGATATAAAAACAAATAAGTTACTAACGAAACCTCTAAATGCATAATTATTGTAATTCACACTGCCAGACTTACAAAATCCATTACTTGCCTAAATGTCGGAAATAAGGAAAAGGAAATGACAGCAAGCAAATAACGTGACGTCTAAAAAGATTTAAAAAAGGTACCGTACAAAACAAATTGATGATTTACATTACTTAGCAATCAAATTAATGAAAAAAGTTGTGTCTACCTGCCCTTTACAAATAATTCCTTTAACAGATCCTCCGTGATGTCAAATAACTCAGCACCGTGAGCCCGACGGGTAACTTGCCAATATTTTCGAACTCCGGCCATCTGCGCGATGAACGATTTAATTTAGTTAAGTGAGGCACACATAGCTTATAAATTATGGAAAAGTTTGCTATATAATAACTCTCTTCTTGATTGGACCATGTTCTAGGCAAGGTTTTTCTAAAAGCTTTGGTACGGCGGTGGTGATTGAAAAATAAATGACTTCTTTTGCTGTTGGCCGCGGGGTCAATAGAATAGACAACGAGATTTGAATAATCTTCATTATAGTTTTTCATAAATCTACAGACTTTATAAAACTGAATTTAACTTAAACTTTACTTTTACTTAAACTTGCTCAAAAACGGAAAAGTCAAAAGTACTCGGATACCCAGACGTTCATTTATGAAGCGATTAATGAATCTGCAGGAAGCGAAAGTAGTATGCATAGATCGCGAAGCCTGGCGATCTGGCCTCTCTGGCTACCCCGTAAGGGATACAGCGTGAAGATAGATAGAATTTAACTTAAACTACAACAATTACAGAATAAAAAACTACTAGAATACAATCAAAAGCTGTTTAATTTACCCACTCTTTTTTTTTTTTTTTTTTTTTTTTTTTTTTTTTTTTTTTTTTTTTTTTTTTTTTAATTTATTGTGTCATAATAAAAACATACAAAGCAAAATTTGTTCGGAGACCACTTTTAAGCAAAAAATGCCTGTGTTAGCAGCCTCCGCTCTTCCTAACTCACTAGTGTTATTAACACAATGTGCTTACAAAATAACAAAAGAATAACTTAATAATTTTTATACAATACTAACATGTGTGTGGGTGTAGGTGTGTGTGTGTGTGTGTGTGTGTTTGTGTGTGTATGTGTGTGTGTATGTGTGTGTGTGTGTGTGTGTGTGTGTGTGTTTAAGTATGTGGTTATGTAGTAATCTCAAAGAGTGCTTCTGTATCTTCGTGGGAAAGAGGTTTGATCCAGTCTATAATTTTCTTTTTACATATAAAGTGTAACATGGAGTGTAGAGCTAGTATTTTATTTATCCTATTATATAAATGCGAGGATCTGTGGTCAAACTGCATTGAAGCAAATGTGGTTCTCACCCTGGTAGTATGAGCAACATGGGGTATCCTTCTTTTTGTTCTAATTTTGTCTGCGTCATAACTTACAGTTTTGTGTTTTTTTAATATAATTTGTGTTATATATAATTTCCTGACAGAAAGTACATCGCTAATAAGATAAAGTCTTTCTGTAGGGAACCTATTTTTTTTAAAGTATATTGTTTTTAACAGTGCCCGTTGAGCTCTTTCGACCTGTATAAATTTGGTTTTTGCTGCTCCCCCCCAAACTGAAATACAATACATTAAAATAGATTGTACCAGGGCTAAATATATCTGCATTAAGATACTTCTAATGGAGTTTCCTTCGCTTCTCATATTTCTAGGTACAATATGTCGAAGCGTTTTGAAAATCCACGCCAGTTTCCGAACTCTTGACGTGACTTGTTCCAAGTGAGCGTACCAGGACAGTCTTTGGTCAATTATTACGCCGAGGTATTTTGTTTCTCCCACTTTATTAATACTAGGACAGTTACAGTTTCCACTATTTGCATCACAGCAAGAATGTATTTTGATGTTGAAGTCAATTTTCGGCTGTGCAATATTGTATATACTAAAACATATGTAATTGGTTTTGGATGTATTCAGGGTTAATAGGTTTTTATGTAACCAGTCAGCAATATGAATCATACCAGTCTCAGTATACTGTTTGACCTCGCTCCAAGTTCTCCCATAGAAGACCACTGCTGTGTCATCGGCGTAGCAAAACACTTTAGCGTTAGCAACTTTTATGCTACAGAGGTCATTAATATAAAGAAGGAAAAGCGTAGGACCCAGCACACTACCCTGAGGCACGCCATATGTCACATGTGTATCCTCACTTATGTGTGACCCCACTTTGACCCTTTGTTTCCTATTTGCTAGATAATCTCTAAATAGATTCAGAGCAGTACCTCTGATACCGACTTTTTCTAATTTGTTCACAAGGATAGACGTAGAAACGGTATCAAACGCCTTTTTTAAATCTAGGAAAACAGTTAAACATTTATTTCCTTTATCGACGTGTTTAGTTATTAGTGAACTTAGAGCAATTACTGCATCCTCTGTAGATTTGCCGTGCCTAAATCCGAATTGAGCATCAGCTAATATGTTAAATGTAGTTATGTAATTAAGAAGTCTAATGTTTATTAATTTCTCTATTACTTTAGACAAAGTAGTTAAAGCCGATATGGGTCTATAATTATTGATGTCATCTTTACTTCCACTCTTGTGTATTGGCGTGATGATGGCATACTTCAATTGGGCTGGGAATATACCTTTCTTAAAGCATAAGTTGGCCAAATGTGTTAAGGCAGGAACTACTTCTTTATTGACATATTTTAGAAATTTTGCCGAGATATTGTCCCATCCAGGAGCGCTTTCAGGTTTCAAACCCATCACAACTCTACCCACTTCGTCAGTGTCGGTTTCAAGAAGAACAAACGAGTTTAATTGCGAAGTTAACTCAGTCTGATTAAAGTTCACATTATTTCTTAGCTGGATTTGTTGAGCTAATTGTGAACCAATGTTGGCAAAAAACTTATTAATAAAATTTACTGATTCGGGGGGAGTTGCCTTAATATTTAATAATTCATTGTTTTGATTTTTTATTTTATTTGTATAAGTTATAGTTTTGATATTTTTCCACAGTAATTTATTGTTATTTATAGAATTAGCAATGAGGTCTCTTTCATATTTTCTTTTTAATCTTTTTATTAAATTATTACAATAGTTTCTGTACCGCATGTAGGTTACTTTTAGAGTCATATTCTCTGGATCACGACGAAGACGTTTTTGTAGCTGATTGCGATTTTTTATGCAACGCAATATTCCATTGGTAATCCAAGGTTTTTTGATGCGCTTGCTACTAGGTATGTTTATTGTGTTAGTACTCAATTTAATGGATTCAGTCAAATATTGTATCAGTTGGGTACAGAGCATGTTTGGATTATCATGTAGCAATAATTCATGCAATTTTTTTCCTTCTAAATAGTTAAAAGCTTGTTGATAATCTATAGTAGTAGTTGTTTTTTGAATGGTGTTATTGTATTTTAATTTAGACAACACTAAGACAGTTGTATAGTGATCTGTAATGGTAGAATGTAGGATAGCTACACATGCAGATATCTTTTTCTTATCTATTTTAAGCATGCAATGATCCAGGCAAGTTTTTTGTCTAGTAGGGAGTTTATGACCGGCAAGTATGCCATGCAGGGAAAGCATGCTTATGTAGTTAACTCTATTTGTATATTCATGAGCTAATTCAGACAATTTCGGTAGGATATTTATGTTTATATCTCCCGTAACTATAATATTTTTATGTGTGGTTATACTATTTAAATGGGTATCAAGAGATTCAACAAAACTGTCAGCATGTTTATTTGACGGGGATCGGTAGATGCACAATATGTTACTATTTAGTACGTCTAATTGGAGGCAGGAGGCCTGGGATAACATTATTTCCTTGACCTTCGGATTCAACGAGCTTTTTACATAGATAACCACCCCATCATTTTGGTTAAGCTGCCGTGTAGTTGCGAAGGAATCGTAGTTTTTTATTTGCGGAATGGGCTTATCAGCGTTAAGTCTACATTCCGTTAAAACGATTATGTCAGTCTCGAATACCAACGTTGTCAATGTTGCCAAGAGATCGTCCAAATTACGGTATATGCTCCTGATATTTTGGGAAATAATAGTGAGATCACTTGTGGTAACACATATATGTTTGGCGAGCTCACTACTATCACACTCGATAGTACGCGCTATTTCTAGATTGTCTAATTCAGTTATATTTTCTAGTGTGCTATCCATAGTGTTTGTATATTATATATAGAGTTATAATCATAAGTTCGAAAGGAATAAATAAATGATAACTGAATAAAATGTGTACTTGTGTAAATGGAGGGCATGTTATACGCCTCTGCTTATCACCTCTTGGGTACAAAGCATCAATGTATGCTTGAGTAATATCTGCACGTTTCCTATACAAAATATTATTTAGTATAGTTACATAGGTTAGAACATTTAGTGCACGAACTATATTTGAGTATAAGGTAAATGCAATTAAATAACCAGGCATGGCTATATAATGTATATATCGTAGGCAGTGCTTAAAAGGGTAAGATTTTATCGGGGATGTAGGTCTTCTATGTGGTTTAAAAGTCAGAATGTATGTGGTTAAATAAATAAGTGTGTATTGTTTATTACAGTATAGTAGTTGGTAGTAGTAATAAGTAGTTAACTGTGATTTAAGAGTTTGGTGTAGCTTTATGTTGTGTTTGTATATAATATGAATTTTTGAGGTGTGAATATAGGGTGTGTATTTAACTAAGCTATTGAATATAGTATCGTGTTTTACTGAAAAATACAAAAATTGATACAGAAAGATTATCAAAATTAGAATGTAAAACACTGTTTTTTTTTTTACTTCTAGTGTATATAATAATGGGCCTCGTTTGCAATTGTAGTTATATGTAGATAGTCACTGCTGTATAATAAGTTTCTGTATCTGCTCCTCACTTCTTATAGTGATGACAGGTGATTGCTCGTCTTTTCTCACGTAGATTCGACCATAGGCTGTCCAACAGTATTTGTACGATCGAGACTTGATTAAATCTCTTGCGAGAAAATGTAGGCGCGATCCTTTTGTAGTTAGATGCTCTGATAAATATATGGGAGTCTCCTCTTGTGTCTTAAGCCCCAGATGTTTACAGCAAAGTTTAGCTTTGTGCCTTCTGTTAAAATCCCTTCCCATTTTCAATATATTTGTTTTCAGAAGTGTTGAGCCTGTTTCCACAATAATAGGCGAATTTTGAAACTCGCCCTTTTTAACCCGTACTCTGTATATGTCTCTGATGTCACTCTTGTGGATTTTACAGCCTATGTTCTCCGACAGCCTTATAGTCATTTCCATAAGATCTTCCTTGGTTTCGCTTGATTTTTTGGGAACATTTTTTAAAATAAAGTTATTCTTCCGTTCTCCTATTTGTATTTCCTCTATCTTGTTTTCCAAAACTGCTATGTACTTCCTATCCTCCTTAACTTGATTCTCTAGTTGGTCAATTTTTTGTTTATATTCTTCATTTTGCGTCGTTAAAAACGCAATCGAGCTCTCAATATTAAGATTGGATTGTTGAATTTCCTTAAGGGTTGCGCTTAACTTTTTCATCTCATTCCCTTGGTTTGTAGTTAAAAGTGACATCATTTTCCTCATCTCCTCCCTAAGTGAATCTAGTTGCCTACCGCAGCAGTCCTCCATGTCTTCTCTGCACCTTTTGGCTCTTCTAATTCCATGGTTTGGAGGTGTCTTTTTTTCGTTTCCCACAACATTAATTTCCGGTTCCGATTGTGATTTATTCATAGGCGACTCCATAGTGCTAGATTTTAAGTACTGTGTTCAATTGTACTCCGATGCGGGTAGATATTATAATATTTAGGTATGTCAACAAAAGTATGCGCAAGCAGCTGGGGGACTGGCTTACGTAGTTGAGCTAAGTTGTATCCAATCCAGTGGTAGAAGGGTGTGTATGTAAATAAACAATTCCTTACTTGCACAACTTATGGCGACGATGTACTAGGCGCCCAGTAACTCAGAAGAGTAATCACTTATTGGTGAGGCCGAGCGTAGTGCGAGTTTTGGCAGGCGTCTTGATTTTATGCACTCCTAATATTTTTGAAGTATTTAATTTCTCAAATTTGACTTAAAATATTTTAAGACAGTTTAATATATATCTTAGCACACGTTTACACCTTACGGCGATCCGGGGGAAGAGGAAGAACTCTTAATAAGATATTTTGTAGAATTGACTTATTATTTGTGTCTTGTGGTAATGCCGATTGATAGTTATTAATTGTCTGACTGGAATTACTTGAAGAACATATTTTTGAACTCTATGGGTTCTGTCTGGGTCGAATCTAGTCGAATTTTGTACACAGACCTAAATCCTGTGGTGTAGCAAACGTCCACAGACTACAGTTCACACATTCCAACAGGGGGCTACCACCATCTCTTGAAGCAATATTTACTCTCAAAGTGTCCTAGATTAAGAATATCTTAACAGATATTAAAAGACATATTTTTATAGTCAGTCAGTAAATTTTATGATTATATTAACTAATATTAGTATTTAAAAGTATAAATCAATTACTTTTTGGTTAAAATAGGAACACTTGTCAGAATGGACTAAGGTCATGGAGGACCGTATCAAAGAGAATATAATAACTACGCACTATTTGTCTTAATCTTATTAATAATTAATTTTTAGGACATCTTACAACATAATTTATAACACGATTATTATTAAAAAATATTGTCATTCTTAGTGACTGCGGTAAGAAGTGATCTCCCTTTTGTACACTCACAAAAATCTTGGATCCTACCTCAGTGTGAAGCTCCTACCAAATGCACGCTAAATTATTGGCGTAGTATCGCCAAAAAATCAAAAACAAAAGAACAGCAGTGGTCGTTTATCGAACGAACTCTTAAACCAAAAATCGAGACGTTTTTCAGACAATATTTTATTATAGTTACCTTTATTCCACAAAATTCAATCTCATATCCAAATAACCCATTCCACAATCACTTGATTGTGTCTATAAACTTTTATAGACATTTTACCCACCACGCCTTAAGCGAATGTCACTATAATAAATAGCGTGCTCATCGGGTCATCACTAACCCGATGCAAAATGCATGCGGTGATGTACCTACTACCCTTTAATTGACTAACTTACTGTACACTTTTGCCATGCAATTATAGATCTTGTAAACTTAGACTTTTGGTTATTGAATAGTCCATGCACAAGTTAGTGTTAGTGTTTGATGCCGAGATATCTAGAGTTTGTGAAGCTCTAATAAGGTGAATGGAATCAATTCGTGGGCTTCATATAATTTTGAACTTGGACTTAGTTTTATTAAAACTCACGCACATCATGATACTATTGACAAAAATGGGACTTAGCGTAATAACACACAATAAAGCCGAAATAATGGTCATTTACATCGACAACACGTAAGTGAGTGTTTTTGTTAATAGTATTGGACGTAGTTATGTAAGTTTTAATTTATACTATGATTCCTAGTGGTTCACATCGAGACTGCGTTTATTATTTTTCAAAAATAACCGGTCACAAGTATATAAGCAATTATTTTTAACTAATATTTTTGAAGTAAAGCTTCTTTATCGACGTTGAAAAAAAATTATAACTGTAAAAATTACGTCACGTTATTGGTTACGCACCATATTTATTTGAAGTGAAACTTCTTTATCATAAGTGAAATTTCTTTATCGACGTATGACCGTATATATACGTATTGACCACCTGGGCAAAAAGTGCGAGAAAGCTTCGCATAGGCGAAGAAACAGCTAGGCATACAATTTCGACAAACTTTCGTAATCGGCTACAACCCAAATCCTCGTGTAAGTCTAAGATCTGGCTCCATTATCTACTTGTGCCAAAAGTACATCAGTGCCACAAGACTCTGCTTCTGGGGACAAGTATTGTATTATTGTAACCTTGAGATTTTTCATATATTCTCACAAAAGGACCCTTAACACCCTACTCTCTACTTCATATCTGACTAAGCGACTAGATGCGCAATAATCTAAACTATATTTTCTTATAAAACTTTTGAAAGCGGCAGAAATCTTAATACAATAGAATAAACTCCATTTCCTAAACTAATCCAATACCAGTGGGGTTCTTTTATGGATCTTAAATCTATTTTATAAATATACATTGTTTGCACGCGGCGCCGTCTAGGCGAGACTAGTGCTTGTCTCAGCGGGGGCATTCTACACAGCTTGTTCCACAGTATAGGAAAGTAGTTTTCCAGCAGCAGTATCAGGTCTTGACCACGACAGTGTACTTGATATCTATACCTACTTGCAATCGCTTGTCGTTGATCACTCTTGTATTTGATTATACCATATTCTATTCTGGGTACTATGTTCCAATTTTTTTATATATTTGACTCGTCAAACTGTCGCCGCCCGCCTGATGGAAAACAGAGACGACGATCCGTGACTGAGGGCCTCTATCCCAGCCGGTAGGGCCCCGATAACGACCCTCAGGTTGACGGTGAAAAAAATATGCCTAAATTAATTCATACAGCTATAAAATATACAATTATTTTTTTAATAAAGTTTAAAAAGACAATTCGCTTCGAGACGAAAGTAAAGAATTTATATATAATTTTATTTATGTGTGTACTTGTGAGGAATTATTTTTCGTTACTAGGCATATATGAATAGGCATAAATGTGTTTTAAGCATTTTGGTACTACTAAACTATCGTACTAGTAAAAAGAGGTACACTTTTGGTAGTAGTTAGCATGCTAGTTTGCAAAACTCACGTTACTGCGGGTACTAACTACCTTGAAGACTCTCTCTCGCACTCGCAGAATAGCTAATCCTAGCATCGGTGACTAGTAATTTAGTGGGTTTTAAGAAACAGCGATCAAGCGCTCTACAGCGGACACTAACAATGCCAGTCGTGGCGATAGCAGCCATCAAGCGCTCCAAAACGCACACTCAAAAATGCCAGTCGCTGAGTTAACTGAGATTTCGGAACTCGTATCCAGGGGGCCGAGTCTACTATTGACAAGCCGTTGAATAGAAGCAGAATCGCTGTTTTTAGCTGTCAAAATGTTAGTAGACTATCAAAAATGCAACTGACTAGCGGTCACTGGCGCAATACGTGTTCGTAGAACTCATCGGCCGACCGATAGAAGTATATTGGAGTACGACTGTGATAGTAGACTACGAACAAAAGTCTAAATTGTACCGGTGACTTTCTATTGAGCGGCGATTACGATTCTATTCTGACGCGATTGAAATAGTAGACTTGGCCTTCAGCTCATTGTATAAAGATAAAATACTGTAGTAATACTTTTTCATACTGTGCTTGTATCCATCTCTGTCTGCTTTCAGACGTGTCGTGAATATTTCTTTTACAGATTTCTTATTATGTGTAGTGTAAAGTATACTACTCGTACTACTAGGTTGGTAGTCATATTGAAATATTGTTCCACTCAAGTTTAGAGAGCGAACACAATGAATCAAATAGATTGTTTGTATTGAATTTATTCTGTAAGGGAAACGTATATTAATAAATATTAAATATTACATTTAAAGTTATCTGCAAAAAAATTGATTAAATCGAGATTTTTTTCAATGTAAAATCAACCAAGCATGAAGTTTGCTATTAATATGAATTAAATAAATATCAACTTAAATTAACTTAATATTAACATTAAATATAACCTTAAAAATATGATACATAACTAAAATATATTATTAAAAGAGGTCCCTTTAGGTCCCTTTTTTTCATTATGTGCATGTAATTTTATACGGAAATAATGAAATAAATATAAATTTTCAGAAATAAATATATTAATAACTTCATACACATCTATACTAATATTATAAAGCTGTAGAGTTTGTTTGGTTGAACGTGCTAATCTCAGAAACTCGGAACAGGTCGGAAAAATGATTTTTGTGTTGAAAAGCCCAGTTATCGAAGAAGGCCATAGGCTATACCTACCTATATCATCACGCTACTAGCCTGGAGAGTGGATTGCGGCCTACGCTGCAGTCATAAATGTTGACAAATCGGTCAAATTTTTATGCATAAAAAATATCCATCACGCCTTATCCCCGAAGGGGTGGCAGAGGCATATTGTATGCCCACTTTTCACCGTATGGATTCCTGCCCCACGTAATAGGTGGTGAGCCCATTGCCGTGTTAATAATATTAAGTATATAAATAAGGCCTTCAACCAGGCTTAACGACTGCCATTTTACTGGCAACCGGGACCAACGGCTTAACGTGCCTTCCGAAGCACGGAAACGCTCGCAAATGTAAATGCCACAAAGTGGTCACCCATCGGAGGACCAGCCATAGTGAAAGTTGCGTAACTCAGTGATCGTTTACAGAACACTGAGACCGCGGGGCCACGAGCGCTTCAAATTTTTATGCATTATTGTAGAATTTGTAAGCGACGGGATTAAATGGGTGCTACGGGAGTTCGAAGTATGTCACGGGCGAAGCCGGGGGGGTCACCTAGTTTCAAATAACACCACTTGTACTATCCCACATCGTTTACTTTGTAAACCTTTTTTAAGTTTGCAGAACTGGAAGAGTACAAGTGGTGTTATTTAAAATTAAAATTATCTTCAAACATGAAAACAGTCACCTTAGGAGACGTTTCACTAGAAACAATTTCTATTGTTTCCAGTGGAACGTCTTTAACAATAAAAGTACATTAGTAAACAAAACGTTCTGTTCCAAACTTTCTTTGTAATCTTGATACATAATCAAAATTATAATGATTCTCAAATTCTAATGCACTGTTTTCGTTTTGAAGGCATTTTTTCGTTTGACAGCTCTTCTCAATAATTTTTGCTAAAGACATACTGTCATTCGATATTTCTTGATCAAATGTTGTAAAAAAAATGGATCAGGTGCCATCACATAGGTACTGCTTAATCTGATGACTTTGTACCTATTACAATATGGGAAAACCAATCAGTTTCACATTGTTATAGTAATTTTATTAGCGTTTGCATTCGTATTCATCAAACATTTGAACACCGTCAACCTAACACAATTATTCAACACTAGAGGACCCCCACAGCTTCGCCCGTGGAATATTTCGACCTCCCGTCGCACCTTTTAATCCCGTCGCTTATAAATTCTACAATGATGCATAAAAATTTGCCCGATTTGTCGACATTTATGACTACTGCTCTGCTCCCCAGTATAATAGCGTAATGATATAAATAGCCTATAGCCTTTCTCGATAACTGGGCTATCTAACAAATCCAATCAGCAGTTCCTGATATTAGCGCGTTTAACCAAACAAACAAACAAACTCTTCAGCTTTATAAAATAAGTATAGATAATTGGCGTCAATGTATGAAATATTTATTTAAAAAGTGTTATTTGTGCCCAGGCTCAAAATACAATAGGATTTTGAAAAAACATAAAATATATGTTTTGTTTCATCAAGCTTTAAAATCTGTGATTTAAAATACAAATTAGAAAAATATTAATTAATAATTTTGAAATATCCCCGTGACAGCTCAAATGTAAATAGCCTTATTTATTATTTACCAATCCAATAGAACCTCAACTCACAGTACAATATATTTGAAGATAAAATCAATGCTTGAGTCGACGACGAAAGCTTGTAATAACTCCCCTACCTGTCAAGCGCCCATTAAAGCTTGAAGATACGTATAACGTATATCAGCTACCATCTTAACCGAGTGTATTACGTGATATTTGCTATCATTTTGAAGTATTTATTCAATGAAGCGTCACTTTATCTCGTAAGAGTTGAATAAATGGATAAAATGAATTTAGAATATTTGAAATCACATTGTGCCATCCTTGGCACGATGTTTTATTTGCTGTTGTACTCCATCCACCAATTCAGACAGATTTTGTGCAACAACCTAGAGTTATGCAAATACAGTGAATTATTTCGATCCTTTATGTATGTCTTTGGTATATTTTTTGGACTTTTTGCCTAGAGAACGACTTTACAAGTAATTATTTATAAATCATATCATAGTGAATGGGCAGCAAACTCTACATTACATTTTCAAATGTTGTAAAGAAGTCTGAAATCGCCCTACGTACTTTTCATGCGACTTGGTGAATCCGGTTATGTCTTTTCCTTCAGAGAAGTTGGCAAAGGCATACTATATGCTAACATTACGTTTTGTTAGGGATGGTTGCAAGTTTTGATAACCTCCTGCTGAAATTTATCAAGTCACCCGAACCATCAACTAGGCTGGCAGCAATGGCATCACATGCTTTCCCATAAATCGAAACTCCTGTATATAGAAACAGTACCTAACCTATCACAAAACTAACCATTATCATAATAAATTATGATGTTTAATGCAGTAATCGTTCACAGAACACTGAGCCTAGGGTAGCCACGTTCCTAAAAAAAATCTAACACCATCCCAGTATACAGGTTTTTTACTACACCATCACATCCTATTGGTCCGCAGTCAGGTGCGTGCCGTGTAACCCATTAATTTCTCCACGTTGGCTGGTTGCGTTGTTCGGAACTACATCAATTTTCCCAGCCCCTTGACGTGTCTGTAATGAAGTAAACTTCGTAAATACTTGCACATAAATGATGGCGGAAGTGCTATTTATGATTTATTGTTGCGACGACTGCGCCTTCAATAAACAGACAGGCTTTGTTTTATTTAAAGGCAACTTCGTCTCCCCTACTCTCAAGACCGTACTTCCTAAAATGTTTGTTCCATGTATAAAAAGCTAGCGTATTTCTATTGACAGAGGGAATTGAGTGTGCGTCATGTCGCATGTTTCGATTTATACCCTTAGATCAGATATTAAGGCTAAATTTACCAGAATGTATTTTCGAGATCTGAACTGACCTGAAATTTGTGAAAAGTTTTTACAGAAGACTGATAACAGAGAACTATAATAATAATATTTATTTCAATAAAAACATAGGTACATCTATAATATACATAATATCTTAGTGTATTTTTTTTATTAAAACTAGGCTATAGTTAATACAGTAGTAAATAATGTCGATGTGCATACTAATACTTACTATAAGGCTATATATAGCGACATATAACGTCATTTGCGCCTGAACTAGGATATCCTGTGTTTCAGGCGTCAAGTACAAATGTATGTTGGTATATTAAATCTAGGTTTATTTACGTTTAATATTGGCATAACAAATTCCTAAGTATAATACAATTATAGTTACAATAAACATTTAAACGCTGATTTATTGTTGAATACTACTGACTAATTAATATATTACAAATTAGGATTTTTCTACATTTAACGTTAGCAAATTGTGCTGTAGCCAGCTATTTACAATTGCCTAACCACTCTGCGCTAGCCGGTATCCGATTCAGCAGAAAAACGAGGGCAGTGTCGTCAGCGTACGACGTTACAAATCATGCCGTTTTACTAAATTTATACTGCAGAGACTATTTATATTAAATTAAAAAATATGAATCGAAGACGCTTCAAAAAATTAAAATAATAAACAAAAGATAAAAAAAATGGAATAGTTATAATATCAACTAGGTACGACGCTCTTAGGCATCTTCATAATCAATAGAATTGATATATCTTTTTTCGGCTACAAGCTTTGCTGGACAGTCCGACGCTCCTGTAGTATGATTACTTGGTTTTTTGAAGCGCAAGCAAGTGGGACACTTTGGATCCCCTCCCTTCTTCAGGCACTCTTTTATCGAGTGTCCTTGCTCTCCGCAGTGTCCGCATGTTGGCAACTCTACTCGGCAAGATTTTGCGGCATGACCATACTGCTGACATTTGTAGCAACGAGTGACGAGCGTAAAGTCTCTTACGGGGCAAGATGACCAGTTCACAAACACCCTGTCTCTTGATATTAGGGCTTTCCGGATTGATGCAGTTACCTCAATCACAAAGTTGCATGTCTCAGCATCCCTCTTACCCTACTTGTGGCTTAATCTAATTGAGGTCAAGAACTTTTCATAGCTGCAGTCTTTAATTTTATCCGCTAGGTTTTGTTGGTATAAGCAATTGTACACTTCCTTTTCTGACATGGAATTCGGTACGCCAATGATTATCACTCTGGGCTTTCGCTTATGCTGATCGTCTAAGGTAAGGCCTGAATTTGTAAGCTGGGATAACTGCTTCAACTTTTCGATGTCGCCCTTGGTTTCCGTACTGATGATCACGCCACCGTTTTTCGTTTTGCGCAACCCTCTCACCTGCAGTTTCATTTGCTCGGGACATATGATTTTTTGTACAAGTGACTTGGTCTCCTCACTTGATTTACCTTTTTCTTTGGGGTAAATAGCCACTGAACTTAAGTTGTTTTTCGGCACATAATTATTGCTGCCCTTCTTTACCATGTCAGCAAATGAGGTTTCTATAGCATGTTTAGGTGACTCCTCAATTGTACGCTTAAGGTCTTGTAAATATTGCGCCAGGTCATTTTGTTCTTGAAGTGCTTGGTAAGCTGTATTAACTTGTCTTGCTTTTGATTTTAAGGACTGGTACTGCACTACCAATTGGGAGGTACTATTTCCCACTTTTCGGCACAAACCACTTATCCGTAACTTTTGGTCCGAGTTGAGTTTTCCTTCTGTTGCAACACTGCACACTTCGTTGAGGCATTGCTCTATTGAGGGCAACCAGCCCTGTAAGTCAGAGGTGGAAATGTACTCTGTGTTTCTCCTTGGCTAGGCTGGATTGGGCGCTGTGCCGTCGTTGACTGTGGAGGCGGTGTACGGGCGGTCCTGCTGTTTCGATTGAAAGGACTCCCTTCCATCTCACCACTTATAATTCCCGCTTTAATGAGACATCATCGCAAATTCACTTAACACAAAAGTAAACAAAGAATTTGTCACAATTTCAATTACTGCAGACTATAAAATCAAGGTCACAATTCAGCTAATAATATTAATTTTATATAACACGAACACGTCTGCTCATTGCGAAAGACTATGTAGAATCTGTTTAATTTAATTTCATAAAAACTACATGTTTCAAAGGTATTTTTATATTTTTATTGCTAGTACTCCTAAATTCAACCCGTTTGCCGCTATAAATTTAGTATAACACGCTAAAACCATTCAACCGACGTCCATATTTTGTTGCTCACTAGTAGGTCAATAAATTTTGACCGAAAATATCTTTTAAACAAAGGGAGGCGTCAGAGCGTGTTGTACGCAACATTTGATGCAACAAACGCTTGTTGGGCGACATTTTTTATTGTTCCTGTGGACATCTAAACGAATGTTATAACTGTATTTTTTCCTGCCCTCGGGATGGATGATTTATAAAAGTAAGTTTTTTTATTAGTAATATTTTATTTGTATACGTACGCAAGTTTTTTATGTTAAGGCTTAACGCTCAAAACAATTTTGAAAAGCAAACCGAAAGACGCTTGTTCGAGTCTAGCTCGTGACTGATTTTTTTTTCCACTTTATAACTTAACGCTAAGTTAAGAAAGATTATTCTTAAAAAATTTGAGCAACTTCATAAAAACAACTGTCAATCTTTATCGAATCATGTCGTCGAGTGAGTTTGTTTCCGTAAGACTTGTAAACTTTATTATGATAACTGACAACCCTAACGCATAGTATGCATCTCGAACAATATCTGTCTACTTCTGTCTAGCGCCTCTCAACCCTAACGCTCAACAAAGTTGAACACAAATATTCATTAACGCTAGTGAGGAACGTTTAATACAAACTGTGATTGACGTAGCGAGACCGCACTTGCCAAGCTTATGTTGACTGGCCCTCCTGTAAATTTGAAGTTAAGTACAGGATGTTTCCAAACTATACTCATGCTTTAAGTAAATAAAGAGTTGTTAATAAACATTTATGGTAATTATATTAAATCTTTATTTTAAAATTCTGCTAGCAATATTTAACGTTAGTTTCAGCGGAAGTTGCTGCAACAACAAGATGTAGAGATTTCACATTTTAATATAAGTATAGATATATTGATTTTGATTATGTATTGTACGAGATTTATCAGTTATGTTTAGAGCAGTGATTAAGTTCAAAAGTGATATAAACAAATATTTATTAAAATTTAAGAGCATGAAGACCTTATTTCGACAGCATAAACAACATGTTATTGACCGAAGCAGGTGTGCATCGTACTTGACACATGATAAGCCTCTTGTAACCTAATAAATATTGTGTAGTTATGATAACTTTGGCATAGACAGTTAAACGGTGGTTCCAAATGATAATTATCGTACATCGCCGAAGCGCAATTACACACGCGATACTCAAAGTAAATTACTACGTTTAATATTTGCAGCATTTAACGACACATTATAAAGTGTTTTGTGGTATTTACATTTGCGAGCGTTTCCGTGCTTCGGAAGGCACGTTAAGCCATTGGTCCCGGTTGGCAGTAACATGGCAGTTGTTAAACCCAGTTGAAGGCCTTATGGGTAGTTTGTAAAGTTTCAACAGCAGGTCGCCACAGCCTGCGCCTGTCCATTTCAACACGGCAATGGTCTCACCCATTTTTACGTGGGACAAAATTGCATATGGTGAAATGTAGGCGTATAGTATGCCTACTGTCTACCCCTTCGGGGATAAAGCGTGACAATATATCGACCCCTCAGGGCAATAAGTCGGTAATCGCAAAAAGCAAATTTTACAGGAAAATTGATTTACTGTTTTTGTTGAATTACTTTCCAACCAGTGGGAGTATTGACATCATTGATACATGAAATGAAAGCTAATTTTTTTTATAATAGTATTTAGCTATGAGTTTCAAACCACATGCTTCTAATAAGCTACGATTTGTGAAGAAAGATCTTACAGTTTTAAATAATATTCTATAGTCCTGTAATAGTAACTTACCGGATTAGTGTGGTAATTTTTTGAAGAGTGTTGATTCGTACTTACATACTGCGGACTTTTATAACGTTATTTTGTATAGCAACAAGTGATCATAATATATCATAACCAAGTTATTGTAGTAATATTAAAGGGCAAAAAACACTGTACAACTAAATTACAGGGTTGTTTCCGGAAATATGACAACAACATTTTTCAGTAATCATTCAATCCCAAAAATCATTTGAGTATAATAAACTAAGGTATTTTTAATAAAATAATTCAAAATAAATAGATTAATCATTTTAATTGCACAAAACAATATTTCAGTAAATATTACACATATTTTAAACACAACCTGCTTAACAAATTAAGAAAAACAGTCACATAATTTAATCTATACGAGGAAGAAGTCGGAGCGAGAGCTATGCCAGCAAAATTGCTCTTTAGACCCTAAGGCTAGACCTAGACCTAAACCTAGACCCTAAGATATACGGGTGAATTTCACACATACAATCCTTACGATATCAAGCCAGTGCTTCTTGGGTGTTCCCCTCTTACCGGGGCACGGAGAAGACGGCATGGCTAAAAATTTGACCTATCTGCATTGTTACGGACATGAAGACTGCGGTTGAGGTAGTTCTTACGCGGTCCAGCCGCATGATTCCACACATACTCCCCAGCATTTTTATTCCGTAATTCGCAGCTCCTGCTTGTGTTGCTTCAATAATGATTACACCCCACTGGCATGGCAATGTAACATGCCTAATGATGCTTTATTAGACCTGTCCCTTCAACCTTACTGACATTTTAGGGTTCCAAATGACATCAGCCCTCAACCGCCACTTAGCCCATGAGGTAGCAATGCGTGACGTGACGTGTGAAATACAGATCCCAGGTATTTAACCTGGTCCATGCCCTAGACCAGATGGAGTCTATGGAGGTTGAATCTGTAGAGTTTAACGCGAAGTATTATTTAAGTTTAAAACCACCACTCTTAAGCATCTCCGTCCACGTTTTCACACGTTGCACCAAACTGCCCTCGTCCGCGTCCGCCAGCGCTGTATCGTTAGAATTCATAGTAAGCCATGGATGCTGCATATTTGAATGTCTTAAACAGAAATGGACTAAGTGGAATGTTCTGTGCTCTGGTGTACTCCGTCTGTGTGATCAGATCCACAGAATAGTGGTGCAAGTGCCTAGAACCTTTGGACATCAGTGCCCACCAGATCATCGTTCCAAGAACACAGTCGAAGGCATTCTTTACGTCCACGAACAGAAAGTGCAGACTCTTCTTGCTGTACGAGTATTTGTTTGTCTCTTTGTCCTGTATTTCTCCAGTAATGTTGCGGTAAAAACACGGGTCCTGTTTTTGTTCTAATGATAGGATCCTTAGAACAAAAACAGGGTCCGTAGTTTTATTACCAGGGTGAAACCCATATTGA
This sequence comes from Thumatha senex, assembly GCA_948477245.1. Classification (NCBI taxonomy): domain Eukaryota; kingdom Metazoa; phylum Arthropoda; class Insecta; order Lepidoptera; family Erebidae; genus Thumatha; species Thumatha senex. Next base: position 920,051 of record OX419740.1, on the reverse strand, counting down.
TACTCCAAGAGAGTACACTTCTGCTAGATACGGAGGTTAATAATCTTCTCTAAATCTTCATGCCATGGTAGCTACCTCATTTCTACACCGACCGCTTTCAATTTGAAGACTGGAGTAATAATACTCGGACTTCATTGGCTGGGAATCTCTTCGGTGAAGAGTACGTGGTTTAACTTGATATAATCTAGAGAGTCTTCATCGACTCCGATAGCTTTTCAAATCATCATGCAGCGAAGAACAGTCTATACTTCTGCATAATTTTAAAGTTGGCATCAGTCCCTGATTCGGAGACTGCACCTCTTAATATTGCTTATTCAGCAGGTCGTGGAAGACCGAGTGCCATCGCTCTTTCATCACGAGTTCTTAGCATAGCAGGTTACCATTAGGATTGTTTACACAGCAGCACTTGAAGATATTCGACTTATCCGGATACTGGTATTCCCCATGATTTAGTACGCTACCGAGTCCTGAACGCTGCAAGAAATTGAGGAAAAGAAAATAGAAGCACTGGAAATGAGGTGCTGGAGGAAAATACTTGAAGTGACGTGCATATTACAGATATTATGTTAATAATTTTTTACCTACGGCGTTTACCGGCAATCACTATAATATTTTCACTACAATAAACTGGTAAAAGCCACTTACCGAATATCGAAAAGAAAAACAGTTTTGTATCAATGTATGACGAAGTTTTTCTGGTTATTCCTGTGTTGACATGTTTCCGTACAATAAAGTGGTAATTGCAAATATCTTTGTTAATATCAGTAGGAAAGTTCTGAAAAAAATTACAGACATGTGTCCCGACCCATAGATGCCGAATTTCGCATAACAAAATTAATATTTATTTATGTCTTAGAAGCTTTCAATTCCAAAGATTAGTGCAAAGAAAATTATATAGAAGATAAATGGGCGAACTATTTAAATTGGAATACTTCATCTTGTCAATGTTACTGATAATTTAAATCTACACTAGCCTTTGTACGTGACCCGCTTATATGCATGGAAATAAAATTATTCTAAAACTCTAAAAGATACATCTATCCATCTTCACGCTGCATCCCTGACGGCGTATCTACATAAATACAAAAATTTCATTCCATCTTAGAGTTATGTAGACGGATATTTCTGCCCTGCAGTTTCACCTCGCAACGTACTTCAAGCTTTCATTAAACCTTATACTATTGTCTATAATTGGGGATTTTGCGGTTTTCTAAATGAAATAGTGGCATTTAAAAAGGTTTAAAAAAAATTTCAAAGCTTATTCATTAATATTAGGTCCCATTAAAACGGTACTACAATCAACATTGAAGTAGACTGCCAACATTTATTTGTTCCAAGTAAATAAACCATTATTTCTCATGTCTTCATTTTCCTTTATAAGTGTGTAAAGTATTAGGTACCTTTTCAACTTTTTGCAAACCTCAAAATCAAACTAAAAAGCAAAGGAATGAAAGTGAATGTAAATAAGACTAAAGTAATGGTTTTTGAAAGAGAGGAAAGTATGACGGATTGCTCGATTTTTGTGGAAGGAAAACGAGTCGAACAGGTGAAAGAATTTGTATATTTAGGTTCAAAATTTGTGAGAGATGGTTAGTGTGATTGTGACATTTAACGAAGAGTATTGGCTGGAAATCCAGTGAATGGAGCCATGTACACCTTTATGAGCAGTCAGAACGTGTCTGAGAAGGCAAGACTGGTTGTGCATAGAAGAGTACTTGTTCCTACACTCATGTATGGCAGTGAAAGTTGGGTGTGGCAGAAGAAGCATAGAAGTAAAATTAATGCAGTGTTGAGAAGTTTGCGGAGTATAGCTGGAGCGAAATTGATGGACAAAGAAAGGAACAGTGTGATAAGGGAACATTGCGGTATGGTAGAAGAAGTAGTGACTAAGATAGAAAAAGGTATGCTTAGATGGTTCGGACACGTGGAGAGGATGTATGAAAGTAGACTAACGAAACAGATATATCAGAAGAGAGTGAATGGGCAAACTGGTAAGGGTCGACCTCGACGTACATATGTCAATCAAATAGAAGACATTTTGGAAAAAGGTCAGGTCAAGAGTACCCTTAACCGGCGTGTGTATGAAAACACTTATGAAAGTGGAAGAAGCGAAAGTTGTATGCCAGGATCGTAGCAAGTGGAAAGCCATAGTCTCTGCCTACCCCGATGGGAGACAGGCGTGACGATATGTATGTATGTATGTTAAAATAAAACGGAGAAAAAAATAATTGATGGATTCTGATAAAATCACTAGCTGATGCCCGCAGCTTCGGCCACGTGGTGAGGTTTTCCCGTACCCGTTTCCAGCAGTATTATAGTAAGCAATACTTAAGAGATATACATATGCCATTGCGCACTTTTCTGTAGGTCTATGTAAGATTTACAATTTCACCATACATTATTTTGTTTTAACTCACGGGTTTGGGCACTTCGATGTGCTTCGAGGCATCTTATTTTTTTCCGACACCTCCAACAAATATCCTTATATTTCAGCTAAAGCCAATGTATAAAAATACCCAACAAATTATATGGTAAAATCTTCCTTGAAAACTATAGGCGTAAATAGTATAAAAATCGGTGCAGTCATTTTTGAGTAAGAGAATCAAATCCAGCCGGAGACTTTGTTTTATAATTACTAGATATTATTAAAGAAAGTCGTTTTTCGCTGTCTGTCCCTATGTATGCTTAGATCTTTAAAAACACGCAACGAATTTTAATGCAGTTTTTTTAATAGATATAGTGATTCATAGGGAAGGTATTTATGTATAATTTGTTAAGTTTATGTATACATTGACTAAATTATAACGATATATATGTTGGGGGTGTTGGAAAAAATAAGCCGTTTGGGAGCTTTTAACGAAAACGCTGCCTAAACCCTTTCAGATATAACAAAATAATGTATCGTGGAATTATGTATCTAATATAGGTCTACAAAAAATCCGCAAAGGTATATGTCTATCTCTTAAGGATAACATACTATATCAATTGTAATACTTTAAAAAACAGCAATTATAAAGCGGTAATTTGAAGGCTATTTACACAAATACATTATTAATCCTTATCATTTTTGATATATTCATTGGTTTCAGCATTTCATGATGATTATTTTGTCCCTGTTCATTTTGCAAAATAAATTAATTTCTTAGGAGATATGGCAATATCACAAAATGAGTAAATAAAAAAAAAAAATTTCGTGTAACCATAATTCGACCAGGCTATGCGGGGCGTAGGTACGGAGAAGTTGTCAAGTAATTTGGAAAATGTTCATTCATTATTGTGAAATTATTAAACGACGGGATTAAATGGGTGCCACGGGGTTCGAAGTATGTCACGGGCGAAGCCAGGCGGGTCAGCTAGTATTATTATAAAACAAAGTCTCCGGCTGCGTTTGTCTAGTGAAGTAGCTACACCATCGCTCACACGATATTTCAGGTTCAAATCATACGATTCATAATACTTATCTATTGTGAAAAGACATAAATTACTTTACGGCCGTCATCTTGACAGCCACTGTCCTTGCCAGTTGCCACTGTCATGGGCCATTTTGGCAGAGAAAGTACAATGGCAGAATCTTACCTGAAAAAAGTTTAAGCGTTTAAAAATATGGCATACCGTAAGTTCGTTTATTATTCTTTCTACTTTTTTTCAACATATCATCATGGTCTGTAAACCTCAAGTTCAAAAAATGATAATTAAGAATAACTTTTTTGACTACCTAAGGTTTAGACTACTTTTTAGTTTTTTTTTTGCAATTATTTTATGGCCTGGTTACTTAGACCTTTTAGCCAAATCTTGTTTTAATAAATCTTATTTCTTCAATCTTATCTTCTAATTTAGTCCGGTCCAGTCTTTGTCGATGTCGAGTCCTTAGTCCTAGGTCCTGGTACTTGCCTCCAATATAATGGTGATTCTTATGCTGAGGTTCTCAGTAAACTTTTCGCGGCAAGAGAGAAAATAGCATTTCACCGCATATATATAAAAAAAAACTAACTAACTATCTTCACGCTGTATCCCTGACGGGGTAGTCAGAGAGGACAGATCGCCAGGCTTCGCGATCCATGCATACTTCTTTCGCTTCGTCGAGATTCATCAATCGCTTCATACACGCACGTCTGGGTATCCGAGAACTTTTGACCTTTCCGTTTCCGAAGAATATATATTGTTCAAAAGTAGAGGGTAGAAGGAGTCAGGGAAGGCCGAGACTTACATATGAAGACCACGTGAGCAGATTGTTATATATCATTGTCTTTCAATATAGCACGTTAACACAAATTTTATGTCCAAGAAACGACCACTCCCGCAAATTAAACAAGCTAAATGTAGTAGTTTAAGAAAATAATATACAGCAAGCGTCCGCTTCACTGTTCACTGTTCCCGCGAACAGCAAAACATCATTTTATATATCTTAGTGCCACAGAGTATACGAGATATTTTAAATCAATTAATAATCGATATTTTTAAAATGATAATCGATAATTGCTCAAAAACGGAAAAGTCAATAGTACTCGGATACCCAGACGTGTGTGTGCAATGCATGGACCGCGAAGCCTGGCGACCTGTCCTCTCTGGCTACCCCGTCAGGGATACAGCGTGAAGATAGTTTAGATTTTTTTTTTAATTGTTTATTAATATTTTAAGAGTTAAACATTTATGTTATTAATATCTTTTTATAAACTACTGATGTGGCAGACAAACATAAGGCACATATGATCAAAGTGCCATCCATAATCTATAGAACATCAGTCGTGTTATCGTGTTCCATATGTGCTGCTGGCTCTGTTACCGTATTGAAACAGACTGTGGTTGCAGTAAACTGCAGGTAGCCATTATGTAGTTCAACACGTTAACAGCGACGTTGATGATGTTTTAATTATAATCCTTATTATTGCCTAATTATCTTATGGCTCAGTTGATGGAAATTCTACGTGTACCGCTGTGGTTTCATGTTCTTTTTTGCACTGCCATGGTGATTTTATGAAGAAAGCCATATTTCTGGTATTGAATAGTAAAAGTCAGTTAGCAGCAACTAACTGAACATATACCCAAAACTACTATCAGTATCTCGGATATCGATAATCGATAAATCGGTAACGAATATTTTTATCTGTGACAACTTGACAATCAATGATAATCGGGAGTGGTGGTTTCTTGGACATAAAAGTTGTGTTAACGTGCTATAATGAAAGACAGGGATATATATGCGACTTTCCATCTTGCCGCGTAAAATACACTAAAAACCTCAGTATAACAACCATACTATACTAGGGTGAGGGTGGCCTTGACTTAAGACTAGACTTCATTACGCGGGGAACGGTGATATTTTAGATAATAAGAAGATTGAAGAAATATGAAATAATTCAGATTTGGTTAATAGGTCTTAGTAACAAGGCCATAAAATATTACAAAAAAAACCAATTGATTACATAATATGACATATCAATCGAAAATAAAAAGAAATAGTTCTGAACTTTTGGTGCCAACATGAGCAGTGACGCACGTTTGTCGTATATTATTTTCAAAAACTAGTGTAAAATTCGTGTTTTTGTGTTTAATAATGGTGGAATATTATACATAAAGAGTTCGGAAAAGTGCATTAGTGAAAGAAAGTGATATGTTGCAAAGAATAGCGGTGTTGTTTGTGTTAGTGCCAAATCTCCACAGATAGCCGCAATAAGGGATCCACTGCCTTATTGGGGCACGGACTAGGACCTAGGACTGAGGACTTGACATCGACAAACGATTAGACTGGACTAAAACAAAATAACAAGATAATAATAAATACTGAAGACTATTCTGTATGGACTAAGTTTCCTTTGCCTGCCCAAGATGGGCGAAGACAACTAAAAAAAACAAAAAATATTTCTGTAGGTTTTGTGTTTGTTTTCTTTGCCTGCCCAATATTAGGGCAAAAAAACTAAAAAAAAAAGGTTTTGTATTTGTGACTTTGTGATGATTCGAGACAATTTTGTAATTAAAACAAAGACAAATCTCTTGAAATCTTCTCAAAACACGAATCTTTTGTATCTACTGAAACATTTCCATCATTAACTCCGTAGCTGGGTGCTATCACTACCTGTAAGTATTTATCTACATGAGTTAATTATCTTCCAAGTAGCCTAAAAATTTGCAGATAAATCATTTAAAATACTGTCCCATAAAATCCGCAAGTACTTGCTTGCTTTAATTAGCAGGATCGTGTTAGAGTCCTATATCATTTATTATTTTTGTTTTAGATGACTGAAGAAAGTATAGCTCCGTCACGTGCCTTAACTTAGTTAAGGTTGCTATGACTGAGGACTGGATAAGGCAAGAAACTAATAGTGGTTAAGTGTCTAGATTAAGCCATCACTTATACTTTTTATGTGGATGCTCAACTTCACATACAGAATAATGACCTTTTTAATAAAGTGGAAAAAGGAAATTTGATTCGAGACAGGGATTGAACCTGCGACCTTTGCTTAACCAGGGCAATGTTCTAGCCACCTGAACTACCCGAACCGTATCGAACCATCCCTGTCTCGAATCAAATTGTCTTTTTCCACTTTATTAAAAATTTATGAGAAATTTAGCAAATAATTGCTTTAAAAATTTATCAATATACTGAATGGAGTCCATTGCATCAATGTTTAAAAATAGTTGTAACACTGTTCATTGGTATCGAGTTGTTCATTAGCTCGATAGATGGCTCTGGTCATACTCTTAAAATGACGATATAAATATGGTGGAGAATTTCAACTTGATTCGATACGGTTCGGGTAGTTCAGGTGGCTAGAACATTGCCCTGGTTAGGCAAAGGTCACAGGTTCAATCCCTGTCTCGAATCAAATTGTCTTTTTCCACTTTATTAAAAATTTATGAGAAATTTAGCAAATAATTGCTTTAAAAATGTATCAGAATAATTACCTACAGAAATAATGCTGAAATGAAACAGTTAATCATCATTGATTTTAGAAGCAGAGGTAAACCACAACAGTTTTGTTAGTGTTTCCATTTCAGAGATAATTCTTTTACTGTAAATGCAAATAATGCACTGTTTTTAAAGTAAATTATAATAGACTATAACATGTAAAAATTCAAGTAATAAAATCTAATGTGAACCCGCAATAGCTCTCTCTAATGTAATACCATACAATATCTCGAGGAAAAATAGAGTAACTACTTCGGCTTATTATTTTATTATTATTTATTTCAGATAAATACATCTCATCATGTGTGCACACCTGTTGTCTTTGACTAAAACAGAAGTGGAATAATGTGTTCGACAGGATCGGGCAAGATCTCAACTAGTGATTTATGTGCAGTAGGATCAGCAGTCATTGGGAAGCAATGGCAATTTTTCAGTTAATCCTACTACAGAAGTAGCTTCACTATGCAAAATGCAATAGTTGTCTGAAGAGCATCAACTTCAGAGAACTATTGCATATTGATCAGACAAAGACTATGTAGCACCACCAGCAGATTGAGTAAATTAAAAAAACAATAAATGATGTTTCATTCCAGTAAAATAAGTTCATTGTGATGTGCTTGTACAGTAATTTTCCCCTGATTTATGATCTGCGTTAAAACAATAAGGTCCAAGTCAATTTCACCTGCTGTTGAACAGGTGAAACTGATGCAAATCCTTCAAACCGTTTTGAGTGGCTTCTGTGGACTTTAAGGCTATTCGTGGCAACTGAGACTAAAACAAAAAGGGACAAATTCCTTGGACTACTAGAAAACAGTTATTGCTTGTGGTTGAAATCGTTAAAACACCATGCAAATAAATATAGAGTTTGTTTTGGAGTTTTGTTTATACTAATATGCTTTCAGTCAGCTGATACTACTCGAAGGTTTCGTGTTTGATACGGGTTATACAAAAATATACCTATAGGTAGCTAGGTAAAACAGAAGTTTTAACATTATTGATCTCAGTTTAATAGTACCTAATGACAGAGCTGAATGTTAGGCTATAAATACATTCATTACTTGACTTTACCATGTAGACAATAACATAACCTCACAAAAATCAAACTGCAATATCTTTTTTCTTAGAGGTCTTTGGCTAACAGTGTAATATAAAGGATTGCTCAACAAAAAATTCTCAATCGTTTGATATATGTTGCAGATCTAAACGCTTCAACTCTTCTCAACTAATTTCATGTATGGAAACCTGCCATTACCCTTTTGATAGGAGTATCGCAACGCGCGAGAGTGTAAATGGAGATTTACACTCTCGCGCGAGCTACGAGAGTGAGTAGTATTTATATGGTACATTTCATTCGACCTCGTCTCGCAGCTCGTCTCGTGGCTCGCGCGACAGAGTAAATGGGGTATTAGTTGTTGCCATGACCTTTCGTCAGGCAAGCGACATTACTTTCAAACCCCAAATAATAAACAGAGGAATTATAGAATTTTCTTTGTTCGTTACTTTTCTAATGAAAATACCAAAGTCTACGAATACCAAATGTAGTACATAATATAGCTGAGGCCGATTGTTAACCTGTTTGCCTACTTCGATGATAAAATAACAGGGTCGAGATTTCATGGAAATTGCCTCATTTTAATAAGAAACTGAGAAGAAATCACCAATTAAACTTTTCTAAGAGTTTCGATCCAAGATGAGGGTTGTCAGGTCTGAGGGTTAATAGACTTGGTCAGTGTGCCGTTAATTTTTGTAGGTACACTAGATCTAAGACTACTATGTTCTTGGGTAAAGAGATGGAATATCGAGTTCTTTCATTTTTTATGGACTTTCAGAGAATATTATAAATTATTTTAGTCTCTAGTTCTATTACAATTAAAAAGAGAATGTACGAGTTTAGAATAACTTTTTTTTTATTATTTTTGTTTTGCAAGGTTTTATTGAATTTTACGGTTTTTATTGGACTTATAGAAACTCGCAACTGCAAGAGTTGCGTGTTTAATCAATCTTGCAAATAAACTTTACAAATTGACGTCTCAAGAGCCTAACTTGAAATTATTAAAAAGTATAATTTAATTAAAATTGTCATTGTCATTAAACAATATCTTGCATTGTCAAAAAAAAAATTGATAGAAAATATGAAATATTTGATTGAAAAAAAAAAGTTTTTTCTCCTTATTAACCCTATCCTAATATTCTACTTAAGTATATGTATTTAAAATTCATTCATAGTTTTGATATAATTTTCAAATAAAATTAATGCTAATAATATGCTGAAAACGAAACTGTTCAATTTGAAAGTATAAGAAACATCCAATCCCAACGCCGACAACCCAAGCCAGATAGGAGAAAATGTAGGATATTGCGTATTTCCCCGTTATCGCCAAAACTTTTTTTATTTACCGTTCTGAGTGACTTTGACGAACAGCGTAAGTTTAGAATACGAGTACAACTTGGAAATCCGGCAATGTTGATATTTATGTTATCCTGGCCTACTTAGCTATGCTGTCACCTTCTGATTTATATTATAGCGAGATATTTCTACTCTTTTCTTGTGGCTTGCGATTACCGTGCTATGATTTGAAAAAATACAAATATATTTAAAAATAACATTCATGACATTTTCAAATCTTGAATGTTTATGTTTACCAACCACGCCTTATCTCCGATGGGGTGGTAGAGGCATATTATACACCTACTTTTCACCGTGTGTAATCCTGTCCTACGTAATAGATGCAAAGCCTATTGCCGTGTTGAGATAGACAGACGCAGGTTGTGGCTACCTGCTGTTGAAATTTTTCAAGCCGCCCATAAGGCCTTCACCTTGGCTTAAAGACTGTCTTGATACTAGCAGACGGGACCAATGGCTTAACGTGCCTTCCGAAGAACGAAAACGCTCGTAAATGAAATTGCGACAAAATGGTCACCATTCCGGGATCAGCCATAGCGAAAGTTGCTTAATGCAATGCAGTGATCGTTTACAGAACACTGAGTCAGCGGAAATATAGAATCATTATTCAATAAGACAAGCATCTTAAACTATTAGTGTATCTACGTATAGATATACTTCTTAGATGTATATTTATAATTAAACTAAACTAAACTATCTTCACGCTGTCTCCCTGATGGGGTAGTCAGAGATACAGTATTTATAATTATAATGTGATAATACAAATAAGTAGGTGAAATACTGGTTATACCAATTTATATATATATATATAGCAAACGATCAGGGTTAGCTGACTTTTCTGTTGAAATGAACAATAGTATTGTACCTGTTCTTAAATATATATCGTCTTAATCGGTCTGAGAATATGATCGCCATTAATCACTGAAAAGGAATTCATTTCAACAAAAAGAAAACATTAAATAGATAACAGAAATCAAATCTATACACTAATATATAATGCTGAAGAGTTAGTTTGTTTGGTTGAATGCGCTAATCTTAAAAACTACTGGTTGGACTTGATTTTTTTTTTGTGTTTGATAGCCCATTTATTGAGGAAGACTGTAGGATATAATATATCATCTCGTTACTACCTTGGAAAGCGGAGCAGTAACCATAAATGTCACCAAAACAGGCAAATTATTATTAATTATTGTATAAATTATTGAGATGGAATAAAATAGGTGCGACGGGACTCCGAAGTATGTCACGGGCAAAGCCGTATGGATCACGTTTTTAATAAATAAAATTAAAAAGTAATAACACAAACAGCATTATTCCATGAATAAATTGACGTAAAAAATATTTTACAACGCTTAATAAAATATAAATATTTCTCAAAAAGTAATAACCGTTGTAACTATTGCCAAAGTATTTGAACAATGTACTTTCAAAGTTTCATAAATAGTATGATGAATAGCGAAGGTTGGGAGCAGACAGGTCTACCTTTCCAATAAAACTTGGGATCCTCTTTTCAATAAAACTCCACTTTTCAAATTCTTATAGATTGTTACGCTATGTAAAAGTGAGCAAAAAATGTTAAAATAATTTATACCTACTTATTAAATTTATAAGTACTGTCTGTTTCGATGTAATCAGTCAATGAACATTGTATTAGATTAAGATCTGACGCAAACATAAATTGTAGTACTTTGAATTACCAGTTTTTCTGTGAACTAATATTAAAAGAAAGCTCTTCTCCAGAGATCTCATTCCTTCGAGCTAAATGGATTTTATTTATAAAGGTTAAAAATGTCTTAAGGCATTTACCACATTTTTAAAATAGAGTATTACGAACATTTTCCATTTTTTGTTATATTATTTACGCCTAAATAATTTAAACATACAAAAGTAAACACTGACATTTCTTGTTGAATATTTGAAATATCAGTGTATACTTTCTGTACGTAGCTCAGTAGCTCTTTGTAAACAAATTTACAAAGAGCTACTTTGAACCGCTTCAGAGTTATATACAAGAGACCTTTTAAAAATTTTTGGCCTTAATAAGTATTGTTTTAGGTAATTTATCATTTACTTTAGGGTTGGGTTTTTGTACTTTCCATTTGTTTTGTGTTGATATTTTAGGGATAAAAAGTTTGTTAGTTGTCATCCTGCGTAATTTAAAAAGTTATGGATTTTGGTCAACACTGGTGATGAAAAACTTTAAATTTGAAAATGATTTTATGATTACTTGAGTTACGATAATATTGAACAATTTCCATCAGCATACAGCGCACAGCTCAAACTGCTTAACGGCTTAAATTCGATGATGAATGTAGTGATCCAATAATGAAATGATGTTTTATAATTTCCCACTTTATATATGCGATGAGGTAAAAAGAGCATAAAATTCTTAAGAAATATTTAAACTAACACCGCGAGCAACTAACACCACTCTATTCCAGACTTTACGATCTACCTAATACAAGTTAAACAGCTTGACAATGAGCAATATAAAATACATGGAAGAATAACACATAACACAACAGATACATAATTTAATTTTCCTTGATAGTTTTTTAAATATTGTGATTACCACTAAGTGCTTGGTTAATTTTAGGTTATTTTTCTCAAATAGTAGATCTGAAAAGAGGTGTATACAAGAAGGTACATATAAATATTAAGCATCATGACCACAGAAACATTGCAAGCTGGTTCTTAATGTATTAAGGTTTCTATCTACCCTATTCCTGATTCCATTCTGCCTCACGTCGCTGCCACTAATACCGTTACAGTTCATTCAAGTATCCGACCAATATTACAATAGGTACTTCAGTATATATTTGTAGATATATTATACACCTTTATTTTTATTACTGAAACGACGAATCGATGAGATACTTCGACAGTTAAAATAACTTTGTCAATAACCGTTGTAATATTAATGACTTTAAATTCATCAAGTAAATGCACGTACACTACGAGCGATTACTTTATCACTTTTAAAAATCAAATTTTCAAAATTATGTTGTCAAAATAATATTTGTCGTTTATCAATCTTTTTAAAGTCACCTAATTCTTGTATGAAAACAATTTCAATCATTTTAATTCCTACTTCCATATACTTATAAGCACCCGTTATATGCTTCAATGCATCTCGTATATTTATCACCTTAAGCAGTTTACTGTTTCAGAGTTTACAACAACAAAGCATATATTAAATTTGAATTATTTGCGTCAGACTCGGCAGTATGTTGGAAGCTTAATTATAATTTGAAGTGTGAGCCTGGGAACGGTTGCATGTGATACCTACTCCTTGGAGACGCGGAAGCTCTGTATTTACAACGATTTTCTTTAAAAACACTAGTACAGCATTTTTATAATTTATAGCACATATAGTATTGTGTAATATACCTACCTATTTAGAGATACAATGGCCTTCAGAACCGAATAATAACCAAACCTGTAGGGAGTGGTTTATGACACCTCTTTAGCGGTATATTCCACTCTCGTATTGTGTAACCCTCCCGTGGCGGTGCTGAATTATTAATGAGACAGATAGAGCCATGTCGGATTGATTGACAGCAGTACTCGGATACCCCTATACCGTGGAGAGTGGTATTAGTGTGTAGACAATCGTATAATGAATCTTTAAAACTGTAGGAATGTTTGGAAATTCACCGTTTGTTACGAATTATAAATAATTTATATTAAGTTCATTCCAACTCTGGGATAAGCTCAGATAAAATTGCAGTGTTAGTGCTAAACACACTTCAATGTAACAGATTTTTAGTTAAGTGTATTGGTTAAAAGTACTCTGAAACCCCGACGTACATGTATGAAGCGATTGATGAATCTGTAATAAGCGAAAGAAGTATGCATGGATCGTGAAGCCTGGCGATCTGTCCTCTCTGGCTACCCCAACAGGGATAAAGTGTGAAGACAGTTAGCTAGTTAGTTTTATATTTGTCAATTATGAATGAGCGCTAATGTAGTCTAGTCAGTATAAAAAACAAATCTGAAAATTTGTTTCAAAAATTTGTTGTGCCTTAACATAAATATCTGCCATAGCAATTTAAATAATATTAAACCTTCTAACCTTCTTCTTCTCCTTTTAAACTTGAAGAAAGAAAAACTACTGTTTTAGATGAATTCTATGGAATGGTATCTAATAGGCTTAGTGGTCCGTTTGACCTGAATAGGATGACGAGAACATGTGAAAGTTGGCTCATTTTGTGTAGGTATATTGCGTGTACAAGCTACAACTCTTCCCACTAAGTAGAAATTCCCAACATTAGGGTATATAGTACGTAATCGGCTAACTGGGATCTCATTTGCGACGCCTATGGAATAGACGGGTTTGTTTTATTTTTGTATGAAACTTAGGGTTATAAAATGTGTAACTCTAATAATGTATAATCACAGACTTGTAAGCGCTAGGGCTATTACGTCTGGTACTTATCATAGTCTCTGCAAAAGGTTTCAGAATAGACTAAGAGAAACTATAAATATTATTTCATGTAGTAAAATTTCACTTACACTAGCACCATTATGTTTTGAAGCGGAGCGTACGTGCTTTTTCATGTAATGGGTATGTTTTTTGGTAATAAAATTTTTATTTTGGTGAATTTCATAATTTAGGCTCCGTTACAATCTGGTCGTCGTCTTGTTGATTCGAATTGATCAAAAAATTATGAAATTTGGTTTAGAAGTCTATAAGTTATGGCGTTACATACATTTCGTCATTGAAGTTGTTCCAAGGGGGCTCCGCTCCAATTACATGAGATATATTTTAGTGATTTTCAATCTAAAAAAAAACTACTGGATCAATATTTAAAGACAAAGATTACCTAATATTTAAAGACTTGTACTTTAATATTGAATATGTACATACTTAAACTATTTTGAATATGTACCTACTTAACGATATACCTATTTTAGTAAATCTCACGAGTTTATACTCGTAATATACAGTGTGCAAAATGTGAGTACACACCGCAATATGGGCTCCAAGGCAAGGCTTCTGATGCAAGAATGGTCAGATGATTTTGCTATTAAATGTATGGTCGTCATAGTACTTGTTAAGGTTCCATGAATCCCTATTTAATCAAAACTACCTATCCCATCATCCAAATTTAGTATAACGATAGTTTCAAGATTGGTTTGAAGTTATGGCTAATTTAATTTAAAGGATTTCAAAATATTATAAGATAATAATTCCACTTACCCAAGTGTTATTTTCATTCTTCAATGCAATATAAAATAATTACACGAAATGCTTATAGAAGCGATTATAGTGATGAGCAAACGGATCCGATATCAAGTGTCGCATAACATCGATACTAAGACGAATGGTCCCTGACGAGGCATCGAATGCCCCTCCCTTGAGAGCACAGATTGAAACACGACAACTTGACACAGTTTACAGCAAACGGATTGGACGTGTTCTATGGGGAAATATCCTTTGTATACAGTATGAGGTGATTGTTTTTCTAATTTTATATTTTTAAGTCCCAAGTGGGGTAGAACAGGCTAAATAAAAATATGTATGATTGTTTTTTTATATTTCATTAGATAGAGTTTAGACATGTGTCACCAACCGGCGTTGCCTGTAGTTATAGAAAGAGACAAGCAAATGTTTTAAGAAGAATATTTATTTAGAACGGGTTGGTGATAATTGTACCATAAATTAATAGACCAACAGCAATAAATAAGCGTGTCTCTCTGAGCGTACAAAACGCTCGTTAATTTGAAATATCAAAAAATGTCTCACATCACAGGCGGCCGCAGCTACTGACGGCTGCCAAACACGACTACTTGACACAGTTTACAGCCTAGCGAAACTTCATAGTTAAAAAGTATGGAATTCACCTACAAAGAATGAGTGATTTGCTACGCTATATAATTAACTCATTTGCAAGCAGAGAATAATTTCTGATACATGGGGCACACTAAAAGTTTTGCACTTCTAGCTAATCGGAACTATTTGAATTTTGAATGTTATATTTTTTGAAACGTTGCAAGTTTCTTAATAATAAGAAAATAACAATTGGCGATAAATCATTTGTCAATTATTTTTTATCACACATCGAAGTTCTTAAATGGAATTAAGTCAAAAAGATTTTAGAGCGATGATTTTTTATGATTTTAAAAGTAAGTTAAAGTTGGTTTAAGTTTCTTTCTCTCCGCAAGACTGTGCCGCTCGTCTTCTAAATGCTTTTCGGAGAGAAACGCCTTGTTTAAGCACCGTGAGGCGATGGTTTTCTGAATTTGAGAGAGTTTGAGTTTCTTTACATGACGAATTTCGTGAAGGGCGGCCTTCAACTGCCGTCAACGAAAATAATGTGGCTAATGTTAAGCGGCTTATTGAAGAAAACCCGCGGATTACCTATGAGCCAATTCGAGGACTATTGGGAATTGATATTAGCCAAAAACTTTGTTGTCGTTGGATCCCTCATGAACTGACAGCGGAGCAGAAGCGGGCTCGCGTGGAATGGTGCTTACAGATGCTACTGAAGTACGACCACGGACATTCCAATGCTGTTTATGACATTGTCACAGGAGACGAAACGTGGATTTATTGTTTTGAACCCGAAAAAAAACAGCAATCTTGTGAATGGGTGTTTGAAAATGAGAACAGGCCAACAAAAGTGAGGCAGGCGAGAAACGTTGGTAAAAAATGATCGCTTTTTTTTCTCAGTACAATTCCACTTGAAGATCAAAATAGTGTTAATGCCGAGTGGTATTCTACCATTTGTTTTCTCAGGGTGTTGAAAAAGTTCGCGAAAGACGACTAAAAAGCCGCGTTCTCCTACATCATGTCAACGCTTCTTCTCCTACATCATGTCACTTTGTTTTGTTGGCCGTGTGTGAACACGGCCAACAAAACAAAGTCATTTTTAGCTTCCGAAAAAGTACAACTCGTCACCCATTCTACGCATAGCCCCGACCTAGGACCCTGTGATTTCTGTATTTTCCCCAAAATCAAAGATTTGATGTGAGGTTTCACTTTTACCAACTCCGAAGAGGCAGTGATAGAGTTCAATCAGCACGTAGAAAACATGCGTTCAGATCTGTTGGTCCTCCTGTTTAAATATATGGTTCGATCGCATGAAAAAATGTTTAAAATGTAAAAGAGAGTATTTTGAAAAGCTATAAACAATATATTTTGGCTATAACATGTTGTTTTCTTTTTAGTGTGACCTACGTAGATGGCGATTATTGTATAAACTTATACTAAAAGTACATAAATCTGACTGGTGCTTTTGAAATTTGTTTATTAAATGTGTACTAAAGATATTTTTCACTAAGTGTTTTGTTATGGTTTCTTGGTGTATCAAAAGTATAAATTAAATCTAGTACCTCATTTACACTTTCTCGCGCGATACGAGACGAGCTGCGAGACGAGCCGCGAGCTTGAATGTAAATGAACCAAAATCTGCGTATACACTCGCGACTCGTCTCGCATCGTCTCGTATCGCGCGAGAGTGTAAATAAGGAATAAGAAACGTCGGTGATGCAGGTTAGATACGATTAAATTACAACTACATTTAAATAACTGTTTTTTTAATACAATATAAAGAGTGCCAACCTAATGACGTTATCAGTTTCTATATTTTGGTATTGGTTTTCAGCACTCAATTAACAATCAAACCCAATGAATGGGAGTCCCGACCCTTAAACGTGGTGTTTCATTCTCTTTGCGGGCTGCGAGCAAAACTACAATGAATGTGCGAACGTGACACGTCGCGAAGTGTCCCGCTGAATAAAGCACTGTGTGCTAGATGAAGTTAGCTTATGTGTGTCGCGCATGCTTTTGCCTACACATGTCAATTCTATCGACGTATTACTTACATTTCTAGGAATGATTCTAGTTTCTAGATTTTTTTTTTATTAATAATGAAAACACGACAACGTCAGCCCGTTCCATAACTAACACGGCACAATGTACTCAATTCCCCTACATGAAAACGCAAAATATAAAACTTAAAATACTTCGCAAACATTTCTTATTTCCACAAACTTCTGTTGAGTTTCACAAACTAACCCCAAAGCTTCACACTTCGTTATATCAAAAAATGTTCGCAAACACTCAACAAGGAGGAGAGAGTTTCGTCACGAATCGATGGTGGAAGTTATGGAAGTGAAGGAAAAATATGCATTTATCTTTGACGTTTGGTGAGAAGCTGTGCCTTAATAATAGGTATATAAATATATGAGACTCATCAGTTTGCTGGAAATATTACACGAATGTATACTTTGTAAAAAAAAATTACATACATACATACATATTGTCACGCCCTTATCCCCGAAAGGGTAGGCAGAGGCAAACTATACGCCCACATTTAACCGAATGCTTTTTTGACCTACGTAACAAGTGGTGAGCCCATTGCCGTGTTCAAAATGGACAGGCGCAGGTTCTAGCAACCTGCCGTTGAAATTTTTCAAGCCGCCCATAAGGCCTTGAACAGCGCTTAACGACTGCCATTTTACTGGCAACCGGAACCAATGGCATATATGGACCGAAGCACGGAAACGCTCGCAAATGTAAGTTCATAAGTTCATAAGAACACTGAGTCAGAGGGGCCTCGAGCGCTTCTATATGAAAACTATACTTCTTATACGAAAGTGTACTTTAAAAAAAAATGGTATTAAAAATTGCTGACTATAATTGCCTTGTCTATGAATGGATAGCATTTCTCGCGTGTTCTTGAGCTCACGACAAGTCAGATAACGACTACCGTTATAAATGGCAAACTGTCCTTGAAACAGGAGTACTATCCCTGAACTTTGTCTTTAAATCGGTCAGTGTAAGTGGTATAGCCACTTACAGGTGAACTATAAACGTTGTAAGGTTGGTGATTTAATAATAATCAAGCAGAATCCCAGGTGTCGTCTTATCTTTTCTTTTTGTTAGCTTTAATTGAACGCCAACGACTACCAGTCACTCCTACTAGGTAACATATTTTTTTCCCTCCAAGGTTGCCGGGAAGAAATTGCTTTAAGCGATAAGGCCACCCATTGTACTACTTTAGTTGTAACAAATTATCACTCTATGATTATTTGTGTTTTTTTTTTGTGTGCAATAAAGTATAAAATCAATAAATAATAATAAATTAATAGCTTTAGAAGGGTCAAGAATAAGTCACGGTTGAAATAGGACGCCTCTCCTGGCTTAGTGTTCCACGTCACGGTAGAGGTTATCGCTACTGGATCTAAAAGTGTAGAAATAAAGAAAACATCTCATTTATCAGGGTAATGCTCTTGAATATTTTATTTTAGAGCCGAGGCCTTTCCTTATAGTTTATTTTATTTAGTTTTCTTGTGGAAGGATGTTTTGTAGTATACAAATAACGTGATTGTAGAGGTAAATAGCACTCATTTTACCATCACTACAGTTTCTTTTTGACTACTCGCTGTTCTGATAGAAGCAGGCCCTAGATGGTGGCGGGACGCGATAGCTACACGCACGCCCTTCACCCCTCTAACGAAGTTGGATGGCACCCGAACTCTCCCCAAAAAAAACGGGAGAACACGCGAAAACTTGATGGATTGCCTCTGTGGCGCAGTGTGAGTGTATCCGACTGCTACACAAGAGGTTCGATTCCGACCTAGGATAAAACTTTGTGCACGATGGCTTATTCTGTATCTGGGTGTTATTGATCTATAATATGTATGTATTTAGAAATATGTATAAGTGTGTTTAACAGTTTTTTTAAGACCACGTGAGCAGACTGCTGAAAAACGGAAAAGTTAAAAGTACTCAGAACAAATGAAAAAAAAAGTATCAAAGATACCCAGAGGTGCATGTATAAAGCTATTAATGAATTTAAGGAAGCTAAAAAAGTATGCATGGATCGCGATGCCTGGTGATCTGTCCTCTCTGACTACCCCGTCAGGGATACAGCGTGACGATAGTTAGTTAGTTAGTTAGTTTTTATGTTTATCAGTTATCTGGTTACCGTAGTATAAGCTCTGCTTTGTTTGGAATCAGATGGCGTTGTGTCCCAACGATGTTCATATTTATTTATTAAGACCCGAACCCCCCGAAGATAGGGCCGCGTTGGCGGATAAAGTCTATAAGGAGCCCTGGGGCTATTCTTCCGAGGGCTCACCCGGGACTCCTGGCCATAGGCAGATGGAGGGCACTGTGTGGGTTTCCACATTTGAAGAGGAAACCTCTACAGTGGTTAAGTGTGTAGAAGTAATGAGTGTGTAAAATGAAGTACCTAGCCTACCACGGAAGCATAAATATGGATATCTTTGGGCCGTCAACTTAAAGAAAGAAAGAAATGTATACTGCGTTAAGAAATGCACAGGACAGCTACAACATAAAATATAATTTATATCTTTTGTTTAAAGGAAACCAAAAATAATTATAATATTACCTACACCCACATTTTACAAAACCATTTAGCCCTACATACAGCGCACTTCACATTAAAAATTACCAGGCTATCAATAGTCTTTCTGGTTATGGAAATAATCATCAAGCTTCAGAATACCCCATCAGTCAGTTGTATCAATAGTCTTACCACGACTGCCCCATCATGTCTGAAATAAAATGTCTGCAAAATAATAAGCGGAGATATAATTAATGTAGATAGTGTCGCGTACTTGCCTCATTATGAAGCACTTGAGAGACCGATATATACTCGGATGAATAGCCGTGTCGCGTCGTTAGGTACTGCTGTTGGTTCAGTGCGACTTTGAAGAGGAATTGATTACAAGACGCTTGAGTAAATTAGAAGGTGAGAAGGGCGTCTGTAGGTTGGTAGATACTGTATTTGGATTGAAGAAATCTTGTTGGCTTAACAAAGGTATACCTACCTATTAATAAAACTCTTGTGAGAGGATTTTTCGGCACAGACTTATAAATACATGTTTACATGTCTTTTGTCCCCGAAAGGTAATCAGAGGCATACAATAAGAATAAATTTTAACAGGTTGTGGCTTCCAGCCGAGAAAGTTTTTAAGTCCATAAGGTATGAAAAGGCCATAGGAAGGGCACCGTGTGGTGTTAGTTGAAGGAGTTACATATAGCATAGCTTCCATGAGGATTTCCACACATATAAATGGTAGGAGCGTCTCAAAAGGAGCCAGATGCCACGAAATTCGCATAGTAAACCTACAGCAGTTTACAAGTAACATTCCGATGTTACTTGTAAACTGCGGACTATATTGTAACGGTCCTTTCTACAATTGCTACACTCTCAGGGCATGAGCAGTTTAATTAATTAGAATCTGTCGCTGTTGAACACTGACGGAAAGGTGACTCAATCGTCTTTAACTAATATACTCGTAGTTTACTCTTAAGGTTACGATGTCCCTTAAGAAATTGAGCAACCATGTACTGCAAATATCTTTGATATTTTATGCAATACTTACATGCCAGCACAGATAATAAAATAACTCAGTATTTTATTATCTGTGCTGTCATGTAAGTATTGCATAAAATATCAAAGATCTTTGCAGTAAGACCGAAGCATCATAGCATTTACAAGTAATATAAATGGCCCCGTCATTTAAGGCCGTCAACTTAACGAATGCCGTGTTCCTGGTAACGTGGACCAATGTTTTAATATGCCTTTCAATGCAAAGAAACGTTTGTTAATGGAAGTTTGTTAACAAATCGTCACCCGTCTCAGGGCCAGCCTAGCCCAGCGTAAGTTCGTTTACAAGACACTTTATAGTTTGCTGCGCTACGAGTGTTTGCATACAAACCTTATTTATCGAATAATAATTTTTTTTTTTTTGATTTAATAGCCCCGTCGTTTTCCGAAGATTCCGCCAACGTCAAGGTGGAGAGTAGATTTAAAAGATTGAGGTCTAATTGTGAGACACTCGCTCGGTAATTTAAACGTTTTGTATTCTGAAAGAGGATGACACAAGTGTTAAAAACCCACATAACAAGACTTTTACTAACCTAAAACGATGTTAAAACAACACTGCTCCAAAGCTCCCTTACGAAAAATATTTTTAAAATATTTTTAAATACTTAAGTAGTATCATTATATTATATTATCTGTGGTAGTATTTAAAAATATGCCATCTTGCGTCACAAATCAAAACTAAATAAATCGCCCACAAAAAAGTTTTGGTATCTTAGTTTGCAACATTGTCGGTTGGTGGCGCTAAAGCGACTTTGGAAACTCGCTTCCCTAAAGAGTTCAACAGTTTTTAACTAGATGGCGCACGACGAACAGCGCCACCTAGTAAAAATCTACTGAACTAAGTAAGAGGCGCTTTTGCAACTGTCGCAACGCGTCGTACTGTTGATGATATTGTATTACAATGTGCCACTAGAGGCCGCGACTGATTGATAGTGGTAGTGGTGGAGTATTAGATGTTGCTACTAATTCTTACTTTATATGGAAATTAGTCTAACATTGAAATAAATAGAATAAAAATTAAGTTGTACTACTAACTTGACCACTAGTTCGGAGCTCGATTCACATGAAAAGAACTGATTAGAAACTCGAACGATTTTTTTTGGTGCCTTTGTAAATAGGCCATCAAATAGCGGTGTATTAGCCTTTTATGCAGAGCATTTTTTAATCAACCTTTTAAATTAATTTACTTATGAATCTCCAAAGTCACAGGGACCCTTGTTGTACAACCGAAGGTAAACAGTCCATTATGGTGGACTGAAAGATTGTTTTTATACCTAGTTTATATGTTATGTTTATCACAAAATCTTGAAAACTGTGTAAAGCACCGATTTCAAATTAATTAACGGATTTTGTAAAATTTTTGAAAGAGGTATTCTTATGTTTTATTTACTACTCGGGACTTCACGCGACACATAATTCTACTTACATTCTCCGACGTTTCGAACGGGTTGCAGCGTCCGTGGTCGCGGCTGAACGCCTCTTCCCTCAAATTATTTACGACTAATTATCAGATACCTTTTCAATGATTTACACCTAATTGATTTCCAGGTCTTCCGCTTTGCAAATGAGGGAAGAGGCGTTACGTTCTTTTTTCAACTTCGTCAAATTATCTTATGATTGATTTTGTTGCGGGTTCCAAGACATGTTTACTTGTCCTGGGACTTCACCGAAATCGAGCCTGCCTGTGACCACTGCCGGTGCAATCTATAGATATTATACTAATATATGAGTAATGTGTTCGAAACGTCAGGCAAAAAATGTGATAAATAATCGCATTTAGTTCTGTTAATAACAATTTATTAATTTCTTAAAACACTCTTAGTATAATAATTTAAAAAAAAATGACCCCACTATAAATCTAATATGGCGAAGAAGTAAAAACTACATACCTTTTTGTAAAGTCCTTTCATTTGATACCAAAATTGTAGGAAAGCTATGAAAGCTTTCTTATAATATGGGTATCACACGAAAAGACTTCCTAAAACGTATTCTATTATTTTTATCAATTTAAAGCCTTTGTTGAAAAAGTTTTTCTACATATTCTATTGGTATGTTATGGCGGGCTGTTTTCCGCAACTCCACGTCATGGCGCGGTTTTTGCGTAACCAGTATTATTTGCCATTTATAACACCAAATAGACAAAAATAACAGTCGTGTCCGTTCATAGTAAAGTTTTCAACACCCCGATTTCATCTGTCTAACTTCTATAATGCTCACAATCAATCAAAACCCAAAGAAAATTAATAATTGCGCACCAGGCGAATATTTTGTGGAACAACAAAAGCAAATGGCGGCCAGCTGTCATTTCGCTAAAATAAATTTGTGCTGATTTGAATAAAGTTCCTATTTGTCGTCAACCATGATGATTACCAACCCGTCGTTCTTTGTTCGGACAGTACTAATGAAACTCGACGCCTTATCGATGGTAAGTAAATTGATATTCTTTTTGTTGAGTGTCAGCAGGAACAAAGAGTCTTAAACCTTACTTAACTATCTTCATGCTGTATCCCTGACGGGGTAGTCAGAGACGACAGATCGCCAGGTTTTGCCATCCATCTACACTTCATTCGCTTTCTGTAGATTCATTAATCGCTTTATACATGTACATTTGGGTTTCTAAGAGTAATTAGAAAATAGCTATAACATTTCATGACTTCCTCTTCTCTTCACTGCCAATCTATACTATATAAAAAGCTGAAGTTTGTTTGTTTCTTTGGTGGATCGCTAATCTCAGGAACTACCGGTTGGATTTGAATATTTCTTTTTGTGTTGTTTGGCCTATTCATCGAGAAAGTCTATAGGCTAAATATCATCACGTTACACCCTAGAGAGTGGAGTAGTATTCATAAATGTCGACAAATCGTCCAATTTATTTAAACATTTTGGTAAAAATTATAAGCTACTCGACTCAGTGGTTCCTGAGATTAGCGCGTTCAACCAAACAAAGAAATAAACTCTTTAGCTTTATATATTAGTATAGATATAGATAGATTTTATCTTAGTACAGATTCTTTTTTAAGATCTGTTCTCTCTGCTTACACATTCAGGGATACGTGGGTAATATTATATATTTAATTATCAGATAATCATTAGTTCCCGTGGCTACAGAGATCACCAGTTCATCATTATTATTATTCAAGCAGTTTTCTATCAAGGTAGAGAAAATCTAAGTAGTTCAGTATCATATTTCATGCAAAAAATTAAATAATTTTTAAATTTATAATATTTATTTATTTATTTTACATACAGCGGTCATTACAGATGCGAAAGTAGATCTTTGATTATCACGAGTCGCAATTTTCGTATTCATTAAAAACCACCATCGCATTTAGAGTGAGAACTATGTTTATTCGACTTTTACCAATAGTAGTAGCCACGACTCGGTAATTTCCTCTAGCTGTTTCTTTATTGTGAGCAGGCTACATTCGGAAATAAGCGATATATTGCAGGAAGCGTTGTTTCGGCTCGATGTGATGTGATTTTAATGATTGCTTGCTTACGACCCATTCTTCCACTTCTTCCATTCTTCTTCTTCCACTATTTACTTCTTTTTTATTTATGTATTATTCGTTATTTACTTATTATAAGTGAGTTACAAAGCTATCCTGACGGAGTCAGAGACGACAGATCACCAGGCTTCGTGATCCATGCATAATTCTTTCGCTTCCTGCAGATTCAATAATAGCTTCATACATACTCCTCCGGGTATCCGAGTACTTTTGACCGTTCCGGTTTTCAGCAATGGCAGTCCTCATTTTGTTAGTCTCGGCCTACCCTGACTCATTCTACCCTCTACTTCTACCCATTACTTACTCATTCGTTGAACATTTTTTTTAAAAAGTAACTCTACAAAGTTATTTATAGAATAATAATTTCAACGGTTGTACTAGCATATCTTCTCATAACTATAAGCGACCGAGCGACTATTTCTTGAAAAGGGTTAGATTTAAAAAAAATCCCGTAACTTTGAACCACGTTCTTCCAATCGTATAATCATTTAGCAGTTAATATTGTCATTGTATTATTAAACATATATATTATTTTATCAGATTATAACATAAATCTACATTAATATATTACTATCTTTAATCTCGAAAAGGTTGGTAAGCTAGCAGAATACTAAGTCTATAACGGGAGCTACGAGCAATCTCACGGATACTGCTGACTCGACGCAAAGGGATTGAACCCCAGGCCTTGGGTAATTACCGTAATCTTAGTTATCTTTACCCTGCGTACCTTTACTTTACTTTTAATCCTTTTACTTATACATAGATTACTTCTTGCCCTTTTGAATTGAACAAGAGTGAGCGCACAGAACACGAGTCACAATCCCATGAAATTAATGATGTTTTTAGATAAGTACATGTTTAAGTAAGCTGAACATCACTAGCAAACGAACTTTTTTTTTGACTGCCTCGGTGGCGCAGTGGTAGTGTATGGGACTGCTGAGGACTGCCGCGACTGAGCTCCCGGGTTTGATTCCCGAGTCAGAACAAAAATATTTGTGTGTTCCACAAATGTTTGTTTCGGTGTTTGGGTGTTTCCTATGTATAATTATGTATGTATGTATTTAGAAATTTATAAGTATGTTTATCAGTAGTCAAGCTTATATTAGCTTACTTAGGGCTAGATGGCGGTGTGTAAAATAAAAATGTTCGTCAGTATTTGTTATTATTATTTATTTATGAAAAGAATACCGAAGTGCATATGAAATTATTACAGTGAGCGAAATGCCTCTTTTAATTTTGCATTGTCGATCGAGGTGACACGTCACTGCAAGAAATAATGTCACGTGGTATTCAGCCTATGTGCTTGATGCCAGCCAGTCACCCTCCCGTGGGATATTGATCGCTTATACGAAAGTGGTCTATTTGTAAAATGTATTAGTTTTATTCTTTCACGCCTCTATTACACCTGTTTTTAATAGGTTTCTTTGAGTATAGTATCAATAGTAAAAGGTTTCTTTGGATTACAGGCTCGGGGTATGAATTAGACGCGTACCTATAGAGCCACGAGCATCCGCTTTTCCTTACAAATATTGCTATTTATAACATTCAGAATGTACGCTAGTAAAACGTGCATTGTAGGTTGTTACAAGGTACATTTAAAGCGCTCAGTTTTGGACGCGGTAGAAGTGCCGGCTAACAGATACAAGTAGAATTAAAAAAAATCAGCGCCTCGATAGCTTGGCAAGCTGCGGTAGATTAGAGCGTAGGGCTGGCACCTTGAATTTTAGCAAATGTAATTTTTCCTCCTAATTCTTGTAAGTACTTGTTGAAACTTTATATTACTCGTAAGTTTACCATTGGTTTTGACATTGGTTATTATAATTTATTGGTTAAAACTTTAGAGTTGAAGCTACACTATCCCATTGTAAACCAGGGGAGGTTGCAGTCTGTAGATAATAATAACTGTGAGTGTCGCCGTATTTCTTTTCTGTCTGTCACCACTTTACCCGTCAAGAGATACAAAACAAAAAGAAAAGAATAATGAAGTAAACCCGTGGTCCATAATGAGAAGTTCCCTTGTCTTCTATGACACTATACTACTGCATCTACCTATGGTAAGGTAAGGTACGTTTTGCAATAACTCCTTATTATTATTAATAAGGAGTTATTGCAAAACGTACCTTACCT
This sequence comes from Thumatha senex, assembly GCA_948477245.1. Taxonomy (NCBI): domain Eukaryota; kingdom Metazoa; phylum Arthropoda; class Insecta; order Lepidoptera; family Erebidae; genus Thumatha; species Thumatha senex. The sequence goes on along the minus strand of OX419740.1, from coordinate 893,735 downwards.
GCACTTTTTGTTGTGTTGAAATAAAAAATATCCATTGATTATTTTCTGACTGCCCTAGATGGATATGTAGAAGAGTATGCCCACGATAGGTTCTGACTGCTTTCAATATACATTTACTAGCTGCAAACAATGCAAACTTAGATTTTCATTTCGCGGCAAACAATTTTAAACTCAATACATAATACGTTAGAATTACAAATGGCAGAATAATAATATTTAGAGTTTACAGGTCAAGTGCTTAGCAACGTTCTTGTATAACTCGCTACAATGCTACAACAGTGATGGCTTGCGGTTTTATTTATTTTAATGTTATTATTTTGATTGAAAGTAGTTCTGAAAGTAGGTGTTCATTTACTTTCATACCACGTTTTGATATTTATATTCCATAAGGAAAATGAAAAATCTTTATTCATGTAGGTCACAAAGTTTACTGCTTCTACATTTACTGCCAGATTCGCAAAGCAATAGGTCGAGCCAGAGGAAGAACCTGGCAATATAACTCATGGCCACTCTTTTCTAACCGCCAGTAATTACATTAGTTTGATTTACATGATATTTGACCAATTATACAGTAATGAATTTATACAAAAAAAAAAACAATATCTATGTTGTGTTCATTAAAATTACACTTACATAGTTCCTTTGGATTTATGTGAGAACAGTCGAGTCCATGGAATATTAATTCATTACTCAACTTCGGTTTGCCCATGATAGTAGATATATCATGTCTGACACTATGGAAGACTTCAGCACTATGCTCGAGGACCTAAACAAAGCATCTGAACGAGTTGTGGTTAAAGACCGATAGATTTGACCCCTGCAGTTATGTTTGGATAGTTCACGCTTGAAGTTATCAACGATATAATAAATATCCCGGATTGTTTATCTAGTTAAACTTGAAAAAAAAGAGGTCAAATCCAGTCCAACTTGATGGGACAGCGTTCGGAAATCTTAAGAACTTAATATTGGTCATTGCTGAGATGTTTCCTGTCACCCAGAGGCAGCATAGAGACAGCTATCACAAATATTGGTAAAATTTGTAACATATAACCCCGAAATTGAGCCGATCACGAAGACTTGCCTGACTTAAGTGAGAGAAACCTATTACACAAAGCACCTAACTTTAACCTACAGCTCGCTGATATGACGGCTGATGGGGGGCAGAAAGATTCTCGAGTGGCACGAACGCAGTTGTAGTTCTGCAAGGTGGCTTGTGACGTCATTAAGGTCTCGGGATTCTGTTCGAAGCTTGCGGTGTAATCTATATGAAACGTTACAGCGATGTAAAGGAAAGATATACCTATGCTGAAAAGTGGGATCCAATCAAAACATGGAGAGAACCAAAGTGAAATTATATAATTTAAATCGTAGGCAAAATATGTGTATCACGCAGCGGAAATTTGAAAGTCAGTGGCAGACAGATGCGTTAGATAATTAAGTCTGACATAATTTAATATTACTCACAGATGGCGCTGTGTGATAAAGAACGAACGAATGATTTCATTAAATATCCGGAACTGGGATAAGTTTTATACGTGCACGATAAAAATATGTTATGTCAGACAGAGGTGGTATTAAAAATTCGTCAACTTTAACCGGACTTGATAACTATTTATGAACAATGTTTTTGTTTTGAATTTCCTAATAAGGTTACATCATAATACTTAGTTTATTAACAAGTTTTCCCTTCTCAGTAACAGGCTATTTTTGAGTGTCGATAGGTAAGTGCCTTATACAGTTCTACGATAGAACTAGCGTGACACTTTTCTAGTGTGAAAAAAATCTAATTTGTTCAATAGAACTACTGGAAATTATGCAATTTATCTAGAGTAAGATAATATACAAATAATATAAGATAAAACAATATGTTTTTTTTCTTTTATTGTTTGTATTATGAAATAACGTTGGAATAATCTAAATAAACTTACTAGTTTTCTTTCACTGACTTTTTTGACTGCCATTGTGGCGCGGTGGGAGTGTATCCGACTGCTACGCAAGAGGTCCCGGGTTCGAATCCCGGTTCAGAACAAATATTTGTGTGATCCACAAATATTTGTTTCGGAGTTTGGGTGTTTCCTATGTATAATATGTATGTATTTAGAAATAAATAAGTATGTTTATCAGTTATCTAGATCCCATAACACAAGCTAATATTAGCTTACTTTGGGCTAGATGGCGCTGAGTGAAAAGTGTCCCACAATATTTATTTATTATTTATAACTCAAATTAGCTATTCATTATGAAAGGTCAATATTGTCTAGTGGAAATTACTATAAATTGGAAAGTTATGTTATGTTCCTACTTTCAAATCATTCTATTAGTAATTTAATGGGAATACAGTGTAGGAATAAACATATGAATAACAACAATGATCTTTCTTGTATATGTACATTGCTTAGTAGGACATAATATTATGTCCATGTATATTTAAGTAAACCTATGCTTCTCTGTTTTAAGTTAAACTGTTAGAGAAATGTTAAAATGGAAGAAAGCATAAGATTTATGTTCATGTCTTAGGTATCAGGTTTTTATATGACGTCCCTCGTTTTAATAAATCAAATATAACCGTGCATGCGATAAATAGGCCATCAAAAAAAAAGCCTTCCTAAGTTTATTGCCGGTTCTTCTCAGGTGGGCCGCGTTCCGAACCGGTGGTCGCTTTAAATATTTTAAATAGTGTATGACATTTTGTAAGCGCCGTTAAAATGGTCTATGCAAAATAAAGATATTTTTATTTTATTTTATTTGAAGTATTTACTACCTCACACTGACGCAAATCATATAAAATGACAATTTCCAAGTGCACGAACAATTTAATATTCTCTATTCATTCACATAAACTCTGACAAAGACAGTTCTCAATAAAATTTTCAATATTAAAGAATTGGAATTTACTGCGCAGCTTTATATACGGTAACTCGACCAAATGAAAATTGTCTTGGACAGAATTGAACACTCATATATCGACGGCATACCACTTTACCAGTGTTATTGAAAAGTGTCAATTGAATTTATTTTTACGCCCCACATTGATAAAACTCTTCTGTCGAGCTCAACGGCTTCTTTAAGTTCTTTTTACACCAGTAAGGTGGCAAACCTGACGAATACCATCGAAGCCTTTGAGCGTCACTCATCAATATATATAAAAATCAATGGCACTTTTCGTTGTAATTTTATAACTCAAGAAAGGTCTCACCTATTTTATTCTCTCTATATCCTTTCAAATTACAACATTCTAGTTCTAAAGGGTCTCTGAACAAAGGTGAGTAACAGGGTTCTTTAAAGGTATTATGGAGGTCCAATCAGTGTACTTAATTTAGAAGAATTTATTCTGAGTTTCATTACAAGGGTGGTTAGTGCAACAACAAACTGTCTGAAGCGCCCACAAAAACAGTAGTTACCGCGGATTTTCGTTTAAACTTTAAAACTATTTGCTGATCCGAAGCGACGGTGCTTGAATGAAATTTTAATATTCTCTAAAGAGGAAGAGAAACTCAAAACGGACGGACGCGGAGTTGCTAGTTTAAGCTTTAAACGTAATAAGTACCTAGTGCATCCCGTTTATAAGTAGAACTTACGTTTTATTACGAGATTGAAGTGAATAACTTGTGTTGAAAATAAAATAATTTTACTTTAGTAAAGCATAAAACTATATACTGAGGATATACCTATTACTGTTTTTGCAATAGCGTAGCATTTTATTGAAAAAAGTATGTAAGCGTATATTTTTACTTCATAAATCTGTCCTCTCTGACTACCCCGTCAGGGATACAGCGTGAACATAGTTAGTTTAAGTAATAACACACAAAATCGACACCATTTTGGTTAGTAAAAATATTGGAATATTTGGTTTTATCGTTATGAAAATACCTACAGAAAGAAATAACAAAATAATGTAGTGCGAAATATTCGTGTTACCATTACCAGTTTAAAATTACTGTGGTGAAACTTTCCATGAAAGCAATTCTGGAGAATTCCATTGGCATAGTTGTCTTTCCATAGGCCTATATATATATCTCCTTATATAAAACTCATGTCAATTGTATCCATGTAACGTGGAAAAGCGGCAAACAAACCCGTATTCATATTAATAATCATCCATTGCAGGCCAATAATCCCTCTACGCTTTGTGATTCCATTGACATTCAAAATTTTCTCTTGGAGTGCGATCCGAGGTAATTCTGTGATGTGTCTTTTTCTGACATAGCTGGCATCCACTGGCATTTCACCTGCCAACCGATAGAAATTATATATAGGCACTAGAGTCTCGCCCGATACCACCTGAATTTTGCCTGGTCCAATAAAATCTAACTTACTGAACGATGCGATTCAATATTATCATAGTCCACACACGAGGAGAGTCTAGTGCTAGAGGGCCCTTCAAATTCAAGCCCTCTCTACCTCGCATTTGGCAGCGAGCATATTTGAACGCGCATTTAGCTGGAGTATCAAAAGTTTATGAATTTTGGTCACTCCCCATTGTTTCAAATTAAGTCTGTAGGTTAGATGTAAAGCTAAAATGACGTAAAATCGACAACCATTTTATTTGACATTTTGATTAATGCACTCTAGTTATTATAATGGCACGTGCGGTATTTACACCTTTTAGCAAAATTCATTGTTAATGAGCAATTACAAATGTCCAATATACAACGTTATGGTTTCTACCACAAAATGTTGTAATTGCATTACACTGACATCATCAATCAAAACTGCAGTAGCTACTGTTATCTACTGCATTTAAATTATTATACCAAATTAAATTGCTGCTTCTAAAACTACGGCTGATGGCATCTAGAATCAATCATATATAGATTTTTGTACTCAAATCGAGACAGAACCCCTTTATTTTCGTGATTCAACATTCATGGGATTATTTTGTTGATTTTACATGATTTGTGTTATTTAGGGTCTACAAAGCACCAGTGCGGCCTTGGGTCGCTTCGTCCTGTCTCATCTGTAGCCCTTAGCAGAAGCAGGCACAATGTGGAGCTGTGTATCTATAGAACAATGGTAGAATCGACCTTCAAACAACTAACTGGGGTCGCCAGGCGTCTCACCGTGTTTGAAAAATCCTAACGTGTGGGCAGACATATTGAATTTTTCCTATAAATCATTCGTTAACTATTCCATAAATTATATTAAGTTATTCGATACGGCAATATTGGTTTGCAAACTTTCTTTCTACAATGGGAGCGCAAGTATTTTTAACGAGGTGTTAAACAAACTAACTATGTATCAAAACCACTTCCAAATCGCCCCCTACAAATCGTATACTACACTAATGTGATGTTTAAATATCGTTAAGCTGGTCATCATTTCTGCTCATGAGTGATCGGCAAACACTTACGGTACGGACTATACAAATGAAAACTATTTTTGAGGGTAGGAAAGAAAAGTGGTAGCAGTTTTCAGTAATATTTGAATGCTAAGGAAATTCGATGGAGAAACAGGTTATATTTTAAATTGTGTGGCGTAAAATAGAGAACTTAATTTTATATTTTTATACTAAAGTGAAAAAAAGGCTTTTAGTGGATTAGAATGCGACATGATCCCGTGACTTTTGCCTAACCAGAGCAATGCTCTAAGCCACTGAACTACCAGAACTGTACCGAATCAAGTTTTAATTCTTCACTGTAGTTGTGGACTTTAAGAGAATTAACAACGTATACTTGCTATTATTTTATTATTTCTCTGGGTAAAGAAAGTCTGTTTCTCGTTTCACTGTTTGTTGAGAATTAATAGTGTTAATATTCCTTTCATTGAAGTTGCACTAAACTTTCCTGCTAGCAATTACAGATCACAACCCTGTAACTACGCAACTTCTGCCGCAGCCAAATTTATCTACTATTTTTTCATTTACTATTTCGCTCTTTTGTAACCCGCCTCTGTCGAGGTGACAGATATTACCATGCTCAAATTTCACGGTTGGCTAGTTTGTTATAGTTGGAAATTCGACTTGCGGTTGTGGAGTACAGGTGTTCGGTGTTGAGCAAACTTATAAAGAACTTGTTCGAACTTGTGACGACGCTCACCCAAATTATGTGGGGTTAGTTTGGAGACGTCGACGAGGTAAATGTTTGCTTAATTTATTGGTTGAGGTTATTGTTAATTCATTATACTTACTACAGTACCTATAGGTGAATTTGGTAGCAGCGCAAGTGGAATAAATTAAGAGGAAGTTTTGTTTTCTTAGTTAAATGTCAATTAAGGTCACAACCAGTTACTCATATCCAAGTAAACTTTCAGGGTAAATATGAAACTTCAGTAGCATACATACTTCAAAGCGGCTAACTCAGTGTTCTGTAAACGATCACTGGATTAAGCAACTTTCGCTATGGCTGGTCCTTGGATGGGTGAACACTTTGTAGCATTTCCGTGCTTTGTAAGGCATGTTAAACCGTTGGTCCCATTTGCCAGTAACATGGCAGTCGTTAAGCCAAGTTGAAGGCCTTATAGGCGGCTTGGAAAATTTCAACTGCGTCTGTCCGCTTACGGTAAAATGTGGACGTATACATAATATGCCACTGCCGCAGCTTCGGAGTAAGTTAGGTAGCAAGTTAAGTAGCATGGCGTCAGGCCAGCGCCACGTTATATTACTCAATACTATAAAAGGGTCTTTGCGTAAATTTATCTCATAATGTGATCTTGTGATAATCATTGCGTCAGAGACAGGGATCGTGCACCCAGGACCTTAATTATCGTCCGGGATGATTGTGGTCTGCTGCAGCGGCTGAGATGCCCATGACATGAGAAACGCATCTGAGAAAGACTAACTAACTAACTAACTATCTTCACGCTGTATCCCTGACGGGGTAGTCAGAGAGGACAGATCGCCAGGCTTCGCGATCCATGCATACTTCTTTCGCTTCTTCGAGATTCATCAATCGCTTCATACACGCACGTCTGGGTATCCGAGTACTTTTGACCTTTCCGTTTTTGAGCAATCTGCTCACGTGGTCTTCATATGTAAGTCTCGGCCTTCCCTGACTCCTTCTACCCTCTACTTTTGAACAATATATATTCTTCGTCAATCGTTCCTCACTCATTCGTTGGACGTGTCCAAACCAACGGAGCACGCCCTTTTCCAGCTTAACGCTGACACTTTCATTCAAACCTGCCATATTGCGTATCACTTCGTTACGTATTCGGTCGGCCAAGGTAACGCCGCACAATTTTCGAAGTGATCGCATCTCCACAGCATTCAATTTACTTTCATGCATCTGCTGACATACCCAGGTTTCACTACCGTAAAGCAAAGTTGGAACTAGCACTGCGCTATGAATCGCCATTCGTGCTTCTTTTACGATGCTTTGTCGCTTTACTAACTGGGACAAAGCACCGTTAACTTTGTTTCCGGCAGCTACTCGCCGTTCTACATCCGAATCACATCTTCCATCCGCGCTAAACATACTTCCTAAATACACAATTTCATTCACTTGCTCTAGACGTTCCTGGTTTACTCTAATCTCGCATTTAGTTCTTACGTCACCTCTTTCAAATACTAGAACCTTAGTTTTACTTGCATTCAAGCGGAGACCCTTACTTTCACACCCCTCTTTCATATTAGTGACTAATGCCTGTAGGTCGGCTTCTGATGAGGCCATGAGCACCGCATCATCAGCGTACAGCAGACAGTTTACTGTAAAGTCACCCAAATTCACACCCATATTAAAATCTTTCAACTTCTGTAGGCAGCTGTCCAGATACACTATGAACAGCCAGGCGGACATGACACATCCCTGTTTGACGCCTGTACAGACATCAAAAAGAGGTGACACATCCCCCCCTACTCGCACGCAAGCCTTACAGTCCCTATAAAGCGACTGTATTGCCCGCAGTAGCGAGCCGTCCACACCATATCCTGGCAGCAAGTCCCACAGCGTTTCTCTCACAACGTTATCAAATGCTTTCTCTAGATCCACAAAAGCGCAGAAAACCTTCTGGCTAAGAGCCAGAAACTTTTCCGCGATCATGCGGAGAGAAAACACTTGATCCATGCAACCTCTTCCACGTCGGAATCCGCATTGAGCCTCCCATAAATACCTTTCAGACTTTTCTTGCATTCGTGCCGTTATAACCTTTGCATACACCTTACTAGCTAAGCTGACCAAGCTGATCGCCCTGTAGCTGGAGCAGTTTAGGCGCGAGCCTTTCCCTTTGTAAATAGGTACTACAACTGCTACTCGCCAGTCATCTGGGACCTCACCCGTCCGCCAGCACAAGTTGCATAACAGACATAGTGTGTCCCAGACACGCGACCCACCGTACTTGATCATCTCAGCAGTAACTCTGTCTTGTCCCGCAGCCTTACCACATTTCATACTTCTTATCGCTTGTTCTATTTCTTTCATACTAATGACTTCAATGACATCGGGATCCGGAGCATCGAAGTGAGCTCCACTTCCCGACGTGGCATCTCTGTCTTTTCTTGCATACATCTTTCCATAATATTCACTCCAGATCTGATCTGAGAAAGACCAGAGTTTCTAAGTTTAGAAACAATCAAATTTAACAAATTATGTTTACTTATCTTCGCTGTTCATCTTAGTGTATTACCAGTTACTTCAAAGTCCTACCTGGATTTGGAGTCTGAGATTCTAGAAGCAACTATTGTATTGGTCTTGGTTTTCGGTTTTGTCAGGAGCGACTGCCATCTAACTTCCCAAACCCATACCTGCATTGTTGTCTCGTCCGGTAGTCAGAAGATGCCGCTAGGTGATGAGGTCTCATCACCTAGTGGCATTGTCGGATTGCAGTAGATGGTCACGCTCAAGTTTGACTGACAATTATTTTTTTACCTACCTGCTTATCTTTGATTAAAGTTATTCTTCTTCAAGCACCATCAAATATTTATTACACTTACCGTGTCTCTGTTTTATAAGATCACCATTGTTTCCTGGTTCCGATATTTATGTACTTGATACAACTAACCATGTTGAAGATATGAAAAATCGGAAAATCCCAATAAAATTAACTAGTTAGTAATATAGAGATTGAACTTTTTTTATTTAGATTGCTTTTTATGGTATTCCTACACATGTGGCGAAGTTATAGTGTCAGGGAGAGGCAAAAAGTATTATTTTTTAGCTCTATTCCTATAAATTTGTTGGAAAAAATACACAGCAAATAATGTTGATCGTTCACGTGTAAAGCTGATATAACTGTTATTTATAGGTGCTGTCATTTGAACAACCATTTCAAACCCTTGCATATTATTTTTGATGACATTGGTGAAAAAAGTTCACGGAACGCATTTTTAAATTTTCGTCGAATAAATATCTACTGTTATATGGGTGACCCTTTGTGGCATCTGTGGTGTTTTCGTCCTTGACAAGACACGTTAAGCCGTTGATCCTGGCTGCCATTAACTTGATAGTCATTAAGCTATGTTGTAGGTCATAAAATTGCAAAAATTTTAACAACATGTGGCCACAACCTACACTAGTCCTCTTAAAACCGACATCAGACTCACTGTCTATTACATGGGACTAAATATAAAAATGAGTAAATATAAGTGGTGAAATTATGACTTTCTGCCACTTTAGTGGTTCAAAAAATACTTTATAACTTGACTATAACGTAGAGAAACTGGCAGAACTTTTCAATTCCGGTTAAAGGTGTACTAGTGCCCGAGCGCTGCTGTGCCCGCGTGGCAGGGTCCAACACGACTATCTCATTGGTAAATTTTATGAAGATTCTATATTTTTCATTAACGGCTAAAGCTTTTTCATTTCCAACCGCACTTAAATCCATATTTACGCTGCGGTGTTAGCAAACCAACAAACAGAAAATAAAAACATTTCGGTTAAGTAACGATATAATCAAAAAACATTTAAACATATTTTTTTATTAAATGTCAGTCAAATTTTTTTTTATAATAAATATTTTCCTAAATAAATATTATCCATAGGAATCAGCATTCAATAAATATTCAGTCATCAATTGAAATTTGTACCTAAATACAAACTTTATAGAAAAATATTGAATTAAATAAAAATAGTCTGTCTAGAAATTCACTTTTCAACTCAATCCGAGATGGAAAGGCCGGGAATATCCTGGGATTGAGTTAATTGTTCGGAAACTGTGCACTATGTGAAGGGTACTTGGTATCGATGAATTGACTGTATCCGGGCAAAAGTGAGTCTACTTAAAATAAAAAAAATTGTTTCTATTTTTCAAAAGTTATGTTTGAATATGTCAATATTTCACTAATCGGAATTAATCAAAGTTTTAGAATTTTGATTCATTTTATGATTATTATGAATATTTTTTTTGGTTTTCGTGTGATTTGAGTACCTAGCGAGTGGTGAGGCAATATTTTGTGTTATACTTCGACAAGCATCCCTGGGACTCTGTCACATTTAGCCACCAAGACCTGAGACCTGGCGACCCCTACCCATTGTTTGGACATTAATTCTCTCATACGTCATTAATTCTGTATACGCTTTTACAACAAGCTTCCCTATGACCTGAGAAATTTACCATTAAATAAATTTAAAAAGTTTATTAAAAGAAAGCTTTGTGAAAAAGGTTATTACTCTATTCAAGACTATTTACAGGACAGGGATGCCTGGAAATGATCTGCTGGCAAATAAAATATTATAGTCATAATATATTAAATTGTAAATAGGCCATTAAAAAAAGCCTTCCTAAGTTTCTTGCCGGTTCTTCTCAGGTGAGCCGCGTTCCGAACCGGTGGTCACTTTAAATATACAATTGTTTTCTTTAGTTTTAGTGTATGACATTTTGTAAGCGCCGTTGAAATGGTCTATGCAAAATAAAGACATTTTTATTTTATTTTATTTATTTCATACTCTAAAGTGGCTGTAAATTGCAGCGTCGACATTTTAAGAAAATTTCCCGATGGCTTACGATGCGGTTACAGTAAAATAATTTAACATTTTCTGTCGGATACTAAAAGCAATACAAATTTATTTTCAAAGAACTTAGCATCATCATCAACACTTAGAATAAAATTTAGATTACAAAGTTTAAACTGACAATACTGTCACTAGAGACAATTCTTTGAAGTTTTTTATAATTCAACCATTAAAATTAATCATCAATCTGTTTATGCTGCATATCAATGATATGCTGTCCATTGACGGCATTCATTGCTATGCAGATGATAGTACGGGTGACACTTATTGCACGGGTCACTCCAATATCCCTGTCTGCAGTGGAAGAAAGTCGTGGACAACTTGTGTCTAAAATCAAGGCTACTCTTGGAAGTGTCCGATTGGGGTAGACAAAATCTTGTCCAATTTAACCCTACCAAGACTCAAGTTTGTGCATTCAAAATTCCGCTAAAAAGCCCCATTTACTGTAGCACCGCAATTCCAGGGCACACCTCTTTCCATCTCCAATAGTATTAGGATCCTTGGTGTTGAGATCTTTAGTGACGTCCAATACCATAGTCATTTAGAGGACTTGGCGAAACTGGCGTCCAAAAGCTCGGAGTGCTCAACAGGACGCGGCAGTACTTTACTGCAGAGCAAATACTGGTGCTCTATAAGTCGCAAGTGCGGCCGCACATAGATTATTGCAGTCACCTGTGGCGGGTGCACCTGAATACCAGCTTCGACCTTTCGACTCGGTAGATCGGCGTGCTATGAGGATTGTCAACGATCCTCTACTAGCGGGCGGTGTCGAACCCCTTCGCGACAGGAAAGACGTGTGTTCACCCTCACACTCTGCGTCCGGAGCGCACGCATACGGTTAGATCCGATAGAGGCTTTATTCCGCGAACGCTTAGATTGTGGAATGAACTGCCTGCCTGGATTTTCCCGAACGTCTACAGTATGGGGTTCTTCAAAAGGGGTCTTAGAAGGTTTATAAAGGGTCGACAGCGCGAGTGCTGCACAATATTTGGCAGCTTCGCCGGCATGGTGAAGTTTTACCTATTTAAGATTTCGTACGGAACCTTAAACTTTTTTAAAATCGAATTTAGGCTATGTTACTCACAAAGATTATTGCTTTCAAATGGTAAAAGAAATTTTATTATCGGGTAGTTTCTGAGCCAATTAATTACAAACAAACTTACAAATCTTCGGTTTCGCCCGTGACATACTTCAAACACCGTGGCACCAATTTAATCCCGTCGTTTATTAATTTCACAATAATGTATGAACATTTTCCAAATTAGTTGATTAATTCTCCGCCCGCACGGCCCGGTCAAATTACGGTTACACTAAATTAATTTCTTTGCGCATTTATTTGATTTTACCATATCTTCTTAGGTATTCATTTAATTTGCAAGCTGTAAAGGGACAAAATAATCTTCATAAAATGCTGAAGCTTACTAACATATTAAAAATAATAAGGATTAATAATGTATTTGTGTAAATAGCCTTCAAAATAACGGCTTTATAATTGTTGCTTTTTGTTAGGTATGCGGACGCAGGACACAAGTGAAACGATTGCTAGTTAGCCTTACACTGGTTTTATTGTAATACATGCATCTGTTCGCAATAAGAGGGGCGCCCTTACATTCAATACTTCACATTCCTCCCCGTATTTACAATAGTAAACTAACTAAATAACTAATTGACAGACTTGATATACTTTAAATAAAAAAATCACTAATCTATACCACCACTTCTTGGAAGTCATCCTTTCCCTCGCCCTCGCCCTCAGAGTTAACGTCCTCCGTCCTTTCATGTAAGTTGTTAGAATCCAATGCCCCACATGGTTGCTCCTCTAAATTTTGTGGACACTCTTGTTCCTTTTCACTCTCCACCGAAATCGCGGACGTATTTGGTTCGTAAACTTCCATTCTTCTCCTGGCTGACTTGTGGCAGCAGTATGGGTGAGTATATCTCAGCCTGACCCTCAGTAGCTATCAAGGTATCCGGTGAATGATTAATCATGGTCGGTGTTGGTGACGACGTAGTCGGTGAGCGTGGGGTCGATGACAACGGTGACTGTGTAGGCGTTGATAACGATGGTTGCCTTAGAGACGATGACTCTGGTAAATACCCATCTGAACCGTGATTTTTGTACTTACAATTATTTTCACATGTACCGTTATAAGGCATCAGCTGATTTATATGTCTTTTAAAATATTTTAATTTTTTTTTTATGGCAGTCGTTAAGCCTAGTTGGAGGCCCTATGTGCGGCTTAAAGAATTTCAACAGCAGGTCGATGCAGCCTGCGCCTGTCCATTTCAACACGGTAATGGGCTCACCACCTGTTACGTGGGACAGAAATGCATACGGTGAAACGTGGGCGTTAAATATGCCTCTGCCTACCCCTTCGGGGATAAAGGCGTGACAATATGTATGTATGTTAAAATATTTTGAACTATGACAATCTTTTACCAAATACACAACTTTTCCTATTCTATTTAATATTATTCCCATACTCCAAATATAACTTGTTTTTTTTACAATTTTTTTATATAATACAATGTCATTTTTCTCCAGAACTTTAGTTTTATTATTCCTTTGGAATTTAGTTTGTGAGCACTGTTGGTTATGAACCAGATTAAAGGTGAAGGCAGGCGGGGACGAGGCCGCCGATAACTTGGAATTAATCAAGTCTAATCGCGACCTTAACTTATGACCAAATACCAATTGAGCAGGTGACAACCCCGTGGTTGTATGAACCGAATTACGATAGTCCATCAAATATTTGAGCAACCTTCCCGACGATTCCTTAATATTAGTAGCCGACAATAAACACGATTTTAGACCCTTTTTTACCACTTTAACATAGCTTTCGGCTTGACCGTTGCTAGCCGGGTGATACACGGGCGAGGTCAAGTGTGTTATGCCATTCGAAGCACAGAAAAATTCGAATTCTTGTGAACAAAAAGATGTGCCATTATCGCTTACTATCGTCTCCGGAACCCCAAATCTAGACATAAACTCATATAGTTTGTCAATGACTGCCGTAGAAGTAGTAGTGCTATTCATCTTGTATACCTCTACCCATTTTGAGTGTGCATCTACTATCACCAAATAAACACAACCTTTAATTGGGCCCAAGAAGTCTAAGTGTAGTCTAACAAAAGGTTTTTGCGGTAACTTCCAATGTGCCGGATGAGCGCGCGGCGGGGACGGGCGTAGTTGTATACATATATTACATGACCCTATTAATGTTTCTATGGCTCGATCGATACCCGGAAACCAAAATCTCGATCGAGCCTCGGCTTTTGTTTTTACCATCCCTAAATGAGAAGAATGTAATTCTTTTAAAATTATTTCATGTAAACTTATCGGTAATACGACTTTATGTCCCCTCATAACACAACCATTTTCATATGATAGTTGAGAGAATGTGACTATAACTCGTTTTAAGACAATATCATTTTTCGACTCATTACGTAATTTATCTATTGTCACCGGCATCGTTTTGTCTATAACGAAACACACGTAAGTAGCTCGGTCGTATGATACCTCACAATCACAGCACCTACACTGTTCAGTGCACGCGCACTGGTGAACCGTACGGGGCAGGCTCGCGCGCGATAGGTAATCTGCACTATTGTTAACCTTACTCACATTTTCTATAGTATAGTGTAACATGCAGTTTTGACTAGCGAGGTAGTGCGAACATATTGCCGCCAGACGTCGCTAGTTATATTGATGGATGGGACGATAGTACCTAGCGTTTGCGTGTAGATGGCATTACCGGGTCTGATTTTCAACAGATCCCATTTTAATTAAAATATATAACATTAAAATTGAATAAACAGTTTTTTTTAAGGAATACTAGTATTTAAATCAATAATTCAACATAAATATAAAATAACTTTAACTTTGTCTATGGTGATAGAAATTAGTATGTTGATTACTGAACGACAAGAAAAGGATAATTTTGACAGTTCTCCAGAGTGGGGTCGGAGTGAAAAAAAGGATAAATATGTTGTGTGAGGAAGGATCTAGATCGATTATCGACCTGAGATAGTTAAAGGATACCCGAAGTTCTCCAGATTTCTGAGATATTCTCAAAAATTCGTTAATAGTGATTTTTCTTGTGCAAGTTTTGGCCAACCCAGCCTAATTCTATAGCCGTCATAGTCATAATCACGTACGAGTGTATAAGAAACCCCGCTATCCACGTAATTGCTGGAAGCGTTGTGGTTTCCCTTGGTAGAAAGGCGCGGAGGCTTCGCAAGATTCTGCTTCTTGTTTGTGAGTTGTACTCACAAGGGCCGCTGCTCACGGTCTCTGTGGGCTGTCATCGGCCTTCCCCAGCATTGGGCACCAGCGGGTCGACGCACGAAAGCTCGGCGTGAGCGGATTTGTCAGCTCGCTCCGCAAGTTTCGCACCCTAGCACAAAAGCTGAGTACCTTTTATTTTCTACTCCTGTATCTGCTGCATATTTTCTTGTGTGTGTGTGTGTATGACCTTTATACCCTTAGCATTGCATTTATGTAATAATTGATACCTGTGATGAACTTTTATTGTTGAATATTTATATTTTTTATTGTGAGGTAGATTTTTTTCTTAAAATAATCAATTCCTTCTTTATTAAACCTTGTAAAGAACAATTGTGCAAGAATATTATTTATCTCCCAACCACACACACTCTTCATACAAGGCGCCCTGGGATTATTTCTTATTAGAGTCTCTTAATTGCTCTGCCCGGAGTGAAGCTGGTGGTAGCACCCATAAAAAAAGTGTTAGTTATAACTACTCAGATATAAAGCGTACCGTTCAAGTCTATTAGCTGACATTTCAGGTATACTTTTATATTGCCCAAATATGGTTAGTAGCGGCTTATGATCTGTTCGTAGAACGAATGGTTTACTTCGACCATATAAAAATTGATGGAACCGTCGCACACCAAAAATAATAGCCGTAGTTTCCCGTTGAATTTGAGCGTATCGCTTCTCCGCGTCATTTAATGTTCGTGATACAAACGACACGGGTCTTTCGACGCTGTCTTCACCTACTTGCGAGAGTATTGCTCCTAACCCGGTTGGCGAAGCGTCTACGGTTAAGATTAGTTTAGCGTTTGGATCGAAATGGGCGAGTACTTGCTCTGACGTCACCAACTCTTTAATAGCCCTAAAAGCCGTATCATGAACATGATTCCAATTCCATTTATGGCCCTTTTTAAGTAATTCGTACAATGGGCTTAAGATAGTCGATGCGTTAGGTACGAAACTCCTGTAATAATTTATTAAACCTAAAAAATATTGCAACTGAATTACGTTAGTGGGGACGGGTGCATCAACCATCGCTTTAACTTTTTCTGGAGATTTTTTTAATCCGTCTTTTGTAATAACATATCCTAAATACGTAACTTCGTCTTGGAAAAAACTACACTTTTCTTTTTGCAATGTCAGTCCTGCATTTTGCAACCGCTCTAAAACCGCATTCAGCCTGCTTAAGTGTTCCTCTCTGTCCTTTCCTGTTACCAAAATATCGTCCAATAGGCACAAGACTCCATCTATACCAGATAAGACTCCTTCGATCGCGCGTTAGAAAATGCTGGGTGAGCTGACCAACCCGAACACTAGGCGGGTATATTGGTATAAGCCTCGGTTAGTATTAATACAAGTCAGTTTTTTAGACTCATCCTCTAAAATAAACTGATTATATGCCATCGATAAGTCAAGCTTACTAAACTGTTTAACGCCATGAATCTTTGAAAATAGTTCACTTGTAGTGGGGAGAGGGTAGTGTTCTACATGTAACTGTTTATTTATGCTTATGGAATAATCTGCACATAACCTTACTGATCCATTGCGCTTAAGGACAGGGACTATAGGAGATGCGTATTCCGAAATTTCCACGGGTTCTAAAATACCCAGTTCAACTAACCTATCGATTTCTTTATTAACCTTATCGCGCAATGCGAATGCGACGGGCCGTGCTTTGCAGAAAACAGGTTTTGCTCCGTCCTTTAACAATAATTTTATTTTGTATTTGTTAAAGGCACTTCGGGGTGAAATGATTATCCAGCAGTATTAACAGGTCTTCATACGGCACATCCTCCACGCTTTTAGGCAAAGCTAAATCCGTTGCTAGTTTGTAGGCACCTTCCGCGAGTGCACTAAGAAGAATCGCCTTTATTTTCACTCCATTGCAGTCCGTCTCTTTACCAATACCATTCGCAATGAAATATTGCAGTATACGGCCTTTGTACGTTTTCCATGTTTGATCCTGGTGGTCGAAAGTATTCAAAATTCCAAATTGCACGCCTGAATTCGACATTTTCTATAACTTTTTTTCAAAGCGGGTGGGCAAGAAATGTTCGTCGCCACTGTTAGGTATGCGGACGCAGGACACAAGTGAAACGATCGCTAGTTAGCTTAACACTGGTTTTATTGTAATACATGCATCTGTTCGCAATAAGAGGGGCGCCCTTACATTCAATACTTAACACTTTTTTAAAGTATTAAAATGGATATAGTTAAGTAAAGTTATCCTTAAGAGATAGACATTTACCGTTACGGACTTTTTTGTAGACCTATATTAGATACACAATTCCAGGATACATTATTTTGTTTTAACTCAAAGGGTTTAGGCTGCGTTTTCGTTAAAACTCCCAGACGGCTTATTTTTTCCGACACCCTCAACATTTATCGTTATAATTTAACTTAATTATAACGTTAAATGTTGTATACAAAACCTTGCCTATGAATTACTCTATCTATTGAAAAAACTGCATCGGAATTCGTTGCGTAGTTTTAAAGATCTATGGACAGATGGAAAGATCTCATAGGGACAGACAGCAAAAAACGATTTTGTTTTATAGTATGTAGTGAAGTATAGATTGTAATAGTTATTATTTTAATATCATGGCTTAGAAGTAGACTGTTAAGTCCTTTTTTGATCACAAGCCAAAGACGCGGTGACGCTATGAGGTTGTTAAACAGCGATTAAGACGGCTCATGTCCATGACTTGTGCCAAGTGGCCTTTAGCGATATAACATGTACTAAATCTCACTAAACTGATTGGCGCTATTTGCCGTATGACATTGCATAGAACCTTACTATGAACAATAAGTTATTCTGAAAATGTAATAGTATACTTTCAACACCAAATAAAACATTATTTACATACTTTTTGGCATTCTCAAACCGTTTCTAGAAAGGTTTTAATTCCACATTAAAATTTCTTTGTAAAACCAATGCTTTTAATAACGTCAAAGAGTTGTCTAGAGCTAAGCGACGTCCGGGATTTTTTAATAAATTCGCTGAAGCAGTGGTTATTAAATCAGTTCCGTGTTCTGTCCCGGCCACCGCTTGCGAGGGAAATCTTAATCCTTTGCTTTTAAACCGATTTGCACTAAAGGCAGGTGAGTTTTATTTCGAATTTAAATGAATTGCTTGTACCCGAGAGAACTTGTGTAAGTGCAACCTGTCCTGGATTAGGTATTAAAGTGGACATTAGAGTGCAAAAAGATGCATCCATGGATTTTTAATGGATATCACTATCAATATTTTGCAACTGCTATAACTTATTAACAGTTTGTATTGTTGCAGAAATGGCAAAATGGAATTCAAACCGAATTTTTACCTTGGAAAAATTGTTGTAAATTATGACCACAAAAAATAAAAAGAAGCCGCAAAGCTTTTATGTAGAGGGCGCTGTGCGTTTGTCACACAGAAAATGTTATGTTTCATAGCAAAACTTTATAAATCTGCTTCGTCTTACGTTTTGTTTTTGCTCCAAGTTTCTTTTTTGTGGTGGAAAAAAGCTTTACTACATGTATTCTACCTGGCGAGTCGTTGAATTAAAGATGGAATTGAAAAAAAGAAAAAGAGTGACATTTAGAAGCCACACAGTGACCTATTCTTTAGTAAAAAATTAAAAATGCGTATTTCTAACGAAATAGTATGAAGATTGACAGTTGCTTTGTAACAAACATTTGGCGCCCTCTACTATGAACTATTTGACAGTTTTCTTCCTCATAGGTACAGCATTGACAGGCCGTGTATGCGATTTTCGCATAATGTTTTAACTATTAATTTCGTCTCTATTAGGCGCTCTATTGAGGCGCTCTAGAGAGGGAGCGAGCAACTCCTACATACATATAAGACACGCTTTGTACCACTAGTTATATTTTGTCTCATGTTATAGATTGTAAGCTTATTGGTATGTTGTAACAGATTTATCGATCATAAAATATTTCACTTCTAATGGGTAGCTAATTCTTTGTTAAAAATCTTTTATTTTGCAATATTCTGCTTTTTAAATGTCGTACGATGTTAACACGTGTTTCACTTACACACAAGGCATTATCAAGACTGCTTGACGGCCTCACAGTCTAGTTAAATACAAAAATAATAATAGTTTTACAATGGACTTCCACCATGTCATGCCTGATTCGATTAGGTAGCTAATTCACATAAAATTGAGATAAATATTATCGTAACGTTAAATTGCTGTTATATATAATTCAGTTTAGCCAGATAGCAAGGTATGAATATCAGTCGCGCCCTACAGCGATATAAAATGATCTATGAGTTAAATTTTTTCAAGATTCTTATTATAAAGTAAGGAAAACAAAAACCGGTTGAAAATACTAAATAGCGTTTTTTTTTCTACTCAATTTTGTTACTTATTGAAAGCTGTTCCTTGTCCTAATTGTCCTCCTCGAGTTACAGTTAAAAATCGATTTCAGCATCCGATGGATGCGTATTGTGCTACGAATAATTGCGTCTGTATTGATATCCGCTGTGCGAGGCAGACTCCATAGATCAGTTTATTATTATTCGACTGAGCTGCATAATCGATATAATCGTTCTCTCGATAGTCTCAAATATCTTGTGCAGACATTATACTTTTTAGACTGCTATTACTATATGCCATATATTTTGATTAAAATTTTATAACAATGGAGTTTTGCAGTATTTTATTGAGTACTATCCTAACTTATCTCTAAGTAAATCTCAATACACGTAATGTAGATAATATACTCTTAAAAGTTTGAAGAGAGTTTTCGCAACAAAGAAATCTTAAACTCAGATAAGAATTCTTTTCAATTAAATGAAGTTAGATAATAAATTAATCTTACTGGAATAATTGAGTGAGTCAATAGTTTATTACAATATATACCTACTAATTTCAGATTAATGATAAGATCTGGAGATCTATATTGTTTCTATACACCCACGCAAATATAGAAAATAAATTATTTGATTGATCAGTAATTCTAATGGATCCTATGGTGTAAGTAATGTGTAATTTTGAAGGTCTACCTAATAATTTTGAAGGTCTACCTAATAATTTTGAAGGTCTAAAACATGGTACCCACTGTACCATGTTTTGCTAGGAGGTCGAATGGGTCGTATCGTTAATTTCGAAAAGTTAGTGGGTACTAGATTTTCGACAAGAGGTCGAACAGGTCCTATCGTATAGGTAAGGTCCAATTATGAAGGTCCTGTGGGTACTAGACAATCTTTAAGGTTTTATAGCTAGAGACCCATACACAAAGTTCATACGTGTCAATACTGCAACACTGAAGTAGTGGATATAATAGATTCTGATATTGCACTGTTCTTAAATCAATATTATCTTAGATAACTTTAGTTCTTAAATCGGTAAAGCGCTTGTGGCCCGGCTGACTCAGTGTACTGTAAACGATCACCGAGTTAAGCAACATTCGTTATGGCTGGCAACGGATTGATGACCGCTTTGTGGCATTTACATTTGCGAGCTTTTCCGTGCTTCGGAAGGCAATTAAAGGGCAGCTTGAAAAGGTTACCAGCATGTCGTTACTGCCTGCGGCTGTCGATTTCAACCTCACCACCTGTTACGTGGTACAAAAAAATACATACGGCAAACTGTGGGCGTATAGTATGCCTCTGCATACTTAAAACTAACTAACTAACTATCTTCACGCTGTATCCCTGACGGGGTAGTCAGAGAGGACAGATCGCCAGGCTTCGCGATCCATGCATACTTCTTTCGCTTCTTCGAGATTCATCAATCGCTTCATACACGCACGTCTGGGTATCCGAGTACTTTTGACCTTTCCGTTTTTGAGCAATCTGCTCACGTGGTCTTCATATGTAAGTCTCGGCCTACCCTGACTCCTTCTACCCTCTACTTTTGAACAATATATATTCTTTCATTCAATCGTTCCTCACTCATTCGTTGGACGTGTCCAAACCAACGGAGCACGCCCTTTTCCAGCTTAACGCTGACACTTTCATTCAAACCTGCCATATTACGTATCA
This sequence comes from Thumatha senex, assembly GCA_948477245.1. Lineage (NCBI taxonomy): Eukaryota > Metazoa > Arthropoda > Insecta > Lepidoptera > Erebidae > Thumatha > Thumatha senex. The sequence continues at coordinate 872,587 of OX419740.1, read as the reverse complement.
CTTCGTTACGGTTTCGGTCGGCCAAGGTAACGCCGCACAATTTTCGAAGTGATCGCATCTCCACAGCATTCAATTTACTTTCATGTATCTGCTGACCAACCCAGGTTTCACTACCGTAAAGCAAAGTTGGCACTAGCACTGCGTTATGAATCGCCATTCCTATCGCCTCTGCATACTTCTTCGGGGATAAAGGCGTGACAATATGTATGTATGTGAACTTAGTAATTAGTGGTTGCTTTATAATTTTGTCCTATTTATATAGCCAAACGTGCTAAGTCTCTCTCGAGTAATAGAACGGATAACACTTCACTTTAGAAAATCACCTTTCCAGGATAAGGTTTAGCTTCACGAGGATCTTTGTGAATACATTATACCAGTAAAGGTGCTTGCTTTTTATTCTGTTCACTCTTTTAAGACGTTGCCGACAATCTACAGAGAACGTGCGTCTCATGATTGTCTGATTTTATTAAATGATTCCCACTTGCCCGCTTCGCACGTGGCATACTTCGAACTCCCGTAGCACCTATTTAATCCCGTAGCTTATACCTAGTCAGGTCATAAATTCTGTCACATGTTTAATATAAAATAATTGAAACAAGTTTATTCATTATGTAACCATTTATATACCAAAATGAACTTAACAAAACATAGATTCTTATGACAATAAAGTTTATTCAAAATGACCTCCGTGATTTTGAATACAGGCCTTCAATCTATCGAAGTCCAGTCGTCTATCGCAGCACGAACGAGGTCCATGTCAATATCGGCGGCTGCCTTAATCAAGGATGTCTTGAGTGACTCCAAATTGAGATGAGGCTTTGAGCACGCCTTTTCCTCCAAGTGTTGCCATATCTTGTAATCTAACGGACTCAAATCTGGACTGGAGGAGGGCCAGTCTTCGCGCCGGATGAAGTCGATTTCACGCGCCGCCAGCCAGTCTTGTGTGCTCTTAGCTCTATGAGCTGGCGCCGAATCTTGTTGGAATACCCAGTGCCTGTTATTGAACATGGTATGAGAAACAGCTTCCACAAGGTTCGTCAGGACTGTATTTTGATACACAACTGCATTCGTTTTTACACCTTTCTCACAAAAATGTACCTCTGTTAAGCCCCAATAAGAAACTCCCAATACCATGAGCGAGGGTGGAAAATGACCTCGTTGGACACGCGGAATACGGTTGCTCGCTTCTCCACTACTGTGTGCGTACACCTTATCATTTTGTTTGTTGTAGCTCTCTTCTACGGTAAAAATTTTTTCATCCGAAAAAGAATTTCCCGATATTTTTTTCCCGCGTACCGCTTCAACAAAGCGCGGCATCTCTTCAGTCTCAGGTCCATTAGACGAGCATTTAAACGGTGTCCTGTTTTTCTTCGATATGACCGAAGGCCTAAGTCTTCATTTAACACCCTTTTCACCGTGGTTCTGCTTAACCCCATCTGAAGGGCCAACAGTTTCTGCTTACGTTCCTAACAGACCGAGGGCGACCACATCTTGACCTGTTATCTAAACTAGAGTCTTCATTGTATCGTTTGATGGTACGATAAACGAATCTTTTGGTTATATTCAATTTTTTCAGTATGTCAATAATTTTAATTGCCGCGTAACCGCAACGATGCAACGCAATAACTGCAACACGGTCTTCTTTAAGCGTCCACTCCATATTTAAAAATGAGTAAAATTCTAAAAAGTATACATTTTTATTTTCATGAACAATTCGAAATTTGAATTCAATAAACTTTTTGTGGCCAACATTCTAAAAGAAAAGATTTTACTGTGTGACAATACTTATGACCTGACTAGGTAAATTCTACAATAATGCATAAAAATTTGCCCGAATTTTCGATAATTTTATACTGCTCCGCTCTACAGGGTAGAGACGTGATAATATATCCTATAATAGCCTTCCTCGATAAATGGGCTATCCAACACAAAATATTTTTTCATATCTGACCAGTAGTTCCTGAGAATCGCACGTTCAACCAAACAAACAAACAAACACTTCAGCTTTACAATATTTGTATACTCGTAGATGTGAATTTAAAATGTCAAATGTCCAGTAAATGGTGTAAAAGATGACCACTTTAATCTTTAACAGCAACATAACAGATACAGAACAGAGAGAAAAGCCACACTGATTCTCAAAACCTAGCCATTAATTTGGTCAAGTTGTCTATCACTAGTCGACCAATAGTACGGTATACTTATTGTCAACTACACACTACAGTTTTCATGCCTGAGTCTCGAGATTGACAACAGTTTTAAACACAAACTCAGACTCTATTATCTTTCCTTACCTTGCAGTTGACTCATTTATCTATTCTTGCTTTTGGCTATTTACTTGTTTATATTTCTTTTTATATTCATATGTTTATTTATTTTAATGTTTATTTGATTATGTGTTTATATATATATTTATATGTATATATGTATGTTTAAGTATATGTTTGTGTATATGTTTTTGGTTATGTATTCTATAATCTTGCAATAATATGTACGTACGTATGTTACGGTACGTATGTACGTATGTATGTTTTTTCCTTGTGGCAACCCTAGGTATAACAGCTGATTTGAATTGGCTCCGTATTTTATATTGTAATATTGCAAAAATAATTATAATTTTAATTAAAAACCAATTCATCATTGCCAAATAATACCATATTGAGTGTTAAATAATCATTTTCACCATTTATTGTGCTAAAAGTAAATAAATATAAACTTAAAAATTGTACCGGTGTAGTGACAGTTAGAACATCGGAAAAATTTTCAATATTTGAAATTATTACTTGGATTTGGCAAGATTTATAAAACTAATAGTTTTTTCAATCAAGGTTTGTGAGTTTATTTACTTTTACATCCTCATATGTCCATTAATAGTGTGATTTTGTAATTTTCTATGAATAAAACATAACCTCGTTTTGTTTCGCATTTCTTTGCTCTAAGTCTACTTTGCTAATAATTACTGATTCTGTAGCACGTAATTATAACAAAATGTCGAATACTAATAACATGATAATGACGCGTAAGGCCTTAGCTCATCAACAAGAAACAAGGCTTCAATTAACGTTGAAAGAATTACAGATTTTTAGGGAGAAGTGCGATAAACTGAACAAGGAAAGGGACGAAAATGAGTTAGAACTGCTAGGTATTTTAAGTAAGAACGGACAACTCAAAAAAGAACTGGCACAGTTGCATTCACTGTATACTGATACCTTACAGGATCGGGATAGGTTATAACTTATAGTTGACAGTTTTGACTCATGTAGGGAACATTATGAACAAACTCTGCACCAAATTAGAATACTAAAGGAGGAGCTACAACGATCGGAAATCAAAATATCGCAACTAGAAGACAAGAAACAGAGCACAGGGGTTCAATCTAATCAGAGTTTGTTCGATGAACTGATGGCTACAAGCTTAGATACTGCTACAGCTCACCCTTCCATTGTCATAGACCTCACTTCTGATGATGAAACCGAGGGCTGTTCTAAATCATTAAAAATTATTAAGTGTAGTAAGAATAAGTTAAAGAAATATTTAAAAATTAAAAAGTTTATTACTAAATCTAAAAAAATGATACATAAATACAAGTTTTTATAAATAGCATGTCACTTAATAGACAGAGATTGCAACTGATTGACCAGGTAAATATGTATATGTTAGAACTTGATACTGTTGCACAATAGTACAAAACTGATACACAGGCCCTTCAATGTCAGATTGACCGACTTCAAGACTCTTTGAAATCAATTTCATATAAATATGAAACAGCAGAGAAACAGAGTAGGGAACAGGTGTTAGCCATAGGTAAATTAGTAAATTCATGTCATTGTCAAAATGACCAATTGACATCCGCAGGCCATGTTCCCTCCTCACCCTTAAGTTGTGAAAGAATTAGATGCAATGATGAATTTTCACCAATTAAAACTGTTTGCAGTGTGGATAATAGTATATTAAGTTCAAGTAGTAATTGCGAGGCATCTACGAGTATAATAGAAAAGTTGCAAATAAAAAGTGATGCAAAGACCATAGTCTATTGCGATGAAATAGGTAAAAATTTTGGACATTATTTATCACAGTTAAGTCATTCTGTAATAAATCATACATATCCAGGAGCTTCATACTCTCAAATTATAGATTTTATATTGACTGGTACACACTGCATGCAGTCTACTATAGTGGTGCTGGTTGGCAGAAGAGGCAATATTAATAGAGACAAACTTTTAAAAGTTTTTGATAAGTTATCAAGTCTGCAAGTAAAACAAGTAATTTTGTCCACCTTGCCATACAGCACTGCTATGAGCCACAAGGAAAATCACTTAAGATACAAATTAAATATGAAACTACATACCATGGTATCATATTCCAAAAAAATTGAATTGTTCGATTGGAACATAATTTTCAATAATAATAGTTTGTTGACATTAGATAGATATTTTCTATCAAAATTTTTACAACGAAAGGTAGCTCTGTTGCTATCTAATTTTTTAATTTTTCAAGCCAAATTATTGGCTAGTACAACTGCTTTTATTGAGCAGGATAGTTTTGATACTTCACATTTGGAAAATGAAATTCCAAAAAACTAGTTTATAGGACAACAGATAATAAATCTGGCCAGTTGACTTTGGCCCCTGAGAATAATCTTAGTAAAAATATTGTTTTTATAAACCTGGTGCACCATAATGTTAGAGGTTTAATAAATGGTAAAGATTTAGAGTTAGAGCTATACATTAATGAAAATTCTATTAATATTTTTTGTGCTACAGAGCACTGGTTAAAAGATCATCAAATCACATTGTTGAACTTCGTAAATCACCAGGTTGCTAGCTCGTTCCATAGAAAACATTCTAAACGTGGAGGCTCTTTAATATTAATTAATAAAAACTTAAAATTTAAAGAAAGTAAGGATTTAGTAGCCCTCTCCATTGAGCGAGTTATTGAGATTGCCAGTATTGAGTTTGAGCATTTCATCTTGTTAAGCATATACAGTCCCCCTGATGCTTCTTACATTAAATTTGAAGAAAAGCTTGAAGAAGCACTGTTCAAATGCCAATGTTCTAAGCAATCTATAATAGTTTGTGGAGATTTTAATGTTGATATATTAGATACATCATTAACTCTATCAGAGAGAAATAAAATGAAAAATTTATTTAAATCCTTTAATCTGCATAGTACATTCTTAGAACCCACTCGTATTACAGCCACCAGTGCAAAATGTATTGATAATATTTTTACTGATATTAAACCTATAGATAAAGGTATTGTGGATCCTGTGGAGTCAGATCATCGTGGCCAATGGATAAAATTTCCTAAAAGTAGTAACAAAGTCAGCAAAAAACAAATTAAATATGTACCAATTAACCAAAGTCGTTTGAATAATTTTAAAGAAAATGTATTAAAGAGATTACCATATCTACCTAACTTCACTTGTGTAGACCAGTCATATAAACACTAATTTAATTTGATTAATGATGAGTTTGGCAAAGTTTTTACCTCAAAAACTCTACAGATTGGTGGTCGTCCTGTTTTCAGTGACTGGGCAACACCAGGTATCTTTAAAAGTAGAAATAAATTATTTGAATTATATTCAGAAAAATCATATAATTTTAGGCAAACCTTTCAGGAATATGTTAAAAATTATTCAAAGATATTTAAACAAACGTGTCATCTTGCTAAGTCAAACTTCATTAAAAATAAAATTTGTAATTCTGTAAATAAAATAAAAATGACTTGGAACATCATTAACTCTGAATGCGGTAGATCTTTAGTGACTGAAAGGGATTTCCACTTAAAAATAAATGGTTGCCATGTTACAGGGGACCTGGAAGTGGCTACGGAGTTTGAACACTTTTTCAAAAATGTACCTATATTGACAACAAAATCTTTCCAAGCATCTTCCAGTTCCGCTGAACTTTTATTAGAAGAATCTGTTCTTTGTTGCAGGGATGCATTTGTATTCACAGATATTTGTGCTCAGGACATTGTAAAAACATTTAAATGTATCGAAATTAAGAAAACCGCGGACCTCTGGGGATTATCGGTCAAAACTGCATCATGTATAATTGAGGTAATTGCGCCCCATCTAGCAACTGTGTTTAATGACTGTGTTTCTAGTGGTACATTTCCTGATTTAATGAAACACAGCAAAGTCGTTCCCTTGTTCAAGGCTGGCAGCGCTACAGAGCCGTCTAATTTCCGACCAGTGTCAGTGCTGCCAACTTTGAGCAAAGTATTTGAAAAAATAATATTGAATCAAATGCTATCCCATTTTAATAGTCATAAAATACTCCATGCGAATCAATTTGGGTTTACGAAAGGGCTCTCAACTTCCGATGCTGGTGTTGAGTTATTAAAATGTATTCATGAAGCATGGGAAGACAAGCACGATGCATTAGGTATATTTTGCGATCTATCAAAGGCTTTTGATTGCGTTCAACATGAAACGCTGTGCAGGAAACTACACCACTATGGAATAAGAGGCAAAGCTCTCGACCTTCTGTCTTCATATTTGAACAATAGAATACAGAGGGTCGATATTAATGGTACACGTTCTGTAGGATCAATGGTTACAATGGGTGTGCCGCAAGGCTCGATACTTGGGCCATTCTTGTTCCTCATTTATATTAATGATTTACCATTTTATGTAGGGGACAGGAATAGGATTGTTTTGTTTGCAGATGACACCTCATTAATTTTTAAAATTAAAAGACAATTAGATAACTATGACGATGTAAACAATGCAATTGCAAGAGTAGTTCATTGGTTCAGCTCAAATAATCTTTGCCTTAATGAACATAAAACTAAATGTATAAAATTTACTCTACCAAATGTAAAACAAGTTGCGGCCAATGTTCAACTGAATGGACAAGTGTTAGAGTTTGTAGAATCAACTGTGTTCCTAGGTATAACTATTGATGCCAATTTGCAGTGGGGCCCACACATAGAAAAGACAGCCTCTAGATTAAGTTCGGCTGCATACGCTGTAAAAAAGATCAGGACTCTAACAGATGTGGATACGGCTAGAATGGTTTACTTCAGCTATTTTCATAGTATTATGTCTTACGGTATTCTCCTTTGGGGGAGTGCTGCAGATTTAAATATTATTTTTGTTCTACAAAAGCGGGCTGTACGCGCTATTTATAATTTGGGCCCCAGAGTTTCTCTCCGAGAAAAAATCAAAGAAGTAAATATTCTAACCGTACCATCACAATACATTTTTGCCAATCTTATGTATGTCCAGAAAAATCTATCACAGTTTTCTAAACTCTGTGATAAACATAATATAAACACTAGAAATAAAAATAATCTTTCAGTCCACCACAGTCGACTACATAAGATTGGCGATTCTTTCCAGGGTAACTGTATACGCTTTTACAACAAGCTTCCCTGTGACCTGAGAAATTTACCTTTAAATAAATTTAAAAAGTTTATTAAAAGCAAGCATTTGCAGGACAGGGACGCCTGGAAATGATCTGCTGGCAAAGTGAAATAATATTAAATTGTAAATAGGCCATCAAAAAAAAAGCCTTCCTAAGTTTCTTGCCGGTTCTTCTCAGGTGGGCCGCGTTCCGAACCGGTGGTCGCTTTAAATATTTTAAATAGGGTATGACATTTTGTAAGCGCCGTTAAAATGGTCTATGCAAAATAAAGATATTTTTATTTTATTTTATTATTTATTATATATATGTCTAATGTCTCTATTGGCCTTCTTACGCAAGTTTTGTTTTGTTACCTACCTTTTGTTGTTCTATTTCTACTTACAACTTTCTCCTCTCTTGGGTCTGTTGGAAGAGATTTCTATTTAGAAATAAGCAGACCCTTTGTACTTCTTTTCTTTTACTTTTTCACTGTGTTAGATTGTATGTACAATAAATGAATAAATAAAATAAAATAAATAACTAAATTGAATTTAAATTTGCAGGGTAAAGTATTCTTATACCCGTTACCCACAATAACCTGTAGCCAAGACAAAAGTGTTAATCCAATGTGTCAGCTACTTCTACCCCATTTTTTTTATTATTGTAACAATTAGATATAATTTAACTGAATATAAAAGTAGATATATATAATTTCAATAACGTACGTGTAAGATATACACTTTAACAATTTAGGTTCATATAAGAGAAATAATATCGTCAAAGGAGCCCTCACATCATTGTAACAAAGTACAGAGCAAATCCCTTGAAACAGCGAAAATGAAAATTGTTTTGAAGTAATGTCTTTTATTGTTTCGAGACGCGGCTTTGTGAAAAGCAACTCGGTTTTTCATAATATTCTGCCATATGGAAATCGTCTTCAATTTCATTTTTTACAATGTTTATTCTTTGCTTTTGAACAAAGCAAATAAAAGATATTTAACTTGGTGATTTTAGACCAGCAACGGTTTTAGCGAACGTTTTAATGAGTTCTACAAGTTTCCATTAAATATTGGTAATGACTGATGAACTGTAATCACGTCTCAAACAGCTGAATGGAAATGAAGGATCAATGAAAATTAAGAAGGCTGAATGGAATTGAAATTCATCTCAGCACTTACAAGGTTAGTTGGCAGTCTTTAACAATTTAAAGAAAAGCTACACGTAAGCCAACTCTTGACAGGTATGAGTAAAACCTATTATTGTTAAGCTATATAGGTAGCGGACGTTTTGAATGCAATGCCACCGGCGTCGCGGCGTCGTCACCCCACACAGCTTCAATCATCTATCATTCCACACACAAATGACCTCTTAGAAAGTCGGAATAGCGTCCGACTAGTGATTACCCGTGCCGCCATCCATAATTATCTTCACGCTCCATTTGTCCCAACGATTAACAATTTGCCGACGGTACCCTGGTCATGGTTCATTGTACAGAACCCCTTTGTCAAGAATCATGATGTATTGAGCGGTTCCGGTTGAGCGATCGTTAATTGAGTTTTTGCTCAGGTTTTCTTGATCTATTGGCCAATATGGTTAGAAAATCTGATTACTTATCTTTTTCTGTAACATGTCTCCTTTTTGTATCCCATCTTTAGAATCCACTGCGGTGCACATCAATCTCAGTTTATCTAAATTATATGTTGATATTAATATGTACTCTTTGGTATTGTCTTTTTTGTCGCTACTTCTAGACTTGTCTATAATATGGTTATCATACTTCACATACACAGCTGTTTATTTTTGTTTCTGAAAGCCTCACTTTTGAATTAACTAAAAAAACTAACTAACTATCTTCACGCTGTATCCCTGACGGGGTAGTCAGAGAGGACAGATCGCCAGGCTTCGCGATCCATGCATACTTTTTTCGCTTCTTCGAGATTCATCAATCGCTTCATACACGCACGTCTGGGTATCCGAGAAAATTAATCTAGTGAATATTACCTATATTCACTAAGACAAGTCTTATCTCCGTTGTACATACAAAAGAACTTTAAAATGTTTGGTTATGTTGTTGTCCCTCTCCATAAACCTTCGTTTTCTGCAAGCGAAGAGTAAGGAGTCAATTTCAGGATCACTCTTAATTTCTCGGCAATCTTTGTACGTCACTATGACTTTCCACCAAAAACTCTTACTCCGCAGTGTTTCCGCAGCAAGATTTAGTTGATACCTCAAGCATTAACAAATTACATATTGTTAAGGGACAAAATAGTATAAAACTCTTTACTTTAGCTCAAATTGCTACAATATCTAGGTATCGTTAGTCAAAATCTCTCTAAGCAGCTTTGCTACCTACAGCTGGTGCATCGCAGTTGATGCTGTAATCCGCACCGGCCCTGCCTCACTCACTGTCGGGCGCCAGACGGATAAATCTCAGAGCGACACCTACCGGAGTATTGCGGAACTAGTGAACTAGAACTGCGAGCTCTGCTAGTGTTGCCATATTGAATGATAATGTTTGTTATGAATAGTGTTTGTTGGTAATGATAATATATGATCATATGATGTTGGTAATGAAATGATCAAATTATTAAAAAAAAAGATTTTCATTACATATTTATATCGTAAAAGAAGCACGACTGGCGATTCATAACGCAGTGCTAGTGCCAACTTTGCTTTACGGTAGCGAAACCTGGGTATGTCAGCAGATGCATGAAAGTAAATTGAATGCTGTGGAGATGAGATCACTTCGAAAATTGTGCGGCGTTACCGTGGCCGACCGAATACGTAACGAAGTGATACGCAATATGGCAGGTTTGAATGAAAGTGTCAGCGTTGGTTTGGACACGTCCAACGAACGAGTGAGGAACGATTGACGAAGAATATATATTGTGCGAAAGCAGAGGGTAGAAGAAGTCAGGGTAGGCCGAGACTTACATATGAAGACCACGTGAGCAGATTGCTCAAAAACGGAAAGGTCAAAAGTACTCGGATACCCAGACGTGCGTGCATGAAGCGATTGATGAATCTTGAAGAAGCGAAAGAAGTATGCATGGATCGCGAAGCCTGGCTATCTGTCCTCTCCGACTACCCCGTCAGGGATACAGCGTGAAGATAGTTAGTTAGTTAAGATTTTCATTAATCAAAATTACACAAGACTATAGTAACTTAATATTTAAGACTTATTTAGCGTAGCAGTATGTTAATTTGTTGCTTCTCAAGGTCAACCATCAATTTTCTATTTCTGTAATGAAACTAAATAGAATTGTAATCATCTGAACCACAAAATGACACCTGCTGAGCTTATTGTACCGAAATATTGTTTTTAACATAGTTAGAATGCCGTAGATACTGTGCCCAGGCCCAGCCGTGGGTTCAGTGATTGAAACGGCCTCAGTAGCGTAAGTGGTAGTAAATGCGACTGCCTCACTGAATCTCGGTTACGAATCCTGGGCTAAAATTCATAATGTATGATCCACAAACGTATGTTTCGGAGGATGTATGTATATTTAAAGAAATATATTTATCAGTTGTCTGATAAACACCAGTTGGCCAAGCATATATTAGCTCAATTTGGACTAAGCGGCGTCGTGAGAGTGTCTGAAAATATTATCATTTACTGTATTATTCACTGTATATATTATTGTCATTATTTACTGTAATTATCTATCACGTCTTATCCCTGAAGGTGTGGCAGAGGCATGTTATATGCCCACATTTCACCATTTGTATTCCTGTCCTGTATATTATTTACTGAATAGTGCTTTAATAAATGTTATACCTAGTTACCTATAACTTATTTGTATAAGTATACATGAAGGTGCGCTGAGTAGACGCTGTATGTCATTCACATAAGCTGACAATCTGCGAGCTGTATCTAAACGCTGCCTTTAACGAAGCGCTGTCCATGACATAAGAGAATGTGAGAGCGATAAACTCAAACAAAAATTAAAGAGATAATAGATAAATTGTTGTACCAAAACACAAATAAGATAACATGTTTGATGTAACTGAGGAGACCGTGGATGAAGCAGAATTACCTAACAAAGGAACTTACTATTTCATTTAAAATATTACGCAGCCATGTTCCGCGAAGAAGTGTTTTGACAATGAACAAAAATTAACTATCAAAATAACAACTTCTTAAGCAAAATTAATTACCTCTAAAACTCGATATCTTTTATCACTTATGCCATGTTCTTTACCTGTGCAACTAGAAGCAATCGACTTACATGTACACGCAAAATTCTTCTCCAACTCGATGTATTAAAGTTATTTATAACCATACATTTTTGCAAGATTTTGGAAGATTTAGATGTCACCGGTACAAAATGCTGGTTAGCCTGTCTGACGCATCTAGCCTAAGTTTAATAGCCACAGTTACTGAATTGCGCTGTAAGCAAAAATGTAGGTTTTATTTGTGGACGAAAAATTGTATTTCGAAGAAGAAAACATGTCCTTATTTGTGTCTATTTGTGTTATTTGGTTGAAAAATGTTTTAATTTACTTTAACCAAATCTATTTAGATACAAAGGTTACAGGGCTTTTACACGACGTAGTACAGAAGGTTTTTACAGGGTTGGTAGCGCGAGTGCCACACCTATGGTGTTGCAACCGTCCATAGGCTACGGTGACCATTTCCATCAAGTGGGTCGTATGCTTGTCTGCAACCTCAGTGGTACAGTAAAGAGAAACAAACCTTGTTTTTTATACTGCTAAGGTGGAATAGGTACACCTAGTTAAAAATTGATTCCTCCATTTCGATAGAGCATTTATATTTTATCTACCATAAAACAAAAGCCACAATGCATCCGAATATCACACGCTATGACTGAATCATGACACGTTTCGAAAAACAAAAGGAGAATCTAAAACAAAACTAGTGCACCTAGTTGAAAGCGAGTAGAGACAACATGCGCCTACCGGCACGAAACTCCAACAATTCAGAAAAACAAAAATATACCACTAGTGAATTTAGCTGGCGAAGGCTTTTACATTGACGCTGCTGAATAAAATATTCGAATAGTGCAGACCGCCTGTTTCCGTGCTATCTATGATTTTAGTATTCTGTTAGCGGGTTTCTGTCTTGCTAAAATTTTGAGCGCTTCTACAACAGCTTCTTAAATTCTATCAACAACAACAAGTCTCATACATGATATGAAAATTAAAGTGATGCTTTTAAAATAATGTGTATGTATTGTATTTATTAAGGATATCATTGCAACTTCAATACATTATATTACATTGTAAATGGCGTTTCTTATGGTGGTATTGGGTGACCTTAGTGTGTAAATTTTAATGTATATTTGGTAGGTCTGAGAATCGATCACAATCTATTTTTCATACCCCTAAGTGAAAATAGTGACCTTTTATATGACAAAACAATGTTTCTGCTAGTAATGCTATAATAATTTAAATAGCGTTTGAATACGGGTGAGAAATAGTTTTTACATAAATTAAAAATATTTTTTGCTAGACACCGTTCTTATTTTCATTAGGTTTCAAAACCTTCAAGCCCCTTTGGGTCACGAATTGTAGTTACCACTCAAAAAGATTAGCGCGTTTAACCATATAAACAAACTCTTCAGTTTTCTCATTTCACACAGTTTTCAAGATGATGACGCCCGCTGCTTTCCCCAGTCTACTCGTGACCACGGCTATTGCAATATAGCTGAAACGTCGAGAGGTGAGAAAAAGTTAAAAATATTACGCGAAAAACATAAAATGCATAGTATAAGTCGTGTGAGTTTAAAAACATTATTAGCAAACCGGGCCGGATATTGCACTAAAAATACGAACAAAAAGAACTAGAATCTTTACGGAAGAAAAAAGTGCGTTTGGAGGCTTCACTATTATTTTTAGCCAAGTGTCGTGATAATAATTCAATACCTACGTGCGCGCGTATCAAGCCCCGTTATGATATAGCGTATTCCGGACAGATTCTGCGGGGTGGGAGTGTTCGTCTCATAAAGCAAATTATTCGTAACGGTCATTTTGAATTAAACAGTATGCAACGTAAGTTACTTGAGGTGCATGGTGAGTGTAGTTCTGTGTTACAGTGATTTTGAAAATACGGGTTGCTTGCTGATACGTAATGCGATCACACAATGTGATCGCATTACGTATCAGCAAGCAACCCGTATTTTCAAGTATACTACGGAAAACCTTGAAAAGAAATTTGAGACTTGATGATACGTAGTGGGAGACAGTGGGTCGCTGACAATCAGGTTGATGATATTGTGAACCTGACGGGAGATGCGATCGATGACGCTACTCGTAGTGTTTTAGCAAAAGGGTTAAATTTTGCAACTACCCCAAAAAGAATACCTTATGAGACCGTTATTGGTAGTGTAGAGGAAACTATAATCCGCAACAAGGTCCCAACAGATGAAGAAGGTAATGCTACTGTCGTAATGACCACAACTGATTATGATTCCAAAATTCGCGACATATTACAAGACAGAAAAGTGTACAAACCGGTATCGTACGATCCAACTGCGAGGGTAACAAGGAGAATACGGGCAGTTATTAAAGATAATGAACAGCTTTTCGCAGAGGACATCTTTGAGGAACTATATAAACCGAGTATGGTGCAGTCACCAAAACTTTATGGACTACCCAAAATACATAAGGCCAGCGTTCCACTGAGACCAATTGTGAGTCAGATTGACTCACCGACTTACAAATTAGCGAAACATGTTGCGTCGGTATTGCAACCACTGGTGGGCACTAATTTGTCTTTTGTGAAAGATTCGCGCCATTTTGTGGAAATCCTTGGCAGTTTGAAACTTGACCCGACCGATATATTGGTAAGTTTTCATGTGGAGTCACTTTACACCAACGTCCCAATTAAGGAATGTGTAAACATTATAAGGACGAAAATCAGACTTGGTGGTGTGTCGGAGGGGTACATGGCATTACTGCGGACCTGTATGGAAGGTAGCTATTTGGTATACCATAGAGAACATTACCTCCAAGTGGATGGCGTCGCCATGGGAAGCCCTATAGCACCAGTCATAGCGAATATATGGATGGAGCACGTCGAAACCCTTATTGATTACCACTCACATGGGGTACGCCTATGGAAACGGTACGTGGAAGACGTGTTTTGCATCATGAAAGGAGAAGGATCTGGGGTTGAGCGATTCCTGGAGCATCTAAACGCGTTGCATCCTAACCTCAAGTTTACGTACGAGTTAGAGAGTGAAAGGTTTTCATTACCTTTTCTGGACGTTAAGGCTATGGTGTGTAAGGATGGATCCCTAAAGCACACTGTTTATAGAAAACCAACGCACACCGACAAGTACCTTCACGCTGCGTCGCACCATCATCCCCGACACCTACGTTCTGTGGAGACATCTCTAAGTAACAGGGCTCATGCACTATGTGACCAAGAGTTTTTGGATGATGAACTGTCCCACATACGGAAGGTACTACTAAAAATGGGTTAAGTGTGAGAGGGGAACGTCCAATCCGAAGGTATAGAGAAAAACAACCTGACGTCTCCAGCCTGCCCCCATTTTTACCCTACATCAGAGGAGTAACGGATAAAATTGGTACAATTTTGAAGGCATACTCAATACACACCATTTTTACTCCCATGTCAAAGGTGTCTCAGCAAGTGAGAAAACTAAAGGACACACTTCCTTACCAGACACCGAGCGTCTACAAAGTGAACTGCAGCTGTGGAAGCTCCTACATCGGTCAAACGAAGCGAACAATCGCAGAACGTGTGAAGGAGCACATAACAGCGGTCAAAAACCACCGAACGTAGAAATCTGCGATCGCGGAGCATCTGTTGCTATCGGGTTCAAATCTCTGGATGGAGTTACATGCACCAGAAGTTCTATCCACTGAAAGCCGTTACTACCCTCGGATTGTTCGTGAGGCAGTTGAAATTAAGAAGCATCACAATTTCAACCGCGAAGGTGGGTACAAACTTTCCTCCACTTGGAATCCGGTAGTTAAAAAGTGCAAGTGTCGAGACAAACCGCCTAATGGACGTTCGGATGTCGTTAGTGAAGTGTGTCGCGGCCCTAATGACTGTTTATGAATGAAATGTGGGTACCTGACAAACGTTCAAGATGATGACGCCCGCTGCTTTCCCCAGTCTACTCGTGACCACGGCTATTGCAATATAGCTGAAACGTCGAGAGGTGAGAAAAAGTTATAAATATTACGCGAAAAAGACCCGAAAAACATAAAATTCATCTATATATTCATTAGAAAAAAAAATGAGTGAACGGATAACGTAAAATTAGATACAGTTAAAGTAAATGTGGAGAAGAAGTGCACAGAGATATAATTAATTCGGTCAAATATCGACCAATTGGTGACCACTAGTTAGTATAGATTGTAACTGTAGTAACAACGATTCTTAAATTTTTTTTTTTCATTCAGCGCCATCTAGCCCATAGTAAGCTAATATTAGCTTGTGTTATGGGATCTAGATAACTGATAAACATACATATATATTTCTAAATACATACATATTATACATAGGAAACACCCAAACTCCGAAACTCACATTTGTGGATCACACAAATATTTGTTTCGACCCGGGATTCGAACCCGGGACCTCTTGCATAGCAGTTGGATACACTCCCACCGCGCTACAGAGGCAGTCATTATTTTTCTTTTCCACCATTGTATTCTATATACTAGAACTGCGAGCGTCCTGAAGAGCCTTTACCTTTACGAACCCAAACAGCACGCATGGGGCAGATTGTCACCCCAATACAATAATCCTTTCTCTTCTGCACCTTAAACTCTCACAGCGCTCCCTTATCTTACAACCCCGGGATCTTCAAACGGAGCATAAAAGCGTAACTTTCTCTCTATAGCTGGTTATCCAGTACGCCGCTATCAACAAACTTTTCGGTTGTGAAAGTGGCCCTCATTTTTAGAATTCGTCACGAGTTTTAAATTTTATTTTCAATTAAATTCAAAACCGTTTAAAATTAAGATTTTCAACTGTATTTGCTAATATTTACAAGCTATAGTAATAATTACCAATAAGTGTCTCTACAACTGATATAGAACTTCATACTCTAATTAATAGTTCGTTCCTTACCTCGGTTTATCTGCACGAGCGACATTTTTTTTTTATTGATGCAGCAGGCACAAATCACAGTGACTATTTCTTTATGGTTTCTCTAGACAAACGTACTATCGCGGATTTCCGCGCTCAATAAAGTCGTTGCGTATTGGTTCGAGTTATGTACTTTTATTAAATTTATTTGTAGTATATAGATATATTTATATTCTTATAATTTTGTATTTGAGTGAAAAAGACAACTCTGTTTGGAACAGAACTTGAATATGTGACCTTTGCCTAACCAGTGCAATGCTCTAACCACTGAGCTTACCAGAACAGTACCGAAACAAATTGAAATTCTTCACTTAAGTATTAAATTTTTTATAAGCAATTTCAATAAGAAACAAATTATATAAACAGTTAAAACGAAATTATTGTATGAAAATAATGTACAAGTCTGTTGTAGAATATTGTCTAGGTATCGTAGAATTCCTCCCCATCGAAGTATTCACCCCTAAAGTTCCCATTAAGCTTCCTAGCCGCATTGGCGTGTTGGATAGCAATGCTTTTTCTCTGAGCATACCATTGACCACATACTTTACTATACCTTTTTAAAGTGAACGTGCACTTGGGCCCCACGAACCCAGTATCTCGACCCCAGACGATAAAAAAATATAATTATCCACTAATTAAATTATTATAGTTACGCTACCGCTTGAGTTTCCCGGGAGATGCAGAAGCAGCATAAGCGCTGTCCGCTGTATTTAGAAGAAGAGAAGAATTAATGGTGTCGACTAAAGTTGCGTCCCACATTTAAATTGTACCAATTGTACCAATCATAATTTTTTATCCTATATGATACAAGGAAGGCACGTTAAACCATTGGTCCCGGTTGCTAGTAACAAGGCAGTCGTTAAGCCCCGTTGAAGGCCTTATGGGCGGCTTGAAAAATTTCAACAGCATGTCGCAACAACCTGCGCCTGTCCATTTCCACACGTCAATGGGCTCACCACCTGTTACGTGGGACAGAAGTGCACACGGTGAAATATGCCTCTGCCGACCCCTTCAGGGATAAAGCCGTGACAATATTTCTAATTCATGTCTATGATACAAACTAACATCTTTATCATATTTTTATTTTGGTCATAACAAATATAGGTACTATTAGGTACCCAAAAAGTAATATAACAATATTCCGAAAGTCTTATAAAGAATATTAATATTAATCCGCAAGGGTTGGAATAATATTCGATGAGCTCTTTTAATGTTAGCAAAACTCTGTTGTGACCCGGGGCTCGCATGGCTGTTATGACAAATATATAGCTTTGGAAATTTATTCATGATCATAGCGGTTATTACAAGGTATTAGGTGAAGTAATAAGTTAATCGGGATGTTCAGCCATGTTATTGAATAAATAGATCGAGATTGACCAATAGATTTGTGACATTGTGGACTAAAGTGAAATTTAGTGGTCTGTTGGAATATTCTAGTGTTTTGAAACAGTGATGATTATGGAGGCCGTAGTTTGGTTGAATTAATAACAATATCTAGTTAAAATGCTCGTAACCAACTTGGCATTTAAATCTCGCGAAATCAGATCTTAAATATCTTCTTAACTTGATGTGAGAGATTTGTAATTCAATTAGTTCTTTAAAACGAGTTTATTTATTTATTTATTTGGACAACCAGTAGTTGTTACATTATCATATAACTCAAAAAAAAATCTGAAGCGCTCGTGGCCCCGCGGTCTCAGTGTTCTGTAAACGATCACTGAGTTACGCAACTTTCACTATGGCTGGTCCTCGGATGGGTGACCACTTTGTGGCATTTACATTTGCGAGCGTTTCCATGCTTCGGAAGGCACGTTAAGCCGTTGGTCCCGGTTGCCAGTAAAATGGCAGTCGTTAAGCCGGGTTGAAGGCCTAATGGGCGGCTTAAAAAATTTCAACAGCAGGTAGCCACAACCTGCGTCTGTCTATTTCAACACGGCAATGGGCTCACCACCTATTACGTGGGACAGGAATCCATACGATGATACGATGAAAAGTGGGCATATAATATGCCTCTGCCACCCCTTCGGGGATAAGGCGTGATGGATATTTAATTTAATCAAAAATAATAAACTAAATTAAATATAAACTAAACATAAACTAAACAAAACAATTAAATACTATATTACGACAATTACTTTGATAACAATTTATCACTGCATAATTATGTCTAAGGCAACCCTATGACTTTACAATATTTCGTACATGTAACCTTCGAAGGAGTTCATACTCAATTCAACTGAGCACATATAATAAAGATTAAATAAATAACACACGTTGCCTGTGTTTTTTCGTATGGCGTAAAAGCATAATCAGCCTTCAAGCAATCGATAAGGCATTATTGAAGGGTTTAGTGTCAATCAAAAACAGACTTATCCACACATGTCTGTATTGAAGGATAAGAATCCAAGGATAAAGGCGGCCCCTAACGAGTTCCCTGACTACAAAGGCGCGCTCAATATCTCTCGATTATTCGACTCGATTCTGATGTTCGAGCATTGTGCGTTATCGATTGTCCGTCAAAGAAATGGGTTACCTTTGTAAAGATAAAAATATTGTGAAGATGATGGCTGTCGGGTTGAGTTGTATTATATTGAGTCTGTACCAAGTAATGTAGGGCTTGACGCCTCAATTATGTATTATTATAAATAAAACTTTCTTAGAGGTTGTTGAATTGTAATGTCTCTTGTCTATTGTTAGTACTTAAAGTTCATGAAGGATGAATTTTAAAATAAATTAAAGGATAAATATCATTTCAAGCTTTTATTTGATTGCCGTTAAAAGAATAAGTCTCAGCAAGTCCTTTTATTTGATACCTATATTTTAGAAATAAATAAAAACAGCCGACCGTATTGGATTTAGAGCAACGTTACTTTATTGTTCGAGATTTTTTCAATCATAATCATCATTAGAGCGTCTATCCCGGCCGCTTATCACGGCGCCCAGGGTCCACTTTCCTACTTTTTCTAATCCACATCGCACGGTCATTGGCATCCCTTGTAGTGAGATCATTGCCACGTACCTATACCATCCTTTACGACGTCAAGCCAGAGTATTCCCTTTCCCAGCTGACATGGCCAGATATTTGCTCCCCACGTAGCTCAGTGGTTGCCGCAAAACATGACTATAAAAATAAGTGCGTCATTATAATTTACAACTTGTTTCTATCAAATATTGGAATATCACAGTATTAAGACAGAATATCGACTTCTAAACGGGTACAAAACAAAAACCCGGCAAACAACTTGTAGTTTAATCCGGCCCCATTGTGAGCGAGACAATTGCTGCGAGATTGGATCCGTACTAGCGGCAGAACAAATATACAAAATATATCAGCTCTGTGGGGATTATTGACACCTTTGTTTCCAACAGTAAAAATATTGCGATAGATTATGTAGGTTATATTGTCTATTTATATATTTATGATTTTTCATATAAATTGAACAGAGTTTTGCGTGCAGTTGCGGCGATTTCCAGGGAAAGTTGTGAGCCATAGATTTTGTAGATTTAGTTGCAATGTTAACTAAATCTACAAAACCGTAGGCCTATCAATGTTTTCATTAAATACCTTCACACTGTATTTCTGATGAGCTTGTCAGAGGAGATAGATCGCCTTGTGATCCATGCATTTTTGTTTTATTTCATACAGGCACGTCTGGTTATCCAAGTACTTGTGACCTTTGAGAAACGGCTCTAGATTTATATGTGTGACGGTTCGACGTGAGTCGAATATTTTTGTTTATATTCGTGGATTTTTGAAATCATTTTCGGTATTAAATAAAATCATAAATAGTACCAATTTAACTGCCATTCATTTTGTCTGCTTGTTTGTGTAAACACAACACATTCGCTGCCTTAATAATTAAGCAACACACTAAATTTGAAGTGATTTAATACACCCACCCACGCACTTCATAATAAGAGGTCGTTTAATTTCTCCTCATTAAAATAAAGTATCTTAATTATTAAAATATAACAAAAGCTGGAAACTTAATAAATAATCAGCCGCTGTGCCAGATCGCGGCTCCCCACCCGGGCAGAGATTATTAAAAAAAGTTACATAATTATCTATGAAATATATCTGTGAAGACTTGTGATAAGGCTTGCTACAAATTGCTTCGAATGACGTTACTATAATCATTTTAATTAAAAATTATTTAAGGTAAGCTTGTATTATCAATATTAATTAGTCAATCACGCCTTTCTTCCCAAACAGGGAGCAGAGATGGATTGAATGCCTAAATTTCACCGTGTTTATATTTTATACGGCAATGGGCTCACCACCTGTTACGTGGGACAAAGTGAATACGGTGAAATGTGGGCATATAGTATGCCTCTGCCAACCCCTTCGGGGATAAAGGCGTGACAATATGTATGTATGTTTCTATGTTCATATTTTATCCCACGTTACTAGTGGCGAGCGCATTTCAACTCCCCTTACAACACAGCCCTCCCACGTTACTGGTGGTGAACGGTGTTGAAATGGACAAACACGACTTGTGGCGAATTTCAGTTGAAATTTTCCAAGCCCATTAGGACTTGGCTCACCGACTGCCATGTTACTAGCAACCGGGACCAACGGCTTACCGTGCCTTTCGAAGCACGGAAACGCTGTAAAATGAAATGCTCAAACAGTCAACAATCCGAGGAACAGCCTAAATAAGAACCCTTAATAAGAATATTAGTCTAGAGCGTACGTGGGGCGGAACCAGTAGTAATAACATCCAACGCAAAATAATAACAGAAAAATCCAATGAGATAGGTTTGATGATAATAAATTCTGCGGCGCGGTACATCTCTAATGCAGTGGGACTATGGGGAATTATTTTTCCCCGTAGTTCTACTACAATGCAGTGGGGCTACGGGGAAAAAAACTTCCCCGTGGACCCACCAGTGGGCCACAGCGGTGGGACCACGGGTAACACCACGCAAAAATGCGCTGAAATGTGAGCGTATAGTAAGTCTCTTACCTTTTCGGGAATATAGGCGTGACAATATATATGTATATAGTGATTATAGTGACATTAAACTATTAAAACCGATGTACTAGTGTTATTACATACTCAGAATTATTTCCGAATAAAACTAGGTGAAGGCCGCGACTTCGCCCGCGTAGAGGAGCTTCCCGTTGCCGTTTCCCGTTAGATAGAACTTGATCGCAGAAAAAGTTGCCTATGTGTCATACTGATGTGTAAGCTTTTTTTGTAAAATTTCATCCAAATCTATTCAGTTGTTGATTTTGCTATGAATTTAGTATGATATGACACTGATACTAATTTTTGTGTACAATTTACTTCATATTATGTCGACATCCATCTATATTCACAAATCCTTGCACAACGAACATTATATGAGCCACTGTACTTTGAATTTTGCGCAAAGTTTGTCTTGTCTTAAGATCTTGGAGAGAACCCTTTGTCTCGTTGATTTCAGTAATTATCACCAGTTTGTGGGACCAGCTCAATTTGCTCATACTTTGTAAACTCTCTTAAGTTGTCGATTTTATCGCTCTATCAGTGCGTTGTTTTTAAAATTAACAATAATGAAAAATTACTTGTGTTTCGGTGGCGCAGTGATAGTATTTACGAATGTTGTTGCTGAGGTCCTAGGTTCAAGTCGCAGGATGAAACAAGCCTAATGTGATCTGCAAATATTATTTAGGAATTTGCATCTATTGATATATATCTATTGTTAATTTGGAATAAGTCCAAATTAACAGCTTTTCACGAAATGCATATAAAATTATATACAGTAGTTAATAAAAAAATGTTCAGTATTTTTCTGCCTGTCTGTTTGTGCCGGCTAGCTAATGTTATAAGGATTATCGTATAATTATGTAGCCTAAGTTACTCTTAATAACATTACATTTCTGTCAGTGAAAGTTTCGTTGAAATCAGTCAAGTCGTTTCAGAGATATTCCGAAACAAACAGACAGACAATTTTTAATTATTTATTACACAATTTTTATTTATTTATTAGACATATACGGCTTTTTTATTTAAGTACCATTATATACTTTCATTTACTTTTAGTGAAAAGCTATTATTTGGAATGACATACAAACACTTTAATTTTATTTATCTGTATAGATATAGCTTATAAAATGGCGATGGAAACTTTTTGCAAGATAGCTTTTTATGATTATGATATAATTTCCTGCCCCGATTTCCATAAAGTACAGGTAAATATGCCTTTAACTCGAAATACGCAATAATTCACATACGTGTTTACTCAAAATAATAAAAATCTAAGTGGCTATAACTTGGAATTACATCTGTTCCTACCGCCCACCTCCGGATAACATCTTTGCCTAATAACGTTATGGATTAGGGAGCGATATAATCTGGTGTCTTGGGTTAACCCTTCCGATAGATTATTGCCAACCCGTGATTTAGGTAGTTACCGACATCGTATGGTTTGATGTGATTTTCTATTTGTATAATGTTGGTTTACACTGCATCGACAACTCAAAAGTGACAACTGACATGTGGTAGAAGATTTAAAATACATTTTTTTTAATAACGTGGAAAGAGACAATTCGATTCGAGACTGGGATTGAACCCGTGACCGTTTTATTAAAAGAAAAATATGAGAAATTTAGCAAAATAATTGCTTTAAAAAAATATCCATAGACTGAGTTGTATAGGTACAAGTTTTTATATTGCAGAAGGACAGAAAAATACCTACATAATGATATAATAATCCATAAAAAGTTGCATAGCATAATAAAAAAATGTGTAGCACTCGGAGACTGCCGCGGTAAAGCTATTGCATAGCATTTTTATCAACTTATGCAATTATAATTATTTATTTATACTGTATTATTATTTATACAATTACTAATACAATATATATAATATATTTATAATATTTTTAATATTATTTATACAGGTCGTCTCGATCCGTGCGACCTTCGTACCATATACATACCCGTTAAGCAAACGCTCGGCCGAGTTCGGTGTAGCTCGTGTGAGCTCGGGTGTTAGGAATTTTCGTTACGGAATTTCTTGATTCGGTCGCCGCGCTCAAAGCCCGCGATAAAAGCTATGCAATAGCATAAAAGTCTTCATTTTGCATATACTATTTCAACGGCAACAATATGTCATACACTACAACTAATATATTATTAAATAATATAAAATTAATAAATTATTATTACTTTCATGACCACCAGTTTAGAACGCGGCCCACCTGAGAAATACTGGCATAATATAAATACTTGGAGAAAAACTATTTCAAGAATACAACATGTCAATACTAGTATGGGTCAATTCGTGTCTAAGACGTAGACAATGTAGCATTTGGTCTACGGTGTAGATAGACCCTACGTCGTAGGAGTGATACAAGTATCTAGTTCATTTATTATGGTTTACATCAAAATTGTGAAACAAAAGCCTATTTAGGTGGGTAGGGAAACTTAATATAATATTCTGTAAGGTGTTGGAGCGCCACTGCATCAATGAGTTGATATTTTCGATTTAGTTGCCAGTTGCAGATTAAATAACTTCGAATTGAACAAAACCCTTTATTAGCGTAGCCGCACCATTCAAATAAATGATGCATTATTCATTTTGTGCTCCGAAACAGTCGCGTTGATTCTATTCGGAGTTAAAATATTGAAACATTTGGCGATGCGTAAGTTGAATAAACTAGGAGAAAGTTAGAATTTTGTTTATAATTGATTTATCTCTAGGAATAACTTTGTAAATATGTTTTGAGAGTTTAATTTATTACGATAGAAGTTTTTCCTTTTGAATCTGATATTTGTTTGCTTCTAAATTATTGGAGCGTACCAGACTAATTTAAAGAAGTAAAATAATTATTTGAAGACAATTTTTTCCTTCGGTTTCACTTGTGTCACACAGATAATAATAATATTTCTTTTTTATATTATAGTAAAATTAGCCGTATAACTAAAAAAATATAAAATACTATAATTATTTTGTTTTTAAATGTTAATTTTGCAATATTCCGCTTTTTTAGAATGTCGTACGATGTCGACACGTGTTTCGCCTACACACGAGACATTATCAAGACTGTTTGGTAGCAAAAGTACTTATGCGTTCACCTCAACCAAACGATAGCGCGATGTAGACTTCTAGTTGTTTTTTCTATTTTTGAATAAACTAAGCAAAACCGAAATGTGGAAGTCTGTCTGTTCGTTCAGCAAAGCACACCCGTCCCGTTTTATAATTTCTAACTTCTCTAATACGGACATTTTTAGACCCTTTTCACATAAATGTAAAATTTCAAAACTGTTGTTATCATTCAAAATATATGTGTATAAGTGTCCAGCAAATGCTTCGCGAAATGTGATTTATCTGTGTGACCGTTTCGGAATGCTCCTAAGTGTTCCTTATATCTGGTATCAAATGAACGACGATCAAATACTCACATCCTCTTCTTATTATATACCATTCTTTTTAACCCCTTTACTCCTACATATCTCAAAAAACGTTTTGAGTTTCTGAGTGACTCCAACAATAAATGTCTAAGATCATCAGAGAACCTGAGATTGAAGATGCCTGGGCATTCTACTAATTTCCTGGACAAATCTTTTTCTGTCCAAGCGGTTCGGTTGTGGAATACACTGCCAGTATCTATCAGACGTGCGCAAAGTCTAGCCACATTCAAAAAGTTAGTAAACGACCATTACTTGCGAGCCATTGGCTATATCTAGCGTTTCTGCCTTTAGAGAGACACCGTTAATATTTATAGTATTGTAGATATTTGTGTATATGTATGTATGTATTATGTATGTATATATTATATATGTATATATTATGTATGTATTGTATATGTATACATTTATGTCACTGAAAATATAAAAATTACCGAAGTGGCAATATTTTAATGTACTTAACACCATTCTGCCCCAAATTTAGTTCTCATAATAATTCTCCATCCAAAGGTTGCCTGTAAGAATTTGCCTCTGTGCGATAAGGCCGCCAATTGTAAAACCATTTTGTATCACATTGTAAATATTTTAAATGTATTTTTGGTGTTACAGTAAAGAATAACTAACTAACTAGCGACCTGTTTGGCCTATATAAACATTGCTACAACCATCACATTTCAACTTATAAATACCGGATTTTTTGCTATTACTAATACTATCTTTACCATTACATAATGTTTTTAAGGTATTTTGAGGTCTATATGCCGAGAAAACATTATTTTCCTTAAGTACCCTCGCCACACGATGTGTGATACGCCCAAAGTATGGGAGACTAGAAGTATACTTTTTAGTTTCTTTAGTTGATGGGTACAAAAGGAGTTTAACCATATTATTTTGCATTTTTAATAAAAGTGAGTGTATTAATTTTGAGCTATAGCCGTTAGATTGTGCAATGCAGCAAATAATATTCAATTCCTTGTCAAATGCCTCTCCGCTTAATGGAACATTTAATAGCCTATGAATCATACTATGGAAAGCCGCCATTTTGTGAAGCCATGGGTGGCAAGAATTAAAAGGAATTGTAGTATCTGTTTAAGTTGGTATACGGAATATTTCAAAAATATGCTTTGTGCCATTTTTTGAAATTGATAGGTCTAGGAAGTTCAATAAATTATTTTGTTCTATCTCTAATTTAAATTTAATTTTAGGGTGAATGCCATTTAAGTTACTGAGAAATATACTTAGTTGTCTATGGGTACCCGTCCAATTCATTATTATATCATCTACATATCTATAATAATATGAAATATGACTGTTATTGGTTATATTTTTATTTTCAAAATAGTCCATAAATATGTCTGCCATTAGGGGGCTTAAAGGCGAACCCATTGCTAGACCGTCTTTTTGTACATAATATTCATAGTTAAATTGAAAGTAATTTTGCTTCATACAAAGCTCCGTCAAGCGTAAAATATCATTAATTTGTTCTGGATGTAATCTTTTGACAGGAATCCACACGGTGAAAAGTGGGCATATAATGTGCCTCTGCCACCCCTTCGGGGATAAGGCGTGATGGATATTTATTTATTATTTATTTATCTTATAATTTGCAACATATTTTTTATGATTTTTAAGCATTAGGAACGTTTGTAAACAAACTATCTACGTCCAACGATACCAATATTGAATTACGCGGCAACTCGATGTCTTTTATTTTTGAATCAAATCATAAGTGTTACGTAAACAATATTTAGGATTGAAACAGGTCTTTTCCTTAATAAGTGAATTAAGGTACTTGGCTAATTTATAAGTAGGCGAGTTTATATACGAGACTACAGGTCGGACAGGTACATTGTCTTTATGAATTTTTGGTAACCCGTAAAGTAGTGGACATTGTGGATTCATAGGTATTAAGGTCCGAAGTAACGGCGAATCTTCTTGAAAAAGGTATTTTGCTGCTTTTATACAGAGTTTTAGCTCTGCGTGATACTTCGAAGTTGGATCGGAACCCAGGCGCTGAAACTCATCTGTCAGAATGATGTCATTCACTTTGCTGGTGTATTCAGCTCTGGGCATAATCACTATAGTGTTACCTTTATCAGCTTTATTAATGACTAAATTATTGGTGACAAGTTTTTGGTGTATTGATTTAAAGTTTGTTATTTCCGAGCTATGAAAACCTGTGGACTTATATGATTTTATCTGGTGAGCCGCCAGACTTTTAACTAGATTGTCCTTTTTATTCCTAACGATTGCTACCTCGGTATCCACTGCCAGTGTCTCTTTGGAGCTTGTAGCAACCGGTTTAGGTATACTATATTTTAAACCCTTTTCCAGGAGTGACATTTCGTTAGTAGAAAACTGAATATTTGAAAGATTTTTAACTCTAGGGTAAAAGGAGTGACTGAAACGTTGTACCTCCTCATTATTTTGAAATCGCGAAGCACTATTTCTCAATGTTTGTAATTTATTACGTGGGTTTAGAAATTTTTTATGAGCTACTTGGGATGCCAGGTCGCGAGCTTTTTGATCTAACAAGTCAAATTCAACGTTATGTAATTTAAATGACAACTCAGAATATAATATTTTTAAATGGAGTTTCAAATTATCTTTAATTTGAAACCAACGCCTTGTCTCCTCGCTCAACCAAATTATTTGCGCCTTTTTTATAGCAACATTAGCAGCCCTAGAATATGTATTTGTACGTATACTGATATAACTTGGAAAAAAGTTGTAGTGTTTACATTGCCGATTGAACCACACATTTTGGCTAGCAACGCGGTGATGTTTTGATATTTTAATGTATAATTTTGCGTGTAAAGCTATGCTTGCTGATTTTAAATAACTAATCGAATCAGGCGTTACATGGCGGAAATCCATTTTAAAATACTATAATAATTTTGTTTTTAAATGCTATTTTTGCAATATTCCGCTTTTTTAGAATGTCGTACGATGTCGACACGTGTTTCGCCTACACACGAGGCATTATCAAGACTGTTTGGCAGCAAAAGTACTTATGCGTTCACCTCAACCTTTTGTAGTTCGAACGCAACCAAACGATAGCGCGATGTAGACTTCTAGTAGTTTTTTCTATTTTTGAATAAACTAAGCAAAACCGAAATGTGGAAGTCTGTCTGTTCGTTCAGCAAAGCACACCCGTCCCGTTTTATAATTTCTAACTGCTCTAATACGGACATTTTTAGACCCTTTTCACATAAATGTAAAATTTCAAAACTGTTGTTATCATTCAAAATATGCCCGGTGTCCAGCAAATGCTTCGCGAAATGTGATTTATCTGTGTGACCGTTTCGGAATGCTCCTAAGTGTTCCTTATATCTGGTATCAAATGAACGACCTGTTTGGCCTATATAAACATTGCTACAACCATCACATTTCAACTTATAAATACCGGATTTTTTGCTTTTTATATCTTTACCATTACATAATGTTTTTAAGGTATTTTGAGGTCTATATGAAGAGAAAACATTATTTTCCTTAAGTACCCTCGGCACACGATGTGTGATACGCCCAAAGTATGGGAGACTAGAAGTATACTTTTTAGTTTCTTTAGTTGATGGGTACAAAAGGAGTTTAACCATATTATTTTGCTTTTTTAATAAAAGTGAGTGTATTAATTTTGAGCTATAGCCGTTAGATTGTGCAATGCAGCAATTAATATTCAATTCCTTGTCAAATGCCTCTCCGTTGTCATTTAAATTACATAACGTTGAATTTGACTTGTTAGCTCGCGACCTGGCATCCCAAGTAGCTCATAAAAAATTTCTAAACCAACGTAATAAATTACATACATTGAGAAATAGTGCTTCGCGATTTCAAAATAATGAGGAGGTACAACGTTTCAGTCACTCCTTTTACCCTAGAGTTAAAAATCTTTCAAATATTCATTTTTACTACTAACGAAATGTCACTCCTGGAAAAGGGTTTAAAATATAGTATACCTAAACCGGTTGCTACAAGGTCCAAAGAGACACTGGCAGTGGATACCGAGGTAGCAATCGTTAGGAATAAAAAGGACAATCTAGTTAAAAGTCTGGCGGCTCACCAGATAAAATCATATAAGTCCACAGGTTTTCATAGCTCGGAAATAACAAACTTTAAATCAATACACCAAAACTTGTCACCAATAATTTAGTCTATTATATATATTTTTTATCATATAAAGACAATGTACCTGTCCGACCTGTAGTCTCGTATATAAACTCGCCCACTTATAAATTAGCCAAGTACCTCAATTCACTTATTAAGGAAAAGACCGGTTTCAATCCTAAATATTGTTTACGTAACACTTATGATTTGATTCAAAAATAAAAGACATCGAGTTGCCGCGTAATTCAATATTGGTATCGTTGGACGTAGATAGTTTGTTTACAAACGTTCCTAATGCTTAAAAATCATAAAAAATATGTTGCAAATTATAAGATAAATAAATAATAAATAAATATCCATCACGCCTTATCCCCGAAGGGGTGGCAGAGGCACATTATATGCCCACTTTTCACCGTGTGGATTCCTGTCAAAAGATTACATCCAGAACAAATTAATGATATTTTACGCTTGACGGAGCTTTGTATGAAGCAAAATTACTTTCAATTTAACTATGAATATTATGTACATTAAGAAGGTCTAGCAATGGGTTCGCCTTTAAGCCCCCTAATGGCAGACATATTAATGGACTATTTTGAAAATAAAAATATAACCAATAACAGTCATATTTCATATTATTATAGATATGTAGATGATATAATAATGAATTGGACGGGTACCCATAGACAACTAAGTATATTTCTCAGTAACTTAAATGGCATTCACCCTAAAATTAAATTTAAATTAGAGATAGAACAAAATAATTTATTGAACTTCCTAGACCTATCAATTTCAAAAAATGGCACAAAGCATATTTTTGAAATATTCCGTATACCAACTTAAACAGATACTACAATTCCTTTTAATTCTTGCCACCCATGGCTTCACAAAATGGCGGCTTTCCATAGTATGATTCATAGGCTATTAAATGTTCCATTAAGCGGAGAGGCATTTGACAAGGAATTGAATATTATTTGCTGCATTGCACAATCTAACGGCTATTGCTCAAAATTAATACACTCACTTTTATTAAAAAAGCAAAATAATATGGTTAAACTCCTTTTGTACCCATCAACTAAAGAAACTAAAAAGTATACTTCTAGTCTCCCATACTTTGGGCGTATCACACATTGTGTGGCGAGAGTACTTAAGGAAAATAATGTTTTCTCGGCATATAGACCTCAAAATACCTTAAAAACATTATGTAATGGTAGAGATAGTATTAGTAATAGCAAAAAATCCGGTATTTATAAGTTGAAATGTGATGGTTGTAGCAATGTTTATATAGGTCAAACAGGTCGCTAGTTAGTTAGTTATTCTTTATTGTAACACCAAAAATACATTTAACATATTTACAATGTGATACAAAATGGTTTTACTATTGGCGGCCTTATCGCACAGAGGCAAATTCTTACAGGCAACCTTTGGATGGAGAATTATTATGAGAACTAAATTTGGGGCAGAATGGTGTTAAGTACATTAAAATATTGCCACTTCGGTAATTTTTATATTTTCAGTGACATAAATGTATACATATACAATACATACATAATATATACATATATAATATATACATACATAATACATACATACATATACACAAATACCTACAATACTATAAATATTAACGGTGTATCTCTAAAGGCAGAAACGCTAGATATAGCCAATGGCTCGCAAGTAATGGTCGTTTACTAACTTTTTGAATGTGGCTAGACTTTGCGCACGTCTGATAGATACTGGCAGTGTATTCCACAACCGAACCGCTTGGACAGAAAAAGATTTGTCCAGGAAATTAGTAGAATGCCCAGGCATCTTCAATCTCAGGTTCTCTGATGATCTTAGACATTTATTGTATAATAAGAAGAGGATGTGAGTATTTGATCGTCGTTCATTTGATACCAGATATAAGGAACACTTAGGAGCATTCCGAAACGGTCACACAGATAAATCACATTTCGCGAAGCATTTGCTGGACACTTATACACATATATTTTGAATGATAACAACAGTTTTGAAATTTTACATTTATGTGAAAAGGGTCTAAAAATGTCCGTATTAGAGCAGTTAGAAATTATAAAACGGGACGGGTGTGCTTTGCTGAACGAACAGACAGACTTCCACATTTCGGTTTTGCTTAGTTTATTCAAAAATAGAAAAAACAACTAGAAGTCTACATCGCGCTATCGTTTGGTAGTTCGATTTAAAAAACAAAATAATTATAGTATTTGAAAATGGATTTCCGCCATGTAACGCCTGATTCAATTAGTTATTTAAAAAAATATAGAAAAACATATGTTTCTCATTCATTCAGACTTCAGATTCAGACATTCAGACTGCCTTTGTGACGCGGTGGGAGTGTATCCGACTGCTACTCAAGAGGTCGTGGGTTCAATTTCCACCTAGGATGAAACTTTGTGTGATGAGCACGTTGGTTTATTCTGGGTCTGAGTGTTATTTATCTATACTAATATTATAAAGATGAAGAGTTTGTTTGGTTGAACGCGCTAATCTCAGGAACTACTGATCGGATTTGAAAAATTCTTTTTGTGTTAGATAGCCCATTTATTGAGGAAGGCTATAGGTTATATATTATTACGCTACTACACTGAGGAGCAGAGCAGTAGTCATAAATGTCGACAAATCCGGCAAATTGTTATGCATCGTTGTAGAATTAATAAGCGACGGGATTAAATAGGTGCGACGTGAGGTCGAAATATTCCACGGGCGAAGCTGTGGGGTTATCTAGTCTATAATAAGTTTGTGTTTAGAAATATATGTTCGTTTATCAGTTATCTGGTTACCATAGTACAAGCTCTGCTCAGTTTGGAATCAGATGGCGTTGTGTGAGTAGCCCCAACAATATTTACCAGGATATTTTTTTCCAAAATATCAATACAGGTATTTTCTCGAAACACAGTCAACTCAAAACAACTATTAAAGGTTTTCATTACACAGTTGTCGCACATCACATTACAGTGAGCACGTTCTGTGATGGGGACATTCGCGGGCTGATATGCCATGAATTATTTACTCGCTCCTGTTCAAGGCAGGCACGTAAATAATGGAGCACCGAGAGCTTCGACGATTAAAATTCATTCATACAGAGCTTTAATAAAACGTCTTTTAAACTAAGCTTCCAAGCGTGGGCTTGTTTGAATTTATTTTAATATATTCTATCTTGCATATAAAATATTCTATGAATCAATCAATATCGTTATTTAGATATGGTAAATATAATATATTGATTTGAAAATTATACGAACAACGCGCAAAAAAACCACCGAGTCCATTTGTTTTAAAATTAAATCATTTAAATTAATAATTGTCCGTACAATGCAGAATATACTTTTTTACATAAAATCCTATTTCTAATAAAATGGGTCTTGCAGCCGACTACTAAATTAACTTAAACATGGTTTGCATCTCTTTTAGGACTGAAATGAAATATTTTCTTAGTACATTCACAATCATTTTATGCCATGCAATAGGTATGTTTATTGAAGGGGGTCTAAAAATGCCCTTGCTGTGCGAATTCCCATAGCGGAGTGGGAAGGTTCTATAAGATTTCAGAACCGTCATATTGTAATGTCATATTGTTATTGCGGAACCAAGTATTTCGTTGTCAACAGTATGTGAACTCAGATCCCCCTCCCACCCCCCCGGTAGCCACAAAGTACGCTAAAGTAATGCTACACTCCTCTTTCATTACATTTCCAAAAATCCTTTCTCATTGAATATCTACGTCATAGTAACTATCTGAGAGCCAAATTCAAACTAAATTCATTTAGCGGTTTGTGCTTCAGTTTGGTCACTAGTTAAGTTAATAAATTTATGCTCAGAATTTATCTGTCGCGCTTACATAAACAGTTTGAACTCATAGTTCTAACCCTTATGAGGTCACTGAACACTAGTGGACCAAAGATAAAAGTACACTATATAGACGTGTACTAAAATCAAAAAATGTATTATACTATTGCAGTATCATCAATCTTGTTCAAGTGTCGACGCTCGTGACAAATGTAACTCAGAGCGATGTCCTCACGGAGTATTTACTTTTGACGTTTAGGATTAAGACTGATTTCATGATCTATCTGGTAAAATATGTATTATTGGGATTTAGATTTGGATGAAGATTTCGTCTGACAGTAAATTATGGCCTTAATTCAAATAAAATCTATTAAAAATAATTTTAATTTTTATGTGAGATACATATATTTTTTCTGAAGGAATCTCACAAAGTTTTGAATGAAGATAATTTAGTTGAATATTAAAAACAAAATTTCGTAAATGGCAACACCGAGCAAGCTGTCTATTTTTTTTGTATTCACGCCTTTATCCCCGAAGAGGTGGCAGAGACATCTTCATACAGCCATATTTCTCCATGTACATTTTTGTTCCTCTGTAATGCTTTTTGGAATAATATTATTGAATGGCGATGGTGGCGAGTTGGTTTATGTAACTAGAAGATACCTTCTAGTCTTAAAATTATGTAACTAAAGCGTTCGACGGATAATAGGAACCAGTGAATTTAAATACAATATAAAACAACCATCATTACGTACCCACTTTTAATAACAGCGTCTTTTAATTTGACTGCCTTGGATACCTTACCCAATCCACCCAGTTGGGTCGGAAAAAAATATTTGTGTGATCCACATATGTTCGTTTCGAAGTTTTGGCTGTTATATATATATATATATGTATATATAAGTATTATTATCAGTCGTTTAGCAAAACACAAGCTTATATTTGCTTTACTTTGGGCTAGACGGCGGTGTGTTAAAAAAATGTCCGAAAAGGTTACTTTTTTTTTAAATTATGTTATATATAATTACAGGACATTCTATTAAATATATCACTGCATTTAAAATAATGTAACTACTGAAATATTTTTAAAATACCTGTCAAAGTTTCAGATCCGTATTTCAGAACGTTTCTCAATACTCGATCAAAGCTTGAGACTAGATTTTTCCTTATAAAATCTACTCTCAAGTGTTTCTTGAGTGTTGATAAACGTTCTGGAATACGGCCCTCAATCAAATAAACGTTATGAAATATACCTACTCATGTAAATTTTGGACAACAGCAGGAAAACACGGTGGTCCAGTGTTGCCATTTTAACACTTTCTATTGTTTCGGTAGATTTACGATTGTACCTTCAATTTACGTTTTGGTCATTCCTTTTTATTGCTGGTGATTTAAAACAGAAAATGTGCTGTGAACTCGTTCCATTGATATGCAAATATTTTTCAATGATGTCCGGTTTAATGGGTGGTCATTTTGAGAATGAATGTATTTCGTTAATACTGTATCGTAACTACAGACTATGTGCCCGAAGGAGGAAGGATTAAGAATGCAAGTGGAAGCAAAGACCTTTATGACAAAAAGCACATTATTTGCCTATAGAAAAATACAAAGCTATCCCAAAAATCTATAGATTATATATTTCGCCTATGATTAAGATTCCCGAATGCTCAAATATTCTGAAGTTTACTGCTATGAAATAAAATTCAAAAATAGTACAAGTTAAATTTATGCAAAAAGAGCCGATTTAGCAGACCCGAGCCTTAACAAGTGGCGGAACTTTAAACGTGTTATACCAAATGAATGGCACTGCAGATACAGACACGCTCACCAAAATGAATAACGCGTCGATATTAAAATTGATTTCACAAGAGTGCTTTATTGGAAACCAACTTTTCATATCGTTCGTTTTGTTCAGTTAAGTGAAAAATGTTGGAACGACCACATCGGAGCAATTTCGACTTTTGTAAAGTGTTGGGACAATTTGATTTGGGAACAGTTTTGTCGTTCATAGCTATTTTTCAGGAATTTTCTTTTACTAAAACGGTTTTACAACTTGCAACTTCACTTTTGAAATTTGAAAAGTTTCGATTTGTTATTACTCGATTTTGGTCGCACGTAGACACAGTAGATATAATTATGCTACATTACAAGTATACATACATTCCATAAATACTACTCATTCTTTTTACCATACCAGGGACTTCAATTAGATCATAAATAAAAACGTAATTGGACACGTTTTGTTTCCTAACATGAAATACGGAAAGATGCTTCGTGGGAACTGTTGATTGAATGATCTTATCGACATGTCCTATCACGTTGCTAGGGATTTGTGGCCTGCAACCCAAGAATCCAACAACAAGGACAAAAAAAATATTTGTATCCGTCGTGAGTAACAAACAAAAAGTGCTTGGTATACCATAATCGAGGCATTAAGAGCCATTATTGAGGAAGGCCTAGAGAGAAACTACGATAGCCTCTTCTATCGATTGATGTAGTTACAGCTCACGGGCATGGTTTTACTTCAGGGGGTTCCTGCCACAGACATAACATAGAACCTACACCACAGTGTTACCACTACTCGGGCAGCTCCACAAATAACATGCCAGTTCGACGAACGACGTAAATATCAAGTAACCTAAGAAATATAGAACCGCTTTTGCCGGAAGACATTATCAGGTGATGGGGGGTCATCTTTACAATATCATAAATAAAAATTGTAACATATATCCACAACAGAAGTCTCTGTGCAGATCATCGGTCATAGAATGGATCCAACGTAAATCGTACACAGATACTGAAGAGCTTTTTACTTTATCAATATTGTAGGTATTATTAGATCTGCGGGTGACTATGTGTATATTGATTTATGTGTATTTTTTTTTTAATGGGACTAATCCCACCCGCATTCCCATTACTGTGACTCCTGTAAACCAGGATCTACAGCAATGACCAAAACACCAGAAAAGTTACACCGAGCTCGATCTCGGTGAAGTCCCAGGAGAAGTTAGCATGTCTTGGAACCCGCAACGAAATTAATCAGAAGATAATGTGGGGAAGTAGGAAAATAACGTAATGCCTCTTCCCTCCTTTGAAAAGCGGGAGACCTGGACAGCAAATAAGTGTAAATCCTATAGAAATAGGGAAGCACCACGGTAATAGTAGATATAGTATGGGTCCTATGTGAGCTATGTTTGATTCCAGTAATATGTATGGCAGAAAATTATGTGTATTGCGTTTATATTATATATTGGTTGGTTTATATTTATGCGAACGTATGAATGTGCCTAGTTGTACGTATATACAAAAAGCCCTGATGCCCGGTCTGCTGCGTGTGCAATTATGCAATATTATGCGCCAGCGACCTGGTATCGGGGTTGCGCACGGTGTTTATTAAGGGATCTGTGGGTGAGCTGAGGCAGGCTTAGTAATGTTAAAAATAATATATTATAATAATAGTTTTAAACATAGTTTAAACTGCTTATCTTCGTTACCTATTAAGTAAGTCCACGTCCACTATAAGTTGTGTAGTCTTGTTATGGAACAAATAAATCAGTCAGGGTCCCAGAGATTTTCTTTTTAATAAAAGAATAGTTTTAGATCAATCGTGGGTTTTTTTTTAAATCAATGTAGAAGAAAATTCGGATACCTGCTTTTGGAAATATGAAAATTTTGTTGTAAGTTTAATATCATAAATATTATTTATGATAAATATATAATTTGATGGCCCTATCAAATAAACGAGCAAGTGAAAAAGGACAATTTTACAGGAAATACAACAAGTCAACAGAGTGAGAGAAAATTTTGTTGTAAGTTTAATATGTATTTAAAATTATATATGATAAATATATAATTTTAAATACATATTGAAGTTACAACAAAAGTTTGTGTGAGTAGTTTCGCACTTTTTTTGGTGTAGGCTATCACCCCCATAACACTGCATTGAAGTGCGTCTTGTGGCGGACCCTTGTCAGCGTCAATGTCCCCACGGGTTTAGAACCCCAAATTATGCGGGATGATGGTAAGCGACGACTAGTGCCCTAGAGGATAGAACAATTTCCAGAATAAAGATTTTTTTTTATTCTTTGTAACAAAATTTCATAGAACTACATTTCCGAATCACGCCCTAAAAATAGAGTTATCTAACTTTATATTTGAAAAGATTTGTAATGCATTCAAACACCCACAGGCAGGAGAATATACCAAAGGTTGCATATTACAGGTGAAACTGGTTTGTTACAGTACACTACAAAATGTCGTCTCTGGTTTTAGTGGTCTATTTCCAAACTATGTGTGATAGGTTTTCGGTAATTTATTTACTGCTAATTTCCTTAATTTAACTGATTTTACGTTTTCATTGTCTTAGTAGTAAATAATTGTCTTAATTTTCTGGAGTAATAAAATCACACCCGACGTAAAAAACCTGACAAATTATATTTTGTTAAATTAGTATTAGGAGCCTGTAAGTTCATTTTACCATTTTCTGCATTACTTGTTTAAGCTGTGTGTCTACGTTTAGAAGCAAGAGGTATTTATGGTGCCATAATTATTATTATACCATAGTTGTGGAATGCGCTGTAAACATCAGGCGTGCTCAGTCTATACATACATTAAAGAGGCTAGTCAAAGAGCACTATTTAGCATCATAACATTTGCGAATGCACTTGATATGTATGGATATGTGTGTGTATATGTATAAATTTATGTATGTATGTATTTATCGTCATGTAGGTATGTTTTGATGACTTTGAACGTTTAAGTAAATTTATAACGTGTATTATTTCCTAAATCCTGTTCAATATTTAACTGTAATTGACTACCCATTTTACTTACGTGGTTTTAAACAATTTTCTTCATCCAAAGGCTGCCTGTAAGAGATTGCTTTTTAGCGATAAGGCCGCGTTGTGTACATTTATAAAATTGTTTTCTTTTTGTATGATTTATTTTTATAATGGTGTGCAATAAAGTTTATTTTATTCTATTCTAATTATTGTTATTTAATAGTAACAGTTTTCTACTCGCATTGCTATTGTCGGAAGATCCAGATCAACAGCAATTCTCACAACTAAACAGTATACATTATTTAAACAATTAACAGGGTCAGCTTAGCATATCGTCAGGGATACAGCGTGAAGATAGTTAGTTAGTTAGTTAGTTAGCTTAGCATATCATAACTTGCTGTGATTTATTGTTCGCGAGGTGAAAATATTTTAAATATTTTGTCGTTGATATTAAACAATAACAGTACCCATTAAAGAATACCAATATCGTATCGTCCCCCTATAGTCACCTCTAAACTTCGACTGCGTAACGTTCAATCCTGCATATTGAGAAATAAATCTGAAAGCTACATTCGAATATGTGGCTTTATTTATATGAGAATTTCTTACCTTTCACTCGAAGCACCTCTGTGGGAATACGAGTGACGTTATGGATATGATCCGGTATTAGAGTGCTCGTGTTAGGGTGAGAATAGATGAGAGTCATGACTGTGAGTAAATATTTCTAAAATGAAACTTATATTTTACGTTTCAAGAAAAGTTTCTTTATCTTCGTTGTGACTTGGAAATTGATGCATCGAAAGAACATGAAAAATAAGATGGCCAATAATACAGAATCAAAATATTAGTAATTGCAGTTTGAAGATTTCTGATCAATAAACACCCCGCAATTAATATTAGTAATGTAAAGGAAAAATCGTCCAAGTTAGCGATTTTGTCTACAAATAGAATTAACGATCACAGAACCATATATTCCGTCGATACCCCTTTCGAAAATTCTTAGCGACGAATTTGCACTTCTACAATTAATTAACGCGAGTATCCCTTTTGGATAAGGAAGGGCTTTGTAAGGGCGAGGAAATGAAAGAACCCTGCTATAAAAGCGCTCGTGTTAGGAAAACGTGTGATATATGAGGGTATTGAGATAGGGTACTAAAGGATTGCGTAGTTTTGTTAACATTAATAAGATTGGATTATAAAAATAAGGCTAGGTAATATGTAGTATATTTATTTTCGTATGTATGCTGTGTGCTATTATACGCTAGTCTACCTGTTTACAATTTCATTCTACATCCTCGAAGGGTATCAAGTTTCGTACTATAGAACACACTCTAGGGCCTAAGAGACACCCGAGCGTAGTCTAGCGCATTCGGGTGATTGTTGATCATGGGCTCAACAGCCACAACAACTGCTCCTCCGACACGGCGCTGAGAATAAAAAAATAAACAAAAATGTATTTATTTTGCATAGAACATCTCAACGGCGCTTACAAAATGTCATACACTAGAACTAAATAAAAATTTAACATGTTTAAAGTGACCACCGGTTCGGAATGCGGCCTACCTGAAAAGAACCGGCAAGATACTTAGGAAGGCTTTTTTTATGGCCTATTTACAATTTAATATTTTCAATTATACTCGTATATTTTATGACTATAATATTTCACTTGCCAGCAGATCATTTCCAGGCATCCCTGTCCTGTAAATAGTCTTTAATAGAGTAATAACCTTTTTCACAAAGCTTTCTTTTAATATAGTTTTATAATTTATTTAAAGTTAAATTTATCAGGTCACAGGAAAGCTTGTTGTAAAAGCGTATACAGTTACCCTGGAAAGAATCGCCAATCTTATGTAGTCGACTGTGGTGAACTGAAAAATTGTTTTTAAGACTTGTCTTTATATTATGTATAGCACAGAGTTTAGTAAACTGTGATAGATTTTTCTGGACATACATAAGATTGGCAAAATATATTGTGATGCTACGGTTAGAATGTTTATTTCTTTGAATTTTTCTCGGAGGGAGACCCTGGGGCCCAAATTATAAATAGCGCGTACAGCCCGCTTTGAAGAACAAAAATATTATTTAAATCTGCAGCACTTTCCCAAACGAGAATACCGTAAAACATAATGCTATGAAAATAGCTGAAGTTAACCATTCTAGCCGTATCCACATCTGTAAGAGTCCTGATCTTATTTACAGTGTATGCAGCCGAACTTATCCTATAGGCCGTCTTTTCTATGTGCGGGCCCCACTGCAAATTGGCATCAATAGTCATACCAAGGAACACAGTTGATTGCACAAACTCTAAAACTTGTCCATTCAGTTGAACATTGGCCGTAACTTGGTTTACATTTGGTAGAGTAAATTTAATACATTTAGGTTTGTTTTCATTTAGGCAAAGATTATTTTAACTTGAACCAATGAACTACTCTCGTAATTGCATTGTTTGCTCTGTCTTGAATTGCAAATGCTCTGTCTGTACAGAATAGAAGAGGAAATAGGATTATTTCCTCTTATATCTTATATATAGCTCAGAGGGCTGTGACCCAACGATAGTTGCCAAATAAAAGTAAACCCAATAAGGCCCCAAATCCAGGTAAAATTTGGAAGCAATTGGGAATACACTAAGATGAAGAAGAAGTTATAGCTATATTATGATATCTTATCTTGGTAGGCCAGTCTTCGTGGTAGGCCATGAAGTCTGTGCTGCGCTTAACCAAATAATAATAGCTACGGCTGGTGTGCGCGGGTCCAATAGATCTTAGTACAAAGAATTGTATAAGATGATGAATGCGGGTAATCTCTACCCCCGTCCC
The DNA here is from genome assembly GCA_948477245.1 of Thumatha senex. Classification (NCBI taxonomy): domain Eukaryota; kingdom Metazoa; phylum Arthropoda; class Insecta; order Lepidoptera; family Erebidae; genus Thumatha; species Thumatha senex. The sequence goes on along the minus strand of OX419740.1, from coordinate 832,241 downwards.
TTCAATATGCTTCTACCATTACTCTCGTAAAAACATTTAAATGTATCTGTTGTCTAAGATGTTCTTAAATTTCTATGTCATATAATTTTCAAAATTCGAGTCGAACAATCTCGTATGACATCGTGACTAAAAATATTCTTTCCTTTTCAGGTAATTCATTATGATTAGAAAAAGATGCTATTTGGTAAGTTCTTTTTATACCACAAAGGTGGTGAAATACAGCCTACCTGACAGAAAGTTGTTACTCAACCCTACAGACGTTTGCAATACAAGAGTTGCTACTCTCAAACTGCCGCAGCTGCAAGACTCGTCAAAGACCCTCATTAAAGAACCAGGAAGGTTATTAAAGCGCAGCATATCGAAATGTAAGACTACGCAAAACCTGGATGGTTGGAAAATCGAAATTCAAGCCTACGCGGGTCATAGCCCCTTTTTGGACCTTCATCCAAAACGCTCGTAAACGTTTTACGAACAACGTAAAAGTGTATTTTAATGGGCCACGTTTGACATTTGTTTACTGTACTCTATGGTCCTACTTTATGTTTATAAGCTTTATTAACATTCTAAGTAGAGTTTTCATTAATTGTGTTGAGGCAGAGCAAAATGGGGTTAAAATTGTATTTTGGTAAATTAGGCATGATAAACAAATTGCCTATTCTTCTCAATGGCCTTATCAAAAGTTTTTAACCAATCGCGCATTATTTAACCTGTGTGTTGCCACCTAGCCAGGATTTGCTACTAAGGAACTTTAAATTTTCATTATTGTATTTTTGGTGGATAAAAATGATATATTTTAATATCATGCACCATATTATGGCTGGATATAATATTACCACCAGTGCCATGAGAAGTGACATGGCGCCGAGTGGAGATGATATTAGAACTGTAGATTTAAAACTATCAAGCATCAAGTTTCACCAGTACTTGCACACTTCGTCAAATGTGTGTCTGGCTAGTAGAGAATACCCTAACCACCTTAAAAAATCTATAATCAGGCCTATTTTTAAGCAGGGAGATCACTCAGATTACTTCAGTATAGAGCCCTTGCTATCTTGGTAATAATTAAAATAGTAGAGAAAATAGTGATAGGACCCATAGGTGAAATTTTGGAGCATAATTGTTTAGACGGGGTCGTGCATGGCGACAGCTCACAATTTGCAGATGAAATTAATTACAGCCTCAACCTAGGTCATCAGGTTTTAGTATTATGGGTAGACTATAAAAAGGCGTCTATACATTAGAACATGGCGTGCTTCTGCAGGCTATGGATGAGTGTGGCATTAAGAAATGGTTTAAAAGTTATCTAAAGTGTCCAAAATCGCATAGCAAGTGTCTCGTGGAGTGAAACTGTGGTCAAACCGTACCGACCAGTTCTGTATTCGGTCCGATTGGATATATCATGCATGTTAACAGCGTAAATAACGTTGTTGGACAGTGTCCGGTTTATATGTACGAGAACGACATGTGGTAGGTGTACTCCTCGAAAACGAGAGGTAAAATCTATAATGCAATCAGATTTCAACCATATCATTACATAGGTCCATGACATTGGTATCACTTTAAATCTAAATAAGACAAAGGTAATGCATTTACATTCACCATATTGTAGGTTGGCATTGGATATAAAAAAAATTGAGTATATAGGTATCTAAGGTCACACATATTAATTATGAAGACAAATTCAATCAATCAATCGTTAGTCAAATTGTCTATTATTTAAAATATTAATGATAATTGAAAAATGAATGCTTTATTAATAAATAAACAAGCGTTAATCCCACCGACAAACTGTCAAGCAGTTTGATGGGTTTGTTTGAATGTTGATTTTTAAGTGCCAAATAAATGTTTATATTATTATTATTACGTATTTTGCGTATTTAATTAACATTACTACAGAATTAAAATGAATCGCATCACGTGAAGGTCGTGTCATGTATAAATCATACAAAATCAGATTAGCGGCCAACTATTACGGTTAAATGAGGTCTGAAACTGCGAGGTACGGCCGATGTAATCTACACGAAAGGTTAAATTTGGGACCTTGCGCAAATCATAGTCATTAGCGGATATCGTATTTTGAGTGACGAATTTTAAAACTAAACATGGCGGATATCTATTGTAAAACTTTAATTTAAATATAATTATTTTTATATTTTTGCAATATCCCTCTCTTTAAATGACGTATAATGTCGACACGTGACACACTTGGCACTATAAAAATTAAAAAAAAAAAAATTTAAATCTTATTAATAATATTATAAAAACGCAGAAATTTATACCAGTCAAAACGCCTTGACACTCTTTTGCGTGTGTTCATGGAATTGTAAAAACCGTCAGGGGAACAAGTCAGCTATTGTCGATGTACATACCTACATGTCCTGCCCACTGACTGGCACTTGTACTCAATATTCTTAAAAATATCACATTGCAGAAGAAATTCAAGCGTCAAAATGAGCACAACAATAAAAAAGTACAACTTTCACCGGGAGATGACGATCCGTCCTTCACACATTAGCGTTGTTAGAGCGGAATGTGTATGTAGTGTTAACTAAAAGTAGACAAAGCACATTCCTATTTCTTATTAGAATTAGAAGCTTATCAAATGGGCCCTTAGTTCTGTGAATTCATACTTAACGGTAAATGTGGATAAAATATCGGAACAAGCCATCGTTTTAACCGTTTTTCGTATCTTACATTACCTAAAATTGTCTTTTTAATGTAATATTCTATTAATATTTTGTTTAACAATATTAAAAGATAGCTCTGATGATTCTTCCAATTTCGCAAAATTAATGAGTTTGTCAAATTTTCACTGATCAACGCACCTACAGTTACAATTTCGTCAAAATGGTTATGTATTTTGTGAAACCGGTCAACAAATACAATAAAGGCATTGTTGACAGTTGACCGAACACCCAATTGTCTGAGGCCAGCTTAGACAATCGGACAATGAACTTGTGATTTTGACTATTTTGCTGGCGTTAGGGGTATTATATACGTCTGCGCTGAAGGTTCTATTCCCGAGTTGGAACTAATATTTGTAACTATAAATGGTATGTTTATTAGTTGATCCCATACCACGAGTTTATATTAGCTTACTTTTAGGGTTAGATAGATCTGTGTAAATAAGAACCAATGTCCCTCAAAAATACGCAAGGAGAGTTATGGCGGTGGCCTGGTGCTCCTATCAGTAGGAGAAATTAGTAGGAGCACGAGACTGAAGTGAGCATAAGGCATTTAGAATCAAAGTTAAATGTCTTGTTACCCTATTGCCTGCATTTATTTACAAAACAAAAAAAAACAAAATCAAAGGTACGTTTTTGTAATAATTTTATTGCAAGCGTCCGCTTCACCACAGCTGAGCGCCACTTAGGCAGTCGTCGCCTCGTAATACGTAGGTATACCATAATATAAATGCAGTGATAGGATAATTTATAGAATAGAATATTCTTTATTGTACACCAATCACAATATAATAGCAAAGGATTATACAGGTATATTACATATATACATTGAACTAAAATTTAAAGAGAATCCAAGGTACAGACAAATAAACATACCTACATCTATCCAATACATACAATATACCACAATAATAGTGCATTAGTAGAATATACAGGGATATTATAACATTATAAAATAAATACAGACCTACATAGCAATAAATATACAAATTCAAACTCATTCAGGAACGAAATATAACGTTAAATACTGACAGGAAATATGCAGTCAAGACATAAGATAAAATTCTTTGACCATATTCTTAAACACAGGCAGTGATTGCGCACGCCTAATGGACACAGGTAATGCATTCCACATTCTTACAGCTTGTACAGTAAAAGATTTATCATAAAATTTTGTGGAATGCATAGGTATTGCCAATTCCAATGAATCCGACGACCGTATGTGTGTCATGAAGGAACGTAAAACGGTCTTTTAAATACTACAGGGATTAAAGAGAATGCCATAGAGAATAGCAAGAATACGAGTATTTCGACGAAGGCGAATTGGGAGCCACCTGAGCAAGCTGCGGAATACTGAAACGTGATCATATTTGCGCAAGCCAAATATAATTCTTATGCAAAAATTTTGAACACACGCTCAAGTTTATCGAGTTGCTCAACCGTGACATCAAGATAGCTGACATCGGCATAGTCGAGTAAAAGAAGAAGCAGAGACTGTGCAAGCGCATTTTAGTGGCGGTTGGTAAAAAATTTCGCAATCTTCGCATGGAACCGGCCGATGCATACAATTTACGACTAACTTCACGTAGTTGTGGTCGCCATGATAATGTGCTATCCATTTTTATACCCAAATTCTTTAGCTCAGTGCTCACAGGTAATGGCACTTTATTAAAAATAATACTTGGAAGAAGTGACCAATCTATTCTAGAAGTCATCCAGGAACTTCCACCACAATAATCTGTGTCTTAGAGGGATTCACTTCTAATCCATGTAGCCCACTCCAGTTTGACAAACGTGTCAAATCACTGTTAATATCTGAGAATGCTTCGGATAGAGCACACAGTGGCGCTTGCGTATAGATTTGAAGATCATCTGCATAAAGGTGGTAGGATGAAGTTAATAAGTTGGAGATAGAATTAATAAAAATCGCGAAGAGTAAAGGAGAAAGCACGCCGCCCTGCGGAACACCGACAGAAGTTTTAGACCACGACGAATAGGTGTCTTTGAGATGAATACGCTGCCGGCGCCCAAACAGGTAACTACGAAACCAATCAATTACTGTCGGAGATATGTTAATAGAGCATAGAATGCTGAGAAGAAGATCGAAATCAACAGTGTTAAAGGCATTGCTAAAATCGAGTAAGCAGAGTACATTGAGATTTCCATTCTCCATTCCCAGCCTATTATCATTAGTAATCTTGGTCAATGCAGTGACCGTGCTGTGGCCAGGACGAAAGCCTGATTGGTAAGGATTTAGTAGATCATTTCAGGTAAGATATGAGCTTATCTGAGTATGAACGAGCCGTTCTAAGATTTTGGACAAGAAAGGTAATATAGAGATGGGACGATATTCGGACAAGGAATTAGGATTAGATTTTTTAGGCAACGGTATAATATGGGCATCTTTCCAAAATTTTGGGGAACACGCTACAAGAAAGGGAATAATTCAGTAAATGACTAATTATAGGGAGGATTTGGTCCAGAATCGGCAGTGTCATGTTTCGACTTATGCTATCACTGCCCACAGCATTTGAGTTTACCGACAATATACATCTCTTAACATCACAATCAGATAATTGATTAAATGAGAACGGTGGATAGTTAGGAGTTGGAATCGTTGAAAGTGAAAGTAACGCAATATCTTTATTGGTCTGATCAAATTTAGACAAAGATGTGAAATGTTGATTTAGCAACTCAATATCAATTTGCGTATGAAAAGAATCATGTTGTGCCTTTCCAACTCCTAGGGTTTTAAGAAACTTCCATATCATTGAAGAATCGCCGTTTTCGATTGAATTATGAATATGTTGTCGTTGTGCTTTTCTACACACCTTACTGCAGAGATTTCGTATTGCGTTATATTTTTCATGATTACTATTAGTAGGGCGAGTTTTGTATCTACATTTAGCTGCCGCCTTCCTCAACAGTGAAGCCTTAAATAAAAATTAAAAAATAGTTTGTGAGCCATGGTTTAGGCAAATGCCTCACTCTCATAGCACGGATAGGTTGAGTAAGCTTGTTATTGAATGCACTAACCTTACAGTCAATAGATTCCATGTCCAGAAGCGGGCCCCAATCAATATTATCGGCATCAACACGCAGTTGATCAAGATTCATACCCCTAAAATTGCGTTGCATGAGAATTTTGGATCGTTGTTTAGGAGGACGAAGTTTATAGGATAGAAAGAGTAAGTCATGGTATGAAAATGCATCAGCCGGATACTGCCCATGCTTAGCCACTAGATCGATAGATGAGACAAGTATGATGATCAAGGAGTCAAGATCAAGGATTGATGGAGCACAGTTGGGCACATGATGTATGGTATTAGAAGGTAAGACAGATAAATTGCAAGATTCTATAGTACTAAGAAAGATAAGAAAGATAGAAGAGCGAGTATCTTGTTTCACTAGGCATGTATTAAAATCTCCCATTACGATATTATGGCTATAAGTTGGACAAAGACGTTCTAGAAGATTTTCAAAAGATTGGAAAAAGTCAATAGTAAACGATGGACAGTAGTACACAACAAGCAGTAGCTTTGTGTGCGAGAGTTCTACCTCGAGAAACAAATGCTTATCAGCGTTTGAAGGAGGAGGCTGCGATAACATGTCTATGGTACAAAAAGGAATACTATTGCGTAAATAAATAGCCACGCCACCACATCGTCCATCCACGCGATCATTCCTGATAAGGTTAAACCCAGGAAGAGCATAAGAGGTTGACAGGAGAAAAGGCTTTAGAAATGACTACGAAATAAGAATAGCATGTATATCTTTGCAATCAAATGTAGTCAACATATCTGGGAAATGACATGGAATACTTTGTGCATTAATATGGACTACATGACTACTGGGCATGAGTAGACACACGATGCCGCAATCCACCGGGGTCAAGAACAAGGGGTTGCTCAACGGTGGATGCAGGGGTTGCTTTACTCAAAAGTATTTATGCGGCTTGGGAGGATTCGCAGGATGCATTAGGTGTTTTTTGCGATTTATCTAAAGCCTCCGATTGCGTTATCACGAAACTCTTGTAAAGAAATTACGCCACTACGGTATCAGAAATAAAGCTCTCGATCTTATGACTTCTTATTTAAGCAATAGAATTCAGAGGGTTGAAGTAAACGGTAAACGATCAGCAGGATCTCCAGTTGTAATGGGTGTTCCACAGGGATCAATCCTTGGTCCATTTCTTTTTTTGATATACATTAATGACTTACCTTACTATGTTGGGTATAAACATGAGATTGTGCTGTTTGCGGATGATACCTCTTTGACATTTAAAATTAATAGACAATTAATTAATTATGACGATGTTAACAGTGCACTCTCAAAAGTTGTTCATTGGTTTAACGTTAATAATCTTGTATTAAATGAAAAAAAAACTAAAGTAATTAAGTTTTCGACACCTAATGTGAGACAGGTGGCTACCAATGTGCAACTTAATGGATCAGGGTTGGATACTATTGGGGCTTCTGTGTTTTTGGGTATAACTATTGATTCAAAGTTGCAGTGGGGACCACATATAGAAAAATTGTCAGACAAATTAAGCTCTGCTGCATATGCAGTAAAAACAATAAGACGGCTCACTGATGTTGAAATGGCTAGAATAGTTTATTTCAGTTATTTCCATAGCGTTATGTCATACGGAATTCTTCTCTGGGGAGACTCAGCGGACATTAATACGATATTTATTTTACAGAAGAGAGCTGTGAGAGCAATATACCAGCTTGGTCTCAGGGTATCTCTAAGAGAAAGATTCAAAGACCTTAATATTCTTACCGTTATATCACAATATATATATGAGAATTTACTTTATGTGCACAAAAACATAGACACATTTCTTAAAAAAAGTGATATACATAATGTAAACACTAGGCATAAAGATAATCTTGTATTACATTCTACTCGTCTCGAAATAATCAGCAATTCTTTTATGGGGCAATGTATACGATTCTATAACAAACTTCCCGATGAAATTAGAATATTGTCAATAAATATGTTTAAGACAACAGTCAAGGCCAAATTGTGTAACAAGGCATATTATAAAATTTCAGACTATATAAATGATAAAAATGCATGGGAGTAAGTCGCTCTAAGTCAACACACATAAATATACAAATATAATTAATAATAATAATAAAGAAACATTATAAATATAATGTACATTTGTTCAACATAAGTGATCTGAAACGTCAGGTTAACTAATATAATTATATGTAATTTGAATTTGTTATTGTGTGAGCACCGTCCACATAGCATTTTATAAATTTTGAAATTGACATGATGGTTGCTGTGCAGTGTGAGTATGTCATGCTCGCCTAAGTGTCCTGGCAGTGGTGGTGCATGTATCGGGTCGCCTTGTTCCCTATAATATGGTTGAGTAGGGCGATGGCTGATATATGCGTCATACCCGTGAACGGGTGCCGTCTGTTGGAACTGGTCAGCTCATAGCTGTTATAGCAATTATTACAAATAAAACTATTTATATTTAAGGCAAATTAAGTTTAGTCGAATGTTCTCTCGTAACTCCTAAGGAGCAATGTAAGTTTAATATTGTAAGCCATACCTGCATTTTAAAATAGCAGCCATTTAGTTTCTTGCCGGGGTCTTCCTCATAAGGGTGGGGCTACCTTTAAAACTGGCAACTAGAAACGCTCTCATTTTGATTTGATTTGGTTTCTTTTGTAAAGAATCATTACTATATAATTTGTTCAAATATCATGTAAATAAAATTAATGTTACTGGCAGTTAGAAAAGAGTGGCCATGAGTTTTATTGCCAGGTTCTTCATCAGGCTCTACCTATTGCGTTGCGAATCTGGCAGTAAATGTAAATGTAGAAGCAATAATCTTGACGTTTATAAGTGTTACTTTGTGACCTACATGAATAAAGATTTTTCACTTTCACTTTCACTAACATATACATGACCCTCTCTTTCACTTTGAGATGCCGAAACGCTCCCGTGCTAATATGAAGACTTCATGCCTTGTCCGAGTCATAAATTCGGAGAGAGTCATACCGCTGCCTTTAAGTTTTGATTTTTAGAACCACACTTTGTTTCTCACAGTCATATCATTCAGCTTAAACAATATAGGCCTAGGCCGGCCTGCACCTGAGGGTCGGCCCATCCTATGGCAATGCCGAATATCATCTACTGTGAAGTGTTCGAGCTTTAAGTGAACCTTGACAGCATTCACAAGAGCCTGCGAGGTCTCCTCAGCATTCTGTTCTGGAACACCATGAAGCAGTAGAATCTTCTGACGACTACGCTGTTTAAGATTGTCCACCTGATGGGCCAGAAGTGCCATTTGCTGGCGGAATGCAGCTAAGGTACTGACAACAAAACCCTTGAAGGAAGCGAAGTCTGATGACAAAGAAGCAATAGTTGGTGCACTGCCAGGATTTTTTACATTCTTTTGAAGCTCTGCCTCAAATTGCGCCATCCGCTCCTCAAGACCAGTCATGATGGAAGTAAACGAGTCCATCATTGCCTCCATATTGGTGAAGATAGATGTAGTGAGCAAGTGTGTAGTGCAATAGTTGAAAGTTTCTCACCTTGGATATAAAGAGTGGAAAATAACACCCAGCTGGTAGATGAATTAAATCAGTATGTCATTCATCTAATTCAAACTTAAATAAATGTAAGCTTTATATTTTTATTTTAAAAATTAAACAGGAGCTAAAATTTTAAAATGTCACTGGATAACTACCCACCAATAGTTTTTTTTTCAATATAATAATCAATATATGATAAATATAATATTTATCATATTTTTTTAAAGCTATCTGGTTTAATAAAAATGCATTAATATTTCGTATGGTCACAAGTACAATTTAATAAAATTATGATAATGTCTTTGGTACACTAAAATATCTTCGTATTATTTCCTCGAAGACAAAGTTAAATTGCAGATTGTTTTACAATATTTTAAGACTATCCCGAAAAAACATTAGTAAAGGGCAGCCCTAGCTAATACCCATATTGGATAGCGTTGTTTACAAGATATTTATATCCGTCTTTTTGACGAGCGGTCCGTAACTTTCAGGGTTTTGTGTACGTGCCTATTTTTGTAATAACCCTTTATTATCGTAACGTCTTGAGATTTTATGAAACTGATTTATGTCATAGAAATTATCAATTTATCCTTATGACTATATAAAAACTATCTGACCTACGCGGTTTCACTCGTGATTTATGTTAATACCCCGTCACAACCACTTTATCTCGTCGTTTATTATACATTATTCTAAATAATGTATGATTTTTTTTTATAATTACTACTCCTCTCTCCAGGGTAGTATCGTGATGATGTATAGCCTATAGTCTTCCTCGACATATGGGCTATCCAACACAAAAATATTTTTTCAATTCGGGCCAGTAGTTTCTGAGATTATCGCGTTCAACCAAACAAGCAAACTCTTCAGCTTTATATATGAGGATAGATTATCCACCTTGTAAAATATTGAATTTAGTTTTAAAAAAATTCTATAGATCACAAAATAGGAATCACTTTGCCATTGAAATGTTAAGCTATGATTTGAAATGATTCAAGTATACGAGTACCTTATAAATAAAACTACATAGTCTTTTTATAAAGATCCTATATTATTATGATTCATTTTATTAGAGTATCGGTCATTTTCTCCAATCATATCTCTTTTTTCGAATGGTAATCGTCATGGATGCTTTGCTCGACTCATACCGACTAAATCCATCCGTTGCCCTCCCATCTGCTATGGCCAGCTTCAGGTAAATCCTCGCAAGGATAATACCAAGGCTCCCGCTTACGTAGTTTTGTCATATAAATTATAAATTATGTTTTACGTCAAAGAATAAGAATGACAAACGATGATAGTCAGGTTCCGCGTCCATTAATATCGCTCAAAAACATTGTTTGTTGAGGATCGTTGCGATTTATCGCACACCCACCCCGCTACGCCCAAGCAAAAAGATCTATAAATTTTGGTGTATATTCTGATGGGTTCCGTATTTAAAAGGTTGGAATGCTATGTGGAAGTTGAAAGAAAGCAAACGTACAAACGAAAATGCCATGACTGAATTTTCACAAGATAATTTTTTGGAAAAAATATATGTATTACATTTTATTTATTGTTTCTAGGCATTACTTGAGCTGAGTAATAAGAAAAATGGATACACCTTTATAAAATACGGGTTAGAATAAATATAATAATTAGCATGTTTGTAAAATATTTTTAAGTAGATTTTTAATAGTACCAAGTTGCTATTTAACAAAACTTATTGTAATAAGCTCAGCTTTGTCACAAGCAACATAAGTGCATTTTATTAGAGCCGCTGTGACAAATTCTGTATTTCGACATTCCCTGGGCATCAGAATGAAAATATAAGAAATTCTGCAAGTTGAATTAAAAGGAATTATTTCAATTTGAATCGTTTAAAGCCACTAAAAAAGCTATCAACTCATGAAAGCTAACCCGTAATTCTGGATTTAAGATCATTCAAACCAACTGTAGAGCGTAATCTGGACTTAGACATAAACTCTTATTACTTTGCGGTTTTCAATCTCTTAGGTCCGTATTCCAGAACGATACTCAATACTCGATCAACGCTTGAGACTAGATTTCGCCTTATAAAATCTACTCTCAAGTGTTTCTTGAGTGTTGATAAACGTTCTGGAATACGCCCCTTATACATATAATTGTCCCTTTATATTGCACGTTTTAAGATGGGTCAGTAATAAATGAATTCATTGAAGTAGATTAAAATAACTCATTTTTAGTTTCATTATATTAGTGAGGATCGGATATTAATAAGAATTGAATATTTCAAAATGTTTTATTTGACCTACAACACTGACCATTTCGACATTATTTTTTTTGTGTCATGATAGTTATGCTAGATTAAATCTAAGGGACCCTAAAATGACCTATTCAAGCACAGATATGAGCTTGCAAATGCAAATGCCACATAATGGTCACCCATCCATGACCAGCCATAGCGAAAGTGGCTTAATGCAGTGATCGTTTACAGAACACTGAGTCAGCGCGCGGGCGCTTTTATTATTAACAATTACAATCCAATTTACTATCTAACTTTCCTCACGCTGTTTCCCTGATGGTTTCTTTTGACGGTATTAAAATCGAAATGTACATAGCTATAAAGTCTGGACTCCTAACAATTCAAGGCAATAGGTTCCTGTCTCTAAACATTAGACCCTTAGGCTTCAAGTACCTTTTCCATGCATCAGACCCCTAGGCAAACTAAAGGCAGCCGTATCTATTGAATGAATTCAAGCTCCATTATCAGTTGTCTTGTCCGTTATTCTGTTAGTATCAGCAATCTACCTAATTAGGTTCTACACACATCTGAATAGGATAGGTTTGTATCCGTTAGATGTCGGCACACTTTGACACTGTGCTTTGGCTGTAATTACACACAGCATGGGCAAGGTCTTTCTTATTTATCCGTTAATGTTTTATGTTGAAATATTCTTTGAAATGTTAAACCTATTTATTGTATGTATAAGAAACATATGGATAAGAATCATTTTCAAACTTTAAAGGCTCACATAAGTTATACTGTCTTGAATGGCTCTTGACGTATTATACGCCTTATATACCTTTTAAGCCTTATCATTTAATTTTAAAGACTTCTTTACTTTCTTCCATAACCACAATCTACTTAATGCGTTGCATTTCATGTTGCTAAATGAATGCGATTACTAATAGGGCTGCCACCGCTGTCAAGGTAAAGACAGAGAGTATGAATTAGTTCCGTTAGGGTTGTCCCTGTCGTAATAAGTGTCGAAAGCAGCTAGTAGTGGAGTGAGTGTCTGATATTTTCGTGAATAGACAGGAACTAAAATACAGTTACGAACCCCTATTCTAGTTTTGAATATAGTGGATAAGAAATGGAATCAGAATTACTTAACCTAGGTCACCAAAGTACCACTAGTTCAAATATTAGAGTTCACTTCACAAGCTCATTGGGTCGTTAACCGCACTAAGAACGTCATATCCTTGCGTAGGTACTGTAGGGCTTTAGGTCGAGTCGCTCAGGGTTGGAGGATTACTTTATCTTTCATTTAATTAAGGAAAACGGCGCTCTTGTATGTGGCTACTCGACAGTCATGGTGCGTGTGGGTAGTTTAGATATGAGGTTTACTCTGCACTCGTTCTGCATTATGTTATATTACATGTTAGTATATACTTTGAAAATGATTGCAAAAGATAAGGGCAATGTTTTGATCACGATGTATATAGTAAAAGAACTGAACACTCTGTGAGTTCTGTTCACATTTATAATATACTAAATTATTACTATGGCAACCGCCGGGCTACGTGGGAAACAAATGTCTGGCCATGTTGGCGCCGCCGGATTCTGGTAAGAGAGGAAGACCCAAGAAGCGCTGGCTTAACGTCGTAAGGGATGACATGCGTGCCAATGGTCTCACTACAGGGGATGCCGAAGACTGTGCGAAGTGAAGGAGAAAAAGTAGGAAAGCGGGCCCCAGGCTTGGCGAGACGCAACTTGGACAAACGTTTGGATGATGATGATGATTATTATTACCTGGCCCCCAAGACAGCTACAGGTCAAGTTATGATTCTGTATTCCGTGCAGAATAGGCAACTCGATACAAAAAGCACACAGTTTCTGATATTTTGCAACACTACACCTTTAGGGAGTTACGGACGCTTTATATAATTAATTGTGTTGGTCATCAACAATTTAGAATAATAATAATAATCGTGAGCGATGTTCATTATTACTAAATAAACATCAACAATTTTCTTACTTTCGGAGTATCATATCAAGTTCGTGCTTAGAAGCAATTTGCGTACCTTGGAGTATTACACTTACAATTGTAACTTGAACTGTTCATGAATATTTATCATATTTACTTGACAAGTAGATAAATAATAAGCACGCAATACTTGAATTTTTTAAATACGACATTCAGTGCTGAAAATATTGGATTGGTTCGTAGAAGACAAGCCAGCTTATCTGATTGTTCAAACTGTTAAAAGTGAATATGAAATGAATAAGCCGATTATGCTTATTTAGCTTAAATTCTGGATTACATCAGCGATGATCACAAGCAGACTGAACGTAAATAAATGCAATGAGAAAGTTTCTTAGTAAGTAATTAGGTAGTCAGAAATCTAGAATCTTAGATAAAGTAACTTATACAAGCGGTATTTATTTCAAAGGGCTTTTGTTTAAATCAAGAGTCTGCCTCTCTGTGACCAGTATAACTATGTAATTCACATGGCATGTCAATCACATATACTGTGATATCCAGTATAAACCGTCCATATATATTGCTCCAAATTTTATAAAAATCTACCAAACGTATAAAGAAAATATTTAGGTGAAATTTTACTCTGGAACAGTAATGAGTCACAAAAACCAAACAAATATAGGTACTCCATGTAGATAGATACCGCCTACCCGACGATATCTAATGTAACACTCTCATGGAATGGTAATTCGCAGTTCGATAAAGAGATAAAGATAGAATATCACAACGACGACCTGGTGCCGCGTTGCCGCCGCCGAATTGAAAGCTTCTTGCAATGATGTGTGATAACATTTTTTTTGAGAAACTTTGCAGCAGCTAAAGATTTATCCAATGCTCTTTATTTGCATTTATATAGTTATCATAGTTAAGAGGATATCAAACTTTTGAAGTAAAAATGTTTTCCTGGCTTGAAACGAATGATATTAACCGAAAACTTTCTTAATTTTGTATTGAACGGAATTTCGCGCGGCACTATATTAAAACTAAAAGGTTAGTATACCTTTTTATTCCTCGACGTTTCGACAGGGTTGCAACTAAGGCACGTAGGCTGGAGTGACCGCTATTCACCGAGAGTTTTTAATGTACCCTCGGAATTGTTATTATGCTTACATGTGGTTCCAAAAATAACAATTCCGAGGGTACATTAAAACTCTCGGTGCATAGCGGTCGCTCCAGCCTACGTGCATCAGTTGCCTCGGGACCACGACAGGTGCAACGCGAAATCCCGTTCAATACAAAATTATGTGTTCAACGCGTGTTAGTTTAAAACAAATGTTAAAATCTTTCTTGTTCTAGTCTACGTTAAATTGCACTCCATAACATATATAGAATTTCTGATAGTATCGTTAAAGCTATGTCAACTTAGCCGATAGCTTACTGCTATGTGAAGTATATACGCTTTTACAACAAGCTACCCTGTGACCTGAGAAATTTACCATTAAATAAATTTAAAAAGTTAATTAAATAAAAGCTTTGTGAAAATTGTTATTATTCTGTTAAAGACTATTTGCAGGGACGCCTGGAAATGATCGGCTGGCAAAGTGAAATAATATTAAATTGTAAATAGGCCATAAAAAAAAAAGCCTTTCTTAGTTTCTTGCCGGTCCTTCTCAGGTGGGCCGGGTTCCGAACCGGTGGTCACTTTAAATATTTTAATTAGTGTAAAATTTGTAAGTGCCGTTAAAGGTATTTTTTTTAGTATTCTACACGTAAAATAAGTTAGTCAAATATGTACCTACCTGGTCCAATGGTCTGCCAATCAAATTGTCACATACCAGTTACTGGTCGATGTAGGTTTCGCCCAATAATCACCATAACACGCCAAGCACACGTAAAGCGTTTAGTCTCATTTCTCGCTAAACCATTCGTCAATGTAAACAAATCTGACAGAACCCATTTTTTCAAAATCAAGGAATCAAAAACAATAAAAGAAATTGATAACACAACTAATTTTACTACTAAAAAATTAATTAGTCATTTTGTAATTCAGTTGGTATTGTCACTACCTCAAATATCCAAATACTTAGAAAAACGGATAAGTGCTCGTAGTCGATAGATAGTATAAACCATTGCTGTAAGATAAAATTCAAATATATAAAAACGTTCAACTAATTTCAATTTCTATGCGTAATTTGCACCAATGAGTTTGAGTAGGTTCATTGCAACTTCTTCATCCACATAATTATATACGTCAGCGTGAACAGTACTACCCACTTGGGTGGTACTATTCATGTTTCGCGTTCCATGCATACACCAGTACTAAGTAATTTAATTGATGATTGTATTATAATATTTAGTTGATAATTTTGTCATAAAATTTCAATCGAGTTCAAAATATCGATTAGTAAAATATTAAAAATAACTGGTAGGTACCAATACTAAAGTGTCAAACTATGACACTTCAGTTATAGTAGAAATATCCACACAAGGCGGAATATTACACTTGCGTGCCAAAATCGTTGTGCGGGTTTAAGATTATGGCTCTCTTTCTGTATGTATAGTACATATTCTGTGTATAAAATCTTTTATTAATACGTCTCGGTGGTGTCATATTCGGAAAAATAACGTCCTTTTACTTTTACTGTTACCACAACGCATTCAAAGTGTCTACCTCGAAATAATCAAGTCAAACCCAATAAATAACATAACTGTTTTCTTTTTAAAATGACCATCGGTAGTCCATCAGATCCTAGATAGTCATCGCAAGTCATCGCGATTTCCAAAGATTAGGTCATTATCACTGCGGGAAGGCTGAATGATGGACTGTTAATGAACTATGGTCCTAATAATACAAAGTCAAAAAAGTCCTAGTAATAAGAAGAGTAATATCGTAATGGATTTGGATCCTGGGGTTCACTTTTATTTGACTGCTAGGAACAGCTACATTTGATTTTCGGCTTTGGTAGGAGCGACTGCCATATGACCTTCTTACTCTGTAAGGGCACCAGCAGCGCGCCTAATTCTTTAGGCAGCAGGTGCACTAGTAGCAGGTAAGGTCGCTTAGCTCTGGAGATATTTTCAACTAACTTGGAATAAATATAATTTTTAAGTCAACAGTATCTTGTTCTTTATGATTCTAACCTTATATTTCTAAACTTTTGAACCGGTGCAGGAATTAGATATAATTTTACAAATGGGTGTTAAAGTCATGCAACGGTTATCAACGTCATGGAGAATAGTAGGTATGGTAGCATTATCGTAAGAATGTTATTTTGATAGCAGGAATATGTTTGATTACGATATATCTGAAATGATAAATGATTGCTGCAAAACATAAAAAAAACTATTTGAGTCTCTTACGCAGATTTTTTGAGGTCGCCATTGCCCATATAAGACGTAGTACCATCGCATAGACCCAATAAGACGTACTGATATCTATTACATTTAGTGGCTACAAACTTGTTGTACTTTAGTGAACTATCAAATAGATGAAAAGCACGATAGTGAGAACATCCTGCAACGTCCTTGAAATAGATACAGCCCGGTTGACTTGTTCCAGTGTTGGGGTAAAAGTCGGCATGGCCAAGAGGCTCTTTTGTGCCACAGAGGAGTGTGTTTGTGTGTATAACTTCAACGTATCTTGCATCTTTCTTAGTCAAAGCGTCATCAGCACCTTGCCATAAGGGTCCAGCGGGATCCAAAGCTGCAAAAACATGAATATGTATTTTTTTTCCATCTTAGCTTCATCCCAATTGGTACCAAACTCTACCTAGATTTGGAGGCTACGTATTACTTCGTTTTTATTTTCAGTATTATTAGATGTGATTGCCATCACATTTACATAAATAGAGCTCTTAAAACTAACATAATTACTGGAGGTTAGAAAAAACTGGCCATGAGTTTTATTGCCAGGCTCTAACTATTGCTTTGCGAGTCTGGCAGTAAACGTAGATGTAGAAGCAATAATTTGACGTTCATAAGTGTTACTTTATGATCTATATAAATAAAGGTGTTTCATTTCATTTTGTTGAATCTCAGTCCCACGTTATTGGTTGTGAATCACGTGCGGTGTTGAAATAGACAGCCGCAGGTTGTGGCGATTTGCAATATTCCATCCATTAAAAAGATTGAAATGAAAGTCTCAGAGGCTGATCTAACAGAAAGGTCGTCGGTTTTACGATGTTAAGGGCACTTGAAGCTGTTGCTGTGATAAGCGCTGTGACTTGATGGAACTCTTAGGTCATAACACAACTTATTATAAAATTTATGTTTATATAAAAAATAAATATCCATCACGCCTTATCCCCGAAGGGGTGGCAGAGGCATATTATACGCCCACTTTTCACCGTGTGGATTCCTGTCCCACGTCATAGGTGGTGAGCCCATTGCCGTGTTGAAATAGACAGACGCAGGTTGTGGTTGCTGCTGCTGTCGAATTTTTTCAAGCCGCCCATCATAAGGCCTTCAACCAGGCTTAACGACTGTCATTTTACTGGCAACCGGGACAAACGGCTTAACGTGCCTTCCGAAGAATGGAAACGCTCGCAAATGTAAATGCCACAAAGTGGTCACCCATCCGAGGACCAGCCATAGTGAAAGTTGCGTAACTCCGTGATCGTTTATAGAACACAGACCGCGGGGCCACGAGCGCTTCATATCACAATATATTAACATCCATCTAGCTACTATAGTGCCGAGTACAAATATGCATTCGTTTGAATTTGAATGACTTACGGTTTCCAGACCTCGAGCAAATATGGCTAATGAGGTTATAATCATACCTTCATTATGGTCTCAATCACCAACCATAGAATGTTGCTCGTTCCCTCTCGCTCGCTCCTAATAGAGAGGAAAGAATGATTCCGTGTGACAATTTACGTTAAACTGTCAGTAGCTTACCATATGTAGTAATTTGTGCAATCGTGTAATAAAAAAGGGTTCTAAAAAACTTCTCCTAACTGCTTGATTGTATGAAATATATAGAATAAGGCATTTCTAGTAAAGAGCGCTTGAGTCACATTGATTACTTGCTCTGTCGTCTTCTTCAATCAATATAGTAGCAGGATTCTAGCAGGAAAATTGACAAGTGCGGACGCATTTTTTTATATTTGGCACGTCAAAATGGCGTCGTCCGCCTGATGGTAAGCAAAGACGATGACCCGTGATTTTGGGCCGCTATTTATTTATTTATTAATTTATGTACACACAAGTGGTAATAAAAGAAAACAATAAAGAAGATAACAATGTACAAAGGCCTACTTATTTCCACGGAAATCTCTTCCAGTAGACCTGAGATAGGAGATGTTAAGGTTAGATATAATTAAATGTGTGTGCAGGTTAACTAACATACATAAATAATAATGGCATACATATTCAAATACATACATATTAAATACCAAAATATATAAAACATACACATATACATATAAATATATAAAACATATACATACTCTAATTAGCTATACCTATATAAATAAGTAATAATAATATTTAAGTCAAGGTAGTTATGGCAAAGAGGAGAGGTAATGTTCTTTCACTTTCTTTTGAACAATGAAATAGTTTGGCAAGATTGTATCTTTGTCGGGAGGGAGTTCCACAGCCTTACTGCATGAACAGTGAAGGAATAAGAGTAAAAATCTGTTTCGTGAGAAGGAAAAGTAAGGCGATGTTTAAGGTGCGATCTACAAGGAGCATTGGGTGTATTCATAAAAGAGAAACGCTCCCGTAGGTAGGAAGGACATAAGGGATTGTGCAGGATATTAAATAGGACACACAATATCCGAGTATTCCTACGGAGTCGGATTGGGAGCCACTTGAGTTTCTTACGAAATTTCGAGACATGGTCATACTTGCGTAGATTGAAAATAAACCGTATGCATAAGTTTTGCAATCGCTCAAGTTTATTTAACAGCTCCTCAGTAGCATCCAAGTAGCAGGAGTCCGCATAGTCAATTATGAGCTGTATTAAAGTTTGAGAAAGCGAGATTTTGACATCTGCGGGCAAAAACGGCTGGAGACATTTGAGTGTATGAAATGTGTAATAGACCTTTTTGCTGACCTCCCCAACATGAGCTTCCCAAGACAAATTGCAGTCAAGGATAATGCCAAGATCCTTGGCTGTATTGGTGTAAGAAATTGGGACAGCATCAAGTAGGACAGGTGGAAGCAAAGCCATATCCAGTCCGGATCGCATCTGCCTACTACCAATAACCATCGCCTGAGATTTTTCGGGATTGATTTGAAGTCCAAACATTCTAGCCCACTCACTAATAGCACTCAGATCGCGATTCATGCCGGCAATAGCTCCTCTGTATTCGTTTAAAGTAAAATGGCGGTACAGCTGCAAATCGTCTGCATAGAGATGGAAATTGGAAGATATAACTCGAACAGCAGAGTTTATGAAGATTGAAAAGAGTAAAGGAGAAAGTACACCACCCTGAGGTACGCCAGCAGTAAGATTACGCCATTCGGAGCAAGACTCGTTAAGGAGAACACACTGCGAGCGCCCCCGAAGATAGGAGTCAAACCAGGTCACAGTCTCTGAGGAGATATGAAGCGTTTTAAGAATACCTAGAAGAACGTCTAGATCCACGGAGTTGAATGCACTGCTGAAGTCAAGCAGCACAGGAACGGTAAGGGATTTATTATCCATGGCCAAAGGGATATCATCGGTCAATTTTAAAAGCCTGATTGTAGAGGGTTGAGAAGATTATTCTGGGTTAAGTAACTAGTTAATTGTCGATGTACTAAATGCTCAAGAACTTTGGAGAGGAAAGGTAGAATGGATATTGGGCGAAACTGAGCCAGAAGTGTAGGATTCGTGGTCTTAGGTAATGGTATTTTAATTGCTTGTTTCCAAGCACTAGGAAAGCAGCCTGAGTTCATAGAAAAATTGAATAGATGAGTGAGGATGGGGATTACGCTGGGAAGTATGAGAGTAAACATTTTAGAACATAACTGAATCGATCTACACCCACAGGGCTCCGATAGCGACCCTCAACATGACGGCACAGAAATAAGCCTTTGCACGCATGTTATTTATTGGGTCTTCAAGGACCCAGGATTGTAAAAGGAGGGATACAAGTGCACCGGCAGAGAGTTCCATGTTTTTATGGTGTGACATAAGAAGGACCGACGGAATCTTTCCGTTCTGGGCAAGAAGGTGTCCACAGTGTAAGGATGACATCTCTGCTCCGCCCGTGTTGTTCGAGAACGGAATGGGGAGGGTGGGACTAGTTGGAAGAGCTCTTCAGAACACTCACCGTGGTAGATGCGGTAAAATGCAGTTAAGCTGGCGACCGTTCTGCGCATCTCTAACGGCTCAAGATTGCCGGTAACATCAGGACAATCTATGATGCGGACACTTATATAATAAGCATCTCTGTTCCGGCGTGAAAAACCGCCTCACCCTGTTAAGGACTCCGAGCTTGGGAGAGGCCAAGCTGATTCACCCCTAGATGTAATTTTTAGTTTTGAGCTCTCGACAAGCGTCCAAACCCAGAATGCTGAGATAATTTTGAAGCGGTAGAGTTATGCACTGAAGAGTCGGAAGTGCAAGGAAAGGGAATAATTTAGCAGTAAGGCCCTATTCAGTGGGACGCGGGCTGTCTGTACGCGGATGAGGTTTTGCGTCCGTTGCGGATGAATTCGTCGTTCAGTGCGATGCGGATCGTGATCGAGAGTGGTACAGTGCCATGGATAAAACTTTCAATTTTGTGATTGCGGCCTATTTATTAAACAACAGAAGAAGGGTAGAAGATTAATGTGCATCCACTGGTTGACAACAGACTTCTTAAAGGAGAATTTGTATCCTTATTTTCGGACTTACGGGATGACCAATAAAATTATTCAAATATTTATAACAAATACATTAGAACCAAGCACCATCCGCCTGTGGAAATCCGCGGCGCGGAGGAGCGGCGCGGAGCGATTTCGACCGCACGCGGATAGTTCTCCGCGACGCGGACAGCTCCGCATCGCTCTGAACGCGCTGTAAGGTTTCATACATTTTACCGTCCGTCGCGGACGTCCGTGTAGGTCATCCGCGTCGCACTGAAAAGACCCTAATATATTCCTCATGTAGTGTACTATCGTCTGCATAGCAATGTATAGTGCCCAGGGACAACATATCGTTGATATGCAGAAGAAAGAGAGTGGGTGACAAAATGGACCCCTGCGGCATGCCAGCATTTATCTGCAAGTAGTCTAGCTTGCTGTACACTACTTTCTAAAACTAGTGCATTTATAACTTGTTTTATGTGCGAGAGTGGTGGTTTCTTGGACATATAAGTTGTGTTAACGTGCTATAGTGAAAGACAATGATATATATGCAGTGAAATGCTATTTTCTATCTTGTCGCGTAAAATCCACTGAAAACCTCAGTATAACAACTACTATTATACTGGAGTGAGACTGACCTTGTCTTAAGACTAGTCTTGACTAAGACGTAGAGGACGGGGACATTTTAGATAATAAGAAAGAAGATTGAAGAAATATGAATTAAGATTTGGCTAAAAGGTCTTAGTAACCATGCCATAAAATAATTACAAGAAAAAAGTACCGTTAATTGTATGTTTTTAATAAAATTACTATTTACATACACAAATACATTTTAAATAGAAATAAGAAAAAAACGTGGTAGGTTTGACATTTTTTTTGAAGAAATATCCTACCGTAAACCGACTAGAAAGACTGTGAAGATTTAGTGGAAGAGGCAAGAATTAATATAAACACTGTGGGACACTTACACAGCGTCTTCTAGTCCAAACTGAGCTATAAACTTTTACCAAGGGATCTAGATAACTGATATAGATACGTATATATTTCTAAATTCATACTTATTTTACATAGAAAAAACTCCGAAACCAAAATTTGTAGAATATACAAATCTTCAAAACCGGGAATAGAAGTCGGGACTTCAACGCGGCAGTCGCATACACTACCACAGCGCCACTGAGGTAGAGAAGGTAGAGGAGAGGTTTATTTAGACTTTATAAAATAATTTTCAACGTACCTGTAATTCTTGCTATCAATCCCTTATTATTTCGTCCCACATTTCCAACAACGTGAGCACCAAGACTAAAGCCAACAAGATGGAGTCTGTCATATTTAGTATAACCTTGACGGACCAACCAAGAAACGTATGAGCCAATTATTCTTCCAGCTGCTACCACCGCCTTTCGAGCGGTTATGTAATTTATACTTTTAGCTATTTCACTCCAATCAACACCTATTACGTTTATATCGGATATATCCAAGAAAGCTGAAATATACAGTCAATTAGATAGGCGCTATTCCTCTAAATGTTAATTAAAACAGCATTGAAATTTTGACACAGTTTAAAATAGGTATGGACCAGAAGGAGTACAGGGAGATTTATTCTTAAATCTATTTATAATTTACAATCTATACTAATATTATAAAGCTGAAGAGTTTATTTGTTTGTTTGTTTATCTATCACGCCTTATTCCTGAAGGGGTGGCAGAGGCATATATATTATATGCCTACTTTTCACCATGTGTATTCCTGTCACACGTAATAGGTGGTAAACCCATTGCCGTGTTGAAATAGACAGACGCAGATTGTTGCTACCTGCTGTTGAAATTGTTATGCCGCCCATAAGGCCTACAACTGGGCTTAACGACTGCCATTTTATTGGCAACCGGGACCAACGGCTTAACGTGCCTTTCGAAGCACGGAACTGGGGTGGGTCTAAAGGGCCGAATAAATTATGTCTATTTTAGATGTTAAATTTGAAAGAAATTTTGAACCCGTTGCCTTTTTAGTGAGGTGGTAATAAAAATGCTAAAAGGTGTTATATGCTAGACATTCATTGGCACGACACATTAAAGTCCTGGTAGTCTCGGACTTCTTTGGTTTGGTTGAACGGGCTAATCTCAGGAACTACAGGTCGGATTTGAAAAAATATTTTTGTGTAAGATAGCCCATTTATCGAGAAAGGCTATAGGCTATATATTACTGCTCTGCTCCCCGGTGTAGCATTATGCTGCTACACCGGGGAGCAGAGCAGTAGTCATAAATGTCGACAAATCGGGCAAATTTTTATGGATCAGTGTAGAATTTATAAGCGACGGGATTAAATAGGTGCGACGGGAGGTCGAAATATTCCACGGGTGACGCTGTGGGGGTCATCTAGTTATCTTATACAAATAATTGTAATAAAATTGTCTAATCTGGCGCTTGTACTTTCAGCGGAAATCGTATAAGTACAAAAACTCACGTAAATGGAAATTCCACAACCAGTGATCCATTTCAGAATAGACCGTGGTATGGCCCTTACCATAAAAAAAATTAAAAATGGCTTTATTTTGCATAGACCATTTCAACGGCGCTTACAAAATGTCATACACTAAAACTAAAGAAAAAATTTGTATAATTAAAGTGACCACCGGTTCGGAACGCGGCCCACATGAGAAGAACCGGCAAGAAACTTAGGAAGGCTTTTTTTTTTGATGGCCTATTTACAATTTAATATATTATGACTATAATATTTTATTTGCCAGCAGATCATTTCCAGGCCTCCCTGTCCTGTAAATAGTCTTGAATAGAGTAATAACCTTTTTCACAAAGCTTTCTTTTAATAAACTTTTTAAATTTATTTAATGGTAAATTTCTCAGGTCACAGGGAAGCTTATAGTAAAAGCGTTACCCTGGAAAGAATCGCCAATCTTATGCAGCCGACTGTGGTGAACTAAAAGATTGTTTTTATGTCTAGTGTTTATATTATGTATTTCATAGAGTTTAGTAAACTGTGATAGATTTTTCTGGACATACATAAGATTGGCAAAAATGTATTGTGATACATACAAATTTTTCTCGGAGGGAGACTCTGGGGCCCAAATTATATATAGCGCGTACAGCCCGCTTTTGAAGAACAAAAATGTTATTTACATCTGCAGCACTCCCCCAAAGGAGAATACCGTAAGACATAATACTATGAAAATAGCTAAAGTAAACCATTTTAGCCGTATCTACATCTGTTAGAGTCCTGATCTTTTTTACAGCGTATGCAGCCGAACTTAACCTAGAGGCTGTCTTTGCTATGTGCGGGCCCTACTGCAAATTGGCATCAATAGTTATACCAAGGAACACAGTTGATTCCACAAACTCTAACACTTGTCCATTAAGTTGAACATTGGTCGTAACTTGTTTTACATTTGGTAGATTAAATTTAATACATTTAGTTTTGTTTTCATTTAGGCAAAGATTATTTGAGCTGAACCAATGAACTACTCTCGTGATTGCATTGTTTACATCGTCATAATTATCTAATTGTCTTCTAATTTTAAAAATCAATGAGGTATCATCTGCAAACAAAACAATCCTATTCCTGTCCCCTACATAAAATGGTAAATCATTAATATAAATGAGGAACAAGAATGGCCCAAGTATCGAGCCTTGTGGCACACCCATTGTAACCATGTATCCTACAGAACGTGTACCATTAATATCGACCCTTTGTATTCTATTGTTCAAATATGAAGACAGAAGGTCGAGAGATTTGCCTCTTATTCCACAGTGATGTAATTTTTTGCACAATGTTTCATGTTGAACGCAATCAAAAGCCTTGGATAGATCGCAGAATATACCTAATGCGTCTTGCTTGTCTTCCCAGGCTTCATGAATACATTTTAATAACTCAACACCAGCATCGGAAGTTGAGCGCCCTTTCGTAAAACCAAACTGTTTTGTATGAAATATTTTATGAATATCAAAATGGGATAGCATTTGATTCAAAATTATTTTTTCAAATACTTTGCTCAAAGTTGGCAGCACTGACACTGGTCGGAAATTAGACGGGTCTGTAGCGCTGCCAGCCTTGAATAAGGGTATGATTTTGCTGTGTTTCATTAAATCAGGAAATATACCACTAGAAACACAGTCATTAAACACATTTACTAGATGCGGCGCAATGACCTCAATGATACATGATGCAGTTTTGACTGATAATCCCCAAAGGTCCGCGGTTTTCTTAATTTCAATACGTTTAAAAGTTTTTATAATATCCTGAGCGCAAATATCTTTGAATACAAATGCATCCCTGCAATAAGGAACAGATTCTTCTAATAAATGTTCAGAGGAACTGGAAGACGCTTGCAGAGATTTAGTTGTCAAAATAGGTACACTTTCGAAAAAATGTTCAAATTCCGTCGCCACTTCCAGGTCCCCTGTAACATGACAATTATTTACTTTTAAGTGGAAATTCTGTCACCATAGTTCTACCGCATTGACAGTTAATGATGTTCCAAGTCATTTTATTTTATTCACAGAATTAGAAATTTTATTTTTAATAAAGTTTGACTTTGCAAGATAACATGTTTGTTTAAATATCTTAGAATAATTTTTAACATATTCCTGAAAGGTTTGGTTAAAATTATATGATTTTTCTGAACATAATTCAAATAATTTGTTTCTACTTTTAAAAATACCTGGTGTAGCCCAATCACTGAAAACAGGACGGCCACCAATCTGTAGAGTTTTTGAGGTAAAAAATTTGCCAAACTCATCATTAATCAAATTAAATAAGTTTGTATATGACTGGTCTACACAAGTAAAGTCAGGTAGATATGGCAATCTCTTTACTATATTTTCTTTAAAAATATTCAAACGACTGTGGTTAATTGGTACATATTTAATTTGTTTTTTGCAATTACAAATTTTAGGAAACTTTATCCATTGGCCACGATGATCTGACTCTACAGGATCCACAATACCTTTATTTATTGGTTTAATATTAGTAAAAATATTATCAATACATTTTTCACTGGTGGATACGAGTAGGTTCTAAGAAAGTACTATGCAGATTAAAGGATTTAAATTATTTTTTCATTTTATTTCTCTCTGATGGAGTTAATAATGTATCTAGTATATCAACATTAAAATCTCCTCAAACTATTATAGATTGCTTAGAACATTGGCATTTGAACAGTGCTTCTTCAAGCTTTTCTTCAAATTTAATGTACGGAGCATCAGGGGGATTGTATACGCTTAACAAGATGAAATGCTCAAACTCAATACTGGCAATCTCAATAGCTCGCTCAATGGAGAGGGCTACTAAATCCTTACGTTCTTTAAATTTTAAGTTTTTATTAATTAATATTCAAGAGCCTCCACGTTTAGAATGTTTTCTATTGAACGAGCTAGCAACCTGGTGATTTATGAAGTTCAACAATGTGATTTTATGATCTTTTAGCCAGTGCTCTGTAGCACAAAAAATATAAATAGAATTTGCATTAATGTATAGCTCCAACTCTAAATCTTTACCATTTATTAAACCTCTAACATTATGGTGCACCAGGTTTATAGAAACAATATTTTTATTATAATTATTCTCAGGGGCCAAAGTCTGACAAAACTGGCCAGATTTATTATCTATTGTCCTACAAGCAGCTAGCAATCGCATACCGCATATTGAGTACGCAGGGCTTCACTACGAGCGTTTCAAGCAAAGTGCGGAGATATAATAATAATTTAGAAAAACGAAGCGCTCGTGGCCCCGCGGACTCAGTGTTCTGTAAACGATCACTGAGTTACGCAACTTTCACAATGGCTGGTCCTCGGATGGGTCATTCCTATGTGGCATTTACATTTGCGAGCGTTTCCATGCTTCGGAAGGCACGTTAAGCCGTACATGGCAGTCATTAAGTCAAGCTGAAGGCCTTATGGGCGGCTTAAAAAATTTCAACAGCAGGTAGCCACAACCTGCGTCTGTCTATTTCAACACGGCAATGGGCTCACCACCTATTACGTGGGACAGAAATACACTTGGCGAAAAGTGGGCAAATAATATGCCTCTGCCAGCGCTTCGGGGATACGGCTTGATAGATAAATAAATATATAGAAAAACGAAAAAAAATACTTACTCGGGGTCAACATATGGTTCATAACAGTTTCATGATCTCCGAACCAACCGTGTACAAGGAATACAGTTACTCTATCTTTCTTGTAATTCGATTTCTTAAGGCTTTTCTTGTCTTGATATAACAGTTTTTGGCTTACATTACGATTTGCTCTACCACATATTATATCAGAATTTGTTAAAAAATGATGAAAATTAAAATTCAATTGATATTATTAGTAAAGTACAGATAATATTTTCTTCTCCAAGACAGTGTGACAGAGAGCGCGGCTTGTTATCACGCCTCTCTCTCTGTCATTTCACAGACATTTAAGATAGCATTACATTTTTGCAGCTTTAATTTACCGCTCACGGCAAATCAGGTCTCGACTTGACAATTTTCGTTACTGCAGACTAATTCAAATTGCGTGACCGCTTTCACATTAGAACGTTAGCAGCGCGATAGTAGTGCGGCAGAAGCAGATGAATGAATTAATGAATGATTTATTTATTCTACACGCACAATAAGTTTTCAATAAAAATTACTCAAATACACAAAATGATATGACAAAGTTAGACTTACAATGTGCGTGCCCAAAAAGGTCGTTAGCTCAGCTCCTGCTGTACTAACAAAATCTTGTTAGACAGCGCTGATTTTCAGCTAACGCCTGTAAGGGACGTCACGTACGAGGTAAAATATTTCAACAAAAATACACTGTGAAGCGCTCGTGGCCCCGCGGTCTCAGTGTTCTGTAAACGATCACTGAGTTACGCAACTTTCACTATGGCTGGTCCTCGGATGGGTGACCCCTTTGTGGCATTTACATTTGCGAGCGTTTCCGTGCTTCGGAAGGCACGTTAAGCCGTTGGTCCCGGTTGCCAGTAAAATGGCAGTCGTTAAGCCTGGTTGAAGGCCTTATGGGCGGCTTGAAAAATTTCAACAGCAGGTAGCCACAACCTGCGTCTGTCCATTTTCAACACGGCAATGGCCTCACCACATAAATCTTGGGACAGGAATCCACACGATGAAAAGTGGGCATATAATATGCCTCTGGCACCCCTTCGGGGATAAGGCGTGATGGATATTTATAACAAAAATACAAATTATTACAGAAAACACTAAGCAAATCTGAGAAAAAATACAAGGCTGTATAGATCGAGTCTCCTTTGCCTGTCCAAGAGTAGAGCCAAGACGACAACTAAATTAAAATCAAATTACTGGTGTTAAACTCAAAATAAAATATCATTGTCTATCAGACTTTGCGCGGGAATTTTAATGCAGGTAGACGCTTATTATATTATTTCCTAATAACCAGTGCATAAACCCTGTTTTATGTGTAAAAATGGTATACTCTTAAACATAAAAGTTGTGTCAGCCTGTTAAAGAGAAGGCTTTAGTAATGCTTCACCACGTTGCTGGGGCAAAAATGAATTTAACTTAATACGTAGATGAGTCAATAAGAAAATTACAAAGAAATATGTAATTAATAAGCTATGGCTGCATGGACCGAGTCTCCTTTGCTTGCCCCTGATAAGTGCAAAGGAAATTTTATCCTTGTTTAGCATAGACTAACAAAAAAATGGCGAAACAAACGCTTTTACCAATGAACATGTCACCCAGTTTAAACTACAACCACTAAACGCAGCATTGCAATTCATATCATTAGTAAAGTACTGATGGCTTTGAAATCTTGGAGTACAACTACTTAAAAACTATTACCTCGTGTAGAGAAAGAAATTAGTATTATCAGGATTCTTCTCATACTGTTCAATAGCTACATTGTCGGCAAATGCATCGGTGATAGGATCATACCAGGCCAAAGCCTGTAATGTTCCGGCGAAGGTAATTAAAGACTTATTCCTATCATCAGCATCGATAATTGAAGGCTTTTTTCTTTCGCCAGCATTTGAGTGCTCTGAAAGTAACGAATAGCCTGTATAATAAATTGTCATGGCAGAGAGTATTAATAATTTTTTAAACGCTACTAGTAGTCACAATCATCGTCATTATGATCTCAGCTTCTAGTACGCTTAATTTAAAAGACCTGCGTTGTGAGAAAAATAATTTCTCTTGCTGGTTAAGATTTTCAAAGTCTGTATAAACTATGGCACAGCACCAAACAATAAATACCTGGGATCTGTATTTCACACGTCCAGTGACAAACGCCAGACAGTTCCTTAAAAACCATCATTAGGCCTGTCCATTTACATGGCAGTGAGGCGTGGCCACCACTGGAGTGACACAAGCAGGAGCTACGTGTCACGAAAATGAAGATACTGCGGTGAATGTGTGGAGCCACGCAGATGGGCCGCGTGAGGAGCTATCGCATACGCGGCAGCCTTTACGACTGTGCAGATAAGCTAAGCTCATGTCTTGAGGCAATCACCGGTCTACGTGGTAACTAAATGTCTGGCTATGTCGGCCACGCTGAGTCCCGATAAGTAGGGAAGACTCAAGTAGTGCCGCATGACGTCATAAGGGATTACATGCGTTGCAATGGTCTCACTACAGGGGATGTCGACGAACGTGCGAAGTGAAGGAGAAAATGTAGGAAAGCGGACCCCGGGCGCCACGAGACGCAACTGGGACATACGCTCGGATGATGATGATATTAAATATGGAAAATAATAACCCCCAATAAATCCCATCGTGAATTAAGAGGCTGCAACCATCAGAAAATAACTATCAGTCTGTGGCACCACTATTGAACGATTTGGTTCAAAGAGTTCCTTTTTCCATGTTTCTGTTAACAGGCCATTATTCGAGTAATTATGTTATTAAATGCCGATAGAACAAACTAGTTCTGGATTGAATGACTAAAGCAAAGAAGACCAGATGGACCAACGACCCAAACTTGTCGCAGGTGGGGTCTGAATGTTGTAGGCACAAGATTATTTTCGTTATGGCAAAAATTCGTAGACCGAGTAAAGGACTGCCATAGATAGATTGATCACGCGTCATAAGAATGAATTTCATCGTTTTTCAACCGATTATGATACATACATACTGTCATGGCTTTATTGCTAAAGGGGTAGGCAGAGGCATACTATAGGTACACCTACATTCACTGTATGCATTTTTGTCTCACGTAACAGGTGGTGAGCCCATTGCCGTGTTGAAATGCAGGCTGTGGTGACAGGCGCAGGTTGTGGTGACCTGCTGTTGAACTTTTTCAAGCCGGCCATAAGGCTTTCAAATGGGCTTAACGACTGCCATGTTAAACCGGGACCAATGGGAAACGGTCGCAAATTAAAATGCCACAACATGGTCGAACACTGAGTTAGTGGGTCCACGAGCACTCCGTTTATAATATCTACTATAAATAATAATGAATATATAAAGTAAAAGTAAAGTAAAATACTGTTTATTGTACTCCAGAAAACACAATAAGCACACGAGTATTCGACTTCATGGTATAACAATATATAAGTTTTATAAGTTCTTACGTACTTTTCGGGTTTCTGTGTCGGTCAGGTTGATAGTGTCTTGACTCAATCAATATCTGGAATTCGAAAACAAATTGTTAGAAATAGATTTTCTTGCTCTGCTTAGATTTTTATAAAACATTTGTAGGAAGCCGAGATTATAGGAATAATATATAGAATAGCCGAACTAAAAATATAAAAATTGTTAGAGGTTTTTTTATCGTTTATCCTCTTTTTGTGGTTATTTTTACTTACAGTTTGTATAAAAATAAAAATCAGTATAAACACTTTCATTATTACTCAAATTAACACAAGAATTTAAATGGTAAAGCGATTTGCAAATAAACGCGATATTTGTTAACTTCATAATTACACGGCATGTGACCAAATCAATACACCATTTGAATAATTAATCACTAATTGGGATTTTGAATAATAGTTACTGTAGATAACTTTGATATCCTATTTTTTTGTACTACTGAGGTGGCGGACAAACATACGGCCATCTGATGAAAATTGAATACAATGCTAAACAATAAATGAACGGTATTCTCATGTTATTGTCGGTGACCTTTCGACAATTTGGTGAATATATATTAACTGTTCTTTCGAATAAAAAATACACCTCATTAAAATGTTCTTCTGTAAACTTCATAGTTAAGAAGGGACTCTAGAGCATAAAAATATATTTATCAAAATGCCTAACTCAGAGTATGCTAGGCATAGAGCATAGGCATCAAAGATCAAACAGTTCCATTTTGTGGCGTATTACTAAGTACCAAGAAAGCCAGTTGGTTGGTAAACGGTTTAGTTTGAATTTCCCTTAGCTAAAAATAAAAAAGATCAGATTTTTTTAAAGGAAGTAGACAAGCATTAGCGTGGTGAGTCCTGCCGCAATATTCTGCGTAATATGTACTTAGCTAATTACGTAGGTACGTGTTCAGCTGGTCTTTACGGTTTTGTGAGCTACACTCCACCTCTGGCAGCAAGGTTTCCAGGTAGGACGAAGGAGTTCTTGACCTACAAATTTTAGATTTTAGAAAGATAAAGGCGCGAATGAAATGTAAGACGTATAATCTTATCTACAAATAATTTTTCAAAACTGGAAAAAATGTACTAAAATTAATCAAGGAGGACAGAAAATTGGAAGATTTAATAAATACGGAACCTATTCAATCGTGTATATATTTTTAACAGCAATGCTATTTCCATTACCATTTTTCACTTAAATAACTAACAAGGCAGCTACGATTATATTTTTTAATTTATTGGTGAATTATGATTTACGACGTGACGTAAACTATTATACCTAATTACTATATCGTTATAATAGAAGAGTCACTTAAGTTGTAGTAGTAGTGATGGACTACTTCATCACCTTACTGCCATTACTATACTTATAAATTTGATTTTAAACCAATTATTTTGTGAAATTTCTCATATTTTTTTAATTGATGGGCTCGTGGCCCCGCGGTCTTAGGCTTCTGTAAACGATCACTGAGTTACGCAACTTTCACTATGGCTGGTCTTCGGATGAGTGACCACAGTTACATTTGCGAGCGTTACCGTGTTTCGGAAGGCACGTTAAGCCGTTGGTCCTGGTTGCCAGTAAAATATCAGTCGTTAAGCCTGTTTGAAGGCCTAATGGTCGGCTTAAAAAAATCAACAGCAGGTAGCCACAACCTGCGTCTGTCTATTTCAACACGGCAATGGGCTCACCACCTATTACGTGGGACAGGAATCCACACGGTGAAAAGTGGGCATATAATATGCCTCTGCCACCACTTCGGGAATATACCGTGATGGATATTTATTTATTTATTTATAATTGTTTAATACTAAATTGTTATACTATAACAATATAGTAATGGCAGTATTGCCATAACTATTTTTGTTGGCAGTAACGTAATAAAAAAGTGACGGTAAAGTAATTGTTATTAAAACAATATAGTAATTAATATAGCAGTAACATGGCAGTCATTAAGTCCAGTTGACTTACCACCTGTTACGTGAGACAAAAATGCATACGGTGAAATGTTCGCATTTAGTATACCTCTAGCTACCCCTTCGGGGATAAAGGCGTGACAATATGTATGTATTTACGTATGACTGGGAATAATATTTATTCCACCAACTTATATATTCCGCATTCCCGTAACCATTTGACTTATTTCAAATTTCATGCCTACTACTAAAACTCTGCAGGCCGAGAGCGATATTGCCGTGAAATATTTGCGGAATCGTTATCGCGGCGAATGCTATTCGCTACGGGTTCGGTAACTCACGAGGTCGCCGACACGTCGGAGTCGTTCTAATCTATGGAGTCGTTTGACAAGGCAAATTTTATATCACCTTACAGTCACACGCCGTTCTAGGATAAATGGTTAACTTTTGAATTAAATCGTTATATCACTGCATATGACTGATTATGATTATGCTTACGCTGTGATTTATGCTCTTAGAAAGTAACGTATTAATTTTTTTTTTCACAACTTAACCCTATCACATAACACAGCAAATTACCTTACAATAAGGCCATTACTGACACAATACTCTAGCTATTTGTCACAATGCACAAGCTTTTACGCCCTTTTTGTGTACCTAATGCGTTGTGACATAGGTGATGTATTTACTTTAGGGCATCGATCACTCGCCAGTAATGAACCCGCGGTCGATCAATCACAATGATCCGCTGACTGAATAATGTGTTCAAATTGCTACTAGATCGCTAAGTACTTCAAGTAAATGAATAGAAACTATTGGAATGTCGGACAATGTAATTATCTTCTTTGGTAGAAAGTTACCTCTTAAGTATTTTTTTATTATTATTATAAAACCGTATTAAACCGCATCTAGTAGGGTAAGTTCTCCTGTTCGCGTCCACTTAGTGTAGTTGGTAGGTTTGAGCAAGAAAATAAAAATGTTTGTGTAGTTATTTCGAATAAAAAATGGATTTCACATATTCTGTATATAGTCTTTTTAAATTTATTATACAGTTTTGGACCAACCGTTTGATATATTAATAAATAAATAGAATAATAGCCAAAACATATGATTTTCCCATTTTGCATCCAAAAAATCCAGATTGCGACCACCTGTGGACCAGTTTGCGTCCACCAACTTAGAAGAGATAAATATAAGAGAAAACAATATTAATCTTTAAAAAAAATGAGAGATTTTAGGTGTAGTATTGTTGACAGAGACTAAGCGCAAGAACGACGATGTCTTACAGCTCTCGGGTGGAATAAAACAGATCCACAAGAGCACAGTAAATCTATACTCTTGTATGTAGATCTTGAGAAGGCACTTTTTGTGTGTGACTAAACTGTGGACGCAATTTTTTCCTAGGTCTCACCTATAGGTACAGTTTGCGTCCGTATGATTTTTGACATCTGTATCTATTTCTATAGTCGTTATTGTGGACGCAAAGAGGCTATTACAATGTGTATGTTAATAATGACGGAATCAATATAAAACTCATAATGTTTATCATGATTTGTCATATAATAAACACCATCCAAGTTAGAATTAGATAGACCAGATGGCGTCCATTGCGGACGCAATGTGGCTAATGTATAAATTTGGTGGTGCAGTTCGCGTCCAGCGTTATTATAACTGTTAATCAAATAAAATTTGAGCACAAACATCATTACTTTATTTTATGGTTGATAATTAAGATTTAGAAACGATAATGTATCATCCCGAATTTGAAATAAAGCCACAATTCACTATTTTTTTTGCAAAATATCATACGATCGCAAGTATTTGTATTATACAAGATTTAAGTATTTTTTTACGTAATGGTGGTAACGAGCATAAAGCTTTTATTTATATGCATATACCTACCACATATCTAAGCTTTAATAGAAATACCGTTAACTTTTGTTAGTGACTCGGATTGGTTATTTCCCACTGTTTTTAAGGAGAGCCCCATCTTTTGGACGTGTACTGGGCGGTGGACGCGAACAGGCGACATTACCCTAAGTACCTCCCTGCAACTTTTCTATGTCGTAGGTTCTGATACTTACCAAAAAGTGTGATGATAGTTTATCAAATGTGTAAGGTACGCCAAGATCTCGGAAGGCCAAGCCAACGTCACCTGCGGTGGTGCTGCTACTAACTTTCTGTCAGTCTCAGATGGCATGAAACGTCAAGATTATTGCTTCTACATTTACATTTACTGCCAGATTCGCAAAGCAATAGGTAGAGCCTGAGGAAGAACCTGGCAATAAAACTCATGGCCACTCTTTTTCAACCGCCAGTAATTACATTAGTTTGATGATGACATGATGTTTGACCAATAATATAGTAATGAATTTATACAAAACAAAAACAAAATCAATGTTATGTTTAAAATCATATCAAAATTAGAGCTATTCTAGTTGCCAGTTCTAAGGGCAGCCTACACTTTAAGAAAAATCTAGCAAGAAAGTCAATGGATGCTCTTTTAAAATGTAGGTGTGGCTTACAACATTAATATTACACTTACATTGTTCCTTTGGATTTATTTGAAAACAGTCGACTAAACTTAGTTTGCCTTAAATTTAAATAATATTATTTGTAATAATTGCTATTACAGCTATGAGCTGACCAGTCCCAACAGACGGCACCCGTTCACGGGTATGACGTATATATCAGCCATCGCCCTACTCAACCGTATTATAGGGAATAAGGCGACCCGATACATACGCCACCACTGCCAGGACACTTGGGCGAGTATGACATACCCAAAAACTGCACAGCAACTATCATGTCAATTTCAAAATAATAAATAAGTCTACTTGGTGCTCACACAATAACAAATTCAAATTACATATTTGTATAGTAGTTATTACCGGAACTAAACGCAGCAAATTTAGAAGCCTGAGTTGTCTGACGTTTCAAATTATTCACAATGTAGAAATGTAAAAATACTACATATGCAGATTCAAGACAAGTACAAAATAACACAAGATTCATTCGAATCCTAAATAGCTCGAGCGAAGAGGAAGCATGGTTAAAATATTTGATAAAAGCTCGTTATTCAATAGTGTATCCAAGAAAGAGTTTATCGTACGAGTGCGGGGTATGTGAGGTGAATGCGTTCAGGACTAATAGGCATAATTTAAACTCACACATTACATAGTAATAAAACACGTTATGTATACACTATTGGTCATTTAAGACAATAAATTAAAGAAAAAACTGTGACACCTATTACAGCTTTCATCTCGTTTATCGTTTAGGTTGAATGAACGGCAATTGTTTTTTTTTTGTTAGGGTATGATTTCAAGTTAGATACATTATTGTAATAATTTCTTCTACATTAATGTAATTTATTCATAACTGAGGAACCAGAAGTGTTATTAAAACTATTTCTATAACTTCTGGTCCCGCCAGTTGATGAAGTTGTATTAATTAGTCTGCGTCTGAGAGCCGTGGAATCGACGACTTCTGCACAAACTCTGGTGATTCTAATTTAAGATCGGTTTGCACAAATGAAGTTTCTGGGTCCTTGCTACATTCAAGTTGAAATTATGAATATAACGGTTACGATGTATTTTAAACCTTTCGTATGTAATATTTCGGTGTGATTTCGTCAACTGTGTATAGAACTGCTGGTTTAATTGCACACACAAACAAATAACCTGTACAGATATCATCTTTCCCATAAATTATCTCCCACTGTCTGATTACCTATTGTTTGTAGATAAAATGAATTTAATAAGGCTGTGTGGCAGCAAATATATTTTAATAGTACTTCATTCGGCTGATCAAACATCTTATATTTTGATAAATTTTTAAAGCAATTATTTGCTAAATTTCTCATAAACTTGATTCGATACGGTTCGGGTAGTTCAGGTGGCTAGAACATTGCCCTGGTTAGGCAAAGGTCACAGGTTCAATCCCTGTCTCGAATCGAATTATCTTATATTTTGTTCATAGTGTAAGTAAGAGGGTTGAAAACGAATCAAGTGTAAGTTTGACCTCGTTGTACAAAATAGGATTCCATTGCTTATCAGTCACGTGTTTATTCCCGATAGGGTGGCAGAGGCATATTTTACGCCCACTTTTCACTGTCTGTATTTCAGCCCTACGTAATGTGTGATGGTGGCGAGCCCGTTGCCTTGTAGAACTAGACTGACACAGATCGTGGCTACTTGCTGTTGAAATTTTTCTAGCCACCCATAAGGCTCACCCACCCTTCAACTTGGCTTAACGACTGCCATGTTACTGGCAACCGGGACCAACGGCTTAACCTGCTTTCCGAAGCACGGGAATGCTCATAAATGGACATTTTACATAGCGGTCACCAGTTCTAGTTGAAAGTTGCTTAACACAGTGATTGTTAATAGCGTTGATAGCATTACAAATTTTTAGTTTGAACAAAATAATTGATTATAGTACTTACAGAGAAACATAGACGGATATGATGAAACATAAAGAGTTCTTTCTTGAATATGAAACCATAAAACTACTGAAACTGAGTTAAAATATGGTAGGTATCTTGTTATCTGCTAGTTAGGGATCTTATCGTTTCCTCATAACTTTTAGTACGAGTATTGTCCTACATTTCCAGTTATGAAAGTGCCGTAACTAGTTTATGATTGAAGCAAAAGTTAAATGCAGCGGTGTTCGTGGAATTGGAATTCAGTATTTGGTACGATATTTTAGTGCATACAATCCAAACACTTAGTGTAATATCCGTTTCATATAAGAGCCAAGTTCTAAATGTATTTATGTGTTCAAACAGCATATATTTAATATATAATGCACACGTTTCGCCGTGTGAATTTTTATTAGCGCCATTTTTTATATGTGTGGAAATCCTCATGGATGCCATACTGGAGTCCTACCGATTCGCCTGCATCTGTAAAGACAACAAGTAGTTAACGCACCGGTGACGTCATCGTCCACAGGTCTTCGGTCACGCATGCCAGTATTCGTGATCATACAGAATTCGCAACGCTCCCGCCGTAGGGCCCAGTCGTGGACACGGCGCCCCTTTGATTTTAGATGTATTTTAATTATTATATTTATAAATAAAAATAAATAAATATCCATCACGCCTTATCCCCGAAGGGGTGGCAGAGGCATATTATATGCCCACTTTTCACCGTGTGGATTCCTGTCCCACGTAATAGGTGGTGAGCCCATTGCCGTGTTGAAATAGACAGACGCAGGTTGTGGCTACCTGCTGTTGAAATTTTTTAAGCCGCCTATAAGACCTTCAACCAGGCTTAACGACTGCCATTTTACTGGCAACCGGGACCAACGGCTTAACGTGCCTTTCGAAGCACGGAAACGCTCGCAAATGTAAATGCCACAAAGTGGTCACCCATCCGACGACCAGCCATAGTGAAAGTTGCGTACCTCAGTGATCGTTTACCGAACGCTGAGACCGCGGGGCCACGAGCGCTTATTATATTTATTTATTTAATGAATACACAGTACAATTTTACAGTTACATAATAAGGCTACAATGTGTTTTTCCATAAGTAAGTGAAATAAGCCTCTGTAGTCGAACTAGGCAATGCCTGTATTTCGAATATAAGCGCCCATCCCTCTATGTGAAAATTTTATAATTTTTTTACATTTTATCAATTGTATTTTATTCACAATCACAACGTTATCAATTTTAATTCTATTTATTCTTTTTCTTCCAGATTGTCTTCACCTACAACTTTACCGGGACCCTAAAGATCGTTACAAAAAAGGCCAAACAAAAGCCTCACTATCCCTTCAACATTTCCTGGGATTTGAATCTGGTTTCACTCTAGATAAAGAATCAAATACTATCGCAATCATATGCCAGGATGTGACCGTAGTTTTGGCTTTTGAAACCAGAGAGCGACTAATAGCATGGCAAGTAAAAGTGGGAAGTCAGCTTGGCTCTTCGAAAGAGTATCTTGTGATGATCGGCGGCACAGGTTCCAAGAAACTCCCTGCGGGTCCAGCGAGACTTCATCTTCATGGGAGGCGATTTGCGCTGACGAGTGGTATTCCTCCACGCCTTTTAGGGTTATGGGAGTTGGCTCATTTAAGGTAAGTATAGCCATTATTATATTTATTCTTTGTTTAAGTTTCATTAGAGAAGGATGAGATGGCATTTATGCTACGTCGCTCGGTAGCTATATTGTGAGAATAACAAGTTTCGCCTTAAATATTTTTACAAGAAAAATATTTCTTTTATTATTTTTTCGAGTGTTAGTTTATACATTAATATGATAACAATAAATTCAAAATCATACATTTTGACACCAATCCAACACTGAATTTTCCTTTTTTTTTTACTACGAATACTAAATTGTATTAATTATAACTGATTAGGTATAGAATAGATGACTGAATTAGATGCATTCTAGGCTAGTTAAAACTGTGTTCATCGTTATCTGGGTTAATTTTTTTGATCAATTTATTACGAAAGAATTCAAACATTAATAGCTTCATAAATGGATAGTAAACCTAGAATAAAATAAAGTCATAAACAGTAAAACAACCTTTGAGGATATTATCATGACTGTAAAACTGGTTTATGTGCTTCTTGACGCATAAAGCCGTAGTAGTGACGTCTTTATGCGTTTCACCGATGAGCGGACGCCATCAGGCGCTAATGGCCGGCGCTTCCGGGCGCCATCTTGTGCAGCGAATGCGAGCTAGGGTTAGTATGTTACGGGAAATTCTTCCTGTCATTGTTTAGTTTGAAGGAAAAGGCTGATTCACGCATCGCTTAATGTTGAATTTGTAACTTTATCAATTCTGAAAATTTGATATTTCTTTAAATGATAATGTAAAAATTATAAAAACCTATTTGGAATACTGAACTCGTAATACTTTATGTTATGGCAGTGTTAGTTATGGTTTCCTTTAAAGGGAAGGTCCTTGTGGGGTACTATAACTGTCTAAATATTTACGCTGTATACCTGACAGGATATCAGAGAGCACAGATCACCAGACTTTGCTATCTTTGCTTCCTTATTTGTGAAATTTGCTGCCCGAATATGTTGTGGACTGAAGCGCAAGTTTCTCTCATACTGTTGGCAAACATTTTCTCGTGGTACACATTTTCAATTATTTGAAATATACTATTTAAATTTAAGGCAATCTAAGTTTAGTCGACTGTTCTTGAATAAATCCAAAAGAACAATTTAAGTGTAATTTTAATATTGTAAGCCATACCTACATTTTAAAAGAGCATCCATGGACTTTCTTGCCTAATTCTTCTTCATAAAGGGTAGGATGCCCTTAGAACTGGCAACTAGAATCGCTCTCATTTTGATTTGATTTTGAACACATTGGTTTTGTTTCTTTTGTATAAACTCATTACTATATAATTGGTATGTAAATCAAACTATTGTAATTACTGGCGGTTAGAAAAAAGTGGCCATGACTTTTATTTGCCTGGTTCTTCCTTAGGCTACTTGGCGAATCTGGCAGTAATTGTAGAAGCAATAATCTTGACGTTCGAGTCCAGCTCCAGATTAAAAAAAAAATCCACTTAATATTTTAATTTAAAATAGTTTGCATTCTTTTTGCTTTTCAAAATTGTTTCTAATGAAAAAAATACATCAATCTTTAAATAAACTGGGTCGCATGGTAGACTAGTGGTTAATTCACTACGACCCGACGAAATATGTGTTAAGAGTACTGTAACATAAAAAAGTATTTTTTTTTTATTATGGTGTGTACTTTACAGACGTTATGGCGTTGTAGAAGGCAGATTTTGTTTCGAAGGCGGCTCTCGGTGCGGTAAGGGTGAAGGGCTGCACATGTTGATCACTGATCAGGCCCAAGATATTACAAATGCCTTTGATCTGGCTGCACAAGGTGGTATGTCCCTTCAACGGACACCAGCTGCAACTAGAAAAAGTATTGGTAATTAGAAAAATAATTAATTTTATAGAATACTAGGCTAAAAATATAACTTGACACTGGCCACGTATAACTTTAGTCAAAGCAAGTTTGACTAGTCAATCTTACACTTGAATGCAGTAGGATGGAGTCCCTGGGGGTTCTAAAATTAAGTCAAGGTCAATAACATAATATATTTATAGGGAACTCATAAATTTAGACAAATTTATAATACATTTACCTTTTTTTTATGTAAAATAATTATTTTGTACTGTACTGTAATGTACAAAAATATTGATTTTGGTAAAAATGATATTAATGTTTCATTTTAGGCACTAAGACTCGCCCTAGCACACGGCTGTCAGATTTTAACTCTACTGAACAATCAATACCAGATACGGCGAGTGGATTATATGAAGAAAACTATTTCAGTGAAGACTGTGGAGGTGGTTTATCTTTCTGGCCTTCAGATGAACGGCGAAACTACGAAGGTGTGGAAGTAAATTCACGACCACCTTGGAATGATGCTGATCATGTAACATTAGAGCGATGTAACAATTGTTTGACAAAGCTGGGAGCAGAATCAAGCTCTTCAACAGTAGCTTTGACTCCTGGTAAAACATTTAATCCAGCTTGGACCATGGAACCTGTAACAGAAAGCAGTTCTGATAACTCTTCTAATAGTACAGAGTATTTAACACCTAGAGCAATTAGAAAAGCATCAGGCGCTTGTCAATGTCAAAACCAACCACCAGATCGTCCGCCAAAACCTATGCATCTCGATTCAAAAAAGCCTCCAGCACCGTTGCCAACGAAAGCTTGTGTATGTGCTGTAAACGATAATCACCAGGTAAATAATCCAAAAATTGGACCGTATGAAAATTACGATGTCCCTAAAACAACGCACGTTGAAGTAAGTAAATCATCATAAAATGTATATATAAATGCTTCTTTTTAATAAGGTACTAATTTTTTTTTACTTCACAGATAGACAACCAAGACTATTATGATACTCCAAAAAGAATAAAACAAGCGTTAGCAGATGATTTGTTTCAAGTTACTAAAACTTCAGCTCCAGACAACTTAGTACTTAAGAAAAATTGTGGATGCTTACTTAAATTTAGTTCAACGAAAAAACCCGTCATAGTAGAATGCGACGATAGTCTTCAACCCGTTGAATGTCCATGTCAAAAAGTAACTAACTGGGCAAATAATCTAATTAGTCTTCCATATTGCAAAAGAACAACAAATAATTTAGTCAGCTCAGAAGTTTTACCAAATCAAAAGTCAGATGATATGGCCATTTATGCAACAATTGATGTAACTAGGAAAACAAATCGACAAAGCGCTGTGAGCACTGAGAGAGATACAAATAATGCGGCAAGTGAAGAATGTTTTATTAATTATCAGAACATTGAACCCAAAGATGATAAAGAATATGAAGGTCCTTATGCTAATTATGAAAACTTAGAGTTCGCTTTATCTCTAGAATATTATGAAAATGCAAAGGATCTGTTAAAAAGAGCAGGAGTAACGCAAACTGAATTAGATGCATTGAGTGCCAACATAGATCTTGCTGTACACTCGATGCCAAAAAAACCCAAACTATGCACGAAATGTGGGCATTCGCAGTCATCATTATCTAAACAACAAGATTTGAATAAGAGTAAAAATGACGAATATTTGCTGATGGAACCCACAAATGAAGTAAAACTTGATTATCGCAGTAATACGCTTGGGTCTAATCCAGGATACACACCCATGTCACCAAATCCAAATTGGTCACAAAGTTTGAAACATCCGATGCACAAAGTACACAGATTAGAAATAGAAAAATCCTTAAGTATACCTACTTTAAATGGTAGTGAACATAGAATACAGGTTTTCGCTAAAAATAATAAAGAAGCTATGCAGAAGCGGTCCAGTTCAGTGGACTCTGCAGGTTTACTTGAGGACTTAAAAGAATTTGACAGTAGTGTGGGAAGTCACGCTACATCGTCCTCTCTAGAAACTCTTAGAAATATAACTGTTGAAAATCGACGCCCATCAACACCTTTTGACAACGAAATAGAGTGCTGTGACTGCAAATCTTCAGGTTCTGAAAACAAAACGTCGGAGGATAGTTCTTCGAAAGAAATACTTCACTTAAGGAATAAATTGATGGATAACGCTCTAATAAAAAGGTCTTCGAGTGTTCCTTGCAAGTCTGGAG
The DNA here is from genome assembly GCA_948477245.1 of Thumatha senex. NCBI lineage: Eukaryota > Metazoa > Arthropoda > Insecta > Lepidoptera > Erebidae > Thumatha > Thumatha senex. Next base: position 789,507 of record OX419740.1, on the reverse strand, counting down.
GCAACCGAGATTCCTCGAGTTCGAACGACTCTGGAGTATCCAGCTGTTCATTAAAACATGGAGGTACCGAGCTAAATGAGTTTGAAATGCCTTCTGGTCTTCCAAAACATCACAACATGTTTCATAAAAAAACGAGAGGCAATTTAACTGGCTGTGTACATTCCTCGCTACCGAGGAAGTCAAAGTCCTCTGACCTTTTAAGAGATATGCCAATGAAACTACCTAGAACATCTCTTAAATCATCCTCGGCTGAAGCTGAGGTACCAGTTCTACCCCCGAAACAATTTAAAGGTACATTTTCTATGAAGATTTTTTTAATAGATAATGCATTATGTCGTAGTGAAGATTTCACATTCATAAATTTATATTTTTAGGAATAATGGATACACACAGTACATCAAGCGGAACTTCTGACATGTCGGACTATATTGAAACTCTATCTATGACGTCATCACATTCGTCCTCGGATACACAAACAGGAATAAGGTACTTTTGTAAAAAAATATGAGATTTTTGTATGCTATTATAATAAATTACGCGGGATTACACTTCTTTAGGGTAACATTTCCTACATATTAAAATTCTGAATTTTCTATGCATATTAGACCAGTGTGTTCTCATGTATATCTACCAAAAGAATGGGTTTCTTCCAAAGAAAAATAAAATACTCAAAATAAAGAGAAAAAGCGATAAATAGTAATTACTTAATGTTTTCTCTTTCCTTCTCTCACACACACACTATTTAGGTATATTTCCAGTTGTCTCTAAACCCTACTTAGATTTGTAGCCTAGGTAACAAAGTCAAGGGATGCGGCTGCACAAAAAAAGGACCCTTTTAATTGGCAGAAAGGAGCAGCATCGTTTGACATTCTATTTTCGGAATTGTTGGCGAATACCGTCTGACCTGAATCTTCGGAGCTCAAACGATCTCACCTGCTAGCGTAGCACCTGCAGACCAACGAATGAAGTATCGACATAGGACCGCTAATGAGGTCGGAAACCTCATTAGCGGTCCTATGTCGGTGATTCTGGTACATCAATTACACTCATTTTCTATCGATATAAAATGTTTGCATTATAGTTACAGATTATTTCTTTATCATTTCAGAATTAATCGACAGCCAACTAACACACTACGTCCACGATCCGGCAAAGAATATCACAACATTGATCCTATCATCACCTCAATGTACAAAAACGGCAAAGATCTATCTAACTATACAAACTTACCGTAAATGTAATTTATAAAACAAAAAACTGAATGTATGTTCTTTAAAGGTTTTTTTACAGGCGTCATGTTTTTGTGATCTACTCAAATTATTTTATACTAGTACATCGCCCACTTCTTAGTCTTTGTACGTAAAATTCAATATTTTATTTTATTCATTAAAATACATAATATTGTTAATTGCCGATTATAATTTTAACATAGATTCACTGTAGATTTTGCAGGCGATGTGTAAATCATTAATAGATTTACACATCGCCATTCTATAATTGTAATGTTGTTACGGATTACTTCAATAATAATTTATTTTTAGTGTATATATTATCTACTGCTCAAGTTTTCCCTGTTAGTTAATACTAATTCATAATAATTTATCTGCGCATAATAAGACTGAATGTTTATTATTAATTTACTCAAATCGAAATGTAATCTAGTCATCACATAGAGAAAGTGTAATATTGTAAAATAACTATTTACGGGTAGTAGTTCTTTATTTTCTTAGTTTTACCAACATGTAAAAATATATTACGCTGTAAAATATGACAACGATTAATATTTAAACAAAACACATAGTCATTAATTTATAAGGAGCAGTTTAAATATGGACATTTACTGAACATAGAAAATGTTTTGTATCATGAGAATTTAAGTGTTACATTATTATTTAAAGTGGCAGCTTGTGATTCTTCAACGGAGTGTTGACGTCATTTTGATAAATTATTTACTGTAACATAAATTATAACTTAGCTGGGTATGAGTATGTTAAGAAACCCTATACCTTCTTATCTCTTAATATTGTACATTTTGTAAACACGGTAGTACTGTGTAAGCGATTAATTGCAGCATTATCTTTAAAAAAATGGATGTAGCTATCGAGTGGGTTAAAAATGCGTAGTGTCCTAATGCAAGGGTCTTGAATAAGCCTTAAGCTTATATCAAGCTTTCGTGTACGCCGATTAAATAGTTAGAAATCTATAATTATCTGGTCTGGATCTCTTAAGTACCTTTGGTGATTTAAATAAGTGAATTATATTATTAAAAGGGGTAAAATTAGAATTAAAACTACGGGCATCAGAAAATAAACAATATTTTTTAAATGTGAAGCTCTTTTTGGGAATCAAATATAAATTCTTAGTTATTTCTTTCATGGCCCTTTAAAAAGTCTCGGCAGGAGACTACTACGAGTAAATAGAAAATGGCATATTGTATTGCTATTTACATACATATATCATACCAGTAGTATTTTCGCTAGCTTATAATAATCTACCTACATACCCTTACAGGCTGTATTATTCAACCTGTATCTGAATGTATACATAGGAATAAACATAGTAATTTGTATGTCCGTGTTTCATTCATCTTACTCACCTACCACAACATTAACACAAATTTTAATCCCGAAGTCTGCAAATTTGATAGGCTACTAAGACAAGTTATCTTTTGCGTCTTGCTAGATAGTTTGTCTGCAACTACACTTGCTACAGTTGATAGTGGTAGTGTATGTGACTGGTGTTCTGAGGTTCCGGCTTCGATTTCTGAGTCAGAATGAATATTTGTGCAAATATTCAACAACACTCAAGCTCCGAAAGTTTGAAGAGGAATATATGGGTATTTTATCAGTTGTATAGATCTCATTGCACGAAGTTTAAAGTTTAGTTTGGGTAAGATGGCGCTGTGTGAAGTGTCATAGAATATTTCTTTTTATTTTAAAAAGAGTTTTATTGATACTGATAAAGGTAGAATTTAAATGTAAAGAAACAAAGATTAAGACAATGCAGTCAATGGTATGTTATGTATTAGCGTGCGACTAATGGCGTGATCAAAGGGGATTGAGATACCGTTCAAAATTAGTTACTATTCACTCACTTAATAGTGGAACAGATAGACAATTAGTATAACTAAATCGCCGTAAGTTGGAGATCAGTGAGTCAGGTGCTGGTAATCGTCTATGCATATAGCTAACTGTAGATTTTGTTAAGTTTTGGGAAAATCGGTCAAAGTATTCATTTAATAGTTAAAGTTAGACCATAAATTAAGGAATAAACTCAAACTATATTATATTTAGTAGCTTGAGTCTGCAAAGTAATAAGTAGTTGAGTAAACTTGATCCGAAGGTTCTAGTACTAGTAAGGATGAAAGGTTAATCTAAGCATGTCCTTAGGTAGTTTTGTCAGGAGACATATATGTTTTGTTTATACGTGTGGATTTTCTTTTGGATGCTATGCCGGACTCGTACCGAATAAAACCACATGGTGCTATTCCATCTGCCTATGACCAGGAGTCCCGGGTCAGCCCTCGGAAGGATAGCCCCAGGGCTCATGACAGACTTTACCCCAACGCGGCCTTATCTATACTGTTATTTAATATTATAAGGCTGAAGAGTTTGTTTGTTTGTTTGTTTGGTTGAACGCGCTAATCAAAAAATTGCAAAATTCTTTTTGTGTTGCATTGTCTATTTATCGAGGAAGGCTATAGGCTATATATTATCACGCTACGACCAATAGGTGCGGAACAGCAATGATAAATGTTGCAAAATCGTGGACAAAATATTCCTTTTGATAGCTTCCGTTGTGAACTCTGCGTAAACGATTAAAGTTACGCAAAGACCATGTATTACATAATTGTTTCCCTTTAAAAGTTCTGAAATAAAGTCCGCGACAACATATGCCTATCTTTTAAGGTTAACTTATTATAATCATTTTATTGTGAAAAAAATTGTTCTTTAAATCTTAAAATGACAAGTCAAAAGTATGGCCAATGATTTGCGATTTACGCATGCGCGACGTCGCGACTAGCCAGCCAATAGCGAGCGAGCTCTGCGAAGTCCGCGCGTCTCCTTGGTAACTATACTAATGATAATATAAAGTTAACTATACTAATTATAAGCGCATTTATCGTGGAAGTCTATAGGCTATATCATCACGCTACTACCCTGAGCAGCGGAGCAGTAATCAACAAATCGGGCAAATATTTACACATTATTGTAAAAGTAATAAACGATGGGATTAAATGGGATCGTCGGGAATAAAGGCGTGACTGATAAACTAACGGGAGTTCGAAGTTTGTCACGGGCGAAGCCGCGCGGGTCAGCTAGTCTAGACAAATATGATTAAATAAGAGACATCTATTTTCGACTTCAACGTAACTAGTGAACATAGAAGATTTCAAGATTGGTTATTACATTTATCTATCACGCCTTATACCCAAAGGGATGGCAGAGGCATAATATATGCCCACTTTTCACCATGTGCATTCCTGTCCCACGTAATAGGTGGTGATCCCATTGCCGTGTTGAAATAGACAGACGCAGTTTGGGGCTACCTGCTGTTGAAATTTTTCTAGCCGCCCATAAGGCCTTCAACTTGACTTAACGACTGCCATGTAACTGGCAACCGGGACCAACGGCTTAACGTGCCTTCCGAAGCACGGAAACGCTCGCAAATGTAAATGTCACACAGTGGTTACCCATCCGAGGACCAGCCATAGAGAAAGTTGCGTAACTCAGTGATCGTTTACAGAACCCTGAGTCCGCGGGGCCACGAGCGCTTCGGTTATTAAGATATAATTTGTATAAAACGTGTAGTACTAGACAACGAATAACAACCAACCTGCAACACTTAATTGAAATTTATAAATATTTAGTGTCGCAACCAAATCATAGTAATCTTACTAATATACCTACGCTCAAACAGTTGCACCAATTTCAATAAAACTTGATGTGGAGGAAGCTGATGCCCTCGATTTACTTGGAATCTAGTTTAAGTATGGTATAGTGTATGTTGCTTCTTTACGCTCAAACTTCTGGATCGATTTGGAGAAAATTAAAACCTCACAGTGGAACACATTTAATATTCACGATAATATTTTTCAATATTCACGACGTTTAATTGTTCACTCAGAGCCGCTAGTACAATTAATTTATAATTGTCAGTTTTATAATGTAACAACATATTTTGACAATAATTTATAACTGCAGACTAAAATATACCATAGAGAGTTTAACTTACCAATTATTTAATTATATGTTCGAACTATGTTCGCAGAGAACTGATCAACTTGCGCCATGGATTGAAAGCGAGAATTCCTCGATTTGGGCTCCTTTTCAAATATCGTTAGAAATATACGAAGCTATTTAACGTTGACAAATTTGTAAAACACTAGTTACAAATCTATTTGCTTGAGATTAACATTAGTCTGTTTATTAGAAATTATGTTCTACATACTCTGAAAAATAACAAGAAGTTTTAAATGTTTTAAATAAATATTTTAAAAAATACTTATCAAATACGTTTTTAAAGTAATATAAAAATTGTTGACTGACGTATCCCATTCATGAGATCAAAAGATCTAATAGTATGACGGTTATGAAACTTGAAACTGTGAAACTTATAAAAAATGGAAATACGACAAATGTTACAAGAAAACTAATTGTTTTTAAAATTGAATTAGATTTGTCTTGATTATAAGTACTGGTCTACCATTAGTTATGTAGTACCTAATCATCAGTACCTACTGTAATTCAATCAATAATTATTTATTCTTATGGACTGTTACAATATGCTTATAAATTGCGCTACTTAACTTAGAGATCGCCAGTAATGGTGAATGTGGGTCACTGTTTAATTCTATTACAGAACTGACCTCTTTGAGAGAAGCTGTTGCCTTAACTTGGCAAATCAATGTGATAAAAAGCAATGGACTCTGCAAGATCGTAACTATGTAAGTAAATAAGTATCTATGTAAATAAAGTATACAAGTAAAAAGTGATGGAAAAATATGTTAGTTTATTATTTTGTTTTGTCTATTAATTGGTTTGTTGTTTCGTCTTGATGCTTAAAAGTCTTTCATAAAAAAAACATATTAGGCTCTCTATATTCTCTGGCATTGACTAGAAAATTAGAGAAAATACTAAATAATTTTAGGAGTTAAGGCGTAATCTAGTTGGATGGTCAACATAATATAATTAGTAAAATATTTTAAGTAGACTTCAATTTTCCGCTGTACGCTGATAATGTGCTGATGGCCTCATCAGAAGTCCTAATGTGACAGTTAAAAGTTGTCGATAGAATACAAGTATAACTGGGGATCTGGTAGTGGAAAGAAAAGACAGAAGAACTAAGTGCAAGATTTGGATAAACAAAAAACGTCTTGAGCAAGTGAATGAAATTGTTTATTTAGGGAGCACATTTAGCGCGGACAGAAAATAAGATTCGGATTCGGAGCGTCAAGTGGCCGCTGGATACGAAATCAACAGTCCTTTATGTTGGTAAGTGAGGATCGTAAAAGAAGCACGCCTTGATTCGTTGCTTTTAAATATGTGAAATCAGAGTATGTCAGGAGATGCTGTGGAGACCTATCTATACTAGACCTATATTATCTCTATTAAAACTATGTAGTGTAAAGTTAGTCAACGAAAACTGCAGACAATACAACTCCAATGTATTACGATGACACTTCTGCTTGGCTTGGCGCGGCGGTGGACGACCAGGCCTCCGCGACGGTGAATGCTACTGGAAGCACTAATAAAAAACTTGTACAGCAGGCATTTCATCCAAGCCTATTCATCACAAGACCAAGGTCGAATTCATTGGGAAATATCAAAACCATGGACTCAAGTACTTCTCATCCCATGTCCCCAACAATAACTATTGCAGACGATGAAGACAACATCTGCCCTCCCTCCTGGCAAAGAGTACCTTCTGATTGTTACCCCAAAAGGAGAAAACTATCAAACAGTCCGCCAAGTACTGAAAGAGTACAAACGGAAATAAAAACCTCTAACAGATACAGTGACTTACCTGTAGATTTACTTGATTATGAGTCAACTGAAGCTGCCTCTACTCAAGTGAAAAAGGTCAGTAAACCACCGCCCATAATATTATATGACATAGAAGATCTCTCCCAATTAACAGAACAATTAGATAAGTCTGTACCTACTGGCAGCTACTCATATAAAGTTATTAATAGAGACCAGCTAAGAGTGATGACACAGTCAGCTGAAACATATAAAAGTCTCATTGATCTAATCCGTGCCAAAGGCCTCATTGGTCATACATTTACTCAAAAGCAAAATAAATGCTACAGAGTAGTAATCAAAAACTTACATCACACTACCCCCAAATCGGCTATAATGGAAGAAATAGAAAAAACGGGAAACAGGGTACGAGGCGAAATTGTTTGTGCAAGATCTAAGAAAAACAAAATGCCCTTGAACATGTTCTTTGTAAATGTGGAACCTAGCCCCAATAACCCGCAAATAAAAATATAGAATATATATACCACACGAGAGTTAAGATCAAAGATCACAAAAGGAATATCAGGACTCTATACAAAAGTAGAATCGTGTCTAGACGGTTCCTCAGACCACATACCTGTCATCTGCACACTGAGTTCTACAGTCATACTGAAAGAACCACGTGAGACCTTGTACAACCACAAAACTGACTGGGAGGCTTTTAGAGAATACATCGAAGAAAATGCTAACCTGTGTATACCACTAAAAACTGTATTTTTTTTTCCTTGTGGCAACCCCAGGCATAACAGCTGATTTGAATTGGCTCCATATTTTATATTGTAATATTACAAAAATAATTATAATTTTAAGTAAAAACCAATTCCTCATTGCCAAATAATAGTATATTAAGTGTTACATAAACTATTTGTGATAAAAGTAGATAAATATAAACTTTAAAATTGTACCGGTGCAGTGACAGTTATACATCGGAAAATTTTTCAATATATAAAATAAGTACTTGGATTTGGCAAGATTTTTGAAACTTATAGTTGTTTAAATCAAGGTTTGTTTGTTTATTTACTTTTACATCCTCACATGTCCAGTAATAGATTGATTTTACTGACTGATTATAGAATACTGATTTTAGAACGTAACCTTGTTTCTTGTTTCGCCTTTCTTACTCTTTTTTGCTAATAATCACTGATTCTGTAGTACGTAATTATAATCAAAAATGTCGAATACTGTTAATATGATAATGACGCGTAAAGCCTTAGCTAATCACCAAGAGACAAGGCTCCAATTAACGTTGAAAGAGTTACAAATTATGAGGGAGAAATGCGATAAACTAAACAAGGAAAGGGACGAAAATGAGTTAGAACTGCTTGGTATTTTAAGTAAGAACGGACAGCTCAAGAAAGAACTGGTACAGTTGCATTCACTGTATACTGATACCTTACAGGATCGGGATAGGCTACAACTTATAGTTGACAGTTTTGACTCTTGTAGGGATCATTATGAACAAACTTTGAACCAAATTGCAGTACTTAAGGAGGAGCTACAACGATCAGAGATCAAAATATCACAACTTGAAACTGAGAAACAGAGCACCGTGGTTCAATCTAATCAGAGTTTGTTCGATGAACTGATGGCTACAAGCATAGATACTGCTAAAGCTCACCCTTCCATTATCATAGACCTCTGATGATGAATCTGGGGGCTGTTCTAAGTCATTGAAAATTATTAAATGTAGTAAAAGTAGGTTAAAGAAATATTAAAAAATTATAAAGTTTATCACTAAATCAAAAAAAATGATACATAAATATAAGTTTTTTATAAATACTATGTCACTTAATAAACAGAGATTGCAACTGATTGACCAGGTGAATATGTATATGTTAGAACTGGACACTGTCGCACTAAAGTACAAAACTGATACACAGGCCCTTCAATATCAGATTCACCGGCTCCAAGACTTTTTTAATCAATTACATATAAATATGAAACGGCAGAGAAACAGAGTAGGGAACAGGTGTTAGCTATAGGTAAATTAGTAAACTCGTGTCATTATCAAAATGACCAATTGATATGCGTCATTTTGTCCACCTTGCTATACAGCACTGCTATGAGCCACAAGGAAAACAACTTAAGATACAAATTAAATATGAAACTACATACCATGGTATCATATTCCAAAAAAAATGAATTGTTAGATTGGAATATTATTTTCAATAATAATAGTCTGTTGACATTAGATAGATATTTTCTATCAAAAACTTTACAACGAAAGGTAGCTCTGATGCTATCTAATTTTTTAAATTTTCAAGCCAAATTATTGGCAAATACAACTGCTTTTATTGAGCAAGATAATTTTGACACATCACATTTAGGAAATGAAATTCTAAAAAACTAGTTTGTAGAACAACAGATAATAAATCTGGCCAGTTTTGTCAGACTTTGGCCCCTGAGAATAATCATAATAAAAATATTGTTTTTATAAACCTGGTGCACCATAATGTAAGAGGTTTAATAAATGGTAAAGATTTAGAGTTGGAGCTATACATTAATGCAAATTCTATTAATATTTTTTGTGCTACAGAGCACTGGTTAAAAGATCATGAAATCACATTGTTGAACTTCATAAATCACCAGGTTGCTAGCTCGTTCAATAGAAAACATTCTAAACGTGGAGGCTCTTTAATATTAATAAACAATAACTTAAAATTTAAAGAACGTAAGGATTTAGTAGCCCTCTCCATTGAGCGAGTTATTGAGATTGCCAGTATTGAGTTTGAGCATTTCATCTTGTTAAGCGTATACAGTCCCCCTAAAGCCCCTAAATTTGAAGAAAAGCTTGAAGAAGCACTGTTCAAATGCCAATGTTCTAAGAAATCTAAAATAGTTTGTGGCGATTTTAATGTTGATATACTAGATACATCATTAACTCCATCAGAGAGAAATAAAATGAAAAATTTATTTAAATCATTTAATCTGCATAGTACTTTCTTAGAACCTACTCGTATTACAGCCACCAGTGCAAAATGATATAGATAATATTTTTACTAATGCTAAACCAATAAATAAAGGTATTGTGGATCCTGTAGAGTCAGATCATCGTGGCCAATGGATAAAGTTTCCTAAAATTAGTAATAAAGTCTGCAAAAAACAAAAAACAAACAGGAATCCACACGGTGAAAAGTGGGCATATAATATGCCTCTGCCACCCCTTCGGGGATAAGGCGTGATGGATATTTATTTATTTATTTTTTCAAAAAACAAATTAAATATGTACCAATTAACCAAAATCGTATGAATATTTTTAAAGAAAATATAGTAAAGAAATTGCCATATCTACCTGACTTTACTAGTGTAGACCAGTCATATACAAACTTATTTAATTTGATTAATGATGAGTTTGGCAAAGTTTTTACCTCAAAAACTCTACAGATTGGTGGTCGTCCTGTTTTCAGTGATTGGGCTACACCAGGTATTTTTAAAAGTAGAAACAAATTATTTGAATTATATTCAGAAAAATCATATAATTTTAACCAAACCTTTCAGGAATATGTTAAAAATTATTCTAAGATATTTAAACAAACATGTTATCTTGCAAAGTCAAACTTTATTAAAAATAAAATTTCTAATTCTGTAAATAAAATAAAAATTACTTGGAATATCATTAACTCTGAATGCGGTAGAACTATGGTTACAGAAAGGATTTCCACTTAAAAGTAAATGATTGTCATGTTACAGGGGACCTGGAAGTGGCGACGGAATTTGAATATTTTTTTTTAAAAATGTACCAATTTTGACGACAAAATCTCTGCAAGCGTCTTCCAGTTCCTCTGAACATTTATTAGAAGAATCTGTTCCTTATTGCAGGGATGCATTTGTATTCACAGATATTTGCGCTCAGGATATTATAAAACCTTTTAAATGTATTAAAATTAAGAAAAACGCGGACCTTTGGGGATGGATTATCAGTCAAAACTGCATCATGTACCATTGAGGTCATTGCGCCGCATCTAGCAAATGTGTTTAATGACTGTGTTTCCAGTGGTATATTTCCTGATTTAATGAAACACAGCAAAGTCATACCCTTGTTCAAGGCTGGCAGCGCTACAGACCCGTCTAATTTCCGACCAGTGTCAGTGCTGCCAACTTCGAGCAAAGTATTTGAAAAAATAATTTTGAATCAAATGCTATCCCATTTTGATATTCATAAAATATTTCATACAAAACAGTTTGGTTTTACGAAAGGGCGCTCAACTTCCGATGCTGGTGTTGAGTTATTAAAATGTATTCATGAAGCCTGGAAACACAAGCAAGATGCATTAGGTATATTCTGCGAGGGGCGCGAAGCCGGAAACCTCCACGTTGGTGGGCCCTTCCCCGTTCGGGCATCCTCGAAGGGGGGGAACGGACCGCTGGTGCGCCCTGGAGCAACGATTAACAGTTGCAGTACTTATTGCTGCAACTGTTGGGCGATGTACCGATATCCGGCAGACCCCATTGCACGAGGGGGTCGTGGGATGGCGGACCTGCAAGATCCGCGACGAAGGTCGCTCGTGGTACTCCTCTGTTCATCAGAGGAGACAGAATGAGTGTAGATGTGGTCGGTATGGGGCAGCAATGTCAAAGAGGAACCTCTCATGGGTTGTTGTTGTTGACGACCTCGGTGAGCACTTAAACTGCCCCGAGTAGGCAGGGGAGTCTTTCTTTTCTGTCACCGTATGCAAATCGTAATCCCGGAAGGAGTGTCGTAGACATGTCTCGCGGCTCTGACTGGGGGCGATGGTCTTGGCTTAGCCGCCCGGACTGCGAGGTAGAAATCCTCTATAAAAAATTACCCCGAATCTGAAGTTCTGGTGTGTGACGAAAGGATGCATAGCTGAAGGGAAGTTCAGTTCCAAGCACACCCCCAGCCGAGGTACCTGCGGTCCCCTCGGTTGGGCATAAATGTGCGCTTGCCTGGGTAATGGGGGATCTCTGCCCGGGTTGACGACTATTTCTCCCCCACTCGTGGGACCACTATGGAAACATTAAAAATTGCAAAGAAAACGTCGAAGAAGGAAGAGAAGAAGTTAGAAGAAAAAGAAACTATGGGTACTGTTTCCGCGCAGGTCCCTAATACAAAGCACTCGGTGACTGTATTGACCACTGGGAGCAGTAATACGAAAGAACCATCCCCTGGCCGCTCTGAATCCACCTCACTGTCGATTGACTTGGGTGGCAGGTCGGGTTCGAACGAGATGGAGGTGGAGCAGCAACCTCCGCGTCAACTTCGGAAGAGAAGCCTCTCCAGGGAGGAAAATCCAACATCATCGGATATGCCTGCCCCGAAGGTGACGTCAGTGCGAAGAGGACGATCCCGGCCTCGGCCACTGACTCCTGGGCCGACAGAGGTTGATAGATCCGGTGCCAAATTTTGGAATCGGAAGCGAGACCACTCCACGGGGTCGGTGTCTGACCTGGACGGGTCAGCTACAGAAATGCCGCCCCTTCTAAATATACCATGGCCGGGAGAGGGCGCTCTGGCTCGCTAACACCTCCGACTAGGGGAAACCCGAAAGGCAGAAAGATCCCGTAAACGAGCAGAAGATTCTCGTCGCGCTGAGGACGTTGTGTCACAGTTTGCGGAGCAGATTCGTCCTTCGGGGTTAGATGGGAACGATACACCTCGTACGACAGAAGAAATGCTCAAAAGAGCAGAAGCCAGCCTGACTATCATTTCAGAAGTAGCTCTGAGATCGGGTCACCTTAAAGGCACCTATCAACGTGCCTTGAAAGACGCAAATGCGGATCTTAGGGTCACCTTGGAGATCCTTAGTGAGCGCACAGTCGCTGAGGAGACGTTGCGCTTGCGGGAGGAGAATAGGCGCCTCGCGGAGAGGCTGGCAAAAGTGGAGGAGCAATTGAGACAGTCGCGTGAGGAAGTGCAACCTGCTGTGGTGGCACCTGCTCCAACAGCACGAGACTCTACGCTCCTGTCAGAAGAGCAGCTACGTCAGATAATGTTACGCGTCGGTGCAATGGTAGGTGCTCTCTTCGATTCGATAGAGGCGAGATTACCTCGTGAGATATTGCGTCCCCCTCTTGCTGCTGATATGCGCAGGGCATCGGTATCGAATGCAGAGTTGGTGGCACCGTCTAGACATACCTACGCTACGGCTGCCGCAAGCTCTGTCCCCGCATCCGCAACTTCCCAAGCCAAGACTGGCCAGAAGGCACAACGAAAGCGGGCCACTGTAGTCATGCCGCAGGGCAATTTCCCGCCCCTTCCAGAAGTGCAGTGGTCCTCTTTGCCTACGTGCCCCCGGAACCTCAGCTCCTGGGTCCTGCCCCCTCGGAAGAGGTATGGCAGATAGTGGATAGAAGTCGAAAGGGCAAGAGAAGGAATGCTACGGTGAAGGCGACTGCAGCTCCAACAGCAGTAAATTCCATTCCAGGAAAGAATAAGCCTAGAAAGATTAAGGCCATAAAAACCGCTGCTGTAGTAATTACAGTGGCGCCAGAGGCCCAGGAACGCGGTCTTTCATACGAGGCCGTCCTATCGACGGCTCGCAAAGGAATCGATCCTTCTGTTCTCTGAGGCGTAGCAGCCAAATCTCGCCTCACCCAGACGGGGGCTCGTATGTTTGAATTCCCGGGAGCAGATGGAGTGAAGACGGCTGACGTTCTCGCTGATAAGCTGCGGGGGCTATTTACAAGGGAGGAAGGTGTGAAAATCACCAGACCCACAAAATGTGCCGAAATGCGCATATCGGGCCTAGCCGATTTTACCACCACTGACGATATCCGGAGTGCAATAGTCTCAGCTACAAAATGCGCTCCATACTCAATCAGGTTTGGCATCGTTCGCCCCGGACCTGGTGGTGCTGGTGCTTTATGGGTGAGCTGTCCCGTTGATGCGGCCAAAACTCTGGGCGAAGCAGGAAGTCTCCTCGTGGACTGGATTTTAGCCAAGATCACATTATTGGAGAGTCGGCCTATCAGGTGCTACAAATGTATGGCACGGGGACACACTCGCCCAACCTGCACTGGGTACTTTGATTGTAGTGGACTTTGTTTTCGTTGCGGCAGTCCGGAGCATCAGTCAGTAAATTGCTCCGCTCCCCCTCGCTGTCCCGCGTGTGCAGCGGGTAATTTGCCCGCAGACCACATGATAGGTCGCGAAGGTTGCAAACAACCCCGTTCCACGGCTGTGGGGAAACGGGGGTCCCGCCAATTGGCCCAGGTAGCCCCTGGTACTGTAAGTGTGCCGCCATCGTCGCGGATGGAGGAGGATGTTGTGGTTAGGATTCCATAAATGGACGGTAATTACAATATCCTTCAGACGAACCTGAACCATTGCCGCGGTGCGCAGGATCTCCTTCTGTAAAGCATGGCATAGTGGTCAATCAGTCTAGCCATAGCCGCAGATCCCTACTTCATTCCCTCCCGGCCTAATTGGGCTGGTGACCGGGAACGATCTGTAGCAATTATCGGTTCAACGGCACCTCACTCTCCTTCCTTGTCACTAAGAGATCAGGGTCCAGGATATGTTGCTGCCGAGTGGGGGAATATCATAGTCTATGGAGTTTACTTGCCTCCTAGTTGGATTCTGGCTGATTTCGAGTCCGCTCTACATGCTATAGAGATCTCGATACGGCGTCTGGCGTCAGGTCACATGCTAGTGTTGGGAGATTTTAATGCGCATTCCTCGGTGTGGGGATCTCCAAATAATGACGTCCGCAGTGAAGCTGTTGTAGAGTGGGCAGACACGTTAGGTCTCTGTCTCCTTAACAGAGGTGCTATCAACACATTCGTTCGGCGGCTGGGGAGGTCGATACTGGACCTGTCTTTCGCTACCCCGGCAGTCGCTGAACGTGTAAGGGGCTGGCGTGTCCTGGAAGATGCCGAGACTCTCTCAGACCATCGTTATATCCGATTTCAGCTGTGCCGAACTCTTGGTGCCAGCAGAGATCACAGAGTTGAAAGTAACTCCCGCTTCCCGCGGTGGGCAGTAAGACGTCTCGATCGGAATTTACTGGCGGAGGAAGCCATTATTCAAGCATGGCTCTCTACACCATCAGTTGCTGAGAGGGCTGATGTCGGTCGCTTTCGCGACTCACTTACGGCAGTCTGCGATGCAGCCATGCCGCGTGTCTCACGTCAACCTTCGAAAAAACAGGTATATTGGTGGTCGTCAGAGCTGACGGACCTCCGTGCAGCTTGCATTTGAGCCCGCAGGGCCTATAGCCGCCGCCGTCGGCGTCACCGCGATGAAGAAGTGGAAAACCGACTGTATGAGTCGTACCGCGAAGCGAGAAGAACTTTGAAGCTTGCAATACGTGCAGCCAAGGAACGTAGTAGAGAAGAAATGCTGGAGAGTCTCGATCGTGATCCTTGGGGTCGCCCGTACCGAGCAGCGCGTAACAAGCTTTGCGTGCAGGGTCCCCCCCTCAACCAGACTCTACAGTCCAGCTTCCTGGTGGAAGTGATCGAGGGCCTTTTTCCTGAACGAGCAGAATACACAGCCCCGTCCATGACCTCTTTGGCTGAAAACGAGGAAACAGGCGTGGAGGAAAATATACCGCCCATCACGGAGGCAGTAATCGGGGCGGCTGTTCTACGAATCCGCTCTAAGAACACTGCCCCCGGGCCAGATGGGGTTCCCGCTCGCGTGTTGGCACTGGCCCTCGTTCATATGGAGGACTGCCTCAGGGAGCTGTTCGACGTCTGCGTCTGGGCGGTTCCCTGATTGCTGGAAAAATGGGAAGCTGGTGCTCCTGCCAAAACCGGGACGACCTGCCAATTCGATATCAGCCTACAGGCTCATCGTGCTATTGGACGAGATCGGTAAATTATTTGATAAGATTCTCGCTGCCCGTATCGTCCGACACATGTCAACGGTTGGCCCCGATTTGTCGGACGCTCAATACGGATTCAGGACCGGACGTTCGACAGTTGACGCAATATTGCGCTTGAAGGCCGTGGCCCTCGTGGTGGTCGTGTCCCTCGACATCACCAACGCATTTAATAGTCTGCCCTTTAGCTGCATTGAAGAGGCGCTCCGCTTCCACGGAATACCTGTCTACTTGGCGCGGTTAGTGGTGGACTACCTGCAACAGCGAAGGGTTCTGTACGAGGACTGTGACGGACACTTGATGCAACGAACCATAACGTGCGGTGTTCCACAGGGTTCGGTTCTTGGACCGCTCCTGTGGAACATGAGTTACGATTGGGTTCTCCGCGGAACGTTCTCTCCTGGGTTGTCAGTTATCTGCTACGCAGATGACACTTTGGTAGCGGCCCAGGGGGTAAGTTTCGAGGAGGCGGCAAGCGTGGCCAATCAGGGTGTCTCCCATGTGGTCGATAGAATCGAGGGGCTAGGCTTGCGGGTGGCACTACAAAAGACGGAGGCTCTTGTCTTTCATGGGCCTTATCACCGTCCGCCACCAGATGCTTCGATAGCAGTTCGTACGGCCTTTATACCGGTAAAACTCCACATGAGGTATCTGGGTCTCATTTTAGACTCGAGATGGCGCTTTGATGAGCATTTCCGCTTGTTGAGTCCAAGACTTATTGGTGCTGCATCCGCACTTGGACGGCTCCTGCCAAACTTGGGTGGACCTAGCATCGGGTGTCGACGGCTCTATACCGGGGTGATAAGATCCATGGCGCTATATGGAGCACCAGTGTGGGCGGAGTCCCTGACCGTCCGCAACAAACCGTATCTCTGGCAGGCTCAGCGCGTAATAACGGTCAGGGCTATACGCGGATACCGCACTGTTTCAGCGGGGGCATCCTGTGCACTAGCTGGAACACCCCCCTGGGACTTGGAGGCGGAAGTGCTCGCAGAGGTCTGTCGATTGACGGCGCAGTACTGGGTGGATACCGGTTATCGACCTCCACCTGAGGTAGCCCGAGGGTGGCGCGAA
This sequence comes from Thumatha senex, assembly GCA_948477245.1. Lineage (NCBI taxonomy): Eukaryota > Metazoa > Arthropoda > Insecta > Lepidoptera > Erebidae > Thumatha > Thumatha senex. The sequence continues at coordinate 772,625 of OX419740.1, read as the reverse complement.
GCCGCCCGAGGAGCCATTATGGCTCAGTGGTCGTCCCGACTGGAGGTTCCACGAGCCGGTCATCGTACCCTTGAGGCACTCCAGCCGGTAATTGTTGAATGGGCAGGGCGGCAGCACGGAACCCTTACTTTCCGACTGACACAGGTGCTTTCCGGGCATGGATGCTTTGGAAAGTACCTGTTCTCGGTTGCCAGGAGAGAACTGAGTCCCGCCGGCCACCACTGCGACTGCGGGGAGGATTCGGCGCAGCACACTCTCGAGGCTTGCTCAGTTGGGAGTTGCAGCGTCGGGACCTTCGTGCAGTCATTGGAGACGATCTCTCACTGCGAGCCACACTACGTTCTATGGCTCGTAGCGACAGCTGCTTTACCGCGGTCGCTGTCTTTTGCGAGGACGTTATCTCACCGAAGGAATCGGCGAAGCGGACCAGGGAGGCAGATCCCTTCTCTGATCCGTGCCGTCGACGGCGAACCGGGCGGACAAGGCGCTCTTACGCGCGCCTTATGCCGCCCTGAGTGTGGCCGCGGGTGGATGGAACGGGGTTAGTCCTCCACCCGCAAAACAGCCTCCCGCGAAGGGGTGATGACCGTGTGTGCCAGGAAATCGCCCAGTTAGCAGAATAGACCTAGAAGACGGAGTCCGCATGCCACCCGCGGGCTAGCGTTGAGTGGGTCGTTGAAGTTTTGCCACAGCCCCCGACGACTATCACTCTTTATGCGCAGAGCAGGCACACGGCAGATTAATTTTGTGGCTGGGAGCCCCACACACACCCTCTGCGATCTATCCAAGGCTTTTGATTGCGTTCAACATGAAACATTGTGCAAAAAATTACATCACTATGGAATAAGAGGCAAATCTCTCGACCTTCTGTCTTCATATTTGAGCAATAGAATACAAAGGGTCGATATTAATGGTACACGTTCTGTAGGATCCATGGTTACAATGGGTGTGCCACAAGGCTCGATACTTGGGCCATTCTTGTTCCTGATTTATATTAATGATTTACCATTTTATGTAGGGGACAGGAATAGGATTGTTTTGATTGCAGATGATACCTCATTGATTTTTAAAATTAGAAGACAATTAGATAATTATGACGATGTAAACAATGCAATCACGAGAGTAGTTCATTGGTTCAGCTCAAATAATCTTTGCCTAAATGAAAACAAAACTAAATGTATTAAATTTACTCTACCAAATGTAAAACAAGTTACGGCCAATGTTCAACTTAATGGACAAGTGTTAGAGTTTGTGGAATCAACGGTGTTCCTTGGTATAACTATTGATGCCAATTTGCAGTGGGGCCCGCACATAGAAAAGACGGCCTCTAGGTTAAGTTCGGCTGCATACGCTGTAAAAAAGATCAGGACTGTAACAGATGTAGATACGGCTAGAATGGTTTACTTCAGCTATTTTCATAGTATTATGTCTTACGGTATTCTCCTTTGGGGGAGTGCTGCAGATGTAAATAACATTTTTGTTCTTCAAAACGGGTGGTACGCGCTATATATAATTTGGGCCCCAGAGTCTCCCTCCGAGAAAAATTCAACGAAGTAAATATTCTAACCGTAGCATCACAATACATTTTTGCCAATATTATGTATGTCCAGAAAAATCTATCACAGTTTACTAAACTCTGTGATATACATAATATAAACACTAGACATAAAAACAATCTTTTAATTCACCACAGTCGGCTGCATAAGATTGGCGATTCTTTCCAGGGTCGCTTTTACAACAAGCTTCCCTGTGACCGGAGAAATTTACCATTAAATAAATTGAAAAAGATTATTAAAAGAAAGCTTTGTGAAAAAGGTTATTACTCTATTCAAGACTATTTACAGGACAGGGATGCCTGGAAATGATCTGCTGGCAAATAAAATATTATAGTCATAATATATTAAATTGTAAAATATATATTAATTTGTAAGCACCGTTGAAATGGTCTATGCAAAATAAAGACATTTTTATTTATTTATAAAGAAGACATAGAAAACGCTGCATGGTATACGACCAACCTAATTCAAAAAGCTGCCTGGCCAACAACTCTGTTTATAAAATCTAAACCTCAAAGTTATGACGCTACCCAGGAATTCCAAGAGTTGATAACTTAAAAGAGAAAACTAAGAAGACAGTGGCACACCAGCAGAAATAGAGAAGACAAAACAGCACTCAATAAAATTCATAAAGAGCTCAAAGAAATGCTTGAAGAAAATGAGAATAGTACCCTGCAAGATAAACTAAAAACCCTGTCACCAAACAATGCTGAGGACTATTCACTCTGGAAAATGACTAATTCATTAAAAAGACCAAAAGAACACATACCACCACTAAGACAAGATGATGGTAACTGGTCAAGAAAACCTCAAGATAAAGCTGAGCTATTTGCTAACTATCTAAAAGACGTGTTTAAACCTAACGAACCCGACATCGCCCAGACCGAAGAAGAAATTGATGAATTCCTCAACAGTGACCAACAGATGTCTTTACCACTGAAATCAGTTTCACCGACAGAAGTAAAAAAAAACAATTATAAGTCTAAAGCAAAAAAAGGCACCAGGGTCTGATTTAATAACGGCAGAAGTCCTAAAACAATTGCCAAAAAAGGGTATTGTTCTGCTCACAATCCTCTTCAATGCAATATTGAGGATGCAATACTTTCCAAAGTTGTGGAAAGTGTCTAATATAAACATGGTAGCTAAACCAGGAAAGTCCGCCACAGAAGTAACATCATACAGGCCCATAAGTCTTCTCCCCTTACTATCAAAGCTCTTCGAGTAGCTACTTCTGAGACGCTTACTCCCAATACTCGAAGAACAAAAATTCATACCAGATCACCAGTTCGGTTTTCGTGCACATCATGGAACTACAGAGCAAATACATAGGATGGCTCATACAATACGGCAAGCACTGGAGAGGAAAGAATACTGTTCAGCCGTTTTTCTCGACATAAAACAGGCCTTTGACCGTGTATGGCACAAGGGTCGCTTATATAAGCTAAAGCTACACCTCCCAAATACAGCGTTTATGCTATTGAAGGCCTACCTGCAAGACCGAATATTTCAGGTTAAATGCGAAGATTGTCTATCATCGATCAATCAAATAGAAGCCGGTGTACCGCAGAGCTCCGTACTGGGTCCAATTTTATATACAATCTACACTGCTGACCTGTCTCAGAAGAAATAGTTACTGCAACCTACGCAGATGACACCGCATTTTTCTCCTGTAACAAAGATCCACACACAGCTTCTACAAAACTGCAAGAATGCCTGGATAAAATTGGACTATGGCTCAAGAGGTGGAGAGTCCAAGCAAGCCCAGCGAAATCAGTACACATTACTTTCGCACTAAAAAGAGGCGACTGCTCACCAGTCACTCTTGACGGAACTATCCTACCACACCAAACGACCGTTAAATATTTGGGCGTGCACCTTGATACACGACTCACATGGCGAGATCACATAAAGGCAAAAAAAGAACAGGCAAATAAAAAGTTTGCAGACATGTACTGGCTACTGGGCAGACACTCGACAGTATGTTTGGAAAACAAACTCCTGATATATAAAAGTATAATTAAACCGGTCTGGACATACGGTATGCAACTGTGGGGATCAGCGAGCCACTCAAACACAGAAATCCTCCAGCGCTTCCAGAATAAAGTTCTGAAAATTCTCTGCAACGCACCATGGTTCACACGAAACACTGAGGTCCATGAGTACCTGGAAATCCCGACAGTTAAGGAGGAAATATATATATATAATATATATATATATATATATATATTGTGGGACACTTTTCATAAAGTGAAAGTTCTTCTTCGACCTATAAACAAAGACTCACAGTACATAGAAATCATCTAGCTGCAAAACTAATAAATACCAATGACAGCATATTTCGGTTGAAAAGAATGCGACTGGCGTCAATCTAAACACAAAGATGAGTTCGAAAATAAGAGATTAAATATCAATGGATGTGCAATCTCAACAGTGCTAGTACTTCAAAAGATCTGATTATAGCTCTGGGGCTGATTGCAGATTTAATGGAAAAGAACTTAAAAAAAAAAAACTTCTGCTTGGTATGCGTTGTTCAGGATAAAAAGGAGATGGTAAATCTAAGTTGAAATTTAGCAAAGTAAGCTATTCTTCTATACTGCACCAGAGCGGTTCTTTTTTCTACCTCAAGACAAAGTATAATGCAAACGACTCTCTCCACACAGCGTGCTGTACTTACCAGAGTCATCTACACAAGTCTGCTTCTCGTATAGCAGACACTTCTGGTATCGCCACACCGGTGACACATTATCATCCTTAGCCTTTTTTAAAATCCTTGAAATTTAGATGGTATAAATTAAAAATGACGCCTCTTGTTATATATTACTTATTAATTTCATTATTTAATGTTTGCAAATTGGTAACGGTAGCATGTGTATTGTTCAAATTCGACTTATTATGCATTTATTTAACTGAGCTTATTTAACTATTTAACATAGCAATGAAGTGAATCATTACTCGTATAAGTTCAGAGCCCCTTTTGTAATGCATTTTGAGAGACATATATTTATACTGCATTTAGCTAAATTGTCCACTAATTTAATTCTGCAGGCAACCTTTTGGCACAGAGGGACTAAAATTAGATATTCTGCTATTGGATGTACTAGTAAATAAATGTAATATACGTAGTGTAATTACTGGGCCTGGAAGGCATATCATCTTAGGCCCCAGGATGGCAACGCACTTGCAGTGTTAACCTTAATATTGCAAGTGTCTATAGGCGACGGTAACCACTTAACACCAGGTGGGCCCGTAAGCTTGTTTGCCATGTCATAGTATAAAAAAAAATGCTTTTTTTTAAATTAAAATGAAAACTACGAGCAAATACACAAATTATACGAGACTGTCTTAGTACCCCACCTTCTCTGAGGTTCATGACGGGCTACTGTGTTCTGTCAATATTTATTGTTGAATGTACCTGAAATATTAAAATCTTACTTCAATATACATATTGTAACGTAACTCACATAGAAGATGTAGATTTCCTTCTCCTCCTTGTAAGTGGAAATTCTTTTACTACAGCATGAAACCCTGGAACCCTACCCATAACCACTTCAGCCTTTCAGTCCTTTGCAAGCAAGGTTGGAGAGTTTTACGCATTTCGCTACTGCAATGAACATTGCCAGGGTGCACATGTGCTTAATTTTAATACGATTGGTCTTATAATTATTTTTTTTACTGCCTCTGTGGTGCAGTGGGAGTGCATCCGACTGCTACGTAAGAGGTCATGGGTTCCATTCCCACCCAGGATAAAACTTTGTGTAATGAGCACGATGGTTTATTCTGTGTCTGGGTGTTATTTATCTATAATATGTATGTATTTAGAAATATACAAGTATGTTTATCAGTTATCTGGTTACCATAGTACAAGCTCTGCTTAGTTTGGAATCAGATGGCGTTGTGTGAGTTGTCCCTGTTCGAACCAACTATAGGCGAACGGGGTGGTCAAAACTTCCCTGTGTACTAAGTAGCTGACTCACACAATAAAAATACTCTTACTGTTCCACAGCGTATATTTCGACAACAAAAAAAATACATTTCCAAACACTTAATATAAAACCGACGACACCTGTAATTGCGGTTGAGCCGACAGGTACAACGCCATCTATCGAGGCTCACAATAAACTTTTATAAATATAACTTGCAAGTTATACATCCTCCCCGCTATTAAGGGTGTAAGCCTTAATAATGAAACAAAATACAAAAAGTGACTACAACCAAAAATAAACAAACTTATTCTAGTATTACGTATGTAAAACTTATTCTAATCACTGACTGGTAATAAACATAGCTTAGAAACTGGCCTCTTAATCAATGAATTTTTTGTTCGGATTGTGACCACCCTAGTGATTCCGTCACTGCCTGGATGAACTAAAGTTACCAAACCGTATAACCAACGACAAGGAGGAAGACCATCTTCCTTGACTAAAACTACGTCCCCCACCTTGGGACTCTGATTTTGTGTATTCCACCGATACCTATGAAAAAACTGCCTCAAATACTCCTGAGAACACTTATTCCAAAACTCTTGCAACATTCTTTGCGTGTATTGCCAGCGTTTTAACGACGAAATATTACTGGTCAAATAATTATGATCTGGTGGCGTCAAGAGGGGTTCACCCACCAAGAAATTACCAGGAGTTAAAACGAATGGTTCGTCAAGTACATTCTCCAATCTAGATAGCGGCCTGGAATTTAAACAAGCTTCCACTTGACACAAGACTGTGGCGAGCTCTTCAAATGTTAGAGTCGAACTACCAATAACCCGCTTCAAATGGTACTTTACGGATTTTATTCCCGCCTCCCATAGACCACCGAAATTTGGACTTTGAGGTGGAATGAAGCGCCAAGTAGTACCATTAGTGGCCAATGAATCAGCAATTTCATTCACCATACTATTCTTTTCTTCACGAAACAGTTTACGCAATTCAGCCGCAGCACCAATAAAATTTGCACCATTGTCGCTCCATAACTCCTGGCAATGGCCTCGCCTAGCAACGAATCTTTTGAAAGCCTGTAAAAAACCACTGGTAGTCAGGTCTGATACCGCTTCCACATGTACTGCTCGAGTACACAAACAGACAAATAAGCATATATAGCCTTTGGTAGACTTGTAACCGCGTCCTTTGGATGTACGTATTTGAATAGGTCCTGCGAAATCAACACCACTCCGAACAAATGGTCGAGATGGAGTAACTCGCGCAGAAGGCAACTGTCCCATCAGGGGATTAACGGTAAGTCCCTTATTTTTCACACATGTTACACACTTTCGTATATGACCTTTTACGAGCTGTTTGGCTCCCAGAATCCAGTATTTATTATACAAATAATTTAATGTTAACTGTATCCCCCCATGAAGTGTTTGCATATGGGCGTCAGCAATCATCAAACTGGTCAGATGCGAATGCTTTGGCAAAATTATAGGATGTTTTCTGGTCACTTCTAAGTTTGACTTTTCTAATCTGCCTCCAACTCTTAAAATATTATTTGAATCCAAAAAAGGATTTAATGATTTTAAAGCTCCTTTTAATTTAATGTCTTTACTACCTTTTAGTATATTAATAATTTCGGAAAAACTCTTTTCTTGACATATTTTGATGCAAATCTCTACTGCCTTATTTATCTCATCTGCCTTTAAATAATTACCTTTTTTCTTTTCAGGTGAATTTGCTGCCAACCAACGTCTACAGTAAGCAATGACTCTTGCCAGTCTCGTCAAAGAGGAAAATCTATCCCAAATGTCTGGTTCATTCACTAGATGATGAACTTTTATGGTTTCCAAGCTGGTGTGTAAATTGGGTGGTTTTTCATAATTAATTATCAATTGTTTTAGAAAAGCAGGGCCTTGAAACCACAATGAGTGGCTTTTCAGTTCTTCAGGAATCATGCCTCTGGATGCACAATCGGCAGGATTATGCTTTGAAGTTACGTGTGACCATTGCCTTGGCTCTAATGATGTGATTATTTCAGACACACGATTGCCCACAAAAACTTTCCATGTATTTGGTAAGCTATTAAGCCAAGCAAGGACTATAGTAGAATCCGTCCAGGCGTGAATGTCATTCTTTTCTATATTAAGCACCTGTGCTACATCTAGCAGTAGACGTTTCAGCAATACCGCTCCACATAATTCTAACCTAGGAATCGATATTTGTTTAATAGGGGCGACCTTAGATTTAGCGGCGACCAAAGAGATGTGAACATTGCCCTTCGAATCGGTTACACGCAGATAAGCCACTGCAGCGTATGCTATTTTTGAGGCATCGCAAAAACCATGTAACTCTCTTCGAATGTCGTCTGAGGTTGTGCACATCCACCGAGGTATAGTAACATGTTTCAACTCGGCTAGACTGCGTCGGTAAGTATACCAATCATTTAATAAATCTTGTGGCACTTTTTCGTCCCACGCTATTCCTCTTAACCAGAGCTTCTGTATCATTACTTTAGCTAAGATTATACAGGGTGTTATCCAACCTAACGGATCGAATAGACGAGAAATATCTCCGATTAATTTTCTTTTTGTTTCAGGTGGATCTAGTGCTGGCAAGTTTACTGCATAACGGAAGACATCTTCGCTTCGTTCCCAAGTTATGCCCAAAATTTTAATGGTTTTGTCCATCTTGATATTTATACCTTCATCTACATCAACTTCCTTTTCTTTATCTTTTATGAAGTCCAAGAGTGTGTTGTTATTGCTTGTCCATTTCTTTATTTCGAACCCCCCCTTTTGCAATAGTTTTGTCATTTCTGTATATATAACTAATCCGTCTTCTATTGTATCACATCCTGTCATCAAATCATCCATGTAAAACTCTTTACAAACTCTTTTGGCTGCCATCGGGTACTCTTCAGAATAATCGTCAGCTAATTGTTTCAAGGTTCGAACGGCAAGAAATGGTGCACATGCTGTACCGAAAGTTACCCGCAATAATTCAAAATGCTCGATATCTGTGTCAGCATTATCTCTCCACAAAAAGCGTTGGAATTTAGTGTCGTTTGGGTCAACTACAATCTGCCGGTACATCTTTACAATATCTGCTGATAAGCAAATCACGAACAATCTCCATCTCATGACCAAGTGTCTCAAATCTGGTTGTATTGTTGGACCAACTAACAGACAATCATTTAGTGATCGTCCATTTTGGTACTTCGTTGAAGCGTCAAATACTACTCGCACTTTAGTCGTGTCTTTGTCACTTCTCACAACAGCATGATGAGGTAAGTATACCAGATTTTCATCTTTTGTCTCTGGTTTTGACACTTTAACTGCATGACCCAATTGCAAATATTCTTCAATAACTGCTGCATATTTGTGTTTCAATTCTTTATCCCTTTTAAGTTTATTTTCCAGCACTTTAAATCTTCGTTCAGCAACCAATTGGCTGTTGCTTTTTATAAAATCAGGATTTTCTTTAAAAGGTAAGCGTACTACATATCTATTTGATTCATCTCTTTTAGTACTGGAGACATACATACTTTCACATTGTTTTTCTTCTGTAGTCCACCGTTGAGCTTCTGTTAAGTCACAATCTCCTTCTAATTCCCAAAATTTCTTTAATAGGTCTTCTTCTTTTTGTATCTGACAATGAAGCGACAATACACCTGTGGATTGTACCTCCGATGAACCTACCACCCCAGATATTATCCAACCCAAATTTGTTGATTGCGCGATAAGTGAACCGTTAGGACTACGTACCAAACCTTCTTTGATTATCTGACCATACACATCGGCTCCTAGTAAAAGATCAATTTTACTAGGTTGATAGTATTTAGGATCTGCAAGCTCCATTTTTTCCAGATCTGGCCAATCCAATGCCTCTACTTTTCTCACAGGAAGGAAGGTAGAGATGGAAGTCAGCACATGAGCCTTTAAGGTAATTGAAAAGTGTGGATTAACACTTGACACTAGTTTTAAGTTTACTATTGCCTTTGAAATCACTTCTCGCTCACCTCCCACACCACAAATTTGAGTTTTAAGCGGAATCTTTTTTAATTTCAGGTCCTGAACAGTGGTCTCTGTCACGAAGTTTCCCTGAGACCCTTGATCCAACAACGCTCTTATAGTATGATGGTACCCATTCCTCGACTCGGCTCTGACTAAAGCGGTTGCTAGCAAAACCTGTTTAAATATTTTTCCTGTCGAGAAGCAAGTAACTACCGACCCAGATTGCCCTGCTTGTTCTGTTGTACTGTTAATTTCCTTCGCTAAATTTTCTGTGTTCTGAGCAGCAGTATTGCAACCAGTGGTCTCAAGTGTATTTGAGTGTTTAGGATGTAATAATGTATGGTGCCTACGATGGCATAGTTTACATTTAATCGTACTTTTACAAAACTTCGCTCCGTGGTTATTGCCTAGACAGTTGAAGCATAGACTTTTAGACATGACAAAATTACGACGTTGATCAGTGGTTTCTTGTGCAAATTTCTTACAAGCACTCAATTTATGAGTTTCATCCGAGCAAAACGAACAAACATTTTTAGCGATATGTAGTGACTTAATCTTAACATTAGAACTTTGACTGTTAGAAAATTTATGGCTCGGTGACTTGGTATCAAGAAACTCTAGGGCTCTGTATCTATTGGTAATAAAATCTTGAAACTGATTGAACGTTGGTAATTCATCGGTACCATTATCTTGAGTAATTTTAAATTCCCACTGTTTTCTTGATTCCGAGTCCAATTTAAGACACAATATATGTATAATCATTATATCCCAATTCTTAATATCTACATTTATATTTTGTAAGCCACTTAAACAGTCATTTGTGGTATCTAATAACTGCTTTAAACTACTTGCAGATTCAATAGTAATGTTTCTTTGACTTAATAAACGCTTCAAAATATGATGAGAAATATAACGCTTATTGTCATACCTAGATGTTAACAAAGCCCAACACCTGTCATAATTTGCATCGGATATCGGTATCTGCCGTAGCAACTGTTCTGCTTCACCAGTTAGTGAACATTTTAAGTAATGCATTTTTTGAACATTACATAGTTTATCATTGTTGTGAACTAACGATTTAAATAAATCACGAAAAGTTACCCATTCACTGTACTGTCCTGAAAATTTTGGTATAACTATTTTTGGCAAATCTATTTTTGATTTATATGACACAGATTCAACTTTATTAGAATTGTCTGAACGATCTTTAGTATTAGAACACTCTTCCAACACAGCTTTTAACTCACACTTGTAATCAATATAAATGTTTTCCGCCTGTTCATACAAATCTCCTTTGACATAAGGTGTATTACCTAATTCTTCCCCAAACTGTTCTATTAAGTCCTCATGGGTGGAGGTAAACTTTAACCATAACTCTTCTAAGCGGTCTAATCTTACTTGTGCATAGACTTCAGTAAGTCTAGCTTTAGGAGATTTCTTATAGTTTTTACAGGCTTTAACAATATTGTTAAATGTATCTGTTTGTAATAACAATTTAGATTCCATTGTAAAAGTAATGCACAATTTTCATAAAAACAATTTGATAAACCTAAATTATTTCAAACAACAATTTTTTTTTTTTTTTCACTTACTAAGTTCATAAACGACAATGATATCTGTGTTATAACCGAAATTATTCTAAGTCAATAAGCAAAACTTCGGAAATTTTTACAAGTGTTTTAATACTTTTATTCTATATGAATTTGGACATAGGTTCCCCGTTAGAACAACTTTTTCCTAAACTGTAAATTATTCTAAGTTAATATACCAAACTTGAAATTTTACAAGTGTTTTGAATACTTTTAAGTTCTATCTAAATTTGGGCATAGGTTCCCCGTTATAACCACTTTTCTTAAACTAAAAATTATTCTAAGTTAATAAACTAAAAATTATTGTAAGTCAATAAACTAAAAATTATTCTAAGTTAATAAACACTATTATTTTTAATGTCTTTAACTATCTTGAAACTAAATTCAGGAACTTTAAATCAGAAATTTCACGAAACTTGACTTTACTCAACTATTTTATTCATGACTTGTACCACAGAACAATTTTATTGTACTTTAATAAATGGATAGACTCACTGTTTTTTCTTCTCACTCACTATGACGTAGTTCTAATATGCTCTTGATCTCCAGTGTCCAGCATCCTGTCCTGACCGCACTCTGCTCAGCATACCTCAGCACGTGTCCCGAACATGAAATCCGACCGGTATCACCACCAAGTCCGACTCCTGGTTGTGCGACTGATTCCTTACAGCTGCACGTTACTGGTTACACTCAGTACTACACTTACTTTGCTGGTAAATGTGTACTTGAGCACAACCCCCGTCCCCTAGCCAATTCCAACAGCAAAAAACTCGCAACGCCAATGCGATTCGGAAATCCGACTGAGAAGGACCACAACTATGTTCGAACCAACTATAGGCGAACGGGGTGGTCAAAACTTCCCTGTGTACTAAGTAGCTGACTCACACAATAAAAATACTCTTACTGTTCCACAGCGTATATTTCGACAACAAAAAAAATACATTTCCAAACACTTAATATAAAACCGACGACACCTGTAATTGCGGTTGAGCCGACAGGTACAACGCCATCTATCGAGGCTCACAATAAACTTTTATAAATATAACTTGCAAGTTATACAGTCCCAACGACATTTATTTATTATTTATTTTTGCTTTCTTCGAATATTTGTGTGTTGAGTTTCAATTACTCACAGAACATTAATTATATATCTTGAGGAAGTTTTTCCATTAAAATAATAATCATTGTGTTGTAGCCGGTCACTTTTAGGCTCCAAGAGTCATAGACTGAATTATTAGGGCACAACCTAGAGTTGAGACATGTAGTTTTTCTTACTCGCCTGTATCTTATATCTAACTTAAACGCCTCAAACCAAATAATGTATGAACATTTGATTTTACGAGGAAATTCATTAATATATAGAAATGTTACCCACTTTAGCTATAAAATAAGGAATAAATAGTAGCAACATAACCTAATGTAACAGAAAGTAGAAATTTCTTAAACCATAAAGTTTTCTGTGAAATATGTTTGAGAACTTATTCAATTGTCATTCTTGCTTTTGAAGTTTTAAATCTTATTATGTCTTTTCTTTAGTTGACGTTATTCATGAAATTGAAACCAAAGTTAAAGATGTGTTCGTAAGAAATTTGTTTTTTTTAAGCTCTACTATGTGTATTAAATTATTTGGTTTAGGAGTAGGTACACGGCTGTTGTGGTGATAAATCTTAATAATATTATAAGCGTGAAAGTTTGTGTGGATGTTTGTTACTCTTTCACATTAAAACTACTGAATGGATTTTAATGAAACTTTACAATAATATAGCTTATACATCAAAATAACACAAATGCTACTTTTTATCCCGGGCACAAGTTCCTGTGGGAAACGGGAACAGGAAAATTTCTCTAAGCGGGCGAAGCCGCGGGCGTCAACTAGTAATATATAAAAATATAGAACCTAACCGTGAGCTAGCGTCCGCTTTAATTACAAGAACTTAGAACAATAGCAATGGCTGACACATGACAAGTTTAATTTCACACTAATGGAATTACAAGCCACGTAGTTTGTGTAAACGGATAACTCTATATAGACATGATATGTTTACAAGACAGTCGATTCAGCTTCCAACTGCAGGTCACGTAGCAGACTGACTTCGACTCAGTCTCGGGTATCGCCGGGAGAACACATTCGTTTATTCGAAGCAACAAGGGTCACTCTCTGCAACCGTGTCTCAATTTATTTTCGACCATAAATACCAAAGCTTTAAAGTTAATAAAAAAACGCTTCGTATAAACATAAACAATTAATTTAAATAAAAACAATCAAGAAGCGTTGCTCAGAGATCATTAAAAATTTCCTCTGAATTGCTTTTGAATTTCAGTAGTATACAGTTTGAAGCACTCGTGGCCCCGTTAACTCAGAGTTCTGTACACGATCACTGCGTTAAGTAATTTGGATATGGCTTATTGATTCGTGACCGCTTTGTGATATTTCTATTTACGAGCGTTTCCGTGCTTCCAAACATGACAGTCGTTATGCCAAGTTGTAGGTCTTATAGGCGCAGCACAGCACAGCAGTCACAACCTGTGTCTTTCTATTTCAACTTTCAACACGGCCATGGCACCACCTATTACACCACATATTGATATGTGTATGATTATGTGAATGTATATTTATGTGTTATATGTTAAGTATGGTATGTGTGTATATATGTATCAAAAGTATAGTGTTAGACTTTTATCTCTTTATTTAATCTTATTTCATCATCATTATTATTTTTATTTTTTATGTCTGCTGCTGTGCTGTTGCCACTGTGCGATAAGGCCGCCAATTGTACCTATAATCTGCAAACTGTTATCAATGTTATATTGTAAATTTGGTGTACAATAAAGAGATATTATTATTATTATTACGTGGGACAGAAATGCGATGCACACGGTGAAATGTGGGCTTATAATATGTCTCTGTCATCTCTTTGGGGATAAAGCGTGATTGTCATATTTTATGAGGAAAGTGAAAAGTGTCCCACAATATTTATTTATTTATATACTACTCGGGACTTCACGCGAGTATATAAAATATGAGTATAAAATAACAAGTCGTGATTGATTAACAAACTTAATTGCACATTTAAAATACTAATTATTTATTTTAGTCCTGGAGATAACAACACCAACAACAAAGTTAGAAATAGTATATACCCACATTTGGTCAATTTTTAATACTTACTACTTATCAAAGGTTACATTTTACAATAATAAATTTTCGCTTTAAATAATATATATTATCCATATTAAAATATATATTCAATATTTGTAAGAAATATGAATTATAAGCAAACAGGTTTTCTTTTTATATAAATGTAGATGGGTTATCCCAATCGTAGGTCCGTATTCCAGAACGTTTCTCAATACTCAATCAACGCTAGTTTTTGCCTTATAAAATCTACTCTCAAGCGTCGATTGAGTCTTGAGAAACGTTTTGGAATACGGGCCGTAGATTGTGAAAAGCGTTATCTCATTTTATGAGCACGGCGCTAAAAATAATGGATCGCCAATAAAATTGCTAATACAGTATTGCAAAACTTAGCATCTGCTTGCCGTCTTTCGTCGAGGGATTATGGAGGTAGGCCGCATAAAATACCCACCCCTTTCGCTTAATTGTAAGCTTGTTATTTCACCCTTACCAAGCATTTCATCTTCGTCTAAAGTTGCACGTTGAAGTCAAAAGGCGATGAACGCTTTTAAAACAAACTACGCCGTGATGTACTATGCTGTGTGTTTTTTCTCTACAAATTTAGCGTTGTTGTGCTTCGAAAAACACTTTAAGTCAGAGCTAATAGTAACATGGACTACCAAAAGATTGTCACAGGACACTAGTAATACTATGGTCTAACGGTAGTACTATGCTTTGGCATTACTAATGCACACAAACGAGGTGTCTCGTTAAGTTTGTCGCCTCACATCAGTGGAATGAAATCCAGAATCTTACAAAGCGCTCTTTTCCGCTCTGAGGGAGCGCATTAACTCAGTCTTCGAGATTACAGTAATGGCGCGGGCTTGAGAAACCCACCGCCATTCGCACGGTTAACAGCGGTTTGGTCACAGATTTAAATATAAATACCGACATTGGGTGGAAGATGTGGATTTGTATCTTCACAATTATGTAAATTGACTTACTTTGTAGACAGTGAGATAGATGTTTTGAAGGTTTGTATAAGACTTTCTTTGGAACATTATACGGTTTGAGAAGAAATGGTTCATGGGGAAAATGAACAATTAGACGACTATACGTGTTATTTATATAACGTCAAAACTATTATATTAAAAAAAAAAAAAAAATAAAAATATCCATCACGCCTTATCCCCGAAGGGGTGGCAGAGGCATATTATATGCCCACTTTTCACCGTGTGGATTCCTGTCCCACGTAATAGATGGTGAGCCCATTGCCGTGTTGAAATAGACAGACTCAGGTTGTGGCTACCTGCTGTTGAAATTTTTAAAGCCGCCTATAAGGCCTTCAACCAGGCTTAACGACTGCTATTTTACTGGCAACCGGGACCAACGGCTTAACGTGCCTTCCGAAGCACGGAAACGCTCGCTAATATAAATGCCACAAAGTGGTCACCCATCCGAGGACCAGCCATAGTGAAAGTTGCGTAACTCAGTGATCGTTTACAGAACACTGAGACCGCTAGGCCACGAGCGCTTCATTACATTTATTTAAAACTTCATGAAATTGAAATACAAAAAAAAACGCCCCGTGGTGTTGAGCCCAAAAGGCTGACAGCATTTTCTTTTTAAATGGCTTTGATTACACTACTTAGAATAGTGCTAAGAATTGATAGATGAACAAAAGAACAGCGCTATAAGGAAACATTGTGGTATGACAGAAGATGTAGTGACTAAGGTGAAAAATGAATACTTCAATCTTGCGGACATATGGAGATGATGGATGAAAAAATTCTAACGAAGCAGATTTTTACGTATTTCGATCAAAACGAAGACTTTTTGGTAAAAGGCCAGTTCAAGAGTACCCTTAACCTGCGAGTGTGTATGAAAACACTTATGAAAGTAGGAAAGCTATAGTCTCGGCCTACTCCGACGGGAGAGAGGCGTGATGATATGTATCTGTAATATTACTGTGCCTGTAAGGTGTAGGATGCGTAGAGACAAGTGAAACGCTCAAGAGTCAATTGTATATAGTCATGTGTATGTTAAATAAATATGTACTTATACTGCTAACATTACACACAATGAGGAGTTGTTAGATATTGGAAAATCTTTGAAACAATCCAAATAAAATCTAGTAATTTGAAAACGAAGCATCCTTCCACGGTGGAACCATCGCCGGTTATACCAAACTTTCGACACGTTTATTCAATTAGAGTTTCAAGTATTTAGCGGTCGAGACAGGGCGCGGTAATGGCGGTGTCCGTTATTAAAAATTCAAATCTCGAACACCTGTGCGCCTGGGATCAGCCGCGTTTGGGTGAGTTCCGTGAATCGTTTCATTTAACCAGTTATCTGATTTATAAATCATCCCTTTTTTACTGCGTTCTTGATCCCAGTAAAAATAGAAAGGGTTACAGATAAACTACAAAGTTAACTCTATACTTTGAACGCGCTAATCTCAAAAACAACTATTCCGAATTGAAAAAAATATTTTTGTGTTGGGTAGTGCATTTATTAAGGAAGGCTATATAATTATTACGCTACTACCCAGGAGAGCGGAGCAGTATTCATAAATGTCAACAAATCGGGCAAATTTTAAACATTTTTGTAATAGTAATAAGCGATGAGATATAAGTGGATGCGACGGGGATTCAAAGTATGTCACGGGGGAAGCCACAAGGATCAACAAGTCTTTGATATTTTGGAACATTTATTGTGGTAACATTAAACATTATTGCCTTTATTTGCTAATAATAATTAATGCCATAAAGTAAAGTTTAATTAAAATCTATTCAGTAAGTAGTTCTTCTCCTATTAATAATAATTTATTGTACTATTTTAGTCGACTTTAAAAATAAAAGAAGATTATGAATGCCAGTTATCAACCTCAAATTTCCTCCCTTTACAAACCAGAGTTCAAGGGACGGGTTAAGATTTAGTTCTGAAGTCGATTTTCTAGTAGTGTGTAATCATATTCTTATAACAATATTCTTTCTAAATCCAAATAAAAATCTAAAAACATCCAGTCAAATTATTGTACGTAAACTGAGCATCACCGAATAACACGTAACCCTTCCACGGGTACGAGCTGTCAGCCGTATCTGAATGACAATAGCGTGACGGGGGTCGCGTCAACCTGTCACGCGTCATGGCACTTGCGAATTTATCATTCGATTCTTGTTATCGACAGCGCTGAGTGATGTTCACTATAAATTATATTTTTTTGCAATATTAAATTATCTTGTTTGTATTTTTATGCACAGAATACCTACACGTATATATATTTATCAAAACAATTTACTATGATTTGATTAAATGTTATCTCAAATTCCACTATGTCCATCCACCCACCTGAAGAAAAAAAACCTAACCACTCCGGGAGTGCCGACAGAAGTGAAAACTCAATTTATTAATAATTTATTTATCTAGACGCGTTGGTACATGCATATATGCACACACTATAGCTGCGTATCGTAACGGGGTGTAGCGAGTCCAGAGATTTATCTCATCTAAAAAATTGCGTACCGCGCTAAAAGAAGTTTTTCCTTCAAAAATTGACCGGGATCGACGTTAATGATGATGATGATGAAAAATAAATCTACACTGAAAGACTCCTAATTGATTACACAGCATTATTTAATAAGACCTGTAGATGACCGGAATCAACGTTAGATGATGATGATGATAATGGTCGCTAGTCCAGAGATTTTATCTCATCTAAAAATAAGCGTACCGCGCTAAAAGAATATTCACTTCAAAAATTGATAGGGATGGACGTTAATGATGATGAAGAAAAAAAAATTCTACTCTGAAAGAGTCTTAATTGATTACACAATATTATTTAATAAGACCTGTAGATGACCGGGTTCAACATTAGATGATGATGATGATTATAGTCGCAAATCCAGAGATTTTATCTCCTCTAAAAATATGTGTACCACGCTAAGAGGCGTTTTCACTTAAAACACTTAATTTATTAATAATTTATTTATCTAGTCGCGTTGGCACATGCATATATGCACACACTATAGCTGCGTATCGTAACGGGGAGTAGCGAGTCCAAATTTATCTCATCTAAAAAATTGCGTACCGCGCTAAAAGAAGTTTTTCCTTCAAAAATTGACCGGGATCGACGTAAAGATGATGATGATGAAAAATAAATCTACACTGAAAGAGTCCTAATTGATTACACAGCATTATTTAATAAGACCTGTAGATGACCGGAATCAACGTTAGATGATGATGATGATTATGGTAGCGAGTCCAGAGATTTTATCTCATCTAAAAATATGCGTACCGCGCTAAAAGAAGTTTTTCCTTCAAAAATTGACCGGGATCGACGTAAAGATGATGATGATCCAGAGATTTTATCTCATCTAAAAATATGCGTACCGCGCTAAAAGAAGTTTTTCCTTCAAAAATTGACCGGGATCGACGTAAAGATGATGATGATAAAAAATAATTCTACACTGAAAGAGTCCTAATTGATTACACAGCATTATTTAATAAGACCTGTAGATGACCGGAATCAACGTTAGATGATGATGATGATTATGGTCGCGAGTCCAGAGATTTTATCTCATCTAAAAATATGCGTACCGCGCTAAAAGAAGTTTTTCCTTCAAAAATTGACCGGGATCGACGTAAAGATGATGATGATAAAAAATAATTCTACACTGAAAGAGTCCTAATTGATTACACAGCATTATTTAATAAGACCTGTAGATGACCGGAATCAACGTTTGATGATGATGATGATTATGGTCGCGAGTCCAGAGATTTTATCTCATCTAAAAATATGCGTACCGCGCTAAAAGAAGTTTTTCCTTCAAAAATTGACCGGGATCGACGTAAAGATGATGATGATAAAAAATAATTCTACACTGAAAGAGTCCTAATTAATTACACAGCATTATTTAATAAGACCTGTAGATGACCGGAATCAACGTTAGATGATGATGATGATTATGGTCGCGAGTCCAGAGATTTTATCTCATCTAAAAATATGCGTACCGCGCTAAAAAAAGGTTTTCCTTCAAAAATTGACCGGGATCGACGTAAAGATGATGATGAAAATCTTACGCTTTTTCGATCAGGACACGTGTCCTGACGCCACGTGTCCTGACGCGAGTTTAAGATTTTATACCCATTACAGAATATTATATTTAAAGTGCTCAACGCCGCTAAAGAAGTTTTCACTTCAAAAATTTCGCGTGATTGAAAACAAAGTTAATTTATAATTTTAAACCCAACTGAAAACTTATTATTGGGTCTTTTTTACATGCTAGAAGTATTTTGATAAGTGATCTATCGAAATATTTCACAAAAGTAATACTTATTGACTGACTAGTTGACGCCTGCGGCTTTACCCGCGTAGATAAGATTTCCCGTTCCCGTTTCCTACGAGAACTTGTTCCCGGGATAAAAAGTAGCCTATGTGTTATTCTGATGTATAAGATATATAATTGTAAAGTTTAATTAAAATCTATTCAGTAATTTTTACGTGAAAGAGTAACAAACATCCATACAAACTTTCGCATTTATAATATTATATTAAGATTCAGCATTATTTGATTAAAAGTTTTCTCAAAGTCTACTATGTCCAGCTGCTCATCCGTTCTCATGCTCATAGTGTTTTATATAAATAGTATGTAAATGTCAATCAAAAAATTTTATTTTTATTTATCTATTATGCCTTATCCCCGAAGGGGTGGCAGAGGCCCACTTTTTACCATGTGTATTCCTGTCCCACGTAATAGGTGGCGACCTGCTGTTGAAAGTTTTTAAGCCTCAACTTGAAAGTTTCAACTTGGCTTAACGACTGCCATTTTTTGGAAACCGGGACCAACGGCTTAACGCTTAAAGAATTTTCGCCAGAACGGAACGATTTAAAAGATCGTTTCTCTGTCGAACTATAGTTACCTGGAACGCTCTGCCAGCGCACGTGTTTCCTTCCTCTTACAATCCCGGGTTCTTCAGGCGGAGCGTGAAGAGGCACATCATTGGGCCGCCAACTTGAGGGACGCTGTCAGTAGTCCTGTGGACTAAGAGAGTGCCCCTCAATTCGCTAGATGTCGTCATGGCTTTCCATCAGGCGGAAACTGCTAGGTACGGTGACATACAAAAAATTAGGCGGGCAAAGGCACACTAAATAACTAGCTTGAGATGGCAAATTACCCGAGTGGCTACAGTTACAAGCAGATCAGTGTTATCTAAGGATAATTCTCTGATGACGGTATCTGTCTGATGAGGTCATTAAGTTCGCCTTTGCATTCAATTTTGTTTCGATATTTAGAAGATACTACAAAATTTTTCGGGTACTTCCACTTGCCCCATGCGTCCCTATTAGTAGGCCAAAGTGGAATGTTAAAAATTTGAATGTCCACTTTGCCCACTTTTGGTGAAAAAAATTATAACTGTATAAATTTCTTGGTGCATTCATCCCCAATATTGGTATAATGGTTGGTAACTTTAAATTTGCACAAGGGTTATTAAACTGAAAGTAAAAATGATCAATTCTGTTTTAATTGCTAGTTTATTAAACTTTATTCAAATGTAAGTAGATAAACAGGGCCTCAATTCTACTAATTGACGTTAAAGAACAAGCCATGGTCATTCCATCGCCACTCAATTGACATGCCATTGACATTGAGCAAAAATCGGTAATCTACTAACGTAAAAACACGGTGGCAGCAACATGTCAATGGAGTGACAGCGGAATGACAATGGCTCAACAGTGGCGCTGTCAACTACATTGCCATTTTATGAAAATCTAATACCCAGTTTTCTTATAATATCAATATGCATTACGTTTCCTATAATTTTGATTCGAATAATTGTTCATTTTATAAAGACTTATCATATTTAATGATTTAAGTATATAAATGAGGCAATCAACACAAATTAAGCATAAATAAACTAAAAAATTAATGATATCTTTCTTAGGCTGTTTCTGTGTGCCTGTGCTACACGAAAAAAAAGTTACAAGTATATCTATTGACATTAGTTCTAAAATTAATTCAGAACTTCGGCGCGGTAAAACAAACAATTTATTCATATTATAATATATTAAAAGTTCATAATAAAGTTAAAACTTTACAAGAAATAGTCGTTTATGCGCAAAATGTCAAATTTTCGTAAGTACTCGTACTTTAACATAACACAGTATTAAGAAACAAACCTTTTGTGCACATATCATCGTTTAATTTTAATCTTGATAAAACAAAGTTTATTACTTTTTTCAGATAAATGACAATTGTGGAGCTGGCCTTGAGATGTTCTCTATCCATGGAAGAAATTTGTGAAGTGTTTACTTTGAGAGTAGTAGCTATTCATTATAATAAACTTGTTCAAAGTATTGGGTACCTTTTGACCCAGGACGATTTAAATCGTCCTAGCTTTTGACGAAAAGTGAGTGTATTTTTAAAAGATTTTCCATAACTCTAGTAGAATTGACTTTACACAAGTGGCAACTGAGAACTCAATGAAGCATATATTTCTTAAGTTGTCCTTAATATATGCCTAGCAAAAGCTTTGAAAAGTTTAAGGAGAGACTTACCTTACTATTTTACTGGGGACTAGGCTATACTAATTATTTAATTGTCATTTATTGACAGTTTTTTTAAACTAAACAAATCCAAATTAGGTACCCAGAAACAAAAATCTAAGCTGCCGGCAACAAGTATTAAACTTTTAAATCTTCATATTGATGATTGATGAAGTTTTATCAACATTTTTAGGGCACAATCCACCGGCAAGTGCTGTACCTACTGTCTTGTGAATTAGGCAGGCAACTGGAAACAAGCATGTGCATAATTGAAAACCAGTGAAGGTTGAAAAATGTTGTCTTACTAACAAACCTAAATTCTTTGAACTATCCAAAATATAGCATATCTAGTACTACTTAGTTCAAGCTGTATCATTACTTCTGCTGAAGCAATTTTAATGAAACATAGCGCAGTATTTAAGTTGGAAAAATTTCTAATAGTAGAGTTGTGATCAACTGGCTGGATTTTGCTCCATACAATTTTATAATAGTATAGATTATTACTAATTAATACTTAGGCATAGATATTTAATTGATATTGTTTAATAAATTATTGTATTTTCCTTTCAGAGACAAAGAGCCAAGATAGTATTGCTTTCAGATTTACACCCAAACTAATAAGAAAACAGGCAAATTAATACTAGAAGCAATAGTATATTTCAAGACATTTCTCTCTGCCCACCAAACGTCCAACTAAAGATTGACGGAAAGAAAGAGTCAGGGTAGACTTAAACTGAGCAAATTTCTGAAAAACGGAATAGTCAAAAGTACTTGGATATGGCATGCATGAAGCGATTAATGAATCTGCAGTAAGCAAAAGAATTGTGCATGTTTTGCGAAGCCTGGCAATCTGTCCCCTCTGACTACCCTGACAGGGATACAGTGTGAAGATAGTTAGTTTTCTGTGCCCATAATTTGTTCTCCAGCGCATGCTGCATGGCATGACCTTCCATGAGGAAAAACAACTTTTTTCACATACATATTCATCATTGCTCGGCTGATTTTAAGTTTTAAGAAAATATATATAGATATATATTTGTTATAAGTTCTATTCAATTATGTATTAATAAACATTTATTTCTAATAAACTATTTTTTTTGTTACCTTTCCAACTTAGATCACATATGAAATGTGTGTATGTGTGTAGCGTGTAAAGGGCCCCACCAATATTACTAGGGCCCAAGTGACACCCGCTAGTGGTGCACCAGCAGACCAACGCATAAGATGATGCAAGTGCCGCTATAAGGTTAGGGGGTAAGACAGTGGTCACTTCCAATGATGCCTAACTAGCTAAACTAAAGCTGCTCATGTACTCACAATAAGTAAACACCAGTTTTAGGAATCCACTTAGAACGCAAGTCCTTGGAAATATGTTAAGATGAAGATATGTCACAAATATATCTGTGCTGAAGTGGGCTATGAGCTGATTCTGATGCATGAGGTACCTAAATATTTGTATAAGACACCCCAACCTAGCCTTTGGCCATACGTAGAGGGAAGGGTATTGTCTGGTTTTAGTCAATAGGAGTTGGGCATAGCATTCATATAACTCGTGAATGGTTTCACAAGTTACAAAAATGCTTTGTTCACATGTCTCACAACATAGCCCTTGCACTGGTTTTTGACCCACTAGAGTATGGAGACCCGGCTGCATTAAATAACAGGAATATATCAGACATAAGCTGAAATACATGAGAAGTGTAAAGTTAAGTTGTAACTTGACTGCCTCTGTGACGCGGTGGGAGTGTATCCGACTACTACGCAAGAGGTCCCGGGTCGGAACAAATATTTGTGTGATCCACAAATGTGTGTTTCGGAGTTTGGGCGTTTCCTATGTATAATATGTATGTATTTAGAAATATATAAATATGTTTATCAGTTATCTAGATCCCATAACACATACATACATACAGACATATTGTCACGCCTTTATCCCCGAAGGGGTAGGCAGAGGCATATTAAACGCCCACACTTCACCGTATGCATCTTTGTCCCACGTAACAGGTGGTGAGCCCATTACCGTGATCCCATAACACAAGCTAATATTATATATTTATAATACTTTGGGCTAGATGGCGCTGTGTGAAAAGAACCTAAAACAAAAATGAAATTCCATAACTTAAATTGTTATCATGGAATATTTAATCAATAAAAAATATTGTCCCTGATTCGGGAACTAGGTACTGAAACATTATTTTCTCGCATTTTCATCGATTATCTTTGCCTAACATTAATAAGTGTACGTAATATTTTGCGTTTTTAACTAATTATTAACTAAATATGAGATAAATATACTATCAACAACTCGTATAATAGCAGTGTCTGCTTGATGGTGGTTCAATGGCGGCATAATGACAAATAATCATACATAAAAATATTATATTCTGAGTTGTCATTTAAATTACATAACGTTGAATTTGACTTGTTAGATCAAAAAGCTCGCGACCTGGCATCCCAAGTAGCTCATAAAAATTTCTAAACCAACGTAATAAATTACAAACATTGAGAAATAGTGCATCGCGATTTCAAAATAATGAGGAGGTACAACGTTGCAGTCACTCCTTTTACCCTAGAGTTGAAAACCTTTCAAATATTCAGTTTTCTACTAACGAAATGTCACTCCTGGAAAAGGGTTTAAAATATAGTATACCTAAACCGGTTGCTACAAGGTCGAAAGAGACACTGGCAGTGGATACCGAGGTAGCAATCGTTAGGAATAAAAAGGACAATATAGTTAAAAGTCTGGCGGCTCACCAGATAAAATCATATAAGTCCATAGGTTTTCATAGCTCGGAAATAATAAACTTTAAATCAATACACCAAAAACTTGTCACCAATAATTTTGTCATTAATAAAGCTGATAAAGGTAACACTATAGTGATTATGCCTAGAGCTGAATACACCAGCAAAGTGAATGACATTATTCTGACAGATGAGTTTCAGCGCCTGGGTTCCGATCCAACTTTGAAGTATCACGCAGAGCTAAAACTCTGTATAAAAGCAGCAAAATACCTTTTTTCCAGAAGATTCGCCGTTACTTCGGACCTTAATACCTATGAATCCACAATGTCCACTACTTTACGGGTTACCAAAAATTCATAAAGACAATGTACCTGTCCGACCTGTAGTCTCGTATATAAACGCGCCCACTTATAAATTAGCCAAGTACCTCAATTCACTTATTAAGGAAAAGACCGGTTTCAATCCAAAATATTGTTTACGTAACACTTATGATTTGATTCAAAAAATAAAAGACATCGAGTTGCCGCGTAATTCAATATTGGTATCGTTGGACGTAGATAGTTTGTTTACAAACGTTCCTTATAAGGAATGCTTAATAATCATGAAAAATATGTTGCAAATTAAAAGATTACATCCAGAACAAATTAATGATATTTTACGCTTGACGGAGCTTTGTATGAAGCAAAATTACTTTCAATTTAACTATGAATATTATGTACAAAAAGAAGGTCTAGCAATGGGTTCGCCTTTAAGCCCCCTAATGGCGGACATATTTATGGACTATTTTGAAAATAAAAATATAATCAATAACAGTCATATTTCATATTATTATAGATATGTAGATGATATAATAATGAATTGGACGGGTACCAATAGACAACTAAGTATATTTCTCAGTAACTTAAATGGCATTCACCCTAAAATTAAATTTAAATTAGAGATAGAACAAAATAATTTATTGAACTTCCTAGACCTATCAATTTCAAAAAATGGCACAAAGCATAGTTTTGAAATATTCCGTAAACCAACTTATACAGATACAACAATTCCTTTTAATTCTTGCCACCCATGGCTTCACAAAATGGCGGCTTTCCATAGTATGATTCATAGGCTATTAAATGTTCCATTAAGCGGAGAGGCATTTGACAAGGAATTGAATATTATTTGCTGCATTGCGCAGTCTACCGGCTATAGCTCAAAATTAATACACTCACTTTTATTAAAAAAGCAAAATTATATGGTTAAACTCCTTTTGTATCCATCAACTAAAGAGACTAAAAAGTATACTTCTAGTCTCCCATACTTTTGGCGTATCACACATCGTGTGGCGAAAGTACTTAAGGAAAATAATGTTTTCCCGGCCTATAGATCTCAAAATACCTTAAAAACATTATGTAATGGTAAAGATAGTATTAGTAATAGCAAAAAATCCGGTATTTATAAGTTGAAATGTGATGGTTGTAGCAATGTTTATATAGGCCAAACAGGTCGTTCATTTGATACCAGGTCACGGTCAGGCTAACGGTCACATAGATAAATCACATTTCGCGAAGCATTTGCTGGACACCGGGCATATTTTGAATGATAACAACAGTTTTGAAATTTTACATTTATGTGAAAAGGGTCTAAAAATGTCCGTATTAGAGCAGTTAGAAATTATAAAACGGGACGGGTGTGCTTTGCTGAACGAACAGACAGACTTCCACATTTCGGTTTTGGTTAGTTTATTCAAAAATAGACAAAACAACTAGAAGTCTACATCGCGCTATCGTTTGGTTGCGTTCGAACTATAAAAGGTTGAGGTGAACGCATAAGTACTTTTGCTGCCAAACAGTCTTGACAATGCCTCGTGTGTAGGCGAAACACGTGTCGACATCGTACGACATTCTAAAAAAGCGGAATATTGCAAAAATAACATTTAAAAACAAAATAATTATAGTATTTTGGAATGGATTTCCGCCATGTAACGCCTGATTCAATTAGTTATTTAAAATCATACCGAAGCCATCGTGAGGTCATTGAAACTAATGTCAAATAATTAGTAGACTACCGTTTGACAAACTATTGGAAAGACACCGAGACGTCATTGATTAGTATAATACAGATTTGTTCGAGTGGCAGGATAATTACAAGTCAGCGAGAAGCCATTGGTCTTAAATAGTTAGCGAACTACGAAAAGTGCAAAACTGCGCCATTGTAAGTCCATTGACACTCTATTGATACACTATTGAAATGGTAGACTTCGGGCCTAGGTATGATGTTACTCAACATTTTCTTCAAAATCATTCGGCCTATCATTTCATATAACTTATTGAAAACTCATGATAGTGTCTTTTTTACGTGCTTGAAGTATTTTGATAAGTGATCTATCAGATTATTTCACAACAAGTAAAACTTATTGACTGATACTCATAAAAGTTTGAGTCTGGGAGAATATTAGAATCTAAACTAAACCTAGTGAATAATTTGTGATATTAATCACGTTTTGTACGAATGTGATTTTTTTCGTACACGTATTTCATTAAATAATACCAACTTTTACTCTCTACCCGTTTAACTTTTGTAATACCCTTTTATTACAATAAAATATAGTTAAACGGTCCAAGGAAAAACAAACCTATCTGTAACAACAAAAGGCTTCCCGTAGAATAATTACTTCACATATCTGTGACAGGCGGGACAAAGTTTACTCAGGTTCATGTCAACCTCAAAAACGTTCCCTTCGCGAAATAACTTCACACACAAAACGTATAATAGCGGGGAATTGTTAGCCGCGGGCCACTGGACCGCTCGTCGTGCTGTCTTCATTATATGGGACTAAGTGACCATTAAAATTTATTTTTAGTGCCCGCAGCTATACGTCGCACCCGCACGGTTAGTTCATTAGCTATGCAATGCAAGTTGTCCTATGTAAGTTTGTCCTTCGTAGTTTATAGTAAGTTCTATAATATTTTGTTTACTATCACTACATACTCCTATTATAAAACAAAGTAGTTTTTCGCTGTTTCTCCTTATGTATGCTTAGATCTTTAAAACTACGAAACGAATTTCAATGCAGTTTTTTTTAATAGTTAGAGTGATTCATAGGGAAGGTTTTTATGTATAATTTGTTAAGTTTTTGTATACATTAACTTAATTATAACGATATAATATGTTGGGGGCGTCGGGAAAAATGAGCCGTCTGGGAGCTTTTAACGAAAACGCTGCCTAAATCCTTTGAGATATAACAAAATAATGTAATGTGGAATTGTGTATCTAATATAGGTCTACACAAAAGTCCGCGACAGTATATGTCTATACCTTAAGGATAAAATACTATATCCATATTAATACTTTAAAAAAAACAGCAATTATAAAGCGGTAGTTTGAAGGCTATTTACACAAATTACATTATTAATCTTTATCATTTTTAATATGTTAGTTGGCTTCAGCACCTTATGTTACAAAATTCAACCAGGCCGTGCGGGCGTAGGTACATGAGAGCGGAGAAGTCATCAAGTAATTTGGAAATGTTCATACATTATTGTGAAATTAGTAAACGACGGGATTAAATGGGTGCCACGGGGTTCGAAGTATGTCACGGACGAAGCCGGGCGGGTCATCTAGTTTACTATAAATTCTTAACATGTGATAATTGCCGTATTGTAAACTAAATTCTTCGTTGCTTATTACATAAGTATTAATTGAAGTAAGTAGGTTATTTTTTTTGTAAAAAGGAAATGGCAGAATCTGTTAGTAGAATATTTGATGCAAATAACGTAATAAAGGCTAAATTAAAATATTTTTTAAGATCAAGAACCTATATTTCAATCACTCAATAAATTATTAGATTAGGCTTGATGACACTATATACACAGTTAACAATTTTTGTTTATTTTGTTGATATTTATAATGTTACTAGCATTTGCCCGCGGCTACGCTCGCGTGGTTTTTTTATGTAATTAACATTAGGTGTAAAACTTGTAAAAAAAATAACATTTATACTTACGAGTATTTCCTGTGGCAATATGGACTATTTAAGAGTTACTGTTCCACGCAGCGCGCGAAGTCCAAACGAGTTAGTACAGGGTTTCGTTTAGAGTTTACCTTTTTTAGCCATGTTAGGAGCACTACTTTTAGATAGAGCCTCTATGCACCCCAATGTTATTTTTCTTGTATCAGAATTAACTTGAATCGAGACTCAGCACATAACAACAATCTCATTGCTCTTCGGTTCAAGTTATGCGTTTTCGATCATTCGCATCTCTCTACATCACTCCGACGATTTCACACGGTTTCATTTCGAGTGATTTGTTGAATATTTTTGAGCGTAGAGCTTCGTTGTTCGCTGACTGAACTCAGCTCTTCTTAATTTTTAAAATTGATGTGTATTGTCGGATTTGAAACTTTTTGCTCGCTGATCACTGATCAAGACGTCTCTCAAAAAGGGGTGATAAATTCTTCGAGAATCGAGCTATTCTGCGCTCTAACATTTAGCCCAACATCTATCAAATATGGTGAAGACCTTTCTAAGTTGGCAGCCGTTCTTCTCGTTGTGACAGGATTTCATTTCTATTGTTTGGTTTCATTCATATTCTTAGTAATACGGTAATTCTTAGTAATAAAGGCGAATATTCTGCGCCTTAAAACAGAACCAATCTCACTAGGAAGGAAACCCGAAACGTATCAAATCAAATCAAATCAAAAATCTTTATTCATGTAGGTCACAAAGTAACACTTATGAACGTTAAGATTACTGCTTCTACATTTACATTTACTGCCAGATTCGTAAAGCAATAGGTAGAGCCAGAGGAAGAACCTGGCAATAAAACTCATGGCCACTCTTTTCTAACCGCCATTTGACACAGTTTGATTAACATGATATTTGACCAATTATACAGTAAAGAAATTATACAAAAAAAAAACAAAATAAATGTTGTGTTCATTAAAATTACACTTACATAGTTCCATTGAATTTATGTGAGAACAGTCGACTAAACTTAGTTTGCCTTAAATTTAAATAATATTATTTGTAACAATTGCTATAACAGCTATGAGCTGACCAGTCCCAACAGACGGCACCGGTTCACGGGTATGACGCATATATCAGCCATCGCCCTATTCAACCGTATTGTAGGGAACAAGGCGACCCGATACATACGCCACCACTGCCAGGACACTTAGGCGAGAATGACATACCCAAAAACTACACAGCAACTATCATGTCAATTTCAAAATTATAAATAAGTCTACATAGTGCTCACACAATAACAAAGTCAAATTACATATAATTATGTATATTAGATATTACCGGGACTAAACGCAGCCATACCTTTAGTTGCCTGGCGTTTCAAATTATTTATACTGGAGAATGTAAATAAAAATAATGTAAAAAAAAATACAACATATATAGTTATGCAGATTCAAGACAAGTAGATAATATAACACAAGATTCATTCGAATCCTAAATAGCTCGAGCGAAGAGCAAGCAACTCATTTCCATTTATTTTTATCATTCAAATAATCATTAATTGTGTAGTAAGCCCTTTTCAAGAGGTGCGTCTTAATTTCCGCCTTAAATTTATGTAACGGCGGGTTCATAATGTCTAAAGGAATTTTATTATATAGGCGTACGCCAATTTCTGCAAAAGAGTCGTGAACCTTTTGTAAACGATGATGCGTTCCAATTAATTTATGCTTATTTCTAGTATTTATCGAATGTATGTCACTGTGTCTATTGTATAAATGTATGTTCTGTTTAACTAACATGATATTTGCAAATATATACTGTGATGCAACCGTTAAAATGCCAATTTCTTTAAATTTCTCTCTAAGAGACACTCTAGCACTCAATTTATATATTGCACGTATAGCTCTCTTCTGGAGTACAAAAATTACTTGTAGATCAGCTGCTTTACCCCACAGCAAAATGCCGTAAGACATGACACTATGAAAATAACTAAAGTATACTAGCCTGGCAGTTTCTACATCAGTGAGCTGCCTGACTTTACTAACGGCAAAGGCTGCCGAGCTGAGTTTACCTGCAAGACATGTTATTTGGGCGTTCCACTGCAGTTTGCTATCTAAAGTGATCCCAAAAATACAGTTGATTCTACAATATTAAGGGTATCACCGTTCAATGTTATATTTGTACCGCAATTTCTGACATTAGGCATGCTAAATCTGATACATTTTGTCTTCTTAGCGTTTAGTAGCAAATTATTGGTCGTAAACCAATCTACAACTTGGGCAAGTGAACTATTAACGCCGTTAAAATCAGTAAGCGTACGATCTACTTTAAAAATAAGTGACGTATCATCAGCAAATAGAACAATGTCGCACAAGTTCTGTATATAGAATGGCAGATCGTTAATATAAATTAAAAATAGAAACGGACCTAGAATTGATCCCTGCGGTACGCCCATAGCTACAGATGCTCCAGATATATATAGGCATCGGGAAACCTCCACGTTTCATACCCCTTACGGACTTGCTGGCGGTCAGCGGAAGCAGGAGTGCTGACGCATCCTGGAGAGATGGTTGATGTAGAGCTTAACGCTGCCCCTATAAGTCGTTGTACGAATTCCCGGCAGCTGACCCCATTGCAAGAGAACATTGTAGTTTGGCGGACCTGCAAGGCTTGCGTCATTGCGGTACTCCCAGGCTGACTGGTAGAAGTGAAATACCGAAAGTGTGTTTGCAGCAACGTTGGTTTGGATGTATCAAATCCGGCGAGTTTGGTCACCATGCCCTCGTTCACCGTCGAGGTGATGGCAGCGAGGAGAAAAATATAACGCCATTTGGTTTAAAGACGCCACCTCTGTCATGCGCGACTACGACTGGAGTAGCCGATAGTACCCCATCCACCAATAGTCTTTATGGGGCCCCGTGTTACCGCTTTTCACCTCCTTGGAACGTTGTGACTTAACTCCTGTGTTTCGATAGTGGTGAGGCGGAACAATGTAGTGGTTTAGTGGTTAGTCTGTAGCAGTTGCATCTCGCGACGCTTGGGGTCCGCTTTTCTACTTTTTGTCCTCCACTTCGCACGGTCGTCGGCATGCCCTGTCGACGACCGACGACGTCAAGCCAGCACTTCTTGGGTCTTCCACTCTAACCGTGACCCGACCGGGCTGACATGGGCAGACATTTGTTGCCCAAGGAGTCAAGCGGTTGCCACGGGACGTGGCCATACCAGCAAAGACGACACACTTGCAGCTTATCTGCAAGATGCGAGAGTTAAAGTTAGAGAAGTGCATTCCAACACGTACAATATGCAAACTTCTAAAATCTGAACTTCTACCTAATCTACGTTTTAAGCTAGGAACCGAAAATGAAATTTAAACAGAATTAAAGCAATTGTGTATTTATGTTTAGCGCAGACGGAAGATGTGATTCGGATTTAGATCGGCGAGTAGCTGCCGGAAACATAGTTAACGGTGCTTTGTCCCAATTACGAAAGCGACAATGCATCGTAAAAGAAGCAAGTTACGGTAGTGAAACCTGGGTATATCAGCAGGTATACCCAGGGTATATCAGAGATAACTTCGAAAATTATGCTGCGTAACTTTTGCCGACAAAAACATACGAAGTGATACGCAATATGGCAGATTTTAATGAAAGTGTCAGCGTTAAGATAGAAAAGGGCGTGCTCCGTTGGTTTGGACGCGTATAGCGAATGAGTGAGGAACCATTGACAAAGAATATATATTGTGTGAAAGTAGAGGATAGAGGGAGTCAGGGAAATTTGTTGTATGAAATTTGTCCTACGTATTAGGCTGTGAGCCCATTGCCGTGTTGAAATAAACAGACGCAGGTTGTGGATACCTACTGTTGAAAATATTAAAGGCCTTTCAACTTGGCTTAACCACTATCATAATATGTTCCTGGCAACCAGGACCGTCGGCTTAACATGCCTTTCGAAGCACGGTAACGCTCGTAAATGGAAATGCCACGAATTAGTCACCAATCCGTAACCAGCTATAGCAAAAGTTGCTTAACGCAATGATCGTTACGAAATACTCGTATTTACACTTCAAAATGAATTTGAAAAATTAGCGTTTCTCTGCAATTTATATATTCGCACTTATAATACATACAATCACGACTGTTTATTCATGGGGTAGACATAGGATATACCAAAAGACAAATAACTATAATTTTAAATCTGATGTTCAGGTAGGGCCATTGGCAAAAATTTTGTTTGTATAATTTAAGAATAGTATTTATCCGTTGGTTATTATTAATTTGGTTCATTGAACATTATACAGGAGGTCGGTAGGCCAGATGGCAATTGCCACTAATGTATAGCTTTCCTCTGCACCTTTATCAGTTAGCAGGTGCTGCTAAAGTCGGCTTGAGTCAAGTGAATGTCCCTTATGTGCAAAAATATCACAGTTATTTTTAGAAACTACAGATTTCTCCAAACTCATCCTCACCGTTCCAAAAGGTGACCATGCTTAGATTACTTTACGTCACTGAACTTTTACCCATTAATGACAGAAACTTGTGCGTAACTAAAAGCAAAATGTCTGCTGAAAGGTGTTTCACTTTCTCTCAAAGTAGCTACTACTGCCTTAAAGTTGATACTTTAGTCTTTAACTCGATGTGCATAACTGACCCATCTAAAAGTAGACTGCCCTAGGGTGTTTATCTTCTCTGATCCTTTATGAATTAGAGACTGTAACTAAAAGAAGCGTGTCTGCTGATGTGATGCACCTACTTCTGAAACGTTCACCCATCCAAAATTTGACCGCACCTAGATAACTTAACTTTGCTCATCGTTTAGCCATCAGTAAAGGCAACTCGACACGATTTTGTGCATAACTGAAAATTCAGTGGGCATGTGAAAAATGGTGTCTTAATTAAAGCCAAATTAAAATACCAAGATACTTTGACCTGTCCAATGTATAGCGCGTCTAGCAAGATGTAGTTCAAGCTCCTTCTGTTGATCCGATTTTGATAAAATATAGCGCAGTAGTTAAGCTTTAAAATTAGCCACAATATTGTCATAGCAGAGTTGTGATCAACCGCCTGGATTTTGCTAGAATCCCGAACAAACAAACAAACAAACAGACACGAAGAAAAAAAATAACAGTTTCGGATTCAGAATCCCTTAATTAGTCGGTTACAATTTTTTTTTTTCAATGTAGGTACGTCAAAGATAATTTTACAATTTTATAACAGTATAGATTATTGTTGCATATGATATGAGATGACAGTAGGTATCGATCGGCAGAACGCGCTAATATATATGATAGCGCGTTCCACCGCCATACAGACATTAACTTCGTACAGTTTTGGCAACTTATTATAATGTATTTAACTTTTTGATTTTTAATTTTTCTTTCAACGAATGAGTGAGAAACGATTGACGTAGAATATATTTTCTGCGAAAGTAGAGGGCAGAAGGAGTCAGGGTAGGCCGAGACTTACATGTGAAGACCAAGTGAGCAGATTGCTCATCACGGAAAAGACAAAAGTACTCGGATACCCAGACGTGCATGTATGAAGCGATTAATGAATCTAAAGGAAGCGAAAGAAGTATGCATGGATCGCGATGCCTCCTGCGATCTGTCCTCTCTGACTACCCCTTCAAGGATACAGCGTGAAGATAGTTATAATAGATTTATTAAAATTGCACAATGAAGACGTAGAAGTCCTGATATAACAGAGTGAGTAATATAAATAATATAATATATACTGAAATATTATATTATCACTCTCGAATAAAATTAGCAATATTTATTACAAACCCTTAGATAACATTACCTGACTCATGACAATATAATTGCTCTTACAACTAATATAATCAATTGCAATGAGAGATGAACATCGGTCATGGAACCGTAAATTTCAACTCGAAGTCACAGATATCATATTATTGGTGTGTTTGTACTCAACACATATCTTAGCACCATTAATCCAAGCCGGTACCGCTGCATTCCTTAACACGTATATTCTTATCTTGTGATTGTATGTGAATATAAGTATATTTTTATATGAATGTGATATGCGATTTTCATATGTTATGAATATTGTTATGCATCTTATTTTTCACACATTGTAGTTATTATATTTCTTAAATCCTACTAATATTATAAATGCGAAAGTTTGTAAGAATGGATGTTTGTTACTCTTTCACGCAAAATCTACTGAATGGATTTTGATGAAACTTTACAATAATATAGGTTACACATCAGAATCGCACAGCCGGGAACAAGTTGCTGTGAGAAACAAGAACGGGACACTATGCGTGCGGAGCCGCGGGCGCCCACTAGTGATTACATAAACGAAAGACTAAGGTAAAATGAGCTAAACCTAATTAATGCAGTCCTTCACAATACGATTTTATGACTTAACATTTATGGAGCTTAGGAGAGCGTATTCATCATTTACATAAATTCTTGCTACAAATAACAAAATAATGGCACTTTTTCTTGGCAGCGCAGATTACAAAGAGCCTTAAGATTTTACCATTTTGTAACATTATCGCAACTCGCAATAATTTTGCTACTTACAGTTGCGTGACTAATAAATATTTGTTATGATGCAGTTGAATAAATTACTAATAAACTTTCTACGATTGAAATTTATTTTTTTTGAAAATATTACAATGAGTGTTTGATATTATATAATCTTAATCATAATTAAAAATCTTTATTTTCTTAGAATATGGTATCATGCATAGGGTTACATTTTTTTGTTTCCAACACATTCTGCCATGTGTGTCGTGGAAAAATTGTATTTAAAATATGTAAAATTCATGCAATAAATTAAGTACATGTCAATAAATTTCATAAACGTATTTATAATAATGGTGAATTCGTGAGTGCATGTCAATTACATCAAAATTATTTAATTTTGTAACTATTTAAATACAAATTAAATCTCTGAATATATTACTTTATCTTCCAAATACTCATTAACATTATAATTTTTTTTTTCATTCTTTATGTCACATAGCTTACTGCGAAAAAAACGTCATGCTTAGAATGATAGACACAGATACTTAAACAAATTGTTTACATAAAAAATAATATTTTAACACTTTTCAAAGACCTAGAAAATTTAAGTTTTCGGTTGAATATTACCAAGTGAACTTCTGTTGAGACGTTACTATCCAGCAAATTGCCATCTCTATCAATCAACGAGGAATATAGTACCATTCTAAGAGGTCTAAATACGATAGAATTAGCTCCGATGATAAGTTCATAGGGCCACCTTTTCTTTCCTTCACGAGATCTTAAATATCAACTAGGGATATGTAACCAGAGACCGAGTCTGAACCTGAATTGCCATGAACATCGGATACAGCTGCTTGCAGAATGCAGTATTATCGTAGGCATCGGAATCGAGACCACAATGAGTACTTGCGATAATGGCTGGTGGAACTTTGGCTTGCTTTTATGAAATCAAGCATGTAATCTACAAGTGGTGTTGCCCCGGTGCTGCA
Source organism: Thumatha senex (assembly GCA_948477245.1). NCBI lineage: Eukaryota > Metazoa > Arthropoda > Insecta > Lepidoptera > Erebidae > Thumatha > Thumatha senex. The sequence goes on along the minus strand of OX419740.1, from coordinate 736,707 downwards.
TCGCATACGGCAAGGGCCATCGCGTGAATATCCTACTCATCAATATCTTTCAAAAGAGTACAAATACATCGAGTTCATTAATTCATGTAATCTTTTCATCTTCATAACATCTTTTCTTTCCATTATCATACAGCCTGCGTCGTACGATATTAATGAACTGACATAAGTTATAAATACTTAAAAATGAAAATCAAACTCAAGTAGGTTTTCACTTGCAAAGATAAATTAAAATGCACCACATCACTACAAAACGAAACTTCTTGAAAATACATCATGCTACCAAATACTAAAGTGATACTGGCACGGGCGAGTATTAATATTCAGGAGTGCAAGTCGGTCGGTCCCCTGGCAGATCTTTGCTACGATGCAAATGGACGCCCGGGGCAGGGGAGTGATTGCCTCGTCATAGTCGGGAACTGACGGATTACTGCAATTATAGAGTAATTTGTTGCTTTACAGATGAATGGAGATAGGACTGGGGCATCAGATGTTTTAATTGAAATATTTATGATAGAGTGATTGATACTTTGTTCTTAGATAAGAATATAACGATTTCATTTATCTTAAGGTAAGACGCCATTTTGTCACGAATTAAGGCATAATAATACGGGTTTGAGTTTCCTGTATATATAATTGATTTCATTACACTAGCTCATTAATTAAATTATATTACAGTTAGCAGATGCCTGTAGTTCATTGAATCCATTAGCTGGTCAAAACAGATTTAATCTTAAATACGTACAATACTTTTTGATTGCAGTGCATACCTCTGTATGCACTGCAATCACTGAGAAAATAAAATCCCACTAACTCGTCTGTCTCTCTAGACAGACGAGTTAGTGGGATTTTATTTGTATTATTATGAAGCACCCCTAGCCCCGGTAGTTTGGATTTCGGTAACCAATATTACATTCAGTATCTTACACTTGACTACGATCGTTTCCGTTCTTCGGAAGGCATGTGCATTTTGGTTCAAAAAACCATTACAGTAAATATCTCATATTTTGTTTCTTTAGGGACTGCTTCCATGTTAGTGTATCATGTATCTCACAATAAAATTATTTTTGATTACGTCAAGGCCAATTTCTTTCATCTACTTTTGCAACTCTTCGGGCAGTGTGGCTACCGTTAAGTCACCGTGTAGCTGAGATCATCCTCCGGTACTCTTCATAGATGCGATTCCATCCATTCCATTTCATGAAATCCATAAAACCCATTTCTAACTAAATTGCTGTCCTCTACATTTGTATGTCACATTTACATGCAATCAACTTCATAAAATCGTACTTCTAAAGTAGAAAAATTAGTTAGTGTACGTACTATGAATCCAGTTCGTACGAGTAATTGGGAATGAATTCGTTTGGCGTTGGCACAAGTCTGAGGTCGTTCTGGCTCGACACTGCACTGAATGTTAAGTAAAAATAAAAACTGATTACTCTGTACTATTTAAATTTGATTTACTCTAAATTTGAAGAACATTTTTTGTTGTAAATTTGCTACTCGAATTGATAATGTGTACTTCTTTAAAGGAGGAATTAAATAAATAAGGCTCTATAATGCATTTATCCTAATTTATTAACATATGTATAAAACTTTGCTCACCTCCCGATATCACTATCAAAATAGATGTACCTATAAAATAATAGCTATTCATCAAAAAAAAAAAAGACGGTGTCGAGTATTTTGGAACAATATTAAATGTAACCATTAGTTAGTCTCCAGGAGTAGTTCAGGATACCTAATATTGTACGTAAGGGCTCTATTTATTTCAGGCCAAGCCAAGGCTTGTTTAGCACGTCATCGACGGCGACGTCTAAACAACGTCACGACATCTTTTGACGTAAATTTGATATTTACCCTTTTTGACAATATCTGATGGTAACTTTCGTCAACGAGGAAATATTACTTATAAAGGGTGAAAGATATAGTTCAGGTCGCGGTGCAGTGAATTAAACTTTGTCACGTAAGGCTAAAAAATGGGAGGGGTGTAGTACTGCCAGGTTGTACAGAAGATACATTACTTACAAATACAGTCGCTATAATCGCAGGTTTGGTGCCAATGACTCGAGGTAGATATGTTAGGTTATTACACTGAACACTTCGGCCTTGTGCTCCTGTGTGACAGAACGTCAATTTACTAAAAGAACATGACGAATGTCATGTTAAATACAAATACCCTAAAAAATAATAATGGGTTCACCAGGTTTCCTGGCAGAACCTGAACAGTTCATCTCGTCTAAGTTATCATTAATTTGTTAGGCGCTGAGTATCAGTCGGTACCTTATTATAAGTTATATTAAAATACAAGAAAGGAGTAATATTAATGGTCCTACTTTTTCAGTTTTATGTTAGGTATCTTTTATCATGACGATGGCACATTCCATATTTCTTGTCAAACAATAGAAAAATAAAAAAAGACAAATACTGGAACTATCTGTAACAATATCTTAAGTGTTATCGTATAATGTGCGACAAAGTGCGGCGAACGACACAACAAAGGCCGATGATTGACAACGCTTTTTTTTATACCACTGAGGTGGCAGACAAGCATACTGCCCACCTGATGGAAAGTGGTCACCGTAGCTGTAGCGTTATGTAACACCGCGTTGCTGAAAGTCTGAATTAATTATTTCTGTCCACTGATATTGGGTTCGAATCGATTCTACGGTTATCAAATGACTACGATGAAAGAATATTCTTTAGTTGAGGCCATAATTTTACGATCAAAATGTAGGTGCATACACACATACGTACATATTGCCACGCCTTTATCCCCGAAGGGGAAGGCAGGGGTATACTATATGCCCACATTTCACCGTATGCATTTTTGTACCACGTAACAGGTGGTGTGCCCATTGCCGTGATTAAATGAAGAGGTTTGTCCATTTTCAAATTGATTGCTTAGTGAAGATTAATTACTTAATGAAAAAAAAAATCCATACTAATAATTATATTTTTATAATTAGATTATATATATGAATTAGATTTTTATATATAGATTAGTATATTGGTTTGATTGTTTGTCCGTCTTTCACTTCTTAAGAAAGTTATCGATATGCATGTATATTGTGTGGTGGTAGTTTTAGGCTTGGAGAGTGCTATAGCTCGTAGACTACTACTACTATTTATTCCGTAACTATACATATCTTACACAAAAACTTATTTGTCTTATCTGTTTATGTAATGTATACACGTTGAACACACTGACATAGTTACATGATTGGCAGGTATAACTATTTTGGTATATTAAATGGACCTCTTTTCATTTCAGTGTTTTTTATCTATTTCAAAAATTACTAATAACCTACTAAAAACTACTATAATCACTTGAATTGATAATGAAATCAATCAAAATTAACAACAATGTATTTTCCAATACATATTGACCGATTGTGGCACACTCATCATCATTTATTACACGGATTGCCCGTAAACCTATTATGAACGCGTTTATTATTCACACGATTAGCATTCATAAATTTCCAATCTGTAATTAGATTACTATTTATATTTGTGAAAACATAGCATTTAATCTTGTTTATTAATCAAGTCTTAACCCCGAAGGAGTGGCAGAGGCACATTTCACCGAGTGCATTTCTGTCACACGTAATAGTTGGAAAGCCTATTGCAGTGTTGAAATAGACAGAAGCAGGTTGTAGCGACCAGTGTTGAAAATTTTCAAGCACATTTAATATTTTTTTAAAAACATTCTTTTCTGTGTTTCTACAATAGTGTACAGCATTCCTAGTATGTGCGTTCCATACGAAGTAATAGGAATTAATATTGTAATTGGAATTGCAGCGACATTATGGAAAGCGCAGTGGTATAATATCCTCTGTAACTGCCAATAAGTTCAGCTAGTTCCATTTGCAATAGTTTTGAGGTTCACTATCATTGATTGGTAGACAATTAGGATTTAGCGGGTAGTCGTTTTTCATTATTATCCTAACTAATTAAAAATCACTGCACTACTTAAACCCATAGATATGCTCATATTTGGCACATGGCGTTTCTTTTCAAATCTACATCATCATACCTATCGATTATGATGTAGGTATAAACTAAGAAAAGAAACGCTCCTTTTAAGCAATGTAACTCATATTATGTAATTTAACCCAAGTCAACCCGTGACCGCGGCTGGCAACGTCGGGAAGTATAAGGTAAGTTTTTTACCTAATAATATACGTCGCGAATATATATATCATAAATATGAGTGACAATTGCGAAAGTTTAAACACATTATGTAATTTAAGTTTCTTAACCGTAATGGTTGCTTTTTCTATACCTTATGTATGACTATATACTTGGAGACTATATATATTAAATACTGGACCATTTTGAATTATTTATATTCACTTATTATTTGTTTCTTCTTCACGGGTATCTTCTTTTTTTTTTCTTACGAAGATACCCGGTCTTTTGGGAGGCTTACATGGGGACATAGAGGTCCAACACGCAGAGGCCTTTTGAGAATTTTAATGTAACAGGGAATGGGACTCCCACTGCAGACAATCCACGTCCGCCTTATGTAGAAGAACAGTAATGGACCATCTCCAATGGGAGTTAAACTATTGTACAATATGCTAACTACTATTGGGCTATTAAGTTGGAGGTTAAATGAACTGAGTGATTAGAACTATGGATGAAGACGGCGTCTGCCATTTTAATATATTATAATCAAAATACTGGCAGACGGTGACTTGCCAACTCACTAGATGGGCCCCCTATACAATCACCGTAGGCATGATAAGCCTGTAAGGCGACAGAGGGCAACACCGGTTCACTTATTATTATTATTATATTTACATTCTGGATTATTTTGAACTAAAAACCAGAGGAACAGGAGAAGCGCTCGTGGCCTCGCGGTCTCAGTGTTCTGTAAACGATCACTGAGTTACGCAACTTTCACTATGGCTGGTCCTCGGATGGGTGACCACTTTGTGGTATTTACATTTGCGAGCGTTTCCGTGCTTCGGAATGTACGCTAAGCCGTTGGTCCCGGTTGCCAGTAAAATGGCAATCGTTAAGCCTGGTTGAAGGCCTTATGGGCGGCTTGAAAATTTCAACAGCAGGTAGCCACAACCTGCCTCTGTCTATTTCAACACGGCAATGGGCTCACCACCTATTACGTGGGACAGGAATCCCCACGGTGAAAAGTGGGCATATAATATGCCTCTGCCACCCCTTCGGGGATAAGGCGTGATGGATATTTATTTTATTTATTTATTTTATATTAAAAACAGGACTTATCGGGATAGATTTCCCGGTAAACAGGTGTATGTGCTCTTTTCAAATTCGAGCTATGCCAACTCGTATGATAATGGTACTAGATTAATTATTTTTAACATTATCTCTTTAGTTCCACATTTTTTAAAATAAATACTATATATTAAAACTATAACTTTCATATAAACTTTATAAAATTAAAACAGTTTTGCTAGTCAAAAACCCAACGTAACTTGTTACTTAGAGGAATATTTGCCATAGTTAAATGTAAATTTGCATGTAAGCCGTTATGCACCGGTGGAGACAGTATTTACAGTGCGCTCTGTCTGTCCTCTCAAGAAGCCATTAGCACTGAATGCGTAGTACAGCATTAAAATTCAACTCAACTCAACGTCCCTACGACAAAGCAGTAGCACTACTGTAGGTATTTAGCGAATGAATTATGGAGAAATTATTTTAGTGATATTGAGATCAAAAGATACAAGAAAATCCTAGCTGTAAGTCTTCCACGTTGAAACTCTCTTTATCAGCAACGTATTTTTCACTGTCTGTTAGGACTGCCGACTTATGGTTAGAAAACACAATAATTGTGAATAGGGAAGAGGGATTCAAGATATCCGAAATATGGAATTCAGGTATGAAAAATCTTGATCGTAGAAAACCTGAATCAAACAAAATTGACGTAGTAAGTGTAACGTGTCGCCGGCCTTATCCTGCATTATAATAATAATGGAGGATAGTTACACACCAAAGTAACTCCATGCGTACTCTTGGCTCACACCACCAATCCCGCCGCGACCACGGGCGCTGCAACGTGCTCGAAACGTCGGTGAATGTAGTATATAAAATATGAGTGTTTGACACCGCGAAAGTTTAAAAATAACACTATGAATAGCTTTCCCCATTGTGAAAGTTGTTTCAATGGCTTAATATCATCATAGCTATACGTTGCGCAGGCGGCGTATGTTTGATGAGTTTAATATAAAAATAATAATGTTATATGTGTGGCGATCAGGGCCACAAAGCGAAAGACTTTAAGAACTACACCGATACAAGACTGTTGCAGCGTGATATGAAGAGTATCACTGTAAATGCCATACTTCAAATGGTTGGTTATTTAGTTCATTAGTACGGTCACGGTTGAATGTTAAAATTGATTTTTTTCTCTCTAGCTGAAGTCATAATATAATTTAAAATTATTTAAGATAAAGTTCGTTTAAGATAAATATTATATGTAGTTTACTTTTTAATTCTAAGGGTACATTACCCGTCAGGGATTAAGATAAGTAGTTAGTCTCACCTTTTTCACCGGCTTACTATACCGTTACTCTACACTTACTATACAGTTATATTTATCGCTCGTAATAGATTTAAACAGACATATTATAGAAGTTTTTATAACCTTCCATAATGCCATCAATTTGACGTCATGACTACCATGTTTCTGGCAGCAACGGTAAGGAGTGCCATTCAAAGCACAGAAATGCGTATATAAATGGAAGTGCCACATACAGTACCTATCCCTGGATTGAACGTAGCAAAAGAAGCTTAACGCAGTGATCGTTTACAGAACCCTGAGCAAGTCGCACTATAGCGCTTCAAAGCTTAGTAGATAAATTAAATCAATCACTTTTTTAATTACAGGTTGGTACACAATCTATACTAATATGTAAAGCTGAAGAGTTTTTTGTTTGTTCGAACGCGCTAATCTCAGGAACTACTGGTGTAATGTAACTTATTTACTTACTTTTTTGCTATTTTAATTAAATGTTTTATTATACTAACTAAAAACTAACTATTTTCACGCTGTATCCTTGACGGGGTAGTCAGAGAGGACAGATCGCCAGGCTTCGCGATCCATGCATACTTCTATCGCTTCTTCGAGATTCATCAATCGCTTCATACACGCACGTCTGGGTATCCGAGTACTTTTGACCTTTCCGTTTTTGAGCAATCTGCTCACGTGGTCTTCATATGTAAGTCTCGGCCTACCCTGACTCCTTCTACCCTCTACTTTTGAACAATATATATTCTTCGTCAATCGTTCCTCACTCATTCGTTGGACGTGTCCAAACCAACGGAGCACGCCCTTTTCCAGCTTAACGCTGACACTTTATTCAAACCTGCCATATTGCGTATCACTTCGTTACGTATTCGGTCGGCCAAGGTAACGCCGCACAATTTTCGAAGTGATCGCATCTCCACAGCATTCAATTTACTTTCATGCATCTGCTGACATACCCAGGTTTCACTACCGTAAGGCAAAGTTGGCACTAGCACTGCGTTATGAATCGCCATTCGTGCTTCTTTTACGATGCTTTGTCGCTTTACTAACTGGGACAAAGCACCGTTAACTTTGTTTCCGGCAGCTACTCGCCGTTCCACATCCGAATCACATCTTCCATCCGCGCTAAACATACTTCCTAAATACACAATTTCATTCACTTGCTCTAGACGTTCCTGGTTTACCCTAATCTCGCATTTAGTTCTTACGTCACCTCTTTCAAATACTAGAACCTTAGTTTTACTTGCATTCAAGCGGAGACCCTTACTTTCACACCCCTCTTTCATATTAGTGACTAATGCCTGTAGGTCGGCTTCTTTTGAGGCCATGAGCACCGCATCATCAGCGTACAGCAGACAGTTTACTGTAAAGTCACCCAAATTCACACCCATATTAAAATCTTTCAACTTCTGCAGGCAACTGTCCAGATACACTATGAACAGCCAGGCGGACATGACACATCCCTGTTTGACGCCTGTACAGACATCAAAAAGAGGTGACACATCCCCCCCCTACTCGCACGCAAGCCTTACAGTCCCTATAAAGCGACTGTATTGCCCGTAGTAGCGAGCCGTCCACACCATATCCTGGCAGCAAGTCCCACAGCGTTTCTCTCACAACGTTATCAAATGCTTTCTCTAGATCCACAAAAGCGCAGAAAACCTTCTGGCCAAGAGCCAGAAACTTTTCCGCGATCATGCGGAGAGAAAACACTTGATCCATGCAACCTCTTCCACGTCGGAATCCGCATTGAGCCTCCCATAAATACCTTTCAGACTTTTATTATACGTTCTCTCAAATTATCTGCATGGCCATTGTCCGTAGTATTCCTAGGCCTTTATATTTTAAAAGTCTTTATGCTCTTTATGTCTTAATGTTTGTTTACTGTAATTTTTAATGTCAGTTAATGACAAGCTTAGATTTTAATTTATTGCTAGAGCTGCCAGTAGGTTAGGTTGTATAGATATTAGACCTTGTTATAAATTAATATTCTAAAATATGTTTAGAATTATTGTTTAAATTTTGAAATGTTCTATAAAAGAAGTAAGCCGGGGTCGTCAGATCAGTCTACTTTTGGTGCTCACCTTGAGAGGAGGTGCTGAGTGAGAGGGTTGTGCCCTCCAGAAATAGTGAAGTGATTGTCTGCGGTGTTGTGTGCTGTTAACCGGCTCTGTTAAAGACGCCGACCGCTCGTTATTTTCAGCCCTCTACCTGCCTGAATTCGCGACCTGCTTCTCCGAGGTCGGCGACGTGGAGGCCTTGAGGGGACTTGAGGCCCCCTTCTTAGCGACGTGGAGGCCTTATTTGAGGCCCCTTAGCAACGTGGAGGCCTACGCAAGGCCCCCTTCTTAGCTACGAGTGCTGCTAACCGGCTCTTTTAAAGAAACAATCAAGAACTTATTTACCCCCGGCTATCTCTGGTTTTATTTTTAACATTTTTATATTATATTAAATTAACTTTACCCTTTTTCTTTTACTTTTCCTGCCAGGACTCCTCCAGTCCTGGTGACAGTTTTCTCCTAAACTTTACCTTTTTCCCCTCTCGGAAAATCGTAACGTTACAGTCTACATTACACTGGTCGGATTTGAGAAATTCTTTTTGTGTTAGTTAGTCCATTTATCGAGAAAGTTTATAGGTTATGTATTGTCATGCTACTTTCCAAGAGAGCGCAGCAGTTATCAGAAATGTCGACAAATCGCTTATTTTTTTGTGCATAATGTAAGATTTATAAGCCACGGAATTAAATAGATGCGAGTTTGAAATATGATACGGGCATAGCCGTGGGCATCACCTAGTTTTAAATATAATGCCTATTTATGTAGAAATTTATTAAAATTTCATTTTCGGTGCTCATGTCAAAAACAGAAAATGTTTCATATAAGCAATGTATTCTGACATTTTACCGTGGCCTGTTTGTGACGGGAATCTTCTCAGTCTCACATTTAACTGTGTTTGTTGCTGCTTGACATTATGTAGAACATTTTTATATTGATTTTGCCTTCAGTTACCTTCACACATGTATAAAAGTTTATTCAGTGAGGTAGCGGCAGCCTAATACGCTTTGATGTATGACGTTGTTCGTGAAAAGTTGGTCAGGTGTAAAGTTTTGGGCAGTTGATGTGTTTGGTTGATTTGGCAATTTACTACGTATTTATAAGTACTTATAAATTGTGTTTATAAATCTCCAAAGCCCCTTGAATTTCTCCGTTTTAGTTTAAATTTATAAATATAATAAGTTATGGACTCAAATTCAAGATCGACTCTACCTTCGCGTTGACTCCCCTTTTGGGTTGCATACTGCAAGATACGCCTATGCCGAACATCATTATTAATTTTTATAATTTAATGGAGAAAAAGCTTTCACCAGTACGAGTGGGATTTGAAAGTGCGTCCTTCCCCACCCCGGAGGAAATTACTTTGATACCGATAAGCTATTGAGAACGCTCGAACATAATAAATTGTTCCACTTAATACATCTTGAGGCAACGGGTTATTAGTTTATGGTGTACAGTTTTGTACAGGGTAAAAATATTAAAAATGAAATATGCAATGAATTCTTTGCATATTTCAGCATTATAAGCTTTTAAATCATTATTTAAATTAACATATTTTTAGCAAATTAAAATTTAACATATTTACAGAAAACAATACAAAAAGAAGGGGGCGGGTGGTGGGAATTATTACAAGACTGACAATGATGCCCCGACTAGGTGTCGGAGAATTCCTCCCCATCAAAATCAACCGGTAAGGTTCCCATAAGGCTGGCCGCGTTGTAACGTTGTATGGCAATGCTCATTCTCTGAGCGAGAAAGAGGCCAGCCCTATGGTCACGAGAAGAATCGACCAGTCGCTTTGCGATATCACTATACTGTGAACGAGCACTTGGGCCCCACGAGCCCAGTGTTCGACCCCAAACGGCACAAAAATATAATTGCCTATTAAATTATTTTATTTGCGCCGCTTGAGAGTCTCGGCGGATGCAGCAGCAGCACAAGTCCAGCATCTTGCCATCGTCACCCGCCAAACCATTTAGTTCTAGAACGGCTGGAACACCGGCGGTGACAAGAGCCCGACGGATAATGTCATTAAGGTATGCATGACGTGACCTGCGACCTGCACTCCTGCTGCATGGGAGACCGTGATGCCCAAGGCTGTCCAAACGCAGGGAGCACCTAAACGAAGACAGACAGCAATTCTGAATTTACATTCAGAATTGCTGTTGGTCTTCGCCAGACTGTAACGTTACTATTTTCCGGGAGGGGAAATAGGTAAAGTCTAGGAGAAAACTATCACCAGGACTGGAGGAGAAAAGTAAAAGAAAAAGGAGAAAAGGTAAAGTTAATTTAATATAATATAATGTATATGGGCACTTAAGTTTCCAAACATTTATGGCTTCAATCTTGCCTGGCACTTCAGAATTGACCAGTGTAGGAATTAAAATTTTCCTGGTCAATTCATCAGTGCCGTGTACTGAAGACAAAAATGCAGGTAAACTTATATCAGAAATGTTACGAACACCGAGGCCGCCCCAGCGTATTGGTAAAGACGCTTGAAGCCACGCTTGGTCGTCCAAATCTGCATTCAAAATTTTGGAAAGCGTGGTATGAATAATTTTGTTTTTCCAAAAGGGTCGGATGTTTAAAAAATTGAGATGAGTGAAGGTCATGAGTTAATTTTGGGACGAAAAGACAATACCGAATAATTGTAAAATCCGATTGTATATTTATTCGAAGGAGTCGATCCGAAACTTCACAAAAAATTTTGATCTTTTCCTCAATGAAAGATTCATAGGCATCTTCTAGAATGGGAGACCCTAGGAGGCGTAGAGAACAATTCTGAAGGATTTTCAAATTTGGAGCCAAAACATTGAATTTTGAAATAGTAGAAACACTATCTATATTGTCATTTAGAAAAATTTCACACTTTGCAGGATTCAGATCCAAACCAATTAATTTAAATTTATCTTTTATCAATGCCAAATCTTTAAAAACTGTGTCTACATCTCCTCCTAGAATGTCGTCATCTAAATACCAGACGTTAAATTTGGAATTTAGCTGGCTAATTTAAGCTATTTAGATGTATATAAATTTTAAACTACGATTGGTTTTTTGAAATATAATTTTCTATTAGTGATACGTTCACGGGTAATTGAAATAGAGCCATATGCCATAATGTGATGATAATGAGTATACAACAAAGAAGCTTAAAATTAAAAATGTTTTAAGTTCCGTGTGTCCATTCTATAACGAATTAAAAACTACCAATTACATTTTTTTCACATTTTCATGCATTATTACATTTACATTCACGTTTATATATTCACATATACATTATAGTACTATTATATATAGTACATAAAGGTAATGAATATATTAACGTTTTTCTATTTAGCCTTAATATGTGAAATATAATTCACTCCCGGACTCTTGAATCGAGCCACCTTACATTCCCTGGCCTAAAAGCCCAATTCACAAAAAATATACAATATAACAAAAAAGATTTTATGCATTTTTAATGCTGGCATGTTTCATCGTCTTTCCCATATGTATTATTCCAAATTTGAATTTTAGAATTTAAAATAAAGAACAAAAGCAGAGCTTGGTCACAGATTTGTAAAAAAATAATAAAATAAATAAAAAATAAATAAATATCCATCACGCCTTATCCCCGAAGGGGTGGCAGAGGCATATAATATGCCCACTTTTCACCGTGTGGATTTTCTTTTTAAAAAAATAATGACTGTTGAAAGTTGCTTTTGAAGCAATTTAATGTCGATTTGGTTTGAATTTTCGCAATTGTTGTTAACCAAAGTTTAGTTTAGTTATTTTTCTATAATTTGAACCGTTTTTGGCTATAAAATTATGGATACTTCACCTGAAGTAGCTGCGCAAGCTGTAGCACTTCTTCAATCTGGGCTAAGTCAGCTGAGATGTGAGTTCACAACTTCACATAAGTCGTTCCGCTGTTCAAAGAGTGTACCACCGATACCTGGAGACTGGCGGCTTCGTTCGGCGAACAGGAGGACCTAGTTACCGAGTGACAACGGCGAGACAAGATCAATACATTGTCACTACTAGCTTACGAAATCGACGCCTTAACTCTGTTCAGATACAAGAACGGCTCAGGGACTTTCACGGAGTGGCTGTAAGTGCTCGGACCGTTAGAAGGCGACTCAATGAACGTGGTTTAAAGCCCCATAAGCCAGCCAATGGACCCAAATTGACACGAGCACACCGAATAGCCCGTCTAGAGTTTGCGCGCGAACATCTAAATTGGACTCGACATCAATGGAGCCAGGTTCTCTTCACAGATGAGTCCAAGATAATGCTATACGGTAATGATGGAAGGAGTAAGGTGTACCAAAGACAGAACGAGCGTTTCGCGCAATGCTGTATTGACGAGAAAGTGAGTTATGGTGGAGAATCATGGACAAACTGGGAGGAATCTCTATGGAAGGCAAAACTGAGCTAGAGGTAGTGACGGGACCACGACTGCCGCCCCTAGATGGCAATAGATACATTCGTCAATGTTTAGAGAACCACGTGATGCCATATGCTGGATTTATTGGCCAAGATTTCGTTTTAATGCTTGATAATGCAAGGGCCCATACTGCGGGAATCGTCAGGGAGTACTTAAATGACATTGGTATCACTGTTATGAGATGGCCAGCGCGAAGTCCTGATATCAATCCTATAGAGCATCTATGGGATCAGCTGAAGAGGCGTGTTCGAGCTCATCATCCTGCCCCGCAAACTATGCAGGAGCTCAAAAATGAAATTTTGGAAGAATAGGAGGACATTCCTAAACATGTCAAAACGACATTGATTAATTCTATGCCAAACCGTATGAGAGCTGTTATAAATGCACTGGGAGGCAATACAAGTTACTAACTAAATATTTCTTTTCATGTAAAACATGTCTTTATTTAAAAATCGATTAGATTTTTTTCCTTGAAAAAAGCAAATATGGACTTGTTTCAACGTAACTCGACTTTTTAAATAAACTGTAGTGCAAATTTAGAACAGTGGCACTCTAAATGAATGATGAGTATACCAGCTCCAAAACTGCATCAAAACATTTTCCTTCTACATACATCTTTTATAAGTTACAGTACTCCAAACCAAAAAAAATCAAGGTGGCTCGATTTAGGTGTCCGGGAGTGTAGTTGCATCATAATATTAGTCATGCAGTTTATATGCAGTTAAAAATCGTAGACATAGAAATAAATTAATTAAACAATAATAAAATAATTGCACGCACTACAATTGCATAAATACTATAAATGAATTCAATTGAAAATTTTAATAACCACGTTTTCGAAATTCATAAAAAATATTTTTCAGTAGCCAAGTTTTGACCTTTTTTGATTCTCAGATTCTCTAGTAATCAATAAATGTAAACGGCGGTACATAGCAAATGGTTAAAGAAATAAGCGGGAACCTGGTGACCTGAAACACAGGCCTTGAGCCTAGCTTAGGCATCAGTCACCTGCAATAAATGTAAATATGTAACACTAAATATTTGTTGTAATTAGTTTATAATTATATTTGTCAAATTGTAATTTGTTACCTATGTATTTTGTAGTGGAAAATAAACATTATTATTATTATTTTCTTGAATGTCGTACACTTCTGAGCTATGGTACAAATGTATGATAAGGTATGTATGATAAGGATAGATTAACATTTAACAAGAAAGTAAGTTGGTAAAAACTTGATGAAAATCAGTAAAATAACAATAATGTGTATGGATAGTGAACAAGTGGACAGAAAGACTAAAGAAAACACTAGTCAGCCAAAACTGGACCAAAAACAAACAAGTTAATAAATTGACGGTAATAACACTAAAAGGATTGGCTAATAATGTTTATAAAGATCAGCTTGTTTATTTTTGTAATGAAAGGCATATTTCTAAACTGACCCGGGTACGAAAGAACAATACTGTTTGTTGATAAGAATAATGCCATTTTTGATGCAAAATTAAAATTACAGAAATAATAATGTTATTATTACTCGCAGAAGCTATTTGAATGGGGAATTACTCTATTTATGCAATTTTTCACCATTATGTCGTCTATCTCTAACCTCTAGGTTACCCGAGCCCATCTTAAACTTGAGCTTATTCTGGGACTCACTAAGGGCAAGGGGGAAGTCACTTTTAGGGCGTCTGCAGGGTTAGAAGTCCTGCACAAAGTTAGTCTGCTGCAAGGGGCAGAAGGATAGCGAAGTGCAAAAATGCTTTAAAATTAATAGTTCAAACAAATTCCTCTAAAACTAATAATTGTCATCGCTAATCACAAAACTGGCTACAGATTGCAGCAGTGATCTGTAATACATCTTAATTAAATAACTTACCCGAACACAGCCAACGCCTTGGAGAATCGTGTATGAATTAATATCGGCATCTGTTGTTTAAAATTCAATTTACATGATGTCAAGGAACTTGTTTGTGTAGACTGTGAAAATGAGACCGAAATACAAATGATGTGTTTCATAAAAGTTAAAAAAGACAACTTGGTTCAGGACGGGGATTGAACCCATGACCTTTTGCCTTACTAGGGCAATGTTCTAGCCACTGAGCTTCCCGAACCAAAGAAGTTAAAATTCTTCTCTATGTTTTAATCGTCATATAAGACTATGACTAGAGCCATCTATCGAGACAACTCTGATATTAATGAACCGTGTTACAACCATTTTTAAACATTGAAGCGATGGATCCACTCAATCTATGAATAAATTTATAATTTTTACTCTACTTTTTAATTTATATATTGTACTTTAATAAAAAATTATGTGACAAATAGCATACTAATTGCTTTAAAAATGTATCCATTAATGATGTTTTAAGTAAGTATTCTAGAACTCTCTTAACTATCTTCACGCAGCCAAGAATTTAAAATATATTTTGAAGTGTCTGTGTTTTAATCATTACTACAATTGGTATGCTAACTGTATCATAAATTCAAAGTCTCAAGCGGTACTCGAATTCATGTCTTCTCACATGCCGATTCTCACTGTGGTCTCATACCGCCTTAATGCTGCGTAAATTTGTAAAATCTTCCATATTAGTTTAAAATCTCAGCTGCACTCAAAATCTTCTTCCTTAATCATTTGTCGGCTAGCAGCAACTCTAGTTAACTGTTTTCAATATTTTTGGAATTCTCAATCCTAATCTCCGGAATAAATAATATTTGTTAATGTTTTGGTTGAATGATAACAAAATGGCAGGCGTTGCCTTATCCTTAGCATAACTCAAGTCACCGAGTTCATTCAATCTCTAATATCCTATAGCTTATTTCGTAGTTATCTCCCATTGCAGGTGGTGAGTTGTCCCATTTCCAGATTCAAATACCAACTCCAAAAGCCTCGTTGTGTTAGACCAGTAGGTACTTATGTAAACCTACAAGGCCGGGTAGATATATTTGTAAAAATAATAATAATAATCAACTGTTTACAATATTAAAAAGAAACAACTGTTTACAATATTGTATCAGTAAGTAAGAATGTTACAATTTATACGCTAACAGTAAAGTATTGATGAATATGCAACCAGCCGAGGTCGTAAACCTTTCATGAGATTCGCTGAGTGATTGGTTCTGTCAGACAGAATACTTTATGAGAAACTATTACTGTGACATGTGATGTATAGGGTTTGTAGAGCATTCTATAATCAGAATCTAATTGTTTGTAGGTATACTTTGAATACCTTGGATTATTATATAATATAATTTAGTATTGTATAATATAATTTTAATTTTAATTTTAATTTGAAGTAGCTAAAAAATACTATCATAGTTAATGTCGACAGTGACGTTCAACGCACAGTTAAAACAGCTTTACGAATTACGTTCAAAATCACACACATAATAGCCATCCATGTCGCTGAGTTCGGGGCTGGATGCATTTGATTTCTGTATTGCCATCGATATGAAGAAGATTATTTAATGATATGAATGAAGAGGTATTAAACTTCTTCAAAGACTGAGTTACTAAAAATAATCTTTTAATCCTCCTAGTAAAGTTATAATTTCAGTATTCTAGAATTCGCACACGGCAATGGGCTCACCATCTGTTACGTAGGACAAAAGTGCACACAGTGAGATATGGGTGTATAGTATGCCTATGCCTACCCTTTCGGGATAAAGGCGTGACAATATGTATGTATGTAGAATTCGACCTCATTATTCTCAAATTCGTAGCCCGTTAGTTATACTTAGCAGCATTTTCTATTTTAATGAAATATTAAAGTTTCATAATAATGTGACACTAAGCCTTTGTTACTAGTGATGGTATTAAATTTTTATTTATTATATAACTAGTTGAGGCACAAGCAGTAGACGTCAACCGGCTGACAAGATGATGAAAATCTCTAAATCTTGTACCGTCTACCTATAAAGTTGTCTAGTTTACCTCTAAGTTGCACAGCGTCGTCAAGCACTGTATCAGTGTTGTGAATCAGGCCATATCAGCGAGAGCCTAACGACCTCTCTAACTTGGCTCGATACGAAGATGGAGGCGAAGTGAATTCGATATCATCTAACTCAAACTTAATGTTGAAAAGGTGTTTTAAGGAGAGCAAGGGTTTTATAGTTATGTATGCTGTTTGGTGTGGGTGTAAAACACTATTATTTTTTAAGGTTCAATGTAGACAAACAAGACAAAGTGAAAAAATCATTAATCATATGCAAGTGAATTTCTAAAACACGCATTCTTATTCTATTGTTAAAAACTTTATTATATTTTCGTTCCCGTCTATCTGTTCTCCTAAGAATTGTACAAAATGTATTTTAAATTTAGTTTTCGTTTCTTTCTGTCTGTTGTTGCTGAAGTAGGATTTATGTTTTATTCAAAGCTGTACAAGAGTAGTTGCCAAGTTTACCATCTTGTCTTAGCTGTAAATAGTTACGAGAATAGAGATAAAAATATAATTATTTAAACATATTTATATATTGTCTTGTTGCTTACAATTTTGTTATATTTTATCTATAAACGTACATAAATATTTTACAGAATAGTTTTAATGTATTTTATGATGCAGTATATAAGGTGTAATTATGTAATTCCTGTTCATATGAATAAGTAAATGTGATTTAAATAGTAAATGTTTTACAGCTGCATATTATGTTTTGTTACAGTTAGTATTTGTTGTTGTTTGTATCATTTCTTGTTACTACTTGATATATATATGTCAGCGATTCTCCTCTTATACCAAGATCGGCCATAGCTTTTACGTGGGTATTTGGACAAATAATAGACTAAGTAGACTAACCGACGATATAGTACAGTGTTGTGTGAACTATAGACTGAGTAGCACGCGTAGCTAGCCTCGTGACGTACCGTTAGCGAAGATACATCTGTGCGCTCCGTTTTGTAGTGTCGTCTTGGATCGTCAACCTTTTTTTCTTCTTTTAGTTGACATCAAAGGAAGGACGATGTTTAAGTGCGTAATGTGTGAAGCGGAATTTACGGATGGCGTGCATTGTTCGGCATGTGGAAGGAATCTTGATTTTGCCTGTGCAGGTATCTCTGAGGCTGGATGGAGGAAGTTAGGGGGTGAACGTAGAACTGTTTGGAGATGCCCATCCTGCAGAGCAACTTCACCTGCTGTAGCGATGGTTAAGGAGAAGGCGTTTTTGGAGAACGTTCTCCATGAGATCTGGGACATTAAGCTCAAACTTATCGACCTTCCTACAATAATGGAGGACATTCGGAGCTTTAAGGAGGAGATAAAGGAACTAAAAGATGCATGTGAGTTTTCTGGAGCGAAGATTGATGAGTATATGGGCAAAATGATCGCCGTCGAGAGTAAGGTGTTGGAGGTCGAGGCAAGGCAGAATGACCTTGAAAGTGCAATATTGGTTATGCAGAAACTGGTTAGCAATGGAGATCAGCGTTCCCGTCTCAATAATGTGGAGATTAAAGGAGTCCCTTACAAGGCGAATGAGGATTTGTTCCAGATTGTGGAGAAAATATGTGCAAAGGTTGGTTACAGCTTCCCTAAGACTGCAATCAATTACATCTCACGAGTGCCCACATTCAACCCTAAACATAAATCAAATATAATAAGTTTCATCAATAGATACATTAAAGAAGACTTTGTGGCAGCAGCACGGGCTACAAAAGTGATTAAGGCTGAAGATCTCGGGTTTATGAGTGACCAGAGAAGAGTTTTTATCAATGCCCACCAAACTGGGGACACGAAGCAATTACTGAACAAAGCCAGACAACAAGTAAAGGAGCGTAACTATAACTATATATGGGTTAAATTTGGTAAAATCCACGTCCGAAAAAATGACACCACTCGATCCTTTATCATAACTGCTCTAGCCGATTTAAACCGTATTGTATAATCAGTGTCATCTCAATCATAAATTACTTATTCCACTTAAATTCTGTGCCGAAATGTTTATATCCGCTATTTGCTTATATCTTATTTAAAATTGAATCTCGGAAGTTCGTACTGCATAGTAAAATGTTGTACAGCCCTGCTATGTTATACATGTATAACTGTGAATATGATCTTTGCGACTGCACTCGGTTACTCGATGAAAACGACATAATATGCCTCGGTATTTGTGCGGATCACCTTAAAGTAGAACTAAATAATTATATAGCTATCCCTCTTGCTCTCAGGTGTTTGCGTATAACTGCTGTAGAAGGGATGCGGTTCACAAGTTGCATTGATATTTTTTACACTTATTTTGTTTGTTATTTAGTTAAGTGCCTGTGTTTAAATTTTTTTGTTTTCCTTTTTAACTTAGAATTAATAGTGGCTCGAAATGTCATTTTATTGTTGTTTTTGGCCGTTTATCGGTTGCGCTATTGTTACTGCTCAGTTGCTATATGTATTGTTGAACAATGTCTTCGAATAGTTTAAAGTATACTATCAAAATGTTCGCGGATTTCGCACTAAAACAAAACATTTCTATCGCAATTTATGTCTTTCTAGCTACGATACAATACTGTTAACGGAAACTTGGCTGTTGACTGGTATTAGTGATTCCGAGCTCTTTAAAGATCGCTTTATGATATGGCGGCGGGTTAGGGATTACTTTTTAACTCGACAGCTAAAGGGTGGAGAAAAACTTTAATAACTAAATGAAAACAATAAAACCACAACTAATAATCGCCAATAAACACACTAAACACAAATTCTTCTCTAAGATAATCGCACTGTAACAGTATCGCACTAGCTTCGATCACTTCGATTCGCTTAGATTCGCACTGTTCGCTTCCTTAAAGGAGACTGTCCTGTAGCCGCAAGCTCGGCCCTTTATATACGCCTAATAATGTTCCGGAATATTCGGGAGAATTCGTTCGGTACCTACAATCGGGTACATCTCTAGAATGTTCCACACGATACTAATTGCTCCTTCGGTATGTGCCGGAAGGTTCTCGACCTATTGCTGTCCCTTCTGGTGCTTTCTCTATCACATAGTTCTAGAATGTTCTTAGTGTAGCTATCTCTTTTTAATAGGGCTATCCCTGTTTAATAGCTCTGGAATATTCTGAATGTAGGTCTCTCTTTCTAATACTGCTATCCTTGTCACTCTTTCATGAAACTACGCTATATACTGAAGTGGGCTTCAAAGGCCCATAAGGGGTCCTGAAGACATCATAACCTGAAATCGGGTTTTCAGGTTATGATGTCATGTGATAGGGGTGGCCTGAAACAAACTGAAAACATGTTTCAGGCGCCTGAAAACAAGGGCAACTGGGGTGAAATTCGGATAATTTGGTATGAGATAGAGCCTCCTCGGAAACGGCCTGAAACCGCTTTTCTGCCTGCTGAAAAAAAAAATTAATAAATAAATATCCATCACGCCTTATCCCCGAAGGGGTGGCAGAGGCATATTATATGCCCACTTTTCACCGTGTGGATTTACCTGTCCCACGTAATAGGTGGTGAGCCCATTGCCGTGTTGAAAATAGACAGACGCAGGTTGTGGCTACCTGCTGTTGAAATTTTTCATGCCACTCATAAGGCATTCAACCAGGCTTAACGACTGCCATTTTACTGGCAACCGGGACCAACGGCTTAACGTGCCTTCCGAAGCACGGAAACGCTAGCAAATGTAAATGCCACAAAGTGGTCACCCATCCGAGGACCAGCCATAGTGAAAGTTGCGTAACTCAGTGATCGTTTACAGAACACTGAGACCGCGGGGCCACGGTAACAGCACGGCCACTGGGTGTGATGAAATATGCAACCTGTTCTCGAGTTACTTTTTGTCTACTTTTATACAATCAGATACTAATAGCAACCTTAATGATTCTGGCGATAGAGATTCGGTATCTGATATTAGTAGTATCACGGTAGACAACGAACAAGTAGTTAGGCTACTTAAGCGTTTAGACCTTAGTAAATCGGCAGGCCCGGATCGGATACCCGCGGTTTTATTGGTTAACTGCGCAGAAACGTTGGCTTTACCAATAAGTATGTTGTTTAGACAGTCAATCGCTGAGTGCGTAATGCCGTCTATGTGGAAGTCTGCTTTCATAACACCAATCCATAAGAAAGGTTCTAAAATAGATGCGGCTAACTACAGGCCGGTGTCTAAATTGTGCTTAATTGCAAAGATTTTTGAAAAGATCTTTCACACCCAGTTAATTGCATCCCTTAAACACACTTTTAGACAAAATCAACGTAGCTTTATGAAGGGCAAGTCCACAGTGTCCTTATTATTTTAGATGACTACATAACGTATAATATGAGCCAGGGTAAACAAGTCGATGTCGTTTACACTGATTACAGCAAATGTTTTGATAGAATCGATCATTTCATTTTAATTAGCAAACTAGCCATTGCAAGAATCAGGGGAGACCTTCTAAGATGGTTTAAATCTTATATCTTGAAAAGATCGCAAGCAGTAGTACTAAACAATTGCGTATCGAAATGGGTTACAGTACCCAGCGGTGTTCCTCAAGGCTCCCTTTTAGGACCGTTATTATTTGTAATCTTTGTAAACGACATCGGTGCGTGCTTCCAGTCTTCAAATCTTCTCTGCTTTGCAGATGACATGAAAATATACATGTGTGTATCATCTCAGGCAGATTTTCAAGCGCTTCAAGCCGACTTGTTGAGATTTGAGCACTATTGTACAATAAATAATTTAGATCGCAATCCTCTGAAATGCTCTGTAGTCACACTAGGCGGCGCCGGGTCATTGTCTCCAATTATTTCTTAAGAGGAGAGAAATTAGTTAGACGTGAGAAAATTCGCGACCTAGGGATCGTATACGACTCTAAGTTGCTCTTCGACGAGCATATCGATAGTATAGTTAAAAAGGCATCCCAAGCCCTGGGTTTCATTATGCGTGCATCATCTACTTTGAAGGAAGTGAAGACATTTAAAATATTATATTGTGCGTATGTCCGTACTAAATTAGAATATGGGTCAGAGGTATGTAATCCCTGATATAGCAGATATATAGACAGACTGGAGGGCATTCAGAGTAAGTTTATTCGATATCTCTGTTATCGTACTAAGACAACCTATAGGTCAGAGAACTATCATAAGTTATGTGCAAAATTTCATCTCCTTCCTCTGAAGCGACGCGCTTACAGACTACCGATTCCGGTTGCTCGCACTAGCTTTGCGAGACGTTTTAGCCCATTTATAGATCACTACATTCACAACAGGGTACTCAAATCATGCGACATAAAACAGTGTTCAGTAAAGGAAGCGAAACTAAAATCAGTAAAATGTCTAATTACATTATCGTATGACGAAACAGAGAACTTACTGGTACATATTTATTAGCATTGAACTTATATTTAATAATTTTATTCCTCATATCATTAAATAATTATGATCAAAATCACAAAACCTTAAACATCTTCATATTAAACTAGAACATCACAAAGTACACCAATTACATTACACTACATTCACCATAAAATCACTACATACACTACAGGGACATATCCTGCTATAAGCTCACACTTTACAATAAGTTTTTAATCTAACCTTAACTTTAAGAAATGATGCATGTACTTACTATTTTTAATAAACCATAAATTTGTATCTTAAACATTACAAAAAAATAAACAAAACTGTAAACATAGGTAAAGGTACCCACCCAAGGTATGGGGCCACTGGCAAAAATATTAATGTATGACATTTGTGTGTATTGTTGTCTTTCTCTAATACTTTCTCAAAGCAATGTGTTAGAAACATAGTGTATATTATCTTTTATTAGAAGAGAATGCGGAAAAAATCCTACGAATATTACCAAAAGTTACAAATTTATCAATTTAAATTTAGATTTTTTTTTATATTGCGGAAATTAACTTTGTCCATGTAAGGTTGGGTATCTCTGTATGTCTTCAATTAGCGATGATATCTCCTATTTTGTAATTAAGAACAGGCAGTAATTCTTTTATTTACTTATACTTAGACTAAAGTGACCGTACAAATACTACTAGTAATTTAAATAATGTACGTGTGCGTCATGACAGCTGTGCCTAGTTACGTCATAAGTCCATTCCATCACTGCCACGTTCCGAGAAGGGCGGACGCGGAGTGGAGCCGCAAAAACGGCAAGTGTTCGAGTGGTAGTCGTTTCATAAATCTCACGCAGAGCCGAGGTAACCGCTATAAATTCTATAAACGTCAACTAGAACGATGTTAGATAGTGGAGCAAGATAGAAGAAACTGCGATTAAATTACTATACGAATGATAGCGTTGGTTTAATGCTCTGTCTGAGGCTTAGACTTTTCCAGGTCAATAAAAAAAACTGAAAAAATCATTTGTATAATGATGATAAATATTTTTTAACCCCGACGCAAAAAGAGGGGTGTTATAAGTTTGATGTCGATGCCGGTGTAATAACATAAATTAATTAGTATTTCTTTCCAGCAGTGTAAGAGTATCAGCTCTTTTCCAAAATGATGTAAGGCTTTTTGGTGTATGATTACACGATTTAGTGCTTAACGTATGTCTCCAGAGAACACGACTATACGAAAAATCATACTTTTTAAGGGTTGAGCTTTAAATTATAAGTGTTAATTGGCGTAGGAGGATTTAATTATTTTAAATGAACTGTGATTTGTTACATTTACCATTTCATTTGCAGATATGAATGCACTAAGTTTTTGTTTAAGTTGTTCTTGTGGTCACAGGAATTTTTTTTAGAACCACGACGGAGAACTATTCTCGTAGGTTAATTACGATCTACATTTATAATTTCTTTTCTCGATGTCAATTCATCAGAAAGATTCATATTCTGTTAAGTCACTTTTTCTATCTGTTTGTATAAGTTACGTTGTGATCAGGTAACTATCACATACTTACAGACTATCAAACTGTAATATCATATAATAAGAATTAATTATGTGATTCGTAAATATTTCAGTTTGGTTATTTTGTCATTTGCTTAACCCCACGTACTACGTAGTGTGCCAATTGAAGTGTTGAAATGTTCAGGTGCAGGTCGTCGCTATCTGTGATTTAAAATTTCCCAAATATTTTCTCCATCCTTTTCCTTTCCTTCTCTGTTGTTAGTAACTTGGCAGTTAACGACTGCCAAGTTACTAACAACGGAGACCTACACCTTAATGTACCATCAGAAGCCTGGATAAGGTTATTAATAGATACGCTACAAGTGGTCACCCATTTCAGTTCATTTACAAAACACTTAGTTTGTAGGGCTAGGAGCCCTTTTTATGTAATTAAAAATATTATAAAAATATCAGTACGTTGTCATTTAATATTAGTATTATTTTAGCTCAATGGCGCTGTGTCTTCAGAAATTCTCACAATAAGATTTAATAATTATCTATGGCAAATAACGTAATTGGTTTCTTTCGAAAAATAATTACGTGTAATTCCTATATTTTCATCAAAAAGAATATTTCCGCTTCCTCTGATCTCTTTCACCGTCAGACAAAACGGCGCGTAGGAGTTCAGCACAAAATAAAAGATAACGATTGAAAGATAACCGTCGAACCGATAGGCGCCAAGTTAAAGGACATGTGCTTTTGATGGTCCTCCACCCTCCGGCCCTCACACCTTTCCTTAACTGGGGAGAGCTCGGTGGGGGCCTATTCAAAGTCATTCCCCATTGTGAGGTGGATTTTGTGAATGATACTATATTATCGACTGGTAATTTACTCAGTGACTTAAGTAGATACCGGTGGATCAAAATATGGCAACCTAAAAATTTTTTGAAGCTGTTGTTGACTATACTCGTATAACATGTTATTTTCTGCACTGACTTGATCAAGTGTGGAGACAACTACCAGAATACGTGCTGAAGAAGTAATTGACTATTATTACCTCTCCAGATTCCTCTGGAGAGGTAGACCCAAACTATTGTGGTCTATCGTGGTGGAGGATGATATGCGGGTTATTGTCCTTACTATAAGTGATGATAAAGACAGAGATAAGTATGAAAGCGGCTCACGGCTATCGCGACTAATACTTGGATGATGTTCATGAATAAATAAAATAAATATCCATCACGCCTTATCCCCGAAGGGGTGGCAGAGGCATATTATATACCCACTTTTCGCCGTGTGGATTCCTGTCCCACGAATGAATGATGATGTTCATGAATTTTATTAATACCAATTCAACTCTCGTCTACATCAAAATGCCTTTTTGCTTTATTAAAAACTAAATGACCCCCACAGCTTCGCCCGTGGAATATTTCGACCTCCCGTCGCACTTTATCGGGATTAAATAATCCCGTCGCTATTTCGCAATTCTACAATGATGCATAAAAAATTGCCCAATTTGTCGACATTCATGACTACTGCTCTGCTCCCCAGTGTAGTAGCGTAATGATATATAGCCTATAGCCTTCCTCGATAAATGGACTATCTAACAAAAAAAGATATTTTCAAATCCGACCAGTAGTTCCTGAGATTAGCGCGTTCAACCAAACAAACAAACAAACAAACTCTTCAGCTTTATAATATTAGTATAGATTGTAATTAGGCAATTACACAAAAAAAGTATTTCTTAGTTATAAAACTTTTAGAACCCACCATGGTGAATGTCATAGGCTGGACGAGTTCCAAGATACGGAAATGGGTCATTATATCTTTGTCGTACTTTTTTTCCACAAGCACAAAGTTGGTAGTGCTCTTGATAAATGACTCGAGTCCCCTTTATACCATATCGCATCTTAAAGTCGTTATCGTAAGGAATAAAAATACGTCATATCACTTGTAAAATCCATTTTGTCACCAGAATTTCGTCGCCATATCATTCACCAATTTACTGATTGTTGTAGTATCTAGAATTATCTTTGTTGTATTTTGTTAAAGAAGTTACAATAAACTGCAGATTGTATCACTGATTTATTTATTTTTATTTATTAAACTTTATGCACAAAAATAGTACATTGGCGGACTTAATGCCTAAGGCATTCTCTACCAGTCAACCATAGGGTCAACTGATGTCATACCTATTGAAGATTTCAACAAATTCTATAATTTTCTTAACTCGGAATTTACTTAATAGGTACCAGTCAGCACCACTAACCCACTTGTGAACCCGCCGGTGGATCTACTTGACAACGAAGGAGAAGGACTGCCATTAATGAAATCTGCTCTATTTACCTTTAGACGTTAGAATAACTCTTTTTATCATTTTGTGTTTAATAGTTGTACTCCTGAACAATTATTTCTCGGGCACTTCTAGCATCTTTATTACCCTGTACCAATCAAAGCTACGGTGTTGACGTCTACGCAAACACTGGTAGCTGCCGCTTTCTAATGGAATTAGGCTTGATTTTGAAACAGCCGTTTCACAAATTTATGTCGATATTAAAAGATATAAAAAAATCTTGACTCAAAGTTCTATGACTCGCTAGTTTTAAATGGATAAAATGAAAAAATACATTTTTGAAAATACATGAAAAGTAAAAAGAATTAGTGACCGTTCCTTGAATCAGAGCAGCCGATCGCAATCCACTGCAGCCCGATATTCATTATAACATTCGATTGGCCGCTTTCCTCATATAGACCTATCCAGTGACAATTTGTATCTTTCAGATGAGGTAAGGGGCCCCAATAAGATCTCTGGAGCCCAAGCGCAAAAGCAGACGTTCAGGCACAGTAGTGTGTAGTAGCTGATGGAAGTTATATCTTCGATAGCCTGTTAAATAAAACCTATAAGTCACTGATCTGTCAGTTTCTCCACCAATCTGCATATAATATATAAGATATATAGTATTATTATATCTAATATATTACTCTTGTGTTTATCCATTGCCTAATGTGACCACTTTCCATCAGGTGGGCCGTATGCTTGTCTGCCACCTCAGTGGTATGAAAAAAATAACATACATACATACATATTGTCATGCCTTTATCCCCAAAGGGATAGGCAGAGGCATACTATACGCCTACATTTTACCGTATGTAGTTTTATTTGTCCTACGTAATAGGTGGTGAGCCCATTGCCGTGTGGCTTTCAACTGGGCTTAACGACTGTCATTTTACTGGCAACCGGGAACAACGGCTTAAAGTGCTTTCCAAAGCACGGCAACGCTCGCAAATGTAAATGCCACAAAGTAGTCACCCATCCAAGGACCACCCGTAGCGAAAGATGCTGATCTTAAATTACATTTATTAGAAAAAAATAATAAATATACCAATATTTTTAGAAACATAGTTCAATTTTTGTAAGTTACAAGTTGTACGGTAATTACACATAGCCGATTAAATTGTTTAACTACCGGTAACTAGAGAACGCGTGTTGTGTCGGTTTAATAGTGCAGACTCAAAGGCACAATGAAACTTGACAAGCTCGATGCGACCCGCCTAATAGGGGTCGAAGCGCCGCTTTACTTTGAAATTTCACAGACGCGCTTGGCAAGTCTTGTAATGATTACACTCGGCTTTGACGTTTGGAATTAAGTTGGACAAGCTTTTTACAAAGTATCTATATTTCTGGACTAATATTGTAAATGGAAAAGTATTTTTGTTTCAACTTCTTTGCGATTCATATTAAATAACACCAATTGTACACTGTTTCACAACATTTAACCGGTTTCGCCTCACGGCATTCTCAAAGGTACACAATATGACGACTGGACCTAGAAAGTATACTAGAACTAATAACCGTACAATGTAGGTATATCGACATAGACAAGTGGTGTTATTTAATATGTGTAACAAGTTCCACCAAGCGTATCAACAGTATAAATAATTCTTTGCGATTATTTTGTATGGAAATGTTTTTGAAATAGAAAGTGCCATCGCATACTTTATGCAGAGTCAAAAGCCTCCTTATTTCTTTGGCAAAATACGTTGGCCTGACTAGTTATAATATATTTTTATACCTTCAGAGTTACTTTAGGTGTAAGTACCCTAATAAATAATCACTACAAAGTTAAACACTGAATAATTTGGAGTTCATCACAACTCTAAGTGCAGTCGTTAACAATCGAAATGTGTCTTCATTTATTTGGTACTAACGTCCCGCCCCGACATCGCACGGGTTGCAGGCTGTTGTAATTGATCATGTGCCTAGATATTAAATTCGTGATATCTCTTAAATTGAACATCCGACTTATAAAATTCGATAATTTGTCTATCGGTGCTTTACCATACTTGTAAATAAAGAAATTTATTTGGATAAGGATTAATACCAAGGTATCAATAACATGCTCTGAAACTTTACTACCGCTTTTAATAATTTTGTAACATGAAAAAGTATTTATAGTGAAGGAACTATTACAGTTGTAATATATTCTATAGCGCAAACTTTTGTGTTCCTTAAAATTGTAGAACATTTCGCGATGTAAGGAATTTTATGAGTACTTTTTTTACTCCTTAGGTAACATTATTTAAGATTTCGTACGGAATCCTAAACTTTTTAAAAATCAATTATAGTCTTTGTAACTCAAGAAAAATGTAGCTCTCTAATGGTGAAAGATTTTTTTAAATCGGCCCAGTAGTTTCTGAGCCTATTCATTACAAACAAACTTACAAATCTTTCACCTTTATAAAAAACTAAATTAAACTATCTTCAAGCTGTATCCCTGACGGGGTAGTCAGAGAGGACAGATCGCCAGGCTTCGCGATCCATGCATACTTCTTTTGCTTCTTAAATATTCATCAATCGCTTCGCTTAATACACGCACGTCTGGGTATTCGAGTAATATTAGTATTTTTAATCTTTCCCCTTTATAATATTAGTATAGATTGGCAAAGGCAAGAGTAATGAATACTTCTTTATCGATCGTTGGGTTGAACCAATGCCCATTGATACAAATGTTTGCCACTGCTAACAGAACACACCACATTAGAGATCTTCACTAGTTGTTCTGTCCTATTGTTGTATTGTGTCATGCAAAATGTCTCCAGTATCCCATATAAATATTTATTATTCATCAAAATTGCGGCGGTTTAGACATTCAAAATACAAACTAAAACTTGAACATACATACATATTGTCACGCCTTCATGCCCGAAGGGGTAGGCAAATGCATATTATATGCCCACATTTCACTGTATGTATTTTTGTGCCACGTAACAGGCGGCGAGTTCATTGCCGTGTTAAATTGGACAATGCAAATGTCACAAACATAAACTTATAGTAAATAAACAAATTGTATTGTATGTATACATATACATATTTAAATACACGAGTCGTAATTTTACTGAAAATGTAAATATGAAAAAATAATTTCCATTTCTGTGAGTCCGTACAAAAGACACGCGGCAACATAAAATGTTCAAACTAGCGATTGATAAACCTTCGTTTTTTGAGTAATAATAAAGTTTTGTATATATGTATTTGAAATAAAGTTTAAATTTAGTTGAAAATTTTGGATTTTATTTTATCCTTTAGCAGAGTACTATGTATTTAATTTAGTAATCATCACAGACGCGTATGATGATCACGCGTGTATGTTAAAATATAGGTATTGCTCAATTTTTAACTGTCAATCAAGGTTGACTCCACATAAAGTCCAAAGTTTAAAAGTGTGACAAAAATAATACCTTGTTCACAATACACTTTGAAATACAACCTCCAACGTGACATTGACAACACAAAACGGCCGGCTCTGCGTGGCATAACAACGTGAAATCTGAAAACGTCGTACTCGTAGTTAGGATCTGTCCCAATAATTTTGCGAAACTGCTATAATTTGTCAAACTCGAAGGACGTGATTTGAAGGTGAGGGGAGTTGATGATGCATAATAATGTTGTGCTCATCCAATGATTTTAATGAAAATATGGTTATATAAGCTTGAGGATAATGCTAAGGTAATATTGCTGAAAACTTTACAAAGAATTGACCGATGCTACCCGGGGTTTACGGAACTTACATCCATAAAGTGCACCTTCCTGAAGTGAGGGAGGAAGCGCGGACGAGTACTTAAAGACCACCACATGTTTCATTACAATCTGATATAAACTCTTCAGTGCTATCTTTAAAGAGGTGGATCAATCAACAAGAAAGTCACTTAACATAGCAGACCATTATCAACAAATATAAGTTTAGTAAATTTTGTAAATCCACGCTTCATACAAAAAGCGTTCGTGGCCCCATTGACTCAGTGTTTTGTAAACGATCACTGCCTTAAGCAACTTTCCCTATGGCTAGCCACATTTGCGAGGGTTTTCGTGCATCGGAAGACACGTTAGGCCGTTGGTTCCGGTTGCCAGTAATATGGCAGTCGTTAAGCTGGTCTACAAGTAATTTTTGTACTCCAGAAGAGAGCTATACGTGCAATTTATAAATTGAGTGCTAGAGTGTATCTTAGAGAAAAATTTAAAGAAACTGGCATTTTAACGGTTACATCACAGTATATATTTGCAAATATTATGTTAGTTAAACAGAACATACATTTATACAATAGACACAGTGACATACATTCGATAAATACTAGAAATAAGCATAAATTAATTGGAACGCATCATCGTTTACAAAAGGTTCACGACTCTTTTGCAGGAATTGGCGTACTACTATATAATAAAATTCCTTTAAACATTATGAACCTGCCGTTACATAAATTTAAGGCTGAAATTAAGAGGCACCTCTTGAAAAGGGCCTATTACACAACTAATGATTATTTGAACGATAAAAATAAATGGCAATGAGTTGCTTGCTCTTCGCTTGAGCTATTTAGGATTCGAATGAATCTTGTGATATGCCTTGAATCTGCATATATATGTTGTATTTTTACATCTCTACATTATTAATAATTTGAAACATCTGACAACTAAAGGTTTCTAAATTGGCTGCGTTTAGTCCCGGTATACAATGTAATTTGAGTTTATTATTGTGTGAGCACCATGTAGACTTATTTATTTCTTTGAAATTGACATGATAGTTGCTGTGCAGTTTTTGAGTATGTCATGCTCGCCTAAGTGTTCTGGCAGTGGTGGCGTATGTATCGGGTCGCCTTATTCCCTATAATATGGTTGAGTAGGGCGATGGCTGATATAATGCGTCATACCCGTGAACGGGTGCCGTGTGTTGGGACTGGTCAGCTCATAGCTGTTATAGCAATTATTAAAAATAATCTTATTTATATTTAAGGTAAACTTAAGTTTAGTCGACTGTTCTCACATAAATCCAAAGGAACAATGTAAGTGTAATTTTAATGTTGTAAGCCATTCCTACATTTTAAAATGGCATCCATTGACTTTCTTG
Organism: Thumatha senex; assembly: GCA_948477245.1. Lineage (NCBI taxonomy): Eukaryota > Metazoa > Arthropoda > Insecta > Lepidoptera > Erebidae > Thumatha > Thumatha senex. The sequence goes on along the minus strand of OX419740.1, from coordinate 705,572 downwards.
CCAGATTCTTCTTCTTCAAGGGTAGGCTGCCCTTAGAACCGGCAACTATAATCGCTCTAATTTTGATATGATTTAAACACAACATTGATTTTGTTTTTTTTGTTTGTATAAATTCATTACTATATAATTGGTCAAATATCATGTTAATGTAATTACTGGCGTTTAGAAAAGAGTGGCCATGAGTTTTATTGCCAGGTTCTTCCTCAGGCTCTACCTATTGCTTTGCGAATCTGGCAGTAAATGTAAATGTAGAAGCAATATTCTTGACGTTCATAAGTGTTACTTTGTGACCTAAATGAATAAAGATTTATTATTATTATTATTATTCTCTTTATTTATTTATATAACATATCAATTACATTTTTAAATATATCTATAAAAAAAAAATAAAAAATACATTTAAAAATATAAAAAATAGTGACCCACCGGTATCGGGTACAGGGACCAAGCTACCGGTGGTTAGGGCTCCAGAGAAAGGAATTTCCTCACAATACGTGCCGTGTCGAGAAGAACTGCTTTCTGTATCAGGCCCTTGATCCAGCTGTTTAACGCGAGCCTTTGTAGGTGTTGGTCAAGGCTCTTGGCTATAAGTCCATGGACAGATATGACTATCGGTACAATGATCGCTGAATCCACACCCCACACGTCGACAACCTCATGAGCCAAGTCTAAATATTTCTTTTGTTTGTCTACCTCGGCTTTCATGAGGTTCTCGTCGTGAGGTATGGTGATGTCAACAATCATTGCACGGCGTTCTAATCGATCTATTACCACTATGTCAGGCTTATTGGCGACAATAGTCCTGTCCGTGATAATAGATCGATCCCAGTATAATGTGACATGACCATTTTCGAGAACTGGGTCGGGCATATATCTATAGTATGGTACCTCTAAATCAACAAGATTGTACTTAAGAGCAAGTTGCTGGTGAATGATCTTGGCTACTTGGTTGTGTCGATGCAAATACTCACCGTTTGCAAGACTCGAACAACCAGAAATAATATGCCTAAGGGATTCTCCGGGACGATGACATGCCCGACAGATATCTACCGTACCATCCTTCAGGATATATTTCCTGTAGTTCTTTGTCATTACAACTTCGTCAGTAATTGCAAAAACAAACCCTTCAGTCTCTCCAAAGAGATCACCAAATCGTAGCCAAGATACTGATGCATTGAAGTCTATATCAGGCCTGTGTAAGGCCTGATAAAAACGACCATGCAGCTCCTTACTCTTCCATACCTCCTTGCGATCAGTAACACCAAGTACTATAGGTTTATGCCAATTCTCTTTAGCCAACGAGAGCGGGGTATGTCCATTATCCACTGCAACCACATCGCGATGCAACCTCGTGTCAGCATTGAGAAAATATTCTCTGAGGTTGCATATCTCACGGTTATGGAGGGTCTTGACATTTAAAAAGCCTCGACCTCCACACTTCCGAGGGATATACAACCTCATTACTGATGAACGAGGATGATGCATTCGAAATGTGGTCAACAGGGACCGCACTCTCCTATCCAGGGCATCTAATTCAGTCTGAGTCCATCTAAGTATACCGAAGGAATACATTAGGACCGGTATGACCCACCCATTGAAGGCACGCACTTTATTACCGCCTGATAAAAGACTTTTCAGTACTTTTTTCAGACGGCCAAAGAATCGCTCCTTCAATGTTTGTTTCAGACCAGATTGATTAATTCCTAATGCCTGTGATATACCCAGATACTTATAGGTCTCAGTAGTGGAGAGAGATCTGAGTATTATGGAATCCGAAAGCTCAACACCTTCAGACTCCACAATCCCACCCTTTTTTACATGCATGACTGCACATTTGTCAACGCCAAATTCCATTCTAATAGAACTACTGAAGGATTTTGTTAACTTCAATAGTTCTATCAGTTCCAATTTGGTGGTGGCAAATAGCTTAAGGTCGTCCATGTAAAGCAGGTGGGATATAACTCGACCTTCTCTCCGCAACTGAAAGCCTAGCCCTGAACTCTCTAGTATAGTACTAAGAGGGTTCAGTGCCAGACAAAACCATAAAGGACTGAGACTGTCGCCCTGGAATATGCCCCGTTCAATAGGCAAGCCATTTGTTACAATCTGACGACATCCTGGATAGCAAAGGTCTGTTCTCCATTGCCTCATACATGACCGCAGGAAAGTACAAAGAGTTGCATCCACTTTGTACAGCTCCAGCACCCTCAGAAGCCAGGTATGAGGCACAGAGTCAAAAGCCTTTTTAAAATCAATCCAACATGTCGCCAGACTGCGACGATTACGGCGTACCTGTTGGTTAATGGTCATATCAATAATAAGGAGCTCTTTGGTGCCTCGGGTCCCACCTCTACATCCATTTTGAGACAAAGACAAGACTGAATTTTTATCTAAATGTGAAGTAATTTTGATTCTCAAAATGGATGTTAGAAGTTTATAGACTGTTGGTAAACACGTGATTGGTCTATAATTTTTGGGATCCAAGGCATCGCCAGATTTATAGAGAAGGTGGGTTATTCCAGTCGTTATAAAATCGGGCAGAGAGCCCGACTCTACAGACGACTGGAATTGAGTTGCTAAGCGAGCATGTGAACTACGGAACCACTTTAGCCAAAAATTATGCAGTCCGTCCGGTCCCGCTGATTTCCAGTTGGGCAATGAACGGACTGCATTTGCTACATCGTCTTCTATTATGTTAATTGGGTTCATTGTTTGAATAGATTCACATGCCCGCTCAACCTCTCTCATCCATTCGCCTTCAATATGACTAACGGACCTCGACCAAATACCACGCCAAAATGCATTTGTGGCATCAGCATTTGGTCGCGGTCCATCATCCACATCGGAATCGGGTTTCTCCCATTTTCGATAAACCCACCTTTCATCCTTTTGGAACATGCGATTCTGGGTATATCGGTCTACGCGTTTTTTATAACGTCGAATCCGGTTGGCCCATGCATAAACTTTCTGTTTTAGAAAGTCAATGCGCTCTGTGACACACGACATACTCATAAATTCTTGAGGCGTGATGTTAGTGCCCGAGAACGCCTGTCTCACAAAGCGCATGACCCTCGGTCGAGTATTACCCGATTTAAAACAGATTAGCTTCCCGATGAGTGCCCTAGCCCGAGCGATACGACGCTCAATTCTATACTGCCAAGCTGGCACAGCAGGTTTAGGAGGAGAAGCAAGTTTCTTTTCAAAAAAATTCACTCTAGCTACTCTACATGCTGCAACGGCTGCACAGTATAGAATCGAGTGCGTATCACAAAGGTATTCACTATTATCCAAATATTCAGATAATAGCGAATCTAGAGCACACACCAGGGCCATATTTCGTTTATGCATAGGCAAACGCGGTAGGCTAGGTCTACAGCCTGGACTCATAGATCGATATTCCAGCATTGCATCTTCCAAAGCACTCCTTAATTTATCATTGCACTGGTTACTTACGGCAATAGCCTCCACAGCTACAACTTCATCATTATGCGGTGTGTTTGGTACCTCTAAACTTGCAACCTGAGATGAAGTTCGACAGGCGAGGCTATTTCGTATTTCAGAACGTAGCCGCTCAAGTACAACACTATCCAACATGTTACAACGTTGAATAGCCCGTACCTGATCCGATAATCGTTGTGCCGAGACGTTAACAGCTGGTTCAAGATCCTGAAACACAGTTAATAGCCGACTACGGTACGCAGTAAGGTTGATTCCCCCCTCTGTAGCCACAAAATATGCCCGCATGACGTTTTCGTTTATAGAATTAGTCCATCTCATGCGGCGCACATCACCACCGGTAGCGGGAGCCCTATTCGAAGCCTGTGGGCCTCGGGACGCCAAGCAAGTCGGTGGCCGGCCTCTCCCACGCCGCCGCGCTGGTGTTGGTGACGACGGCGGAGAGAAGAACTCGTCGCTGGAACTAGAGCTCGACGCCTCAGCAGCAGTCGGTGTAGCTAATGTGCTCACCGTGGGCTGCGAGGCGGAGCTGTGCGACGAGTCCGGAGGTGTTACTGGTGCTTTGAGTTTGTTCCTGGATCTTGTAATCATTTTGTCGTTGCATTATATTTATTTTCGTTTGCCTTATAAAACATGACATTAAACGTCATATCTATCGATCATCATTAAAATATTATGGTATTTATATATAGGTTTTATTCCGTTAATTTGATGAATCAAAATCATTTTTTTTCCTTTAATGTGAATACATACACAGTTTCTGCAGTAATTTCAATTAATTTATAATATTATTTAAAATATTATCAGCAAAACGACATTTGACGTGTAGGGTTGCCAGGTAAGTAAGTATTATAACCTTATTATTATTATTCTCTTTATTTATTTATACAACATATCAATTACATTTTTAAATATATCTATAAAATAAAAAATACATTTAAAAATATAAAAAATAGTGACCCACCGGTATCGGGTACAGGGACCAAGCTACCGGTGGTTAGGGCTCCAGAGAAAGGAATTTCCTCACAATACGTGCCGTGTCGAGAAGAACTGCTTTCTGTATCAGGCCCTTGATCCAGCTGTTTAACGCGAGCCTTTGTAGGTGTTGGTCAAGGCTCTTGGCTATAAGTCCATGGACAGATATGACTATCGGTACAATGATCGCTGAATCCACACCCCACACGTCGACAACCTCATGAGCCAAGTCTAAATATTTCTTTTGTTTGTCTACCTCGGCTTTCATGAGGTTCTCGTCGTGAGGTATGGTGATGTCAACAATCATTGCACGGCGTTCTAATCGATCTATTACCACTATGTCAGGCTTATTGGCGACAATAGTCCTGTCCGTGATAATAGATCGATCCCAGTATAATGTGACATGACCATTTTCGAGAACTGGGTATTATTATTTTTATTATTATTATTATTAAGCCAAGTTAATTGCCTTATAAGCCGCTTGGAAAATGGCTACAGCAGGTAGCCAATGGGCTCATTACCTATAACGGGGGACAGGAATACAAACTGAGAAATGCATGACATGTTATACGCCCACTGAGTATAATATGCCTCTGCAACCCCTTGGGGATAAGGCGTGATGTATAAACAAGATTTGTACTATTACAAAGACGGATACACAGTTGTTCAACAGTTTGACGCACATAAGAACTAACATGCAATTTTTTTCTAACTTTATGTTTATCTACTGAAAGTATTGCAATGGTATTTGACATGGTCTCGATATTGAGAAAGTATCTCACTGTAATCTCAATTACTTGCTTTCCTTTAAAGGTGAAGGAACTTACTTTCAGTAATCATGATATAAATGTAAAGAGTTTTAACTTGCCATGAACATTGATAAGCAAATAACTGTCAGCTTAAATTGAAAAATGGCGTATTCAAAAATGGAATTCTGGAAAATGCTTTGGACACGTCCAACGAATGAGTGAGGAGTAATTGACAAAGAATATATATTGTGCGAAAATGGGTAAAAGAAGTCAGGGTAGGCCGAGACCTACATTAAGACCACGTGACCAAAAGTCAAAAGAACTCGGATACCCAGACGTGTGTGTACGAGTATAAAGCGATTAATGAATTGAAAGAAGTGGAAGAAGTATGCATGGATTGTTAAGCCTGGTGATCTGTCCTCTCTGACTAACCCATCAGGGATACAGCGTGAAGTTAGTTTCAGTTAGTTATCAACATTGGTATTGCAATAAGCTATAAAATTTCTTTCTCTTCATTCTGCCAAGTACCTAATATAAAATTGATCTTCCAATTAATATAACGTTACGGAAGTGAACAATAACTAATTTGAATTATAAACATAACTCCAAACAAATGCATCACATTTGCCATCTGTATGACGCAGAAAATTCATTGATAATTCATTCATAGAATAGAACACAAACAAACACCATAGTTTGACTGTGATTTTGCAATTAATTCATTCCTCGCTTCGTTTTGAAAGCACTTGCGGATATGTTACCTACTTTTTTCGTATCATTCTCTTTAGCGGTACTCGAAAATGTATCATGAAAATGTTTTGCCTGGTACGTAAAATGCTGGAGCTACGATAATTATGCTCGTTATCTTTGTAGAGGGTTTTTAGGAGTACACGTAAAATGAACATGATTGCGTTGAAAGGAAAAAATTATACATAAAGAATTAAGAAGCAATTCAAGTCAAAATTCGTTTACTTCTAAAACATTAATATATTTTAAATATTCACATGTAATACACAAATATCATGTTGAAGTTATTTTCGAGCGTGAATATATAAACAATTTTTTAAACAAATTTTGAAGCCTGTACTGACTGAAAAATGATGCAATGCTGAATCTGAAAATGCTTCATAAGCTCAATTAATACTATGTCCGAAAAAAATAATGGAGTAGACCGTGAAATTAATAAACTATCACCTTAAAAATTCATGCTTGTGCAAATATATCAAAATTCTTAGATATTTTTGGCCTAAATCCATTTATATAAGTCATGACGCAGAAATAAGATAAAATTTTAAATAGATTTAGTCTCATTTCCCTCAGACAACGAAGATGTCTCATTTTTAATGTAATGAAGTTCCTGCGGGTCAAGTTCAAACTAATTAAAAGTGTAGTCAGAAAATGCATTAACCGAGAAAGATTACACCGCCCCCGCCCCCCACCACTTCCCACTTTTCGAAATATTCATGACGTAGGCGTAGACTAATCTCGGAGATAATGAGGGAAGTGGGCCTCTGAGCGGACCAATTAAAATGATTGCAGGATTGCTAACTTTGCAGTCTACAGTTTGATGCGAGATATAATTGCTTCACTTCGCTCAACTCAGGTAGTTTGTTCTAGCCAAAGGCTAGACGCTTGTTGATGGTTTCAATTGATTTTATTGCAACCATTTTAGAGTTGGTTACTTTTCAATAGATCGATAATTTTTAAGTTTGTTTATTTGGTTGCAGTTTTATATCGTTGTTTCGCTTTTGTGGGTGAAGAGCAGTTGTGAAAATGAGTAAGTAATTTACTTTCAATTAGACATAAGTAATTTTATTGGTTGTATTATAAATTATTTGTTTTAAAAACATTGAGTTACAATACTATAGAGTCACAATCAGACAAATAAAATGTCCGCGCCGAAACTCGGCGCACTCTGCGAAGTGCGCAGAGTTTCTGTTTAGTTGTAAGGCGACCGCAATCCTCGTACAACGTCCGTGATGCCAAAGTGTTCGGTTGTTTCCTGCCCAAATAACAGCAGATACGTGACAAAAAAGGATGGTGTCTCATATTTTAGGTAAGTATCAAAACGAATTTACGTATTTATGTATCCACAGTGCGTGTTTGCATTTAAATTTCAAAAAAAATCATTTTCTTAGCAAAAATAATATGCTGACCGCCCGACCGCGCATCGCGTCTAAAGTGTATCTCTTTCACACTTTAGATAAATATGCAAGAGTAAAAGAGTAACAAATAGTGTCGCGTCCGAGATTGTTATTTTATCCTTTAGCAGAGTACTATGTATTTAATTTAGTAATCATGACAGACGTATGTTAAAATATAGGTATTGCTCAATTTTTAACTGTCAATCAAAGTTGACTCCACATAAAGTCCAAAGTTGAAAAGTGTGACAAAAATAATACCATGTTCACAATACACTTTGAAATACAACCTCCAACGTGACATTGCCAACACAAAACACGGCTCTGCGTGGCATAACAGCGTGAAATCTGAAAACGTTGTACTCGTAGTTAGGATCTGTCCCATTAATTTTGCGAAACTGCTATAATTTGTCAAACTCGAAGGACGTGATTTGAAGGTGAGGGGAGTTGATGATGCATAATAATTTTGTGCTCATCCACTGATTTTAATGAAAATATGTTTATATAAGCTTGAGGATAATGCTAAGGTAATATTGCTGAAAACTTTACAAAGAATTGACCGGTGCTACCCGGGGTTTACGGAACTTACATCCATAAAGTGCACCTTCCTGAAGTGAGGGAGGAAGCGCGGACGAGTAATTAAAGACCACCACATGTTTCATTACAATCTGATATAAACTCTTCAGTGCTATCTTTAATGAGGTGGATCAATCAACAAGAAAGTCACTTAACATAGCAGACCATTATCAACAAATATAAGTTTTGTAAATTTTGTAAATCAACGCTTCATACAAAAAGCGTTCGTGGCCCCATTGACTCAGTGTTTTGTAAACGATCACTGCCTTAAGCAACTTTCCCTATGGCTAGCCACATTTGCGAGGGTTTTCGTGCATCGGAAGACACGTTAGGCCGTTGGTTCCGGTTGCCAGTAATATGGCAGTCGTTAAGCCAAGTTGAATGCCTTATAAGCCGCTTGAAAAATGGCTACAGCAGGTAGCCAATGGGCTCATTACCTATAACGGGGGACAGGAATACAAACTGAGAAATGCATGACATGTTATAAGCCCACTGAGTATAGTATGCCTCTGCAACCTCTTCGGGGATAAGGCGTGATGTATAAACAAGATTTGTACTATTACAAAGACGGATACACGGTTGTTCAACAGTTTGACGCACATAAGAACTAACATGCAATTTTTTTGTAACTTTATGTTTATCTACTGAAAGTATTGCAATGGTATTTGACATGGTCTCGATATTGAGAAAGTATCTCACTGTAATCTCAATTTCTTGCTTTCCTTTAAAGGTGAAGGAACTTACTTTCAGTAATCATGATATAAATGTAAAGAGTTTTAACTTGCCATGAACATTGATAAGCAAATAACTGTCAGCTTAAACTGAAAAATGGCGTATTCAAAAATGGAATTCTGGAAAATGGTTTGGACACGTCCAACGAATGAGTGAGGAGTAACTGACAAAGAATATATATTGTGCGAAAATGGGTAAAAGAAGTCAGGGTAGGCCGAGACCTACATTAAGACCACGTGACCAAAAGTCAAAAGTACTCGGATACCCAGACGTGTGTGTACGAGTATAAAGCGATTAATGAATTGAAAGAAGCGAAAGAAGTATGCATGGATTGTTAAGCCTGGTGATCTGTCCTCTCTGACTAACCCGTCAGGGATACTACGTGAAGTTAGTTTCAGTTAGTTATCAACATTGGTATTGCAATAAGCTATAAAATTTCTTTCTCTTCATTCTGCCAAGTACCTAATATAAAATTGATCTTCCAATTAATGTAACGTTACGGAAGTGAACAATAACTAATTCGAATTATAAACATAACTCCACACATTTGCGATCTGTATGACGCAGAAAATTCATTGATAATTCATTCATAGAATAGAACACAAACAAACACCATAGTTTGACTGTGATTTTGCAATTAATTCATTCCTCGCTTCGTTTCAAAGCACTTGCGGATATGTTACCTACTTTTTTTGTATCATTCTCTTTAGCGGTCGAAACTCGAAAATGTATCATGAAAATGTTTTGCCTGGTACGTTAAATGCTGGAGCTACGATAATTATGCTCGTTATCTTTGTAGAGGGTTTTTAGGAGTACACGTAAAATGAACATGATTGCGTTGAAAGGATATAATTATATATAAAGAATTAAGAAGCAATTCAAGTCAAAATTCGTTTACTTCTAAAACATTAATATATTTTAAATATTCACATGTAATACACAAATATCATGTTGAAGTTATTTTCGAGCGTTTATATATAAACAATTTTTTAAACAAATTTTGAAGCCTGTACTGACTGAAAAATGATGCAATGCTGAATCTGAAAAAAAAATAATGGAGTAGACCGTGAAATTAATAAACTATCACCTTAAAAATTCATGCTTGTGCAAATATATCAAAATTCTTAGATATTTTTGGCCTAAATCCATTTATATAAGTCATGACGCAGAAATAAGATAAAATTTTAAATAGATTTAGTCTCATTTCCCTCAGACAACGAAGATGTCTCATTTTTAATGTAATGAAGTTCCTGCGGGTCAAGTTCAAACTAATTAAAAGTGTAGTCAGAAAATGCATTAACCGAGAAAGATTACACCGCCCCCGCCCTCCCACTTTTCGAAATATTCATGGCGTAGGCGTAGACTAATCTCGGAGATAATGAGGGAAGTGGGCCTCTGAGCGGACCAATTAAAATGATTGCAGGATTGCTAACTTTGCAGTCTACAGTTTGATGCGAGATATAATTGCTTCACTTCGCTCAACTCAGGTAGTTTGTTCTAGCCAAAGGCTAGACGCTTGTTGATGGTTTCAATTGATTTTATTGCAACCATTTTAGAGTTGGTTACTTTTCAATAGATCGATAATTTTTAAGTTTGTTTATTTGGTTGCAGTTTTATATCGTTGTTTCGCTTTTGTGGGTGAAGAGCAGTTGTGAAAACTTTCAATTAGACATAAGTAATTTTATTGGTTGTATTATAAATTATTTGTTATAAAAACGAAACTGTATGTAGTACTTATAACACTTATGGGCATATTTAATTCTATAGGTGTATTGAAATTTTTATTATGTATTACTTGGTAAGTAATTTACTTTCAATTAGACATAAGTAATTTTATTGGTTGTATTATAAATTATTTGTTATAAAAACGAAACTGTATGTAGTACTTATAACACTTATGGGCATATTTAATTCTATAGGTGTATTGAAATTTTTATTATGTATTACTTGGGGCTTAGACTATGAGTTTAGGGTTACATATTATATACAAACTGATTGTATCTACCTCGTTCACTCAGTAAGGTAATGCCATTATTTTTGATATCAAAGTAATCAAAATAAACGGTACTTAGATTTACTCGTCTATCACAGTCGTTAACATGATTATAACTCTTTTTTATAACTCTCACCAAGACCTCAGAATTAGTAATAGATTTTACTAGTTTCTTTGATTCCGTGAGACCAAAGCCCCTCAGATTTATTAATTAAACAGTACAAATGTTTTGTTCAATACTAGTGACCCCGGCGAGCTATTACTTAGAATGACGTTCCATAATTTTCTCGTTCTCGATTTATAAATGCTGTAACTAACAGACTGTGTTTCATGTAGGCGTATAGATCTGTAGCAACTTACACCATCATCATCATCCGAGCGTCTGTCCCAGTTGCGTCTCGCGACGCCCGGGGTCCGCTTTCCTACATTTTCTCCTCCACTTCGCACGGTCGTCGGCATCCCCTGTAGTGAGACCATTGGCACGCATGTCATCCCTTACGACGTCAAGCCAGCACTTCTTGGGTCTTCCCCTCTTACCGGGACCCGGCGGGGCTGACATGGCCAGACATTTGTTACCTACGTAGCCCGGCGGTTGCCGCAAGACGTGACCATACCAACGAAGGCGACACTCTTGCAACTTGTCTGCAATCTCACGGACGTGAAGGCTGCCGCGGATGCGCACATGCACCGCAGCATCTTCATTTCCGTGACACGCAGCTCCTGCTTGTGTCGCTTCAATATCAGCCACGTCTCACTGCCATGTAAAAGGACAGCTCTAATAATGGTTTTGTAGACCTGTCCCTTCAACCGGATCGGCATTTTAGGGTCACAAATGACTCCGGTCATCTCCCGCCATTTGGCCCACGCGGCAGCAATGCGTGACTTGACATCGCAATCGATGTCACTGGACGTGTGAAAAATAGATCCCAGGTATTTAACCTGGTCCGTGCGCTCGACCAAATCACCGCCTATGCGGACGGATGTGGGATCTGTCAAGTTTAGTGCCAAGTACTCGGTGTTCGCCACATTTAGTTTCAGACCGCCGTTCTCAAGCGTCTCCTTCCACGCCTTTACACGTCGCACCAATCTGCCCCTGTCCGCGTCTGCCAGAGCAATATCGTCAGCATACATGAGCAACCATGGAGGCTGCTCATGCGGGTTTCTGATGCTGTCCGACCATTCGTCTATATTACACTGAACAGAAGCGGACTAAGGACAGAACCCTGGTGTACCCCGACGGTGATGGGGAAGGGCTTCGTGTCGCCAACAGCAGCCCGAACCATTGAATCGGAGTCACAGTACATGTCCCGGATAGTGTCAATATAGACCTCTGGAACCCCTTTGGGCCGCAGTGCCCACCAGATCATCGCACGAGGAACACAGGCGAAGGCCTTCTGCATATCTAGAAACAAACAGTGCAGAGGCGTGTTCTTCGATCTGTATTTCTCTGCTACAACCCTCAGGGCAAAAACAGGGTCCGTGGTCCCATGATCAGGGCGAAACCCATATTGACACTCCGAGAGAGTACACTCCTGCCGGATCCGAGAGTCTATAATCCTCTCGAAGATCTTCATGGTGTGGGACATCACCTTAATACCGCGGTAGCTCCCGCACTCCTGCACTGACCCCTTACCTTTGAAGACTGGAGTAATAATACTCAGTCTCCGTTGGTTTGGGATCTTAAAAAGGTTTACTAAGATGCCCACACCGCGAGGACCCATCACCTTCCAGGCTTCGATGGGGACTCCATCGGGTCCGACAGCTTTCCGATTCTTCATGCGGCGAAGCGCAGTCAGGACCTCTCCAGGCGTTACCGGTGGCACTAGTCCCTGATTCGGAGGGAGGTCCGGAGGCTGCATCTCTTTATGCTGTTTATTAAGAAGCTCGTGGAAGTACGAGCGCCATCTCTTCTTTACCGCGAGGTCTCAGGGTCTTTTACACAGCGACACTTGGATATATCCTGTGCCGCTTTGACCCTGGAGCGCGCCAGCTTATAGATGAGCCTCTGCCCCTCAGACGATTCCAGCTTATCATACAAAGGTTGTAAGTGGTCTCGTCTGGCTCTGGCTACAGCTCTTTTTGTGGCGCGCTTGGCAGCCCTGTACGCGTCGCGGTCTTCGGGAGATCCGGTCGCTTGCCACTTTTTAAAGAGGGCTTTCTTCTGTAGCAACTTACACCAAGTGCCATTAATGAAAAGTAAGGTTTATTAATTCAGGTTCAAAAACTTCTGATTTAAATATTTATTTTCAAAATGACATAAACATGAATTTACATACTATAAGTTAAACTTTCGGGACACAACCTGAACCTATCTATTTCAACACGATAATGCGCTCACCACCTATTACGAGGGACAAACAAGATTACGAACATGAACACAAATTTTCATCAAATTCATAAATAACAACGCACGCCATATTGAAGGTACAAAAATAAAAGTATTGAGTGGCAATAACACATCACGCACGGTCGAGTGGACGGACAAAGCAAATTGTTGGCTTTGTAACATTCCAGCGTATTTCGTACGAGGGTATGAGGGCAGAGTAATGGAATATGCGCGCACGCACAAAGGCGATAAACACGTCATTTTTAAGTGGTCTAGTCACGTTTGTGCCCTAATGAAAAATTTCCAGGTACGGTTCCAGTACGCTATAGTTGTTATCGAAAAAGGGGGTTACTTTCTGCCATCACATTCTTAGCCACTAGCAGGTTGTTAGATCCGCACACACTACAGTTGAAGAATACTCACGTATGGAGTAGTTGTAAAGGAACTTCAATTGGAATCTCTAGTGCTTATAATTTCGAATGCCTCTATTAATATAGAAATCTGACAATTTTTTTTCTTGACTTACTTCGTTTATAAAAACTAAACGATATATTATTATTAAATGCCTCTGTGGCACAGTGGGGGTGCATCCGACTGCTACGCAAGAAGTCGTGTGTTCGATTCCCACCCAAGATAAATCTTTGTGTGACGAGCACGATGGTTTAGTCTGTGTCTGGGTGTTATTTATCCCGGCAAGAGGGGAAGACCCAAGAAGTGCTAGCTTGACGTCGTAAGGGATGACATGCGTGCCAATGGTCTCACTACAGGGGATGCCGAAGACCGTGCGAAGTGGAGGAGGAAATGTAGCAAAGCGGACCCCGGGCGTCGCGAGACGCAACTGGGACAGACGCTCGGATGATGATGATGGGTGTTATTTATCTATAATATGTATGCATTTAAAAATATATAACTAACCAACTAACTATCTTCGCGCTGCATCTCTGACGTGATAGTGAGAGAGGACAGATCGCTAGGCGATTCGCGATCCATGCATACTTCTTTCGCTTCTTCAAGATAAATCAATCGCTTCATACACGCACGTCTGGGTATCCGAGTACTTTTGACCTTTCCATTTTTGAGCAATCTGCTCACGTGGTCTTCATATGTAAGTCTCGGCCTATCCTGACTTCTTCTACCCTCTACTTTCGCACAATATATATTATTTGTCAATCGTTCCTCACTCATTCGTTGGACGTGTCCAAACCGACGGAGCACGCCATTTTCCAGCTTAACGCTGACACTTTCATTCAAACCTGCCATATTGCGTATCACTTCGTTACGTATTCGGTCGGTTAAAGTAACGCCGCACAACTTTTGAAATGATCGCATCTCCACAGCATTCAATTTACTTTCATGCATCAGCTGACATACACAGGTTTCGCTACCGTAAAGCAAAGTTGGCACTAGCACTGCGTTATGGATCGCCAGTCGTGCTTCTTTTACGATGCTTTGTCGCTTTTCTAATTGGGACAAAGCACCGTTAACTCTGTTTCCGGCAGCTACTCGCCGTTCTACATCCGAATCACATCTTCCATCCGCGCTAAACATACTCCCTAAATACACAATTTCATTCACTTGGTCTAGACTACACGTTCCTAGTTTACCCTAATCTCGTATTTAATTCTTACGTCATCTCTTTCAAATACCAGAACCTTAGTTTTACTTGCATTTAAGCGAAGACCCTTACTTTCACACTCCTCTTTCATATTAGTGACTAATGCCTGAAGGTCGGCTTCTGATGAGGCTATGAGCACCGCATCATCAGCGTACAGTAGACAGTTTACTGAAAAGTCACCCAAATTCACACCCATAGCACAATCTTTCAACTTCTGCAGGCAACTGTCCAGATACACTATAAACAGCCGGGCGGACATGAAACAACCCTGTTTGACGCCTGTACAGACATCAAAAAGAGGTAACACATCCCCCCCTACTCGCACGCACACCGCTCACAGTCCCTATAAAGCGACTGTATTGCCCGCAGTAGCGAGCCGTTCACACTATTTCCCTCACAACGTTATCAAATGCTTTCTCCAGATCCACAAAAGCGCAGAAAACCTTTTGGCTAATAGCCAGAAACTTCTCCGCGATCATGCGGAGAGAAATCCATGCAACTTCTTCCACGTCGGAATATGCCATAGAGCCATAGCCATAAATACCTTTCAGACTTTTCTTGCATTCTTGCCGTTATAACTTTTACACATGCATACACCTTACTAGCTAAGCTGACCAAGCTGATCGCCCTGTAGCTGGAGCAGCTTAGGCGCGAGCCTTCTCCTTTGTAAATAGGTACTACAACTGCTATTCGCCAGTCATCTGGGACCTCACCCGTCTGCCAGCACAAGTTGCATAACAGACATACTCGTAGTGTGTACCAGACGCGCGACCCACCGTACTTGATCAACTCAGCAGTAAGTCTGTTGTGGAGGAACGGGTAGAGATGTTCCTCCGACACAAAGGGAGGATCCTCCGACCAGGCAAGGTTATCACGCCTAACGGGCCGCGGCCCAACGGTTGATTTTGGGCTGCTGCGTACATTATTCTTCAGCGCGAGAACTCTCATAGCGCGATGTAGGATTCTTAGTATCGATGTAGTTCGATAGCTTTACGCTAGGCGCTGGTCGCCACTCTGTCTTTTCCCGCAGCCTTACTACATTTCATACTTTTATTATCGCTACTATTACTTATCGTTTGTTCAATTTCTTTTATACTAATGACTTCAATGACATCGGGATTAGGAGCATCAAAGTGAGCTCCACTTCCCGATATTGCATCTTTGTCTTTTCAAGCCTATATACGTATGTTTATTAGTCATCTGATTACCATAGTACAAGCTCTGCTTAGTTTGGAATCAGATGGCGTTGTGTGAGTTGTCCCAACAATATTTATTTATTTATTTTATTTTATTGTTTGAGTACTTTATATTACCAGTGAATACAACAAATAAATCTAATAATGTTGATAATCAGATTAGGTATGTGGGTAAGTATTGCTTGTATTGTCAGTCTCCAAATATCAAACTTTGCCATAATCCTGCTAATTGAATTGGCATGGTATATCAGACCGATTAGTTTGCATCTTTAGGGTTGAACAAGCTAAGCGGTGCGCTTCAGTGAACTCTTTGTATTATTATTAGTGACGTGGTATGATGAGGGTTAGTGGAATGCAAATTAGAAAGCGTTATTGAAACTATCGAGACCACATTGCCGCCCGACGAGGCCTGGCGCCGAGCCGTCTACCCGCGCGCGAAATTGAAAGATTGATCTTCAACGAGTTTGGCGCTCATCCGCATGGAAACACGCCTGTCTAGCTAGGCACGCTCTTTGCTTCCTGGTTTCAAACTTCAAAAGGTTCTCTACGTCTAAAAGTATCAGTCGTGACTTTTATTACGGTCGGAATGGTTTGTGATGAAATATGAAAAGTAATAAACTCAATCGTTTTAGATTTTTGAATGTGATTCATCATTATCATCCGAGCATTAATATAGCGATAAAAGATAATGTGTCTAAATCCTGCCTCGTTGACGTAAGCGGTACTATATGTCACTACATCGCTGAGCTGCATCGGGTTCGATTTTCGGGTCAGAATAAATATTTTTGTGAACCGCAAACGTTTTTTTTGGAGTTTTGGTGTTTCCCATGTGTAATTATGTACTCGTATGTATATAGAAATATATATAAATAAGTTTTTCAGTTTTCTAGATCCCATACCACTAGCTTTTATAAGATTACTTAGGCTAGATGGTGCCGTGTAATATAATGTCCTACAATATATATTATTTTATATCCATCACGCCTTATCCCCGAAGGGGTGGCAGAGGCATATTATATGCCCACATTTCACCGTGTGGATTCCTGTCCCACGTAATAGGTGGTGAGCCCATTGCTGTGTTGAAATAGACAGACGCAGGTTGTGGCTACCCACTGTTGAAATTTTCAAGCCGCCCATAAGGCCTTCAACCAGGCTTAACGACTGCCATTTTACTGGCAACCGGGACCAACGGCTTAACGTGCCTTCCGAAGCACGGAAACGCTCGCAAATGTAAATGCCACAAAGTGGTCACCCATCCGAGGACCAGCCCTAGTGAAAGTTGCGTAACTCAGTGATCGTTTACAGAACACTGAGACCGCGGGGCCACGAGCGCTTCTGTATATTAATTTATCCTATTATCAGCGAAATAGCTAAAGAGCTCAATTGGGTTTTTTGCGGCGTGGTGAGCCCATTGCCGTGGGAAAACGGACAGGCGCAGGCTGTGTCGACTGCTGTAGAAATTTTTCAAGCCTCCTATAAGGCTTTCAACCAGGCTTAACGAGTGCAATTTTACTGGCAACCGTGACCAACGGTTTAATATGCCTTTCGAAGCACGGAAACGCTCGCAAATGTGAATTCCACAAAGTGTTCACCCATCCAAGGACAGAATAGCGAATGTTGTTTAACGCAGTGATCGTTTTCAGAACACTGAGACAGCGGGGCCACGAGCGGTTCATATATGAAGAGATAGCGATTGATTATATAGAGAAATCGCTTCACTGTTCAAGTGTACCGGTAAAATGGATAGTGGATCTTATTGGTATAAAATTAAAGATGTTGAAAATGAAATTCATTCAGCAGGAGGTATATAGGTAATACCTAAATTCAACCGCCGAATCAGTCTGTTAAATGACAGATCAGTAAATATGTAGAACACATTCAGAATTCTCTAATTTGCTAGTTTTTACATAGGGCAATAATATGTTTTCGAAGGAAGTAAGAAAGGGTCAAAGTGACCGATTTCCAAATCATTACACAAAAAGAATTCTCAAAAAGCGAATAGCTATCTTATTTTAAAGATCTACATTTCGCAAAAATCAAAAACGAGGAGCAATTAAAAAGGCTTCAATTGATGACAATGCGATAAAACACACCGTTAGATTTTAATGAGATAATTCAGACGGAATATTTTTATTTCGTCAGAAAAAATGTAAAATTGATATGTTTACATCAGTGAATAAAATCAATTAATTTAATTTATTTTATTGCTGAATAAAGATAAATCTAGTACTTGTTAACGCCCGCGGCTTCGCCTCCGTGGTGAAGTTTCCTTGTTACCCGTTTCTCACAGGATTATTGTGATGTTTAAGCTTAAATTTCCTTTAGTA
Organism: Thumatha senex; assembly: GCA_948477245.1. Classification (NCBI taxonomy): domain Eukaryota; kingdom Metazoa; phylum Arthropoda; class Insecta; order Lepidoptera; family Erebidae; genus Thumatha; species Thumatha senex. Next base: position 687,486 of record OX419740.1, on the reverse strand, counting down.
GGTTTTGCAAGAAAGAGTTAGAACCTACATCCTTACAAACTCGCGTTTATAACAGACATAACATGAATATGAATTTTTGAAACTCATCATCCGAGCATCTGTCCTAGTTGCGTCTCGCGACGCCCGGGGTTCGCTATCCTACATTTTCTCCTCCACTTCGCAGCATCTTCATTTCCGTGCTCCACACAGCTCCTGCTTGTGTCGCTCCTAAGTGTAAGTGTAGTGACAGGCCTAATGATGGATTTATAGACTTGTCCCTTCAACGTAACCGGCATTTTTGGGTCACAAATGACACCAGTTATATCCCGCCACTTAGACCACGCGGCAGCAATGCGTGTCTTGATGTTGCAATCGATGTCACTGGACGCGTGAAATACAGATCGCAGGTATTTGACCAATTCATCGCCTATGCGGATGGACGTGGGATCTGTTCAGTTTAACTGATGAATTTTTGATACTATATATTGAAAATTAAATATTCAATGGAAATTATAATTTGAGTGTCCTATTAGTTAATTTATTAAAATTGACTACTATACCAGTTAATAAAATTGTCTACGTAAGTGTTATGGTAAAATTAATTACAACATTTTATAGAACAGTTTGCATTGTATCCTTGTTTTTTTACGTGGGAAAATCCCTACGGATTTTATGCCAAACTCGTACCGACTAAAACCTCACAGTCTTTAAGTTCGTACCTGGTTGTCTACCGCTATCCCAGACTTTCCGACAGATTTTGGCTACCACAGGCAGCTTAGTCTAAAGGTTCGGGTGTAATCTCACTTTGCGGAGTTAGTTCGGGTGTTGTCGTGCTCTTGGAATGTGAGGCGTTGGTGAAAGTCTGACGTCATGCCATTATCTCTGGCCTGCTTAAGTTAGGTAAGGACAACGTTTTTCCTCAGCTTTAATTGAATATGTTTTAAACTAACAATTTATTTGCGCCGTATCCCTTAGGGATAGTCAGAGAGAACAAATCATTAAGTAATAACAAAAACAGAAATATCGAAAGTAATCGCATTCAATTTATTTTCATGCATCTTCAGAAGCGCTCGTGGCTCCGCGGTCTCAGTGTTCTGTAAACGATCACTGAGTTACGCAACTTTCACTATGGCTGGTACTCGGATGGGTGACCACTTAGTGGCATTTACATTTGCGAGCGTTTCCGTGCTTCGGGAGGCACGTTAAGCCGTAAAATGGCAGTCGTTAAGCCTGGTTGAAGGCCTAATGGGCGGCTTAAAAATTTCAACAGCAGGTAGCCACAACCTGCGTCTGTCTATTTCAACACAGCAATGGGCTCACCACCTATTACGTGGGACAGGAATCCACACGGTGAAAAGTGGGCATATAATATGCCTCTGCCACCCCTTCGGGGATAAGGCGTGATGGATATATTATATAATATATTCTGACATACCCAGATCTCACTACCGAACCACGTTGTGAATCGTCAAGAGTATCTACTTTTTGTAATAATGGTATTGGTAACTTGCTGTAAAGGCTTCATACAAAATTAAGGCATCAATAGTTAAGTTGCAAGATTCCACTCAAAGAAACTAAACTGGCAGGTAAGGGCACTTGTTCTCCAAAGTACTAGGTAGGAGGAGACAAGGAGGTTTGTATCACGCATTGTAATATAAGTTGAGTCTGAGAATTAGAAATATTTACAAAAATATTAAGTCTCTGTAATTAATCTTTATAATTCTGAACTCATTTTTTTTCCAAAATTCTTGTCTCTTTTTTCACCTATTACGTGGGACAGGAATCCACACGGTGAAAAGTGGGCACATAATATGTCTCTGCCACCCCTTCGGGGATAAGGCGATGAATGAAAGACTACTAATCGGGTTTAATTCGGTTCTTAGGGTTTCGTACCTTAAGTATTATTTTATTATGCGTCCGTCCGTGTTTTGTCAAATGTAGAACTATAAAATTGGAATAATAATACCGAATATAGTGAAAACCCTAAAATCTATACATTTGAAGTTAAAACATAAAAAATATAGGTAGTACGTATTCAATCATCGTTAAATTGCGAAAATCAATTACCAAACTTATTTATAATACCTATGAAGTTACAAATTTTGAAATGTCATGTTAATAGAGATAATTACTCCTCATTACCGTCGGTGAGGCTCCTACTTTCTTTTGTGCTACTGATTATATCGTGTAGCCCGAAAACGTAGGGTGGTAATGAAAAGGCATCTTCCATCCTGTCACTCACTCGACAGCGTGCTCACAGACACTCAAGACCAGATTACGTACCAACTGCACCGTATCAACAAACTTTACCAATCTTTCTTGAAATATTAGTAATACGTGACTAGCTAAAACACACCTTAACACGCGTGTAATAAAGTTTCAAGTCTTACGATTTAGGTCTCTGACAATGACTACCATTTTTCCTATATTTGTTCGTCGCCCGGTTGACAATTTGGCAACCAATACCTAAATGTGCGGCGTAACAGAGGTAGACTTTGTATTTAAATTCAAACAGTAGTGTCAAAATGTGGCATGGCGAACAATGTACTGTAATTGTTTCTATAGTTTACTTTTACACATTTGTTAGTTTAAACATTTATTAAATTCTCATTTGCAGACTTAATGTTATGTTACGAACATATCTGTTATAATACTAACATCCCACATACTTACCATATTTTCAAGTTATTTGTAACATTTGGATACCTTATTTAGTAAGCTTTAAAGGCCAAATCTTTAATTATTTTTTGTGCCATAGCAGTTAGACTGTGCAATGTGGCAGATAGCATTAGTTTGTTTTCATATTTTTTTTTGTTTCAGTATTAAGAAACATATTACGGAACGCCAATAGTATGTGCTGCAACAATTATTTCGTAAGCCAACTTATTCAGACACTATTATCCCATCTACATCGTGTCATCTCTGACAGTACAAACTAGTTACGTTACATAACATGATCCATAGATCTCGTAGTAAGTGTTTTATAAAGCAGCGAAAGATAATGACAACGAAGTTTATTTATTACAACGCAAAAAAAACTCAATCTAACTTTCAACAGCAAAATTCTAATTCTGATTTCATAATAAACCTCATAATCAACACACGTACAATGGAGTCGTAACGAAACGACATCACTCACTTAACAAGATAACTTGAAAACAATAACAATAATCGTAAGTATTTTTTCGCTTATCAGGCACAGAGCTCTTATAACAAGTTAAAAGTTAGATACTCGTTTATTATTTCTGTCTCTGGAAACTATTGGCACAAAGTAACGAAAATGTTGCCTTTATAGTACCTACCTATCTAACAGTTCTTCATGCGTTATAGAATCTCTAGTTATAATTTAAACAAACTTCTTACTAAGGCCCATTTGCGTGAATGCTGGGGTTAAATAAATAATTATAGAGTTAGATAACTCGGAATTAAGTAAATAACTTTTTAACCCTAATCATGTCACCATAAAAACATATCGTCGGGTTAATTAACCCAGTGTTTTGTGTCACTCTATGTCATCCAACCAAACATTAATGATTGAACAAAGAATGAAACAGGTATGTCTATCTCTTTTACACTACAGTTGGCCACATAAGACTTTTTCTTACACGAATGAATGTAACATGACAGCCGAGTTTTAGTTTTATCATTTTATTTTTATCGTATTATGTGTGCGCGGCGTGTCATTTTGAGGAGTCTGTGTCACGCATGTCTCACGTGTCACTTCATTATCTGTCAGCTGCTAACCCAACGTTGGACGAATTAACCCTCAGAAATCGGTGAGTTAAAATTTTAGCGATTTAACCCTAGGTATACCCTTAACTCGGGGTCATGCTAGACAAATTAATGATTTAACTCGGGGTTAGTCCATACCTCCGAGTTATACACGCTAACATAAGATCGCGCAAGTGGGCCTAATAGACTGGTATCATTAAAATTATACACCGCGACTCGGCAAACTTAGGGCCGTCCACCAGACGGACAGAGTACCTAGAAAAGGTTACAAGGAGGGACTGAATGCGGCAGGCGCAGTATCATGTGTTATGGCGTGAATTTGGATAGGACTATGTCAAACATTGGTCTGCCATAGGCTGATTCGATAGTTTGTCATGGTGTAATGATACCGTTTTGAACGAGCCGTAATCTTATAGACTTCACATCAACGTCAACAGCGAGGTACTGATCATATGAATAAACCGCACGGTATACTCCCGTGGAGTATCTCGCTAAGACCTTGAAATCATGGCGACTGGATGGTCCAGTTGCCATGATTTCAAGTCACCAATATTGGAGCGACACAAGCAGGAGCTGCATGTCACGGATATAAAGATGCTGCGGTGGATGTGTAGAGTCACGCGGATGGACCGTGTGAGGAACTCTCGCCTTGGCGGTAGCAAGAGTGTCGCCTTCGTTGGTACGGTCACGTCTTGCGACAACTGCTGGGCTGCGTGGGAAAGAATGTCTGGCCATGTTAGCCCCGCCGGGTTGGTAAGTGGGAAAGAAGTGCTAGCTTGACAACGTTAGGGATGAAATGCGTGAGAGTAGTAGTGAGACCATTGGGGTCTCACTACAGGGGATGCAAATATGTGAAATGCAACTGGGACAGACGCTCAGATGATAATGATGATGATAGATGGTCCAGTGACACCAGTTTATTGGGGTTGTGGTTCTCACCAGGAAGGAAACGCTCACAGAAACACAATGCGATGCGTCCCATTCTGGGCCTGACTCTGTCTCAGAGAGCAAAAGTCCGTCTCAGTTCTCCGATGGCGCCATGATACCTGCCAGAAAATACTAAAACTAATTAAATATGGTAAAATGCAGATGTTAATGCAAGTTATGTCCTCCATTTTCTTGAATTTAAATATTATTATATATACTGCCTACTATGTTGAACTGTTACCAGTTGGCAGAGGTTGCGCTAACTAATAATGGATTCTGGGCACGTTCTGTCAGAGTTGCAACACGTGCCAAGACGCATTGTGTGAGTTGAATTTACGGTTAAGTATATCGGCTCAGATCAATAAAACACAGTCCCGATTGCATACAAAGCCTGATTTGGAACCAAGGGTAGATTTTATACATTGTTTGTTTTACAGTGTTATTGGATGCGCCGGCCTTCTGTCTGCTTAATTTGCTAAAGGGTTTATGCATCAGAGCCTCATCCGTCGAACAATTTAGGCGATAGCTTAGATTCTTTTTCTAGATTTTTTACTGCCTCGGTGGCGTAAGTGGCAGTAAATGCAACTGGCACGCTGAGGTTCCGGGTTCGATTAAAATCACACAAATATTTATTCCGGTTCCGGAATAAATATTTGTGTGATTCAGAAATTTTTATTTCAGAATTTTGGGTTTCCTACGTATAATGTGTATTTATTTAGATATATATAAGTATGTATATTAGTTGTCTAGATCCTATAGCACAAGCTTAAAATTTAGTTTGACTAGATGGCGCTTTGTGAAAAGTGTCCCACAATTATTATTTATTTATTTTGGCTACGAGAATATGCTTAAAGTGCAATGCAAGTGTTAATGTATGCAACTCGGTGTGTGATCCGCAAACGTGTGTTCTGGAGTTTGCTATGAATAAAATAACAAATGTAGTCTATTGTAATAACATAGTACAAGATTATCGTATCGTAATTTGTACTAGATGGCGGGGTCTTCAAATAACCCAGAATCTTTGGTTGTTTAAAGGTATAAGCATCTGTAAGCAACTCTTATTGCTAAACTAAAACAAATACTGTATACTTACATTTTCTTTCTGTAATTTTGTTCAAAGCGTTGGTCTTGCCACTGATATATATCTAAATAGGCCTGGCCATTAAATCTCCGTCCCCCTCAACAGGCCATAGAACGATGTCGTAAAACAAAGAGTATTATCTCGCACCATCGTTCCTCTCAGACAGACATCTTTATTCCACCCTCAATGTGATATTGGTGTAGTTTTTACGAGTATTTACTTGCAGATCGGAACTTTACTAATGAGTTTACTATGATATCTTATCGAAGTTAAGTTGTTAGGAACCAAGTTGGAATTATTTATTTACATTCTTTAGGGCATGTTTTAAGAAAGTTTATTTAAATACTGAATAATATTTCTTCTGAATGCTTTGGACAATATCAAAATTATTTTATCGACACTCAATACATTGTACTTGTATAAAGGTATAACAGACAGAAAACAATTTGCAAATTTTGTAATTGTGCTGAAATTGGTTCTAACACTGACCTCTAAAGGCTCCTTAAATTCATTCAACGTGGGCTGGAGTGAACTTTCTTACTATTCTAACTCCACAGAATCGAAAAGTTTCTGTTTGTGAATTTGCTGTGTACACGCAATCCCCATCATTTTCAATTCTAGAAGAAGCAGGTTCTGTTTATGTCACTGAGGCACCGACTACGTTTCACATTGATTGCAAATTTATCCGGTGAAAATTCTCAACAATAAGATTTGAAAACGAAGATTTAAAATTTACAAGTTATATTCAAAGTTTATTTGGTAATGAAGAGTGGAAGCGTGTCCGTCGCCATCCCTGCCAGCCTAGGCTGCAATTCTACTCTAACACGAGTGCCACCAGGGTGAACTATGTAAGGGCGTGCCCCCGAGGCGATGTTCACCAGTTCATCCCCGCTGGTGCAAAAAGTGTGAGCCAGAGCGGTTTAAGGGACCGCCACCCTAAACGCCCGGCCCGACACGGCGGGAAGTGGAGGACGCAGTGCACGGTAGCTGCGTGGAATGTAAGGGGAGGAATAGCAGATAAGATGAATGAGTTAATGGATGTCATGAATGAAAGAAAATTAGATGTAGTGTGCTTGACAGGACCAAGCAGCAAGGGGAGCGAGTTTTGTAGCTCGCGGGTGGGGTGCTCGCGCTAACGTCTGGGGTACCAGAGAGTGAGCATGGCAGTCGGGGGGTTGGAATTTCGTTGTCCTCGCGATTGGTCTCCGGTATGTTTGAGTACAAACTGGTAGGTCCTAGAATCCTCTGGATCCGTTTTAAGCTCGGTTTCCTTGGTAGCTGCTTATGCGCCAATATCTTCATCGAACGCGAGTGAGCTAGAAGACTTCTGGGAGAGTATGAGAAAACCTCTAAATGTGGTAAAAGGAAATAAAAGACTTATAGTGTGTGGAGACTTGAATGGATGGGTGGGTACCGCTCGCGATGGATTTGAGTCGGTACTCGGGAAGTATGGGGACAAAAGGGTGAACGACGCCGTGCAATGAAAAGGATTTGCTTGTGGCGGAACACAATGTTAGTAAGCAGTAATAAAATAATTGTATTATTTTGCATGCTGTTATAAAATAATTGTATTATTTGTATAGACAATATTAGAATTTTGCAATAATGAAGTCTAAACAACCGAAGGTTTAGCTTCTACTCAAATATTCACGAAAAGTCTTATGAAGGCGCACAGCAAAACGAAAAAAAATAAAGCGCTTAAGCCAAATCCCTCTCAGGCTGAATGAAGCCTTCGTGGGACGATTAATTTGGGTGTTGTTTAGCATTCTGCCGTAAAATTTAGGTCTAGACTCAATTTAGTAGTGAGTTGCATGCCAAACAGTAAAGTACATAAGATACTCGCGTAGAGCGCCACGCCACCGCCGCCGCCCGTAATATCCGGCCGTAGGATGTGCCACTCCATTACGGACCACGGGACTTCTTCGTGACGTTGATGGAAATTAATATTTTCGTTGACGATGTTTAGAATAGCATAGCAATTGCGTAGTTCAAATAAAGAGCTTTTTTATTTAAGTATATAAATACTATGGTAGTAGTAGTTTTCTTTTAGGTTTGAAATACTGTAACGCTATTTTTTCATAGAGGTAGGTTATATACAATACATATATATATACGTTTTACGTCCCACTTTGTAAGTGGTGCCATGTTGAATCAGTTACAACCTACTGTTGAATATTTTCAATTCTCCCGTAGGGAATTAACATGGCTCAACAACGTCACAAACAGTCACCAATCTCAAGATTGCCCTTAGCTTAAGTTTATATACTTGTGTTAGTTTTATTGTTTAACATGGTAAAATTGTTCAAATTAAGCTGTCATAATATTGGATAAGTTCAAATGTAAACTCTACGGATTCCACATCCGTCCGCATAGGCGATGAATTGGTCGAGCGCACGGACCAGATTTAATACCTGGGATCTGTATTTCACGAGTCCAGTGACATCGATTGCGACGTCAAGGCACGCATTACTGCCGGGTGGTCCAAGTGGCGGGAAATGACTGGTGTCATTTAGACCAGAAAATGCCTATCAGGTTAAAGGGACAGGTCTATTAAACCATCATTAGGCCTGTCCTTTTACATGGCGACTACTGGAGCGACACAAACTGGAGCTGCGTGTCATGGCAATGAAGATGCTGCGATGGATGTGTGGAGTCACGCGGATGGACCATGTGATGAACTTTCGCATCCGTGGCAGCCTTCGCGTCCGTGACATATCCGATAAGCTGCAAGAGTGTCGCCTTCACTGGTATGGTCACGTCTTGCGGTAACCTCCGCGCTACGTGGGAAACAAATGTTGTGGCCATGTCAGCCCTGCCGGGCCCCAGTAAGAGGGGAAGACCCAAGAAGTGCTGGCTTGACGTCGTAATCTGGTCTCACTACAGGGGATGCCGACGACCGTGCAAAGTGCAACTAGGACATACGCTCGGATGATGATGAATATTGGAAGTTCATAGATTCAGGGAAAAATAGCAACTCTCTCAACTAATAAGGTCAATTTCTAGTTTGTCCCGCATCTGCGAATAAGCGGAAAAGTTTATAAATCGCAATTTCGCCATTTATAACGATACGGTTGTACGAGTTCAAACTTATATCTGGTATCTTGAGTAACTCAATGTACTAAGTATAGCCATTCATAGCTTTGATTCGTAATAAATGGGTTCATCTACTTTTATTCGGTAACTGCGGGACTTTTGATAATTAAAAAAATCCTTTGCTATTTTTTTTCTATTCGTGGATAGCAATTATGATAATTTTTTGAGTATTTGACTTATGACTTATAATAATTAAACCAATCATAAAAAAGAAAATAAAATCACTGATATTTTTATGAAAGTGGGGGAAGAACGCTTTAGCAATGCCGTTCCTGATTGTGTGCATTGTAAACTTCAGTTGTGAGATATTACGAAACAAGTTACTAATTAATATGAAATAACTTCAGCGTAGTGCATCAACTATTCTCATCAGAAGAACCACTTGAAAAGTCTGGCGAGAAAATCATAATCAGACAGCAAATTAATGTAATGAAATTTTTAGGAGAGAAAACGAATTTCTGTCTGTATATTGAAAGTTTATATAAAACGTATTAGCGAAGTGTTAGCAACGCTTAATGCTGGGTGTAACTAGGAAAATTATATAGCTACCATAGAACAAGCTTATAGCTTGGTTCGGGCTAGATGGCGCTGTGTAAAAAGTGTCCCACAGTATTTATTTATTTATATATTAAGATTATAGGTTATATAGACTAGAATTATCGACTAATCATTATTTGCTAGTTCAGTTTTACGGAAAGGGTAATTGTATTTATAATTAAATATTTCTTTGTGTGTGTTTTTTTTTAATGTTGTAATGTTCTTCTGCTCAGATTAATAATATTTTTTCATAAATTGCAAGTATACATTCTTAAGGTTCTCCAAGGAAAAACCAAAAAAAAATTAAAGAGCAGAAACTTCGTTAATGGTATTTAAGTTTAGTAAGGGTTCCACTGACTTAAACTTTATGATTGAACATATGAGTTCATGACGTATAATATTGTGTTGAACAAATATTTATTGGTGTTGAAACACACAAGCAAATTAATATCACGATATACCTACATATATTATGTCAGTTCTATTCAACGTTTCAAAGGAAGGCTCCTTATTAAGAGAGACGTAACTTTTAACCTTAGAAATTAATTATTTCCTAATGAATTTCGTCTGTGTTTAGGACTTCATGTTTTTGGATGTTGTTCAAAGTTTGTGTGCTCTACTTAGCTCCTTAATTCTTTGAACTTGGAACGTTTTGCCCGAGGCGAGCTGCTTTGTTTTATCTTTGTTTTTGAATTAATTATAGTACGTGCCTATTGCTCTTTTGGAGTTTGTTTTACTCACCGTTGCACATCTTTAGATAAAACACAAATTTATTGTATTTTGTAATCTTGTTATCTAAAAATTAAAAATAATAAGAGTCTTAAATTTGGTGACTTGAATAATTTGCAGAGCATTATAAATAAGTAAACGGGATTACAACGTTAGTTTTCTAGTTAAAATTTGCAGAGCATTGAGAATTTTAATTTGACAAATTTGTATATATGCGAACCAGAGATGTGCAAATCTATTATCACAAAACCAAATCAATATTTAAAAATTTTACATCAGAATATTAGGAGTATCAATAAAAATCTGAATAGTTTGCACGTTATACTCGGCAGAGTGGATTTTGCGTGTGATATTTTAATTCTCTCGGAATGTTGGCTCAGTGTTGTTAAAAATTTACCTCTTTTGTCGGGATATTCGAGTTTCTCAACCACTCAGAACTATAACCAGAATGATGGCGTGGTAGTTTTTGTAAATGACAATCTTAAGTTTACATTTGAAGAACCTCACATTGTGGATGCCAGTTGTATACTCATCAAGATAAAAACAGATACAGCCATAATTGTACTTTACAGACCCCCGTGTTTTGATGAAATACAAAACTTTTTACAAACTCTGCAAGATCTGTTACACTCTCTCTCAGGGTTTCAAAATTTAATCTTGATGGGTGATATTAACATTAATATTAGGCAAATGGGTGAGAACGCATCCAGTTACCTTGATATGCTTTCTTGCGTTGGCATGGTCCCTGCACACTACGAGGAGACTAGAGGTAAAAGTTGCATGGACCACGTGATTCTAAGGACTGGTGCATTTTCTAATACATTTATTCTTCAGACTTTAATTACTGATCATGAGCCTACGCTGTTCTGCTTGTATTCCGGTGGTCAAGAGAATTTTAATAAGAAGAAGGTTATAACCAAAATTAACTATCAAAATCTCTGTATTGATAGTAAACATATGGATCTTAGCTATATATACAATAAAAATAATAGCCCCGAAAACTCTATGATGAATTTAATACACAACTTACAAAGAATAATTATGAAAAACAGTGTTGTCATCAAAGTTCCTAGAAATAAAATTGCAATAAAGCCTTGGATAACACCCGGACTTTTAAGATGTATTAGGACGAGAGATAGAATGCACTATAAACTAAAAAATAACCCTGACAATAATGTTTTGAAACTAACCTACAACAGGTACCGGAATTTTTGCAATGACATACTGAAAAAGTGTAAAAGAGAATATGAATCTAATATACTAAAATCGGCTGGAAATAATAATAAAAAAATTTGGTCTGCTATTAAATCTATAAATAATCTAAAAGCACCAAATACCTTATCGACTGAATTATTGAATATCAAAAGTGCACACATTGAGTCGGTTAATACAGTTAATACATATTTTGCCAATATTGGCTTGGAATTGGCAAATAAAATTCCACAAAACCTTCCCCCACTACCTGCTCACGTTAGTAGGACTACATCCAGTGGTAATTCATTTGCACTATTTGACACATCTGAGGAAGAGATTGAAAATATTATTATAAACCTACGCTCGGACTGTGGTGTGGGATGGGATAATATTTCACCAACAATTCTTAAAATACTAAAAGACACTATAGTCCCTCCCCTCGCTCATATCTTCAATAGATGTCTGGAGGAAGGAATTTTCCCGAAACCACTTAAGAAGTCAGTAGTTATTCCTATTCACAAAACTGGCAGCAAGGTCAATGTAGAAAACTATCGTCCTATTTCTTTGCTATCTACCATATCTAAAGTATTGGAAAGATTGGTGAATAATAGGTTAATGGGGTTTTTGGAAGATAAACAGCTTTTAGCAAACAACCAGTACGGCTTCAGAAAAGGTAGGTCAGCGACTGACTGTATTCATAATTTTATTCAGTTTCTTGTTGATAAAATGGATAATGGACTAAAATGTTTAACGATTTTTATTGATCTCCAGAAGGCATTTGATACAGTCAGCCCGCGACACTTAGTAGCCTCACTTGAAAAAATGGGCATCCGCGGCAGGCAGTTACAGCTTTTCCGCAGCTACCTGCGTGACCGAATGCAATCCGTTCGTATTGGTGATGCTCTCAGTGACGAAACACCTATCAGCATGGGGGTTCCCCAAGGAAGTATTCTGGGGCCCACTTTATTTTTGTGTTTTATCAATGACCTCTACCAAATAAACATTGAAAACTGTCGTATTATGTCCTATGCGGATGATACAACACTAACGTTTTATGGGAATTCTTGGGAGGAAACTTTCAGTGCTGCTCAGCACGGTTTCGATCTAGTAACACACTGGCTTGCCCTCCATAAGTTAACGCTTAATGCTTCTAAAACTACTTATATAACTTTTTCAATTCAGAATTACAAAAAAACCCTTGTGACAATTAAAACATTACTGCCCACACCTATTGTAATAGGTCTACTGACAGTAATTGTATGACATGTCCACTCATTGATGAAACATATACAGTGAAGTACTTAGGTATACTAATTGATAGGAATATATCGTTCAAAAACCATATAACACAATTGGTCCAAAAAATAAGAAAGTTGATACATATCTTTAAAAAACTTAGACATATTGCCTCTTGGAGGTTAATAAAGACCGTTTACGAATCTCTTTGTCAATCCATTATTGCTTATGGCATTTCTTCTTGGGGTGGTTCAAATAAAACTGAATTCCTTCATTTAGAAAGAGCTCAGCGACTGATTTTAAAGGTCGCTCTCTTTAAACCGCGTCTATACCCAACAACTAGCCTTTATAAAGAAGCCAAGGTCTTAACTGTTAGACAAGTTTATATTATGGTGACTATCCTTATAAAACATAGCTCTTTAAATGTTTTGTTGTTGGCAGATAAAATGAATACAAGACGTCACTACGAGGTCTGTCAAACAGTAGCTGTGAGAACGTCTTTTGCACAAAAATTCTATAGTTTTAGAAGTAGTAAATTGTACAATAAAGCAAATAAATTACTGTCCATTTTCAACCTGTCTAAGATACAATGTAAAAACATTGTAATGGAGTGGCTTTTAAGCCTGAATTATGATGATACTGAACAGCTTCTCGGCATTTTGCATTGAGTTGATCAATGTATACATGCTGACTCACACACACACACACACACACACACACACACACTCGCACACAAGATTTGGTTTCCTGTTCATCGTTTATGTTTTTGAATCTTTTTTGATCGTTGTAATTAATTATATATAACTATATAGGAGGGGTGGGCCAGGAACTCATAGCACAGGGTATCCTAGTTTGAGTTCCTGACTCCCACGATTAATTGTGCTAAAGCTATAATTTGTGCTATCTATATTGTAAGATCAATGTTATTGTGGGAGATAAATAAAGCATTATTATTATTATTTAAAAAAAAAAAAATAATATATATGACGGAGAGCCGGCGTGGGTATTATCTTCGGCATCACCTTCTCTGTCGTTCATTGTCCGTAAACAAGAAATAATACCACTAACAAACAGTAACTGTATCGTTTATTGATCTGACAAGTTATTGTAACAAATAATCAGGTGATGCATTCGATTCAAAAAGATTAATAATATACGTCTTGCTAGCGCGACGACATAAAATCAAATCAACGAAAACGAATGACGTTTGACGTTTATAATATGTCATAATGACATTAGCATTTGCCGATACTTTTGGTAAACAATCGATTTAATACACGATCGACTAATTCATTCTGAGACACGGCCGTCCTGCGCCTTACACGTCCTCGTGTAATCGACCTAGAATAGAAAGATTCAGCTTAATTTTGTTCGGCCATAACTGACCGAAATAGATCAGCTAGTAAGACATCACTTTCACAGCGGCATCACTCAAACAGTGGCATCGCTTAACAAGCGGCATCACTTAACCAGCGGCATCGCTTAACCAGCGGCATCACTTAACCAGCGGCATCACTTAACCAGTGGCATCACTTAACCAGTGTCATCACTTAACAAGTGGCATCGCTTAACTAGCAGAATAAAGAAGTAATATCAGATATCAGACCGATGTCCTAAATTTTAGAAATCCTTCAAATCAAATTCTAACTAATTCAAAAGGCTACAAAATATCAAACTAATCTTCAGTCTAGATTGTGATCACTGGGTTCGTCAACAATTTCGCAAGATAACTCCTCGGGTATTTCACTAGGGGGCATTTTGCGAAGCCGGTCATGAGCGTATTTGTACGTTCGGTTGCAATTGAGCGCTTTAAGCACATATCTATCACCCTCTAGTACTTCAATTATAAGGAAAGGGCCCTTGAATATAACATCGAGCTTGCATTGATTACGTTCCTCATTCTGCAAAAGAACAAAATCACCTACTGCATATTTTTTAACTTTAGCTTATGTTCTGTCAAATCTTAATTTATCGTATTGAGAGGCTTGTTTCATATTTGTAATGGCTTGCTCACGTACGGCCTCAATCTCAACTTCGGGTTCGTTATCATTGGAACTCAAAAGCTCTAGAGGTCTAGCAACTTTCCAGATCAACAGTTCTAGAGGACTCGACTTTGTAACTCTATTAATAGTGCAGTTAAGAGCCAGTTGAACATCCGGTAGTGCATCTTGCCATGACTTTTCTTTGCTAGTTTCAACCGCGGTAAGCATATTTTTGAGAGTACTCATTGTACGTTCTACCTGTCCAATAGCGCAAGAACTTCCCGTGGCAATCAGGTGTAAGTCAATGCAATGAGTCTGGCAGAATTCTTTAGATTCAGCGCTGGCAAAGCAGCGCCCCTGATCAGCGATAATCCTTTTTGGGGCACCGAATAAGGAAATACTATTATTGAGGGATTTAGTACAATTTGTAGAGTCAATACGTAGGGAGTGAGAGCAAAAGGAACTTTGTAAACGCATCTACTAAAACAAAAACAGTACGGGCTGGCCCAGAGGGCTGCCGACGACCAAATTATTTTTAAACTCGAAGGGAATATCTGTGTTGATATTTCCAAATTTAAAACCTCTATCACCCTGGACAGTACTGCAAGTATTAATAATCGAAGACTTAATAAACGTGAGCTTATCAACAGTGATGCGAATTTCTAACCCCTGACTTAATACCTCCTGCCCAATCATAATGTCATGTAGTAAAAATTCGTCAGGTAAAACGTGAAAAAGTACATCAATAGTAATGTTATTAATTTTTAGTACTGTCAAAATTTGTGACCTGCTGTAGACACAATTTTGACCAACACCAGTCATCCTAACCACATTATTAAAACGTGTACCTTGAAATTTTAAAGATACGTGTAAGCAAATAAGTCAGTTGGTTGATTTAAGGAAGTAAGATTATGATTGTTTTTGTAAAATGTAACTAGAATAAAAAGTATTGAGGTGGTAATTAATAACTAATTATTTGTGAATTTGTGGTGAAGACTTTGTAATTTAATTTAATATTATTTTGATCTCTAGAGTAAAGCAGTATAAACACGTGATTAGTCATGAATACTGAATAGTGTATAAAATCAATGGTAGATGGCGCTAGTGAGCCATACTGCTTTACCCTAGAAGGCGACGAGCTATAGTCTTTTAAAATATTTGCCAGTCTTCGTTCAGTACTCGAGGTGTACAGTAATAAAAGTAATAAAGTGTTATAGTGATAATATGCAAGAGTTGAATACAAGGTGATTTCACACTTGGCGTGTTTTATTAGTCCCCGAGGCTAGCAAATCAGAAGTGCGAATTGGTAAGTTACATTTGTCTACTTACTTTTCTTCGCCCACATAGTGATCACGTGTAATAGCTATGAGTTTTTGATAATCGAAGACGGTTAAAACTTGCTTATGACACGTCTTTAGACTAGAGTAATAACATCAAAAAAAAAACATGTTTTAGAGCAGTGATTATTTCTATAACTTGAACCTAAATTCGATAAGTTTTATTTTGGATGACAAGCGTATATATTATTTTTTTTTTTGAAGTATCTACTGTTAGTATTTCTTTGTATTTTTCTTTTGAGTGGGTAGTTTCAAGTTTTAATTTTAACAACATATCTAGAATTGCTGTGCATAATTCTGTGGCTTTTTCTTTTGTTGTACAGAAAATGGATACCGAGGACGGTACTACAGTAATACCGTCACGTGGCCGTAGGCATCGGCCTCATGACTCCAGGGGTAGCAGCGTTCGCTCCCGCAGCCCTGTTTTGGATCGGGTAGCGCGAGCCAGTCGACTAGAGCTACCAGCCAGCCGTCGTCAGCGAAGCCCGACTTCGCAGCGGTCTGGGAGCCGACCCAGCCGTCGTCAGCGAAACCCGACTTCGCAGCGGTCTGGGAGCCGACCCAGCCGTCGTCAGCGAAGCCCGACTCCGCAGCGACCCAGCCACCGACCCTACCCGAGGGTACGCAGCAACGTAGAAGAGGAGAGGGTGCGTGACGCAGCCGTGCACCTATCTGCTAGCCCGTCAAGCCGGAGAGCGCGCAGCCGTGTCAGCCGTCAGCGACGCAGCCCCACCAGCCAGCATGCCCGCAGCAGGTCAAGTTTGCGCTCGCCTGGTCATCGCATCGAGGTTGCAGAGGTAGCAAACACCGGAGAAACTACGTCAGGTACCGATGTTCAGGTGACAGATAATGTTATTTTAACACAACTTGTGCAGGCCCTTCAATCGATAGGTAGCAACGCGGTTAATGATAAACTGTCGTATCGAAATACGATCCCTGAATTTGATCCCGGTCATAAAGAACAAACGATAGATATATGGCTTCATAAGGTAAATGAGTGCGCGTTAATCTATAATTGGACAGAAAGACAGACTATACACCTTACTTTACCTAAGTTGAAGGGCCATGCACAAAAGTGGTATGAAGGTCTGACTACTGTAATGTATACTTGGCCAGAGTGGCAGGAAAAATTAAAGTTGGCATTTCCTAGTGATGATAATTATGGCCAGTTGCTCACAACAATGTTAGGCAAACGTGCAAAATTCAATGACTCCTTGGAGGAATACTTCTATGACAAGGTAGTGCTATTGAATCGTTGCGGAATTGAAGGCAAGAAAGCAGTAGACTGTATAATATTTGGTATCGATGATCGTAGTGTTCGTTTGGGCGCAGAGGCAGCTCGCTTTAGTACTTCAGATCAGCTGTTACCCTACTTAAAAAGTGCTCGAAATGTTTTCAATTTGAACAACGTCGATAGGAAGCGAAGCCGTCCAAATGATCCTAAGATGGACAGGGACTCCGTTACTAAAGAAGTTAGGGAACGTTCAATTCAATGCTTCACTGTTCACAATTTGGCCATTACAAATCACAGTGTACCAAACCAATCATTAAGTGTAACAAATGCTCTCGTTTCGGACATAAAGCTGATAAATGTAATGTAACGAAAAACAGCGCAGGTAGTAATAGTAGCAGTAATCCATCTAAGCCAGTTTTGTTGGTGGCAGGTACAGACTCTAGCGTTTCCAAATACCATAAGCAGGCACTCGTTAATGGTGTTCCGAAAACTTGCTTCATTGACTTCGGTAGTTCTGCTACGCTCATCAAAGTTTCTGAAGTCTTTAGCGTAGATACCCAGTGGGAGACTGACACTTGGCTGCCAACGCTTCGAGGCTTCGGTAATTCTTCTGTTCAACCACTAGGGAAATGTACAGTTGAGATTCAGATTGACGGTGCTAAGGCCAGCGTTGATGTCCTCGTCGTACCTGACCATTTCTTACAGGAACCGTTGTTAATCGGTAGGTCCTTTACTGAACAACCCCACATCCTAATTGAAAAGGACAGCGTCTTTCTGCACATACGTTCGACTTCTTCGGTTAGGTCGAAAATAAAACTAGTTTGCTCCGAAGATACTAAAGTTGATGGACTTACCCTAGTACAGTTTGAAACTGAGCCGAACTACACTGGTGAGGTTTATGTCGAAGGAAGCAATAGGTTTCAGTTACGAAAAGAACACTATCTGGTTCAAGGATTGTTCTCTGTCGTTAGCGGATCCGGAGCAGCGTTGATTAAAGGTTTGTCGTCCCATCCCTTTCTAATAAATAAGGGCACTACGATAGCTAGATGTCATCAAGCTGATTCAGCATCTGAGAGCGTGAACGCTTGTGATGTTTTGCGAATTGATGTTTCAGGGTCTCGACAGGCTATATCAAAAGACGACGTACATTCTGACGGAGGTTTAGACAACAAAACAACTGAATCGTTGGTCAACTTGTTAAACGAATATCGTAATTGTTTTGCTTTTAACATGCAGGAGTTAGGTAAAACTGATGTAGTAGAAATGTCTATTAATCTAAAAGATGACGAACCAGTGGTTTATAGACCTTATAGGTTGCCAGTGACTGAAAGAACTAGGGTTCGAGATATGGTACAGGAATTGACAGACTGTGAAATAGTAAGACCATCAACGTCACCGTATGCTAGCCCCATTGTTGTCGTTACAAAGAAAACTGGTGATGTTAGGTTGTGCGTTGACTATAGGGCCTTGAATCGTAAAACATTTAGGGAGAATTTTCCTTTGCCGAGGATTGATGACCAGTTGGACGATCTTGCGGGGTACGAGTACTATACCACTCTCGATTTGGCATCTGGATACTACCAAATTACGATCAGGGACGAAGACCGTTACAAAATTTCATTTGTCACGCCAGACGGGCAATTCGAGTTTAATCCAATGCCGTTTGGTTAGCTAATGCTCCCTCCAATTTTATGCGAATGATCAATTTGGTCCTTGGGAACGCAAAAGCAATCGCTTCGGCTTACATGGACGATATCATTATACCTTCCAAAACAATTGAAGAGGGGCTGGACAAGTTGCGGAAAGTTCTGATTCTTTTGCAGGATGCCGGTTTGACGCTGAAGCTCAGCAAGTGCTGTTTCTTTAGTAGGACCGTTGATTACTTAGGGTTCGAACTTAATGGTAAGGGTATCAAGCCAGGATCTCGAAAAATTGAAGCAGTTCGTGACTTCCCAGAGCCAACTAACCAGCATGCGGTTAGGCAGTTTATCGGGTTGTGCAGTTACTTTCGCAGATTAGTTAAAGAATTTTCTATGATTGCAAAACCGTTGACTTCTCTTCTCAAAAGGGATGCACAGTGGTCGTGGAGCGCAGAGCAGGTGAAAGCTTTTACTACTACGAATTGTTACGAAAGCCCACTCAGGCGTTAAACGACCCAAGTGCCTTGACCGAGTTACATACTGATGCATGTAAGATAGGTATTGCTGGGATACTTATGCAGAGAAATAAAGCTGGTGTCCTTAGGCCAATGGCATATTACAGCAGACAAACAACAGCCAACGAGCAGCTTATGACAGCATACGAGCTTGAGACTCTCGCCCTTATAGCGTCTCTGCAGCGGTTTCGTGTATATCTGATAGGCATCGACTTCAAAGTATTCACCGATTGCAATTAGCTTCGTGCAACGTTTTTAAAGAAGGACCTAATCCCGAGGGTCGCCAGGTGGTGGATTTCGATGCAAGAATTTAATTTCACTATTGACTACCGTCCCGGGAAAGCCATGACTTATGTTGATGCATTGAGTCGAAATCCACCAACCGGCGACCAACAGGATCTCAGTGCAAGCAAAGTTGATGACGTGTTGATTATTGCTGATAATAACTGGCTGAGTACTGTTCAACAGGTTGATTCTGAGATACAGCGCAAAATATCCATTTTACAAGATCCCGAGTCTGCCAACGTAAACAGACACTAGCAAAAATTACGTTGTTAAAAACGGTAAATTATACCGTATGACAGATGAAGGGGAAAGGTGGGTAGTACCTAAACGTGTGCGATGGCAGATTCTCAAACAATGCCACGATGGTATAGGGCACTTTGCTTTCGATAAGACACTTGCTAAAGTGAAAGAAACCTACTGGTTCAGCAAAATGAGACGTTTCGTGAAGAAATATGTTGCGTCTTGTCTCGAATGTGCCTATACCAAGTCGTCGTCGAAAAGAAAGGTTCCGTTACATCCTATACCAAAAATTGACTCCCCTTTCGCTACATTGCATATAAACCATGTAGGTCCTTTCGTAAAGAGTGCTAAAAGTAATACTCACATGTTAGTGATCATTGACGCGTATACTAAATTCATAATCTTGAAACCGGTTAGGAGCACAAAAACATCAATTGCTATTGATAAGTTGAAAGAATATTTTAGCATCTTTGGAGTCCCAAAGAGGATTATTTCCGACAGGGGTTCGTCGTTTACTAGCACAAAGTTTAAAGATTTTCTTAATGGACTAGGTGTCAAGCATGTGGTGAACGCTATGGCAACACCACGAGCAAATGGACCAGTAGAGCGCTATAATCGCACTCTACTTGATTCACTCACGGCCAAATGCGCGGGCCAAGATGAAAAGAAATGGGACCTTTTCGTAAATGATGTACAGTGGGGTCTCAATAATACCCACAATAAAGGTATCGGACGAACGCCATCAGAAGCTCTCTTTGGTACCACCTTAACAGGGGCAGCGGAGAGTAGAGTAAAATCCTCGCTAGATCCAGATCATAATATAAATGGTGATTCTCTTCAAGAAATCCGCGATAAAATTAATGATTACATTGCTAACTATCAAGAAAAGCAAAAGATCCGCTATGATAGTAGTGCAATCAAACCAAAAAGGTTTCAGAAGGGCGACCTGGTAAGCATTGAGAGGGAGATTCCGTCGACAGGTCAAAGTCGTAAATTAGTACCTAAATATCAAGGGCCGTACCGCTTAACATCAACGTTCGATAATGATAGATATCAGATTGAGGACACACCTATCACTCGGAGAGGTGGTCGTTGTTATAGTTCCGTAGTTGCGATAGACAAAATTAAGCCGTTGATGAGTTTTAGTAGGCCAGATGAAGATTCTGCTTCTAAAAGCACAAACAGTGATGTCGAAAACATTGATTGTGAGTAACAGTCCTAATTATATAATAAAATGGTCATAACATTTTGATTCAACTTTGTTTGGTTATAATGGTATAAGATGATATGATGATTGTCTAGGCAGAAGCCTTTGTTAAAATGGGAGTCAGTGCAGATTAGCCTGTAACCATTAGCAATTTGTATAGTAAGTAAGTCAGAAGCGGCCTTGTTAAAATGGGAGTCAGTGCAGATCAGCCTGTAACCATTAGCAATTTAAGGCAAGGCAGAAGCGGCCTGTTCTACTACACAACAAAGGTAGAAGCGACCTTTGTTCAATGTTCAATAAGTGGTATTCTGGGCAGAAGCGGCCTGTTACCACGATTGATATATATTATGTTATACCTACATTTTGTAATATTTAGATGTTTAAACTTATAACCTACTTATAGCTAGTTGTTACAAAAGTTTGCAGTTTGCATGTATAATTTTTTTTTGATGTCACACGAGGACGTGTTACAAAAGTCGGATGGCCGAATGTAAGCAAATACGTCAGTTGGTTGATTAGCAATTTAAGGTAAGGCAGAAGCGGCCTGTTCTACTACACAACAAAGGTAGAAGCGACCTTTGTTCAATGTTCAATAAGTGGTACTCTGGGCAGAAGCGGCCTGTTAACACGATTGATATATATTATGTTATACCTACATTTTGTAATATTTAGATGTTTAAACTTATAACTTATAACCTACTTATAGCTAGTTGTTACAAAAGTTTGCATGTATTTTTTTTTTTTGCTGTCACACGAGGACGTGTTACAAAAGTCGGATGGCCGAATGTAAGCAAATAAGTCAGTTGGTTGATTTAAGGAAGTAAGATTATGATTGTTTTTGTAAAATGTAACTAGAATAAAAAGTATTGAGGTGGTAATTAATAACTAATTATTTGTGAATTTATGGTGAAGACTTTGTAATTTAATTTAATATTATTTTGATCTCTAGAGTAAAGCAGTATAAACACGTGATTAGTCATGAATACTGAATAGTGTATAAAATCAATGGTAGATGGCGCTAGTGAGCCATACTGCTTTACCCTAGAAGGCGACGAGCTGTAGTCTTTTAAAATATTTGCCAGTCTTCGTTCAGTACTCGAGGTGTACAGTAATAAAAGTAATAAAGTGTTCTAGTGATAATATGCAAGAGTTGAATACAAGGTAATTTCATACTTGGCGTGTTTTATTAGTCCCCGAGGCTAGCATACGGTATCCTTAATAAGTGAACACTCGGCACCTGAGTCATAACGAAATGAAAAGAACTCACCAAAGTGTTCTAGAGTGCCCATCGGAGCGCTGACAGCACAAATGTCCACGCGTCGTTCCGGCAGCTTGCTATTGGAAGTGGTAGTAGCCGGTTTCGCATCAGCAGTGGCTGATCGAGGGCATCTTGAGGCATAGTGACCAACCCCTCGACAGTTATAGCAGGTTATCTCCGTACTGGCCACTGTTGTGGCAGTTCCATTTTATTCGTATCCGCATGAGTTGTTCCAGCTGGGCGATTGTCCTTTCTGAGACGACACGTAGAAATGTGATGACCCAATTTGCCACAATGTGCGCATTTAGCAATGGGAGTCATCAGTTTGCGCTGTTTCGGATCAGAGTGGTCCTTGTGGTAGTAACTGATTGGCGGCGCCTTTCTCTTCATATAAGATAACGCTTTCAGTTCTTGTTGCATTTTAGTTCTACTGTCGATTTCCGTAGTGAAAGCAATGCGATTAGCGCGGGGTTCTATTTGGGCGATGTGTGCCATAACAGTTGAGAGTGCTATGTGCTCTATACTCAGTTTCTTCCAGCGTGACATTAAAGTATTCAGCTGAGTAGCGGCGTAAGTAGCAAGACACTCGCCTTCCTTGGGTTTGCTGTTATAAATTGATAAGCGTTGAAGTGGTAGTTTCCGAAGTATCATATCGAGCAGTAAAAGCTTCCTGAAACTGTTTCCATGACATACCAGGGAACGATATTTGGGATAACCAAACAGAAGCATTCGATTCAAAAAGATTAATAATACACGTCTTGCTAGCGCGACGACATAAAATCAAATAAACGAAGACGAATGACGTTTGACGTTTATAATATGTCAAAATGACATTAGCATTTGCCGATACTTTTGGTAAACAATCGATTTACTACACGATCGACTAATTCATTAATATATATGTAATAAATAAATAAATATAAATAAAAATGTTTTTATTTTGCATAGACCATTTCAACGGTGCTTACAAAATGTCATACACTAAAACTAAAGAAAAAAATTGTTTATTGAAAGTGACCACCGGTTCGGAACGCGGCCCACCTGAGAAGAACCGGCAAGAAACTTAGGAAGGCTTTTTTTTTTGATGGCCTATTTACAATTTAATATATTATGACTATAATATTTTATTTGCCAGCAGATCATTTCCAGGCATCCCTGTCCTGTAAATAGTCTTGAATAGAGTAATAACCTTTTTCACAAAGCTTTCTTTTAATAAACTTTTTAAATTTATTTAATGGTAAATTTCTCAGGTCACAGGGAAGCTTGTTGTAAAAGCGTATACAGTTACCCTGGAAAGAATCGCCAATCTTATGCAGCCGACTGTGATGAACTAAAAGATTGTTTTTATGTCTAGTGTTTATATAATAATCTACATTATCAGTATTTTTGAATTCCATTCCGTTTGGAAAGCTGCGTTTAGCGAACGTTTCTACTTTTCTCGGTCTTTCGTAACCCCGTATCATTACACTCCACGTCGTCAAGCCATTACGTTTCATCTTTGCCCCTTTTTATGCGAGGTAGTGGGGAGGCTCAGCAACAATTACTGTTATATTTGTTGGTAGTTTCAAGAACACATTACGGTTACCATCCTACAAACAAGTTTTTAAACGTAAGAAGTTCAACTAATTGCTATTAATCGACAGTTTAATTTTATAGTCGCATACAATACCTTTAGTTGTAAACCAATAACTCGTCAATCCACTTCACATTTGTTTGAGTATCATTCTTAGGTAAATATCAACTTACGCGTTTGTCTCATGTTTAGTGGGAAAGTTACACACAGTCTGTGTACAAAGATTTTCAAACGCCTTTAAAATTCAATGTGAAACTGAGACTTTGGTAGAGCTTATACTCCAATTAGTTTTGTGTTAGAATTTTAAAGGTTGAAGTTATCCTAATTTTCACGTCTATGTCGCTCACGAAATTATTTTATTAATTTCGTAAAATAATTTAAGGTAACAGATACCTTCAAAGTGATTCGTGTCAAAGAATACATTGTTACATTACTAAACTTATATATCACTAGATGACCCCCACAGTTTCGCCCGTGGAATATTTTGACCTCCCTTCGCACCTATTTAATCCCGTCGCTTATTAAATCTACAATGATGCATAAAAATTTGCCCTATCGACATTTTTGACCGCAGTGTGGTAGCGTAATGATATATAGCCTCCCAACTAACATTAGGCGCTACTATAAAAGTTAGAACAGATATATAAAAGAGCTAAAGAGACCCTAAGGTCATCAATAAGTGCTATCACATAGGAGTTATAGCAAGCTATAACTCTACTATACCCCCGGATTGGGCACAAATTCTTATAATCTTAGGTTCCACTATGACAATGTAGTGGAGTTATAGAATAAATTTAAGAGGTATAGAAGAGCAATTGTGGAGGAACAGTAGCGGTAACTGGGACCTAAAGCGCTGTAAGAGTAGTATTTTGGTGACCATTAACTCCTTAAGCGGTATGGTAGAGCTACGAGCAGCTTACTGACGCTTTGAGCGTTATAAAGAGAGTAAATTAATGAATATAAACTCCGGGAGGGGTATAGTAGATCTATGAAGTAACTTGCTTACGGTTTTAGCGGTTAGAGGGTGGTAATAAGGTAAATTGCAACGCCTTGAATTGCAGTATGGATCTACAATAGGAAATTATAGCGTCTAAGGATATATTTTTCCTTAGTTTTTTTATTATAATTTGTTAAATGAATTAAGAAAGATATTCCCTTTTCAAAGGGATCAAATAAACATAGTGTAATGCGTTGTGTTTACGAAAATAAATGGCGGAGTTGAGTGCAAAACTTTTAACTGATTTTTAGTGCATTTTCATTGCGAAGGTAAGTAAACTGTGAATATGTGTATTTTTAGCAATAATTGAAGCGCCCACTCTTTGCGGTGTATTTATCTAAAAAATATTTTGGTTCACATGGAGCAAAACATTATTTTTAGTGAATTTGTAACAAAACTTTGCCTATTGACTTAAAGAGTCGTGACCCTGTTATTAGAATGCTATAAAAATAAATACCTTCATTATATTATTTTTAACTTATAGTCCGTTTCACTGTTTTTTATTAACTTCATAATCTAAAAATGGACATGAATGAATTTGGAGATCCGTAGTACTTTTTCAAAACCACTACCTAGCCTACGCACGACTTTTACACGTAGGTATCTCCTAGTTGCACGAGTGCTAATTTTTTTTTATTGTTTAATTTGCCGAAATTGAAAATATTTGGAATTAAATACCTACATATTTCTGTCTACAAAATTACATACTGTAACATACTGCCAGTTAAAGCCTTTGAATATTTGTAGCAATGGAATGTTATTTTTTTAATCGAAGTTTGACTTTATTTCTAGCATAAACTCCTTACGTTCATAAACGACTCGTCAATTGTCTAAACTTTGCATGTGATACTAATTAGCTTTTTTGTACCTACACAGCGAGAGCAAGTCTCAAAAAATAAGTATCAACCATTCAATCTCGGCCCTCCACTAAGATCGACGTGACATTTGATGTTTTTGACGCTGTGGTCGGACACCGCGTAAAAACTATGTACCTACTGCTATACTCGTACCTTTGTTCACGTAAGTAGATTGATTTTGCTGTTTTAAAAGTGGCACTCTGTAAATTAGCACTAAATAATATAAATTAAAATAAATCAATATCCATCACGCCTTATCCTAGAAGGCAGAGGCATATTAAATGCCCACTTTTCACCGTGTGGATTCCTGTCCCACGTAATAGGTGGTGAGCCCATTGCCGTGTTGAAATAGACAGACTCAGGTTGTAGCTACCTGCTGTTGAAATTTTGTCAAGCCTTCAACCAGGCTTAACGACTGCCATTTTACTGGCAACCGGGACCAACGGCTTAACGTGCCTTCCGAAGCACGGAAACGCTCGCAGATGTAAATGCCACAAAGTGGTCACCCATCCGAGGACCAGCCATAGTGAAAGTAGCGTAACTCAGTGATCATTTACAGACACTGAGACCGCGGGGCCACGAGCGCTTAATAATACACTAAATAATATCGTAAATAAATTGTAATAGGGTTGCTAAAATAAACGCTACTATATTTTATTTGATTCTGTTACAATTATATTTTAATTTCAGAATGCCGTTCAAAATAATAAGAACATTAGAGAAAGGACAATACAGCCACTGCATTGCACGCGGATATTAATCTATCGTGATGTAATAATTTTGTTTGTAAATAGATTGTGGAGCATTCAAATGATCTAACTTATAATAACACATAATGCTCGCACTGACCTAGTGTTTTATTTATGCCAATATTTACTATCGCCACCCTTTGATGTTTGTAAAATAGTTCGAGGATCTTTTGTTAGAATCCAAATCTCATCATCATCAGATCATTTAAGATCAACATCAAATCTTTCATAGCAGATTGTTTAATATTCTTAATAGCTCATGTCCTCAAATTTTCACTAAAATGAAAGATTCCTAATATAGTCACTGGTATTATTCACATCATCACTACTCAATGAGTAATAACTGTCTCCTTCAGTAATATCAAGACTTGCAGTTGCGATTTTATTCCATTACATACGGAACCATCATCTTAGAAAATTTTGAAAGGAGCTCTCCTGCGGTGCCATTTTATGCTTTCATGATCGCTTACATGACCAATTAGGGGTACTAAGGTGGTAACGAACTCAATATTTCAACTTTAAATAATATAGAGGCTATACTTGACACTATACGTTCTATTTATAGGGAGAAATATCCCTACTATTCAGGCCTAAGCTATACAAGGGACCTTTGTATCTCTTTAAGAGTTAAGTGTTGTAAAAGCTTTATAAAACACCATTGTAGAGCTAGTAGCGTTGATTGCTCCTATTGTGCAACTATCAGTGCCCTAAAAGAGTTTATGGTAGCTTGCTTAGAACTTTAGAAGTCAATAATAAATGCTAATTTATAATATAGATCTTATAGTAGTAAGATTCACTCAAAGCTATAACACAGAAGCTTTGGTCTGTATTGTAGGGATAAAAATCGCTGCACTACGCGTTTAACCTTCACAAATTGCTCTTATAAACTTGCTTTGTCACTGTAAGCGTAATATTTTATCACTAACTCTTTTTTGCCGTCGCAAGCTATAATTGCAGCTACTCTCTACCTTCATAACACTTAAGGTTATATGGTAAGCTCTATTTGCAGCCAAATTGTTTGTTGGGCTATAGCCTTCCTCGATAAATGGGCTATCTAATACAAAAAGATTTTTTTCAAATCCTTCCATACAAACAAACAATATCTTCAGCTTAATAATATTAGTATAGATTATATCAAATATATTTTATGCTATTGTAAATAAAAGTATTGTTCAAGTTTTACAAACCTCTGAATCGAAACGGTAACAATACTTCTCATCTACATAATAATGGTAACAGATGCTTACCTAATAACCTTTCATCTTTCATAATTTAACCCAAGTTTGGCTACTTTAGGTCAACATCGCCATTATCATCATTACTTCAGTTTATTATTATTAGTTAGAAACTCTGTCGGACTTGCTCCCCAGGTATGATGTGAACGGCTCGCTACTGTGGACAATTCAGTCTCTTTATAGGAAATGTAAAGCTTGCGTGCGAGAAGGGGGGATGTGTCACCTTCCTTTATTCTACGTCTGTAAAGGCGTCAAACAGGGTTGTGTCATGGCCGCCTGGCTGTTCAAAGTATATCTGGACAGTTGTCTGCAGAAGTTGAAAGATTGTGATATCGGTGTGAATTGAGTGAGGAATTCAAACGAATGAGTGAGGAACGATTGACAAAGAAAATATATTGTGCCAAAGTAGAGGGCAGAAGGAGTCAGGGTAGGCCGAGACTTACATATGAAGACCACGTGAGCAGATTGCTCAAAAACGGAAATGTCAAAAGTACTCGGATAGCCAGATGCGCATGTATGAAGCGATTGATGAATCTGCAAGAAGCGAAAGAAGTATGCATGGATCGAAGCCTGGCTATCTGTCCATTTTGACTACCCCGTCAGGGATACAGCGTGAAGATAGTTGGTTACCTCAGTTTATTGAATCGCCGCAATATTGGAACTTTTAGGCATTTCTCCGAAATAAGATAAGTATTTAATATATATTTGATTTTATACCATACTTTTTGCCGAATGTTTAACGGAGTTACATAGCTTATGATAGCAAATGTAATAAAACCACAGATATAGAAGTCCTAATGGTATATTTATAATTATGTTAACACTATCCACAAACTCCCAACAAGGCTTAATTAACACTACAACATTTTATATTAAAATCAAACCATACAAATGGCGGTAACTAAAAATGTATTTAACACGATCCCTAATTACATCTTATTTTTATTACCACATATTTTACCATAATATCTAAACCGCTACAAAATCAGAACATACTAACACTTTTCAACTCTTAAGTATTATTCAACCAGTGTCTTAAAGCTTACATACTACATAAAGTTATACAAATTAGGACTTACGTGTTAATATCACCGATGCCTCAACCAGACTGCCTGCACTTTGAAACGCCATTTTGAAACGACGTCAAGTGGGGACAGTTATGTTGAGTCGTCAGTGTTGCCAATGTTTTAATTTTCGTATACCGATTTAAGTAATCGGTATGGTGAGACTGAAACCTTACACTCGACCATCCTGACAACGTGTATACACGCATCCTGACTAAACCTTACACTCGGTAAAGTTTATATTTAACGTTATCAATTTATATAATGTAAGTATAACAAGTCTATTAATTCATGACTTCTATAAAATTCATATGTTTTCCTGGGCGTAACAATTCTTTAAGCATTTCAATTAAAATGCTATTTCGACTATACTAGTTTTAACAAAAACTGTTACCGTTTAGGCAAATATCTATTTAACTACATACATTTTAGTCTAATTTACATTATATCTAATTAAAGTACATTGTTAGAGTGAATTATAAAATAATAGTAAAAAAAATTAACAATGGAACTAACACTTATAAACCTTGTAACAAATTTAACTGTTACTTAAGTTTCCTTCTAACTACAAATTACCATCTAACTACACAATTTAATAACTTAATCTAGTAATCATCAATTAACCCAATCTATTGTTATCCTTCCAACAGATATCCAATAGATAACCATCCGTCAATCCAATCTATTGGTATCCTTTCCACAGATAGCCAATAGACAACAATCCTTTAACAAAATCCATTGGTACCTTGTCCACATATATCCAATAGACAACCATCCATAAAGCGTAGCCATTGGTATCCTGTCCACAGATATCCTATAGGCAACCATCCATCAACCAATTCGCTAGATACATCAGACTAAAGTCATTGTACAACACAAAAAAAATACATATTCTCTAAGACAATAATATATTGCTTATGATCTCACTCTATCCAATAGTAATGTATAATTATTTCTTCAACGCAATGCTCGAAATTCTCTAGTTCGGTCAATGAGCTTCAATATCAAGCATATCTCTACCACATTATTAACTTATACCATTATTATTGTACCAAATCGGTTTACAACCTTTACGAATTTTCATTCGCATATATCTATTAAATCAATGAAACATCACATCCAATAAGTAAACTAACTAATAAGTATCATCACTGCACGCGTTCTCATTCTCATTGTCTGACTCATCATCATCATTCATCTCTAAAGTTGCTACATAAACCCAAGGACACATACGATTAGCAGCTACTGTAGTTTTGTTTATTTTTAGTACTAGTAAGACCAGGTATGGGTGCAATTCTGTAACGAAAAATATCTAATACTTCTATAACCCTGTACGGGCCAATGAACGAGAGTAAAAGCTTTTACTTTTGCCGTCGTTGTTAAAATTGATTTTGGTAATCTTAACCAAGTCCCCTTCATTATATGTACGTGCAGGGCTTTTATTTTTATCGTAGTGCTCCTTTTGTTTCTTTGTTCTCTATCAATATTGTCTTTGGCTGTTTCCCTAAGAAAAGAGATGTCAACGTCATCTCGAGTTTCATCGATTATCTCATTCATCAACCTCTGACTTCATACAAGCCCCAAACATCAACTCTGCTGGAGTTTTACCAGTTGTCTTTTGAATTGTGTTATTCGTTCCCCATTAATTGGTCCCTACCTTACTGTCCCAGTTTTTCTCGTTATCGTTTAGGTTTTGAGCTGTCAATGAATTTAAAATAGTGCGGTTATATTGCTCGACTTGTCCATTAGAACGTGGACTAGCTACTGCGTTAAGAACATGTTTAATACCTTTGTCTATACAGAACCATTTGAATGCATTTGAGGTAAAAGAGGTACCACGGTCGCCTATTATGCGGTCTGTGCTAAATATATCCTGTAGTGCACGTATTGATGTCTGTGATTTCATGTCGCGAACTGACTTGATCCAGACAAACTTAGCAAACGCATCGACCACAACAAGAACATAACAGTTTCCTCGTTTTGAACGTACAAAGTGATCTAAATGGTCAATGTAAAGTGTATGCAGTGGCACTTCCACTTTGGTTATCGGATTTAAAACACGTTCACTTAAACCAGTTTTCTTTGCATATGCGCATTCTATACATGCTTGTACATACTTTTTAATGAAACGTAACATTTTTGGAAACCAGTAAGTACTTTTAATACGATCTAAAGTCTTTTCAACACCAAAATGTCCGATTTTGTTGATGGAGCTTTGAACACTGTTAATCGGATTACGGGAGAGGGCATCCACATGAGCCATTTTTGTGCCCGCCCTATATTCTACAGTACAACTGAATTCCTGTAAGAGCAACCACCATCTTGCTATTCGGGGAATAAGATCGCGTTTCAAGAATGTTGTTCGTAATGCACTACAGTCGGTTAATATTTTAAAATTAAGGCCTAACAAATGGACTCTAAATTTTCTTAAAGAACATACTACTGCTAATGTCTCCAATTCAAATGCATGAAAGTTTTTTTTCTCTGGAGACGTTTGACGACTGTAATAAGCTACCGGACGAAAAGAGTCGCTGTTAGGTAGTTGGAACGAAGTTCCTTATCACGCGTTGTGAAAGGGGGCTAGACGGAAAAAATTCTTACGAAAAGTTGTCACGACACTTTTTTCTATTTGCTTTTTTTATTTTATATTTTTTTTCATTTCTATTTCGCATTATATATTATATAATAATATATAATAAATATATATATATATATATAAATTAAATAATAATATTATTATAATATTTATATACTTTTATATTATATTATTATATATTATTATTTTTTTTTTTTAAATTTAATAAATTTTTAACTTAGTTCCATCCGGGTGTCCCTTGACACCTCTCAAGTTTTTTTTTTGTAATAGTATGCCACCAACGCCAATTCTGCTGTTATCAGTGTGTAGTTCAGTCTCGGCTGTTGGATCGTAGATAGCAAGAATGGGCCTGCTCACTAGCTTTTCCTTTAATTTCTAGAATGACTGTTCCTGCTCAAATCCCAACTCCCAAGCTACATCCTTTCTTAAAAGTTTATTAAATAGAGGCAAAATTTTGTATAAACTTTCGAAAATATCCCACTAATCCTAGAAATTGTCTAACAGAATGTTATTAAAAGGGCGCGGAAAATCAATCAGGTATGGAATTTTCTCATCTCTAGGTCGTACCCCAGATGCACTAATTTCGTAACCCAAATAAGAAATTTTACCTTGTAAAAAATTACATTTCGATAATTTGAGTGTTAAAGCAGATTGTTCTATTAATTTCAGAATATTTTCTAATCTCTCCAAACACTGCTCTATATTTTTCCCATAGATCAAAATATCGTCCATGTAAGCCACAGCTTCCGTAAATCGAGAAGAACCTAATACTTTGTTGATCATTCGCTGGAAGACTGCAGGTGCATTGGCCAAACCGAACGGCATACGATTAAATTCGTATTGACCGTCAGGAGTAAAGAATAAAGTCAGGGGCTTAGAGTGTTCAGATATAGGGACTTGATAGTAGCCAGAAGTTAGGTCAAGCGTAGTAAAATAAGCTTGTCCGGACAAACGTGCAATCTCATCTTCAATAACCGGCATAGGATATTGTTCCTTGACTGTGATTCAGCAAACGATAGTCTACACACATTCTGACGCCACCTTCCTTCTTCCGCACTAATATTATCGGGCTAGCGTACTCAGAGATAGACTCTCTAATTATGCCTGCTTCCAGCATTTCACTAACCATACCCCTGACAGACTCTCGCTCTTTATGAGATAGCTTGTATGGTCGGTAAACAACAGGCTTACGACTAGTTAATTCTATATCCATCTCCGCAATATATGTACATCCTAGCTCTTTAAGAGTTGTTGCGAAACAGTGACTGTATTTATGTAGTTAAGAAATAACACGGCGAATGAATTTCAAAAACAAAATTTTAATAAATTTTGTTTTTGAAATTCATTCGCCGTGTATTTTAATGTCATTATCTATAAGTTTCCCGTTATTTTCATTGATTTTATCAACAATAGGTGTCATTATTTGATTTATTAGATTTACCTTAATACCTCTAGCTATAGATGTCCCCTCTATGTCTATGTCATACTATAAAATTGAAAATAGGTATAATATTAATATACACTACCCACTCAAACGTTCAAGCTGCTAAAGCAGCGGACTTTTTAAAACCCTAAACGTTCAAGCTGCTCTCGGGCAATACAAAATTTTTCAAAAATTTTATCTATGATTTTAGTTCATAGGACACACACTCGTGTCTTTGTGGCGTATGTAGCTGTCTATTTCAATCGTAACAGTTACATGCTACGGCCAAATTTTTAAAGAAAAAAAATAATTAAAAAATAAGTTCTTTGTCATTGTGAAATTGTGTGAGTGCGGTACGAGCGTCTGTGATTAAGATGTAAGTATATATCTTTTACTATCTTATTTACGTAGTATTATATACCGTTGTAATCTTTATCATTCAAGCTTCATGAATATATATAAAAATACAATGTTTTAAGATAATTTTAAAGATATTTCACTCGGAAATAAAATATCATCACTGCCCGCCATTTTTCGCGTCGGTGTATTTTTAGAGATTCTTAAGATTTCATGCTATAAATTACTATTACTATGAAAACGTATCATATATTTTATTAAAAAATCATTCCGAGATAAAAACATAATGAAACAAACGAGTATTTTACATTTTACTGTTGTGTTACGTACATATTTCAAATCAGCGGCCATGGCAGCTCAAACGTATAATGGTGTAAGGATCACAGACCGAAATAAGGGTTTGTTCAAACTGATACAAAGTGTATTGTAAATAAAATTGCGTTTTGTGGTTTTTAACCTTTGGAGCCGGTGCTTTTCTTATCTGCTTTCTTAACTCAATTAGTATATATCGTTCGTGTGTAAATATATTTTTCAATATATATATATATATATAATATATATATAAATACAATGTGTTAAGAAAACCCTGTCCGATCCGTGAAGGTATTGGTAGGTATCGAGATGTGATTCTATTCGTGTAATCGTTTTTAGAAATTACCTTAAAAATTACCCCAAAAAATGTACCCCATAAATTTACCCCAAAAATTTACCACGAATAAAATTAATTATAAATTAATATAATGTGGTAGCTTACATGGCAACACAGGGAAAGGGCTATTCGGAAATGCAAGGTCAAAAGGTCAGCTTACACCTGCCGGTGGTTTTTTTTATATCACATACACTCGTCGCCGCATGCGAACAAAGGTGTTGTAAGTTTTAGGAAATTTGCTATATTTTAAGGATATTGGACTAATCCTAATACCAAAAACAAGCATTTAAAAAAATTATAACTATTTCATACTGAAATTACTAATATACAAATGAAAAATTTAAAATAAATAAAATTAATAAAATAATTTTTTTTTGGTTATGTTATTAAATGGCCTATATACCCCTTTCGGGTCGAACAGGGTTTTCTTAATACATTGTATTTATATATATATATATATATATACATATCGTCACGCCGTTATCCCCGAAGGGCTAGGCAGAGTCAAATTAAACGCCCACATTTCACCGTATGCATGTTGTCCCACTTAATAGGTGGTGAATGGTGAATTTAACATCTAAAATGAACACGTAAATATGACATTTTAGATGTTAAATTTGTAAGAAATTAAAGTCCTGGTAGTGTCGGTATATATATATTTTGCCAGGTTGTATTGGTCGTGGTTTTAGTGTGGTTATATATATATATATATCACACACTACGGAATCTACAAAATTTATCAAATGTTAGGTCTGATAATAATAACAAGCCCAGCCGAGGCAGAGGCAGAGGCAGAGGACGAGGCCGTGGAAGAGGACGAGGAGGCGTACAAAGGTGCGTGCTTTCATTCTAGTCTTTCGTAACAACGTCAATATTGTATGGCTGTTTCATGATATTTTTATTTCAGTGATGATCAGGACGAAGTCCTGAGGCAGATCAGGGTGGAGCGGCAAGTGACACAGCGCCGAATTGTGGCTTTGCCGACGGATGTTCGACGAGAACTCGTTGATCGCAAACGCGAAGCCCAACTTGAGCGGATGCTATTGCCGGATGCCCCACCCCGGAGGCGACAAACGAAGTACGTATTTTTGTTTATATAGGTAAACAAGTAACTTTAACTATTTAAACTTAAAAACAGCTGAAGGGATTGGGAAAAATATTGGCACTTAGATTAAATAAATAATTATAATATAATATAAAGCTTATTTAACCTTTTTTAATTTTTCAGAAAGCGATCTCCCGAGAGATTGGATTGCGTTATGGCACAGCCAATGATGCCCGGCCCCTCTACTTCTGTAGGTAAGCAAGGAACTTCTCGTTGCCCTTTTTACTAATCAAATATAAATTTATATATTTATGCATATTTTTGTGCTTTATTCCAGAATACCTTCCACTACCAGCGGAGGATACTTCAGCGCCCCCTGCTGAAGCCATTTCACACCTGTGGATAGACGACGTCGCAGGTACGCTAGAAATTGATACTTATCTCAACTTGCCACGCAATTCCCCAAATACACTGTCAACAACAACACACATTAAAACGATACAAAAGTTTTACTCCAGCGGTTTCTGATTGTGATTAAAAATTCTAACAGACTATGTTTTTTACCAGATGTTGGCGCTGAAGTAGAGGTTGTCGCTTCCTCCACTTCCGAGCCATCTACTTCGGCGACACCAGTCATTCGTAAGCATAAAAGATTCTTTACTAAAATTTTTTATAAGGCTCTGCTATGTGTATTATTATTTTTTATATGCGTTGTTTAAGGCGTAAACGACAAGGACTTCGAAGTCAGTATGGAGGAGTGGTTGCGACTGACTGACGTTGATGACGATGACATAGATTTTGACGATTTTACGACTGACGACGATCCGTGTCTCGCAACGACTGACTTTAGGCGTAACGCTGCAGCTGAACCTGCATGTGTTACGGACTTGACAGCATTTCAACTAAACACATAACAGACTGAAGACGCTGCCAATGATCTAGCGCTGCGTAACATTGTGACTGACGACAGCTACACATTTGACTGGAAAAAGGACAGACGGACATTCCTTGCACAACGTGAGACTTCTGGACCGACTTTTGATTTAACTGATCAGACACCTTCTGACCTTTTTTATAAGATGTTTGACGTTGACTTTGTAGACTTGTTGTGCAAGGAAACCAATCGTTACGCAGAGCAAAAGATCGGTAAATTGATAGAAGACAACTTACTTCCGACTCACTCCCGACTTAGACGTTGGACTCCGACAAATAGGGACGAAATAATAACGTTCTTGACAATAATAATCTTGCAAGGCCTCTATCCTTTGCCAGAGGAGGAGGCCTATTTTACGTTCAATGGTTTTGGCACAATGCAATATTTTGTCAAAATCATGTCGTATAATAGATTTTTATTGTTAAAAACGATGCTTCATTTCTTTGACAGACAGACATTACAGGACACGACTAGACTTTGCAAAATACGACCCATTATAGACTATTTTAACAAAAAATTTTCCTCCTTATACCTGCCTTCACAGGAGATAGCCATTGACGAATCTCTTCTTAAATGGCACGGGAGATTAAACTTCGCTCAAAAGATCTCAACGAAGGCTGCAAAGGTCGGAGTTAAAACCTACGAACTTTGTGAGTCTTCCAGTGGCTATTTCTGGAAGTTTTTTGTATACGCAGGAAAAGACAGACCATCACCGACTTTAGATGACAATGGCGCACGGATCACTGAACCAGGCGACGAACAGACTATTGAGAAGGTTGACGAGACAAATGACAGACACGTGACGACTGACCGACCCACAAACGCTACTGCCAAAATTGTGTACGACTTAGTTGAGCCACTGCTTCACCTTGGACACACTTTGATAATGGACAACTTTTACAATAGCCCACTGTTACTGAGACACCTTAAAAAACAAAAGACTGACTGTTTCGGCACGTTACGACTGAATCGAGAATTCGTTCCCGATTCCGTCAAGACTGACTAAGACAGACCTTAGACACGGTGAAGTGGTGGCGACGTACTGTTCTGATTTGTCAGTTCTGGTATGGCGGGATGCTAACATTGTTAGTATGATCTCGACGTACCATAACCTTCAAATTGGGACAAATGACAAGTACAATAGACTAACTTACAAGCCGAGCATAGTACTGGACTATAACAAGACAATGGGCGGAATTGACAGGAAAGACCAGTACCTATCAGGACAGCCTCTAGAGCGAGTAAGAAATAGGGTGTGGTATAAGAAACTCTTCCGCCGCTTATACAATGCCGCCCTATTTAACTGCTTTGTGTTATTTTCGAGCAATCGTACAAATATTTCTCATCGAAAGTTTAGGACAATTTTGGCAGAAGATTTACTTCGGAGACATAGACAAGTAGACCTGA
Source organism: Thumatha senex (assembly GCA_948477245.1). Lineage (NCBI taxonomy): Eukaryota > Metazoa > Arthropoda > Insecta > Lepidoptera > Erebidae > Thumatha > Thumatha senex. Next base: position 650,394 of record OX419740.1, on the reverse strand, counting down.
CAAATGAATGCCGACGACTAACTATACGATCAAGCACGACTGGACAGGCAATGACAAGTACGGTAAGACGCACTATTAAGCACAGGACGCAAGCGAGACCGAATCTTGACCACAACCACTTCCCCGTTCGTACTGGCTCCAAGCACACCTGTTGCTGGCTGTGTCCCAAGACGAGGAGAACAATCTGGAAGTGTGAGGAGTGTGATGTAAACCTCTGCTTGGACGGTTGCTTCAAGGCCTTCCACAAGCCTTAGTATAATATTAAAATGTACATTGTTGTTTTTTTTATAATATTATTTCACAGTTTTCTAGACTATATATAAATACTAGGTATAAAAACAATCTCTCAGTCCACTATAGTCGACTGCATAAGATTAGCAATTCCTTCCAGGGTTACTATGTGAAATAGTGACAGACGACTGCTACACGTTTAACTGGAATGAAGACAGACAGACTTTCCTTGCACAACGTGAGACTTTATTGGGACATCTGGACCGACCTTTGACTTGTCTGATCAGACACCTACTGACCTTTTTAAAAGATGTTTGACGTCGACTTTATAGACTTGTTGTGCAAGAAAACCAAAGCAAAGATCGTTAAATAGGTAGAAGACAATATATTATCGAATTTTACAACAAGCTTCCATGTAACATTGAGATTTACCAGTAAATTAATTTAAGAAATTGATTAAAAAATTGTGGCTATTACGCCGTTAAAGACTATTTGCAGAACAGGAACGCCTGGAAATAATCAGTTTGCTGCGTAAAATAATATTAATTTGTAAATATGCCATGCCGAACCGAACCTGTGGTCATTTCGTAAGCACAGTCTAAATTGTCTTAGCATAATTAGACATTTTTATTGCATTGTTTATGTTTATCAATCACGCCCTATCTCCGAAGGGGTGGCAGAGGCATATTAGACGCCCAAATTTTTACTGTATGCATTCCTGTATTGTTTGATGTTGTGATGTGAATGTGTTGATCTGATTTTATTTTGTAATAGTTGAAGCCCGCGGCTTCGCCCGCATAAAGAAGTTGCCCAAAGGAACTTTTTCCCGGAATAAAAGTAACCTATGTGTTATTCTGATGTATAAGCTATATTATTGTAGTTTCATTAATATCCATTCTGGAGTTTTTACGTGAAAGAGTAACAATTGTTACTGTATTGTTATAAACTAGTTGACGCCCGCGGCTTCGCCCGCGTAGAGAATTTTTACCGTTCCCGTTTCTCACAGGAACTTGTTCCCGGGATAAAAAGTGGCCTATGTGTTATTCTGATGTAAAAGCTATATTATTGTAAAGTTTCATTAAAATCTATTCAGTAGTTTTTACGTGAAAGAGTAACAAACATCCTTATAAACTGTCGCATTTATAATATTATTAAGATTATGCATTACTGTAAGATATATTTTTTAGTTTATAATATAAGTAGGATTAGTACTAGATTTTAATCTATATAATTTTTATTAAAATATTTTTACATTTTAATTTTATTTCATTTCATCAAGTTACCACATCATTAAAAACGAGAACTTTTGGATGCAACCGGGATTAACGTCTGGATGATAATGCATTATTATATAATGTGTTGGGTGAAAGGGGCCCCGATCAATATCTCCGAGGCCCAAGTGATCTTAACTGCTAGTGGTGCACCTACTGACTAACAAACGAGGCAACGACGCAGTTACCCTTACAGGGGTGGGAGGTCACACAGCAGTCGCTCCAAATAATGCTGAAAAGAAAGGTAAACAATAGCGCTCCTAGCACCCAAATAAAAGTCTCCTGGCTTCAAATCTATGTAGGGCTTGAAACCAACTGAGAATACATTTTGATGAAGACAAGAGCTGATGCATTTATATTTACTGTGTTTACAATTTATAGCACACCTCTGCATGCCCCTTCGAGGATGTGGGCGTGATTATATGTAAGTACATAAGTAGCAAAAAAATGTTTCCGTTTAGATGATTTATATCGATGAAAATAGTGTGTGAACAAAACCTTATATGGCGGCCATCTTGTCTTATATGCCGGCCATCTTGTCTTATATGGCGGCCATCTTCCCTAGTATCGTTGTCGGAGGCGACCTCGAAATTAAACTACGAAGGCGTCATTTGTTTTCATTTATTATCGTATAAAGATAAATAATTTGTTCTGACATATTGGTATCAAAAAAAAGGTTATGTAATCTATTATATTTATAAATAGGTTAGATTGATTTTTATGCCCTCATTTAATAGTAATGTTCGGTAAAAAAATAAAATATTGTAAATCCTGCCGACATTTACAACTTCCAATATTTTTCAGTCATTCATTTAGAAATATTAAATGTATGTTACATAAAAATATCATCTGCAGATTACTGGCATTTTTTCTGTGATTGCATTTTCGGTGTAGCTGTAGTGATTGCCAAGATATCCAGGGTTTTTTCGAGTAGGGCATAGGTTATTTTTCCTGCGCAAGGGCAATTGGCGCCAATGAACGCTCAAGCGTCAAAGGGCCGTCAAAGGCGGACGTGACAGTGGCTACACCATTTTGAACATGATACACTTCTCCGTTTACTAGAAACTGCTGATTAGGTTGCCCTATAATTTTACTGTTCAACAAAATATTTCCATCGTGCAATGATTCTACTAGCGCTTTGACAGTGACCGGTCCAAAAATATGCATGTCACTTAGTATTTTTAGAGGTGTGCTTACAGAATCAAAATTATGTACGTCAGTGTTTTGTAAATGCGTATTAGAGTCGTAAAAGTTTAATTCAGCTGCATTTTTACAAACCAAAACTTGTGGCTGCTCGGTAAACGATCCTATTAGTAACGGTACATCTAATAGCTTATCTTCGATTACTTGATATACTACTAAATTTAATTAAAAAATAAAAAATAAATATCCATCACGCCTTATCCCCGAAGGGGTGGCAGAGGCATATTATATGCCCACTTTTCACCGTGTGGATTCCTGTACCACGTAATAGGTGGTGAGCACATTGCCGTGTTGAAATAGACAGATGCAGGTTGTGGCTACCTGCTGTTGAAATTTTTCAAGCCGCCTGTAAGGCCTTCAACTAGGCTTAACGACATTTATTTCAACCTTACCCAAACCCTTGTGTCCATCACCCGTTTACGGAGCCGACTATCCATTAGGAATAGATCTATCATGCTTCTCTTTGACTTACATCTCCTCGTATACATATGAATTTGTTTGTGGTTGAACATTGTGTTCGCCACAAACAAATCCTTTTCCTTACAAAATGCCAGTATTAGCTTGCCAGCGTCGTTCACCCTTTTATCCCGATACTTCCCGAGTACCGACTCAAAACCATCGCGAGCGGTACCCACCCATCCATTCAAGTCTCCACATACTATAAGTCTTTCATTTCCTTCTATCACATTTGGAGCTTCACTCATACTCTCCCAGAAGTCCTCTAGCTCACTCGCGTTCGACGAAGATACTGGCGCGTAAGCAGCTACCAGGAAAATCTTCGTCAAACCAAGTTTTACACGGATCCAGAGGATTCTAGGACCTTCCAGTTTGTACTCATACATACCGGAGGCCAATCGCGAGGACAGCAAAATTCCAACCCCCCGACTGCCATGCTCGCTCTCTGGTACTCCAGACCAAAGCGCGAGCATCCCACCCGGGAGCTCCAAGACTTCGCTGCCCTTGCGCTTGGTCTCTGTCAAGCACACTGCATCTAACTTTCTCTCATTCATAACATCCATCAACTCATTCATCTTATCTGTCATTCCTCCCCTAACATTCCACGCAGCTACCCTGCACTCCATCCTCCACTTCCCGCCGTGTCGGGCCGCGCGTGTAGGGTGGCGGTCCCCTACGCCGCTCTGGCTCACACTTTTCGCACCAGCGGGGACGAACTGGTGCGCGTCGCCTCGGGGGCACGCCCTAGCATCATTCGCCCTGGTGGCACTCGTGTTGGAGTAGAATTGCAGCCGTAGCTGGCAGGGATGTTGACGTGCACGCTTCTACTCTTCATCCCCTGGTCACATTGGTTCAATAATGCCAACTTTTCATAATAATAAACTTCAAGATGCTCATTATACTTTGTCTTCCTTCGAAGCATGTCCTCCAGACTTTGGCCATAATTCTGTTCACATGGAAAAGCACTTAGTATTTTCTGTTGCCATTTGGCCCAAGTGAACAGAATTGAGTTCTGACTTTCGTACTATACCTTGGCCAAACCCTGAAGTTTCTGCATTGCAAAATGAATAGTAGTTCTTTTGTCCCACCCATACACAGTAGCACACTCATTCACCTTCTTAACCCATATATCAGTCCTTTGATTTTAAACCGAACGGATTAAATTCTGGTTAGATATTTTTATGATTAACATTACTAATGGTAGGTGTCAAGGAGCTAGCTGTAATTGGTTGCGATTTCACAGATTTCAAAATATTTATCACATCCTGGGAAGTGAACGTAGGACTCTTTGTATCTAACCTGGTATCCATCGGAGTAGCGCTGCGATCACGTAGCAAGCTGCGTGATTGTCTCCGTTGTTCTCGCTGTCGATCTTTTTCCCAGTCGCGCTCTCGTCGGTCCGGCCGCCGACTGCCTTCGTCGCGCTGGTGCCTCCAGCCGTTCGAGTCGCGGTGACTGTTACGTAAGTCATTGCGACTGCAACTGCGTCGATGGCGGCTACGACTGCGCTGATAGCGGGTTCGACTGCGACTAAGTCTTGGTCTTGCTATTCTTTCCGGCGTTACTAACCGCCGCACAGATGTCTCAGTGTAGCGTGGCATTATCAGAAACTCGAACCAGGAGGTCATTTAACATCTATTCCAAGGGTCTATTTCTCAAAATTACTAAATTGAAATTATCTCATAAATGGGACTTCCTAGCCAAACTTTAACGAAATTTTTGTTCCCCGTAGACCGCGTCTGCTATGCAAGGAATCGATTAAGCAAAAAAAAATTCTTTTTTACCCTTCAATTTTTTTTTCTGTCTATATATCTTTATGGTCTATTCGGTACTATGCAGTGCTAAACTAATCTCTGCATCGTAAGGGATAGACTGGTGAAGATTGTAGACATGGAGCTGATCACTTTATTCTTCAAAAAACGCCCAAAGCCATATCTGCAGATACTGACCTGTGTAAACACACCGTGCAAGCGAAGTTACGAATCCCATATATTATATTGCCACGTGGTGGTATTTTTTTTTTAACCAGTATTCAACTGACATAATCCGTGGTTTCACTACATTTGTACCAATAAAAATTAAGTAAGCCTTTTATTCTTAAACTAAGTACAAATCTATCTATATATATAAAAGAAAGTCCTGTTAGTTACGCTATTTATAACTCAACAACGGCTGTACCGATTTGGCTGAAAATTGGTGGAGAGGTAGCTTAGAGCCAGGAGACGGACATAGGCTACTTTTTATCCCGGGAACAAGTTCCTGTGCGAAACGGGAACGGAAAAACTTCTTTACACGGCCGATGCCGTATGAAATTAATAAACGACGGGATTAAATGGGTGCCACGGGGTTCGAATAATGTCACGGGTGAGGCCGGGCGGGAAAGCTAGTTTAATATAAAACTGGCAGCAGACGCATATCCCACTTCTGATTTGTAATAAAACCACAGATATAGAAGTTATAATGGTATATTTATAACTATGTTAACACTACCCACAAATTTCCAACAAGGCTAAATTAACACTATTACATTTTCTATTAACATCAAACCATACAAATGGCGGTAACTAAAAATGTATTTAACACGATCCCTAATTACATCTTATTTTTATTACCACTTATTTTACCATAATATCTAAACCGCTACAAAACCAGAACATACTAACACTTTTCAAATCTTAAGTATTATTCTACCAGTGTCTTAAAATTTACTTCTACACTAATATTATAAAGTGGAAACTTTGTTTGTATGTTTGTTTGTTTGTAACGAATAGGCTCAAAAACGACTGGACCGATTTAAAAAAATTCTTTCACCATTTGAAAGCTACATTATCCACGACTAACATAGGCTATATTTTAATTTGGAAAAAAATAGGGTTTCGTAAGATATTTGGGTTTTTCGGACACAAGGTGTAAGAAATCAACCAGAAAAGTTACTTCTTTTGCGTACTGTTACGTAGCCCTCATGTATGGGATCCGGCTGATCTCAGCATTTCCCACCTACGATGCTAGGCAAGGATGCCCCGCAGGGCAGTCAGTCCGGTCTGAACTTTCGTCTTGAACACTCGCCTTCCAATATCATTTCTTTTACCTTCTAAAAGTGTATTTTACCAGTTTTCCAAATTGAGTGTTTCTGCGTGTGTGAAATTATAAATAATCTGTGCATTTGTGAACATTCTTTTTTTAAAAACGGACCCCGAGAATTCCTTGTAACATTGGTGGCAGCTTAGGGATTTCAAACGGAAATCCAGGTACGCCTCAAAATCCCCAGAAAACACCGTATCCAATCGCCGTATCGTGTAAACTGTGGGTTAAAACCTGTGCCGCTGTTCCTGTGTAACCCCGAATCGCCATATCTAATCGCCGCGTCGCGAAGTGTAGTGCAAAATTGTGGTACTAAATCTACGTATATGCACCTGTATCTTGCTAAGCCGACCTGATACATCGCCGAACCTGCTTACCTTGGTGAAGGTAAACTCCAGCCGCAACATGACCTGTGGTATTTATGCAGTCGCCATGCTCCTGTAAGTTCCTTAAAATTGATAAATTTACTGATTTCAAAGTGATCAGTGCTAGTGAAATATCGCATTTACAACTAACAAAGAAGTGATAAGTGTTTATTACAATTACGAGTATTGTCGCTCATTATACACCGCTGAACACACCATCGAAGTATCATATTGTTTAGTCTAGTCCCGAGGTCAGTGCAACATACTTTCCTTATCGCATTCTTTACCGTCTGCAGCTTATCTCCTTGTTTTAGTCTGTATTAAGCTCAAGTGTGGCATGTCTAAGGAAGCTACAGAAACCAAAGACACGGTCATAACGATGCCTCTCCCCAAAGAAACCAAAGATATCGATATAAATGTATTGATAAAATTTATAAATAAATTTGATGGCAACCGAGAAAAAATAAACGCGTTTCTAAATAATTGCCGAAATGCGATAAATTTCGCAAGTACGGCACAACAAAACATTCTACTAAAATACATATTAAGTCAACTTGAAGGTCGTGCCGAAAGTGCGTGTGCCATAAAAGAATTCGACACATGGGCACAATTAGAAGACTTCTTAAAATCACAATTTGGGGAAAGGAAACATTATGCTGCACTGCTCTCAGATCTCCAAGATTGTCGTCAATCCAATACCGAAACGGTCAACCAGTTCGCCCTGCGTTTGGAATCTTGTTTATCGAAACTTTTAACAGAGATCAATATTTCTATACCTACTAAAAAGAAAGGCGAACTCGCTGGCCGTGTCGCTGCGATGCAAGACCTTGCCTTGCACACTTTTATTAGTGGTTTAAATGTCCGCTTGTCTACTGTAGTCAGATGTCGTGACCCTGAGACATTGAACGACGCCATCAATTTTGCCATGTCTGAGGAGAAAATTTTACAGAGCACTCTTAAGCGTAACACGTCGTCTTTTAATAACAACAATTCATTTAATCAAGGTCGGTCCCTTCAAAGACAATTTCTACCAAATCGAAGCGGTATACAGCATTCGCAAAACACTGCCAGTAGATCCACTAGCCACGGATTTACAACTACTTCAACGCCAGTGTGTCGATATTGCAAAGCGATAGGTCACACTATTGAGAACTGCCGAAAACGTGATTATAACAATAAACGATTTGGCAACCCTCCACACCAACAGCCGTCGAACAGTTCTGCGAGAAATAATCAACCTATTCACGCTGTCGACGTTATTGAAGAATCACAGAACCCTGAGAATATGAACGTCTATCATTTAAACGAGTAATCCGACCCGTTCAGTATCGTGCGGGCATGACAACCGGACAAACCGATACTAAAGCCTTATCTAATCAACTCATTGTTTCCAATTCATCCGCTAACAAACCGGGTAACCAGCCCCAAATTTATAGTGGCCCTTGCGATTCCACTGTTTCCAATTCATCCACTAACAAACCGGGTAACCAGCCCCAAATTCATAGTGGCCCTTACAATTCCACTGTTTCCAATTCATCCACTAAAAATCCAGATAACCGGGTAACTTCTAATTCCAATTCTACTTCCTATATAAATAAACCGGATAACCGGGTAACCTCCAACTCCACTTCATTTAATAACAAACCGGATAACCGGGTAACCATCAATTCCAATTCCACTTCATTCACCAACGAACCGGATAACCGGGTACACTCTGACTCCGCCAACACTCCTCCTCCGTCTATTGCCGCATTCCAATCCTTATCCAAATCTTGTCCATCTTGTACGGCATCTGAAAAGGAAAATATATCTCCTAGAACACATAATATTACAAAAAATTGTATAAAAAAATACTTACCTCATGTAGAAATCCTTACTTCCGTTTCCAATAAGCCCCTCAAATTTCTTGTAGACAGTGGTGCCTCTATCAGCTTCCTAAAAATAAACGTCATCGAGAAAATGCCTATGATTACAAATCATTCCATATCCTTCCATGGATTGGGATCAACCGAAAATCCAATGAAGACTCTAGGTCATATACCAATTGATTTCAATTCGCTTAGTCACCACTTCCATATGGTTCCAGATATAAGTTTTCCATATGACGGAATAATCGGCAACGACCTCTTCTCTTATTGTGATTGCAAAATTGATTATACCAAAAACACTTTGTTTATCAATAACACGGAACTTAGATTAAAATTTAGTGAACCTACATATTTTATTCCACCCCGAACAGAGTCAATTGTAGAATGCTCCGTTCTTAATCCTGAAATAAAAGAAGGCCTAGTTTTGGACCAGCATATAAGTAATACCCTTCTAATAGCTAATTGTATTGTAAAAGTGAAACCAAATTCCAGAATAAATTTAACCGTTGTCAACATATCTGAATCTCCTGTTCAATTTGATTCAAATCTGAACATAGAAATCCAACCAATGGAGAAACCCGAAGAGAACACGATTTTCCATACATCGCACTCCGAAGTAAATCGAGATATATACAATCGAACTGAACAAGTTCTAAATTCCTTGAGAGTTTCTCACCTAAACCCTGAAGAAACAGATGCTCTATGTGACCTCTGTTCTACTTACTCCGACATTTTTCACCTTCCTAGCGACCGATTAACTTCCACAGATGCTTTACAACATGAAATTAATACTTCTTCCTCTACTCCAATCAATACTAAATCCTACAGGTTCCCAGAAATTCACAAACAGGAAGTTGAACTCCAGATCAATAAAATGCTTGACGATGGTATAATAAAGCCCTCTACCTCTCCATGGTCCTCTCCTATCTGGATAGTTCCAAAGAAAATAGACGCATCAGGTCAGCGCAAGTGGCGTGTAGTAATAGACTACCGGAAGTTGAACGATATCACAATAGGAGACTCTTATCCTATACCGAATATAACAGAGATTTTAGATCAACTCGGTAAATGTAAATATTTTAGTACTCTTGACTTAGCCTCTGGATTTCACCAAGTCAAAATGGCAGAAAAGGATGCACCTAAAACTGCTTTCACTGTCCCACAGGGGCACTTCCAGTTCACTAGAATGCCGATGGGCCTTAAGAACTCTCCATCGACGTTTCAGAGGCTTATGAATACCGTTCTGTCTGGCCTACAAGGAATTCAATGCTTCGTCTATCTAGACGACATTGTTATTCATTCATTCGATCTCAATCTTCACCTAAAACACTTGTCCGACGTCTTTGAAAGGCTGCGTCAATTTAATTTAAAACTCCAACCCGACAAGTGTGAGTTTTTCCGTAAAGAAGTGTCATATCTCGGTCATATTATCACAGACAAAGGGGTAAAACCAAATCCAGAAAAGATCATAGCCGTTTCCGAATTTCCTTTGCCAAAAAGCCCAAAAGATATAAAGTCCTTCTTGGGCTTGGTTTCATATTATCGCCGATTCATACCAAACCTATCTAAAATAGCTAAACCTCTTACCAATCTTTTGAAAAAGAATATTCCATTTAATTGGCAAAATGAACAGCAACTCGCTTTTGAGAGTCTAAAAAATGCTCTAACTACTGCCCCTATCTTAGCATACCCTGATTTTTCTAAACCATTTGTCTTAACATGTGATGCGTCAAATTACGCAATATCGGCTATTCTATCGCAAGGCTCTATAGGGAAAGACCGTCCCATAGCTTACGCATCACGGACATTAAATAAAGCCGAAAGTAGTTACAGTGTCACGGAGAAGGAATGCTTAGCAATAGTTTTTGGAACTAAAACTTTCAGGCCATATCTTTATGGCCGTCGATTCAAAATTGTTACCGATCATCGTCCCCTGAAATGGTTATTTAACTGTAAAGACCCAGGCTCGAAACTAGTACGATGGAGACTTAAATTAGAAGAATTTGATTACGAAGTAGAGTATAAAAAAGGAAAAATAAATAGCAATGCTGATGCATTGTCACGATTCCCAGTTAATCCAATTACCGAAGAACAACCCTCTACCAGTGGCATAAACAACAACCCTAACTCCAGCCCAGAGTTAGACATTCCCCAGGAAGTCCTTGACGAATTAATCGATTTGGGTGCATTTGACCCTAGTCCAAACATAGACCTAGAGTTAGGAACTCCCACTACTTCCGTAGACTCTCCAAATCCCTCAACCATTGTCGAGATACCTGAAACAAGTCCTAATAATGAATACTCCGATTTCCTAAAATCCTTTGCGAATAATAACGAAACCTACACAACTCAGATCGCAGAATTCAATGAAACATTACTCAAAAGCAACTCTAAAATAATCATTATCCCCGTGTCAGTAGATCTCGATGAATCCAACCCTTACCTAACAGACATATTCTCTACGCCAGAGGATCTAAACACTTTATTACAAAGTGAGTTAGAACTTTATTCTTTTAAAAGGGTGGAATCAACAGGGAAATTCTACTACTTACTATTCACCAAGGTACACTACTTTGATAACTCTACATACCCCGATATTTTCAAAACCTTAAAATCAGTGAGAGATGACATAATCCTCTGTGGCGACATAAACGAAATATCTATTTCAGATTTTAAGAACGCTTTTGAACGCCACTCCTTTGTTAAAATTTATGGTATGCTTATGTATTTATTTAATAACACTAATATCAAGATTAATGTATATCACAACACTATTATATACCCTGTACCTTCAGAAATTGTCAAGATCCTTAAAGAGAATCACAACATACCTATAGCAGGGCATCTCGGTTCAAATAGAATGTTTGATCGTATAAAAGAACGTTATTATTGGAAGAATATGAGATCAGACATCGATAATTTTGTAAAAAATTGCGCTCTGTGTCAGTCTAATAAAGCATATCGTGGCATCAATAGATCTCCTATGCAAATAACATCTACTTCCACCCGTCCTTTTGAAAGAATTAGTCTAGACATCGTGGGCCCCTTACCCGAAGCTGGACTACAGAAGCTTAAATTTATACTCACTCTCCAAGATGATCTGACCAAATTCTCTATAGCTTACCCTATCTCCAATGCAACTGCCGAAGAATCTTGTGAATGTTTAGTACACTTTATTTCATTTTTCGGCATTCCTAAAACAATACTTACGGATCAAGGTACAAATTTCACTGCTGATCTATTTAAACAAACCTGCCAATTTTTAAAGATAAAACAATTATGGTCATCACCTTATCACCCTCAAACGCAGGGGGCTCTTGAACGAAGCCATTCGACCTTGAAAGAATATTTAAAATCATACGTCAACGAAAATCAAACTAATTGGCACAAATTTGTCTACACCGCTATGTTAACTTACAATAGCAGCGTTCATACAACAACTCGCTTTACGCCATATGAGCTCGTTTTTGGACATAAACCATTTATCCCTGATTCAGTTTTCGATCTTTCTCCAGATGTCACCTACCCTGATTACGTCAAAATGCTCCAACACCGTCTTAAAATTTCCCGGGAAAAGGCCCTCGAAAATATCAGAGCTTCAAAAGAAAGGTCCAAAGCTTATTATGATAGGCACACTCGCTCGGTCCAGTACAAGGTTGGTGATTATGTCTATTTGAAAAATCACGTGAGATTACGAAAGGCTTTATCACCGGTTTGGAAGGGCCCGTACAAAATTGTAGAAATTCATGGAAATAACACGTTATCCCTTCTGATAAATAGACGTCACATTAAGCATCATTTCGATGAAGTAAAACCAGCACATTTGAACGGCTAGAAATATTAGCTATTATATAATAATCATAATTTAGTATAATAATCTTAGGTACATTTAATAATTAATTAACATAGTTATTATGAATTACGATTACAGACTGGAGGCCGCTTATATCATGGCAACCAGCGAAAATCAATACATTGAATACATCACCCAGGGTCCTGGTATACTCTTCGATCCCGTCGGCACTGTGAAATCAGTAAATGACCAATTTCACGTTGTCATTCCTTTGGATATATCTGCATTTAAAAGCCACATTGAAAATATTCGTGATGTTTTTAATATAATACGCTATCAATGTCGAGAAAGTGAAGAAATAGATGAAAAACAATGCCATAACATACTAGAGCCTTTAAATTCATTGTATTTTGACATTTTACGCGATTTTAATTCGTTTTCTCATATAATTTCCAACAATCTTTCGAAAAGATCTGCTTGGATCTCTGGCATCGGTGTAGTTTTTAGACACATATTTGGCACTTTAGATGAGGATGACGCTGAAAATTATAATAACGCAATACAAAGACTTTCTACAAACGAGAAGAAAATTACAGACGCAGTAAAAGAGAGTATTATAGTCTCTCAATCAGCTATATCTAATATAAATAAATCTCTTCATGAAATATATCTCAATCAGGCAAAATTGAACGACGTTGTAGATGAATTGACATTGTCACTTAATAATATGTCTAAAATTGTAGCAGTTAATAGCTTTAAGTTAAGATTTGACAACGTTATAAATATTCTTCAATCCAATCTATATGCTCTATCTTTCAGGATTGAAGATGTACTAAACTCTATTCTGTTTGTTAAGAGTAACACTCTACACCCATCTGTTTTGACGCCTCGCCAATTGTATAACGACATTGTAAATAATCTTAAAATATTGCCTAAATATAAGGAGTTTCCTGTTAAATTAGACTTAAATAATATTCATACATTAATTAACATTGCCGAGTTAATTTGCTACTATTTAGATGATAAATTAATATTTGTAATCAGAATACCTCTAGTTAGTGTATTAGAATATAGTTTATATAAGAGTATTCCATTGCCTATTCCTTATGATTTAGAAAAAACAAATTCTTTTAGCCTGATCTTGCCTACTGAACAGTTCTTAGCTTTAAGTAAAGATAAGTCTTCGTTCACATTTATAAAAGATATGGATAGCTGTAAAGACATATCCTACAATATGTATCTTTGCAAATTGCCCGAAATTTATGCAGTGTCAGGTAACCAATATTGTGAAATAGATATAATTACTAAAGCAGTGACCTCCATTCCCGAAAACTGTCAATACAGGTTCCTTCATGGCAGCATTGACATTTGGCATAAATTAAACAACAATAACTGGATATTTGTACAATCTGAACCTACAAAGCTTACCATTGAATGTTCAGATAGCATCTTTTCAGAAACTGTCATATCTGGCACAGGCACCTTGAACATCCCCTATAATTGCGTAGCATATTGTAAGAATACCATAATTGTAAAACAAACCGTTCCTACTGTAAAATTACCGATGGTCTCTTCTAGTTTTAATATTATTAATGATAGTTGTTGCAACATTGATCATGTCAAGAAATTAAATTTATCTCTTCTCAAAATTAATAATGTAAAATTAGATAATCTTAAGGATCTTAAAATTATATCCGATCAAATCATAGACGATTTGAATTCTATAGATTCTACAAATGATTTTAAAACACATGTTAGTTTTCCTATCCTCAGTGTATTATCCATAATTGTATGTATATCCTTAGCTTTAGTGTATTTTTGTAAAAAGGGCAAGTGTTCAATGCCAAGGAGGACAACAATTCTAAATGAGCAGAATGAAAATCCGCCTGTTGAGCTAGATACAATCGTCACCCAACCGCGGTTGCGAATAGAGTAATTTTCCGAAAACTTTCCTTAAGGGTAAGTTTCCTCTTAACCGGGGGGCTGTTACGTAGCCCTCATGTATGGGATCCGGCTGATCTCAGCATTTCCCACCTACGATGCTAGGCAAGGATGCCCCGCAGGGCAGTCAGTCCGGTCTGAACTTTCGTCTTGAACACTCGCCTTCCAATATCATTTCTTTTACCTTCTAAAAGTGTATTTTACCAGTTTTCCAAATTGAGTGTTTCTGCGTGTGTGAAATTATAAATAATCTGTGCATTTGTGAACATTCTTTTTTTAAAAACGGACCACGAGAATTCCTTGTAACAGTACGCTGCCTAAACTATAAAAGATAGATCCATAAAATGTTCTAATTAATTGTAGATCTAATAAATATCTACAAAAAATGTCGAGTGAGGTGTGACAACCATTTTTTTATTTAAAAATCTTGACTTTTTTTTGGACTACATTTAAACGCGTTTATTATACTCATGCTATTAATCCTTATCAAAAGAAATTAGTTCATCACTAAGTACAGTTTATGTAGATAATATTTGCCAAAGAAGTTTGAGAAACCAGGTATGGTTTCTCTACCTTGGAAATTCCTCTACCTTTAGCAGCTACTTAATATTATAAAGAGAAAAGATTTTTATATAAGTATGTTTGTTACGAATTGTCTCAAAAAGTACTGGACCGATTATAAAAATTCTTTCACCATATGTAAGCTACATTCTTCGTGAGTAACATAGGCTTAAATCGGATTTTCAAAAAGTTGAAGGTTTCGTTTCGAAATTTCCAATAGGAAAACTTCACCACGCGGGCGAAACTGCGGGCATCAGCTAGTACTACATAAAGTTATACAAATTATGACTTACGTGTTAATATCACCGATGCCTCAACCAGACTGCCTGCACGACTCACTTTAGCCCGCCTTCATGACAGTCGCCATTTTGAAACGACCTCAAGTGGGGACAGTTATGTTGAGTCGTCAGTGTTGCCAATGTTTTAATTTTCATATACCGATTTAAGTAATCGGTATGGTGAGAATGAAACCTTACACAAATTAGAACTAGCATGTGATATACTTACTTCAGAAATTTATTTGTAATTATAGTAACTACATACGGTGTCTTGATGATTTTAACTTTTCTGGGAGTCATACTAATATCTTGCTTGTGTGATTCTCGGGTTTTTAGCCAGCAAACTTACCTATTAATTACTGTTTTTATTGTCCAATTGATTATTTTTGAATATCTGTTAAATATTAAATTGTAGGCGATACGAAATTCAATTAAGTCATACTCGATTAAACCTTACAGTTTATATAAAATAACTGAAATACATTTAATTGCCTACCTGTGCAGTAACTATTAAATTAATAAAAGTCAACTGAGCAATTAACTCGACAACAAATTAGCCGACAGTTACTCGACCTCATAAAACTCACGCAGATATCGCGCAGTCATGACATCACGTCACCGACATAATGATCCCGGGAACAAGAAAACAACCCTTAATGCGTTTTGTGTAATTAATAGCCAAATTAATTACGCTAATAGAGTACCGGACCATTATCCCTGTATGGAAGCTGAACATTTTGTTGTTTCACTAATATCCGATATTATACTGTTACGACCGGGGAGGTAATTACAGATAGTGTCCCAATCCTACTCTAGAATGTTAACGTTGTGTAGAGAACCTGAAACGAGGTCTGAAATTAGGCAAACTCATTAAAATATTGGATTAAGTTGTGGTAGCAACTATAATAGGTGACGTGATCAGAATGTAACTGAAATTGATACTTTATTGGTTTTGCTAGTGTTATTGTAGATATTTGGTTCCTATTGTAACCGGACTATTTGGCAAGTTACAATTCAGTACCAAAGAAATTTGTATTTTTTTTCTTTACCAAGGCACGTGTTTTCTTCGTCTTACAACACTTACGGCATTCACAACAAGAAAGTAACAATAGATTTCCATAGGCGGTTTATTTTGACCAACTAATTATATGCTACCAAATTTAATTATATTTATATTACAGTTCCCAGTTTAAAGGACTTTACAGCAATTCACGACACACTTTATTAGATATTCCGTCAATCTTCTATTTGACATTGTTAAAATAACAGTTCGCAAATAAGGGTAGAAAAGGTAGATAGAATAACTTCAACGAATATAAAGTAGAAATAACTTCGTCAAAATATCAGTCAATAATCACGTTATAAGTTAAAAAACTAACTAACTATCTTCACGCTGTATCCCTGACGGGGTAGTCAGAGAGGACAGATCGCCAGGCTTCGCGATCCATGCATACTTCTTTCGCTTCTTCGAGATTCATCAATCGCTTCATACACGCACGTCTGGGTATCCGAGTACTTTTAACCTTTCCGTTTTTGAGCAATCTGCTCACGTGGTCTTCATATGTAAGTCTCGGCCTTCCCTGACTCCTTCTACCCTCTACTTTTGAACAATATATATTATAAGTTTAAATCCCTCGATATCGTTTTCCAACTTTCAAGTTGTCAATTTGACTACACAAATGATGTACTCACTATGTCCTGCTTGTTATAACAAATCTTATAAATTCGGCCAAAATCGGCTTACAGTTGGGACCATACCGCCTTTGACAAGTCTTTTGTGAAGGGACTAGCGGGAGTGGCTTACTCTGGCCGCTAACCTAAACGAATTTGTGCTAAGCTCTTCACCCTAACAGATTACACATTTGTCAAAACAGCCGACAAATTGATTTATTTTGACAACCGCAAGTAATATCACCAATTCAGTATTGAAAATAGTAGACTGTGTAGACACTTTGAACTTAAGGGTCGATATTCGATTAAAAATATTTGTGTATTTGATTCAAAGTTTTGGTTACATCGATGGCGCGTTTATTTAATATGCAGGAAATGTAGCAGTTTGTAACAATTACACTTGGTTTATAAATATATTAACAACTAGCGGTCCGTCCCGGCTTCGCACGGTGCCAAAATTTCGTAATTAAACCAATATTCCGAAATAGCCTATATATATGTTATTCACGAAGGATGCAGCTTTCTAATAGTGAAAGAATATTAAAAATCGGCGCACTAGTTTCTGATCCACTTCATTACTAACAAACTAACGAATCTTCCTTCTTTATAATAAGAGTATAGAAGTAGGATGTCCATTTTGTACTACGACTAAATTAGTTACTCGATTTCTGTAAAACACTGTTCTCGGTACTTGCTAAAGTAAATAAAATAGTCGTTAATATCTAGCAATGCATAGAACTTTTAACAATTCAGTGATTTATCAAAAGAAAACACTCATAATAACAAAGTGCATTAAACGACCTGTGAATCTTAAAGAAGTGATAAAAAAATAAAAGTTAAATTTAAATAAGTCGGTTATTGATAAGTATAATTACTACATGTTTATCAGAAGTATAATTCTATGTCGTGTTAAAACACATTACTTCTTGCTGCGCGTACCATATCTAATATACATTTTTTGCGTAGGCAAAAGGAAAGAATTCGTTAATAATTATCCATAAGTATAATGCAGTATAGGTACTATTGATATTTATAAAAAAAATAAAATAAATATCCATCACGCCTTATCCCCGAAGGGGTGGCAGAGGCATATAATATGCCCACTTTTCACCGTGTGGATTCCTGATTCCTATTTATATTATTTCTAACTAAAGAGTCAAATAAACGCAACTTTCAGTGCGGTATAAAATTTGTTATGCTAGTTCTAATAAAACCTATACCCGTACTAACATAAGAAAAGCATGTCGTTCAATCAGAGTCAGGTCCGATCTATTGATATCGGTATAAGTTTTTTTCATGGCTAGTTATAATTTTAAGTTTTAGTTATATTTATGATTTTAAAGTAACAGAGGGCGTATTAAAAGAAACAGGCCTCGTAAGTACAACGAATAGTTAGTGCCAACGTTGTTTTTCGGTAGGGAATCGAGGGTATGTGAAAAGATTAGAATAGAAGCAAATTTAACGCTGTGGAGATGTGATCACTTCGAAAATTGTACGGTGTAACTTTGGCTGACCGAATACGTAATGAAGTAATGCTCAAAATTGCAGGATTGAACGAATTCACTGCATTCATTCATTTACAGCTTAAACCGATGTACTATAAATTTGAAATTCTGACTGAAGCTTTTTCGCATGACTAATGAATCGTTATGTTTAACTCAAACATACTGTCCGGTAAAGGGAGTAGCTGTCAGTAAAAATTTTAAAACAATAGTATTAAAGATATATGGCAATGTGTATAATAGCAGTTTTATCCCTTTTCCAGCCACTAGTTGCCTTCCCCGCACTGTACACTTGACTCGGCGCCGCTCTCGCGTGATGCCATTGTCTGTTACGGGTGAGTTTGAGTAGTTGTAATAGGTACGGCTCATAGAGATGAGAGTTCGCGTCATTCAGCATCGACGGTGTCTATACTATGCGCAACAAATTTATGTATATGTGAACAAACACATAAATCTATGGCTTGTTGCATTATAGAAAAAAATAGTTGGATCCGAAGAAGATTGTAAGATAAGAAATAAAAATGATTTTCATTTTATACTTATACTGAGCCATAAACAGTGTATTTCGTATAAAGTGGGTAGCACGAAAGTAGCAAACGTTTGCCTCTCGTTTTTCTTGAACATTTTTTAACAATATGACGAAATAAAAAAGAAATATAAAATGTCATTTATTTAATCGACATAAAACAAACAACATACATAAAACCGACAAAATTTGAGATCAAAAATCAAAATCAATAATATTTTTATCATGTGGACCATTTTAGGCACTTATAAATAGTCAAGACAATAATTAAAATAGAGCGATTCTAGATACCAGTTCCAAGAGCAGCCTACCCTTCATATGGAAGAATCTGAAAAGAAACTCCATTAATGCTTTTTTTTTAAAGTAGGTATAGCCTAAAATAATAATTTACATTGTTCTTTTGGGTTATGTGAGAATAGTCGACTAAACTTAGTTTGCCCAAAATAAGATAAGATAAAATTTTCGGTCAAGTTTAAATATCCTCTGATTAAGAATTGATGGCCGTCACATCGTAGAAGTGATACATGAATTAGTGAAAATAAAAAAAAACGAATGCAGAATTTTTAGCTCGCAATAGTTTGGCGTTTGCCAGATGGAAGCGACCTCGAACGAGTTAAGCAACGTTGGTTAACAGTAGCCCTTATTTTGGAAAAGTCCAGTAATGTGCCTTTACACGCTTCACGCGGTATATGTACCAGTTGCGTAATTCAAGCAGTACGTTAAAATTAATTTAAAATTGTTTAAATTGTTAAATGAAATTCATTCGTAGAACAATCGTTTATGATATTATCAATTTAATTATTGGTGTTTTGCAAATGACCCTATATGCTATTGAATAAGGATTAAAATTTTGTCGTAACATAAATTTCAGATGTTTTATCATTATTATAAAGTTAAAAGCTTAAGGGCTTAATCATACTGACCATTTATCCATAGCAGGCTACTTATACCCTGTGCAATGCCACAATGAACACCACGGAATGCAACAAAAGCGCTCGTTAGTGTTCTAACACAGGCCGGAGCGGCCCCAACGTTCCTTTTCCATTGTGGCCTGCCGCTATAGGGGAGGCAGGTTACGGAAAAATGAACTTGAGTGCAATCTCCGGTCGCGGTGGCTTTGTTCTTTGTATTGGTCAGGCTGTGGATATGAGCTATAAGTATCAATATGACACGCTTCAGCAAGTGGTGTGATTGCGGAAATAATGACGGACAGAGTTTTGATTTTTATTCTTGAAATACCTTTTTAGCAAAATACTTGGTTTGGTATTTTGTTACTCTATCACGCAAAATCTACTAAATGGATTTTGATGAAACTTTACTATAATATAGCTAACACAATAAAATAACACATTGGCTAATTTTTGTCCCGCGAACAACAAACGGGAACGGGAAATTTTCACCACACGTGCGGAGTCGCGGGCGTCAACTAGTTATAACATAAAACTGTTGGGAAATTTAATCATTGTTTTTTTTATATGCTTGAATGATCTAAATAGCTAAGCTAATATCGTTATCATTTATGTGAGATCAAAAGCGCCATGATCAAAGGAAGTAGAAAATTGCTCCGTAAACACATTGTATATAACAAGCGTGCTCGCTAATCATCAGCATGAGTCAAGCGTCAGTTTCAATCGCTGCAGAATCTGCAATCTAGGATCGTATTAACAAAAAAAAATGTGATAGTATAAAATTAATGTAGTCTACATTAATTTTCTAATCACACCTATATTTTATTTTATTTTATTTTATTTATCCTTGTCTGTGTTTTATTAACTGACATAGTACCAAAAAGATAGCAGATTTAGACAAGTCTTTATTGTAGACGCCCACACGAAACGGGTATAGATGGAACAATATGGCAAGTACAATAAAAGTTTTACTATTATCACACTGCCGCAGTCCTGCTGACGGACAAGTTGGGTAGCGATTCCGTCCACTGCAGTCGGTCAGTGTGAATTGCAAACTGTTATTTTTTGGATAAATAGCCATGTATCTTTTATTCATACTGTAACATGCAGTTTTGACTAGCGAGGTAATACGAACATATTGCCGCCAGACGTCGCTAGTTATATTGATAGATAGGATGTTAGTGCCTAGCATTTGCGTATAGATGGCATTACCGGGTCTGATATTCAAGAGATCCCATTTTAATTAAAAAATATAACATTAAAGTTTAATGAACAGTTTTTTTTAAGGAATACTAGTATTTAAATCAATAATTCAACATAAATATAAAATAACTTTAACTTGGTCTATGGTGGTAGAAATTAGTATGTTGATTACTGAACGACAAGAAAGTGATATTTTTGACAGTTCTCCAGAGTGGGGTCGAGTTGAAAGAAAGGATAAATAGGAGGAGTGTGGAAGGATCTAGATCGATTATTGACCTGAGATAGTTAAAGGATACCCGAAGTTCTCCAGATTTCTGAGATATTCTCCAAATTCGTTAATAGTGATGTTTCTTGTGCAAGTTTTGGCCAATCCAGCCAAATTCTATAGCCGTTAATAGTTATAATCACGTACGAGTGTACTAGAAACCCACGTAATTGCTGGAAGCGTTGTGGTTTCCCTTGGAGGAAAGGCGCGGAGGCTTCGCAAGATTCTGCTACTTGTTTGTGAGTTGCACTCACAAGGGCCGCTGCTCACGGTCTCTGTGGGCTGTCATCGATAACTGCTGCTCTTGAGGGCAATCCTGGTCCTCGGGCGGTTTTTCTCAGCATTGGGCACCAGCGGGTCGACGCACGAAAGCTCGGCGTGAGCGGAATTGTCAGCTCGCTCCGCAAGTTCCGCACCCTAGCACAAAGCTGAGTACTTTTTATTTTTCTACTCCTGCATTCTGCTTCATATTTTCTTGTGTGTGTGTGAAGAATACCTATTTATGAACATTATACCCTTAGCATTGTATTTATATAATAATTGATACCTGTGATGAACTAATATTGTTAAATATTTATATTATTTTATTGTGAGGTTTTCCTTTCTTATAATAATCAAATTCTTTTTTTATAAACCTTGTAAAGAACAATTGTGCAAGAATATCATTTATCTCCCAACCACACACATTCTTCATACAAGGCGCCCTGTGATATTTCTTTTTAGAACCTCTCTTTATTGCTCTGCCCGGAGTGAAGCTGGTGGTAGCACCCAAAAAAAAGTGTTACAATACGTTGTAAAAGTTCAGTTGTTTTAAGTATATTTTTAGGAGTCTTACAATTTATTACTTTTGCACGTAAATTAACACTAGACTCAGTTACTTTAATATGATTAAAAGCACCTTACGGTGATTGATTTTAGTCATTTATAAATAGCAGTGCAGCTAGTCATATTAAACATAATTTGTGAATAAAATAAAAATGACTTGGAACATCATTAACTCGGAAAGCGGTAGATCTTTGGTCACTGAAAGGAATTTCCACTTAAAAGTAAATGGTTGCCATGTTACAGGGGCCTGGAAGTGGTGATGGGAATGAATATTTAAAAAAAAAATAGCTGTATTGACAATCTCTCCAAGCGTCTTCCAGTTCCGCTGAACATTTATTAAAAGAATCTGTTCTTACAAGGATGCTTTAGTATTCACAGATATTTGCCTCAGGACAGATAGGCATTTAAATTTATTGGAATTAAGTAATTTGCCGACCTTTATTATTCCGTAAATGAATACCTTAATGATAACAATATCAAGTAATATTTGACTGAGTAGATTAGAATACAATAAACTTGACAGTACACAATATGCTCACAATATTTATTTATTTAAACTTTATGCACAAACATATTGTACAACGGCGGACTTAATGCCAACGACATTTTCTACCAGTCAACCTTAGGGCGGTGCAGAGTTTCCAGGTAGGTGCATACAGTGTGAAAAATATACTATGGCACATATTTCCATATATAAACAACAACAAACATTAAAATATAACATATATTTTAACACATACAAATATTATAACTATATAATACATACAATATTACTATAATTCATACGTAATAAATACATACATAATTAATACATAAACTTACTGAGATGATTCGGCCAATAGTTGTGTATATTACTTGCATACTTTTCTTTTAAAAATGTTACGGCTGGTAGACATCCTGATATCAAGAAGCAGAGCATTCCAATAGAGGACAGATTGAATGAAGAATGATGAATGAACAAGACCAGAAGAGTGACTAGGGCATAAAAGAAGACGATTATTAGATGAGCGTAACGTTCTATTATGGTTGTCACAAAGAAATTGGCAATGTGATTTTAAATAAGAAGGTGCATTAGGAGGAAACAAAATGTAATACAACACAGTCAGTGCTCGCTGACTACGCCGCTGACGTATAGGCAACCAATTCAATTTTGAGCGATAGGCTGATACGTGATCATACTCTATTTTATTGATTGATTCGATTCGTTCACAACCTTCGTAAGGTTGTGAACGAATCGAATGCAATTGTTGACGGTCCAGTTTATTGAGCAGATCTGCATTCAGGTCGAAATAACATACATCTCCATAATCAATTATAGGTAACACCAATATCTGCACAACCTATAGCAATATAAAAAACTCACATAAAGAGATTACTGTTACATAAATTAGAAAGGGCGTCTTTATAATATCTTACATTGTATTTGATTGACATGTAATTTTTTTTAATTGTACCAAAAGTATTTGAATGTTGACACGTAATGAATAATATGAACATTGACATTGTAATGAATATATTAATTACGTTAGGCATTGTATAATTTAAATAAAAAAAGGTTTAAAATTACTTCTTGATTTATCGGCATGTTTGAATTGACCGAAATATGTTTTTGTGCCAATTGGCGGTGTTTTCTTTTTTTAAATCTATATTTGTATGCTACGCAACGTGGTATGATTTACCACGTTGCGTAGCATACAAATATAGATTTTTATAGTTAACCATAAATTATTATCGCCAATTATAATTATTATACCTTTGGGGATTATCAGTCAAAACTGCATCATGTATAATTGAGGTTGATGCGCCCTATCTAGCAACGGGTTAAATGACTGTCTTCAGGTGTTAAATTGCCTTATTTAACGAAACACACCAAAGTCATACCCTTGTTCAAGGCTGGCAGTGCTACAGACCCGTCTAATTTCCGACCAGGGTCAGTGCTGCCAACTTTGGGCAAAGTATTTGAAAAAATAATCTTGAATCTATATAAAATGTATTAAAACTATATAAAATGTATTCATGAAGCCTGGGAAGACAAGCAAGATGCATTAGGTATATTTTGCGATCTATACAAGGCTTTTGATTACGTTCAGCATGAAACGCTGGGCAGAAAATTACATCACTATGAGGCAAAGCTCTCGACCTTCTGTCATATTTGAATAATAAAATACAGAGGCTTGATATTAATGATATATTTCTGTAGGATCCATGGTTACACTGGGTTTGCCGCAAGGCTCGATACCTGGGCCATTCTTGTTCCTCATTTATAAAAATGATTTACCATTTATGTAGGGGACAGGAATAGGATTGTTTGTTTGCAGATGATACCTCATTGATTTTTTAAATTAAAAGACATTTAGATAATTGCGACGATGTAAACAATGCAATCACGAGAGTAGTTCACTGGTTCAGCTCAAATAATCTAACTAAAAATGAAAATGTATAAAATTTACTCTACAAAATATAAAACAAGTTGGCCGCAACGTAGAGTTGTGGAATCAACTGTGTTCCTCGGTAAAAATATTGAAGCCAAATTGCAGTGGGGCCCACCTCTAGAAAGGACGGCCTCTGGTTAAGTTCGACTGCATACGCTGTAAAACAGATTACGGCTCTAACAAATGTGTATACGGCTAGAATGGTTTACTTCAGCTATTTTCATAGTATTATGTCTTACGATATTCTCCTGGGGGAGTGGTGTAGATTGAAATTATATTCATGTTCTTCTTCTTCTTTAATAATAAAGTGATTTTACTGAAACCTGTTAAGTTACCTGTGCGCAAAACCTTTCAGTAAAATACGTGAGTTATTGTTTGTTTAACTGTCAGTTGGACCAGCCAGGTGAAGAATTGTGTCCATTCATTTCATAATAATTTGACACTGATTAATTGCGACCCGTGCCTAGTAGATCGGTAGCACTCGCGGTTACCACAAACGCTTTACAAGGTATTTAATTTATTCTCTTAACATTTGACTGACATATTGTATTTTGAAAAAAAATCATTACGTGTTTCGATAGTTCAAAAGAATTATTATAAACGGTTTTGGGTAACTATGTGAATAAAAATATTTTACAAACTACTAAAACAAAGTAATACAAGATGAATCGACATCTGTCTGTTTGTTACCTCATCACGTGATGACAATGGCCGGAGAGATTTTATTGATTCTTTTCTGTTAAGTATACGTAAAGTAATAGTTAAAATAAAAAATGCCATGGCTTTTGTACCAGTAGGACGAAGATTTTCAAATGTTACAGTTAATCTTATTTAGTATATGGCACTCTACAAGGTTGAGGTCATATTTGTGTTTTATATAGTGGTTAATCTTCAATTATATGTGGTATTTCATCGGATGCGATAGCATTTTTTCGAGATGTTCTGACACCTAAGCCTGTCTGCAAGCGGTACTAATAAATACTAATGAAATAAGTTTCCACTTTACGCTTGATGAGAATTGAATCAAGGATAACATGGTTTAAGAAATATATGTTGCCTCTATAGTATTGAGTGTCAACAAGGGTTACTAAAGAGACTTTGCGACGTGTATAGAATATTGGAACGGAGATGTTATCAGGACTAGACATCATAATTATACCGATGACATAAAGAAGCTACCGTTGCTTTGAAACGCCTTAC
Organism: Thumatha senex; assembly: GCA_948477245.1. Classification (NCBI taxonomy): domain Eukaryota; kingdom Metazoa; phylum Arthropoda; class Insecta; order Lepidoptera; family Erebidae; genus Thumatha; species Thumatha senex. The sequence continues at coordinate 624,814 of OX419740.1, read as the reverse complement.
TTTACTTCGCCGTACTATATGAAGTTGCGGGCATCAGCTAACTTATAAAAAAACTAACTAACTAACTAACTATCTTCACGCTATATCCCTGACGGGGTAGTCAGAGAGGACAGATCGCCAGGCTTCGCGATACATGCATACTTCTTTCGCTTCTTCGAGATTCATCAATCTCTTCATACACGCACGTCTGGGTATCCGAGTACTTTTGACCTTTCCGTTTTTGAGCAATCTGGTCACGTGGTCTTCATACGTAAGTCTCGGCCTACCCTGACTCCTTCTACCCTCTACTTTTGAACAATATATATTCTTCGTCAATCGTTCCTCACTCATTCGTTGGACGTGTCCAAACTAACGGAGCACACCCTTTTCCAGCTTAACGCTAACACTTTCATTCAAACCTGCCATATTGCGTATCACTTCGTTCTGTATTCGGCCGGCCAAAGTTACGCCGCACAATTTTCGAAGTGATCGCATCTTCACAGCATTCAATTTACTTTCATGAATCTGCTGATATACCCAGGTTTCACTACCGTAAAGCAAAGTTGGCACTAGCACTGCGTTCTGAATCGCCATTCGTGCTTCTTTTACGATGCTTTGTCGCTTTACTAACTGGGTCAAAGCACTGTTAACCTTGTTTCCGGCAGCTACTCGCCGTTCTACATCTGAATCACATCTTCCATCCGCGCTAAACATACTCGCTAAATACACAATTTCATTCACTTGCTCTAGACGTTCCTGGTTTACCCTAATCTGGCATTTAGTTCTTACGTCACCTCTTTCAAATACTAGAACCTTTGTTTTACTTGCATTCAAACGAAGACCCTTACTTTCACACTCCTCTTTCATATTAGTGACTAATGCCTGAAGGTCGGCTTCTGATGAGGCCATGAGCACCGCATCATCAGCCTACAGCAGACAGTTTACTGTAAAGTCACCCAAATTCACACCCATATTAAAATCTTTCAACTTCTGCAGGCAAATGTCCAGATACACTATGAACAGCCAGGCGGACATGACACATCCCTGTTTGACGCCTGTACAGACATCAAAAAGAGGTGACACCTCCCCCCTTACTCGCACGTAAGCCTTACAGTCCCTATAAAGCGACTGTATTGCCCGCAGTAGCGAGCCGTCCACACCATATCCGGGCAGCAAGTCCCACAGCGTTTCTCTCACAACGTTATCAAATGCTTTTTCTAGATCCACAAAAGCGCAGAAAACCTTTTGGCTAACAGCTAGAAACTTTTCCGCGATCATGCAGAGAGAAAACACTTGATCCATGCAACCTCTTCCACGTCGGAATCCGCATTGAGCCTCCCATAAATACCTTTCAGACTTTTCTTGAATTCGTGCCGTTATACCCTTTGCCTACACCTTACTAGCTAAGCTGACCAAGCTGATCGCCCTGTAGCTGGAGCAGTTTAAGCGCGAGCCTTTTCCTTTGTAAATAGGTACTACAACTGCACTCGCCAGCACAAGTTGCATAACAGACATAGTGTGTCCCAAACGCGCGACCCACCGTACTTGATCATCTTAGCAGTAACTGTCTTTTCCCGCAGCCTTACCACATTTCATACTTCTTATCGCTTGTTCTATTTCTTTCATACTAATGACTTCAATGACATCGGGATCCGGAGCATCGAAGTGAGCTCCACTTCCCGATGTGGCATCTCTGTCTTTTCTTGCATACATCTTTCCATAATATTCACTCCATCTCTGCAGGACGTAAGTTTGGTCTGTTAGGAGGTCATTGTTAACACTAAGCACTTTATTCATACTGCAGATTGCCGAACAACTCCGGGTCTTGCCTACCTCTTTCCAGAAGAGCTTGGCATTATCCCGGAAATTGGACAACAACCTTTCATCAGCCTTTATTCTGCACCTTTCACGAGCTTCTTCTATCAATGCCTTCGTGTTAACTTTCTGCAGCTTGTATCTCTCTTTCATATTAAAATCATTCCGCGAGGCTAAGTAGTCTAGCCATGCTTTCTTCTTCATTCGAACTGCTTCTTTCACTTCCTCATTCCACCATGCATCACGCTTATTACTACTGCCTCTTATTACTAATGCCGCTGTGGAAGTGTGTGGAGAAACGAATTCTCCACACACTTCCACAGCGGCATTTCCCCTAAGGTTCTGCCAAACACTTTCCACATTCTCACTACTTACATTGACGTCGCCAAGCTTTTCGGCTACCCTTTCTTTATATTTATCCCTAATGGATGCATCTTGCAGCTTCCAGCTTTTGATGCTATAAGTCGGCTCAGGTTCAGGACACTCGGTACGATGACGCCAACCTGCGAACAGACCCCTAATCCTAGTTATGACTAGGTAGTGGTCTGATCCCAGCTCAGCGCCTCGATAAACCTTTGTGTTCATCGCCTGTTTACGGAGCCGACTATCCATTAGAAATAGATCTATCATGCTTCTCTTTGACTTACATCTCCTCGTATACATATGAATTTGTTTGTGGTTAAACATTGTGTTCGCCACAAACAAATTCTTTTCCTTACAAAATGCCAGTATTAGCTTGCCAGCGTCGTTCTCCCTTTTATCCCCATACTTCCTGAAATAAATTACTCTAAAGTTCTGTACACGCACGATACTCCTTTGTTGAGATCTAACATAAATACACATTTTTACAGCGGGGTAATCAGTTCTGCAAAACATCTCAATATCGCGATTCAGGATGAATATATACACACATAAAGTTTACAGCGCCATCTATTAGCAAATGCATTACACTTACATTATTACAAATAATTATTGTCTTTAACATACCGCCCACCAAGGATCTATTGACAATAGTCCTTTCTTAGATATACCGCCCACCATGAACATCCTTAAATACAGCATAACATAATAATACATAATCTAACATCTTAGTAATCTTAGTTCAATATTGAACGTAATCTACAAAACTGAATTTGAAACAGTAAAATAAATAAAACAAAAGATTTAACATATCAAGGTATACATGCAAACATTGGGTAATTTTTGAAGTTGGTCTTTTAATCAATGAAGTCTTTGTGCGTAATGTAACCACTCGCGTAATCTTGTCCCGGCCTGAGTGTTTTTCTACTACCCGTCCCAGAAGCCATTTAGTAGGAGGTAAGTCGTCTTCCTTCACCACTACAATATCTCCTATATTCGGTTCCTTCTGTTCACTAGACCATTTATACCGGTGTAAAAACCTTGCAAGATATTCGTGTGACCACCGACGCCAGAAACTTTGCAGTACCGTCTCAAAACCATCGCGAGCGGTACCCACCCATCCATTCAAGTCTCCACATACTATAAGTCTTTCATTTCCTTCTATCACATTTAGAGCTTCTCTCATACTCTTCCAGAAGTCCTCTAGCTCACTCGCGTTCGACGAAGATACTGGCGCGTAAGCAGCTACTAGGAAAATCTTCGTCAATCCAAGTTTTACACGGATCCAGAGGATTCTGGGACCTACCAGTTTGTACTCATACATACCGGAGGCCAATCGCGAGGACAGCAAAATTCCAACCCCTCGTTCTCTGGTACTCCAGACCAAAGCGCGAGCACCCCACCCGGGAACTCCAAGACTTCGCTGCCCTTGCGCTTGGTCTCTGTCAAGCACACTACATCTAACTTTCTCTCATTCATAACATCCATCAACTTATTCATCTTATCTGTCATTCCTCCCCTAACATTCCACGCAGATACCCTGCACTCCATCCTCCACTTTCCGTCGGGCCGCGCGTGTTGGGTGGCGGTCCCCTACGCCTCTCTGGCACACACTTTTCGCACCAGCGGGGAAGAACTGGTCGCCTCGGGGGCACGCCCTAGCAGTATTCGCCCTGGTGGCACTCGTGTTGGAGTAGAATTGCAGCCGTAGCTGGCAGGGATGGCGACGTGCAAGCTTCTACTCTTCATAACAAAAAAAAAAAAAATTATAAAAAAAAAACTAGCTGTACCGAAATCAATGTCATTACAGGGAATTTCAAAGCAGTTGACAGAAATACAATATTGGAAACTTCGACCAGAAAACATGGAACAATCGTACGCTTAACCTCCCTTTACACATTTTTACTTGTTTCTCCTCCTCACCAAAGGCAACCTCCCCAAATCTCTGTATTTAACGATTTGTTTAGAACAAACAAAGGCTTCAGAAATTGAGAAAATGCCGATGGGTGTTTGAGTCAACGCGTTCAAATTATTTGCGTGCAATTACATTAAAGGGAACAAAGAGTTCCTAAGAAGTCAGACACGCTTTGATTGAGCCCGCCTTTTGCTTATCTGTTGTCAGATAACGAATTGAGGAATACAAAGTAACACATTTTACGAACCGAGTATTGTACCAAAGAAATAATTTTGGTTGGATATAATGTTTTGCTTACTCAAAAATTAAATTTATTTTCATGATGAAAATGTGTTCACGTTAAAGTTAAAATAATCTTAAGCCTACAATAGGGTTCCTTTTGGGTCGTTTTGTACCACTTCTTAAACAGTACCTACCTACCAAAAACATACTTGTGAACTACCTACTGAAAACCGACTAAATAATTTGAAAACAGTTTGAATTTAAATACATGTAGTATTTAAATTCAAACTATTTATGCTGTTGCTGTTAGTGGCATTTGGTGGAACTTGCTATACATCTTAACTGATAACACTTGTACTATTCCATAATATTTATTTATTTATTTATCCATCACGCCTTATCCCCGAAGGGGTGGCAGAGGCATATTCTATGCTCACTTTTCACCATTAGTATTCCTGTCCCACGTAATAGGTGGTGAGCCCATTGCCGTGCTGAAATAGACAGACGCAGGCTGTGGCTACCTGCTGTTGAAATTTTTCAAGCCCCCTATAAGGCCTTCAACCAGGCTTAACGACTGCCATTTTACTTGCAACCGGGACCAACGGCTTAACGTGCCTTCCGAAGCACGGAAACGCTCGCAAATGTAAATGCCACAAAATGGTCACCCATCCGAGGACCAGCCATAATGAAAGTTGCGTAACTCAGTGATCGATTACAGAACACTGAGACCACGGGGCCACGAGCGCTTTGCACATTATTTATTTTACATATATTTTTGTATCTCAGATGTCATTTAAAACAATATTATTTGAATAATTTCTAATTGTTTCGAAATAAATGTCCCCGCGGTCTTAGAACCGCAAATTATACGAGATGATGGTAAGCGGCCCGCCGGGATGTCTTTAGTACCCTGGAGAATGGGACGTGCACTAGTATGGGATGCCACTTGCACCGATACTCTTGCAACGTCCTATCTCCCGGCTACTAGCAAAAAAGCCAGCGCTGCGGCAAATCTTCGCGAGCGGCTGAAGGTTGGCAAGTACAGTTGTCTCGGTACTCAATATGAATTGATTCCATTTGGTGTCGAGACACTAGGTCCATGGGGTCGCGGCGCACATGGTCTTTTTACGGCTTTAAGTAAGCGTCTGAGGGAAGAAACTGGCGATCCCCGTGCAGGTAGTTTTCTCGCGCAAAGGCTTTCCATAGCTATTTAGCGTGGGAATGCTGCCTGCATCATGGGTACCCTTCCGAGGGGACCCAGTCTAAATTTTAATAAATAGGTTAGGTAGTTTTTTTTTTATTTAGGTATAGTTTTAATTGTTTTTTTTTTTTACTAAGATTAATGTTAGATCATATTAAATTATATATTAACTCTGTGATAAACATAATATAAACACTATTGTTTCGAATGACATCTGAGACACATAAAATATATGTATAGTAAATAATGTGGTATGGGGTACAAGTGTTATCATTGAAGATTAACTTATTTCACTTTAACAATGTTATTATAATTCTGCTACTTTGATTACAGAAAACTTCAACTTTATACTTTTATTGGCTATGAGTTCTAATTTACTATTAATAATGTTTATCTACGAGTCTCGAACTGCAGCAAATGAATCCCTAACTACTCTTTCATACGGATGGTTCATTTTCGTAATTATAGTGTAAAGTAAGTTAACTCGAGGTTTCTTACATAAAACAAGAAAGTAACTGTAAACTATTTTCAAGAAAATATTAATAACACGCTTCGTGCACACGCTACAATAGTATCACGAAGATGAAACAGCGCCGATGCGCTCTGTGACACGACAGCGCGGAGAGGCATCCGTCTTGGTAGGGCGACGTTTACTCCTACAGTGAATTTATTACGACATTATTGCATTTCACAAGTAGTTAATAACGTGGAAAGGTGCAAGTAGAATGAGAACTATGTTGTATATTTACGTTAATAGCTATATTGTCACGCTTTTATCCTGGAATGGGTAGGCAGAGGCATACTATACACCCAGATTTCACCGTATGCACTTTGGTCCCACGTAACAGGTGGTAAGAGTCCATTGCCGTTGTGTTGTATGTTTATAAATAATATTTTAATAGTATATAATATTTTAATGACTATAATAAATATATAAGCACTTGAAGTCAAGTTTAAGACCTTATGGGAGGATTGAAAAATTTCAACAGTAGGTCGTCTCAAACCACGCCTGTCCATTTCAACACGGCAACGGGCTCACCATCTGTTTCATGGGACAAAAATGCTTACGGTGAAATGTGGGCGTATAGATGCTTCTGCCACCCCTTCGGAGATAAAGGAGTGAATGATACGATACACCCGTAGCCCCGGTACCTCAGTATTTTATAAACGATCATTGCGTTACTAAGAATATTATTTACAAGATTATTTACATTTCTTTTTACGAGAATTTCCGTGTTTCGGAGGCATGTTAAGCCATTGGTCTCTGCTGCCAATAAAATGGTAGGCGTTAAGTCAAGTTGAAGGCTTGAAAAATTTCAACAACAGGTTACTACAACCTGCCCCTTTCTTACCATCTAGTAGGTGAGACTATATTATAACTAGTCAAATATGGACGGTTAGTATGCCTTTGTCCTCCCGTTCGAAATAAGACGTGATTATAATATATATGTCTATAGACATTGTTCATCGTCACGTTCAACAAAAAAAAAGGCTCTAGCATAGGTACAGAACATGTGTGTATCCGGGCCTAAAAATATAGATAATACACGCAACCAGGTCTTAGAGCTAATACGAGAAAGACTGAATAAAATGTACTCTTCAAAGAGTAAGAGTTACTAAAAAACATCGAAAAAAATTTTCAGAAATACTGTATTGGAATCGAATAAATATGTCTGCAAGTGAAGCGTGATACTTTCGATCTATATGAAAATGTCTTCACAAATTTCGACTAAAGCATTCGTCTTGATGTCACAATCATTATTATTGCTATTTCGCTGTAGGATATTACTCGTAATTCATGCATATTACGTGCCCATTAAAACGTAACTTTGTTACTTAGAGCAAAGGTTTGTTGTATAGGTAAGTCAGATATAGTGTTCATAGGGAATAATTTAATGTTAATTGTTTAAAAAAATATAATATTGAGTGGAAAATCAAACAAAAATGTTTTCACAGTTATTGATTTTCTGTGCCAGGTTACGATAAGCAGTTATTAAAGAATATTGAAATTCTATCTATTTATCTTCACACTATATCTCTAAAGGGGTAGTCAGAGAGGACAAATCGTTAGGCTTTGTGATTCAAGCATATTTGTTGCACTTCTTGCAGATTAAAAGTTTTTTCGAACGAATACTGAAATTAATGTATATATTTTTGAAGCAATCAGTTTGCTAACTTTCACATATTGTTTTATTAAGTTAAAAAGACAACTTGGTTCAGGACGGGGATATACCTATGTGAGAGTTAGCATACTAATTGCTTTGAAAATGCATCCATAGAGTGAGCGGAGTCCATCGCATCAATGTTTAAAAATGGGTGTTACACTATTCATTGGTATCAGAGTTGTTAAGTTACTCGATAGATGACTTTGGTCATACTCTTAAATGACGATTTAAATACAGTTAAGAATTTCAACTTAGTAGTTCAGGCTAGAACATTGCCCTGGTTAGGCAAAGGTCACGGGTTCAATCCCCGTCCTAAACCAAGTTGTCTTTTATCACTTTAATAAAAAAATCACTTAAATTAATGTTGAACAATAAAGAATTACATACTGATATGTTTCATAAATATTTCCTATATTTATTTGATATTGCCAAATATTTAATAAAATTTTGTTAAAAAGTTGGGTTAGCAATTGTAACATACTGATCAATAATGAGCACACTGTATCCTTCCTTGGCGGTTCCTGTACCTCTACAGGCTGACTACTCACAGACACAAAGTGTACTACATTATTAAGTTGCCGCCTATTGTAGAATTATGTAATTTAATTGTAGGAAAAGGTTGGAATAAAATTAAGTGGTTGTAGCTCCATTAGTAAGCAGCAAAGTGATTTAAATGTTATATTTAAGTTCCAATAACGATGTCTGCAATTATTTTTCTCCACACTAAAGTATATACAGAAGAGGGTCAAAGACCTTAGGGGTAATAAATATCGAAAAACACTCGGCCCTTACATCATTAATATTGGATGGGACTATTAGTTACAAACAGACAAAAGAGTCACAAAACAAGCTTAGCCTCTGATACCTGTAGGTACGCATTTGTATTGTTAGTAATGTCACTGAGGTAGTGATAATACTATTTAAGCTTATAACTGAGTTTAGAAGATATTGTGCCTCTTACTGTAACCACTACCATATACCTTGTTTGACAACTAATCCTTTGTTACAAGCTATTAATTAAATAGAGAGATCATCTTATTGGAGTTTATAAGCTTATTAGTATAAGTATTACAGCAATAAACACGAATACATCACAACTTCTGTGTGCAGTAAAGAGTTTTGATCCCGGAAAGCTTCCGTCTGAGCTGAAGGATGCTCAAAGGCAGTCTAAGAAAAATATCCGCCAAGTGGGACAGACGGAGCTGAGCTACTTGCGCATACCTACCTACAGTGTCACGGTACAGTTAACACAGCTTAAGGTTTGCTTTTAAATCTGGCTACGTTTTTAATATGTTTTAAGATTATAGTTGATAAATCTGATGACAATTAATTTCTACGCTGTTTACTTGTAGTGACCATGTGTACACTGAATTTATTGAAACAAATGCGGTTATTGATCAGATAGATTCAGTAAGCCCCCTCTTCCATTATATTATCTACTACTGATGTAAGCGGTTTCTCGTCAAAATTATCAATATTAGTTTATCCGTTTGAAAAGTATCCTTGCGTTAGCTCAATAATTTTTTTGAAAAGAACTATTGCAGAAGAACGGCCCCACGGGCATGGCGAAACTATGTAGTTCCATATTTACTGCGGAACCTTAAAAAGGTAACATATTAAACGTTTAAAATTTACAGAATTACATACCTCCTACTCATTTTAAATAGTCGGGTTTTCTAGTAGTAATAATAATAATAATAAATCTTTATTCATTTAGGTCACAAAGTAACACTTATGAACGTCAAGAATATTGCTTCTACATTTACATTTACTGCCAGATTCGCAAAGCAATAGGTAGAGCCTGAGGAAGAACCTGGCAATAAAACTCATGGCCACTCTTTTCTAAACGCCAGTAATTACATTAGTTTGATTAACATGATATTTGACCAATTATATAGTAATGAATTTATACAAACAAAAAAAAACAAAATCAATGTTGTGTTTAAATCATATCAAAATTAGAGCGATTATAGTTGCCGGTTCTAAATCAAAATCAAAATCAAAAATCTTTATTCATGTAGGTCACAAAGTAACACTTATGAACGTCAAGATTACTGCTTCTACATTTACATTTACTGCCAGATTCGCAAAGCAATTGGTAGAGCCAGAGGAAGAACCTTGCAATAAAACTCATGGCCACTCTTTTCTAACCGCCATTTGACACAGTTTGATTAACATGAAATTTGACCAATTATACAGTAAAGAAATTATACAAAAAAAAAAAACAAAATAAATGTTGTGTTCATTAAAATTACACTTACATAGTTCCTTTGAATTTATGTGAGAACAGTCGACTAAACTTAGTTTGCCTTAAATTTAAATAATATTATTTGTAACAATTGCTATAACAGCTATGAGCTGACGAGTCCCAACAGACGGCACCCGTTCACGTGTATGACGCATATATCAGCCATCGCCCTATTCAACCGTATTGTAGGGAACAAGGCGACCCGATACATACGCCACCACTGCCAGGACACTTAGGCGAGCATGACATACCCAAAAACTACATAGCAACTATCATGTCAATTTCAAAATAATAAATAAGTCTACATAGTGCTCACACAATAACAAAGTCAAATTACATATAATTATGTAAAATAAAATAAATAAATAAATATCCATCACGCCTTATCCCCGAAGGGGTGGCAGAGGCATATTATATGCCCACTTTTCACCGTGTGGATTCCTGTCCCACGTAATAGGTGGTGAGCCCATTGCCGTGTTGAAATAGACAGACGCAGGTTGTGGCTACCTGCTGTTGAAATTTTTAAGCCACCCATAAGGCCTTCAACCAGGCTTAACGACTGCCATTTTACTGGCAACCGGGACCAACGGCTTAACGTGCCTTCCGAAGCACGGAAACGCTCGCAAATGTAAATGCCACAAAGTGGTCACCCATCCGAGTACCAGCCATAGTGAAAGTTGCGTAACTCAGTGATCGTTTACAGAACACTGAGACCGCGGGGCCACGAGCGCTTCATGTATATTAATAACTAATATACATAATTATGTATATTAGTTATTACCGGGACTAAACGCAGCCATACCTTTAGTTGCCTGGCGTTTCAAATTATTTATACTGGAGAATGTAAACAAAAATAAGGTAAAAAAAAAAAATACAACATATATATGCAGGTTCAAGACAAGTAGATAATATAACACAAGATTCATTCGAATCCTAAATAGCTCGAGCGAAGAGCAAGCAACTCATTTCCATTTATTTTTATCATTCAAATAATCATTAATTGTGTAATAAGCCCTTTTCAAAAGGTGCGTCTTAATTTCCGCCTTAAATTTATGTAACGGCAGGTTCATAATGTCTAAAGGAATTTTATTATATAGGCGTACGCCAATTCCTGCAAAAGAGTCGTGAACCTTTTGTAAACGATGATGCGTTCCAATTAATTTATGCTTATTTCTAGTATTTATCGAATGTATGTCACTGTGTCGATTGTATAAATGTATGTTCTGTTTAACTAACATGATATTTGCAAATATATACTGTGATGCAACCGTTAAAATGCCAATTTCTTTAAATTTCTCTCTAAGAGACACTATGCCTAAGGGCAGCCTACCCTTGAAGAAGAAGAATCTGGCAAGAAAGTCAATGGATGCCATTTTAAAATGTAGGAATGGCTTACAACATTAAAATTACACTTACATTGTTCCTTTGGATTTATGTGAGAACAGTCGACTAAACTTAAGTTTACCTTAAATATAAATAAGATTATTTTTAATAATTGCTATAACAGCTATGAGCTGACCAGTCCCAACAGACGGCACCCGTTCACGGGTAAGTGTGAAACCCAAAAAAATACTTGAGTGGCCCTCTTTCTAAAACTTTTAACAATATCATCATACAAAAAAGACACAACGAATTTATTATCCGTTCAACGAAAATGCTAACTTACTTAATTCTTTACGAAAAATAAATCCAACGATTTTATGTAGGTATTCCAAGTTATAAAAGGCACCTTAGAAAATAAATTGCTTAAGTACTTTACTTAGATACTAAAGTTTCATTTCTTTAGTCGAAGCTTTAATAAGTATTAGCAATTTCATATCTTTTCCATTTATTTTATTTATTCATTTTCTATTTATATCTATTGTTGCGCTGATGATGCGGTGCTCATGGCCTCATCAGAAGCCGACTTTCAGGCATTAGTCACTAATATGAAAGAGGAGTGTGAAAGTAAGGGTCTTCGCTTGAATGCAAGTAAAACTAAGGTTCTAGTATTTGAAAGAGATGCCATAAGAACTAAATGCGAGATTAGGGTAAACCAGGAACGTCTAGAGCAAGTGAATGAAATTGTGTATTTAGGGAGTATGTTTAGCGCGGATTGAAGATGTGATTCGGATGTAGAACGGCGAATAGCTGCCGGTAACAGAGTTAACGGAGCTTTGTCCTAATTAGTAAAGTGACAAAGCATCGTAAAAGAAGCACGACTGGCGATTCATAATGCAGTGCTAGTGCCAACTTTGCTTTACGGTAGCATCATCATCATCATCCGAGCGTCTGTCCCAGTTGCGTTTCGCGACGCCCGGGGTCCGCTTTCCTACGTTTTCTCCTCCACTTCGCACGGTCGTCGGCATCCCCTGTAGTGAGACCATTGGCACGCATGTCATCCCTTACGACGTCAAGCCAGCACTTCTTGGGTCTTCCCCTCTTACCGGGACCCGGCGGGGCTGACATGGCCAGACATTTGTTAGCTACGTAGCCCGGCGGTTGCCGCAAGACGTTTTACGTTTACGGTAGCGACACCTAGGTATGTCAGCAGATGAAAATTGTGCGGCGTCACTTTGAACGACCGAATACGTAACGAAGTGATATCCAATATGGCAGGTTTGCATAAAAGTGTCAGCGTTAAGCTGGAAAAGGGCGTGCTCCGTTGATTTGGATACGTCTAACGAATGAGTGAGGAACGATTGACGAAGAATATTTATTGTGCGAAAGTAGAGGGTAGAAGAAGTCAGGGTAGGCCGAGACTTACATATGAAGACCATGTGAGCAGATTGCTCAAAACGGAAAGTTCAAAAGTACTCGGATACCCAGACGATGCGTGTATGAAGCTATTGATGAATCTTAAAGAAGCGAAAGAAGTATGCATGGATCGCGAAGCCTGGCGATCTGTCCTCTCTGACTACCCCGTCAGGGATACAGCGTGAAGATAGTTAGTTAGTTATTTTATTGTAATTCTTCGATTTGTGTTTTTTCTTTGTTTGATTAGTTAAAATAAATATCCATCACGCCTTATCCCCGAAGGGGTGGCAGAGGCATATGATATACCCACTTTTCACCGCGTGGATTCCTGTCCCACGTAATAGGTGGTGAGCCCATTGCCGTGTTGAAATAGACAGACGCAGGCTGTGGCTACCTGCTGTTGAAATTTTTTAAGCCGCCTATAAGGCCTTCAACCAGGCTTAACGACTGCCATTTTACTGGCAACCGGGACCAACGGCTTAACGTGCCTTCCGAAGCACGGAAACGCTCGTAAATTTAAATGCCACAAAGTGGTCACCCATCCGAGGACCAGCCATAGTAAAAGTTGCGTACCTCAGTGATCGTTTACCGAACACTGAGACCGCGGGGCCACGAGCGCTTCATTATTTGTTTGATTAGTTATTTTTAGTTAGTTTAGTTTAGAATTAATTTATTATAATATTAAACTGTAGTTTTAGATATTGTTATAATAATGTGACATACATGAATTAATTAAATATGAATACAAAAACTATTCATTATAAATTGCAACTCTACTCTCTCTTATATCTGACGATATAATCAAAATAATAACTCACGAGCCTACAATCTACTTTCAATTGGTATTGTAATGGGTTTATTTTCCAGTTTCAAATTTTACAGTTTATAATCATATAAATTGTACAATTTATTTGTACATTGCTAAATTCGCTAGAAAATAAGTATTAACATAAATCAGCAGACACTATCGTATTATTTTGCATTGTCATAGAAATATATTCAGTACAATATAAGCATTCAACTAAGCAAGTTGTTTCTATCCTCATCATCAAGTACTCCTATGCAACTAACATATAAGCATCTAATGTGAAGAAATATCTCTACAAACCTCAATAGACACTGCAGACTTATATTTGGTCCAGCTACAAATGTTCAATGATCTCAGTAGGCAGTGTAAAATGAATTTTCTTTAAAAGGCTTGATTCATAACACATTGATTGACAGTCGGCCTGTCTCTAAGCTAGAGTTTGTAATTAATAGGCTGCCTGTTTTGTACATCACGACCTCGATATTCTCTACAGTGGTTTCACAAAAAGTGGCATACGTACGTATTTTTGAATTCTCGAAAGTTAATCAACCGGTAAACCAATTAGTTGGTTAGGCGATTGGGCCAATTTTATTACATCCAATATAATGCCTGACCCTTCTTAAGAGTTCCTAAATATTAAATATGGTAGGCCAAGCATTTCCTTACATGGGAACGCCATATTTCTGACTCCTGCCCTACGTTATACTTGTATACTGGAGGACATAACATTTTACTGTATTTCTTGCTGCGTCATGTCGTGTACCGATGTTTCGCGAACAATTTTAGTTATGGACGTGTGATAAACTTAGAGTGAATTTTTAGGTCTGCTTTTATTTATAATATTCTATAACGTCCTTCGTTACAAAAATGGAAGTATTAAATCTGCTGTTAAAAGTCTATAATAACAAAGCAATTATGAGTTATAAAAGCTACTGCACACGGGCAAGGGGTAAGGAAAGTTATTTCGTGTGAAACAGACACACACATCTACAGGCCCCAGAAACATTATATTATTGAGTATTGTTATATCCTAATATAACAATACTTTATAAAATGTAATGTTATGTACTGGGTGTGACAATTCTAACCATATTTGAAGGCTATAACTATTTTTGTGTCAACTTTCGATTTCAAATTAATTACATAGCTAATCGTAACGCTTTAGCGTATTAGTAGTAAGTACGTCATTTTGGATTAATGTTTAGTTTCCTTACTTTTTTTTATACCACTGAGGTGGCAGACAAGCATACGGCCCACCTGATAGAAAGTGGTTAAGTTAATAAGTATAAAGTTTTAGCTCCTATGTTTACTATGACATGAGTTTACACTGAAGAAATTAAGATAAACATGACATGTTTTTTAAAAAACTGAATAATGCTACAATTAAAAAAATATGGAAATTGTAGTAACACGAAGTTTAGATACATTATTTGCAAGAAAAGTACCACGGTGTACTTTAGTGCAATAAATAATTCAGCCGCGAAGATCTCAATCAGCTAAAAGGCATCTGCAGATTTGATCTGTTGTATACTTACCTGAACAAATATAGTCTTCGGATTAATTTAATAATGGATGTTCGTCAACGCTTTGAAAGAGTTCGTTTTTTATTGAGAGAAAATATATTCTGTGGCAGTCATTCAGTTTACTGAAAGATATTGAGATATTGTTTTTTTCTTCGTTTATTTATTTATTCATGGAGCTTAGGTATCAGAAGTTATTTCTAAACTTCCCTTTGACGATTCTGCGCAAATATGTGTTCTTATGACGAGTCGTACGATGCATTGGAAGCCTCCCGAGATCTTTGGGATCTCAACCAGCCTCGTTTCCAAGTCTTACCCCTGCTGATTAAAGGAGGAGGTCATGGTGAAGAGAATGAATGCCTAAACAAAACCCTATACCAATCCTGTTTTACAAGGGCGGTAAAATAAGACTCTCCCAAAATGATTAAATGCGATGGGTCAATTTTATATGGCATACGGTGGGTATGTCATATAAAATAAAGGGTTTTAAGAAACATCCCATTTCAATGCGGTATAACAAGTCACATAGCACAATGTTGTGTTTTATCTATTATGAAAAAAAATATTAAAATGATATTCGAATGGTTGTGTGTCCGCTATAGTACCTATAATGAAACCATTCGCTACAGTTTCCATTTCACGGAATGTGCGTCAATCCCTAGCGAATGTTGGACGTACCGTGTTAAAAAGCAATCTGAACAATCACAATTGATTTATTGTGGAACATCCTGCGCAGATATCTGTATCAATTTCAATGGAACTGTCATGGTTGGATGCTTACGGGAATATGACTGGTAGGACAGGTACGAAACTGGAACATGCATTGAATATCGATGCAACGACTTATTTTGTAAAAACAGTAGGTACCCAATTGCGACAAAACCAATCGGCTTAATAAAGATAGTTATTTTTTCTAAACAAGTTACTTATTCGACAGAATCTCGCTATCAAACCATTTAGTCGCAATGCAGCCAGGTCTACTTTATGTATGTGCCTGCATGAATAATTACATATTATTTTGAGAATAACCTTAGTACAACTATACAGTAGTCACGTACAATGTCTATCAATACCAGTTTTAAGTTACCAACTCTCAGTCACAAACCAACGCATTTTGTTGCCTTTAAATTGCATTTACTAACCTCTCATGTTCGCAGTTGCTCTTTTCCTCTGATATAATCCAGTGCCATTTGTTCCGTACTTGCTATATCAAAAAGTTATCTTTCCTCCTTGTTATTTGAATGAACATAAGTTGTTTTTGTGTTCAATGCAATCATTGTATTAAACTAGCATTTTCATAATTTTTTCAATAAAGAACATGTTATGTTGTATGTTTTTTTGTTATAAATACAGTACCTAGAGTTCACTGGGATTATAACTTTTGTAATAATTAAATGTTGAGTTGTTCTGGTGTTATTTGTGTTATCTGAGTATACGGTTGCAGACAAAATCCTCGCTTCAAATATATTTAAGTGTAATAGATTTTAAGTGCTTATATTAAGATATGTAACTAAATCGTTATGGATTCTCCACACCCCTTTTCTAAGTAAAAGGATGGATCACCTAAATATTTGATTGACAGAAAAATAGAAAGCAAAATAAAAAAAAGTTTGCTTGTGGCGTCATTTCGTCGGATCACCGATTCAAATAGATACAAGTTGTTTTTACAAATTTTAAGATACATTACTCAGGTTTGCAAAATATTATGGTAATGGTTCTTTTTAGCACACAAAACCATGTACGATACATATATATGGTGCTCAGATTTAAGTAAAACATATGGTTTAACACGCATTATGGTTTATCACATATTAATTAACATTCAATATTAACTTCGTTTTTTATCGAAGTTTTATGAATAAATTATTGTAAATACTCGCGAGTTATATTGGCCTCTCAGAGCCACTAGTCGCATTGCTGATATTTTGTAGGACTATTGTAAAACATTATAGCTTACAAAGTGTGCGGTTTCAGCTAAGCGGGTGTGGAGTAGTCGCTCGTTATTAATGACCTACGGATTGCAGCCAAGTTTTTATTGTTTCTTCGTTCCGACCTCCCCGTAAACCTCCCGCAAACAAAGACTTACTAAGTCGCACTTTGTTTATTTTTATGTGAATTCGCCGAATCACTTAAAGTGATTTGGCACAATAGTCTAAAGGACTTTTATTTTGTACCAAAAAACCGATAATTATAGTTCAAATTCAAAGTTAAAAGTAGATTTCCAAATGAACCACGTTCCTTAAACGATGGTAATTTCACTATTGTCATATAAATGGGACGGAATATAACAACTACAAACGCCTCAGTCTGCCCTATAGCTTTAGTTGCATCTATGATAAATGACATTATGTGTCCTCCGCACCTCTAAGATATAAAAAGTCAATCGCGTAGACTTGTAACTTGTTATGTGACGCGTAGCAAATTGCTAAGCTGTTACGTGATGCGCTCGGGCTACAAGTTAACGTATCAAGTAGCGTCACTGAAATGCCAACTCGTTAAAATGAGACGTGAGCAGCTGTAGCAACAATCGAATCAATATGTTCAAAGGTAGCCAGTCTTTTCAGTCTTCAAATAAGTTAAAACGTTAAGTACGTAGGTAATTCTTTTTCGCCTGCTAACCCTAACGTAGTACGCGCTACGCTGGCTACGTGATACAGTCTACATGGCTACGGCGTAGCAGACAACACGTTGACCTCAACCAATCTCACATTTATGTCACTGTAGCCAGAATTAATGTATAGTTAAATTTATCTATTGCCTCAGAATGTATAAAAAGAAGCAAGTTATAAAAGCACCTAAACAATATCAACAGAAATTCGTGTAACAATCAATATCATTTCGCTTCTTATTTGTCGTAGGCTTGAAGGCCTGTGTAAATTTTATACTCTGCCTATTGTCTCCGCCTATTGTCCCACTCTAGTTTATGTCCGACCCAAATAGGTATAGAATAGAGGCACCGACCCACACAAAGAATGTAAGTAAATCCTTGAGATGCCAAAAGAATGTGTTTTATAAACGCATGTAGTCACAGAAAATGTATTATTATGATGACAAAACTCTTTGTTGCTGTGATAGGCGCTCATGACGCTCACTACAAACACGCGAAGGGCGACTCGTACAACAAATATGAGACACTTTTTCACGAGCAGTTAAATAGCGAAGTAAGAATCTTTTTACGTACGATGTAACTCATAAACGTCGTATATTTTTCCGTGAATTTCGTATAGGGTGCTGTTTGTCATAGGTGACAATACAGTGTTATTATCGCCTACTGACCTGTGAGTAAGGATTGGGCGATCGTAATACGCAGCTACGGTTACACACTCTCTCTTGCTTCAGTTCACTCGAATCTGTTAAGGAATGCAATTTCATCTATATCACCGATGGTCACAAAGGGATTCTATGGAACTATTGAGTAAGTTCATTGAACCGGTTCAAGACGTGAGAACTAAATTTTATTAAAGATTTTTGAAATTATATTGATGTTAAAATGAAGCAGCAATGTATCGGTTTGTTTCAATAGCAATTGGTCCGGCAACCGGCATGTTTTTTTTATTTATCTAATTACATTTTTCTTTACTGTATGTGGTTGACTAGATGTGTATAATTCATATTGAACATTTTGCACTAACAGAAATATATTAAAATCATTAAGACAGATTATTAAGACTAGAAATATATTAAGACAAAACTGATGAATCGTTCATATGTGCCAGGAGCCCGTGAAGGGATTCACGAAGACACATTTTACTTGCGAGTGCTTAAGAGACTAAGTGTGGCAAAATTTTTTTTTTTGCTCACTAAAGTGACGACACCCGCCTGATGGAAAGCTATGGCGACATCTAGAGAATTGAAAGCCACTGTCACAATCCATAGTACTGTAGACTATTAACAGTGGATTTCAGGTTGGCGGCCCAATGATGTGCCTCTTCACGATCCGCTTACTCACAGTATGTTTAGAATATATTCAAAGGTATTATGCCACCTACATCCTGCAGCAACAGCCACAACAACTATCGGGTATATTTGGTACAACTTTTTACCTTTTTTGACCTCGTTTCAACCGTGTGCGTAAAAAAGGTTTTAAATTAAGGTTTGAAATAATTAATTGACTGCTTCTGTGGCGCGGTGGTAGTGTATCCGACTGCTAGGCGGTCGTGGAGGTCGTGGATTCGATTCCCGCCCAGGATAAAACTTTGTGTGATGATCACGATCGTTTATTCTGTTATTCTGTGTCTGGGTGTTATTTATTTGTATTATTATATGGAATACACATGATGAAAATTCAATATATAATATGCCTCTGCCACCTCTTCGAGGATAAGGCGTGATAGATTATATGTATGTATTTAGAAATATATATGTATGTTTATAGTTATAAAATTGTAACTTATCTTAAATTTTGTTTTTGAAATCAACTTCCTGTAGTACCGATGTATACGAGTATGAACTGTAATAGCTAGAACCACGGCACAATAGTGACGCGGCATGAATAGATCGCGAACTGTGTTCTCACATACTCGCCATTAAAATAATATGTAAGCACGTTGTAATATGATGAGATACCTTGTCAACAACAAATACACGTCGGATTTAGTTTCCGAAACACATTAACTTGTAGGTCACGTCATTCTAAGATGTTCGAGATCAGGATACAGTGTAATGCTTGTAGTTATGTATAATTTTGTTTGTAGTAACATTTATTTAGTATTAGCTATATTTTAATAACCATCAAAACGATACACCCATTAGTGGCTGGTATATGATCATTATTGCAACTAGATGGAATTTACAAATAATGTCATTTGTTAATCTATCTGTTTGTATGTCTGTATGCGATATAACATAAAACAAACACGGTAGTAGCGGTGAAAACCATAAATTTATAATAATTAACAAGGATAAGCGATAACGATGGAAGTATGAGATGTTAGAGAGGTGAGACCGTAGTCGATTTGTTCGCCAGCCAAATTAGTTACTGAATTCCTGAATAGTCCAACTCTATTTAGACAACAGATGGACCCTACAATAGTAATATTACACACAATGTATTACCTTATACCTCAAGAACTTAAATTTAATATACACACATTCTCCTTTCCGTACAGGGAATAAACGCGTGTTTTCTGTAATACATAAGAAACTTATTAAATAAGGAAAAAGAAGGAACCTTTATTGGACGGATCATTTTGTTGTCCATCGGACCGGTACGTAATAAATAATTATTGCCGTCCTCTACGCGGAATAACCGCGAGTTTTCAGCAATACATAACAAGCGCTTTATTTTTAAGAAGGATTTTAAAAAGACGGAACCTTTTCGGACAAATCATTTTGTTGTCCATCGGATCGTGATCGCGATCGTGAACTACGCTCTCTTGATGTTGTGAAAAAATCAATATGGCCGTTAATAAAAATTTCCCCCGGCAAATTTTGATTCTCTTGTAGCACACACAGACAGCTAGTTTTTTTTATAAAATAATGTACCTACAATTTTTTATGGATTTCTCTATGGGCAAGTCCGGCTTGCTCTTATGATATATGGTTCTCTCACTCTTAATATATCCGAATTTTTTGTACACTCTTACAATATTGTAAACTAACAATGAAACAGTACTATATACTTAGAGAGATTTAACAACTGAAAATAATCCTAGGAAATGATAATAATATTTCGTTTGTCTAGTAGAGCAAGAATAGTATGTGGAAAAAAATACATAATATCGGGACGCACCAGGTTCTATGCTATAACTTCAATCGAATAATATACCTATCACCAGTAGATTAACTTAGCTTATGTTGTAAGCCTCAGAAGTGGCGCGACACTGAACATCACCGGTTCATTATGTATTCCTGAGGGCACGCCGCGGCCGCGCTACCCTCGACGCGCCTCTAATCTCTGACTGATATTAATTATGTTATCTATCTCCACTAACACACGCCTAAGTATTGCAGTTGGCAATGGATGTAAGCGCAACGTGACTTAATCGTGGGACTTGGCACAGTACGTCGTCGACCGAATACCACATTTACTTATTAAACAGATATTGGTGTTCTCAGTTACTGTCGAGTATAGAATCTGTTTATTCAAAGATTATATTAACAGTCAGCGCTGGTAATCACTGAGTTACGCAACTTTCACTAAGGCTGGTCCTCGGATGGGTGACCACTTTGTGGCATTTACATTTGCGAGCGTTTCCGTGCTTCGGAAGGCACGTTAAGCCGTTGGTCCCGGTTGCCAATAACATGGCAGTCATTAAGTCTAGTTGAAGGCCTTATGGGTGGCTTGAAAATTTTCAACGGCATGTAGCCACAACCTACGTCGGTCTATTTCAACACGGTAATGGGCTCATCATCTATCACGTGGGACAGGAATACATGGTGAAAAGTGGGCATACAATATGTATGTCTCTGCCACCCCTTCGGGGATAAGGCGTGATAGATAAATATAAATATTACATTTTATATAAGATATTGCTGATTTCAGTAACTGTAGAATATAGAATCTATTTTTACAAAGATTATAATTTACAGTCAGCGCTGGTAATGCAATTAGTGTGAAGGGCACTTTTGCGGTTAGGCTTTTTAATAAGACATTGACAAATTTATTCTTAATTCAGTATTTATGACAGTTAACTAATTTTAATGGTCACACCATAACACCAGTAGAATAAGATACTTTTTAAAGTAGAATTGACAGAACTCAGTCCCATAACAGTCCTTTAAGTAAATTTCTCATTCTTATAATTCACGCTTTTATTCCCGATGGGGTCGCAGAGGCATGCTATACATCCACTTTTCACCGTATGCATTTCGTACCACGTAGCAAATGGTCAGCCATTTTGCCACATTGAAATGGAAAAGCACAGTTTGTGTTGCTGTTGAAATTTTTAAACTGACCATAAAGCCTTAAACTTAGCTTAACGACTGTTATTTTACTGGCAACCGAGACCAACGGCTGAAAGTACCTTCCGAAGTACGAAAGCGTGAAAGAAATACCACAAAATGGTCACCAGCCATACCGAAAATTGTTGAACGCAGTGATCGTTTTTGTGTGTGTGTGTCAGTGAACTTTTCGGGGCGAGTAATCATATTACGTTTTAAGGTATATAATTAAATTACCACCTGGACAAAGCCTTTTGTACATAATATTATTACTTACAACTGTGTTCTAAGCATTGGCCTCGCAAGGCAACTTCAACTACTACTTGTATACACTAATCAATCTATGTACTTATTCTTATCTTGCTATAGTTCTTCTACAACAATTACTACTTGTTATTTATACTTAACATCTAATAACTTATTCTTGTGTTGCTAAAATTCTTTCATTCCTACTATTCCTTTCATCCATTTCCAACCTTGCAGTCTATATTTCAATTTAACTTTAACTTATATATATCATCATCTTCCATTCCTCTCGCACCTATGCCTCTCTCATTCTTATGGAAAGGAAAGGAGTTATCCCTGTTTTTATTGATAGGGTTTTTATTTTAATTTTTTGTTTGGTATTTTTCTTTTAATTATATTTACTTAAAATTATTGATAAATTTTTAAAGCAATTATTTGCTAAATTTCTCATAAATTTTTATTAAAGTGGAAAAAGACAATTTGATTCGAGACAGGGATTGAACCTGTGACCTTTGCCTAACCAGGTGGCTAGAAAATTGCCCTGGTTAGGCAAAGGTCACAGGTTCAATCCCTGTAACGAATCAAATTGTCTTTTTCCACTTTAATAAAAATTTATGAGATACTTAAAATTACTTTTTCTATTTTTACGTGTATTATTGAATATCTAAAAATAACAATTATTGTTGCTTTAAATTTATATATAGTTTTTCTTATTTTACTGCTTTTCTCTAGTTTACACTATATTTACTTAACTTAATATTGTTACATACTTATCTGGACTTATTATTGTTAACATTTTATTTATTGCGTAAACATATATTATCTATAATATAGTTACACAATAGTGGTTTTGCCATTTCTCTTATTTACAATAGTAATTATTTTGTTTGCATTTTTTACAAATAAGTCTCTGTGCTCTTTAATCAACAGTGGCAGTTTTTCCTGACCAATTCTAATGCCCGCTTAGATTAATACGGTCTATTGCGTGAATGGGGCAGCCCAGCAGGAGGTGGACGACTGTCTCCTCAACGCCCGGTTCGCAGGCGCACGATGGGTGCGCTACACTTGAAGCGTGCCAATTATCAACAACTGGGTCGTGGTGCCGGCGATCGTCATCTTGCAGACGATACTATACGCCGCCACTGCACATGGGAGAAAAAACTTGGTTACGAAGGCCGTCCCGCCTTCCCTGTATCTCTCGTTCCACTCGTCAAGCGTGCCCTATCTATGGGCTCCCTTCACGAATAAACCAGGATACAGGCTGTAGTCCGGTGCTCTCTTCAGTGTCAGAGCTGCTTCCTTCGCGAGCTCATCCGCTCGCTCATTACCCACCAGCCCTGCGTGGGCCTTGCCCCAAAATAAAGAAATTTCCTTACCCTGCCAATCCGCGCTGAAATGCGGCCCTGGTCTCCACTGCTAAGGCATGGAGGGCATGTCGGTTAGTTACCGTCAAGAGAGCGGCTCTGCTATCACTGAAGATACCGAACGTGGAAGCGCCTCGATAAATACTAGAAATAAGCATAAATTAATTGGAACGCATCATCGTTTACAAAAGGTTCACGACTCTTTTGCAGGAATTGGCGTACGCCTATATAATAAAATTTCTTTAGACATTATGAACCTGCACACAATTAATGATTATTTGAATGATAAAAATAAATGGAAATGAGTTGCTTGCTCTTCGCTCGAGCTATTTAGGATTCGAATGAATCTTGTGTTATATTATCTACTTGTCTAGAATCTGCATATATATGTTGTATTTTTTTTTTTACATTATTTTTCTTTACATTCTCCAGTATAAATAATTTGAAACGCCAGGCAACTAAAGGTATGGCTGCGTTTAGTCCCGGTAATAACTAATATACATAATTATATGTAATTTGACTTTGTTATTGTGTGAGCACTATGTAGACTTATTTATATTTTTGAAATTGACATGATAGTTGCTGTGTAGTTTTTGGGTATGTCATGCTCGCCTAAGTGTCCTGGCAGTGGTGGCGTATGTATCGGGTCGCCTTGTTCCCTACAATACGGTTGAATAGGGCGATGGCTGATATATGCGTCATACCCGTGAACGGGTGCCGTCTGTTGGGACTGGTCAGCTCATAGCTGTTATAGCAATTGTTACAAATAATATTATTTAAATTTAAGGCAAACTAAGTTTAGTCGACTGTTCTCACATACATTCAAAAGAACTATGTAAGTGTAATTTTAATGAACACAACATTTATTTTGTTCTTTTTTTGTATAATTTCTTTACTGTAATATTGGTCAAATATCATGTTAATCAAACTGTGTCAAATGGCGGTTAGAAAAGAGTGGCCATGAGTTTTATTGCCAGGTTCTTCCTCCGGCTCTACCTATTGCTTTGCGAATCTGGCAGTAAATGTAAATGTAGAAGCAGTAATCTTGATGTTCATAAGTGTTACTTTGTGACCTACATGAATAAAGATTTTTGATTTTGATTTTTGATTTTTGAGGACCTCACTGGCCGCTTTGCATAACGCCAGGAGCTCGGCCTGGTAGACGGTGCAAGTGCAAGTTTGAGGGCCCTAATTTCGGTCCGGTTATTCCAAAATGATAACGCGGCACCGACCCGGCCCTCAATCTTGCTCCCGTCCGTGAAGATGCGCACCTCAAAACGGTTTGCATCTTTCAGCTGCCCCGTGTCTACCAGGCTGTTGAACTCTAAGGCCGCATGCTCCGCGGGGTGAGGAGACTCTATCGCCGGGGCCATTCGTTTGATCTCCCAGTCTGCCAGCCATGGCTGGCTCACTCCTCTCTTGGCCTCATATAATGAGGCTACCTCTCGAACTCTGAGGTCCAGAGGGAGCAAACCAGCCAGGACCAGCGCCGAGTTCAGAGAGACTGTACGGTAGGCCTTGCACAGCTTTTGGGCGAAACCGCGCTGTACCACGTTCAGCTGCTTTTGGACACCAAGCTTCTCCGCCGATGTGTGCCAAGCACTGGCAGCGTACAATATCGTCACAGCCGCCACGTAGATCGTCCGTATCACATCAGGGTGTAACCCCCAGCTGATCCGGGTCATCCTAGCCAGCTTCCGATAGATGCCGATCGCCTTTCTGCAAACGTTGGTGGCGTGTGTAGAATGTTAGTGCGCGGTCTACGGTGAGCCCCAGAATTTTGATTTCCTTGGACATGCCAATGTCTATCCCGCCCATGCCAAAGCGCGGGACATTGTACTTTAGCCTCCGCGTAATTACCATCGCACAGCTTTTGTGCGGTGCGAATTTCAGCTTGTTTCCGATGCCCCACTCCCGCACATGCTCGAGAGAGGCAATGGCGTGTCCCTCGATTTCAAGAACCGAGTCTCCATCAAACACCAGCACCACATAGTCTGCTAACGCCTGCACATACACTCCCTTTCGCTCCAGACCTTTCAAAAGTGGATCCAAGAGCAGGTTCCACAGCAAGGGACCGCCGATCGACCCATGGACGCACCCTTTGCCCGTGGAGCGGCTGCATTCCTCGTCCGCGTACCTTACTCTGACGCTCCTGTCGCTGAGGTAACTACCAATTACTCGTCTCAAATTTGCCGGGCACTTTTCCTCAGCCAGTCTCATTCTAATAGCTGGCCACCAGGCGCTATCTAAGGCACCCTCTATGTCCAAGGACACCATAGTGACAATCCTCTTGTCATGGAGTTTAGCCACTATGTGTCCCATAAGGTCATAGAGGGCGTCCTCGGTGCTTCTCTGGGGCATAAAACCGTACTAGCGAGTACTCATTCGCGGCAACAGATGGTATTTGAGGCGATTAAAAAGCATTCGCTTGTACACCTTGCCAAGGACAGGCAATAGTCCAATCGATCTGTACGACTTGGGGGTGGTGTACGAGTCTTTACTCGGCTTTTTCAGCACCACCACCACTGCTTCCTTCCATATCTTGGGAAAGTAGCCGTGATGGAGGCACCGATTAAGCAGCTCCAGGAAGCCTAAAGGGTTTGCACCAACGGCGTGAGCACAGATGTCGGCTGTAAATTCGTCCGCTCTTGGTGTTTTTTAGGGTCAAACTTCTGAAGTGCATCGTGCAGTTCGCCCACCGTAAAAGGTGGGTCATCATCATTATGACGCTCTGTGCTGCCATCCTCTTTGGCTTTCGTGCGCACCTGCCGATGCACCTCAGTGTCCTCCTCGACCCGATCCTCCGGATAGAAGGTTCGGGCGAGGAGTTGTACTGAGCCCCTTGCGCCGAAATAGGTTTCGTTATGAATTAGTGGCTGATCTTCTTCCCTCACTGTGGCCCTTCCTATCAATCTGTATACCCCCTCCCAGATGCCCTCCCTATCCTGCTTTCCGCAGATGTTCTTCCAACTTTCGACCTGTGCTTTTTTTACTTCAGATTCATAAGTCTCCTTACATTCTAGGTACCTCAAGATTACTAGCTCCCTACGATCGGGAGCTGCATTTCTGATTGACGACGCCTTTTGGTGTTGACGGCCCTTTCCAGGGCAGCGAGCCTCTCCGACCACCATGGCATAGTGAGTAACTCCCTTTTTTTCTTTTTTTGGATGGCTTCGTCACAAGCCATCCCTATGGAAGTTGAATACTCGACCACAATACTCTCCAGGTCTTCTATATTGGCAGTCTGTCGGGCGCGCAGGTCCAACAGAGATGTTTGCTTCACCATCGTCATCTTAAAATCATCCCATCTGGCCTTTTTAGTATTGTAAACCCATGTAGTACGCTCGATATGGGTTCCCTTGGCCTTTTTTAGGTTAATTTGAAACACTATGCCATAGTGGTCCGAGTTTACAAGACCCGTGTCCACCCTCCAGGAGTCGATCAGAGCGAGCATATCGCCCGTGCGGGCCGTGATATTCACGTAGCTCTGGTACCTCCTTCCACCCCTCACATAATCGAAAGTCAGAAGGCCCCGCTATTCAGGATATGTGACAATTTATTCAACAAATCTCTTCTTCTTCTTCTAGGTCATCTTTTTACCAGAATTATAAAAATATAAATTTACAGCCAGCGAGTTTCCAAAGAGTTTATTAAAAAGTTTCATGTAGTGCACAGCCAAGGTTGGTAGAGGCGAGGAGAGGCACGGGAGAGTGTTGTTGTGACGTAAAGCGCACTGTGCTCGCACACCGAGAATTTTTAACAACCGCTTTTGTAGGCTTGCGGGAGCGCACAAGGGAAACATTCCAGCGGAAACAGAAGCAACCGCAGTGTATATCATATTTGCGATATTTCAACTATAGTAGTAGGTACCAAAAAAAAACATTATTAGGTACTTCCGGAAATGAGCACCTTTTATTTAAATCGTCATATCGATCTTAATCGATGTTAACGTACAATTTAATTTTATTAACAAATTACACTAAAACACATTACACTGATAAATACGCGCTATGCAGCCTACATACGAGTATAAATTACTCTCCAGGTAAACCTTATATAACGCCCTACGTAACAATTACCAATGTACGGTAAATTAAGCTCTCGCTTCCGCCAGTACCTCCGGACCGCACTAGTGTTAGGTATCTCACAAGCCGTATTTAGTGCAATTATCCGCCTGTTTCGTTCGTCCGTCCGGAGTTACCGACACACAGGGAATTATTTAGCAGCGTTGTGAACTATCTTAAGATGCGAGGAGAGATTATGGAAATAGATTTGAGTACTTAATAGTATATATATACTAGAAATCTCGAAGCAATATCATTCAGCGTATCCTCACCTGCTCCGGCTAACCCAAAATATATATATATTATATTTTGTTCTCATATCATTTTACCAATATTATATTGTAACAAAAGTAATCTCTTATCAATAGATACCTATTGGCTCGACGTCTATTTTCATCCTGACAACTGTATTGGACATCACAAAGACATTTCTGCTATATATTACTAATAAAATCAAGGAACGGAAATGTTATTTGATTTATATTATATATTAAATTAATGAAAAGGATTGCAGTAGGTAAGAAAGTAACATAAATCCTGCACCTACATTTTTTTGTTGATAAAAACCTACTACTTGTTGTAACTTTATTCAGATCAGACAGCTCTAAACCGAAGAATTCTTTAGAAGCTACTGGGAAGATACTAAGATAAAAAAGAATCTGTACCGGTATATAGCGACCATAGTGGAGCTTTGAGGCGTGGAGTAATCAACGTGTAGCGAGTATGACGAGTATGAGTGACAGACCCTCTCTAGTTGCTATCCCAAGGGAGTGTGCTCTTGCACTTACAGCTCACTATCTGTAAACTGAGAAGATTTATTACGTGAATATACTTGATGACTAACTGGTTAGTGAATCAGTCTTTAGAGTCTTTTGCTATTTAGTGTCAATATTTGACGAGTAGTCAAAATTTCTCTGAGACAAATAGCCTAAAATCGCAGGTGTCTAGTTGTACGGTATCTGCCAAGCAATATTGTATCTTAATACTCTAAAATTGACAATGTAAAATGCTTTTTCATATTCTAAAGACCAATTCTGAATTATTATTGCCATTAAATCACTTTAAATCAGCTATTAGCAAGCTCTCAGCGCGCCAAGAACTTGAACCTTTAAATAATTCAGGGGTCGCTATAAACAAAGATTATTTATTATTCATTTTATACCAAAGAAGATGACTGTTTCCGACTTCCCCATTTCACTTCACTTGAAAGAGGATTCTATGACAATGTAATTATTGACCTATTTCTTGATTTAAAATATTCAAATTGTGTAATCCCAAGGTTTGATGAATGGATAACATTGCAAGATGGGAATCATATAAGTCACGGTCTGTGCTCTGAGGAGTTGTTTGATATGATGCCCACGGCTACCTTAGGTATATCATCGCACCGCTCGCGATAGATAGGGTGTTCACCCTTACACTTTGCGTCTGGAGCGCACGCATACGGTTAGGTCCGATAGAGGCTTTACTCCGCGTACGCTTAGATTGTGGAATGAACTCCCTGCCTGGGTTTTCTCGAAGGTCTACGGTATGGGGTTTTTCAAAAGGCGTCTTAAAAGTTCTTTTAGTTTATAAAGGGTCGGCAGCGCGAGTGCTTGACCTCCGGTGTTGCAAACGTCCATAGGCTAAGTGACCACTTTCCTTCAGGTGGAATAAAAAAAAAGAATTCAATCTGTACTAATAAGGCTGAAGATTGTTTGTGTGGTGTGAGTGGATGGATGTGTTTGTGTGGTCGGAAATTACTAATCATGTATGAAATCGTAGCGCTTGATTGCTTGTTAATTGATAAAAGTTACACTGAACCAAAACATTGGACCAACAGTCATAAACATTTACGAATCGTGCAGTCTTCATACACTATTTGAAATCTAATGAGTTACTCGTACAAGTATTAAAAATGCACTAAAGGGGTTTAATGGGGTTCGAAGTACAAGTATTAATTAGATGGGGAAAACCCGGGAGCACAACTAGTGTATAACTTGCTAGAAAGTTAATTACAGTGTTGTTTTTCGAGTCTAATAATTAGTTTTGTCGGTGTTCGGAGTATCTAGTAACATACATTATGTATAATGTTAAATTCAGAAGCGTGCCTTTGAACAAGAGTCTCTTGCATCGCAAGAGCAAACATGACATCCGTTTCGTTAATAATACTAAAGGAACAAAGCGAGGTTTCGTTAATTTCATTTAATATCCACAGAGTATATACAGGAAAACTTAAATCGCAGAAATGAGCTTTTAATTTATGCAAAAAAGTACGCGGCGTGGAGTTTCAACGCGGCCCGCGGGCCGTGGCGCTCTACCTACAGATATAGCCCTGGAGTTTTGTTTATTTACATCGAATTATTCTTTGTGTTTTATCTGGTGGTTTTGTTTAGGTTTAGACACCAGTAACTGCAAATTGACATTTGAACTTAAATACAATTATTTCATTTCTATCTTATTTAAATCCCTTGAAAATTAATTGTAAAAAACAATAATAATGGAATCAATAACATATATATTGACAATCGATTTATAAATAAACATTTAACTTTACGGGCCATTATAATGTATGGCTGTTGTATAATGAAGTTCAGACTAAGCCATGTTTCACACAACAACTCGATTTCCACAATAACGCTGCGGGCTATGTCACTTCGCCGGTGTTTTATGTGGTATCACATCGTGCTAAAGTGGGCACTTTCATCATTATAAATTTCACATTGGTAACATCACTATTGTTAGAATGTACCATATTCAACATCATATAATCGATAAATTTTGTAGAATTGTCAGAACCTAAAATGACGTTTATTTTTTCACGTACATTCTAAATTTCACGATACACAAAATGTTGCGTATCTTACAGTAATTTATTTACGAAAAAATGCCGTGCGAAACTGAACATCCCAACTGTTAAATATTATATTAGTACGTCTAAGAAAGTGTTTATTCTGTGGCACATAACACAATATCATGATTCAATATAGTATCACAGACAATAGAGGCTAATAACGTGTAGAATATTGAAACAGGTCATCGATTGGCTCGGCTCACGCTAACGACATCTTCACCTTGTACACGTGTAGGTCAAGATGCAATGCCCTCAATCAACATTATTAGATTCACTGAGAGCTGACTACAAGGCATCAATGCACACTCACACACATACACATACACATGTAATAGGAGTTACTCTTTGTAGATATTAGTTCAATTCAGTATGATTTGTGTGTGTCTAATTGGGCGTTTAATATTTGTTATAAAAAAAAATATTTAGAATCTAGTAGGTAAATGTTAATATGTATTTTTATGTTAGAAAAAAATCCACCACGAATATAAAAAGACTATAAGAATAAATTCGGTGCGTATTGATAATAATTCCAACCAAAAAAAAATTATATAAATATTAACATAATTCATAAATCCTTGATATAAAGTACAAAAGAGGGAGTCATACATAATAAACAAAAATAGATGTACGTCTTATCTCATTAGCTGCTTAGATCAAAGAGAACCGACAAGGGGAGTGGACGTGAAACAATTTAATGGCTAACAATCTATCCCTTTGGGCGTAGAGGAAAAACCACTAGAGACGGTCGTGCAGTAATTAGTACGGAACGTCTACAGGACAACTGACCACGGGTATGCTTGTACTTTTAAACGTAATTAAAGTGTTTATTCAATTCTGAAAGTTAGCCCTCCACTTTCAGAATTGAATAAACACTTTAATTACGTTTTTCTCTATTAATTAGAGACAATAATTTTGATAATTTAATATTGGTTTTGACGTCTTACAATGGCAAAAAAAAACAAGTAAAGGGCAATATCCGAAAAATATAAAAGTAGAAAATTAAGGTAAATTCTGTAAATTCACTTACAAGTTTTCATAATAATCTAATTCTGCCAATATTTTTTTTATTGCGTTGACTCAGGACCTTGATTTTTATACACCTTAAAGGGACTATAGACCTCAGTATCTGGTATTATTTCCAACTTGCTAGGTTTACATCAATCCTTTCAAAGTGAATACATTCAGAGTATTCACGCAACCACAATAAACAATTAAATCTGCAGCTAAAAAGCTGACCCTTAAAATACCAATACCCATTGCAAAGTCGCAATCACGAATCTTGGAGGAATAAAGACGCCAGTTTGTGTTGTAGATCAAAGGAATTTTGACTGTAGATTAACATGTATTAACTATACAAATTGCTTACAAATTGCTTCGGTCTCGGTACGAGTTCTGCGTAGCGTCGGTGACACTTGGTACCCATCCCGGTCAATGAGTTAATTAATTACCACCTATCAAACTAATGGGCTTTATTGAATAGCGTCATAACCCTCAGGCCACAAGACCCTCGATGGTTAATCTAATTAGGTAGACGAGATGATGACACGTACGTAGGTACTGATTTTTATCCGGTCAATGGAGAGATTAGACCTATCTTAAAGTTAATATTATTCAGAAATAAAGTTATATTATTATATATGAAGCGCTCGTGGCCCCGCGGTCTCAGTGTTCTGTAAACGATTACTGAGTTACACAATTTTCACTATGGCTGGTCCTCGGATGGGTGATCTCTTTGTGGCATTTACATTTGCGAGCGTTTCCGTGTTTCGGAAGGCCCGTTAAGCCTTTTAAGGTTGCCAGTAAAATGGTAGTCGTTAAGCCTGGTTGAAGGCCTTATGGGTGGCTTGAAAAATTTCAACAGCAGGTAGCCACAACCTGCGTCTGTCTATTTCAACACGACAATGGGCTCACCACCGGGACAGGAATCTACACGGTGAAAAGTGGGCATTTAATATGCCTCTGCCACCCCTTCGGGGATAAGGCGTGATGGATATTTAATTTATTTATTTTTTAGTGTATTATATTGCAGGCTACTAAAACGTCAATCACGTAATCAACGTAAATAATATACAATTAAATTTCAATCAACGTCACGTCGACTAGTAGTACTAGTTGAGGAATGACAACACTGCTGCCGTAACGTAAACAGTGCCTCTGCATATATTAATTTTGTAAATTATAAATATTAAAGTTATATACAGTAAAAAGTGTTAAAAGTACAATTAACACACTGAAAAATAACTGAAATACTATTTATAAACAAGCACAAGGCGACGACGAAGTTATTTGTGAATTAGAGATCAACCATACAATTTGAAAATTGTAACCGTTGTGAAAAATAAAGTGAACGTAGAATAAACTATAATTGGTGATCCTTAAATCTTCATAAAAACTAACAAATATTGTGAAATAAACCTAAACAGTAGAATCTCATATTGTTGGAATACAGAACTCTAATGTGTAAAAATTTGGAACATAAAATTTGAGAGGTACATGATATCAAAATCTCTACCAAACAAACATAACACTTCACATATCGGAATAGGTAATATTGTACATAAAAACATAAATATAATATCGAATTTCAATATATATATAAATCAAAATATATTAGGTTTGTTGGAAACAGCTATACACTCAGATTTTTTACCTATAATCTAAGCTTACCCTATTTTTTTTTATTTAATATCTTGTTAACCGTGTATTCAGATTTTTTATTTTTTATACATTTCTTACTTTTTTATTTTTAAATTAAATATCCATATATTAAATTCAGAAAATCAATAAACATTACAAATTCAAGTACATACACAATTATAAATACAATGCAATCTTATTAATCGTTTCTTACTTATATTTATTATTAGGAATTAAAATGATGACCCGTAGTCATTGAGTTATAATACTATAGAGTCACAATCAGACAAATAAAATGTCCGCGGCGAAACTCGGCGCACGCTGCGAAGTGCGCAGAGTTTTTGTTTAGTTGTAAGGCGACCGCAATCCTCGTACAACGTCCGTGATGCCAAAGTGGTCGGTTGTTTCCTGCCCAAATAACAGCAGATACGTGACAAAAAGGATGGTGTCTCATATTTTAGGTAAGTATCAAAACGAATTTACGTATTTATGTATCCACAGTGCGTGTATACATTTAAATTACAAAAAAAAACATTTTCTTAGCAAAAATAAAATGATGACATAATCGAAATAAATGATCGAATAAATGATCTTAGCAAAAATAAAATAAAATGATGACGCGCATCGCGTCTTAAGTGTATCTCTTTCACACTTTAGATAAATATGTAAGAGTAAAAGAGAAACAAATAGCGTCGCGTCCGAGAGTGACTTGCAAATTGTGTTCTAACGGAAAGCTATGGAGCGGATTGACACTAAATATTTTTTGAGTTTATGAACTAAATATTTATACTTATGTATTACCATGTTGCTGAATGTTTTATTTTTTAGTTTTTCGTACTAAAAATAGGTCGATTGCGTTTTACTATTTTAAGCTATAAATAATTAAGTACAATATTTTTGTTTTTAGTTTTCCTCGAAACCCCATAAGATGCTCAGAATGGACAGTTATTATAGCAAAAGCCCGAAATGAATGAAACTTCAAGCCATATAAAGGGACGGTTGTATGCTCCAATCACTTTCCTCTTTCAGACATTTATACAACAACGAAAGGTTTTAGCAGGCTTAACAAAAATGCAAAACCTACTTTACAAGTAATAATTTATCCTTTTAAATGAATTTATTATATTTAACTGACGATTTCGATTCAATTTGAGTTTCTAAGTTCTAATACATAAAACCTTTATTCCTCATATTAATTTTGTTTTATTCTGCTCTCTGCTCCACGCATAACCACTACTTACTTAATTTACTAGTGCAATAATATGATAGGTAGATGAAATAAAAATACTGAAACCTTTTTTGAAATCAGATGGTAGTTTCGGAGTTCTTCTAGGTATATTTTAACTCACTCTTTTATACAGTCTAATTTTGTTATATATTACTCTTTACATTTTACATTATACACTCCTTCTAGGCAAGTGCACTACATCTAGGAACACTGCATTGCTTACCATCAGGCAACTTGTGGTCAAGCGCTTGCCTAATTAAATATAAAAAAAATATAATAATTTGAGTATCAATAACGTCTCCACTGCTGACTTGTTCCCTATTCGTACGCAAGCCCATAGTGAATGATGATGACAATGCATACGAGTGATTTTGAACATTATGCAATCGGCCTAACGCCTAAATTCGAGCAAATGTCATTTTGAACTTTGTTATATTAAATGTATAGGTATGTAGAACGGCGCTCGGACATTTTTTGAGTGTTGTCTGTTTATGATTGTGACTCTATAGTATTATAACTCAATGCCCGTAGTGCAGTGTCCCGTGACTTGCAACATAAGTTCAACCTTACTATAAAGGAACTGGAGATTTGCAAAAATCTCAACAAACAGTTGCTAGAGGAACGGGATGATAGTGAAAAAGAAATATTAAATATAATTGAGAAAAACACCCAACTCAAACAAGAGTTGGCTGAGCTACATACACAGGTCATGGAGATCACACTTCAGCGGGATCACCTTCAGTCAACAGTGATGGGTCTAGAAGAGTGCAGTGACACCCATGAACGTGCTCTGAAACGTAGCGTTCTAGAGTGTGAGCTGAGTGATGCTCATAACTCGATCACTCTTAGGGAAAATCTGAAATCAGTTGATCAGGCTGCCCTTTCCAACAGCCTATATGATGAGCTTGTTTGTGGAAAATCAGAGCAATATCTAAATTGTCTTAATGACCCCGTCACCTCGCACCTGATAGACAACTCGGCATTGAATATTTCTATTACAGCAATAGTCAAAACTGGTGAACAGTTGTTATCAACTAACACCAACACATCAATAAGATTAGTAAGTGGTAGCAGGAATAAATTAAAAAAATACATAAAACTCAATAAATTTATTTCCAAATCACAAAAAGACATCAAAAACTTAGAATATGAACAAACAAATATCTTAAGTCTTGTAAATCAAATATACAATTAAAAAAACTAATAGAAACAAGTAAAAAACAGTTAAACAGCCACACAGAGCAATATGAAATGGATATACATCAATTACAGACAGAAATTATGTATGTATGATTCCTTAGAGTCCATAACTTTAAAATACAAAACATCACAGAAAGAAATTGGGGAGTACATTAAGGCATTGAATAGCTTGGTGGAGTCTTGTCACAGCAATGAACAAAGGTTCTATTCACTTGAAAAAATATATAATCAAACACCTGACTGTGAAAAATCCCTACCATGTTCTTCCTTGTCAATAACATCCCAGGCCGAGTCAACTTCTTCAATGGTTGACTCTGTAGGCAGTTTATGTGACAATATTGTAAACACAAATAACACTTGCTGTAATAGCCCTGTAACAAAAATTACACAACCTTTAAACGTTGGAAAGACTGTTGTTTATTGTGATGAAATAGGCAAGAGTTTAGGTTATCGTTTAGTTCAACATCTAGGTAATTCGGTCATGACCCTTTCATTTCCTGGGGCATCCTGCTCTCAAATAATTAATAAGGTATTAACCAGTACACATTGCCCACAAACAACAATAGTGATACTTATTGGCAGAAGAGATAATTTAAACAATAAAACTATCATAAAGTTTTATGAACAGTCGTCAAAATTGCAAGTTAAACAGGTTATACTGTCTACACTGCCATATAGCAAATCTTTTACACAAATTGAAAACAACATTAGATACAATATGAATAGAAAGTTACATACCTTGACCACATATTGTACAGTGCGACATAAAAGAGTAGAAATTAATTATTTAAGAACTAACTAGTCACTCTTATAGGCAACACCAAAAAAAAATATTTATAGCGCGACTACTGCATTTGATACTTGTTTTCACTCAATGAATAATGCGAGTAGAAATAAGCATATAAATAAATAAAGAAGAATTTGTATAGAAGTAATATATGCATACAAATTGAATATTTTAGAAATGAAATATAGTAGGTAAAATAATGAGTAAAAGAACAATATTTTGAATTGCGAAAGTTTGTGTGAGTGTATGTACGACGCTGATTTATATTTTAATATTTTATATCAATCTTCTCATTGTTTTGGTTGATGCTATTGTAAAAGTTGCGCTCACGATCAAACGTCGACTTAGGAAAACGTCTAAAGAGCAGGAAGGTTAGCATAATGTTCAATTAGCAAAGTAGTCGTATTGATGGGTACACTGACGTCTTTTCGGATTTCCATGCCTTTTCTGAATTGCCCTTTACATACTATATTTATATCATTTATAGATACTTATTTCATTCTGTTTAAATGAGAATTCGTGTCTTGCAAATATTATACTTGCAAAAATAATACAAGTATCAAAAACGTTTGTTTCTTACTAACTTTGTTGCTACATCCAAGATACAAAAGCGATAGTGACGCCCTCATTTATTGTCAACTCTTTTATGTCGCACTGTAGCAATATAGAATTATTTGACTGTAATCCTTTATTACAGAATTATTACTTTTTGACATTAGATAGTTATTTACTATCAGAGTTTTTACGACGTCAGATAGCTGTATTGTTATCAATTTTTTTATTGAATCAAGCCAAACTATTGGCTAAACTAGCTCCTTTTGGGCATAATTTTGATATAATAACTTGGGATAATATATCAAAAAACTAGATTGTAAGACAACAGATAAAAAATCTGGCCATGGTTATAGGTCTTTTGAGCCCACCATTTTTAAAGACACTGAAAATAATATTGTTTGTATTAATTTTTGAGTATATTAACAATACTTCTAGTAGTTTAAACTTGGTTCACCAAAATATTGAAGGCATATCTGAAAAACTACTACAAATAGAACTTTTTATAAAAGAAAACAATGGTCAAATTTTTTGTATTACAAAACATTGCTTAAAAAGTCAAACTATTGTTCAACAATGAATTTTATTCACTTTGCAGTGCGTTCTCAAGAAAGAAAGCTATTCGTGGTGACTCTCTTATATTCGTTTCTAATAATTTAAAACGTAAAGAACGTAAAGATGTGGCCCTTTCTATTGAGCGTACTGCAGAATTTTGTTGAGCTTGAGAAACTCATTGTCCTCTGTGTCTACAGTCCTCCAGATAGGGATTATAATTTACTAGAAACTGTAATGGAAAATGCATTGAAGCGTTTGTTCACTAGTAGAAAACATGTTGTGGTGTGTGGGGATTTTAATGTTGACATACTTGTGCAGTCTTCGAAATGTATAAGATTTTTAAATTTGTTTAAATCATTTGGCTTACAAAATGTATTTTGTGAGCCAACTAGAAACATCTCACATTCTGCAAAGTGTTTAGATAATATATTCTGCAACTGTGCATCAACAACAAGGGAGATACTAAGTAACTTTCCATCAGATCATCTTGGTCAAAAAGCAGCATTTCCTATTAATGTCACTTCTAAAGGGAATAAAATTGTATGTAGGCCAATGAGTGCGTATCGACTTAAACAATTTAATGTTAATGTTTCAGCAAAAGTCACTAATATTGACTTTTATCAGGAAGATCCAAACGGTTTATATGACTCCTTATTTAATATAATTAAAGCTAAGTACAATAACATATATAATCAAAAACATTTTCTAAAAACAAAAGCTTGCAATTTTGTAAGTGGGCAACTACAGGAATTTATAAAAGTAGGGCTAAGTTGTACGAACTATATGGTATGAAGCAATTTAATTTTGATCCTGCCTTTATTCAATATGTTAAAATTTATTCTAAAACCTTCAAAAAGGCCTGTGCTGCCAAGTCGTTACATATAAGTAATGAAATTAAAGAATCAAAAAATAAGATAAAAATGACTTGGAATGTAATCAAAACTGAAACCGGTCGATCACTACCTCGTGATAATAACATTGAGTTAATTATGAATAACAAAGTGATTAATTATAAATTAGATGTAGCACAAAATTTTAACAACTATTTTATAGACATACCCGCGAAAACAACCAGCTCCTTAAATTCTTGTCCAATAAAAGCTCAACGTATGCTTGGGGGCAGCGTGGATCAGTGTAGTGTCTTATTTAGCTTTAAATATGTAAACCCCACGATATCATTAAAGTATTCAAGTCACTTAACTAAAAAAAAACAGTTGACTTGTGGGGTATTTCTGTAAAATTGATACAGTCTATTATTGTTAATATATCACCACATCTAGCTGAAATATTTAATAAGTGTGTTGATAAAGGAGTGTTTCCGGATTTAATGAAACACAGTAAAGTAACACCTCTATTTAAACCTGGATCCAAAACCGACCCTGGTAATTTCAGACCAATTTCAATATTACCTGCAATTAGCAAAATTTTTGAAAAAATAATATTGCCGCAATTACAAGCTCATTTTAATTCAAATATGCTATTACATAAAGAGCAGTATGGGTTCACAAGGGGCCGTTGTACCAATCATGTAGGTGTGACACTTCTAAATCATAAATATAGCGTCTGGGAGAATAGACAAGATGCTATTGGTGTTTTCTGCGATCTCTCCAAAGCGTTTGATTGCGTTAACCATAAAACACTATTGCGAAAACTATTTTATTATAGTATCAAAGATTCTGCACTGGACCTTGTTGCCTCCTACCTAAACGATCGAATACAACATGTTGATGTCAATGGAATAAGCTCCTCTGGAGCATCTGTAGCTATGGGCGTACCGCAGGGATCAATTCTAGGTCCGTTTCTATTTTTAAATTTTATTAACGATCTGCTATTCTATATACAGAACTTGTGCGACATTGTTCTATTTGCTGATGATACGTCACTTATTTTTAAAGTTGATCGCACGCTTACTGATTTTAACGGCGTAAATAGTTCAGTTGCCAAAGTTGTAGATTGGTTTACGACCAATAATTTGCTACTAAACGCTAAGAAGACAAAATGTATCAGATTCAGCATGCCTAATGTCAGGAATTGCGGTACAAATATAATACGAGTATTGAACGGTGATACCCTTAATCTTGTAGAATCAACTGTACTTTTGGGGATCACTTTAGATAGCAAACTGCAGTGGAACGCCCAAATAACGTGTCTTGCAGGTAAACTCAGCTCGGCAGTCTTTGCCGTAGGAAAAGTCCGGCAGCTCACTGATGTGGAAACTGCCAGGCTAGTATACTTTAGTTATTTTCATAGTGTCATGACTTACGGCATTTTGCTGTGGGGCAAAGCAGCTGATATACATGTAATTTTTGTAATCCAGAAGAGATCTATACGTGCAATATATAAATTGAGTGCTAGAGTGTCTCTTAGAGAGAAATTCAAAGAAATTGGCATTTTAACGGTTGCATCACAGTATATGTTTGCAAATATCATGTTAAGTAAACAGAACATACATTTATACAATAGACACAGTGACATTCATTCGATATATAATATATATATCCATCACGCCTTATCCCCGAAGGGGTGGCAGAGGCCACACGGTGAAAAGTGGGCATATAATATTATATGCCCACTTTTCACCGTGTGGATTCCTGTCCAACGTAATAGGTGGTGAGCCCATTGCCGTTTTGAAATAGACAGACGCAGGTTGTGGCTACCTGCTGTTGAAATTTTCAAGCCGCCCATAAGGACTTCAACCAGCCTTAACGACTGCCTTTTACTGGCAACCGGGACCAACGGCTTAACGTGCCTTCCGAAGCACGGAAACGCTCTCAAATGTAAATACCACAAAGTGGTCACCCATCCGAGGACCAGCCATAGTGAAAGTTGCGTAACTCAGTGATCGTTTACAGAACACTGAGACCGCGGGGCCACGAGCGCTTTAACGAAAGTTTCTAAATCGTCGAACTTAGGTATTTGATGGCCAAGTCTATCCATTTCAAATAAGCGAACGGTTTCGGAATCTAATTTCTTTAAACCGATATACAAAAACAAAGAGTCACAGAGGTCATTGACCTTGACATTCTTTAGGGCGAACAGCTGATGCAAAAATATCTAAGAATTTTTCTAAGTCGTGTTCATTACACGATGAGCTATTTTTCAAATTAAATATTTGATCCAAATAAGCCGTTGTTATTAAGCCTTCGTATTTGACCTTTAAAGTATTCAAAATCAAACTATAATTTTCGGCGCAAAGCGTTATACCGGCGTAAACGGTTTTTGATTTCCCGGTTAGTTTACTAACTAAGTAATGTAATTTTTCGTAATCCGATAACAAATTGTTATTATGGATCGTATTTTCGAAACTAGCGAAAAACAAAGGCCAATTTTTAATATCGCCATCAAATTCGGGTATTTGTATGGGCGGTAATTTTGGTCGGTCCCGTTTCAGCAAATTAAAACCGGCTGGCCCCTGGTTACGAATCGGTGACTACTACGGGCACGGGCGCTTGCAATGACTTGGCAACAAGTTTTATGCGACAAATTAAATCTTCGAAAGATGACATGGCGTCGTACCTTAATAAAAAATGGGGATTTAATTCTAATTCAAGCAAGTTAATTTTATCGAGAACATTTTTGAAATCTAAGCGCAAAGTATATAGGGTTTCGATCGATGATAAAAACAATGCTTTTATTGATTCATCTGCGATCCTCGATGAATAATCACAAATTAATTGCATACGCTTAAAAAGGCTATCTTTCTTAGCGTGTAATAGTTTTAACTGTAGATCCGGAATCTCTTTCAGAGGCATTGTTAAAACAAACAACTATAGCTAATTACTAACTATTACCTAATCTATGCGTTTATTTCGTGGTGGAATAAAAACTATAACCTATACCTTTATTCCCTATGGAATAAAACCTATTGCGATTCTATTGGCAAACTACTAAAGCAAATGGATCAAAATCCGGATCGTAAGGACCAGAAAATGGTTGAGCGGGCGAGATAAATAAATTCAAAGTGGACTGTATTTGCCGGGAAAGACAAAAATGAAATTTACACGCGGTTGTCGACGAAAAAGAAATGGAAAACAGGAATGGACACACTACCTTGCTTTTGCTGCGAGATGCTAAGGTGGAGGCTGCCGGGACGTCCCTGGACTTGGATCCCTGGTTCTATTGCACGAAAACACTATTTATCCATGGAAAACACAATTATTGCGAAAGGTTGATGCGAACGCGCGCGCGGCCATTGAAGTACTAATTTTCAATCCGTCCTCGCTGCTTGTGAGTGGCGTTTTAGACGGCGCGTAATACAGCTGCCTCGCTCTTCTTTTATGCGAGACAAGGTAGGTGCGAAAGAGAAATGGAATAAAGGGAAGCGGGGTGGGAGTGTCGACAACTAATTAATTAAAAAATGGAGATCGGTGATGCAACAGAGAAAAAATAACGCGGCATATTTCGAATCGTATACCGGCGCAACCAGAGGCCATGAGATAAACCCACGTTAATTTGAAACAATCTAGCGTATTTAAAATAAATTTGTTTGTACACATACTCCATTTGAAATAATTTTATAATTACAAATGACCATTTTAATATTGTATGTTTTATTCATTAATTTCAGAAAGCCAATAATCTTATTCATTTGTTTTATTTTACAAAACTCTTAGTTATATATTTAGTAAATTATAGTTGAAATAACTTGCAAATTAAGCGCACTAAATTAGAAGACCTGACTGTTGAAGAAACAAATTCCACCGGAGCAGATGTGTAATTGTGTGGAGACTTCGATATTCCCCCAGCCATGTGGAATAATGACTTAACTGAGGTGGATCGAGGATTTGTATTGTGAATTGAATTAGGTGAGACTAGCCGAGAAGGTATAGGTATCGGCAAATTTCATTGAATATTGGGACCATATAAGCAGTAATCTACATTTCATTTTTGTTAAAGATTGTCTAACCGTTTAATTGTATAAATTACCCTTCAAAAAAAATATAAAATCCTCGTTCCAATCTGTCATTTAAACACAGTGACACTGTATAAGTCAATAGCAATAAAATAGTTTATAATACGATTGTTAGAGATTATGTTAAAATACTCAATGGAAGTTTTAAAATAATTTTTTTACTTTTATTATCTAAGCTTGCCAAGCCATGAGTATTTTCACGGCCTTTACTAAACCTTCTTGTGAAGGGTGACCCTTTTGGATGTAATCTCTCTCTCGCCCTCCCCTCTGAGCTGTAAAGCTTATCTCTGCACAAAACGGACCTCACCAGGATAACAATCGAATTCTAATAAAATTGGGGTTTTCGGGAGACGCCTCAAGTCTAATTTCTCAAATAGAAGTTATACATTTAGATAGATGCGCAATGTCCAAGTAAATTTACTAGTTGACACGCGTGACTCCGCACGCGTGGTGAGGTTGCCTGTTCCCGTGTTATTATATAGCCTATGTATTATTCTGATTTGTAAGCTATATCATTGTAAAGTTTCATCAAAATCCAGTTAGTAGATTTTGCGTGAAAGAGTAACAAACATCCATCCATATTTAGAAACTTTCGCGTTTATAATACTAGTAGGATACTTACACAGAGCACTTAAAATTTATACTTTTCGTAGAAAGAGCTCTCAACACATAAGAAATCTAAGCGATTCAAAAATTAATTAAACTTGGAATACTCTGCCAGTGCACATATTCTTCAAGCAGAGCGTGAAGAGGCACATCATTAGGCCGCCAACTTGAGAGCCACTGTTGATAGTCTTGTGGCCTATTAAAGTACCCCTCAATTCGTTAGATGTCGCCATGGCTTACCATCAGGCGGGCAGCGTCACTTGATCAAACTAAATTTAATAAAAGTACAAATCAGCAGCTACGGAACACTAAATAGCGTGTGTGCCGACACACTTAGCCGGTTTGTTATAATATATTATGGACAAAGCTTTGACGGTCTTATTATTTAAAGTTTGCTTATAATTTGAATTCCTTATATAATTTAAACTTGTTTTTATAACTTAACTATCTTCACGCTGTATCCCTGACGGGGTAGTCAGAGAGGACAGATCGCCAGGCTTCGCGATCCATGCATACTTCTTTCGCTTCTTCGAGATTCATCAATCGCTTCATACACGCACGTCTGGGTATCCGAGTACTTTTGACCTTTCCGTTTTTGAGCAATCTGCTCACGTGGTCTTCATATGTAAGTCTTGGCCTTCCCTGACTCCTTCTACCCTCTACTTTTGAACAATATATATTCTTCGTCAATCGTTCCTCACTTTTTATAATAGAACATATTTATGTATACAGACGCGAAGCGCTCGTGGCCTCGCAAAATCAGTGTTCCGCAAACGATCACTGCGTTAAGCAACTTTTGCTACGGTTAATCCTTGGATGGGTGACCACTTTGTGGCATATACACTTGCGCGCGGTTCCGAGCTTCGGAAGGCACGTTTAGCCGTTGGTCCCGGTTGCTAGTAAAATGGCAGTCATTAAGCCCAGTTTAAGGCTTTATGGGCGACTTAAAAAATTACAACAGCAGGTTGCCACAACCTGCGCCTGTCCATTTCAACACGGCAACGAGCTCACTACCTATTACGTGGTATACGGTGAAATGTGAAATATAGTGCCTTAGGTCAAAACATTAGCATACGTTGCAGCACTTCGCTTCAAGTGCATACACACGTCATGTCATGTTACTTACATAATGGCTGGAGCCTGCTGCTGAAATTTGTAGCCGGTAGGGATTTTATACCTAAGTTTGCTGTAACATCACTGTCAGTGCAAGAGGTCATGCC
This sequence comes from Thumatha senex, assembly GCA_948477245.1. Lineage (NCBI taxonomy): Eukaryota > Metazoa > Arthropoda > Insecta > Lepidoptera > Erebidae > Thumatha > Thumatha senex. The sequence continues at coordinate 580,759 of OX419740.1, read as the reverse complement.
TTTAGTATTGTGACACTACGGGGATCATTTCACTAGTAAACAGACAGTTCTAGAAACGAATTTTCAGCTAACTTGTTAAATATTTCTTTTTGGTCGATATTTCTAAAATTGATCGATTGGTAGAAAGGGTTTATAAACAAAATTTAAAAAAGAATCACCTGGACTTCTTTTTTAAGTCACGATACATTAAAAGTGAATAATGAAACATAAGACTGTAATACCACATTTACACTCTAGCGCGAGCCACGAGACGGGGTTATTTACCATCTCAACACGGGAGGCAGGTCACACGTGTGATTTGTTGGTGAAACTCCAAAAAAAAATATTTATTATTTCGTCATCTGGACACGCCAGGGTTTGTCAACTGGACATACCCAAGATTTTTGGGAAAAAAGGTACAGTCATGTTAAGAATAGTTTTATTCATTGATTTCATAAATGAGGTGAGTTCATGAAAAATATTTCAAACGTTCAAAGTTGGAAACATGCAATTACGCATAATTATCTCTTCCTGATTTCAAATAAATGGATAAAAAGGTAAAACAGTTTGTCTTTATTAATAAAATTACTGGGTGGTTCATTCTTTATAAGCAAAGCCAAGCCAAAGCTTTGTTAAAATTTATAGGATAAGCTATAGTTCATGCAGTTCAGAATTCTATGTGGATAATTATTTATGTTGGTATCCACTAGATGGCGTTGTGCCTATTCACTCAATCGCGCTACAAAGTTTGTACTATAGTTTATTGTGATGGCAAGTTTGTTTATTTATTTATTTATTTATTTATTTCAATAGGAAAACCAACAGCAATATTTCAGCCTATAAACTAAGCAATAAGTGACAGAATGCCAATAATAGGTTTTCACGATTAAATTTATAGAATATAAAACTAATAAGTCACTTGCGTTATTCAAGCACAACACATCTAAATACATAAAAAAACATAAATTAACATGTATGTGAGAGTTACCATCTACAACAATATCAATGAGAACAAATAGTTAAACTTATGAAGAGAAAAATTTTTCATTAAGTAGTTTACGGACTAAGCTACTACTAGCGATATATGGATCAAACGACAGTTCCTTATTTAACTTATTAAAATCTTTACTCACTCGCACAATACAAGAGTTCCTCCTATAATTAACTGAGGCCTTTGGGACCGAAATAGGAGGATTAAACCGAGTTGACCTAGTCGGAACATTAAATTTTAGTTTACTTAGCAGTGCAGAGCAATCCAAATCATTCCCTATTATTTTTGAAAGAAAACTACTGTCCGCAATTCTTCGGCGATAGGATAGAGGCTGTAAGTGGAACCTTTTACAAAGACTTACATAATTTTCAGAGCGATACGGTATGCGAAGACGAAAACATAGAAATTTCATAAAACGTTTCTGTATACTCTCAATTATATTGATATATTTATCATAACATGGATTCCATATTTGTGAAGCATATTCCAGATGACTTCTTACATAAGTGCAATACAGTATTTTTAAAGTTTTAGCTCGTTTGAAACCAGTGGAAACCCTCATAACAAATCCCAAAGCCCTTGAGGCCTTGGCAACGATATGCTCAATATGACCTGCAAACGAAAGCTTAGAGTCATGAAGAACACCTAAGTCACGCACTACATCCAATCTCTCAAGCTCAATACCTTTGATCACATACGAGGTTGGAAGAATTTCTTTTTTCCTGGTATAGGAGACTACTGAGCATTTTTGTGGGTTAAGATCTAATTTATTACGCATACAGTAATCCTCAAATCGCACTAAGTCATCCTGCAAGGCTTTAATGTCATCCAATGATGAAATTTTAGAAAACAATTTCATATCATCAGCAAAGCAAAGGAACTGCGAGGATCGAAAGCAGACATCAACGTCATTCACATAAATAGTAAAGAGTAGCGGGCCCATCAGGGATCCCTGTGGAACACCGCTAGGTACTGTGACCCAGCTAGAGATGTAGTTACTGATGACGACTTATAATGTTGATTAATTAAAATCACAATTGTATTGTGTTCCATTCAGTAAGATCGCTCTGTTCCAAATTACAGTACATGTTATCGTATCAGGTTTTTTATTGAGTACCCTGGTAGGTAACGTTCAGGAATTTGACCTCGGACATTAAACTAAATGGTCCTTACGAGTCGGATTGCCTAGTTTTTGGCATTGAACTGCGTCGACACAGTGGTGGGTCGCCACTGATGACGCTGAGATACTGGTCAAGATACCAGTGTGGAGCAACCAGTTCACAAGATCAAGCTGAGGTCAAGCCGTTGGCGGATGCAGAGGTGGCGGGTGGCGAGTTCCAGAGATCACTAAGCTGAAACATACTTTCGTGGAGTCTCAGTTCTAAAGGCAGCAAGAAGATATACACATAGTGAGTGCTGTGAATAATTGTGAGTACATTTTACTTACTTAATAATTTCAAAAGTTGCAATATTGAAAATATAGTAAGAACTTTAAACTTAGCTTATAATTTGGAAGTTGTAACTTAGAATATTTCAGTGTAATTTTGGACTTGGAGTAAATTTTATAGATTTAGTTTTAACTTGGAATAGTTTTAAGAAAAGTGAACCGACGGGGAACCTATACCCAAAATTTAAAAGTTATTATTATTTTCAAACACTTAGAATATTTTTTTTTAATCTGATGTGTAGACTTAGAAAAATTTAATGTATTGTACTTTTGTAAAGATAAATATATTGGAAATTTAAGTTTGTGGTGCTGTTACATTAGCCTTACATATTAAACACTTAAGTTAATTTAAGTACCTAATTTATTTATTTATCTGTGTCTCTATAGTTAAAACACTTTAGAGTTGCTTTTAGCACATACATAATTGAGTCTTTAATTAAATTACAAAGCAACACCAAAACGATAATTGAACAGGGCAAAATTAATTTTAGAAAATCTCCAAGGGATTGAATTACACAGGGTTACATAGACACAAGATTAGAAAGTTTAGAACATCAATGGAGTACATTTAATAAAAAACATAGGCAAATCATTGAGAAAGCTACTGAGGAGGATATGAAAGGTTTATATTTTTCTTCAGACATGTATGAAAAAACTGAAGAAATATATATTGCTTACAAAACTGAATTAAAAGATATTAATCCAAAATAAAATGCCCCACGGGGCGACACATGTAATCATATTTCTTCCAGTACGATCAAAGCAGGTAATGCTAGGTTACCTAAGATCAATATACCAACATTTTCAGGTAAATATACCGAATGGGTTAGTTTTAGGGATCTATTTGTATCGCTTGTGCATGACAATAAAGGCATCGATAACGTTCAGAAATTACACTATTTAAAGGGTTCTTTAACGGGAGAAGCTGAACAGCTATTACGGCAAATTCCTATAACTGCTTTTAATTACGAAATATTTTGGGCTCAGTTAGAACACAGATATAACAATAAGCGTCACCTAGCAAATTGTATTCTGCAACGTTTGTTTGGTCAAAGGCGTGTTGCTGTTGAGTCAGCTATTGGTTTAAAAAATTTGTTAGACACGTCGATAGACTGTATGAGTGCATTAAGTTACTTCGGAATCAATGTGACCACCTGGGACATTATTGTGATACATATTGTATCATCTAAGCTCGATCAGGAAATCCGCAAGCAGTGGGAGTTGAAAGTCGCCTCAGATGTTTCAAATGAGCTTCCTACTTTAGATCAATTAAAATTATTTATAGAAAGTCGTTTTAGAGCACTTGAGTTCATCGAGTCACAGCGGTCACAGTCAAATGGCGGCCACCCTGGAGGTCATAGGGTATTGTTAGCCACGCAAGAGGAAGATTATTCTTCAAATCTGCGTTGTGAGTATTGTTCAGAAAACACAAACTATGCTTCTGTAAAGGGTTCATAAAGTTGGACCTGGAAAAGAAAAGGGAATTTGTTTTAAAGAATAAAATTTGTTTTAATTGTCTCGGTAGTAACCATATGGTAAGTCAATGCAAAAAGATTTTAAAATGTAAGGTATGCAAAAGAAAGCATCACACTCTTCTTCACACAGATAGCACACTGCCTGTACGCGGCTCTCCTGTAGACAGTCAAGGTACCACTTCTGAAGAAAGCAAACCTTTAGATGATAGAGTGCCCTTAGTGTCCTGTCATTCGACTAAATATGCTCACCAACGTCAAGTTTTGCTAGCCACGGCGCTAGTAAAGGCTCAGACTGCGGCGCGTGATTTTCAGATAATTCGAGCTTTACTGGATCAAGGATCGCAAGCCTCTTTTATAACCGAAGCTGCAGTACAGTTCTTACGATTAAAGAAGCATCCAACTAGAGGTATAGTGTGTGGTATTAGCAACAAAAAATCGATCGTTGCCAATTACATGGTAACCTTGGTACTTCGATCATTGATTGATTCTAGTTTTGAGGTAGAGGTTCAAGCTTATGTACTGAGGAATATAACGTCATACCTTCCGGAGCGCCAGCTAGAGATGTTTTATTGGCCAGATCTGGAGCATCTAGTATTAGCAGATCCTCACTTTAATCCAGCACCTAATAAGATATCTATCTTATTAGGTGCTGATGTGTACAGTGAGATCTTGAGAGATGGAGTCAAGAGAGCTCCAAATAGTTCAGTTGTTGCTCAATGTATTTTGGTTTGGGTTGGGTTATTTCTGGTGCGACGTATCTACAAAATAGGATGAATAAAAGAACTACTGTCGCGGCAATGCACATTCAAATGGACGCGAATAATGTCCTCAAAAGCTTTTGGGAGATTGAAGATCACTTACCAAACGCTGAAAAAATGTTGACAGAAGAAGAACAAAGATGCGAAGAGTTGTTTGCTGCTACCACCAGAAGTGCCGTTAGTGTCCTGTCATTCGACTAAATATGCTCACCAACGTCAAGTTTTGCTAGCCACGGCGCTAGTAAAGGCTCAGACTGCGGCGCGTGATTTTCAGATAATTCGAGCTTTACTAGATCAAGGATCGCAAGCCTCTTTTATAACCGAAGCTGCAGTACAGTTCTTACGATTAAAGAAGCATCCAACTAGAGGTATAGTGTGTGGTATTAGCAACAAAAAATCGATCGTTGCCAATTACATGGTAACCTTGGTACTTCGATCATTGATTGATTCTAGTTTTGAGGTAGAGGTTCAAGCTTATGTACTGAGGAATATAACGTCATACCTTCCGGAGCGCCAGCTAGAGATGTTTTATTGGCCAGATCTGGAGCATCTAGTATTAGCAGATCCTCACTTTAATCCAACACCTAATAAGATATCTATCTTATTAGGTGCTGATGTGTACAGTGAGATCTTGAGAGATGGAGTCAAGAGAGCTCCAAATAGTTCAGTTGTTGCTCAATGTATTTTGGTTTGGGTTGGGTTATTTTTGGTGCGACGTATCTACAAAATAGGATGAATAAAAGAACTACTGTCGCGGCAATGCACATTCAAATGGACGCGAATAATGTCCTCAAAAGCTTTTGGGAGATTGAAGATCACTTACCAAACGCTGAAAAAATGTTGACAGAAGATGAACAAAGATGCGAAGAGTTGTTTGCTGCTACCACTAGAAGAACAGAAGATGGTCGTTGTGTAGTAAAGCTACCATTTAAAGTGCAAACCCCAAAATGTGTGGGGGGTAATAGCAGGGAAATAGCTCTAAAAAGATTTAAAGCGTTAGAGAAGAAATTTACTAGACATCTAAATTTCAGAGAAACTTATACAGAGGTTATTAAAGAATATTTACGCTTAGGTCATATGAAGAAAGTAGAAAAGAGCGACAGCAGCATTAATGAGGCTGTGTACTTACCTCACCACGCAGTCATCAGAGACGACAAATCTACTACGAAAGTTCGAGTGGTATTTGACGCTTGCTGCAAGAACGAAAATGGTGTTTCGCTTAATGATACTCTCATGGTAGGTCCTACGTTGCAGTCAGACCTGCGGCACATTGTCCTTCGTTGGAGAACTTACAATATAGCTGTCGTAGCAGATATTGTCAAAATGTATCGACAAGTTAGAGTTGCCGAGGACGAAATAGCATATCAGAGAATTATCTGGCGAGACCGACCAACTGAGGAGATACAAGATTACAGCTTAACGACAGTAACCTTTAGTACTGCATCAGCACCTTATTTGGCAGTAAAGGTTTTACACCAGGTTGCATTGGATGAAGGAATTCAGTTCCCAGCAGCAGCTGAAAGGGTTAAAACTAGTTATTATATGGATGACATGATGATAAGCTGTTCAACGATAGAAGAAGGCAAGATATTGTGTAGGCAAATGAAAGACTTGCTTGGAAAGGCAGGCTTTGAATTACAATAATGGAACAGTAACAATAAAGAGATTTTAAAGGAAGTAGGGCGCTATGAGAAGGTGGTGCAGGACGATAATACAGACAGTTCTTTACATGAAGGTGAAAAGGAAATAGAAATATTTGATAAAATATTAGGACTTACCTGGAGTCGAAGTGCACACGAGTTCAAGTACACAGTTGAATTACCATCAATTTCTGATAAAGTTACCAAACGTAGTATTATATCCGATATTGCGCGATTATTTGATCCATTGGGTTGGCTTTCGCCGAGTAAAATATTAGCAAAGATTTTGATTCAGAAGCTGTGGTTAGCAGGTGTGAGTTGGGATGACAATGTGCCTGTTTCTTTGACAGAAGAATGGCTAGTTTACCGTGAGGATTTGATACGACTTTGTGATGTCCGTGTTCCAAGATGGCTAGGAATGACGAAAAACGATAAATGCGTCGAGTTACACGGTTTTAGCGACGCGTCCAAGTCTGCTTATGCAGCTGTGCATATCCGAGTCGTCAGGAGTACTGGAGACGTGTTTGTTTCCTTATTGGTTGCCAAGACCAAGGTAGCGCTGATTAAACAGGTAAGTATACCACGTTTAGAACTTTGTGGGGCAGTCTTAATAGCACGATTGCTGGTAGATACCGCTAAGGCAATGAGTATCCCAATAACTCAAGTACACGCTTGGACAGATTCAACCGTAGTGCTTGCTTGGTTGAATAGTCATCCAAGCAGGTGGAAAACCTTTGTGGGAAACAGAACATCAGAGATATTAAGCGCTACAGATTCTAACCAGTGGGCACACGTGCCTTCGAGGGACAATCCTGCCGATTGCGCATCGAGAGGAGTCCCACCATCTTCACTTTCGGAAAATAAACTTTGGTTCAATGGACCATCCTTTTTAAAGCGGCTTGGAAATTAAATATAGCAGACCGAATAACGAAGATATTGTTTTAGAAGAATCTATTAAGACTCATGTCGCTTTATTGGATAATGAGTCACCTTGGTCAAAGTACAGTACCTTATCGCGACTATTGAGGGTATTATGTTATTGTAGAAGATTTATATATTTTAAAATTAAGAAAACTAAATATTTGCAAAAGACAGAATTAGATGAAGCTTTAAAATGCGCTATAAGATACTATCAGAGGACACAGTTTCACGAAGAATATTTACAGATAAAGAACAATGGTTTTATCAAATCAAAGGGAAGTAAAATTAAATCATTGTGCTCCTTTATCGACAGTGATGACATACTTCGAGTAGGTGGCAGACTGCATGAAGCCTCTTGGCTAGGTTTGAAAAGACATCCTATAATCTTACCTCATAATACAAGCGCTCGTGGCCCCGCGGTCTCAGTGTTCTGTTAACGATCACTGAGTTACGCAACTTTCACTATGGCTGGTCCTCGGATGGGTGACCACTTTGTGGCATTTACATTTGCGAGCGTTCCGTGCTTCGGAAGGCACGTTAAGCCGTTGGTCCCGGTTGCCAGTAAAATGGCAGGCGTTAAGCCTGGTTGAAGGCCTTATGGGCGGCTTGAAAAGGTTCAACAGCAGGTGGCCACAGCCTGCGTCTGTCTATTTCAACACGGCAATGGGCTCACCACCTATTACGTGGGGCAGGAATCCACACGGTGAAAAGTGGGCATATAATATGCCTCTGCCACCTCTTCGGGGATAAGGCGTGATGGATATTTATTTTATTATTTATTTATTTATAATACACATCTCAGAAAACTATTGGTGGCAGATGCTCATGACAAAACTTTACATGGTGGTGCTCAACTTATGATCAACTACCTTAGATCAGCATATTGAATTATTGGACTGAAAGGTTTAATAAATTAACACGTTCGCAAATGCGTTGCTTGTGTTAAACAGAATGCTAAGGTTAATACTCAATTAATGGGTTCACTACCGTCAGCACGATGCACACCAGCCAGACCTTTTCTTTATACTGGGTTAGACTATGCGGGTCCTATTAACCTGAGAACGGCTAAGGGTCGGGGACATCGATCATACAAAGGATACATTTGTGTTTTTGTATGCATGGCCACACGTGCTGTTCATTTAGAGGCCGTTAGTGATCTTAGCACACAGGGCTTTTTGACTGCATTTAGGCATTTTATATCCAGAAGAGGCCATTGCGCTCAGGTTTGGAGTGATAATGGTGCGAACTTCGTTGGGGCGGCCAATGAACTCAAAATACTGACTGAAATTCAACAGGGCATTGCAGAACATTTAGAGACCAAAGGTACTGTGTGGCATTTCATACCGCCACACGCTCCTAACTTCGGTGGCTTGTGGGAAGCCGCTGTCAAATCTACGAAAGGTCATCTCAGGAGAGTTATAGGTGATTCCACTCTCACTTATGAAGAGATGAGCACACTTTTAAGTCAAGTGGAAGCGTGTCTAAATTCGCGGCCAATTACAATTATAAATAGTGAAAGCCTCGATGAACCAATGCCTTTAACTCCGGGACATTTTCTTGTTGGTGAACCATTGGTAACTGTTCCTGATTCCAATTATGAATCCTCAAATGTTAGTTCTCTGAAACGATGGCCACTTTTACAAAAAATGTTACAAAATTTTGGCAGCGTTGGTCAAATGAATATCTTACCACGCTAGTTCATAGATACAAATGGTCTATTCAACATCCTGAACCTAATATCGGTGATGTTGTGCTTGTAAAGGAGACTGATTTACCTCCTGCTCGTTGGTTGCTTGGTCGAATTACAGAAAAACATCCCGGTCCAGACAATGTAACTCGTGTGGTCACATTGAAAGTAAAGGAGTCGTTGTTGAAACGTCCTACATAAAAACTAATTGTTTTGCTCGTAAATGAATAATAGGGAATGTAATAGTTGTTCCTGTAATGTAACTCCTGTATTATTTATTTAGTTCATAAGCTTTAATGTTAATAGTTTTAAATTGTTATATTTTTACCTTTATTAGTCTAAGCTTGTTAAGTAAGCCAGCTAATAATAAGTCTAGTACAACCTTATTTATCTTTTGTAGTAAGGTATACATTATTTCTTGATTTTTGTGAATTGTAGTATGTGGTTTTAGTACGTCTTCATCGACATTGTCCGAAAAAAAGGGGTATAAATAGTTCATTTCAGTACAGTTGGTAAAGGACATAATTCTTCGATAATGTCCTTGGTGGGCGGTATGTTCATGCAGTTCAGAATTCTAAGTGGATAATTATTTATGTTGGTATCCACTAGATGGCGTTGTGCCTATTCACTCAATTGCGCTACAAAGTTTGTACTATAGTTTATAGTGATGGCAAGTTTGTTTATAATGTTGATTAATTAAGATCACAATTGTATTGTGTTCCATTCAGTAAGATCGCTCTGTTCCGAATTACAGTACATGTTATCGTATCAGGTTTTTTATTGAGTACCCTGGTAGGTAACGTTCAGGAATTTGACCTCGGACATTAAACATGGCACTCACTAAATGGGGTAAAATAAGGGATATGCAGTTGTATAGAATAAGATGTGAATAAGATGTGGGTACCTGACGAACGTACAAGATGATGACGCCCGCCGCTTTCCCCAGTCTACTCGTGACCACGGCTATTGCAATATAGCCGAAACGTCGAGAGGTGAGAAAAAGTTAAAATATTACGCGAAAAAGACCCGATTAACATAAAATGCATAGTTGTATAGAAGTTCGAGATTATCAAAGTTAGATATATCAGATTATGTGCTCGTGTTTCTGTTTACGAATAAATTTAGTCGTGCTTATCGGTTTGAAATATTTTACCTATAAGAAGGTTAAATAGAGGTCCTTATTTCAATGAAAAATTCTTCATTTTCAAAGAAACTAACATCAAAATCTGTATACCTGCTTCTAATACAGAAATAGAAATATATATTTCTGAATTTTTTAAATTGTTGAAAGTTTTTAAAGTTGTAAAATAGGGCGGCAAAGTTTGTATGAAAATATGTAAAACCTTATTAGCGGCATGAATTAGAAGTTTGAAGGATGAAACAGGTGTTTATTCAAGGTTATAAATAAATGTACAGATGTTTGGAGGCTTTTACGGGGATGAAATAAAAATATGCTCACCACCTATTACGTGGGACAGGAATCCACACGGTGAAAAGTGGGCATATAATATGCCTCTACCACCCCTTCGGGGATAAGGCGTGATGGATATTTATTTATTTTTTATTTATGAAATAAAAATTGTAAGCTTATATGAGAAATCTTTCATTTTCAAAACTTTCATGTCATATTATGTATACCTGCTTATGATTTAAATCAAAAAAAAACTTATATTTCAGGATTTATGATATATGACAAATTAAAAAAAAAAACAAAATATTTGAAAAATAATGAGGGGCATAGGTAAGAGGGATTTAAAGGAAGTTTAAAGTAAGCCACGGGCAAAGCCGAGAAGTAAAACTCAATTATTGATATAATTTTGAGGTTAATCACGCATTTTTCAACGCCCAGATGAAACCCTTACACCTAAAAACTTTTTTTTATAAAAAATATGCCCTTTAAAGTAGGAACTTACTAAAAAAGGTATTATTAAGTGATAAACAGTCATATCAAACTTCGTAATTTTCATAGTTAGAAATAAGAAGTATGTATACCTCTATATATCTGGTTACAAGGTAAACGTGTTTAATGGATATGTAAATTTTTACCTATAACCCTTCTTGTGTTTCGTTGGAAAAAATTTCATTTTAAACGATGATAATAATAATATAAAATTTCTATGTTTGCCTGCTTCTGAAAAGAAATAAACACATGTTTCAGAATTTGCCAAACCCTTTAGGGAAAATAGGGAATCAAGGTTGGTATGAAAGTATTTGATAATAATAAATAGCGTGGGTTAGATAGATAGATAGATGGCGGGTTCAATAGGTGTTCGAAGAAAGTCACGGGCAAAGCTGGGGTTTACACCTAGTAATTGTGTAATTTAAACTATTACTTCGAGTTCCACAGAAATAACGAATAAATATTTACATAATTGTAATCTAAATATACCTATTAACTAAAAATCATCACATAGAGTACACACACAGTCATAGAAAAATCATTTCAGAAATACAATGTAACTCATCAAAATATATTGTTGATTTTTTTAAGGTATGTCACTAATAATAATAACCTTTAAATCACAGCATGTTATTATAAAAATATGTTTAATTTATTTAAATTTTACTGTAAGTTTATTTATTTATTTTACTATAAGTGATACATACAGAGATTACGACTCAAAATTAATCTACGTGACTGTACCTTGTCATTATTTTGGGTAAAATATGAACGTGTGTCCAGTTGACGAAAATATTAAAGTATTGAATTTAAGTTTTACTATGTGGACACGCATAAAAATCATGGTGTGCCCAGTTGACGAAATATATAAATATTATTTTTTGGAGTTTCACCAACTGATCACACGTGTGTCCAGCCTCCCGTGTGGAGATGGTGAATAACCCCGAGACGAGCTGCGAGACGAGAGTATGAGAGATCTTCAGTATTATATTGAAAGACAATTACAGATTGACGTTCAGTTGTACAGTTGCTGAACCAAACAGACCTTACATCGTTCTTTCTATTGAAATTCTTCTTCTTCTTCCAGTGCCTCTTCAATCCTGAAGGTTGGCCGTTAGCTTCCTGTATTCATTTCTATCAGCAGCCAGCCGGAACAGCTGTTCGACGGAGGCAATACCGGTCCACTCCCGGATATTTCGCAGCCATGACTTCTTTCTTCGCCCAGCACGTCTCTTTCCGTCCACTTTGCCCATCATTATCAACTGCAGCAGTATGTATCTATTGTTCCTGAGCACGTGGCCGAGATATTCTATCTTGCGCTTTTTGATAGAAGGCAACATTTTTCGGGACATATGAACGCGCTGAAGCACGGTTTCGTTCCTGACCCTTTGCGTCCAACTAATGCGTAACATGCGACAGTAGCACCACATCTCGAATGCCTGTAGGCGTCTTGCAGTATCCTCTTTCAGGGTCCACGTTTCGCAACCATACATGACGATAGGCCAGACATAGCATATGAGTAGCCTGACTCGGAGCTTTATATTCAGTTGACGACAGCAAAGAACTTTCCTCATTTTATTAAAAGCGATCGAATTCGAGCAATTTCTATCCGGGTCTTGATTTCTTGATCAGATTCCCATGCTTCATTTACCCAAACCCCCAAATACTTGTACTGTCGTACCCGCTCTAGTTGTTTCCCAGCTACAGATACGCTTGAACTCAAATTCGGGTTTCTTGAGACTACCATGAACTTGGTCTTGCTTATGTTTATCGACAAACCGGCCTCCTCGCTGTACTCATTAACCTTATTCACAATTGCTTGCAAATCGGCTTCCGATGCTGCAATAAGGACAGTGTCGTCCGCATAACGCAAGTTGTTAACGACCCTACCGTTGATTCCTATTCCCACATCAAGGTTTTCAAGAGCTTTTGACATCACAGCCTCTGAGTAGACATTAAAAAGCAACGGAGATAAGATACACCCCTGCCGGATCCCACGACAGATCTCAACTTGGTCGGTTTCCTCATTTTCGACCCTTATGGTAGCCACCTGTTTCTCGTACAGGTTGCGGATGATTCTGACGTCCTTACCATCAAGACCAATGTCACATAAAAGGCTGAAAAGTTGATGATGTTTAACTCGGTCAAATGCCTTTTCGTTGTCTATGAAGCACAAAAAGACATCAGTTTGCATGTCTCTGCATTTCTGTATGAGAACGTTGAGAGCGAAAAGAGCCTCTCTGGTGCCAACACCAGATCGAAATCCAAATTGGCTATCGCCCAGTTGTTCATCACATTTTGGCCGTATTCTATTCTGTATAATGTTCAAGAATACTTTTAGGGCATGGCTCATCAGACTAATCATACGATACTCTCCACATTTTTTTGCGTTTTGCTTCTTGGGTATCGTGATGAATGTGGATTTTAGCCAGTCACTAGGAAAATTGCCAGTTTCGTATATGTTATTGAAGAACTGTGTGAGAACGTCCAGTTGGTCTTCTTCCAGTAACTTTAGTATTTCGATCGGTATATTATCAGGATCCGGTGATTTACCTGATTTAGCAGCTTTCAAGGCCCGCAAAACCTCAGATTTCAACATAGCTGGACCAGTCCTATCAGTGATCCTTGGAATGTTCCTCGATGAGTCCGCAAACATCTCTGCAACATAATCACACCACACTCTCTTTTTGCCATCGGTGTCAAGAATGAGATTCCCATCTGCATCGGTCAGGGTATTCATTGATTTCCGTCTATGACTAACCATTTCCTTGATGTGCTTGTGCACATTGAAGCTGTCATGTTTACGAAGGAGATCTTCCAAGTGCGCGCACTTATTGCTGTAGTAATCATTCTTGGCTTTCGCAATCTCTTTTCGAATGGTGACATCGACTTGCTTATACCGTACTGGATTTGTACTCTTAAATTGCCTCCTGTCTTCCATAAGCTGCAAAATTGAATCTGTTATCCAATCTTGTTTTTTGACCAGTTGTGGTGGTTGGAATATTAGTGACATATATCTTTTACACGTCGCTTTAGACTAGTCCACGTGTCGAGGTCATAGGCATTGGTTTCAGTGCGACGATCGTTGGCCCATTGATTAATGGCGGTGTGGGCCTTCGCTCGTGTGTCGGGCTCCGCAAGTTTCCGTACGTTTGGCCTTCTATCCATTCTCTTTGGCTGCAACTTCTTCAGCTTGCATACTACATCTACCACCACTGGATTATGATCTGACCCAATGTCTGCACCGGGGTAGGTTTGCGCCTTCTTGATACAATTTCGATACCTTCTGTTGATCATAACATAGTCAATTTGGTTTATTACTAAGCGGTCTACTGTGTACATTGGTGATGTCCATGTGTACAGCCGACGTGGAGGTAGCTTAAAGAAGGTGTTCGTAATTATAAAGTCCTTATCTTGGCAAAATTCAATAAGCGTATCACCTCTATCGTTTCTGTTTCCAAGGCCATAAGCACCAGTCACTCCAGGAGTAATGGTCGAACCCACCTTCGCTATTGAAATAATATAGACAAAACCATGGAGCTAATGGTTTTAAAGAACATTAATAATTCTACATTAGATATACCCATTGAGAGTATTGTTATAGTAAATGGTTATAAAAATAAAAAGAAAGAAGAGGTTAATATAGCAGATCTATCTATCCATACTGGTAAGCTTATACTTCCACCAAAATTAAATTCATCATTTAAGTTATTATCAGAACCGTAGTATCGTTTCAAGAACAAAAAAAACTTAAAAAAGAATGTAGTGGCAGCTGATATATTTGTTGTTGGTTATTATATAGAACATTTCTAACACCGCGTGACGTGGAGGGAAGAAAAAGACGAAGAAAAAGTGTACGAAAGCGGAGTCCGAGTTCACAAGCGTAGGTTTTTAATACAAACGGGACTAGAATTCAGACAACGATGAAGAGTGACATATGACTATGTGCACAAGCCTTCCCTGCTCCCGAATAGATGAAAAATGGCATTTTTACATCAATGTTTGCGTTCCATCATGTATTATTTTGATTATATCTCGCGGCGCGGGACGGAGCTCTCGTTTGAATAACAAAATTGTTTCGGCGCTCGGTGTACTTTCAATTGTAGTATTCATGGAGTAACTTGTCGCGTCACTCGCGCGATGCATAAATATTCAGTGTTTTCATTATATCAAACCCCCCTTTGTAGCAGCGCTCCCCTCTCTCGCCTACACAACTAGGATAGCTGAGATTCGAGAACGGTGACTTTTTAATTTGAGATTTATTTGTGAAACACTATGCGTGCTTTTGACAAAATAAAGATATAGCATTTAATTGAAAAAGTTTTGTACGAATTTATTTTCATATACAGCGCAAGTGGCAGAATGAATGATTCGTTATTACACAGTCACAGCGCCGTAGTTTCCGTCGTTTCATGCGCTCGTTGAATAAACCTCGGCTCGGAATAAAAACACTCGTATTTCACAAAATAAACTCATAATTTCGAGTCTCATCCGACATGGCTGTGTGGGGCCCGTGGCTCCACGGGCGGTGTCCGCCGCCGCCGGAACAGGAAGTCGTTATCCGGCAGCACGCGGTAGGTAGCCCTTTGGCACAAGTTATGCTATCTGTACCGACACTCAACTAATATGGACTACATTACGAGTATGTATACTACATAACTAATATAATGAATTCATCCTAATGGTGAAAGAACTTTTAACGGACCGCAGGCTTCAATGTAGTTCCGATTTACAAGAATTACTAAAAGATATATTTAAGTTTTCTATAAAAAACTACTGTTGAAACAAAGCCTAGTATAATAAAAATTAGTCGACACCTACGTTCACCAGTGATTTGATTGATTACTCTAAAATAGAGTATCTAATATGGTTTGGAAGAGTTAATGTGCAATTATGTTCCGTTATTAATACTAACTTTACTAATCTTAATATTTAAATACAAATCTGTTTCTGCATCTTGTTTCAATTTTAACATCAAAGGATTGTCATTTGTTGAAAAACAGTACAATACATAAATGCGAGCTTTTTTTAATTTTCGTAATCATATGAGAGCAGAAATGCCTCAGGCGGCGAGGTTCATTTTGGGGTAATCAAAAAGTAAATATACTAAATCGTTCTGGTGTAAAATTCATTTATTTATTTATCTATCACGCCTTATCCCCGAAGGGGTGGCAGAGGCATACATATGGTGTGCCCACTTTTCACCATGCGTATTCCTGTCCCAAATATCCGATGTGTAACATTCAAATCTCATTTTACTTCATTATTATTTAGATGTGAAACTTGATGTGTAAAAAACATTTAAATATTACAATTCCGTCATTATATTTTTCACGGCATTATTCATGGCAGAGGCTCTGTTTTTACTTTTGGATCATGCTATACTTTAGTGTTTCATACCCACTCGCTGGTTAAGGCCTACTTTCATATGGCTATTTAGCTAAATGGTATAACCACTATTTAATCAACATCATGCGGTCGGAGCTACGGGGATTAACTAATATTAAATATTATTGATAAAATCAGGGGCTAGAAAAATTTGAATTGCAAAACTTAATGTAGGCAATGATAGTCTGCATTTTTGATTGGCGGTATCGTGTAACCCAATCGTGATATTTTATGGTACACTAGGTGACTCCCCGGCTTCTCCCGTGACATACTTCGAACTTGTAACGAGACTGTAACGTTACTATTTTCCGAGAGGAGAAAAAGGTAAAGTCAAGGAGAAAAGTATCACCAGAACTGGAGGAGTCCCGGCTTTAGAGAAAAAGTAAAAGAAAAAGGTAAAGGTAAAATTAATTTAATACAAGTTAAAAATATAAATATAAGACCAGACATAAATCAACACTTTAAACATTACTTCATTTAGTTTGATTTGTTACTACGGCAACATTGTTACCATGGTAACATGTGGTAATAAACTCGTTTAATATTTTAAAATCTTTACAAAATTTACAAAATTTATAAAATTTATCTAATCCATCTGGGAAATTAGCACGTTGGACTCTTCGTTTATCATGCTTTGATTTTGATCTGAAACAAGAGAAACTATCACCATTTTTTTTCATTTTGGAGCGGCTTAAGAGGAAAATGGCACGTTTTAGATTTTAAAGTTTACTTTTATATCTGCTGTGTTTTTATATAAAATTGTTTTATCTTATTTTTTTTTTAAACTTGAATGTTTTAACGATCGTTTTTTCCTTGATGTATCTAGAAATAATTTTTAACTTATCATTTAACATTAAGTTTATTGTAAATACTTCACAAGTTTTACTTTTTCCAAAACCTTTTGGCATTTTTCTTTTTATTTTTCGTAGAGCGGTACACAACTCTTTAAATAAGCCATTGTGTAGCTTTTTTAATACTTGAACTTAGCTACTTGAAAAAGCAATTATGCTTTGAACCTTGACTGCTTTTATTAAGCTGAGAAATCTTTGTATATATTTCTTTTATATTTAACGGGTTTTAAAAAAGGTGCGGATTACGACACCTAATTTAAATAAATAAGCCATCGTAATTTTAAAATTTTTTTTTCTTGTGTCTGAGTCATAGAATGTGAACCAAATCCTCTAAGCATTTTAGTGATGTATGATTGAGGGAGTATGAAATGTGGGTTGATGAAAGGTGTATGAAAGAGCAAGGTTTTTCTTTTACAACATCGAAATTTTCTCAGTTCTTAATTTTCAGGGGTTATCGGGTAACGTAATTCTCATCTTTTGTAAAACTTTCTGTACCACTGTAAATAGTCATATAGGTTATTTTTAGCTGGTCAATGCTTCATCTTACTAATAAACAAAATTTTTTTCATTACAATCAAAAATTTTCCGTGGTTGTCGGGGAAATGTAATGTATGTGTACTTACGTTAAATCTTTTATTGTTCATTTTCTCAAATTATTTGCATGGCCATTATCTGTAGCATTCCTAGGCCTTTATACAAAGAGTATAATAAGTTTTTAATGTTTGTTTACCTTTTGTAATTTTTAATGTCAGTTAATGACAAGCCTAGGTTTTATTTTTAATTTATTGTTAGAGCTGCCAGTAGGTTAGGTTGTTTAGATATTAGACCTTGTTATAAATTTATATTAAATTATGTTTAGAATAAACTTGTTTAATTTTGAAATGCTCTGTAAAAGAAGGGAGCCGGGGCCGTCAATTCAGTCTACTTTTGGTGCTCACCTTGTCAGGAGGTGCTGATGAATAAGTGCTGAGTGAGAGGGTTGTGCCCTCCAAAAATAATACAGTAATTGTCTGCAGTGGCATGTGACGCCGACGGCTCGTTATTTTCCGCCCTCTGCCTGCCTGGATTTATCGCGACCTGCTTCTCCAAAGTCAGCGACGTGGAGGCCTTACTTGAGGCCCGTTCTTAGCAACGTAGAGGCCTACGCGAGGCCCCTTCTTAGCTACGTGTGCTGCTAACCGGCTCTTTTAAAGAAACACCTTATTTACCCCCGGTTTTCCCTGGTCTTATTTTTTTAACATTTTTAACTTAACTAAATTAACTTATATTAAATTAACTTTACCTTTTTCTCCTTTTTCTTTTACTTTTCCTTTTAAGCCAGGACTCCTCCAATCCTGATGATAGTTTTCTCCTAAACTTTACCTTTTTCCCCTCCCGGAAAATAGTAACGTTACAAACTCCCGTAATACATATTTAATCCCGTCGCTTATAAATTCTTTTATAATCGACGGGATTTGTCGATACTTATTACTACTGCTCCGCTCTCCAGGATAGTAGCGTGATGATATTAGCCTATAGCCTTCCTCGATAAATGAGCTTCCTAACACAAACAAGAATTTTACGAATCCGAGCACTAGTTTCTGAGCATTCGACCAAACAAACAAACTCTTCAGCTTTATAATATTAGTATAGATTGTGTAATATTGCATTGCAAAAGCTACTTAATACTTTTGTGGACACGGATGAGTAAACATTTTTAAATGTTTACTCATCCTATGTGAAACCCACATTGCATATGAACGGATATGGTTATTAAACAGTTAACCCTTCTTGTGTGTCAGCCATTGACATGACTTTGTTCTTCAAAAATGCCAAATGCTGCATATCCTCTTTAGTGTTTTAGCCATTTTATAGAGTCACTAGAAACAAGCTAACATTTTAAAATGTTACATATCTCCAGGAGTCTTTTAACATTAGTAAAAACTTTCAAGATTCAAGAATTATAGACTGTTATCTAAGGATTTTCACTTTCTATAAGGAATAAATTCCACGGCGACAATTTTCTATCCAGATAAAGTCCATTGATGTTTCGGTTGAGAAATGACGAAGCAGCTTAAACGAGTTATGACACCATCAACGACACCTCTTGATACAGTCGTCTCTTTCTTATTTATACTTAATGGTTATATGATAGAAGGAAATGGAGATAGGAATACGGCAACAAATCACGCTTGTCGCATCAAATCATGATCGCTCATTTCACAATATCAGCGTATAGTAGAAGCGCTCATGGCCCCGCGGTCTCAGTGTTCTGTAACCAATCACTGACTTACGCAAATTTCACTATGGCAGGTCCTCGGATGGGTGACCACTTTGTGGCATTTACATTTGCGAGCGTTTCCGTGCTTCGGAATACGTTAAGCCGTTGGTCCCGGTTGCCAGTAAAATGGCAGTCGTTAAGCCTGGTTGAAGGCCTTATGGGCGGCTCGAAAATTTTCAACAGCAGGTAGCCACAACCTGCGTCTGTCTATTGCAACACGGCAATGGGCTCACCACCTATTACGTGGGACATGAATCCACACGGTGAAAAGTGGGCATTTAATATGCCTCTGCGACCCCTTCGGGGATAAGGCGTGATGGATATTTTATGTAGTTATAAAAGAATCTATGTGGGAAAGTATTATCGCGGCGTTTTCTAATCCCTAATAATACACAACACACAGACTTATTATAAGGTAAAGGGTACAATTGGAGAGCTGAAAGGAAGGTGAAAAGATTTACTCACAATTCCGCAGCGTATTCCATAACCCTTGAATTACTGCTCTGCTGGTCTGCAACACTGCTTCTTTCCGGCTTACTCTGTTTGTATTCCCGACCATGTAGCTTCAATGTTACCGATACTTCATCATCAATCCTACTTAAGCTGGGAATGATACTGTATTCATATTTTAGTCGCGTCATAACACCAAACTGCAACTCAGCATCTATTCGGAGTTACACCATAAAGAAATATTAAAATTTCGTTTGAGCTCCTACCCGTCGGATCAGCACATAGTTTTAAGTATAAATGAGAATCCGGATCCGGAGTAACTACTGCTTTTGTGGGCGATTCAGTAATTTGTTGTTTCCGTTTAAGCGGCCTACAGTCGGGGCTATAAATAAATGACAGTACCTATTCATTACTATACGTAACAGGCAAAGGTATAGAAAATAATTATTATCGATATTCTATCATATTTGAAAGCGATAATAAAAATCTTGAATTAAACTCTAGTATTATTTAAACCATTTACTTTTAACCTATGTGTTGATTCACCTTAAATTTGTGGATATTTTTCTATGTCTGTCTATCAACAGTCAATATGTTTTTTTAATAAAATGGCATCTAAAATCCATAAAATATATGGAGTAATTCCTCATCTCGGGGCATTCCCTTAGCCGGGTCGTGAATAGTCCTATTAATATCCTACCACCCGGTTAGGAAGACGGTGGAACACCGTGGTGTTTAATCTCAAAAACTGCTGATTTGAATTGAAAAAATATTTTTATGTGAGATAGGTCATTTATCAAGACAAGCAATAAGTTATATATCATCACGCTACTACCCAGGAGAGTGAAGCTGTAATCGTAAATTACATAAAATCAGGCGAAACATTGACAAATTTTGGGTTCGAAGTTATTCACGGGTAAAGTTGCGGGACTCAGCTTGTTTATCCATATAGGATCCGCCTTCCTTTGCCAAATTAGATAAATTATTGACGTCGATTGATGTTCCTTTGATACCTTTTCAAGAGTTTACCGGGCTCTCACAGACAGACTTAAAGGAAAGGAAAGGTTCACCGTGTGGTTTCGGTCAGTTGAATGCTGCTGAAATCCCTTTGAGCGTCTCTATACCCCTTCGGTCGTCAAGGTAACCGGGGCTACGTAACTGTTTACCAAAAATATTTTTAAAACATTACATAAACAGGCAAAAAGATTTTTGTAGTTGGTGTATTATTTTACTATAGCTACGAGTATTTAAAGATGAAATTTCACCAGCCTATGAAGCACAATGCCACTGGGGCTGTATTTACATTTAGTTTAGTAGTTTAGTTAGATAAATACTATTATTAATATTAATTTTACTCACTTAACTTAACTATTTTCACGCTGCATACCTAACAGGGTAGCCAGAGAGGAAAGATCGCCAGGCTTCGCGATAGATCTATACTTCCTTCGGTTCCAGTAGATTCAATAGTCGTACTTATGTAAGGTTTAATTTAATCGAGCCTAATTTAGAACTTATGTACTGGTCACACTTGGCGGCCATCTTGTTTTTACACGGCAGTGGTGCATGACGGCCGCACACGAGGCACTTTTTTTTGGGACGTGGCGGTTAACGGTCGCATCAAGTGGAGTTAATGTACTTAATTAGAAGTTGTGAGTGATCTGAAGTCTGAGTTTTAATACAAGTTTTGGAGATTATAAGTTTTGATATAATTTTGAACGCTATAAGTTTTGAAATCTCCTATATGTTTTGCAAGTGAAGAGTTGATGATTGTTTAAACTAAGTTGAGAAAATAAATAAGTTTTAGAAACCTACTCTGTTGCCTTCTTCTTAGATAACCTTACATCTCAGAAGTGGGATAAAAAACTGTAAGTACAGGCCCATTATACATTATTTTGTAGATCAGTGCATGATGGATAGACTAATACCGACGCTGCCTCTATAATAAGTAAACGGGAACAATAGGTTTAATCGTGAATTAGGGTTGTTACTTTTATGGAGTGCCGTATTGAAGTAGGTACCCACATATGCTTGTAGAATAAATAGAGAAATAAGCGATGGTTTAAAGTAAGACCGTTATATAAAGTTTTTTCTTTATTTTTCTAATTTTATTTCTTGCGTTCTTATCCGGGACCAACAAGGCGCATTCAGATTTTAAGTTCATGCACATAGCTGGGGATTTTGTCTAACGTCTAACTCTTGCAGTCATGTGTGCGCCTGATGGATAAACCGAACGGTTAGGGCAATAAGACAGATAAAAAAAAAAACATGAGGGTAAAAAAAAAAAAAATTTTTTTTGATGACCAATTCTCCCAGGATGGGATTTATTAAAGGGGTACGAAAATTTTGTTATTTTTGCTCTAGGACGCATAGTTTACGAGATATTATCCTCTCCCCGTTTTCAGGAAGCCCGAGACGATCGCGCTCTAAGCGCAGTCGATCTGGGCACACAAGCATGCGCAGCTGCAGCCGAGACCGTCATTTACGGGAAAAAGAGCGCGCTCTGGACAGGGAGCGTAGCAGATTGCGACACATGGAAGCTGATCTCCGGAGGGAACGAGAGCGAGACCGACGGGAACGAGGCGAACGGCGTCGGGAGACGCCAGCTGCGGAACCCAGTCGGGACCGTAGCCGAAGTAAGCGACGGAACGCGAGGGATTCAACGAGCATCGATCGTCGTACTGACAAGTCACGTAGTCCTAATTTTTCATCTAAAGATGTAGTGCGGATAATTAAGTCTATTAAAGAGATCTTGCCATCGCAACCATTGAACCCGAGCACGATTTCAGTAAACAGAAGCCTAGATCATAAAAATATTATCCCGGAGTTTAACCCGTCGGAGAAGAACCAAAAGATAGATGTCTGGCTTAAAAAGGTTAACGAGTGTGCTAAGGTCTATGGTTGGGACGAAAAGACGACCATACATTTTGCTATGCAAAAACTTACAGGACTTGCAAAAACATGGTATACGAGCCTTAATTCTATATTGTTTACATGGGAAGAGTGGCAACTCAACTTAACAAAGGCCTTCCCTTGTGAACAGAATTACGGTCAATTGTTAGAGGATATGTTGAGACGTAAAAGTAGATTGAATGAACCAATAGACGTATACTATTATGAAAAATTTGCGCTGTTGAACCAATGTGAAATTTCGGGTAGGCATGCCGTCGATAGCATCATTCACGGTATAGGCGATAGGACTATGAGGTCGGGTGCTCTGGCGCTACGGTGCGAAGAGCCCGATCAGCTTTTGAAATTTTTACTAAGCAACAACAAAGAATTCTCTACCCACCAACCTTTTAATAGGGGGGCCAGTGCGACTGATGATAAGCAAAATAACAAAGCACACTGGAGGACAGACTGTAGTCTCCTCTGCTTTAATTGTAAAGAAAAGGGACATCCGTGGTCCAGATGTACGAAACCTTTGATTAAATGTAACCAATGTAACAGGGTAGGACACAAATCAGATGTGTGTAGGATTAGACCAGACACAGAACAAACGAAATCAGACAACGTGGCGAAAGGTATGCAGATAACAAGTAACAACCAGTCCAACAAGTTTCTCAAAAATGTGTACGTTAATGGTAGTAGTAACTGTTTAGAAGCATTCGTTGACCTAGGCAGTGAAGTGACACTTATCAGAAGATCTGAAGTCATTGGGCTTGGATTGAACCACGACAACAATCCAACATCGATGAAAGGGTTTGGTAATAGTCTTGTTCACTCTAAAGGGTCAGTGGACCTAACTTTATCTGTTGATGGCGTAGCTGCTGCTGTGTCTTGTAGGGTTGTAGATGATTGGATGTTAGACAAACCCATGCTCATTGGTCAAACTTTCTCGGAACAGCCCCACATTATAGTCTACAAAGATGTGAACGAACTCCGATTCCTACACCTTGGAACCAAGTTACCTAGTTTACACGATGAAAGGAAACATTTGGAAAGGGTTCGAGTGTTCGCGCGATGTACCCTTTTTGGCACCGCATATGTGCTAGCCGCGACAGCAACCATATTCACCGGAAGTTTAATATTAGACACTAAAGTTGTTGGGAAGCCCAACGAATAGTACCAAGTTTAGCGGTGGCGTTTACGAGGTAAAGAATGGCCGTCTATTTGTTATGATAATACCATGCACAGTGCCTTGCAATCTTTCAGAAAGTTTCGTTCTTTCGCGAGCGGAAAGGGCGCACACCGTTTATAAGCTGTCAGATATAGGTGCTCGCGATGGTTTATCACAACAGGTCGGAACTCCACTGGGTAACAGGCTCGATGAAACGAAGATTCGTGTAGGTTCTGATGTATCCGATGAGCATAAGAAAAGGGTCTTGGAATTACTTCAACATCACAAAGGTTGTTTCGCATACGATTTGGCAGATTTGGGTTGCACAAATGCTGCCGAGATGAAGATCGAGCTAAGCAGCCAACACCCTGTAGTCTACAGGCCTTACCGATTGTCGCAACACGGACGCGAAAAGGTTAGAACCATAATAGACGAGATGTTACAGGCAGGGATTATTAGAGAGTCTGTCTCTAACTATGCGAGCCCGATTATTCTAGTGCGTAAAAAGGACGGCGATGTACGTGTCTGTGTTGACTATAGGCTCCTTAATTCAATCACCGTCAAGGAGCGTTACCCAATACCGATAATAGAAGACGAGGTAGCTAGGTTGTCAGGTCAAGCATGGTTTATCACGCTCGACCTTATGTCAGGGTATTACCAGGTCCCGATCGCTGAAGAGAGTAAGCATTTAACTGCGTTTGTCACGCCAGATGGACAATATGAGTATAATATATATATAATAAACGCACCCGCTGTCTTTCAGCGAATGATGAACCGTGTCTTAGGACAAGTCCGATTTAATAAGGCTACTGTCTATATTGACGATCTCCTTATTTTTGGTAAAGACCCGTCTGAATGTCTGGACAGGTTAGAGGAAATATTAGTCTTACTAGAGGGCTATCTTAAGATAAATTTACCAAAGTGCAGCTTCTTGCAAAATACTATAAATTATTTAGGATTCGATATCAGTTCGGAAGGTATGCGACCTGTCAAAGCCAAAATAGAAAGCGTAGAGAATTTCCCCCGTCCTAAGAATGTACATGGTGCCCGACAATTTCTAGGCCTCGTTAGTTATTTTAGGAAGTTCATACAGGGATTTGCCTTGTTAGCCCATCCCATCACTAAACTGCTTAAAAAGAATGTTGCTTGGCAGTGGACGGACGAGCAAGAGAACTCCTTCAAATCCTTGAAAGATAAGCTAATAGAGCGTCCCGTACTTTGTATATACAACCCTACAGCGGAGACGGAACTCCACACGGATGCAAGCAGAATAGGAATAGGTGGAATATTGTTACAGCGTCCACAGGGTAGTGATGGACCCTTCCACCCTGTAGTATACTATAGTCGCCAAACAACGCCAGAGGAGAAAAACTTCCACTCTTACGAACTTGAAACCCTAGCAGTGGTTTGCTCCCTTTCAAGGTAGTCACGGATTGTAGTGCACTAATATCTACTTTCCTAAAATGAGATCTCATACCCCGAATTGCTCGGTGGTGGCTGTCCCTACAGGAATTTGACTGTTCAGTAGAATATAGAGCACGTAACAAAATGGAGCACGTTGATGCCCTATCTAGAAATCCAATTCCTACAACGGAGGATCCCGAACAATACCCGGCAGTAATGATTATTAATGAGGAGGACTGGTTACTCACCCTACAGTTAGCAGATCAGGAATTAAGACGTATCTGCGATATTATTAGTAATGATTTGGATGCCAAGGGCTTAGACTATCCGCTTAGATTATCCGGGACAATTATGTTGTGAAAAACAACAAATTATTTAGATGTGTAGGAAAGGACAAAGAACAACTCAAGTGGGTGGTCCCAAAGGGCGCGAGATGGCAGGTCTGTAAAAGAAATCACGATGACATAGGGCACGTTGGTTTCGATAAAACCTACGAAAGAATAAAAAAGAGTTTTTGGATTGCAAAAATGAAGCGGTTTGTAAAAAATATGTTAGAGCCTGTATTGATTGCGCGTACGCGAAAAAGAACCACGATTCAAGCCAAGGTTTACTACACCCTATGGAAAAGGTCCCGAAACCTTTCCATACATTGCATACCGACCATCTTGGGCCCTTCGTGAAATCAAAAAGGGGCTATATGTATATTTTAACCGTTGTGGACTCGTTCACGAAATTCGTTCTCATAAAACCAGTAAGAAACACCAATACACAAAACATTATTAGGGTACTACAAGACATCTTTGACACGTTCAGAACACCCGATCGACTCATAAGTGATAGAGGGTCTTGCTTTACATCCCATGCATTTAAAAGTTTTTGTCTCGATCGAGGAACGAAACACATTCTTAACGCCGTGGCAAGCCCACGATCCAACGGACAAGCCGAACGGTACAATCGAACTATTCTTGACTCATTAACCGCACAAAACCTAAACGGGGACGATAGAGACTGGGATGACAAACTTGGGAGGATCCAATGGGGATTAAATAACACGACAATCGGTAGAACGCCCGCAGAGGTTTTGTTTGGTGTAGACATAAACAGCGAGTTTCACCCCTCGCAGAAATCTGATCTAACATCCATTCGTAATAATGTTCAAGACAGCATTGTCAAGGCTCAGGCATCTCAAAAACGGTACTATGACCAAGGTAGGCGTCCTGCGCGACAGTATTCTAAAGGCGACTTAGTAAAACTGACAAAGGTTGCTTTCCAGAACAATGGAAAGAGTACAAAACTTATGCCATCATATGAAGGACCTTATAAAATAATCAAAGTCTTGGGAAATGATGGCTATAGAGTAGCACCAATACCTGGGTTTGAGGGTATGAAAAACAAAAGAAAGACAACGGTTGCAGTTGACCGAATACAACCATGGATCCATGTAGCCTCTTTGGAAATAGATGATTGTGCTGTGAATGATGCGAGCGATGAGGTTAAGTTATAAATAAGTCTGTCTACCATACAGTCGCCCCATGAGCGCTGTTTTCTAGCATGCTAATGTAATAAATAAATCTATCTTAAGAGTATCCCTATGTATTTACCTCTTTGTATGTGAATATGTCATGCAATACCACAGAATATTATCTATGTTTTAGTTTTAGTTATTGTAAAGGGATTTGTTTATCCTATATGCACTGTCTGCAATGAAAGTCGTTGAAACACATTAACTACAAATCAAAAATCAAAAATAGGATTCGGTTTACCATTATATGTACTACTTTAAACAAATATTAATTAGTAAACAATTTGATTGAGTAATAACAAACAAGCAAATTTTCTGTAATACACAAATATAACCTTTGTAACTTTAGATTTTATTAGCCTACTGTTGAGGCTGACTGCACATATACTGTTAGTATCTATATGAACATAAATATTCTGTCAATACTTAGTACATTATTTATAAAAATATTTGCAAACATGTCTTACTTAAAGATAAATCTGAATATTATATACACGTTACATATTCGATGTACACAAAAATAAAAGCTGTTCTGAGTACCGAGTGTAAGGTTCCACCGGGTGCGTGTATGAGGACATTCACGCTGTGCAGGATGGTCGAGTGTAAGGTTTAATTTAATCGAGAATAATTTAGAACTTATGTACTGGTCACACTTGGCGGCCATCTTGATTTTACACGGCAGTGGTGCACGACGGCCGCACACGAGGCACTTTTTTTTGGGACGTGGCGGTTAACGGTCGCATCAAGTGGAGTTAATTTAATTAATTAGAAGTTGTGAGTGATCTGAAGTCTTAGTTTTAATACAAGTTTTGGAGATTATAAGTTTTGCTACCTACTCAGTGGGTACTGATTCTATAAGTTTTGATATAAGTTTGAATGCTATAAGTTTTGAATATAAGTTTTGAAATCACCTATAAGTTTTGCAATTGAAGAGTTGATGATTGTTTAAACTAAGTTGAGAAAATAAATAAGTTTTAGAAACCTACTCTGTTGCCTTCTTCTGAGATAACCTTACACTTACTACTATATAACTAAAATTATTTGCATAAAATATTCTTCTATTTGGTTAACGATGCTTTGTATATGACTTCTTAAAGGAATGAGCAGGTATGTACGTGAGACTGGTATGAATAGGCTGTTGTGCTTGTTCAACAACCGACTATTATTTTATTTTGAAACAATCTTTTACAACGCCTTCTAGCCCAAATTAAGATAAATAAGTTTGTACTATGGGTTATAAGAAACATCCAAATCCCGAAAAAGCATTTGGGAATCACACAAATATTTGTTTTGACCCGGGATTCGAACCCGAGACCTTACCATCAGTAGTCGCATACACTTACCTCTGTGCCACAGTGGCTCTCGGAACGGAGAGAGAATAGTAGAAAACCCGACTCCGTTCTAGTAAAAAATGCAACCGGGACTAATACTCAAATAATGTTGATTAGTTTTAATAACTAAAATCAAATATATGGCTAATTTAATATTATATATATAATTTGATATTTTTCATTCTTTTTAACGATTATCTTGTTTAACGTTATCCCGTTAATCAGTCAGCAGTAGTTTAAATAACTAATTGGTACATCGTAAATTTTACTGGCTTCCGAATCTTGTGATTGTCTGCTGCCTAAAAAATTGACAATATATTTTTTTAAATACTGTGGTACACTTTTCACATAGCGCGATCTGGCCCAAAGTAAGCTAATATTAGCTTGTGTTATGGGATCTAGATAACTGATAAACATACTTATATATTTCTAAATACATACATATTATACATGGGAAGCACCCAAACTCCGAAACACACATTTGTGGATCACACAAATATTTGTTCCGACCCGGGAATCGAACCCGGGACTTCTTGCGTAGCAGTCGGATACACTCCCACCGCGCCACAGAGGCAGTCAATAAAATAAAAAAATAAACTATGAATACCTACTTTAAGTTACGTACAACGTTTGTTTTATATTATTCCTATTCGAGACATTGGTATAAAATTGACATGTACAATTCTATTTTTATCCTCGAGTAAAATAAAAATTGATTTGATTTGTAGTGTACTACAAATCAAATTGCAGCATCCAAGACACGCATATTGTGCAACGAATATTAAATAGCTCCTGTATTTCGTATCGAATTTGCGGGGAAGACAAGACGTATTTATTGTTATAAAAGAGCAGCAAAATACATTATAAAGGAAAGACGGTAGTTGTAACGTCTTCAAGTCACGACTATTGTCATTGCATTCTAAAATTTTTATTTTTGGTCAATTCATGTACTCTAGAATGAAGTGGACGTAAGCGCAAAGAATTGAAAAATAATTACAATTTTTTTTCTATTTTATCTTAGATAAAATAGCTGTAGGGATTGGAGTGAGTTTTGCTTTCAGACTTGTATTAAGTCTGCTTTACGAATCGATTCCGAAGACGAATCTGCTGCACGAATAGATCAACAATCTTTGTACTCGTACCCACTAATTTGTTCTTGCACCCTGTCCTGGTTTATAATCATCTATCATTCTGAACATAAATTATCCTCCAGAAAGTCGGGATGGCGTCCGACTCGTAATTATCCCTCCGTAATTATCTTCACGCGCCATTTGTCGCGACGATTAACAATTTTCTGATGGTACCCTGGTTGTTTCGTTGTACCCTTTAAGCCAAGAATCATGTGATTTAATGACGATTCCAGATGAGCGAACTTCAATTGAGTTTTTGTTCAAGTTTTGCCAACACGTGATAGGTTTAGTTTGAGAGAACTGACTTTTGATGTTATCAGTATGAAAAAAGTAAGATCGGCCTTGTCAGCGACGATACCTATTTTGTTTAAAAAAATGAAATAGATTACTGTGCACTCAAAAATATTCCTATTGTTAAAAGTAAGTTTAATTTGTACCTAGTATTTGTAATAATATAAACTTTTATTGCTGTTGAAAGAGTGAGTTAATGACTGTAAAATGTTTAATTATGCGAATGTAAATGTGACATGATAATGTTGGTGTGTGTGATTGTCCACAACGATTCTAGTACTAGGGTTGCTTCAAAGTACTTCTTCATGTATTCTGTGGTCTTTTGTATCTGATTCTAAGATGATCAAGTTTCGATATCTGGGATAATTCGAAGTATTATATTGGCTTGACAGTCTGGATGGCCCACTGCTAGAGAAAGTCTTTCCAGACAGGACTTTGACTCAGGGGTTTAAAGTGGAATTACAACACACTCTGCGCCACAGCCATATTGAGGTTCCACAATGGAGTGCAGTAGTGTTTAATATTGATTTCGTATTATATATTGAAAACTTTTCAGTAGAAGTAATACATATAAAAGCTTCCCATTTATAATTGTACTATTATATATTTTCTAAACAATAATATTAATATCTTAAGATTATTGTTTAGAAAATTGTACATTATACTATTGAACTTTGTGCTGAAATTTTTGGAGTAAAAATTATGACACGGTAAATCTCAAAATTTTAATCAAAGGTCTTTACGGAGAATATTGCGTACTGCATAGCTACATATTGACTTATTTTCTGTGTGCTCTTCGAAGATGCTGTGAGTCGACGAGGTGTGTCAGACTAATAACCTGACAGTTTGCAAGCTGCATCTGACAATTTAGCGCTGGCTTTAACAGAACACTTGCATGACTAAGACGATAGCGATTTTATATTTATTTATTTAAAATATTTTTTTTTGGATAAGCATGTTACTTACTACATATGTCTTCAATCAATCAAAAGAGTCTATTTCAAAAATCACAGTGAGTATAAAATAGCTCATTATAATTATGGCCATTGCATTCTAAGATCAAAGTAACGTTTATTTTTTATAATCTGTATGTGTGAAGACTTTTGTGGTAGTCATACTGCTCCTGCTTTTGTTTCGTTGCTGGTTTAGTATTATCAGTATAAATATATATATCTATTTTTCGAAAATTTACTGGTGTTATGAAATCTAAAGTTGGCATTGTTGTAAAAACTGTGCCTTACTTTTGTGGTTTTATAAAGGACCAACATTATGATATTATAAATTTCTATAAAATTTCCCAGTAATGTTAGCTTCTGACATCATGTTGTTATATAACTTAGCTTTAACCAACGGTATTGATTTGGGAAATTGAAACAGTAAAATGGTTCAGGCATGATTATGTAAAAATTCGCTCTTTTTTCTAATTTAGGCCACATCCTTTACCAATGCGACGAGAAGCAGGTGATCCACATGTACACACAAAATTATTCTCTAAGCAGGTGTAATAAAGGTCATTATTTCGCCTATGTTAGATTTTCTAGGGTAGATTTGGATGTCACCGGTGCAGAATGCTGGTGAGCCTGTCATTCGTATCTTCGTATCTAAGGTAAGTTTAATAGACAAAGTTACGGCAATGCAGCGTTGTGAGTAAAAATACCAAAAAAAGTTGAAAGTAAATTTTGTCTGAAGAAGAATGAACTACATGCACTGATAAAAGTTTGCATTCATTTAAACTCGCTTCTACGTCTACATATTTTTGTAATGTGTATCCTCAATAATGATAGGAACTTAAACATTTGTTTAATTTTTATTTTATTTATTTATTATATACTTTATTGTACGCCAAGACAGTATTACAATAAGAAATTAGATACAAAATAGGAGTACAATGGGCGGCCTTATCGCTTAAAGTAATTTCTGCTAGGCAACCTTTAGATGGAATAAAGAAACCTTTGGCGTCAAGTTAATATAATAGATATATACCTACAATAAATTACTTATAATTCAATTTTATTATGTAAAAATCAATTTTATGAAGTACTTCTAAATATGTAACATATACAAGAATTATATATATATAGACATACAAATAGGTATTACATACATGCAACTAAATATTATTATATGTTCCTAAGTAATTTATAATATTTTAATTACTTGATAGTTTTTTAACAGTTGATTTAAACTTTTGCAAAGTCTCAGTTAGATAGCCAGCGGTAATATATTCCACAAGCGAACCGCTGTACCGCTAAAGGATCTATCAAAGAAGTAGTATATAGTAGTAGTAGTAGTAGTAGGCACCAAACGGTTGAAATGATGATAATGATGTGTTACTCGAAGGACATACAATAGTCAATTTTAGGATTGAAGTGAAATTCTGAGCATCTAAAGATAACAGGAGTTGAGATTGCCAGAATCTTGTAGCTATTGAGTCGTACTCGATGTGATTGTGTTTGCTGTGTTAGAACACCAATTGTGTTTCATAGAAACCCATTCACTACAGTAGCTTTTGGATTCAAAGCGACTACACAAATATAAGACTAGTATCATGCTCTGTCGTTTGCTGGATATCTGTGTAGGGATGCCCCTAAGCTAGCTCGCTTCTACGTCTACATATTTTTGTAATGTGTATCCTCAATAATGATAGGAACTTAAACATTTGTTTAATTTTTATTTTATTTATTTATTATATACTTTATTGTACGCCAAGACAGTATTACAATAAGAAATTAGATACAAAATAGGAGTACAATGGGCGGCCTTATCGCTTAAAGTAATTTCTGCTAGGCAACCTTTAGATGGAATAAAGAAACCTTTGGCGTCAAGTTAATATAATAGATATATACCTGCAATAAATTACTTATAATTCAATTTTATTATGTAAAAATCAATTTTATGAAGTACTTCTAAATATGTAACATATACAAGAATTATATATATATAGACATACAAATAGGTATTACATACATGCAACTAAATATTATTATATGTTCCTAAGTAATTTATAATATTTTAATTACTTGATAGTTTTTTTAACAGTTGATTTAAACTTTTGCAAAGTCTCAGTTAGATAGCCAGCGGCAATATATTCCACAAGCGAACCGCTGTACCGCTAAAGGATCTATCAAAGAAGTAGTATATAGTAGTAGTAGTAGTAGTAGGCACCAAACGGTTGAAATGATGATAATGATGTGTTACTCGAAGGACATACAATAGTCAATTTTAGGATTGAAGTGAAATTCTGAGCATCTAAAGATAACAGGAGTTGAGATTGCCAGAATCTTGTCGCTATTGAGTCGTACTCGATGTGATTGTGTTTGCTGTGTTAGAACACCAATTGTGTTTCATAGAAACCCATTCACTACAGTAGCTTTTGGATTCAAAGCGACTACACAAATATAAGACTAGTATCATGCTCTGTCGTTTGCTGGATATCTGTGTAGGGATGCCCCTAAGCTAGCTCGTTTGCAATTAGTATGCAAAAATATTCTAAATTTATTTTTCAGTCTTGAGCTGGACTCGAACCAGCGTCTTCTGGTTCAACTTATCAGACGTGTTTACCAACAACACCACCGAGACCTAATCGAAACCACGTTGCGTTGCCTTAAGAGGTAAAGAGGTGGATTAATTTGTCAGCTTTTAGTAGGTCTTGGTGGTGTAGTAGGTAAACGCGTCTGGTGCGTTGAACCAGAAGACGCTGGTTCAAATCCAGCCTGAGAATAAAAAAAAATTCTACTTTAAAAATGTAAAGCGTTGTTCATTGTTGGTTGATTATAACATTCTGTAAAGGCAAATGACTATGTCCCCGAACATATAGCGTTTTGTTGTCAAGGCATTTCAAAAATGAATATATGAAGAAACTATGCTATCTATCACAATGACCATCAATTGTATAGTACGTCAGATGAATGCTTTGATACCATACGGAACGATGTTCAGAATTTTTTATTTTCCTGTACTGTAGGATTGTTGATTGTGATCCTTATTATTTTTGTATTCAAATGTACCGTCATTATCAATAAAACAAAACACAAAGTATTTAAATCGGCCATCTAGCACTTTAATTAAGCTAATATATACATTATATGGGAACAAGACAACTAAAGAATATACTTATATACTTCTAAATATAATATTGTGAGCTAGCAAAATAAGTTAATATAAGTGATTTAGACAACTGATAAATATACTTGTATATTGCTAAACGAGTATTATACTTAGAAACACCCAAACTTCAAAAAAATATGCGGGTCACAAAGATTTTTATTCTGGCCCAGATTTCTAACTCAAGACCTCAGCAATACGAAACGACACCACTAAAGAGATGCATAAAGAAGATATTATTTAGTTATGTTTTAGGATAATCATAGTTAGTTATATAAAAGTTACGCATAGAATAATATATCTAGATTGTATGTTTTTTTTAAATAAAAACAATAAAAGAAAAGCAAGAGAAAAGGCAGATCATTGAAAACGTGATATTATATAAGTATTTTGGCCTTTTGTATTTTTTTGATTCTTTTAATTTCAACAGCAGGTCGTCATAGCCTGCGCCTGTCCATTTCAACACCGCAATAGGCTCACCACTTGTTACGTGGGACAAAAATGCATACGGTGAAATATGGGCGTATAGTATGCCTCTGCCTACCCCTTCGGGGATGAAGGCGTGACAATATGTATGTATGTATTGGAATAAAGATTTTGATTCAAATAGTTATAAAACATTTTGACAAGGTAGCGCTGTAATATAAGTACATAACAACGCTCTGCTGCGACCCCAAAAAGTAATATTAAAAATACGCCGAAGTGCTTAAAAGAAAATATCAATATTAATCTGCAAGGGTTGGCATAATATTCGTTGGGTCCATTTTAATGTGGGTAAAGCTCTCTCTATGGCCCGGGGGACGAACTGACTTGTTATGACAAGTACATACCTTTGGGGATCTATTCATGTTTTGTGTGGTTATTACATGGTATTTCTCGTCAGGTAGTTTAACAGAATAATCTGTTTAGTAACATCGTTAACGTAGGAACTGTTTTTATTGTGCAGCTAAAGGATAGCATTGTGCTTAAGATTTTGTTTTACAGCTTTGACAAATTGAGAACACACGGAAGTTTCTTTATGTCCAGCAAGCCACAACAGTAATACCTATTTGTTTGTGCTTTGATTTATTACAATTTGCCAAGTTAATTTAATCGGCCATCTAGCACTTTTATTTAGCTTATATTGGGATAGATTATAGAGGCCATAGATTTTAGCATTATTTGGGTAAAGCAATAAAATTAAATTAAATATCTTTATTCATGTAGGTCACAAAGTAACACTTATGAACGTTAAGATTATTGCTCTTACATTTACTGCCAGATATATAATGTGATCTGTAGTAGTACGAGTATACTTATGTATGAATATATATCGAGCTAACGGTGACATGCCACGGGACTGAGAATGATCTAGTTTAAAATGTAGGTACCTACTCGTACTTACCCTTATAGTAACATGACATCGTAAAATTTGGCAAAGCGAGGTTACCGTTCGTTTTGTGGAGATTTTTTAAATCCAATATTGCGTATTTCGCAGTCATTTTATGCTAGGTATTTAATGGAGGGTTGCACAGTAAAATTGTTTATGTGCTTGGTAATCTTTCTATTATAAAACATGTAAATAACAATATATATTTTAAAAAATCTATCTCACTTACGACCCAATTAACGTATTAACTGTATTGTATTTCTTGTTTTATAATAACGACTGCCTTTGATAGTATACTGTATTTCCTAAATTTGTAAGCAGTAGTTCTTATGACCGGGTACCCTATAACCTTCCGACGATCGATACGGGTTATCGGGGGTTTAGTGTCAATCAAAAACAGACTTATTCACACATGTCTAAAGAACCAGATAAAAAGCACTCGAGGATAAAGTCGGCCCCTAACGAGTTCCCGGGCTACAAAGGCACGCTCGACATCTTCCGATTATTCGATTCTGACAATCGAGCATTGTGTGTTCGATTGTCCGTTAGGAAAACAGGGTACCTTGGTAAAGATGAAAATATTGTGTCATTTGTGGCTGTCTGTGATTATATTGATACTTTGCCAAGTTATGCTGTTATATATTATATGTCTCAGACTAAACGAACCATTGCAGAAAGGGTCAAAGAACACATCGAAGTTGTTAAAACCAAACAGTTTTGTCCTGGTAGTCTCCAATCCTTCAATCCTTTGTCAGTCCAATAAATCGGCGATAGCGGAACACCTTGAGTCAGGTAGTAATCACTGGATCGAACTTCGTGCGTGAAGCTATTGACATTGGAAAACACAGTACTTTCAATAGGGAAGATGGTGAATCCATCTAGTAAAAAACATAAACGCGGAAGACTTGTGGCAAACAATACTCACATAGTGAGCGTGGTGGTCGCCGGCCTTATACTTCTTTGTAATAATAATGGAGGGTCAAAAATATTAATCAAAAAATATAAGTCAAAAAATCCATCTAAGTACACAAAAATCTAACTTCACGCATACTCTCGGCCCTCACCGTCATTCCAGCCGCGACCACGGGCGCTGCAACGCCTCCGAAACGTCGGTGAATGTAAGTTGAATATCTTTTTCTTCATCTCAACGCCTTCGCACTTGCATCCCAGTTCCAAATCCTAACAGGATGTGGAGCCTGAGCTCCACCTTTGGCCCGCCAAAAGTAGCGATGCTGATGATTAGAATTATTTTTTGGCTTTGCTTGAGTGCCTGCTTTCTGACCTGACAACATCGTAAGGAAGCCTACATCAGAGCGCTGTAGCATCCGTAGGTAATGTACTAAAATATTGAAGACATTTTTATAACCTGTGGAAATCCCATCGAATGTCATGCCGGACTCGAACCGGCGAAAGCTACACGGTATCTGCCTGTCTATTGCCGGATGCTCCGAGTAACTCCTCGGAAAGATGTCCCAGTGCTCTCGGCACAATTTGGCTACCACCATGGCCTCACCTAAAGGTTTGGGTGTTATCCCGCTTCTTGGGGCGTAAGACATGCGTGAAATGTTCACGTCATGTCACCGTCTTGGGCCGACTTCTGTAAGGAAGGCGAGCAGCCCACAAGCCATCATGAGAATAAAATGATGCTAAGCCTTCTATTTGTAGCAAGTTTTGGACACACCTATATAATATTACACTTTGTGTTCATTTCAATTGCATTCTACCAACAACGGAGTCATTCGAAGCAATTGCAATTTCTTATCTATAGTAATATTACAAACTGAAAAGTTAGTTCGTTTGGTTGATCACAGTAACCTCAAGAACCCCAGGCCTGAATCGATGTTTATGTTGGATAGCCCATTTATCGAGAAAAGCTGTATATCATCAACTTACTACCCTAGAGCGGAGCAGTTATCATACATGTCAACAAATGGGCAAATTTCCATATTTTGTTGAAAAACTTATAAATTACATAAAATATAATATCGAGAGTGTCGCAGGACTTCGAACTTTTTTCGAAATTCAGTATATCATGGTCAAAGTCGCAGTACACAGCTAGTCACACATAACGGCTCACATAAGTCTACAAGAAGTTTGCAGTCAAGAATGCAATGAAAGCTTCGGCATTTATTTTTATTTTTGATTGATCAGTATTCATTAAAAATTAACATAATTCATTAATGGTCAGTAAAACGACTTTTATTAAATTACTTTGCCATTATTTGATCCATATTCAGGTACCTACTTGGTATGACTAGTCTTATACTTTTTCATATTAAATTTTGTTAATTTTGACCATCCTAGTATAATCCTTGTTCATCTGAGCTGAGAGTCTCGGTTGCTCTCTAAGTTCCAAACTTGGAGACCGGGTGTGGGCCTACAACGTGTTCCCGTACAGTCAGTCTGTACATTTCAGCTCGAGATAGACCCTAAAGTAATGGTGGCGCCCCTTACATCTTGATTTATAAAGTTAATTCCACCTCTATCTACCTTTAATTGGCTAATTGGTAAAATAAAACAATATTCAGTTGCTGTGTATATCATGATGTTTGGTTAATAATATGTTCGGTTAATACACTGTATAAATACAAAATGAAATTATTAAATAAATAAATTTTATTACATTCTAAAAATCTATAATTATTTTTGTTTTTAAATGTTATTTTTGCAATATTCCGCTTTTTTAGAATGTCGTACGATGTCGACACGTGTTTCGCCTACACACGAGGCATTATCAAGACTGTTTGGCAGCAAAAGTACTTACACGTTCACCTCAACCTTTTATAGTTCGAACGCAACCAAACGATAGCGCGATGTAGACTTCTAGTTGTTTTGTCTATTTTTAAATAAACTAAGCAAAACCGAAGTGTGGAAGTCTGTTTGTTCGTTCAGCAAAGTACACCCGTCCCGTTTTATAATTTCTAACTGCTCTAATACGGACATTTTTAGACCCTTTTCACATAAATGTAATATTTCAAAATTGTTGTTATCATTCAAAATATGCCCGGTGTCCAGCAAATGCTTCGCGAAATGTGATTTATCTGTGTGACCGTTTCGGAATGCTCCTAGGTGTTCCTTATATCTGGTATCAAAGGAACGACCTGTTTGGCCTATATAAACATTGCTACAACCATCACATTTCAACTTATAAATACCGGATTTTTTGCTATTGCTAATACTATCTTTACCATTACATAATGTTTTTAAGGTATTTTGAGGTCTATAGGCCGAGAAAACATTATTTTCCTTAAGTACCCTCGCCACACGATGTGTGATACGCCCAAAGTATGGGAGACAAGAAGTATACTTCTTGGTTTCTTTAGTTGATGGGTACAAAAGGAGCTTAACCATTTTATTTTGCTTTTTTAATAAAAGTGAGTGTATTAATTTTGAGCTATAGCCGTTAGATTGAGCAATGCAACAAATTATATTCAATTCCTTGTCAAATGCCTCTCCGCTTAATGGAACATTTAATAGCCTATGAATCATACTATGGAAAGCCGCCATTTTGTGCAGCCACGGGTGGCAAGAATTAAAAGGGATTGTAGTATCTGTATACGTTGGTTTACGGAATATTTCAAAACTATGCTTTGTGCCATTTTTTGAAATTGATAGGTCTAGGAAGTTTAATAAATTATTTTGTTCTATCTCTAATTTAAATTTAATTTTAGGGTGAATGCCATTTAAATTACTGAGAAATATACTTAGTTGTCTATGGGTACCCGTCCAATTCATTATTATATCATCTACATATCTATAATAATATGAAATATGACTGTTATTGATTATATTTATATTTTCAAAATAGTCCATAAATATGTCTGCCATTAGGGGGCTTAAAGGCGAGCCCATTGCTAGACCTTCTTTTTGTACATAATATTCATAGTTAAATTGAAAGTAATTTTGCTTCATACAAAGCTCCGTCAAGCGTAAAATATCATTAATTTGTTCTGGATGTAATTTTTTAATTTGCAACATATTTTTTATGATTTTTAAGCATTCCATATAAGGAACGTTTGTAAACAAACTATCTACGTCCAACGATACCAATATTGAATTACGCGGCAACTCGATGTCTTTTATTTTTTGAATCAAATCATAAGTGTTACGTAAACAATATTTTGGATTGAAACCGGTCTTTTCCTTAATAAGTGAATTGAGGTACTTGGCTAATTTATAAGTAGGCGCGTTTATATACGAGACTACAGGTCGGACAGGTACATTGTCTTTATGAATTTTTGGTAACCCGTAAAGTAGTGGACATTGTGGATTCATAGGTATTAAGGTCCGAAGTAACGGCGAATCTTCTGGAAAAAGGTATTTTGCTGCTTTTATACAGAGTTTTAGCTCTGCGTGATACTTCAAAGTTGGATCGGAACCCAGGCGCTGAAACTCATCTGTCAGAATGATGTCATTCACTTTGCTGGTGTATTCAGCTCTGGGCATAATCACTATAGTGTTACCTTTATCAGCTTTATTAATGACTAAATTATTGGTGACAAGTTTTTGGTGTATTGATTTAATGTTTGTTATTTCCGAGCTATGAAAACCTGTGGACTTATATGATTTTATCTGGTGAGCCGCCAGACTTTTAACTATATTGTCCTTTTTATTCCTAACGATTGCTACCTCGGTATCCACTGCCAGTGTCTCTTTGGACCTTGTAGCAACCGGTTTTGGTATACTATATTTTAAACCCTTTTCCAGGAGTGACATTTCGTTCGTAGAAAACTGAATATTCGAAAGATTTTTAACTCTAGGGTAAAAGGAGTGACTGCAACGTTGTACCTCCTCATTATTTTGAAAACGCGAAGCACTATTTCTCAATGTTTGTAATTTATTACGTTGGTTTAGAAATTTTTTATGAGCTACTTGGGATGCCAGGTCGCGAGCTTTTTGATCTAACAAGTCAAATTCAATGTTATGTAATTTAAATGCTAACTCAGAATATAGTATTTTTAAATGGAGTTTTAAATTATCTTTAATTTGAAACCAACGCCTTGTCTCCTCGCTCAACCAAAATATTTGCGCCTTTTTTATAGCTACATTAGCAGCCCTAGAATATGTATTTGTACGTATACTGATATAACTTGGAATAACGTTGTAGTGTTTACATTGCCGATTGAACCACACATTTTGGCTAGCAACGCGGTGATGTTTTGATATTTTAATGTATAATTTTGCCTGTAAAGCTATGCTTGCTGATTTTAAATAACTAATTGAATCAGGCGTTACATGGCGGAAATCCATTTTAAAAATCTATAATTATTTTTGTTTTTAAATGTTATTTTTGCAATATTCCGCTTTTTTAGAATGTCGTACGATGTCGACACGTGTTTCGCCTACACACGAGGCATTATCAAGACTGTTTGGCAGCAAAAGTACTTACACGTTCACCTCAACCTTTTATAGTTCGAACGCAACCAAACGATAGCGCGATGTAGACTTCTAGTTGTTTTGTCTATTTTTAAATAAACTAAGCAAAACCGAAGTGTGGAAGTCTGTTTGTTCGTTCAGCAAAGTACACCCGTCCCGTTTTATAATTTCTAACTGCTCTAATACGGACATTTTTAGACCCTTTTCACATAAATGTAATATTTCAAAATTGTTGTTATCATTCAAAATATGCCCGGTGTCCAGCAAATGCTTCGCGAAATGTGATTTATCTGTGTGACCGTTTCGGAATGCTCCTAGGTGTTCCTTATATCTGGTATCAAAGGAACGACCTGTTTGGCCTATATAAACATTGCTACAACCATCACATTTCAACTTATAAATACCGGATTTTTTGCTATTGCTAATACTATCTTTACCATTACATAATGTTTTTAAGGTATTTTGAGGTCTATAGGCCGAGAAAACATTATTTTCCTTAAGTACCCTCGCCACACGATGTGTGATACGCCCAAAGTATGGGAGACAAGAAGTATACTTCTTGGTTTCTTTAGTTGATGGGTACAAAAGGAGCTTAACCATTTTATTTTGCTTTTTTAATAAAAGTGAGTGTATTAATTTTGAGCTATAGCCGTTAGATTGAGCAATGCAACAAATTATATTCAATTCCTTGTCAAATGCCTCTCCGCTTAATGGAACATTTAATAGCCTATGAATCATACTATGGAAAGCCGCCATTTTGTGCAGCCACGGGTGGCAAGAATTAAAAGGG
This sequence comes from Thumatha senex, assembly GCA_948477245.1. Taxonomy (NCBI): domain Eukaryota; kingdom Metazoa; phylum Arthropoda; class Insecta; order Lepidoptera; family Erebidae; genus Thumatha; species Thumatha senex. Next base: position 539,638 of record OX419740.1, on the reverse strand, counting down.
ATTGTAGTATCTGTATACGTTGGTTTACGGAATATTTCAAAACTATGCTTTGTGCCATTTTTTGAAATTGATAGGTCTAGGAAGTTTAATAAATTATTTTGTTCTATCTCTAATTTAAATTTAATTTTAGGGTGAATGCTGTAACGCCCCCCCCCCCCCTGTGGTAGAAGCCCGTACTTAGATATGCGCGCGATAATTAAAGGTGTGAAGAAGAGAGAAGATGATGAATTCAAAAATCTCTCCTGCGCTGAGTTAAATTCCAGCTAATGAAAGGAATACCTAAGTGATGCTATTGAACATGTTACGTAATATATGGCCTTGTGATCCGTAATCGTCTAGTGGTTAAATTTATAAAAAAAAGGTAATTGTTTGATAATATTTTATAAAATCTCTGAAAAACACAATGATCGAAACATACAAAAGATGAATGGTGAATTGTTATCTTAAAATAAAGAATAGTTTGTTTACTGCAAATAAAGTCTCATGCATTCTGACCTGATATAACTGGCACGAACTAATTTCTACTTGTAGGTGATTCGGGCTCGATTCTGGATCCTGTAAATTTTAATTGACCTATGAGACTAGCCTTTGTCCATACTACAATACCCCAATGTGCGTCCCGTCAAATATAACACAATATAAGTTTATTCCGACAGATTTTGGTCTAAAAGAATATTTCAAGTAGAAATCGCAGAATGAGTGAGTGAGTTGTTTGATGTGAAAATTTGTAGTCCTCTTGACAGCAGGACGAAGTGACCAGAATAAATGTACTCAACATTAAATACTATTTTTGAAGCATAGCACTAACATGTGCTGATGAGCAATCTAGGGTATCAATCCCTGTCTGGAGTCTAGTAGTTTGATATGGAAGGATAAGTCATATTGGCTGAGCGTACTAAAATAGCTTAATAAACATAGCTTCCAAAGTGTCGTATTTGAATTCAAAGCATGTGTGTAATTGGAGTTCAAAGTAATTTTAATCAAGTTAATCATGACTAAGCCAGATAACATCACAGCAAGGAACTCCCCTCGGTGCGAGGATTTTCGTCATCACTACAGATCGGCCAGACTGTGCTAGACTTTCCCCGGAGGTATTTGTTTAACCCCATAAGTCGTCCTGTCGTGTGAGTATCATTAGCGTCGAACACCATGGCTAGAGAAAAATTAAATGAACTCGCATTACTTCACAGCCAATGAGATAATTTCGAGTAAAGTTGTAAACACGCTCTGCCATATATATATCGCCTCGAAGTGTGACTAATATCTAGTAGAATTGACACTGATAAAATACATTCAGCACTTAATTCAGTCTTTAACTGAAGTCTAGCACTTACACGTACTAGCGTGAAACCTCATATTAAATATGAAAGGTCATAGTTGGATAGTTGGATGTATGAAAGGTCATATAAAAGACTAGCGCATTATAGTAGCTTAAATAAATTAAGCTTACTGAACAATACATTTGCAGTCTAGGCACATCTGTAAGCTGGAACTCTGGATCATATTCATCAAGTTAGCCATGACTAAGCCAGATAACATCACAACTAGGAACTTCCCACGTTGCAGGTTCAATCATAGATATCCCCCGAGAACTTATTTACAGCCTCATAAATCGTCCTGTTTGTGTGAGTATCGTAGCGTCAAACGCCATGTCTCATTAATATTAGTGTGTATTCGTATTATATAGGTTTGTAGTCGTTGAATAGCTGTGCACGTCGACTCAAATAGTAGTGTCTGATGGTGGTATACGCTGGACTATCTATATTTTCTCGAAGTTAGCCGAAATCTAGTATGATTCAACACTGATTAAATGTACTCAGCATTTAATTCAGTCAAAAGGAACAATTTTGTAACGTATGTAGCACGCTACATTAATTCAGTCGTCATTTGTAATCGCCAGCACGTCGCATCGTCAATAATACTTGTTCTTATAATGTTTAGACCAAAACCAAACCGGATAAAGTATATTGAAGTTATCTAATTAAATCAGCTAATCGTTCTGTCGTTAAGCTAAATTTAATTATTCCTTATTTACTAACACTTTTTACGATGTTGTAAATTATTTAATCATGTTTTGAATTATATAAAATTTGAAGTCCAAAAGATTACAAATATATATAATATGCAAATAGATATCTAAAAATAAATTCTACATGCACAACCTCTTATTCTAAAAATCACACACATGCACATAAACAAATTTCATACATTTCAGTACATATGATACATATATTTTATTATAATATAATCTGTTTAAATCTGACCCGTTGAGCCTCATAATGACGCTCACTCAACGATATCTTCGTATTTAATTAATTAATTTTAATATTTAACTTTGTCCATGAGAAAATTCATAATCAAACACTAAATAATCTCAGCTTATTAATTTTATTTGCACACTGAATTATCTAGATATATTTTATTAAATCAAAACCAAATCTATTAGTTAATCTTAAAAGCATTCGAGTAATAATCCATCTACCTAGAAAATAATTAATTTAATTTGAATAAAAGAATATCAAAGCACATTAGATGATTTCAACAAGTAACAAAATATATTTTATTAGGAATAATTTGAAATAAAACCAATCTCAGTAAAAACAAACGGCAGTCTCAATAAGTAATTATACTTAATTGGAAGAATTATGAACAAAAAGCAAATCTCAAAATAATACTTAATAGGAAGAATTATAAACAAAAGGCAGTCTCATTAAGTAATACTTAATAGAAATAATTATAAACAATCGGCAGTCTCAATAAGTAATTATACTTAATTGGAAGAATTATGAACAAAAAGCAAATCTCAAAAAATAATACTTAATAGGAAGAATTATAAACAAAAGGCAGTCTCATTAAGTAATACTTAACTTATAAGCAGCTAGTCACTTTCACACAAACACTAGACTTTGCTTCGGAGGTCTTACTCCTAGTTAAGCAGATGTGCCTGAATACGCGCCCGGTTTGCAACTGAATAAAACTTTTCATAATTTGAACTCATGGTATTTTGGCCCTTTGTCCTCAGTTTTGTACAGAACAAAAAAAGGTATCCCTTTTTTTTGTTTACAAAATGCGCGCGTCCTTCAGAGAATATTATTTTAACACAAACATGTGTCAAGTGGTCACAAGACAAAATCTCAGATATCAACACAAAAGTTTAGCAGAAAAACTGTTTAAATGGTTTAGTTCCCACTTATGCGGCCAATTTTAACTAGAATTAATATCATTGTACCCAAAGCACTTATGAACTGTCACCCGATATTACTATTTATGTGCGTATTTTTAGATGAATACCTCTTAGCATTCGTTTGACCCAAAGTTAAAATAAGTACAAAAAATATAACGATTTATGGCCCGAACCGCACTTGTATGCAAACCCAACGAAGTTTTTCGTAACAACAAAAAATTATAAGCCATTTATGTACTCCACTAGTTACTTTTATTTATTATATAAAGGGGGCGGTAGAGGCCGTCACATCTCCCCCCCTGAATGTGTGCGGAGAATGAACCTGTTCACCTTTACGAACACATTCATAATCTTTTTATAGCTCCAAGCCCAGTATCTTCTAAATTCTACTTCAATTATATCTTATATTACATAAAACTAGATCCCGTAGCTTCCATTACGCTAAACGTCATCAAAGTTTCTTTACCTGCTGCTGATCCAAAGAGATTATGAATTTGATTTTTATTTCTCCGTAGAGATTTTACATACGAGCTTTCCCCCCCAGATAAGTGCTCCCAGCAAGACCTGATAATATTAGAAAACCACCCTCACGTGCCAGTGGTACACAAACCACCTCACCTGTTTATGATAAATAAGCCACATCACCTGCATACGGTATCATATAAGTCACCTCACCTGCCAATGAATATTATATTTAAGGTTGGACTCCTTGACTTCTCTAACGCTAAACGCGAAGTTTCTCTACCTGCTGCTAATTTGGAAAAGCTATGAATTGAACTTTTCTCCTTAGAGATTTACTTTACTAGCATTACCTTTTAGGTAAATGCTTCTAACAAGCCTCTAAATTATATCTCCTGCGAGAGGTTTATAAGCCACCTCACCTGCTCGTGTTACTCAGGCAACCTCACGTTGCTAGTGATATAACAACCTCACCTGCCAGCTATAGAAATGCTGACGGACAGTGTCTCCAAACAGTTTTAACAATAGTTATAAACATTGTGTAAGGGTCCAAGCCACCTCACCCCTCTAGTATTTTAAAAGCAATTTAACCTTGCTAGTGGTGCAAATGCAACCTCACCTGCCAGTTATACAACTGCTGACTGACAGACTGAATGGCATATTTATAAAATTAAGTTAAAACTAACTTACTAGAATACTACTAGCAACAACAAAATCGTGTTCTCCAACGTGACGAGTGTTTCCAAATAAATTTATACACGGTGTCAAGGACCGAGTCACCTCACCCGCTATCGATGTACCTGCTGACTAGCAAATGCAGTAACGATGCCAAACGATTCCATTGCCGTTACATTAAAATAGCTGGACTAGCTAAGTGTACACTATGTTACTAATATTATAAATGCGAGAGTTTCTAAAAATGGATGTTTGTTACTTTTTCACGTAAAACCCTCTGAACGGATTTTAATGACCTTTAAAATAGTATAGCTTAAGCATCAGAATAACACATAAGCTACTCTTTATCCCGGGAACAAGTTTCTGTAAGAAACGGGAACGAGAAACCATCTCTACGCGGGCAAAGCCGCAGGCGTCACCTTGTAATAAATAAAGATAAAACCGGATTATTTGAACTAAAACATGATGAGTGTCTCCAATCCCGTCTCCAAATTCATTCTAGTATAAGGGGCCAATCAACCTCGCCTACTAGCGAGTACCTGCTGATTATCGGACGAGTACCTGCTGATTAACAGACGAGTACCTGCTGATTAACGGATGAGTACCTGTTGATTACCGAACGAGTACCTGCTGAATATCAAACGAGTACCTGCTGATTATGGGATGAGTACCTGTTGATTAAGGTACTAGACAACGACGTAGGTGTCCTTACAGGGTTGGTAAGTCAGACGACAGTCGTTTCAATCAATGCCGGAAGTAAAAGTCAAACGCTAGTTGCTTTTAACAACCAAACATAAACAAACTTCTAAGCTCTAACCCCAGGTAGAATTTGGAATTCCCCATGTGTGTTTTTCTGTTGACAAAGAATTAATAATGCCAGTGGAACCATTTTCTAACTTATCAATTCTATTCTTAGTCTCATAAATTTCTTGTTACGAATACTCAGATCCGCATTTATAGCTAATGGGTCACACCGCTGGTCGCACCAAATCCACATCAATTTGCTTGGAATAGCCGCCGCTTTTTGTGAAATCTGTTTCTTCTGCGCTTATCAAACATGAAAAAAATCCTCTTTCACGTAGCCTATATAAGGATTGAATTCATTTCGTTGTTTAAAATAAAGACAATAAATATATAATATGTACAAAATCCAAAACAGATTGCATGTGACTCTTTAAATGCAGTTTCAAATTTATAAAATAATTTATTTTTTTATAACATTTCTCTTTTTTTCAAAATTCACCATTCATCTTGACTGTCTATAAAATGTCTTGTAACAAAGCCTATTATTTAACAGATTTGGCCATTTATTTTATTACAGGGTTATATTGTTGTTACGAACCCTTAAACAATAAAATATCTATTTCGTTTGTTCGTATCGTCTGAAAGTAATCAATGTTTTTTTCTAAAACACAGATGTTAGTAAGTTACACAAATGTATTTCTAAGACAAAGAGATATCCGCTATTCATTGAATTTGCTGTGGGAACTATTTAAGTAAAAATCCTTTATTTTTTTGAATAAGGAATTGTTATTGTAAAATAACAGACACAAAATTTCTATTTTATGGCACACCAGATGGCGAACCCGCCTTACCTAAAGGCGACAGACTCGACAATTTAGTATATGAAACCTATGTACATCTTTAGATATACCGTACTGCTGCTTAACCTCTCATGGCCTAATAGCATGAAGATATTTAAGCAAACTTAAATGCCTACGTTGTGTATTTTTTTGATAAAAGTTTGTATAGACATACAAACATACATACAAAATATTTATAGTGTTTATATTGAACCTATGTACGACTAATATGACGTATAGTATCTATTATTAAATATAATATCAAACAATTTCTAAATTTATTTATTTGACCCTTTATTTGTTTTTAAACGTTGTGTTAGTAATTACCAAGTTCTTTGATACTTCGTTGCAATAATTTTAATTATCACATTTTTAAAGACGAATGTATCCTGGTCAACACGGTACCAGATGTAGCGCCCCCCCCCCCCCCCCCCTACGTAGATTGCCCGTACTTGGATATGCGCGCGATAATAAAAGGTGTGAAGAATGAAGATGATGGATTCTATAATCTCTCGCTAACCGCTGAGTTAAAATTCTAGCTAATGAAAGGAATACCTAAGTGATGCTATTGAACATGTTACGTAATATATGGCCTTGTGATCCGTAATCGTCTAGTGGTTAAATTTATAAAAAAAAGGTAATTGTTTGATAATATTTTATAAAATCTCTGAAAAACACAATGATCGAAACATACAAAAGATGAATGGTGAATTGTTATCTTAAAATAAAGAATAGTTTGTTTACTGCAAATAAAGTCTCATGCATTCTGACCTGATATAACTGGCACGAACTAATTTCTACTTGTAGGTGATTCGGGCTCGATTCTGGATCCTGTAAATTTTAATTGACCTATGAGACTAGCCTTTGTCCATACTACAATACCCCAATGTGCGTCCCGTCAAATATAACACAATATAAGTTTATTCCGACAGATTTTGGTCTAAAAGAATATTTCAAGTAGAAATCGCAGAATGAGTGAGTGAGTTGTTTGATGTGAAAATTTGTAGTCCTCTTGACAGCAGGACGAAGTGACCAGAATAAATGTACTCAACATTAAATACTATTTTTGAAGCATAGCACTAACATGTGCTGATGAGCAATCTAGGGTATCAATCCCTGTCTGGAGTCTAGTAGTTTGATATGGAAGGATAAGTCATATTGGCTGAGCGTACTAAAATAGCTTAATAAACATAGCTTCCAAAGTGTCGTATTTGAATTCAAAGCATGTGTGTAATTGGAGTTCAAAGTAATTTTAATCAAGTTAATCATGACTAAGCCAGATAACATCACAGCAAGGAACTCCCCTCGGTGCGAGGATTTTCGTCATCACTACAGATCGGCCAGACTGTGCTAGACTTTCCCCGGAGGTATTTGTTTAACCCCATAAGTCGTCCTGTCGTGTGAGTATCATTAGCGTCGAACACCATGGCTAGAGAAAAATTAAATGAACTCGCATTACTTCACAGCCAATGAGATAATTTCGAGTAAAGTTGTAAACACGCTCTGCCATATATATATCGCCTCGAAGTGTGACTAATATCTAGTAGAATTGACACTGATAAAATACATTCAGCACTTAATTCAGTCTTTAACTGAAGTCTAGCACTTACACGTACTAGCGTGAAACCTCATATTAAATATGAAAGGTCATAGTTGGATAGTTGGATGTATGAAAGGTCATATAAAAGACTAGCGCATTATAGTAGCTTAAATAAATTAAGCTTACTGAACAATACATTTGCAGTCTAGGCACATCTGTAAGCTGGAACTCTGGATCATATTCATCAAGTTAGCCATGACTAAGCCAGATAACATCACAACTAGGAACTTCCCACGTTGCAGGTTCAATCATAGATATCCCCCGAGAACTTATTTACAGCCTCATAAATCGTCCTGTTTGTGTGAGTATCGTAGCGTCAAACGCCATGTCTCATTAATATTAGTGTGTATTCGTATTATATAGGTTTGTAGTCGTTGAATAGCTGTGCACGTGTCTGATGGTGGTATACGCTGGACTATCTATATTTTCTCGAAGTTAGCCGAAATCTAGTATGATTCAACACTGATTAAATGTACTCAGCATTTAATTCAGTCAAAAGGAACAATTTTGTAACGTATGTAGCACGCTACATTAATTCAGTCGTCATTTGTAATCGCCAGCACGTCGCATCGTCAATAATACTTGTTCTTATAATGTTTAGACCAAAACCAAACCGGATAAAGTATATTGAAGTTATCTAATTAAATCAGCTAATCGTTCTGTCGTTAAGCTAAATTTAATTATTCCTTATTTACTAACACTTTTTACGATGTTGTAAATTATTTAATCATGTTTTGAATTATATAAAATTTGAAGTCCAAAAGATTACAAATATATATAATATGCAAATAGATATCTAAAAATAAATTCTACATGCACAACCTCTTATTCTAAAAATCACACACATGCACATAAACAAATTTCATACATTTCAGTACATATGATACATATATTTTATTATAATATAATCTGTTTAAATCTGACCCGTTGAGCCTCATAATGACGCTCACTCAACGATATCTTCGTATTTAATTAATTAATTTTAATATTTAACTTTGTCCATGAGAAAATTCATAATCAAACACTAAATAATCTCAGCTTATTAATTTTATTTGCACACTGAATTATCTAGATATATTTTATTAAATCAAAACCAAATCTATTAGTTAATCTTAAAAGCATTCGAGTAATAATCCATCTACCTAGAAAATAATTAATTTAATTTGAATAAAAGAATATCAAAGCACATTAGATGATTTCAACAAGTAACAAAATATATTTTATTAGGAATAATTTGAAATAAAACCAATCTCAGTAAAAACAAACGGCAGTCTCAATAAGTAATTATACTTAATTGGAAGAATTATGAACAAAAAGCAAATCTCAAAATAATACTTAATAGGAAGAATTATAAACAAAAGGCAGTCTCATTAAGTAATACTTAATAGAAATAATTATAAACAATCGGCAGTCTCAATAAGTAATTATACTTAATTGGAAGAATTATGAACAAAAAGCAAATCTCAAAAAATAATACTTAATAGGAAGAATTATAAACAAAAGGCAGTCTCATTAAGTAATACTTAACTTATAAGCAGCTAGTCACTTTCACACAAACACTAGACTTTGCTTCGGAGGTCTTACTCCTAGTTAAGCAGATGTGCCTGAATACGCGCCCGGTTTGCAACTGAATAAAACTTTTCATAATTTGAACTCATGGTATTTTGGCCCTTTGTCCTCAGTTTTGTACAGAACAAAAAAAGGTATCCCTTTTTTTTGTTTACAAAATGCGCGCGTCCTTCAGAGAATATTATTTTAACACAAACATGTGTCAAGTGGTCACAAGACAAAATCTCAGATATCAACACAAAAGTTTAGCAGAAAAACTGTTTAAATGGTTTAGTTCCCACTTATGCGGCCAATTTTAACTAGAATTAATATCATTGTACCCAAAGCACTTATGAACTGTCACCCGATATTACTATTTATGTGCGTATTTTTAGATGAATACCTCTTAGCATTCGTTTGACCCAAAGTTAAAATAAGTACAAAAAATATAACGATTTATGGCCCGAACCGCACTTGTATGCAAACCCAACGAAGTTTTTCGTAACAACAAAAAATTATAAGCCATTTATGTACTCCACTAGTTACTTTTATTTATTATATAAAGGGGGCGGTAGAGGACGTCACAATGCCATTTAAATTACTGAGAAATATACTTAGTTGTCTATGGGTACCCGTCCAATTCATTATTATATCATCTACATATCTATAATAATATGAAATATGACTGTTATTGATTATATTTATATTTTCAAAATAGTCCATAAATATGTCTGCCATTAGGGGGCTTAAAGGCGAGCCCATTGCTAGACCTTCTTTTTGTACATAATATTCATAGTTAAATTGAAAGTAATTTTGCTTCATACAAAGCTCCGTCAAGCGTAAAATATCATTAATTTGTTCTGGATGTAATTTTTTAATTTGCAACATATTTTTTATGATTTTTAAGCATTCCATATAAGGAACGTTTGTAAACAAACTATCTACGTCCAACGATACCAATATTGAATTACGCGGCAACTCGATGTCTTTTATTTTTTGAATCAAATCATAAGTGTTACGTAAACAATATTTTGGATTGAAACCGGTCTTTTCCTTAATAAGTGAATTGAGGTACTTGGCTAATTTATAAGTAGGCGCGTTTATATACGAGACTACAGGTCGGACAGGTACATTGTCTTTATGAATTTTTGGTAACCCGTAAAGTAGTGGACATTGTGGATTCATAGGTATTAAGGTCCGAAGTAACGGCGAATCTTCTGGAAAAAGGTATTTTGCTGCTTTTATACAGAGTTTTAGCTCTGCGTGATACTTCAAAGTTGGATCGGAACCCAGGCGCTGAAACTCATCTGTCAGAATGATGTCATTCACTTTGCTGGTGTATTCAGCTCTGGGCATAATCACTATAGTGTTACCTTTATCAGCTTTATTAATGACTAAATTATTGGTGACAAGTTTTTGGTGTATTGATTTAATGTTTGTTATTTCCGAGCTATGAAAACCTGTGGACTTATATGATTTTATCTGGTGAGCCGCCAGACTTTTAACTATATTGTCCTTTTTATTCCTAACGATTGCTACCTCGGTATCCACTGCCAGTGTCTCTTTGGACCTTGTAGCAACCGGTTTTGGTATACTATATTTTAAACCCTTTTCCAGGAGTGACATTTCGTTCGTAGAAAACTGAATATTCGAAAGATTTTTAACTCTAGGGTAAAAGGAGTGACTGCAACGTTGTACCTCCTCATTATTTTGAAAACGCGAAGCACTATTTCTCAATGTTTGTAATTTATTACGTTGGTTTAGAAATTTTTTATGAGCTACTTGGGATGCCAGGTCGCGAGCTTTTTGATCTAACAAGTCAAATTCAATGTTATGTAATTTAAATGCTAACTCAGAATATAGTATTTTTAAATGGAGTTTTAAATTATCTTTAATTTGAAACCAACGCCTTGTCTCCTCGCTCAACCAAAATATTTGCGCCTTTTTTATAGCTACATTAGCAGCCCTAGAATATGTATTTGTACGTATACTGATATAACTTGGAATAACGTTGTAGTGTTTACATTGCCGATTGAACCACACATTTTGGCTAGCAACGCGGTGATGTTTTGATATTTTAATGTATAATTTTGCCTGTAAAGCTATGCTTGCTGATTTTAAATAACTAATTGAATCAGGCGTTACATGGCGGAAATCCATTTTAAAAATCTATAATTATTTTTGTTTTTAAATGTTATTTTTGCAATATTCCGCTTTTTTAGAATGTCGTACGATGTCGACACGTGTTTCGCCTACACACGAGGCATTATCAAGACTGTTTGGCAGCAAAAGTACTTACACGTTCACCTCAACCTTTTATAGTTCGAACGCAACCAAACGATAGCGCGATGTAGACTTCTAGTTGTTTTGTCTATTTTTAAATAAACTAAGCAAAACCGAAGTGTGGAAGTCTGTTTGTTCGTTCAGCAAAGTACACCCGTCCCGTTTTATAATTTCTAACTGCTCTAATACGGACATTTTTAGACCCTTTTCACATAAATGTAATATTTCAAAATTGTTGTTATCATTCAAAATATGCCCGGTGTCCAGCAAATGCTTCGCGAAATGTGATTTATCTGTGTGACCGTTTCGGAATGCTCCTAGGTGTTCCTTATATCTGGTATCAAAGGAACGACCTGTTTGGCCTATATAAACATTGCTACAACCATCACATTTCAACTTATAAATACCGGATTTTTTGCTATTGCTAATACTATCTTTACCATTACATAATGTTTTTAAGGTATTTTGAGGTCTATAGGCCGAGAAAACATTATTTTCCTTAAGTACCCTCGCCACACGATGTGTGATACGCCCAAAGTATGGGAGACAAGAAGTATACTTCTAATTTTTTTTATAAAAAAAAATTAGAAGTATACTTCTAATAAGTATACTTCTAATTATTATTACATTCTTACACAAACTCTCAAAAGCTACCTTATCGATGTACATGCATTTTTATAATTTCAACTTGAACTGTGTTTCATTTTAAAATTTCTTCTCATGCTGCAATTCATAGTTCTGAAAACTCATTGAACTTCACAAGGAAACTGCACAAAGGAATTTCAGAGTGATCCCGCAAAGAGATCGCATTCTGACGTAACAAAACGCGCTGTAGAGCATGCCGGTAATATTTCAATATATATTGCGGTTGATGCAGCTATTGCAATAATCTATCGATTTCCATCTTAGATAGGTATCATTCAATTTTACATTCAGTACTTACATTTCACCAATATGACTATGATACCAATTGACATTTTGTTCTTGATACATTTTTAGGGTACAAACTACAAATCAAGAAATTCCACGACAACGCCATAGCCTTTTTTTACAATTATCATTTAACCACCATGGGGGCCACATAATGTATATTTCAATTTAAGAGTTGACTGTCCTATCACAATTCACTCACGTTGACCATAAGTCATATCAGATGCGTGTAAAAAAATTGTAACTTGACTAGTAAGTTAAGTTACAATTTTTTCCTTAATTTGGGAACGATTTCTATTAAAACAGCAGTAGCTGTTTTAATAGAAATCGTTTCCATTTATTAAGGTTTATCGCTAATAGCAAATAATTGAAATTCGGGGAAACCTGTATCGATTTTATCGCGAGTTCTATTTAAATATCGGGGAAAAATTTGCATTTCAATATGGCGGGTTGGCTTTATAGAATACTGATTGGCAGGATTAAAAGGCGTGCAGGTGAATAAGGAAGTCGTCGACATTTTCACACTTACATCTATTTATTGTGATTGAAAAAATATTGAAGGTATTACTAACAAAGGGGGCCGATCCCATACGCACAGGTTAAGCTTATAAACCAGAGGGCTTTTAAGTTTGGTATTTTAAATTAACAAAATATTATAGTTCTGCACAACCAAACTGTATAAGAGTATAATCGAACTCAAGAACGGCAATAAATCTCTGAGTCGGTGCCAAGACATGGTAACTTTAGCGTAATTTCCAATGATTGTAAGGTATTTTTTATACGTGATGGCACTGTAGTACCCTGATGCAAGGGCAGCAAAGAAAACGCCATTTGATCATTGCTGGCCGAAAGGTCGGGGGACTTGTCTATCTAATCGAGGCTTGCGACTACGTGTGATGATACGATGGGCAGCAATACCTCGATTGATCGTGAGCAACAATACTGTGCCACACTGAAAAGAGACATTGCCGCTTCCGTTGCAACGTGACGTTTTTCAACCCTACACCCCAAAGATGACTAGGTCTTTAGATTTATGTATCACTTCATACTATTAAATGTATTACGATTAAAATAATTAAAAGGATACTCGCTGCTCCACCCGATATAAATTTATACCACGCCGTTTATTTTTTCTATGGGAATAAAATATTTCGAGATAAAAGTAGTTTATATAAAATGAAAGACGGAATAGAATTAAACACGGCTATGGAATGGATATGGATTTATCTTATTTTTATACATTTATCTTATTAATAAAGTGTAAATTACCGTAATCTTGAATCATTAATTTGTTCTCAAACAATTTTAGCGTGTGCTTACATTTACACTATTGACTTACGTAAGCTAATTTGAACTACAGTCAGAACTTGTTTGCTAGTAAATCTTCTTGTACGTGCTCTAATTAGCACTAGTTAAATTAGCGCAGCGTGGTCTGGCTGGGAATAGACCAGAGTGTCCAGATCAGCTCTTGAATAATATATTGAGATACAGAGAAGCTCGAAGCTAAATAGAAGCGTAGTAGAGACTATTCGCTATAACCTACGTATAAAAAATCTTTTCAGACTTGACCGCATGTTATAGACGGCGCACAGTTGTCCATATTGTGTACATGTACCTACACTTGGGACTTTAATTGCACTTGTTACACCTTTACCGAGCTACAAATTTATTCCGGAATTCTGAATCCTCATGGGCGGGTCTTATACTTTATTTTTAACAGACATTACCTACAGCACACACCATATAATGTAATTTATTTTTCTAATTTTAAAATATTTTCAAATATAAGTTTTCGAGCTTTATAGAGATACATAGATTGTACACTCGTACATAAATTGTTGTCCGATAAAATGAATTATTTAGCACCCGTTCAAGGCTGACAAGTAAGTAATGAATCAATGAGAGCTACGACGATTATAATTTATATATACAGAGTTAGAATAATAACTTTCGTGAGCGTTGTTGTATTACAAACTACGATTTTACTCACGTGTGAATTTCGAGATAGCCCGGCTAGTTTTGGACCTAACGAAGGTCCTTTTTCAAGAGGAGCGTCAAGCTACGACGGAAGCTTGCTCCCTCCAATAATGTTCCGGTCTTGGAGGTAGATACGCAAGGAGGCGCGGGAGTATTAGTATTAGTATTATTGTATTTAGGCCTACGCCCCGAGAAATCGAGGCTCAGCGGTCCCAGCTCCGACAGGAGACATGGAAGGTGCGACTTGAGCATCCAAGGTGGGGAAACGCCACAATCCGGGCAGTCAAACCGGTCATGAATGAGTGACTTGAGAGGAGCCATGGCAACCTCTCCTACTGGTTGTCACAGATACTTACCGGCCACGGGTGCCTCGGTAAGTATCTGTGGCGCATACACCGGGAGAACACAGCCGAGTGCCAGCACTGCGTATAACGCAGCGAGGACACAGCGCTCCACACATTGGTGGAGTGCTCAGCATGGGTGCAGCAGCGCCAAGACCTCGTGGCGAAACTAGACGTGGACATTCTCTCGTTGGGAACCATGGTGCAAGTCATGGTCTCCAGCAGGAGCCAGTGGGACGCCGCTGCGTGTTTCTGCGAGCAGGTCATGCTCGCGAAAGAGGCGGCGGAGAGGGAACGAGAGAGGACTCTACCGCCCGTGTTCCGCAGTCTTCGCGCAAGACTACCGGCCTCCATGACCGGGGGCCAGAGGACGGCGAGTGGGCTGTTCGCCGTCCTTACAGAAGCAGGCCCAAGACGTCGGCATGACGTGAAAATTTTACGCACCCATCATGCCCCAAAAAGCGGGATAGTACCCGAACCAACCCCCAAAGAAGCGGGATAACACCCGAACCCTAGGTGAGACCGGGTGGTAGCCAAAGTCCGCCGGGAGCTCTGGGACATTTTTCCCAGGAGTTACCCTGGGCGTCCGGCAATAGACAGTTAGGCGTGAATTGCGTGGTTTTAGCCGGTATGAGTCCGGCATGACATCCAACGGGATTTCCACACGTTAAAAAAAAGGCTTACTAATTTATCATTCCACAATTATTATCAATAAAATGAAATTCTTTTGCAGTTTTTAAAAATAAATTAAATCATGTCTTATACAATTTCAAATTTAATAATAATATTATATAGGTAGTAGTAGTTCTGCCTACCCCGATGGGAGACAGGCGAGATGATATGTATGTATTATATAGGTATTTATTTATATTTTATTTGAAATCATCATAATTTTTTAAATTTCCCAATTTATTTCACCTGTAAGCGGTACTGCAGCAGGTGCTGACTAACGGACGAGGCATCTCCTCAAGTTACGGGGTTGGTTACGGGGTTTGAAGGCAATCGCTTATAATCATGCCAGAAATCATAGAGCAAACGACAGCTGTTTCTAGTAAAATAGAAGTCAAATAGAAATAAAACCAATGTAGGGTTTGGAAGCAACTGAGAACACATAGACATGAAGAGAAAAGATTTAGCATTATGACACATATAAACAGTCCAGCCGCGACCACGGACGCTGCAACGCGTTCGAAACATCTGTGAATGTAAGTAGAATATTGTTTCGCGTGAAGTCCCGAGTAGTATATAAAACATGACATATAAACAGGTTAGTCCAGAGAGTGTTTACTTTTATATATTTAGCTCACCAATGTGATGCCACCCACCTGATGGAAAGCCATGGCAACATCTAGCGAATTGAAAGCCATTTTCACAATCCACAAGACTGCAGTGACTCTCAATTTGGCGGCCCCATGATGTGCCTCTTCACGCTGTATTTAGAAATATATAAGTATGTTTATCAGATAACTGGTTACCTTAGTACAAACTCTGCTTAGTTTGGAATCAGATGGCGTTGCGTGAGTTGTCCTCACAATATTTATTTATTTAATTATAAGAGGGATAAACACGTGCACTGGCAGAACATTCCAAATGTCTATTGTTAGAAATAGAAACGATATTTTGAACCGCTCAGTTAACTTAACTTAACTATCTTCACGCTGTATCCCTGACGGGGTAGTCAGAGAGGACAGATCGCCAGGCTTCGCGATCCATGCATACTTCTTTCGCTTCTTCGAGATTCATCAATCGCTTCATACACGCACTTCTGGGTATCCGAGTACTTTTGACCTTTCCGTTTTTGAGCAATCTGCTCACGTGGTCTTCATATGTCAGTCTCGGCCTACCCTGACCTCTTCTACCCTCTGCTTTCGCACAATATATATTCTTCGTCAATCGTTCCTCACTCTTTTGTTAGACGTGTCCAAACCAACGGAGCACGACCTTTTCCAGCTTAACGCTGACACTATCATTCAAACCTGCCAAATTGCGTATCACTTCGTTACGTATTCGGTCGGCCAAGGTAACGCCGCACAATTTTCGAAGTGATCGCATCTCCACAGCATTCAATTTACTTTCATACATCTGCTGACATACCCAGGTTTCGCTACCGTAAAGCAAAGTTCTGGCGAAAATTCTCTCCAGAGTATGAGAGTGGCACCTCTGCCCGGCACGAGTTGTTCGGGATCGAAAAGAAAAGAGTCGAATTAGGTTGAAGAGCTCTTCAGAACCCTCGCCTTAGTAGATACGGTAAAATGCAGCCAATGAAGCTTCTGTTCTACGCTGCGCTAGCTGTTTAACGCTTCTTATTACCTCAGGGCAATCTATAACGCGAATATCACGTCACTGCATAGCGTCTAGTGCGTCCAATAAGTACCTCGCGGAGTCATCCCATAGGTGAGAGCAGTATTTAACGCATGGATTAATCTGTGTCTTTTACAGAAGGGAAAAATACGAAATAATACCCGGGAATTAGACATGAGTAGATTAACAAATAAATTCGATTTACCTTGGGCCTTGTGAGCCAGCGAGTGACCCATCTGGGTAACGCAGCGGTGGCAGCGATGGTTGGCAGAAGGTGCCCTGTACGGCTTTGACCAGTTGGCAGTATCCACGGTTACCCGTTGAAGGTGATGTAAGCTCCTAACCCAGCCGTGCGAAGGCCGGGCATCCACTCTCTTGAAGGTGCACTTGCTGGCCCTGGTGGCTTTGATGTAAGCTGCCTTGAGGCGGCCCACGTTCGGACTACGCACCGCCCGTGCCCTGACTCAGGCCCGATACGCCGACTGTTTCTGTTGAACAGCCTCGGTGCACTCACGTCCAAACCAAGGACAAGCTTTACGGATACTAACTTTTAAACTTTCGCGTTGCATGATTAAAACTAGTGTAAAATTCAGGTCAGAAGGTCACAAGCAGTCTGCTTGTAACCACGGCTGGTGTAACCCAGTCGAAACGTCAAGCTATTTAAGGTAAATAAGCATGATCGCGTTAATACCTGAATTTTATACTAGTTTTAAGCTTTACGGATGTTGGCGACATCAGTGTATGAAATGTGGTATTCCACACCTAAACTGATCTTGCCGGCAATGCAGCTTGATTTTTCTTTTACTTTATTTTTTCATAAGGCATGTAATACAGTAATGTGAATGGAAGTGAGCCGTTCTCAGATTCAGCTGGTTATTAATTACTATCCTTTAAATACTGGTAACACAAATTAAAATTTTAAACTTAAAAGCGAGTGTTTTCATACATTTTGAGGGTTATGTATCTTAAAAGGATTAATGGAATCCTTATAGGATCACTTTGTTGTCCTTCCGTCTATGCGCCCGTCTGGTTATCAAGACCCTATCTAGGAAAAGCGTGAAGGTATGGAGTTGAAATTAATGAAAATAATACGGTCCCTAGATGCTGTGAAAAAATCAAACAAATAAGTAAGTTATTGTAAAAAAATTTAAAGCCGTTTATAATGCAAAGAAATACGAAGCCCTTGTTGGGCGAATGCAACTCGCCCTAGTCCAGTTTCCTTAATTATGTACTCTGACGTCTGAGTAACGAATGTAAACACATGTACATTTTAAAGAGTATTAAAATAAAACAATTTCGTGAGTAGCAACACTGATGATACTGTCCGTAGATATATGAACGCAATAATCTCCTGTAATTAAAACGTCACACTCAGTTGGCTTGCACAATAAACGTACACAATAAATATTGGTAATAGATCCAAAATTGTAAAATAAACAAAAAGTTTGTATTACAAATCAAAAGCGTCGATATATAGTGCCTTTAATGGACCTTGATAATGAACCAGTACATATCCTCATGACATTATAAAAAAATAAGAAATACCAGCTAGAAATACAAGAATAACCAAAATCTAATAACCGAAGTCAAGAGTCACCTGAACTACATCGCTTGCCCACGGAATTGGCAATGTAGTGCCAACTGTGGAACATGTGGTACTGTGCCTTCCACCAGTTTAGCACAAACGCTGTCTATTTCATTTCGGTATTCATTAGAAATTGAAGGCTCCGTAGGACATCAACAAGGCACCTTCTGTAGTCTCGCCGTTAGGCCAGATATCCGTCTGTTGCCATTTTGCACAAGGAACCCAAAGTTATTAGTCATGCTGACTAATTAGAAAATACAAAATCATAATAAATTGCTTTAAGCGATAATGCCGCCCATTCTACTACTTTAGTTGTAACAAATTATCACTCTGTAATTATTTATTATTTTACGGTGTACAATAAAGTATAAATTTAATAAATAATATTTATTCATTTAGCTCGCATTGTAACACTTATGAACGCGAGTACCGCAGCTCTGGTGTTGCAAACGTTCATAGGCTATGGTAATCACCAGGTGTAATCCTCAGTTTCCATCAGGTGTATACCACGATGGAACAAAAAAAAGAATGATTGTAAACATACTGTCAGATTCGCAAAGCAATAGGTATAGCCTGTAAGTAAGAGTATTTACAAGATTTGATTTAAATCTTTTAATCACTACATATTATAAAACAAAGTCGCTTTAGCTGTCTGTCCCTATGTATGCTTACATCTTTAAAACTACGAAACGAATTACGATGCGGTTTTTTTAATAGTTAGAGTGATTCTTTTAGAAGATTTTTATGTATAATTTGTTAAGTTTTTGTATACATTGACCAAATTATAACGATATTTGTTGGGGATGTCGGAAAAAATAAGCCGTCTGGGAGCTTTCAACAAAAACGCTGCCTTTGAAATATAACTAAATAATGTATGGTGCAATTGTGTATCTAATTTAGATCTACAAAAAAGTCCACAACGATATATGTCTATCTCATAAGTATAACATACTATAACCATTTTAATACTTTAAAAAACCATAAATTATAAAGGGGTAGTTTTGAAGGGTATTTACACAAATATGCTATTAAACCTTATCATTCTAACAACGTTAGTTGGCTTCAGCATTTCATATAGATTATTTTGTCCCTTTACACCTTGCAATTGAGCTGTAGTACAGGTTCGGCGCGTGCTAGGCTTTTGGCTGTGGGTGCGCATGAGGCCGGCTACTGGCTTCACGCGTACCCTTCGTCAAATACAGGAACATTTCTTGAGCCTGACACGCTTCGAATCGCAACCTGTCTACGGCTTGGGGTTCCGGTCTGCGTTCCTCATAAATGTCCCTGTGGCAGTGATGTCGACAAACTTGGACATCACGGACTGTCATGCCAAAAAAGTGCAGGCCGCTTCTCGAGACATGCCGCACTAAACGATATCATTCGCCGGTCTCTTGCCACTGTCAACGTGCCAAGTCTACTTGAGCCGACTGGTATTGCAAGAGACGATGGCAAGAGACCGGACGGTATGAGTTTGATTCCATGGAAGATGGGCCGGGTGCTGGTATGGGATGCAACCTGTTCAGACACGCTGGCCCCTTCCCATCTACATGGAACCAACAACAGAGCTGGTGCGGCTTGTGAAGCGGCTGAAAAAGCTAAAGCATGCAAATACAGGAGTCTAGGCTCCGAATATGATTTTGTCCCATTCGGTGTCGAGACCCTTGGTCCGTGGGGTCCTAGGGCTACAAGTCTTTTTAAAGAAATAGCAAAAAGGTTAGTCGACATCACAGGAGACCGAAGAGCTGGCAGCTACCTCGGCCAAAGAATTAGTTTAGCTATTCAAAGGGGGAACGCTGCCAGTATCTTCGGAACCTTGCCTAAAGGGACTCCTTATATTAATATATTTTAAATATTCATATTTTAAGGTTATTTAATAATTTGTTGTAAATACAGGTGTTAAAATTCCTTGCAAATTAAATGAATATCTTACGAGTTATCGCAAATTCAAAATAAAGCGCAAAGAAATTAATTTCGACCGGGCCGTGAGGGCGTAGGTAGGTACTGGAGAGGGTTTATTCTTAAAATACCCACCGACGATTCCCCACCAGTGGGGATTTCAACTATTTTTTCCCGAAATCCCCACTACTTAAATAAATTCAGCTTAGTGGGGATTTCTGGAGAAAAAAGTTAAAATCCCCACCAGTTATAATTGTTTCTGAATTACTTATTCAACAATAAATGCTGAAGTCAAATTAATATTCAAAAGGCTATTTATTTTAAATTCAACACATAAAAAATGTTAGCATAGTAAAAACAGAGCAAGAGGAATGTTGCTCGCTCCCTCTCGCTCGTGCCTAATAAAGACGAAAGTAATAGGTAATAATACCGCGTGCCAAGTTTACATCAAATAGTATGAGAAAATTGCTTACGCGACCTTTCAGTAGCCTACCATTCGTCTGAAGTTATTAGTGAATTTAGTTATAGGGTGAGGCCGCCAGACGCGCTTGGTTGTATCGAATAACACAGTAAGGCGTTTCTAGTAGAGAGCGCGCGAGTGACATGATTTCGACGACCATACTTTGTACCAGGTACGAGTCGAAATGGAAGACTCGAGTCATCTCTCAAACGACAAGCGCCGCCGGTACCAGCATCACGTCGCTCTGAGACATTGCATCCTGCGCTATGTGTCTACGCGTAGAAAGGATCCAAAATCGAGCAATCCGGTTGAAAATGATGACGAAGATGAATGTGATACAGATCTGGGTCCAGTTTATAAAAAAACTTGGCTAGTTACTTTGCTGAGTATATCTCACCCTACCTATTAAAGTTTAGAGTACGCGTATTGCGCCTGCGTAGCCAACACTTATCCAGCGTAGATATCTCTAGAGTAGGTTACCAAAATACTCGAGAAATATTTTTTGCGGACTTTCTTTATAGCAAGCCATCAGTTATATCACGCTGCTAATACAACTTTTGCCCTTTATTATTTCTCTTACGATTCGCTAAACAGGAATGCCTAAATCATTTCTTATTAAGTGAAGCAAAATATCTCCAGTCGCAAAAATTCCTACTATACCAAGAAAGTTAGTGCGGAATTCGTTCCGAAACAATATCAAATTCCATCAATAGGAGGTCGCGTAACAACGTTACGATATGAAATAAACTCGGGCTGGTAGTTCGGAAAACAATGATGTCGAATAAAACCTTCATACCTAAATTGTGAAAACTTTAGCAGCAATCATCTTGAGATGCTATTTTTATAATAATGTGGTTAAGGCACCCAACATATCTTCATACTTTTGTAATAATTTTATACCATGATAGTTATTGAACTTATTAAATATTCATTATTTTTTCATTAAATTTATCTTCTTGCTAATTTTATTTATCTGCTCTTTTGCTATTTTTTGCACCTTTTACGTTATAGTTTGAAACTATCTATATATCTCCTTACGTGATCGTCGCAGTCTGGGTACACACAAACTCCTTTACCCTCTACTTCCACACAGTAAACACTCTTTATCAATCGTTCGTCACTCGGTCGTTAGATGGGTCCAAACTGACGGAGCACACCCCAACTATAAATAATATGAAAAAAGATACAAACAAACTACCAGTGGTGAAATGGTATAATATGTGTAAGTTTTTGCTAAAGATTTACATCCAATTTCAACAAACTATATTGGTAATAGATCGTAATTTAGGGGAAAAGAAAGTTAGGGAAGAATGGATAGAGAAGCAATGAAAATGAATAAGTTTTACAGCGTAATTAAAGAAATCAGTGAAATCAGATTAGCTGGCTACTTTCAAACATTTGTGAAGAAGGGTAGATCGATATAGAATGTGTTCTTAAAAACTTTCGTTACATAACTTAAAATGCAAGTACAGTGGTTCGAAATATCGAAAATACATAATCTCGTAAATATCCCGTTCCATTTTAAAGGTACTTATATATAAGTTACTCATTTAGCAATAATTCAAAGTTATCATATAAAAGGGGGAGAGCAACGCCAGGTTTTGAGCCAAAATATTACGTTTGTGAAGATAATGACAGTGGAATTCGTTCATAACTCAGAAATAAGTGACCTATAAGGGGCGGAAAGAATTATATAATAGTCGCTGAGCTAGACAGCTGAATTATTATTAATTTTTCAGTGGAATTGTAATAATAATATAATATATAATTATTCTCTGTGAAATCTATAATCTATTGTAGCTCTGATTTTATAACATAACTAGGTGAAACCCCCGGCTTCGCCCGTGACATACTTCAAACTCCCGTCGCACCTATTATATCCTGTCGCTTATCAATTCTACAATATTACACATTATTGACTACTGCTCCGCTCTCCAGGATAGTAGCGTGATGATATATAGCCTCCTTATAGCCTTCCTCGGTAAATGGGCTATCCAACACACAAAGAATTTTTCTAATCCGACCTGTAGTTCCTGAGATTAGTGCGTTCAACCAAACAAACAAACTCTTCAGCTTTAATTCTATATATGTATTGGTATTGATTTGGGAATCTATCGACAATGCTCACAACTTAAATTCCACTCCTTTTGAAAACATTTTTAATCACAAATCTATATATTTTAAATTATTTTACTAACTTTACCTCACATATTAATATTGTTAGTTACAACATTTTTTCAGAGACATACAACATACGCCCACATTTCACCGTATGCATTTTGACCAATAATATTCGTCAAACCATCACGTCAAACAAATATGGTTTTCAAACTAAAATTGATTTATAGAAATACTATTGAACTTTTCTTTCCCCACTCAGAGAGGGTTGCAACCCCTTTGTCCTAGGGGACCAAGATTGGGGTCTACAATAGCGAGCCGAACCAAAATTTACATAATCGTGGTTACAATATTTGTTGTGAGTGTGAATCTGCGCGGTCCGACTCGCATGACTTGCGCGGCACCCAATACTCGTAGATAATAATGCAAGAAGCGCTCGTGGCCCCGCGGTCTCAGTGTTCGGTAAACGATCACTGAGGTACGCAACTTTCACTATGGCTGGTCGTCGGATGGGTGACCACTTTGTGGGATTTACATTTGCGAGTGTTTCCGTGCTTCGGAAGGCACGTTAAGCCGTTGGTCCCAGTTGCCAGTAAAATGGCGGTCGTTAAGCCTGGTTGAAGGCCTTATAGGCGGCTTAAAAAATTTCAACAGCAGGTAGCCATAACCTGCGTCTGTCTATTTCAACACGGCAATGGGCTCACCACCTATTACGTGGGACAGGAATCCACACGGTGAAAAGTGGGCATATAATATGCCTCTGCCACCCCTTCGGGGATAAGGCGTGATGGATATTTATTTATTTATTTATAATAATGCAATCGATCGATTTTTTCAAATTAAGAAAGGTCGCATGTTCGTTTTATGTGTTGAGATATAACATTGAACGCGTGCTTTCGAAACAAATTGTTCAAAGAATGTCAAATGCAGACTACGCATGCAACAGGTACTATTTAATGTAAACATACAATATTTATTGACATAAATCGCTCTCGTGACCTAACTGACTCAGTGTTATCTAAATCAGCGTCAAGCAACTTTAGCTATAGCTAGTCCTTGGATGGGTGACTGCTTTGTGGCATTTACATTAGCGAGCGTATTCGTCCTTCAGAAGGCACGTTAAGCCGTGGGTCACGGTTACCAATTACATGGTAGTCGTTAAGCCAAGTTGAAGGTCTTATGGTGTTGAAAACAAAGTTAACGGTACTTTGTCTCAATTTGTAAAGCGATAAAGCATTTTAAAAGAAGCACGACTTGCGATCTATAACGCAGTGCTAGTACCAACGTTGCTTTTCGGAAGCGAAACTTGGGTATGTCAAAGATGCATGAGGTAAGTTGAATACTGTGGAGATGAGATCACTTCGAAAATTGTGCGGCGTGCTCTGGCCGACCGACCGAATCGGTAACGATGTGATACGCAATATGTTAGGTTTGGACGTTGAATATATGTTAAGTAGAAGTAGTCAGGGGTAGGCCAAGGCTTACACATGAAGGCCATGTGAGCAGATTGCTCAAAAAAGGGAAAGTAAGACGTATTCGGTTACCCAAACGTACATGTTTGAAGCGATTAATGAATCTGCAGGAAGCGAAAGAAGTAAGCATGGATCGCGAAGCCTGGCGATCTGTCCTCTCTGACTATCCCGTCAGGGATACAGTGTGAAGATAGTTAGTTATAAATTATTGTATTGGAGCACTATACCTGAAAATGGATTTTCGAAGAAAATTTACAAATAAACTTTCGTGATTTAATATTGTCAGGTCACTTTGTAAAAAGGTACGCAAAACGATTTTGCTATGAACCAATTGAGAATCACTATTGACTGGTAGAGGCAGCGTTTCTTCAGAACAGAGGAGAAGTTTTAACTGTATCATTAATTTAGATTGAATAGACGACAATTGAGTTTTCTAAAATGCATTGCTCTTTTTAGATATACTAGATGATCCCTACGGCTTCGACCTAGACATACTTCAAACCCGTCGTTTACAATAATGTTTAAAAACTTTTACAATAAAAACTTTCCCGAATGCAACTGTCCAGGGTAGTAGCATCATGACATATAGGCTATTTCTTGACAAATGGGCAATCTAACACGATAAGAATTTTCCAATTTCGGACCAGTGGTTTCTGAGATTAAAGCGTTCAACCAAACAAACTCTTCAGCTTTATATATTAATATAGATAACAAATATTGTGGGACACTTTCACACAGCGCCATCTTGCCCAAGGAAAGCTTATATTAGCTTGTGTTTTGGGATCTAGATGACTGATAAACATACATATATATTTATAAATACATACATTTTATGTATAGGTAACACCCAAACTCCGAAACACACATTTGTGGATCACACAAATATTTGTTCCGACCCGGGAATCGAACCCGGGACCTCTTGCGTAGCAGTCGGATACACTCCCACCGCGCCACAGAGGCAGTCAAATAGTCGCTAACGTAGAGTCGGAAATGTGTTATATTTATTAAGTCTACTGATAATGACAACCGCCTACTTATTAGGCTGAAAAAGCTTAAGGAAATATTATGAGAAGATAAAAGACTAGAACAAAGGTATGAATAAAGCAATAAAACTCCCAGTAGTGTTCATAGTACTGAAACAATTGAACGCTAAAACAGTTGAAGTGCTTGCTTGGAGCGGAGCCAACAACCGCTCAGCGGCGTCGTAAGGAACATGTAACTTGTTTCTTTTTACATAAATAAACATTTCGATTCGATTTCGGCTTCAGGGTTCATAAATGATGATGACCACTAGAAGTATTTTTAAATATCCTGCTTAACTATATGATTAGAATGTCACCATGTAGTACTAATACTAGATGCACTTGCAGTCCCCTTTAAGTATAAATGGAATGAAGCGTTTTGCCGTATTTCGAGTTCTTTTGTCGACGTCAATTTTTCTTTCGGTGATTATTCCTCCATGGTCTGTCCAATTTTTGATTTATTTTTTTCTAAACCGTCTATGACTAGTGGTTCTGTGAACCGTAGACTTCGGAGTATTTTTTTTTCTTTTTTTATATACATTTTTAAAAAAGAATTCAACATTTCTTTTTTTCGTTTTGAGCGCTTTTGCCAACCACTACGGGACCATTTCCCCTCCCCTGCCTCCATTTAAATTTAATCCAAAAGATGTTGTCTACATCAAGGAGTGTTCATGCCAAGTTGCATGCAAATCCGATGAAAAATGCGACCTGTAGACTGAATGGACGGGCGGATGGTCGGACATCAATAGCATTTTTCCCGTACCAGTGAAGTTAAAACAGAGACTTCACAATTTCACAATTAGGAGATTCAACAATTATTATCTTTGGTATCACTTTCGTATTTAATTAGTCCGAGACTACCAGGACTTTAATTGGTCGTGCTAATTAGTGTCTAGCACATAAAACCTTTTAGCCTTTTTGTTACCACCTCACTAAAAAGGCAACGGGTTCAAAATTTATTCCAAATTTAACATCTAAAATAGACACATTTTATTTTATTAAATTTATTCGGCCCTTTAGATTCACGCCAGTTCCGTGCTTCGGAAGGCACGTTAAGCCGTTGGTCCCGGTTGCCAATAAAACGGCAGTCGTTAAGCCAAGTTGAAGGCCTTGAAGGGCTTAAAAAATTTCAACAGCAGGTCGCCGCAGCCTGCGCCTGTCCATTTCAACACGGCAGTGGGCTCACCACCTGTTACGTGGGACAAAAATGCATACGGTGAAATGTGGGCGTTTAATATGCCTCTGCCTACCCCTTCGGGGATAAAGGCGTGACAATATGTATGTAGGTATGTATCACTTTCGTATAACAGACTACGATAGAAAATGGGATGCTTAGACAGTTCGGACACGTGGAGAGGATGATTGAAAATAGACTAATGAAGCAGATGAGAGCGAGAATGAATGGGCAAACTGGTCAAAGTTGAGCTAGTACGTACCGCGTACGAATGTCAATCAAATCGAAGATCTTTTGGGAAAAGAGCAATTCAAAAGTACTTTAACCGGCAAGCGTGTATAAAAACACTTAAGAAGATAGAAGAAGCGAAAGTTGTATGCCAAAACCGTAGCAAGTGGAAAGCCATGTTCTCTGCCTAACCCGATGGAAGACATGCGTGTATGGATCATGTCCACAGCTTTACAAAAATGGCAGATTTGGGTAGACAAAATATTTAATTTAAAACGTATTTTTCTTATGTCATGTAAGTAATTCTTGTGTTATATAATTTGCTTGTCCGTTTCTTCGGTATGGTCTTACTTATTGAATTGGACAATTTTATTTAAGTTAGTAGAAACGATAGGTGATAAGTGTTCATGGTTTGAATGATTTTTAATGTAATAAGTGGAAATAAGTATTGAGCACATTCAAAGATTTTTATTCTACTTTATTTATAGATCTCCAATAGCAGTGACTGTAAGTATAAAGCCCATTGTCTAGATACTCGAGAAATGATAACAAATCTTGACATCAAAGTCGGACAATAACGAAAGTAGGCATTTATTATTTACTAGACGACCCCCACAGTTTCGCCCGTGGAATATTTCGACCTCCCATCGCACCTATTTAAACCCGTCGCTTATAAATTCTACAATGATGCATAAAAATTTGCCCGATTTGTCGAAATTTATGACTACTGCTCTGCTCCCCAGTGTAGTAGCGTAATGATATATAGCCTATAGCCTTCCTCGTTAAATGGGCTATCGAACACAAAAATAATTTTTCAAATCCGACCAGTAGTTCCTGAGATTAGCGCGTTCAACCAAACAAACAAACTCTTCAGCTTTATAATATTAAAAAAATATAAAATAATAAGTATAAATAACGAAATCTGCCTGACTTTAAAAACAAAGAAAAATGAGATCGTAGATTCGCGCTTATAATTGTATACTTTTTGCTAAAGAAAGAGATTATGTGATTATCTTAGAAGGAAGAGAGTTTTGCTGCCAGTTGATAAAATACGAAGGGCTGTGCTAATTTGTTGTATGCACATAAACATAGTCTTATCGTATAAGGACAGCTGCAAATTTATTCCCACCTAATAACTATTAACGGTGATAATGTTATCACCATTAAATATTTTTTTCTTTTAATATAATATATATGCTGATATCTTTATCTCTCTTTTTAGGGTTGGCAACACAGTGCCTATAGCAAATAGCAAATAGTGACGGTGACAGTGACAGATATTGAGAAGTAACATTATACATTTTAACTGAATATATTAGGGAACGAAACAAATAAATAGAAATTCGTTCCTATTTCAAAATCTTAGTATCACCTTGGTACTACAAACAGCTGTAATTAGCAAAAAAAAATACAACTCAAGTTAATTAAGGGTCGTGTAAGTGGGTTGGGAGAACATCGCGCACTGCCCCGAGCGACAGCGACAGTGGAACCTGTTCAGCATTTTAATAACACATTTTGGGAATTGCATTTGTTGGAAATTAAATGTATATTTGCTTTGGCTCCGAAATTACATTGCTTTTTTATTTCAAATTTAATTTGTGAAATGTTCATTTACAATTTTTGTAGTTCTGAATAGACCTGGGTCAATTTTTTTATTCTCGATTGTTTATTCTAAAATAATGTACGGGTATAACATTAAAACACAAACTGCAACATTATGCTACTATTCTAGGGTCCCTGTAATATATATAACGAAGCGCTCGTGACCTTGCTGACTTTATGTTCTGTAAATGATCATTCCATTTTATCAGTTATCAGGTCATTCGATCAGGGATTCGTGATTAGTTTGTGGCATTTACATTTGCGAGCGATTCCGTGCTGTGGAAGGTACGTTAAGCCGTTGGTCCCTGCCTGTAACATGATAGTATTTAAGCCAAGCTAAAGGCCTTATGAGCTACTTGAAAAACAACTTGCGTCAGTCCATTTCAACACGGCAATGGGCTGTATAATATATGGGACATTGGGACTAATCCCACCCACATTCCCATTACTGTGACTCCTGTAAACCAGGATCTACAGAAAAGAACGAGATCAAAAAAGTTACACCGAGCTCGATCTCGGTGAAGTCCCAGAAGAAGTCGATGCGACATTTTAGCCTTGGAGCCCGCATCGAATTTAATCACAAGTAATTTAAAGGAGTGGGAAAAAGATATACAAAGATATACGTGGGACAGGAAAAAACACGGTGAAATGTGGGCATATAATATGCCTCTGCCACCCCTTCGTGAATAAGGTGTGATTGATAAGATATAAATATGTCTCGCTAAAACTCTACACTGACTTAACTGGATTGGTTATTTTTAAGATTCATAAGTGTTGTGATTATTTTAAAACTATACATTTTATTAGTAATAAATCATATTATTATTTAAATTTGTTAATTGTCAACACTACCTCCTAATAAATGAAACAAGCTTGTATAACGTTACTTAATATCTTTGAAATAGTGGGTAGATCGATTTTGCAAGAATGTTTAAAATAAGGTAGTAGGAGGTATATGACAAATGTTATAAAATGTTAAGATTCTAGAAAGAGGGGCTCAGTCCTTTCTTAATTGTGCTACTGTGAAGTGCTAATTAGTATAAGTGCAGTGTAAAGTTAATTAAAAGTGGAATTGTGAAGTTTAATACAGTTGTTAAAATAAATAGTGTATGTATATTATTCTAGTGTTTTATTACATAAGTGATAGTATATGAAAATACTAAAAACCTCCGCCTCATTTTTGATCATTTCCTATTCTTTAAATTCTTGAGGATTCTTCCCATTCTTCCCCGCCCTGCTGAGTATAAACTTAGTGCATAACTTATCACTAATGTGATTTACACCAAGTGCTCTGATTCTTTTCATGGAGTTTGCTTTCCAACTGAGGAAAGAATTGTGGCAGTAACTCTTCATATTATTGTCAGTGATGGAAAAATATCTCTCTCAGATAATATCTATGATTTAGATGATAGGGGAAAGAAAACCATTCGACATCGTAATAATCTTAAGTTGGTGTTTGGTGTCTATAGAAAGGTGTCTTGTAGATAATAGCTCTATGTTTCATATATTCAATTACATCAAAGTAATTTACAGTAAAACATGACGTTTTTAAGAGAATATCGGTCATGCGACTTAATTGAACATGAATAATGAAAGTATCTTTATTCATGTAGGTCACAAAGTAACACTTATGAACGTTAAGAATTATCTCACTTTAATACATCTCTTGCTATGGGGAAGGATTAATTTTAAGTAATTAATAATGTTTCTCTTAAGTATTTTTGCTATTGGCTGAACCTGAGGTCTTCATTTATTGAACTCCCAGGAGCTACTTTTCATTTTGAAGCTTTACATCTTTTGAAAAATGATGAGAGTAATTTTTTACGATGGCGACAAAACCGACACCATGAAGAGAGCTGATTAGTGTTTTTAAACTAAAGTAACGTTCAAAGTGAGACTGCCTCTGTGGCGCGGTGGGAGTGTAACCGACTGCTACGCAAGAGGTCTCGGGTTTGATTCCCGGGTCGAAACAAATATTTGTGTAATCCACAATTCTGAGTTTGGGTGTTTCCTATGTATAATATGTATGTATTTAGAAATATATAAGTATTTTTATCAGTTATCTAGATCCCATAACACAAGCTAATATTAGCTTACTTTGGGCTAGATGGCGCTGTGTAAAAAGTGTCCCACAATATTTATTTTAAAAAAAGAGTAGTTTTCATTCTTTTGATGTTTTGTTTCTTCCTAAATTATCATTGATGATATCTTATTATACTACAGTATAACTTCTAACGCGTGTTCATAAGTACACACACACACACACACACCTTTTTTATTATCGGCTTTGTTGGTAGCGACTGTTGTTTGACCTCCCAACACTTTGTCTGTTACTCAGCAGATGCACCGCCATCAGTTGAGGTCGCTTAGGCCTCAGAGATCTTAGGGGCCCTTTACATTTTTAAATGTAATAATATTATCTGAAATGACAATCTTCATACAATTCACGCCTTTTCTCTGAAGGGGTTGCAAAGAGCATATTAAACGCCTAATTTTCACCCTATGCTATAATTTTTTAAGTTTTATAGTAAATTATTCCTTATAATTCTTAAAAACTAATGTTAAAGCAATAAAGGAACATATTAGTCGTGACGAGTACAATTTTAATTTTTAGAGTAAAATTTACACATATTTTATATACTACTCGGGACTTCATGCGAAACAAAAAAAAATCTGAATGTAAGTAGAATCTTGTTACCGCGAAAGATTATAAATTTAAGCATAAACTGATTCCGGAAATTTATAATATTTTGATATCTTATACATAAAAATGAATTGATGTTCGTTAGTCTCGCTAAAACTCGACAATGGCCAGATCGATTAGGGTTATTTTTATATTGAAAGGTTTGCAAAGGTTCAGGGTAGGTTTAAACGGTTAGAAACAAAAATAATAAATAAAGCAAACACTAAATATGACCATAAAATGTTTAATACAAAATGTTCCTGCTTTTGAAATTTAGATGTTCTATGAGTCTCTTTAGTTTTTTGTTTAGAAATTTAAAAATAGTCACTTGGTTGTTAAATATTTATTAATGTTTCTTTTGACTGCCTCTGTGGCGCGGTGGGAGTGCATCCGACTGCTACTTTGTGTGATGAGCACGATGGTTTATTCTGTGTCTGGTTGTTATTTATCGATACTAATATTATAAAACTGAAGAGTTTGTTTGTTTGTTTGTTTGTTCGGTTGAACGCGCTAATCTCAGGAACTACTGGAAGGATAAAATATTTTTGTGTTAGATAGCCCATTTATCGAGGAAGGCTATAGGCTATATATCATTACGCTACTACACTGGGGAGCAGAGCAGTAGTCATAAATGTCGACAAATCGGGCAAATTTTTATGCATCATTGTAGAATTTATAAGCGACGGGATTAAATAGGTGCGACGGGAGGTCGAAATATTCCACGGGCGAAGCTGTGGGGGTCATCTAGTTTAATATAATTATGTAGAACAAACAAAAATCTTATTACAATGTTCTAGACTAATGTCTCTGTCCACTTGGCCCCCATGATATCGCTCCCTCGGCTGAACCAGCGGTGGTTGGTAAGTTGAGTAAAAATCCTTTAACAATATAAACAAATTTAAAACTACCTCTCACAATCCGATTAGGAGACACCCCTTTCCAAATTGGTTCTATCGCCATTTATACTGAATCCACGACACGTTTAGTCAATTAGAGTTTAAGTATTAATGGCAGAATGCAAGGGAAGGCAACGTCCGTTATTAAGAATTTAATTCGCAAACACTTTTGTGCCTGGCATCTTACGCACACCCAGAAGAACATTGAACTTATCATACATATATAATGTCACGCTATTATCCCCGAAGGTGTGGGTAGAGGCATAGTATACGCCCACAGTTCACCGTATGCATAATTGTCCCACGTAAAAGGTGGTGAGTCCATTGCCGTGTTAAAATGGACTTTGAATTACAAGGTGGTGGCGAACTGCTGTTGACATTTTTCAAGCCGTTCATAAGGGCTTCAAATAGGCTTAACAACTGCCATTTTACTGGCAACCGTGACCAAGTACTGAACGTTCCTTATGAAACATAAAAGCGCTCGTAAGTGAAAAAGCCTCAAAGCACACTTATCCGAGAACCAGTCATATCCAAAGCTGCTTAACGCAGTGATCGTTCACAGAAAACAAAGGTGAAGGTTACGAGCGCTCAATGTTCATGATTTGTCTAAATGTAAAACTGACTTGATTTGCTAAGTGTATAAATAAAAACTATAGCTATTTTTGCAACACGACTATTAAAAATGTATGTACTTACTTCTCTATCTGGCCCCTCAGTGCTAAGCAGTGAGTGTGTATGCATAATGAAATAAGCGAGTATGAAATTCATAAATAATTCCCTGTGCCGTTACATGCATTAGCAAAATTTAGCGAACAAGAAATATAATATTCATAACCTTATGTTTGTTCAAATCCTCTTACAAATTGATTCAAAAGAATCACTTCCGTTTCATTTTCTTTGATATTACGCTCTACTGAATTTGTTGTAATTTCTATACATAAAAGAAGTCTCTATTCTCCGACGTAACAGTGAACAATAAAAGGATCTAGTAGTTTATGATTTAAATTCTTATGTTATGTACATTAATATTTGTATTATTTATTGTTATTTGGGTATGTTATGCTTATTGGTCGCCTTGTTCCCTACAATACGGTTGAGTAAGGCGATGACTGATATATGTGTCATACCCGTGAACGGGTGCCATCTGTTGGAACTGGTCAGCTTATTGCTGTTATAGCAATTGTTACAAATAATATTATTTAAATTTAAGGCAAACTAAGTTTAGTCGATGTTCTCACATAAATTCAAAGGAACTATGTAAGTGTAATTTTAATGAACACAACATTCATTTTGTTCTTTTTTTTTGTATAAATTCATTACTGTATAATTGGTCAAATATCATGTAAATCAAACTAATGTAATGGCGGTTAGAAAAGAGTGGTCATGAGTTTTATTGCCAGGTTCTTCCTCTGGCTCTACCTATTGCTTTGCGAATCTGGCAGTAAATGTAAATGTAGAAGCAGTAATCTTGACGTTCATAAGTGTTACTTTGTGACCCACATGAATAAAGATTTTTCATTTCATTTCAGGTTTTTATACAGACTCAGGGTTATAAATAAAGATGGCAATGATACAAAATAACCATCTGTAAAGAAAAGAACTTACCGAAAAATATCTTAAAACACTTGTACTATTCCACTTATTTATTACTTAAACCTGACCGATTAAGTAATAAATAAGTGGAATAGTACAAGTGTTTTAGTTCAAGATGTGTAGCAAGTTCCACCAAATGCCATCAATTACTAGTGTAAACAGTCTACCGAAAAATAGACAAACTATAATAAATACCAAACAAACATCAATAATATCGATCAATAAACAAGAAACATTTAATGCAAAGGATTGAAACCTATCAACTATAAATTTAAATTCGTGCTATGTACCTACTGATCAGTTTGATTTATAATACAACCTGTGGAACGGTGATTACTTCAATTGAGAATGCAGCTAAGTATCCAAACGGGCACGTATAAAACGATTAATGAATCTGCAGGAAGCGAAAGAAGTATGCATGGATCGCAAAGCCTGACAATCTGTCCACTCTGACTACCCCGTCAGGGGTACAGCGTGAAATAGATAGATAGCTTCGGAACACGTTTTTAGTTGTTGCAGTTAGCCAGGCTCAAATGATTCCGGCTGATTGTTTGTACTACTCATTGTACCATCTCCAGAGAAGTAAATTATCTGTTCTGTGGTGTTTATCGAATTATTTAGGTCCTTTTTTAATGCTTTTAAAAATTAAGAAATGGGATTTTATAATATTATTTAAAATTTATAATTACACAGTCCTTATATAGAACACAATGCTTTTTTTTTTAAAACTACTCTATCGTCAGATCAGTATCATCATCATACGCAAAAGTCTTAGTAGCATTAGCAAGTATATAAAAACCATTGTAAATACCTAAAAAATTTGAGGGTAGATTTCTCTAATATTACATTATCAGATCCTAGCATGGAGTCAATGAGATCACTTCAGAATTGTACTCTTTGAAATAAAAAACTATTAGAAGCGGTCAACGATTGTGGAAGGAATTGATGAACATAATAAAGAGTGATCGACTGGCGACTGAACAAACCCTACTCAGACTCATAGCCACCTCAAAAACGTTCCCTTCACGAAATAACTTCAAACACAAAACGTATAATAGCGGGGGATTGTAAGCCGCAGGCCAATGGTTGGTACAGCGTGCTGTCTTCATTATTAAGGACTAAGTGACCATTAAAATTCATTTTTAGCGCCCGCGGCCTCCTCGCACTCCGACCGTTTTTCTTCATTACGTATGCAACTCTCAAATGATTACTTTGTAGTCTTTGATAGGTTTGTAATGTTAT
Source organism: Thumatha senex (assembly GCA_948477245.1). Lineage (NCBI taxonomy): Eukaryota > Metazoa > Arthropoda > Insecta > Lepidoptera > Erebidae > Thumatha > Thumatha senex. The sequence continues at coordinate 504,786 of OX419740.1, read as the reverse complement.
AGCTTCTCAAGTTTGTTGTATTATTAAAAGACTTGGATATATGCTGCACGTAGAACACTAAATAGAATAAAAATGTTTTTGTAACATTATTATTCTTTCTGGAATATATTTGTTGCAATTTGAAATTCAACTAACAATATCATGTATGTAAATTTCTATTCAGATTATACGTACCACTCTGAGGTGAGAATTCCTGACAATAATTGAACTGACAATATAAGACAACCCCATAAAGATCGAGATAAACTGCCTGACAAATATTTCCTCGACCGTACCGTAGCAATAGTAACTTAAAAATTCTTTCCTCGTATTTCACTCCTCAAGATTTTTCAAGCGAGGGTTGGAGCGGCATATTAGTGAGTCGTCAACCAGAGTACTGATATTAATTAACTTTCCGTAACAGTTCCCTCACCTATGAATGTCGCCATGAGTCAGGCGAGCGGCGTCATTTGACGAGTCTAATATAAAAATGGCTGAACAAAACCGAACGAAGTGTCTTGAATGTATGATATACTTGGGGGAGCATCTACTTCGTTAGGAGAATTTCATTGCTTACCTTTAGACTAGATGTCTCTTTTATATGTTACTTAAAAAATTATAAACCCGCGTATATATTCGGATGTGTAGGTATTTACTTAAACTAAATTTGTACGTAATCACATGTTTCCGTTTTAACTTTCATACAGGCTCCTTTGCTTAACTTTAATGTGGAGTTAAATTTATTGTTTAAGATTAACGAGCTCAAGCGGGATTTGAACTTGCGTCCTTTTCCATTCCTGTGGTATCTTCTGTTTTGATAAAGTTAATCTTTATATAGTATAATCAGCACACTAATACCAAACACACTATTACCTCTCTTATATAAAACAATTAAAAATCAAGATATAACAGTCCCGAGCTAATTAATGCTGGACTATATACTACACAACTTTGAATATATCACTCTTCATTTAAGGTACTTGAGGGAAAAGATCCATTTAAAAATATTTTTCACGACAAACTAAATATGTAATGGCAACTTTTGCTTTTGTATTTTTAAAGTATACGATGCAATGAAATTGGTCCCTTTACTACCCTGTTGAGGCAACACCAGAACGACTTTGTTTGGGTCTGCCAGTCCTGGAGAGGGGTCAGAATATGAAATCACCATAGTGAATACTGAGGCGCAGGACAGACACACAGGCTAAAAGTCGCTGTGAATGGGTGCCTCAAAATAAGGTTCTTCCCCAGATGAGCAGGCCCTAAGCTTAAGTAGGTCTCTAAACAGCGCCGTCTAGCTCAAAGTAAGCTAGTATAAGCTTGTTGGATCATCCAATGATGACAAATGGTAAACATACTTATATATTTCTAAATACTATACATAGGAAATACCTAAACTCCGAACTAAACATTTGTGGATCACAAAAATATTTGTTCCGACCCGGGACCTCAGGAGCGTCAGTAACATTCAATACCACTGCGTCATCGAGGCAGTTAAACTCTATACACAGTTGCAACCTATTTTACCTGTTCTGGATTTTCAATAAAAATACAACAAAATATTTTTATTTGTAAAACAGGTACAGACGTAAAAAATCATCATTAATCAAATTAAATAAGTGTGTATATTATATGACTGGTCTACAGGATCCACAATACCTTTAATTATAGGTTTAATATCAGTAAAAATATTATCAATACATTTTGCACTGGTGACTGTAATACGAGTTGGTTCATTTTATTTTTCTCTGATGGAGTTAATGATGTATCTAGTATATCAACTTTAAAATCTCCACAAACTATTATAGATTTCTTAGAGCATTGGCATTTGAACAGTGCTTCTTCAAGATTCTCTTTAAATTTAATATAAGAAGCATCAGGGGGGCTGTATACGCTTAACAAGATGATGTGCTCAAACTCAATACTGGCTATCTCAATAACTCGCTCAATGGAGAGGGCTACTAAATCCTTACGTTCTTTAAATTTTAAGTTTTTATTAATTAGTATTTTAGAGCCTCCACGTTTAGAATATTTTCTATTGAACGAGCTAGCAACCTGGTGATTTATGAAGTTCAACAATGTGATTTTATGATATTTTAACCAGTGCTTTGTAGCACAAAAAATATTAATGCAATTTGCGTTCATGTATAACTCTAACTCTAAACATTTACCATTTATTAAACCTCGAACATTGCGGTGCACCAGGTATGTTACAATATTTAAGCAGTGTAAAACCAAGTACCTATACTAAGTTTGTCTCATATACTTCACTATATTAGCACGTAGAAGGAGTCAGGGCAGGCCGAGACTTCCATATGAAGACCACGGGAGCAGATTGCGCAAAAACGAAAAATTCAAAAGTACATGGATACCCAGACATACTTGTATGAAGCGATTGATGGATCTGCAAGAAGCAAAAGAAGTATGCATGGATCGCGAAGCCTGGCGATCTGTCCTCTCTGACAACCCTGTCAGGGGTACAGCGTGAAGATTGTTGGTTACTTATATTAGCAAGTCATGTACAAATAGACTTTACTGTACACAACATGTCATGTTTTTACCACAGACAGCTATGTAAATTTGCAACAAAATTGACGTACCCATTAATCAGTCCCCAGGTGTGGTTCAGGGTCCCTAAAATTAAATATTGGGGCTCGAAAGACCGTGGCCGTGCCGTTATTCAAAGGGTTTCAAGTACTTGGCGTCCAATCATTTATATTTGCACCAAGTATATTTCTCGGAGAGGGTAATTTGAAGGCTCAAGTTTATTTAAACCATGATACGTGCCAAATTGATGTTCACCCTTTCAGATAGATCCTTCAACGGTAACGGTGACACACATAATATAGTAAGGAGTGTCAAGAAGAGAGATTCGAAAAAGGGATTGTTGGGAAACAAAATTCCTCGGACTGCATAGAGTCTTTTCACTAAGCTAAGCTAGGTTTTCTGCTACGGTCATTCTTGAGATGTACGAACGTTTTTGTGATTAGGAAGGCATATTAAATCGTAAGATTCGGGTGGCATCGTGAGCAGCTTGAATTTTTTTGACTCCAGATAATCAGAACCCGCTATTGCTACATTGAATCAAATATGGCCTTTTTACTGCCACCTAAGTAGTATCAGAAATAAAGAAACGTTTTGAAGTTAATATGAAATTGATCGATCCTAATAATGTATAAAGCAAAAAATAATAACTGTGAAGAACAGCTCTTAATCGTTAAAGCTTCTCTAGCGGTCACCTTGCGGATTCACCCGCGTAGTGCCCGATCCCGTAGGCATATGAGGTTAAGGCGTAGCCTAAGTTGCACTTTATAACGTCACCTATCTACCAGTAACATTCCTTATAATTTTAATCCAGTCGATCAAACAAATATAGGACAGATCAAAATTTCAAAGTTGTTTTTTTTTTCATGTAAGCACTGCAAATATACTATCACTAGTTGAAGCCCGCGGCTTCGCCCGTGGCAGTCTTTTAACCCCCGTCGCAGCCTTTTAATACTACAAACAACTACAAAAATGTATGAAAACTTGCCAGATTTGTTGATATTTATGATTACTGCTGAACAGTATCGGAACATACAAACAAACTAACTCTTCAACTTTATAATATTAGTATAGATTTAATTAAGTGAAAAGCTGTTATTATACGAGCAGATATTCCAATTTTATTTATCTCTATACAATATGTCAAAAATAGTGGGAGATAATCGACAAAATCCTTGAACAAAATAGTACTACTTTAATTTAATTTTCCTAACTTACCATTCACAAATGATATATCATATTTTCCCCAAGCTTGACGTTTGGAAATGACAAAGTTGAGTTTTAAATCTACTCCTCACTTAGCTCCACTTAATTAAGAACATTCATTAAGGAATGTACGAGCTATTAAATCCGCAATTCTTTGAGATAAAAACTGCGTTAACCGAGGGCTCGACGCAGACGCACTGTGAATGTGGTTTTTGAAAGCAATCTCTCAATTTTCACCATAATTCACTGACTTGAGCCTTCCATCCTTGTCGATAATAATTAGTCCAATATATTGTAAGTAATGCCAATTTATATAAACTAGTAGACGCCTATTGCTCGAAATTTGATCAAAAAAAATAGCTATGTGCACTTCTACTCCACATACACTATAACCGTTTACTCATTCGCACATTTTTTTTTTAAATGTGTACAAAGGTTTCGACGTATTTATACATAGATATTATTTATCTTATAAGGTGCAAGGGGCCCCAACAAGATATTCGGGGCCCAAGACAACGTATGCTTGGGGGTAGCATGGATCAGTGTAGTGTCTTATTTAGCTTTAAATATGTAAAACCCAACGATATCATTAAAGTATTCAAGTCGCTTAACTCAAAAAAGACAGCTGACTTGTGGGGTATTTCTGTAAAATTGATACAGTCTATTATTGTTAATACGAGCACATCTAGCTGAAATATTTAATAAATGTGTTGATAAAGAAGTGTTTCCGGATTTAATGAAACACAGTAAAGTAATACCTCTATTTAAATCTGGATCCAAAACCGACCCTGGTAATTCAGACCAATTTCAATACTACCTGCCATTAGCAAAATGTTTGAAAAAATTATATTGCATCAATTACAAGCTCATTTTAATTCAAATATGCTATTACATGAAGAGCAGTATGGGTTCACAAGGGGCCGTTGTACCATTCATGCAGTTGTGACACTTCTAAATCATATATATAACGCCTGGGAGAATAGACAAGATGCTATTGGTGTATTCTGCGATCTCTCCAAAGCATTTGATTGCGTTGACCATAAAACACTATTGCGAAAACTATTTTATTATGGTGTCAAAGACTCTGCACTGGACCTTGTTGCCTTCTACCTAAATGATCGAATACAACATGTTGATGTCAATGGAATTAGCTCCTCTGGAGCCTCTGTAGCTATGGGCGTACCGCAGGGATCAATTCTAGGTCCGTTTCTATTTTTAATTTATATTAACGATCTGCCATTCTATATACAGAACTTGTGCGACATTGTTCTATTTGCTGATGATACGTCACTTATTTTTAAAGTTGATCGCACGCTTACTGATTTTAACGGCGTAAATAGTTCACTTGCCCAAGTTGTAGATTGGTTTACGACCAATAATTTGCTACTAAACGCTAAGAAGACAAAGTGTATCAGATTCAGCATGCCTAATGTCAGGAAATGCGGTACAAATATAACATTGAACGGTGATACCCTAAATCTTGTAGAATCAACTGTATTTTTGGGGATCACTTTAGATAGCAAACTACAGTGGAACGCCCAAATAACGTGTCTTGCAGGTAAACTTAGCTCGGCAGCCTTTGCCGTTAGTAAAGTCTGGCAGCTCACTGAAGTAGAAACTGCTAGGCTGGTATACTTCAGTTATTTTCATAATGTCATGTCTTACGGCATTTTGCTGTGGGGCAAAGCAGCTGATATACAAGTAATTTTTGTACTCCAGAAGAGAGCTATACGTGCAATATATAAATTAAGTGCTAGAGTGTCTCTTAGAGAGAAATTTAAAGAAATTGGCATTTTAACAGTTGCATCACAGTATATATTTGCAAATGTCATGTTAGTTAAACAGAACATACATTTATACAATAGACACAGTGACATACATTCGATAAATACTAGAAATAAGCAAAAATTAATTGGGACGCATCATCGTTTACAAAAGGTTCACGACTCTTTTGCAGGAATTGGTGTACGCCTATATAATAAAATTCCTTTAGACATTATGAACCTGCCGTTACATAAATTTAAGGCGGAAATTAGGACGCACCTCTTGAAAAGGGCCAATTACACAATTAATGATTATTTGAATGATAAAAATAAATGGAAATGAGTTGCTTGCTCTTCGCTCGAACTACTTTGTGTTATTTTGTACTTGTCTTGAATCTGCATATATATGTTGTGTTTTTACATTTCTGCATATTGAATTATTTGAGCCGTCTGACAACTAAAGGTTTCTAAATTGGCTGCGTTTAGTCCCAGTAATAACTAATATAAAAATATGTAATTTGAGTTTGTGTGAGCACCAAGTAGACTTATTTATTATTTTGAAATTGACATGATAGTTGCTGTGCAGTTTTTGGGTATGTCATGCTCGCCTAAGTGTCCCGGCAGTGGTGGCGTATGCATCGGGTCGCCTTATTCCCTATAATTCGGTTGAGTAGGGCGATGGCTGATATATACGTCATACCCGTGAACGGGTGCCGTCTGTTGGGACTGGTCAGCTCATAGCTGTTATTGCAATTGTTACAAATAAAATTATTTAAATTTAAGGATTTTAATGTTGTAAGCCACATATTTGAAGAGAGCATCCATTGACTTTCTTGCTAGATTCTTCTTCTTAAAGTGTAGGCTGCCCTTAGAACTGGCAACTAGAATAGCTCTAATTTTGATATGATTTTAAACACAACATTAATTTGTTTTTTTTTGTTTTGTATAAATTCATTTTACACACAACATTGATTTTGTTTTGTATAAATTCATTACTATATAATTGGTCAAACATCATGTAACTCAAACTAATGTAATTACTGGCGGTTAGAAAAGAGTGGCCAAGAGTTTTATTGCCAGGTTCTTCCTCAGGCTCTACCTATTGCTGTGCGAATCTGGCAGTAAATGTAAATGTAGAAGCAATAATCTTGACGTTCATAAGTGTTACTTTGTGACCTACATTAATAAAGATTTTTCATTTCAGTTCATTTCATTTCATTTCAGGCTCTGGCGCTGGCTTTCCCCTCTGGGGTTGGGAGGTCTGAGGGCGTCGCTCCCGTTTTGGCGGGTGGCATACCCGCCAAAACTAAATGAAAATGTACAATCGGAATGTAGCTAGGAATAGGGCGCCACCGCAAAACGGCGCGTAGGAGCCCCGCCCGACTCCTGTGGCAAGTGGGCTAGGGCTGCCGTGTGTCGGGCCAGCACGGCTAAAGAAGTTAGCCCCAACCCGTATCCGCTTCGCATCGTGGAACATTGGCACGCTGACTGGGCGTGCGGTAGAGTTGGCCGAAGTACTCTCCAGGCGGAGGGTGGACGTGGCGTTCCTGCAGGAGACTCGGTGGAAGGGCAACAGAGCCCGGCCTTTGCAGAACGGCTACAAGCTGTATTACACGGGTGCGCCTGGTGGGGAGAACGGGGTGGCCGTGGTGTTCTCCGAGGAGCTGCAGAACGGCATCTTGGAGGTGAAACGCTGTAGCGACCGGCTTATGATCGTGAGGGTGCTTATCGATGGGATTATAACCCACTTGGTAACTGCCTACGCGCCACAGGCCGGTTGTAGCGACGCCGATAAGATGTCGTTTTGGGGCCAATTCGAGGGAGTGCTTCGGAGCATTCCGTTGTCACAGGGAATCGTTTTGGGCGGCGACCTAAACGGTCATGTGGGTGAGAGGTGTAAGGAGTTTCAGCGTGTTCATGGTGGATTTGGATACGGCACCCGCAACGCTGAAGGAGAAACTATCCTCAGAACGTGTGCAGCTGCCGATCTGGCCATTGTGAACACGTATTTCAAAAAGAAATCTGAACATCTCATCTCCTACTCACTAGGTGACGCAGCATCGGCAAGGTGGCCAACTGCAAGGTTATACCCGGAGAGAGTCTTACTGCACAACACCGTCTCCTTGTCATGGACCTCTGCGTGAAGCCCAAAGGCAAACGCATCAAGCGTCGCATCAAATGGTGGTTGCTTGATGAAACTAGGTCCCAGGAGTTCGTCTCAGCTGTTGGTGACAAGTGCACCGACACTGACGGCTGGCTCAGTTTGAGATTACTGGGACAAAGTTCAGGCGGCCATCCTTGGAGCGGCGAAGGTGGTGCTCGGTGAGTCTAAGGGTGGGCGCAAATGTGACAAGGAAACTTGGTGGTGGAACGACGAAGTCCAGAGGGAGACTAGGGAGAAGAAAGCCCTCTTTAAAAAGTGGCAAGCGACCGGATCTTCCGAAGACCGCGACGCGTACAGGGCTGCCAAGTGCGCCACAAAGAGAGCTGTAGCCAGAGCCAGACGACACCACTTACAACCTCTGTATGATAAGCTGGAATCGTCTGAGGGGCAGAAGCTCATCTATAAGCTGGCGCGCTCCAGGGTCAAAGCGGCACAGGATATATCCAAGTGTCAAGAAGAAAGAAAGAAAGAAAGAAAGAAACGTTTAATTGATACAGATTACCATCATGAAGTTACAAATAATTTACTAAATCTATTTTAGATATTAACGTATCAATAGGGCCACAGCTCAGCATTTGCTTAGTGTGCACAAGTACACACTAGGCGCTGGTTATCAGCTGCCGCCCGGAGTTGTGGCATATGTTAACTTAAATTTTAAAAATTTTATAGGCAAGCGAAAAACAAACAAATAATTATAATAACCAAAAAATAGTGAAAAATCATCACATTTCTATAATTCTAATTAGATACATATCAAAGATATAAATAAAATACATAAATAAAACAGATATAGGATTTAACATAAAACACATACATAAGAGGTTGGAAGAGAATACTATAAAGGCACTATCTAAATAAATCTGTTGGAACATTTTTCCCTCTATATAGCACACAAGGTTACTCTAATGTTTTCAAATTCCTTTTGATGCAGTAATAAAAATATTTTTAATTTTCTTTTAAAAGTGAAAACACTACCACTATTTTTTATTGGAGGTGGGATGTTATTCCAACACTTAGATGCAGAGTAACAGAAACTTCCTCTAAACGCAGCAGTCCTATGATGAGGGATCGATAACAACTGGGAACACTGGTAAGTGATCGATAACAACTGGTGTCGCTGTGTAAAAGACCCTGATGGCAACCTGTTAAGCGAAGACCTCGCGGTAAAGGAGAGATGGCGCTCGTATTTTCACGAGCTGCTTAATAAACAGCATAAAGAGGTGCAGCCTCCGGACCTCCCTCCGAATCAGGGACTAGTGCCACCGATAACGCCTGGAGAAGTCCTGACTGCGCTTCGCCGCATGAAGAATCGGAAAGCTGTCGGACCCGATGGAGTCCCCATCGAAGCCTGGAAAGCGATGGGTCCTCGCGGTGTGGGCATCTTAGTATACCTTTTTAACCGCATACTCCTCAGCGGGCAGATCCCAAACCAATGGAGACTGAGTATTATTACTCCAGTTTTCAAAGGTAAGGGATCGTGCAGGAGTGCGGGAGCTACCGCGGTATAAAGGTGATGTCCCACACCATGAAGATCTTCGAGAGGATTATAGACTCTCGGATCCGGCAGGAATGTACTCTCTCGGGGTGTCAATATGGGTTTCGCCCTGGTCATGGGACCACGGACCCTGTTTTTGCCCTGAGGGTTGTCGCGGAGAAATACAGGTCGAAGAGCACGCCTCTGCACTCTATGTTTCTAGACATGCAGAAGCCCTTCGACTGTGTTTCTCGCGCGATGATCTGGTGGGCACTGCGATCCAAAGGGGTTCCCGAGGTCTATATTGACACTATCCGGGACATGTACTGTGACTCCGATTCCATGGTTCGGACTGCTGTTGGCGACACGAAATCCTTCCCCATCACCGTCGGTGTACACCAGGGTTCGGTGCTTAGTCCGCTTCTGTTCAGCGTAATATTAGACGAATTGTCGGACAGCATCAAGAACTCGCATGAGCAGCGTACATGGTTGCTCATGTATGCTGACGATATTGCGCTGGCAGTCGCGGACAGGAGCAGATTGGTGCGACGTGTGAAGGTGTGGAAAGAGACTCTTGAGAACGGCGGTCTGAAACAAAATGCGGCGAAGACCGAGTACTTGGCACTAAACTCGACAGATCCCACATCCGTCCGCATTGGCGGTGATTTGGTCGAGCGGACGGACCAGGTTAAATACCTGGGATCTGTTTTTCACACGTCCAGTGACATCGATTGCGATGTCAAGTCACGCATTGCTACCGCGTGGGCCAAATGGCGGGAGATGACCGGTGTCATTTGTGATCCTAAAATGACAGGTCTACAAAACCATCGTTAGACCTGTCCTTTTACATGGCAGAGAGACGTGGCCAATATTGGAGCGACACAAGCTGGAGCTGCGAAACACGGAACTGAAGATACTGCGGTGGATATGTGGAGTCACGCGGATGGATCACGTGAGGAACTCTCGCATCCGTGGCAGCCTTCATGTCCGTGACATTGCAGACAAGTTGCAAGAGTGTCGCCTTCGTTGGTATGGCCACGTCTTGCGGCAACCGCCGGGCTACGTAGGAAACAAATGTCTGGCCATGTCAGCCCCACCGGGTCCCGGTAAGAGGGGCAGACCCAAGAAGTGCTGGCTTGACGTCGTAAGGGATGACATGCGTGCCAATGGTCTCACTACAGGGGATGCCGACGACCGTGCGAAGTGGAGGAGAAAATTTAGGAAAGCGGACCCCGGGCGTTCCGAGACGCAACTGGGACAGACGCTCGGATGATGATGATGATGATGATTATTTATCGTTTTTTTTATTGGCTTGTTAATAACACTTATATAGAGAGATTTTAGGGCCTCCGTAGTGACATACTGTTTGACAAAATATAGTCGTATAGTAATAGTATGTACAGTAAATATTGACTGCCTCGGTGGCCCAGTGGTAGTGTAAGCGACTACCGCGCTGATGTCCCGGCTTAAATTCCATGGTCGAAACAGATAATTGTGAAACATACAAATGTATGTATTTAGAAATAAATAAGTATGTTTATCAGTTGCCTAGATCCTATAATACACGCTTATATTAGCTTACTTTGGGCTAGATAGCGCTGTGTATAAAATGTTTCACAATGTCCACAATATAAATGTTTACATGCTCCGTGCATACCATGAAACGACACGGTCATAGATTAGAATCCATACTACGTACAGAAACGGTCAATTCTCAGGTATCAGATGTTACAGGCACGTGAACATTGTTCTCACTGTCCTTACAGAATGATGACTGACGAAGTTTTACGTGTTTTGTAGGTAGAACTGTAATCAATTTGAAACTAGTACTGGCAGATATCTTTTGTTAACAGTCTAGAGCTTTAAGTAATTAATGCCAGAGACTTTGTGAGAGTCAGAATCGAGGGTGTATTGTTGCAGAAGTGAATCTGTTGCATATAAAAGCAAAGTATCAAATTTTAAAAAAACAAGAAGAGCAATTTGAGAAACTATATATATGTCTACAAATAAACTATAAATATTTCTAACTCAATGATTAAAATATATTGCAAAAGTGAAGAAATATAATGATAAAAGTGTACTGTATTAATTAAAAATGTTCGCTCCAATGGGTAAGTTTTCAAGCACCGCTGCTAGGAACGCGTGCAGGGCGGGCGCCGCGACATCGCTCTATAGAAGCACACGCTTAGTTCACGAGGTTTCAGGAGCGCTTCGTTCACGATCATTTTAATGTTGTACTTTAGATTAATAGAAGAACAGGTAATTTCAATGAAATTGGTTGATTCTTATGAAAGTGTAACGTCATGAAAGTGTTTACTTTGATTGTATTTTTTAAGGAAGAGTCAACAAGTCACATGATTCGTTTATAATGGACCTGTACAGTAGAAACGTAGCTCCAATTTGAATGTAAATGAGACTAAAGCTTGAATGATGAAGACGATAGTTTCATTCAAAATTTTATGCTGTCGCAGCACGTAATATATGCCGGTGAAACCACGGGGCGTCTGCTAGTTTAATATATTTTCACAAATTATTGTACAAATACGAATAAATGACGCGGTCTTTGCTACTGTCCTATTTAGTCATAATTATTGTTGCTTTGCCTATTGCCTTGTGCGATAAGGCCGCCAATTATTATACCTATAAATCTAATATTAAACTGTTTATACATGTTTTTCCTGGTGTACAATAAAGAGTTTTTTTACTTTTACTTTTAATACGGAACGTTTAAAACACATAATACTATTTTCCTCCATTGACCTTCAGATTCTCGCAAGTATAAAAATTTAACGCGCTTTGATATATGATGTTGTACGAAAAAGTTGGTCGGGTAAAATGTTTTGGGCTGTTGGAATTTTTGGTTGAGTTGTCAATTTACAGATATAATAAATTGTAAATTTAGGTTAAAATATGTAGGACCATGGCCAGAAAAGGATTCGAGCAGTTTTTTTCCTCATTTATTAGAAGTGTTAAATGTTTAACCAACACAGTCATGAGTTCTTTATAAGACACGTAAAAAGCACAATCCCGTGAGATTTTTCTACGCCCTATAAATGCCCTAGCATTTTAACACGAGAATGTAAATAATGGTGATAGCAAATGTGTTAACGGTTCTATTCAGTCAGATACGTCAAAACGTCAATGGTATGTAAAAGTTCACTAATACACTGAAATCTTTAATTCTACAATTCTACAAAATATATAAATGAAATGAAATGAAATCTTTAGAAATAAGTATGTGTATGTGTAAATAGTAATGCCATAATGCTTAACATACTCCTTCTAGTGCAACAATATCCATTTATAACTTTTAAAACTTTGTTCCGTCCATCTCTTCCTTCCTAAGAAATGATTCGTGGAGCTCTTCCTCGTACTCCTACTATTTTCTCCTAGTAGGAGCGCGAGTTTACTTTCCATACTTACTTAGTTTTGAAAAATATCAATAGTTACTACATTACAATGTTCGTAATTAAATTGTCCTAAATAGCGCCCACAAGTATATAATATATATCTTAAAATGTCAGAAGTTTTAGAACTCAACATGAACCCGACAAAGCTCATTGCTGGACGGATTCCAAGATGGGGGAAAGTGTCATTATTTTTGTCGCTTTTTTCCCTTAAAAGCACAAAGCTGGAACTGCGCTTGATAAATGACTATGGTCCCCCTATCCCGTTGCAATTTAATGCCGTTATCAGAAAAGAATAGGACAAACTATATGTTGTAAAACTTATGTATAACCCACTTTGTTTCTGGTTTGGGATTCTACTTCCATTAGTCTCGTAAATGAATGTACTAACCATTTTCTTTAACTTTAAAAATTTTGTATTATAGTAAGTCATAATTTATTACTTTTTTCTTAAAACCAGGTTGAGAGTTTTTTTGTCAGCGTAATGGCAACAGAATTTATTCATTAATAGATGACTATGAAAAAAAATTACAACAAGAGTGTATAATTAAGACTATTCTCAACTGTAACGTCCTTCAAAATGTCAGAGGTAATATCAGTCAAAATCTTAAGATTTTATATATCACCGAAGCTCTACTCGTTGCTCGAAGTCTCAGTGGGTAGTTTTAGCCTACGAGGCTTTGACAAATGACTGTTATAAAAATGGCGCCAATGACATGCAAAATGTCTACTTTTAAAGATAGAAGTAACCACGATAAAGCTCTTTTATTTGTTGGAAAGAATGATGATCCAGATCCTACATAAGAAGTTTTTGTAATAAGCACATTTCTATCGTCATAATGAACCTCTTCCCGGTTGCTCCCGAAGCTTTAGTTTTGAAATTTAAAATCCGAGGTTTCCTGCTTTTAGTTTTTTACTTTTTCTAAGACATCAAGTTTTTTTTTTCACATAATATTACTTCAGGTTAATGGTGGCATATATATAATATATATATATGACAGAATTTATACATTTCTATAAGTATTATGCAGAACTTTTGGGATTATTTTTAAACTTGTATTCATTATTTTCCCTAGTTTTATGCAATAATCATAGTCAAAACATTCTTGACACATTGCTATAAGGTTCACGTTGAGTTTGCCAGATCGCAAAGTACAGTCCGTAACAAAGTGGCAACAAACGAGTTGAGCGCTCACATTGTTAGTTCATAATGAGTGTTGGCAAGGAACCGAAAACGAAACGAAGTGATACGCAATATGGCAGGTATGAGTGAAAGTGTCAGCGTTAAGCTGGAATGGACACGTCCAACGAATGAGTGAGGAACAATTGACGAAGAATATATATTGTGCGAAAGTAGAGGGTAGAACGAGTCAGGGTAGGCCGAGACTTACATATGAAGACCACGTGAGCAAATTGTTCAAAAACGGAAAGGTTAAAAGTACTCGGATACTCAGATGTGCATGTATAAAGCGATTGATGAATCTTGAAGAAGCGAAAGAAGTTTGCATGGACCGCGTAGCCTGGCGATCTGTCGTCTCTGACTACCCCGTCAGGGATACAGCGTGAAGATAGATTTTAGTTTTAGTAAGTACTTTAGATGTGAAAGAAATATGTTTCTGACAAATGTAGGATAAAGAAGTCAAATATCCCTGATTGATGGCAATGTCGTCTTGTCTATTACATTGTACAAAATGGGTAAAATTTTAGGTTAAATATTAATCTATACTAATATTATAAAGCTGAAGAGTTTGTTTGTTTGTTTGGTTGAACGCGCTAATCTCATGAACTACTGGTCGGATTTGAAAAATTCTTTTTGTAATAAATAGCCCATTTATCGAGGAAGGCTATAGACTACATATCATTACGCTACTGCACTGGGGAACAAAGCAGTAGTCATAAATGTCGACAAATCGGGCAAATTTTATGCGTCATTGTAGAATTTATAAGCGACAGGATTAAATAGGTGCGACGGGAGGTCGAAATATTCCACGGGTGAAGCTGTGGGGGTCATCTAGTTATATTATATTGCTCCTGACAACAAAACTGAACAATTATCAGAAGATCTTTTTGTTAGTAGTATTTTTATAAGAATAATATTATGTACTTAAAATTCTTCCAAATACTGTTTTAACAAAAATAATTTGAATAGCCGTATAAGTTTAACTCCTCCCGATGATTCAGGAGTGCGATATACAAATGGAATGAAACCATATTATTTATTTAAACACTCAATTCGGTGTCTCGTTACGCTAGCTCAGTACCATTACCGATGATCGACTCATCATCATACATAATTTTAGACCCTTTTGACGTACAAAAGGGTCTAATATTATGTAAACACTTTCACTTTTTCTAGCCACACCGTTCCGTAGCGGTTAGATTTATTAGAATAATAACTTCGTTAGCGATGTTCATCATTACTTAATAAACGAAAACCGTGTAAATTTCGGGTTAGCCCGACTAGTTTCGGACCTAACGGAGGTCCTTTATCAAGAGGAGCGTCAAGATACGTCGGAAGCTGCACCGGCACGGGTTTAAAATTGTTTCTTTCATAGGTGTCACATACAGCAAGACTATTTATAATTGATGGTGGATAGATTGAATCTAGGAATAGATTTCTCCGTCAAACTCAACAATTGCAAAGTGCACAAATAGATAACCGATATTCGTTACCAACAGTAGTTAGCAAAAGTATTATACCCAATTAGCTGGCACAGTGTATCATTGCTAAAGTCAACACTGTTCTCGCTACTATGGGGAATTTCATCTCAATTTCCTTGTACTTAAATATTGGCGAGTGGCCAAATATCTGGGCATCGGTATGGACGTTGATTTCACACTTACTATTATTTATTCTGTGCCTAAGCGTTTTCTAAGCCTGACTTATTTTATCATAACCTTGGGAATATAGTCGATACACACCGATGTACGTAGGTAGTTTGAGTTACAACGTGAATATATAATAGTTTTCGATTAGACAATTGAATAAATAGTATTATGACATGAGTGCAGCATTTAATAAATATCCATCACGCCTTATCCCCGAAGGGGTGGCAGAGGCATATAATATGCCCACTTTTCACCGTGTGGATTCCTGTCCCACGTAATAGGTGGTGAGCCCATTGCCGTGTTGAAATAGACAGACGCAGGTTGTGGTTACCTGCTGTTGAATTTTTTCAAGCCTCCCCCATTAGGCCTTCATCCAGGCTTAACGACTGCCATTTTACTGGCAACCGGGACCAACGGCTTAATGTGCCTTCCGAAGCACGGAAACGCTCGCAAATGTAAATGCCACAAAGTGGTCACCCATTCGAGGACCAGCCATAGTGAAAGTTGCGTAACTCAGTGATCGTTTATAGAACACTGAGACCGCGGGGCCACGAGCGCTTCATTAGTGCAGCATTATTTTATATATATTTTTTGTAGGTAAATATTAGAAAAATAAGTTACTTAAAATGTAAATATAGTTCCAAATCAGACTAAATTCATTATAAATAGTAGACTAAATTCAACGTTTTGCAGAAATGCTGTAACTTATGGTGCTTTAATTCGCTTGTGGTAATTTACCCAGGGATGTTTGGTTTATTGTTAAATAGCTTATTTATTCTGCGCATACGAAGTTGCGGGCAAAAACCAGTCTGTAGTAATAATAATCGAACTATCTAACCTGTTTATCCAACTCAAAAAACAGACTTTAAGATATGGTATAAGTTTGCACACCATTATTATTATAATTTCAAAGCGAGAAAATGTGTATTCAATTTGAAAGTGTTTAGATACATGTTACCTAGTTCAATTCATATGGGCGACCCACTTTTTTATAGGACATCGCAATGACATCAATTTTTGATAGCATTTTAGAAACCACCATTGCTAAAACATATATGTAAAAGGTTCAAAATTCATTTTCGTTTATTAGGGAATCCAATTTGTCAGTTAAACTCCTTTCAAAGTCACGGATACTAACTAACCTTTAGACCATATTCATAGAATTGAAATTCGCATGACAGCCTTGAGAGAATTAAGAAACATGGCTGTACAGAGATATCATCCGGCTCAGTTTAAATGTAAGCGACCCGAATTACACCGGTGCGGTGTGAGACCCTTTGACACAGAAGCCGTATAAAATATAATGTAAACACTCGACGTTTGACGATATTATTCATGTCGTACGAGTGGAACGCTCCTTAATGGAATTAGGAAGGTAACACACACTGACACACAGAACCTTATCTTACCTTTTCTTTTATGACTGCATAGGTGGCGCAGTCGTAGTAAATACAATTGCGGTGATGAATTCTCGGAATTGAAGCCCGAGTCAAAACAATTATTTATGTGATCTACTAATGTTTGTTTCCAAAGTAACTTACATACATATTGTCCTCCGGGAGATCGTGGGGGGCAGCGCATCTGGCTCCCCGAGGAGAGCCTCATCGTGGGGCATTCCCTTAGCCGGGTTGCAGTGAATAGCCCTCAGGCCTATCCTGCGACCCGGTTGGGAAGAAGGCGGAATACCGCGGAGTTTTGTAGGTAAAAGGGCCGGGAAAATATGTATTCAATTGTAAACGACATGAGATGGAACCGAGTCAAAAAACACACCACCCATGCTGCCCTTGCAGTAGGAATGAAGGCGTGTCAAAGCATTCCCCGCGACAAATGAAAAAAAAAACATTTATTGTCACGCCTTTATCCCCGAAATGTTAGGCAGAGGCATAATACACGCAATTTTTCACCGTATTCATTTTTGTCTCGCGTGGTACGTAACATGAGCCCATACGTATGTATTTTGAAATCCTACTAATATTATAAATGCGAAAGTTTGTAAGAATTGATGTTTTTACTCTTTCACATATAAACAACAGAATGGATTTTAATGAAACTTTACAATAATACTGCTTATACATCAGAATAACACTTTGGCTACTTTTATCCCGGGAACAAGTTCCTGTGGGAAACGGGAACAGGAAACTTCACTACGCGGGCAAAGCCGCGTCAACTATCTACTATAAATAGAAGGTAGAATACTTATAAAGCGCATAGTATCGTTATCGCGGGCTCTCTGAAAGCAGAGTTGACAGAGGTCCTTCGAATGTTTAGCTTCGCTGTTTAGAATTCGTTTTCCATAGTCTAAAGTAAACTTAGGAGATCGAGATGGACTTTTCTGTGGACCTATAAAAAGAAATCAAATCGTTGTATATTGGTTTTTATATCGTTTTTGAGGACGACTCTAAGTTAACATAATTTTCTCCGACATCTTAAACAAAATCGTCATATTTCAAACAAAACCCCACTTTCTATAGATGAAATTCGACATTATCTATTCAGTAGTTTTTTAATTTTATAGTAAATAGACAGATTGAAAGTCAAACCAGGCGGATGACTAGTTTTGTAATGGTGGTCGCTTTAAATATTTTAAATAGTGTATGACATTTTGTAAGCGCCGTTAAAATGGTCTATGCAAAATAAAGATATTTTTATATTTTTTTTATTTTTTTATTTTTTTTTTTTTTTTTAAATACGTAAGGATCAGAAAGATAGACTGATCGACATGAGATGGAACCGAGTCAAAATTATTAGACGAATTGCCTTCAGCTTGTACGTACGATAAAACGTATCAGTTGATTATTAATGTGTTCTTAAGGCGGGGTTTAATGGGCCAACTAATGGAAGTATTTTCGTAGCAGGAAATATATTTGGGTTTGTATGTAACTTACGCAGCAGCTATGCGGGCAAGATCACTTAGTATTTGCCCATTAAGTTGATTTATAAGCGTTTTCGTTTTACCAGGCCAATGTATAAACAAAATTGAAAGAGATTCGAGTTTTGGCTCATTATTTTCCTGGTTAATAATATGATATCTCTAGGTCTAGGTATCGATGGATTATTAATGATTATAGATCTATGATTTATTAAAGTACAAGATTTATAAATAAAGATTCAATTAAGTACTGTTTATTATCGGTTTTATCAACTGACAGTAAACTTCGTTGTTGCTTGTGAAACTTAAACTTAATAAAAAAGGTACTTTAATTTTCGCAAACTAGTGTACGATAATGTGACTGGATCTTGAAAAAAAATTTTTAAAAATACTAAACATTGTTAAATACAATTTTATATTCGTGTAATGAAGCGCAATAGTTAAAAAATTGGCAGATCCTAAATAGTTAATAAACACCAAAAAGAAAATTATATAATGAGAGAACACCCGCAAAGTTTTTACTGACCCCACAGGAAATTATTGTTGTGTCCTGTTTCAGCTACCTGCACATTCATTTTCAGTTAAATCGGGTCAGTGGTTAGAGCGTGATTGAAGAACAAATTAATACACTTTTAGATTTATAATATTATTTATCGATTAGTATGGAACTATGGACATTTATGCTGACCCGATATGGTTTATGATGATCTCACAATTTGTACCTAATGTACGAACAACATTCTGGACCGCAATACGAGTAGCAGTATTGTAAGTGTCAATTTGTTTGTTTCAAATTGCATTACCTGATTGACATTAAAATAAATTAGTTTGAATTAAATCAGACGGCCACATTTTTCTTGACTCCTCAACATTTTAAGCATAATATTTAGGCGGCTCAGGTGGTACAGCCACATTGATGAATATTATTTCTTATTGTGGCCTCTCTCGCGTTTTGTAATCATTCTTGTTGGAGAAGTAATTTTCTACAGTCCTTAATTCTTTGGTGTAAACCAAGAGATTAAAAGATTTCGTTGAGTTGAGTATTGATGCCGATAAAAATATCTTTCTTTATTTAAATTTAAGTTAAATTTTAATCATATGCGAGTTGCGGAGGTTTATTCTTATTACAATTTTACCATCTTTGACGCCAGGAACATTTTGTAGTGGAAGTTATTGTTATTATTATTAGTAACCATTTTATCTTTAATTTGATGATTGTTTTCTGCTATGAGACTAAGGTCCGTATTCCAGAACGTTTCTCAGTACTCAATCGACACTTGAGAGTAGATTTTATAGGGCAAATACTAGCCTCAAGCGTTGATTGAGTATTGAGAAACGTTCTGGAGTTCGGACTCAAGTTTCTGATCTTCAACTGCCCAAACTCTCCACCTCAACTGTCACAAAATTATAGTATTTTAATAATAACAATATCAATATTATTGGCATTAATTATTGTAAAGAGTTATCTACTAGTCGAATATTACAAGTTATATTTTAAATGAAACATGCAAACCAATATTCTCCATATTACAAACTAAATACAACGTTAAATTATATTTTTTAATATTTGATAAATGCGTAGGTAATATTATATTAAAAAGGTAGGGTTCAAAAGTCAATTGTAAGAGAGTTGTACTGACGGTACGTAAAGTGGATCGTGGCTCGTTACCTGCGCTATAAGTGTCAGCCTTGACTCGTTTTACCTTGGTAGGTATTATGTGCAAGTAGTCAAAGTTTTAACTAGCTTGACTATTGTACAGTTTCTTATACTCGTAAAATGACAAAATTACAGTGAGTTTCAAATTGGAAATGACATAATCTTATGACTATGTGATCACCAACTGACTACCTAGCTGTATGCTCAAGTTCAACTTGCTAGGGAAAGTGTAGACTAACCTTTACAGCAGTCTTGGTCCTTGATGGCTTGTCAAACATGCAAAATCTACTACTACTAGTTTTATCGCCTGTACAACGGTTTGTACTCTTAGGAAATGTTTGATATGGTGCGCACGACTACCTTCTATCATCGCACAGCTCGCCATAGATAGGCCTAGTGATTCACCCTCACACTTAGCGTCCGGAGCGCACGTACACGGTTAGGTCCGATAGAGGCTTTATTCGTAAAGTGGAATAAACTCCCTGCCTGGGTTTTTCCGAACGTCTACAGTATGGGGTTATTCACAAGGGTTCTTAGAAAGTTTTTAAAGAGTCGGCAGTGCGAGTGCTGCTCCTCTGGTGTTGCACACGTCCATAGGCTACGGTGACCACTTTCTAACAGTTGGGCCGTACGCTTGTCTGCAACCTCAGTGATATAAAAAAGGATGCTAAACAAGATTTGGTCATCATTTCACATAGAATTTCTTTTTAATTGGCTAAAATATACTAACAATAAAGCAAACTTGGGCAATTACAAGATTAGGATAAAACCGAGGTACTTGATGAAATTACATACCTTAATTTATTTTTTCATTTTTTTATACTACGACATCTATGTCGTAGTATAAAAAAATCAAAAAAATTCTAAAACAAGCTTACGGCCCTGGGTTACCGTCGCCTACAGACACTTGCAATATTAAGGTTAACACTTCAAGTGCGTTGCCACCCTGGGGCCTAAGAATCCATCCTTAATTCTTTTCTTCCGTTCAAAATCATGTAACTAAGGTCCAGATTTAGTTATAATACTAATGTTAAAAACGTGAAACTTTGTAAGAATGGATGTTTGTTACTCTATCACGTAAAAACTATTAAATGGATTTTAATGAAACCTTACAATAGTATAGCTTATACATCAGAATAACACATAGGCTACTTTTTATTCCGGGAACAAGTTCCTGTGGGAAACGAGAACGGGAGAACTTCTCTACGCGGGGGAAGTAGCGGGCGTGTACTAGTAATGATATGCTTTTGAAAGTCAGAATTCGTTTACTGAATAAGTGAAGTGAAGTGAAAATCTTTTGACATGTACTCCTAAATTCAGCTTTTTCGTAAATTCATTTAAGTTTTAAAGTTGAAACAAAAGTATTTTGCAAGAAAATTCGAGTGAAAGTAAAGCTAAATAATCGTCACAAATAAAAGAATGGTATAAAAATTGTATTTTCTACCATTTTCTTCACATCGATACTTGACAATACTCACCTGGGTGAGTTGAATGCCTTGGAACAGTCTTTATATAACTGTCATTTTGTGCCTTCATGTAGAACATCAAGGCTTTTAGTCACATGTTCTGTATGTATAGTTTAACTTTGTACTATGTAAAGGACTCTTCGTTAGGCTTGCAACTCTCTGAGAAAATGACGTGGGAACTGTGTATTTAGGGGATTTCCGCATTTAGAGTAAATCTGAAGGAGCGTATATAGGAGTAAATCTTAAATGAACAAATGGGTTGAATGCAACTTCATGTGGTAGCTGCATTTAATACAGCTAGATCATTAATCATACTGTTTTTTTATTCTCATATTGTTTTCGAGGTATCCGTTTCCTTTCTTTGATTACTTGCTGACTCTTTTCAGGGTGGGATCGCGTTTTGAATCATTATTCTATTGTTAAATTTTATTTTAAGCAGCTCTTGTGAAAACGTAAAAACGTGCGACAAGCGCTGCTATAAAATAAAATTTGAGAGGTAGAAGTTTTCAGCTCTGTATAGCTGAAAAGTTACTTCTACCTCTGTAATAAAAGCTAAGTAAATTACAGAAGTTTTACAGAAGCGCTCGTGGCCCCGCGGTCTCAGTGTTCTGTAAACGATCACTGAGTTACGCAACTTTCACTATGGCTGGTACTCGGATGGGTGACCACTTTGTGGCATTTTACATTTGCGAGCGTTTCCGTGCTTCGGAAGGCACGTTAAGCTGTTGGTCCCGGTTGCCAGTAAAATGGCAGTCGTTAAGCCTGGTTGAAGGCCTTATGGGCGGCTTAAAAATTTCAACAGCAGGTAGCCACAACCTGCGTCTGTCTATTTCAACACTGCAATGGGCTCACCACCTATTACGTGGGACAGGAATCCACACGGTGAAAAGTGGGCATATAATATGCCTCTGCCACCCCTTCGGGGATAACGCGTGATGGATATTTATTTATTTAAATTACAGAATATTATGTATGTACTATGTCTTGTATATTTAAACAAATAAATAAAATTCTAGAAGCAATGAATTCATTCCAAACGTGACAGTAAAATGAGCTCCACGCTTTTTCTCCTCGTTATTTTGAGTTTAATGTCACACGATCAGTACCAGTCAGTCAGACAAACAAAGACACACAGTCGGAGGGTCGGAGGGCTCGAATGTATCGTTTTTAAGAATATATCACATCTAAAGCGGCACCGGCCGCGGGACGTCAACATATTTGACTACGAAAATTGTCTCAATACGGTCGTGAAATCCAAAGCAAACATGTCTTCAGCCAACCTATGTACTTTATTTGTACATTTTGTACTAAATGTGGAGGGAGATGTGAATAGAACTCTACTCGATTGTAATAAGAGTGTCAAGAAGCGAAGTGTTTAGTGAACCAAGATTTAGATGTTGACAAAAAATCTCAACGAACCTCAACTCGTAGATAACGTGTTTGTGCGTGCGTAACTGTTTGCGGAATGTTTGCGTTGCGTTACGACACGAGTGTGACGCGGATATCGAACAAAGCAATTTAACGGATTTTAACGTTTGCACTATGATCAGTTCTTGTTTGATAAACTAGTTCTTAGAATATTCACTTAGTAAAGTACAGTAGTGAAAGTACTATACTGTTTAACCTTAATGTTTGCGGGATGAACAAAAATGAAACAGCAAAATTTGGGATAGCACTTTTCTAGTTCAAATGAAGGTGGCCACTGCCATTGCCAGGACAGGCAGCTATTTGTAAATAAAATAAATATACATCACGCCTTATCCCCGAAGGGGTGGCAGAGGCATATTATATGCCCACTTTTCACCGTATGGATTCCTGTCCCACGTAATAGGTGGTGAGCCCATTGCCGTGTTGAAATAGACAGACGCAGGTTGTGGCTACCTGCTGTTGAAATTTTCAAGCCGCCCATAAGGCCTTCAACCAGGCTTAACGACTGCCATTTTACTGGCAACCGGGACCAACGGCTTAACGTGCCTTCCGAAGCACGGACACGCTCGCAAATGTAAATGCCACAAAGTGGTCACCCATCCGAGGACCAGCCATAGTGAAAGTTGCGTAACTCAGTGATCGTTTACAGAACACTGAGACCGCGAGGCCACGAGCTAGAGATAAATCTGTTATAAATCTATATTTGTTGTTACTGGAGCTAAACGCGGTTATTTCTTATACCGTTTGTCAAATATACTTATAGTATGTAACGCGATAGTTTAAAAGTTAGTATAAAATATCTACCTATCGGTAGTTCATTTTGCCAATGTTAACTCTTTTTATTCCTAAACTACTGACCAAAATAGTAGCAGCGAGTTCTAAACAAAGGATTGTTGATTGTTATTTGAGTTTCATCGAACAAGTTAAGCTGTCTTATTTGAAGAAGTAGTTGAACAAATAGCTTGTAGTAAGACAAAACAGCGGGTGTGCACACATCCTAAGCAAACGGTCGCGACGACATGGCCCGCGGGCTGGTGCGGCTCACCGTGCCCACATGTGTGCGCCGAGTTGCACCACTGCGAGCCGACCACTGAGCTTCACGTCTTTACTTTGTAACACAAATCAAGTCTCTGACAACTTTGCTGATATACTTAATTTGATTTTTCTCTTTGACTATGGGTGCACTGTAACTGCTTTGTTGATCTTATTTGTAGTAGAAGACGTTGCTTCATTGTAGCTTTTTCGTATTTCTAGTATAATTTGTATTTTTCTGTATTCCACACGTTTCACGGAAATATGGATTTAAGATTGTTTGTCAACTGTATGGAATTAAATTGTTGATATCTATAACTCATTAAGAAGGGTAGGAGAGTTAATACTCAACGTTTTGAGGAGTCACGGTGGCTCCAAGTAGACTCTCTAAAAGGTCTCTAGATTCGGCGTGCTCGGCAGGAATTATTACCTTTAAGATTTAATTATAATATATGTACTAATTATAATGCTATAGGCTCTAAACAAGCTACTTAATAATGTTAAAACAGCAAATCTAATGAAAATTAAAGAATATATCTAACTTTATTACGTTTGGTCGAGTCTTTTTTAAATATATTTTTTTATTACAATTGCATAATGAATAATGTACTTACTGGTGCTGGTCATAAGCCCTTAAGGTAGTAAGGAAACTTAAATCAACAAAAATACAGTTTCAGTTTCGTTGTACTATTTGGAGCGCATTTAATACCCAAGTGTAATAATTCACACACAACGTTCAGTTTCACAGTTTTGTTTTAAAGTTATTACGCGGCGTTACGTTTTTATGCAGCGATAGAGTATGTAATTGTACGAGTGAGTTCGGACTATAGTTTGACCACGATCGTTGTACAATTTTGTACGCAGTGAGCGGTACAGCGGTTGTGGTCAAATTATGAACGATTTTTTTCTGTTATCCCAGGCTCTCGCTATAATAAATAGTAAGAGCCTGAGATTAAGAATTCTTGTGCAAAATTATTGGTCTATATTTGAAACAAAGTTCCATAACTCGCGTTACACGCCCTGAGCAGATTGGAGCGCGATTGAAGAAAGTAGAATCAGACTTTTCCTGACTTATAGTCGTGTAAGAAGTATTTACGAGTACATCACTGCACACTGCTTTCCCGTGCGAAAGACGACGATTCTCTTCTCTTCAACTTTCTTCATTTATATTCAGCTAGTAGCTATTCTCGGGGAACATCCAGCGTTAAATCTTGACATATATATTATCTTTACATATATATAAATATATAAATAAATATTGTGGGACTTTAAAAAAAAGTGGGATCTAGACAACTGATGTACATACTTATATATTTCTAAATACATACATATTATACATAAGAAACAACCAAACTCCGAGACAAACATTATTGTGGATCACATAAATGTTATTTCCGACCTGGGAATCGAACCCGGGTCGAACTGAAGTCGCTGCAGTCGCATACACTGACACTGCTATTATTCCTTTTTAATGGGTCTACAGAAAAAATCAGGAACTTTAGCTAACTAGGCATATCCTGTATGGTACCGGAAAATTACACAACGCGGGTGACATTGCGGGATCAGTTGGTATAATGTATAGTGATTCGACTCGGTAGTAGCCGCGCGCCATTGCACTGGGGGCCGAGTCTACTATTGACAAGCCGTAGAATAGAACCAGAATCGCTGTTTTTTGCTGTTGTTAGTAGACTATCATAAATGTCACTGACTAGCGGTCACTGGCGCGGTACGTGTTAGTAGAATTCTATTGGCCGAATTTTTTTTTATACCAATGAGGTGGCAGACAAGCGTACGGCCCACCTGATGGAAAGTGGTCACCGTAGCCTATGGACGTTTGCAACACCAGAGGTGCAGCACTCCTTTTGAAGAACCCCATACTGTAGACGTTCGGGAAAACCCAGGCAGGGAGTTCATTCCACAATCTAAGCGTACGCGGAATAAAGCCTATATCGGACCTAACCATGTGCGTGCGCTCCGGACTCAAAGTGTGAGGGTGAACACCCTGTCTATGGCGAACGGTGCGATGATAAAAGGTAGCCGTGGGCATCATATCAAACAACTCCTCAGAGCACAGACCGTTGTACAGGCGATAGAACACGCATAAGGAGGCAAAGTCTCTCCTGTCGCGAAGGGACTCGACACCGCCCGCGTGTAAAGGATCGTTGACAATTCTCATAGCACGCCCTTCTACCGAGACAAAAGGTCGAAGCTGGTATTCAGGTGCACCAGCCCAAAGGTGACAGCAGTACTCCATGTGCGGCCGCACTTGCGACTTATAGAGGAGCAGTGTTTGCTCTGCATTAAAGTACTGCCCTCCGAGCTTTTTGGACGCCAGCTTCGCCTTGTCCTCTAAATGACTTCGGTATTGGACGTCACTAGAGATCTCAACACCGAGGATCCCAATACTATTGGAGATGGAAAGAGGTGTGCCCTGAAATTGCGGATTGTAATAGTAGATTACAAAAAACTGTGAAATTGTACCGGTGGCTTTCTATTGAGCGACGATTTCAAAACGATTGAAATAGCAGACTCGGCCCCCTAAATGTGAAATAGGCAATTGGCGTGTTGACGACACATTTATATTTTAACTTCATTCCGGTCGGGGATTTTTTATATCACTTTGAGTTGGATTGATCTTAGTCTACTCTCAACATTGACTGACTTGGTTAATGATTAGTATAACTACAAAACTGGAGATTATGTTCCATTTCCAGTAATTACGAATCTTTGTGCGATGAGCGCATTTATTTTTCTGGTTATTGTTTATATGAGTATGTTAGTTAGTTGTCTAGATCCAACAGCATAAGCTTGGTTTAGTTGAACCGAGAAGATGCTGTATAAATTATACTGCGAATAGTGATTCAGTGAATACCTTTATTTTAATAAATGGATATAAATTTATTTATTTTTAAAATGTTATGTAATTTATGAGTTATTTCTTGTGGCTATTTTTGATAACTGTATAATTTATTATGCATGAGTAAAACTAATGATTTGGTGAATATATTGTCATATTGAAGCTTATTGGTACAAACTTGTTCGACATAAATCTTTTGCCCATAGTGTTTTATTTTCCCAACTTTTAATTAGTTCGCAAACCTTTTAGTTCGGGGATCCTAAATCCCGGATTAGACTTGTTCCTCAATTTTTCGACTAACGCACATAAGACTGAAAGAAAATAGACACGCTCAAAACTTATTAGGTTGACATTTGTAAAATCGGATAACGACAAACGTAGAAAGAACATTTTATATAAAGTTGCAAAAGTTTTTTGATTTATTAATCCCGCAACGGCACGTGTCACTTTCTCCTCCATGGAAAATAAATTCTTATTGTAATAAAATATTAAAAGAAACTTTTAAAATGGGAATGTAAAAAGCAGACAAAATTTCGTTTCCGTATATAGGTATGTCGAGACGATTTCAACTAAGATTTGTAGCTATTACGGTAATCATTAATCTTACTATACATAGTTACTAAATGAGTATGGGATCACACATTATACATACATACATACATACATATCATCACGCCTGTCTCCCATCGGGGTAGGCAGAGACTATGGCTTTCCACTTGCTACGATCCTGGCATACAACTATCGCTTCTTCAACTTTCACAAATGTTTTCATACATGCTCGCCGATTAAGGGTACTCTTGACCTGGCCTTTTATCAAAAGATCTACAATTTGATTGGCATATGTACGTCGAGGTCGACCCTTACCAGTTTGCCCGTTTACTCTCGCCGCATAAATTTTCTTCGTCAGTCTATTTTCATCCATCCTCTCATCAGCTTTGCCTAGTTTCATACTATTCAATGCTTCCATAATTTCTTCTATACTAATATCACTTTCATTGCCTCTTTCACTCACTTACCAGCAATGTGTCTGTGCTTGCATATCCTCTTTTTCAAATAAACTTTCAATATATTCCTTCCATCTTTTGAGCACACATTCTTCACCTTTCACAACACTGCCATCATGGTTTCTGATATGGGTGAGCTGCGATGTTGTCTGTTGAGCTCTCATTGTTCTTATGAATTTCCAAAAGAATTTTATATTCTTTTGGAAATCATCAGATAATCTGTTGTCAAATTCATCTCTGTCATTCTTCTTCTTTCATTATCATCATTTCATCCACCCTAGTGACACGTGGTCTTAATAATATAGCTCCAGGGAATCCACGGATTATGATCTAAATGTTTTTAGTCTTCTAAACAGAAAAGTCTTATAAAACGGCTCAGTCTGTCCGTCCGTCCGTACTCATCTATTTCTCAGGAACCATAAGAGATAGAGACCGTTTGGCTCTATCTTTTGCAGCATTGGACTTAGGACACATAAATACGTGCAGAGGCGATTTTAAAGTTTTTACCACTTGCAATTTTGAAACTGGTTTTGGTTTAAAAGTCGTCTGATTTTTTCATACGATAGTGAACGGCGCACTACGAGTACTTGTTTTGCAATGAAGTCCTATCCAGGTGACACCTAAAATCAAAATAATGCAATAAGTGTATGCAATCGATCGAAAATTACTATCACTGAACCTTGTTAACTGAAACACAAATTTTTATTATAATTATTCATTAACTGGAAAACCAACCACGTGAAGCTCAATGTAGAGCAAACGTGTTTGCATTTATTGTTAATTAGATGATTTTCCGGATAAAATCCTTTAATTTCTTGAGGTTAAACAACCAAATACACTTTCCCACTTTTATATTAATGGAACAAGAATGCACACAGTGAAATGTGGGCGTATATTATGCCACTGTTTCGGGTATAAGGTGTGATTAATAAACTAAAGTAAACTAGAAATAAATACTCACACTTTAACCCCATAACACATGCGTCGATTCCATGCAGAAGGATCATTGTAAATTGCAGCCAGTCGTCGCGTACTGATGCGAGGAGCATTCGCGACTGCCACTTGACCGAGATAAACCGGGCGTCAAAGCATGGAGCGAGGAGCACATAAAATAACGTATTTAAATTTTTTTAAGTTGAGTTGGACTTTTTAATACTAAGTAGGTCGATAGACTATCTTCACGCTGTATCCCTGACGGGGTAGTCAGAGAGGACAGATCGCCAGGCATCACGATCCATGCACAATTCCTGTAGATTTATTAATCGCTTTAATTATGTACGTCTGGGTATCCAAGTACTTTTTTCCTTTTTTAAGTAGGTCGATATATTTAAAAAATCATTTACATATAATGGACAAGTGTCCTTCTAAAGTCTTCAACCGAGTTAAAGTATTCTGTATATCCATCAAGGTCAAGACCTAACTAGACACAAAATTTAAGCCCAGTCAATCTACTCATTATCTACACATGCGCATTTATGAGATAGGAATGTGTTCAATTGCAAGTAATTGTATTTTTGTTAACTCTATGATTAACGCTACTGTAATATTATTAACATTAAAGTAAATAATTATAGTAAGTAGCCCTCAATATTTTGATACCTTCAGAATCTATCTTTGACACCATCAGAAAATAATGAAACCGGTTTTTTTTTCATTCGCATTTTTAACACGATCAACTTATTCACCATTGGCTGTAGTTAATTTGGTGATCCTCATTAACAAATGATGCATTCAGACACAACCTTATCAGTATTTTATTCATTACCTCGTAAGTGTTTAAAAAATAAATAGCAAATTAAGCAACATTTTAAAATGTATAAGCCCGCCGGTCCCCGGTGCGCGTTCCCAATCGATTGCTTTTCATCATACCTCCGCATTAATTAATTTGTGGAACAGCGAAAAACTTCACCGCCTCGGGACAAACCGTTTACGGAATGAAACCGAGGGAAAATGGGTAGGGATCGTGGAACATCGGTAACTAAATACTTATTATATAATCATTAAAGTAAATAACTTCCATTTTGATGAACAATAAATTAAAAAAGGCACTGCAGAGCACAAATTAAAAAAATATTCTTAGTTCACACATATGACATTGCGCAAATCAGCTAGCAGGGAAAAAAATGCTATCAGAAGACGCATTATAATGAAATAATTGCTAACTAGCTAATAATTGAGTAACCACTCCACACAGTTTTAAGTAATCTTATAAAATGTATCTAAAAGTGGTATTACGGCTTTGTTAGTGTAAGCCGAGCCGCCTTTGACTACAGTTGCTTTGTGAAGGGACCAAGCGGGCGTGGCTCTCCGTCACTTTGTCCGCTCACCTAAACGAATTTGTCCTAAGCTCTCCACCCTAATAGATTACACATTTGTCAAAACAGCCGACGAATTGATTTAGTTTGACAACCGCAAGTACCTCAGACCATCAACTTAGTTCGGACTACACTGTGCATGTTTGTTGTGATCGATTTTCGATTGAAATAGGTACGTTTACTAGTGGTATAAGTATATACTATAGTAGTATATAATGTAGATATGTAGGTAGTCAATTTGTGTATTTGTTTTCAAAGATGCATAATGCTTACCATGTGTTATAATCTGAGTATAAGGTTGGGTTTACTTGCTGATACCTAGACAGATTTATGGGACTAAATGTCTTAAAGGATGGTATTTAACAATGATCTCACTATTTAAGCTAATAACAGATTGTGTTTTAGAATTATGTTAAATAATAAACGTACTAATATTTTTTAAAATAAAATATATTGTGGGACACTTTTCACACAGCGCCATCTAGCCCAAAGTAAGCTAATATTAGCTTGTGTTATGGGATCTAGATAACTGATAAAAATACTTATATATTTCTAAACACATACATATTATACATAGGAAACACCCAAACTCCGAAACACACATTTGTGGATCACACAAATATTTGTTCCGACCCGGGAATCGAAGCCAGGACCTCTGGCGTAGCAGTCGGATACACTGCCACCGCGCCACAGAGGCAGTCAGTCAGTTTTACATACATCTTATAATTATAATATAAATGCATGCCAGGCTTCGCGATCTGTCCTCTCTGACCACTCCGTCAGGGATACAGTGTGAAGATAGTTATTTAGTTAATAAATTTCTTTTAATGTTAATGTTTATTTTGGGGTTTGGACTTTTTATAGAATTTGTGTCACACAAATTCTATAAACTGATACTTTCTCAAAAGAATATTGATAGTTTCTCTCTAACAAATTATTTATCACAACTGCAACTACACCTGTGATGAAAACCAATTTATTACGCAGAAAGGAAAGACATTCACTCAGGTGATTCATCACCAGTCTGACCAATACCTACAAATGACAAAGCTGCGGTGACCGGAGATTGCACTCAAATACATTTTTCCGCAACTCTCCACCCTTAAACACGACATGGCACAATGGGGTAAGCGACGTTGAGGCCGTGACGGAACACGGCTAACGAGTACCTTTGTTGCACTTCGTGACGATCATTGGTGCATTGTGCTACATGGAGTAAAAGCACAATGTGTTCCACAATACTCTTTGTTAAATGTGATCAGTTATTAGCCGGTGTATTTAAACTTTGATTTTTTCGAATTTATTTTATCACAAAGTCCTCGCTCTATAGCCCAGGGTCCTCTTTGCTGCTTTTACGTTTACATATTTCTTTCAAGTAAGTTGAATGCTGTGGTGATGCGATCACTTCAAAAATTATGCGGCGTAACCTTGGCCGACAGATTACGTAACGAAGTGATATGCCATATGGCAGGTTTAAATGAAAGTGTCAGCGTTAAGCTGGAAAAGGTCATTTTGTTTATTTACGTCCAACGAATGATTCTGGAACGATTGACGAAGAATATATATTGTGCGAAAGTAGACGGTAGAAGGAGTCAGGGCTGACCGAGACTTACATATGAAGACCACGTGAGCAGATTGCTTAAAAACGGAAAATTCAAAAGTACTCGAATACCCAGACGTGCATGTATGAAGCGAATAATGAATTTACAGGAAGCGAAAGAAGTATGCATAGATCTTCTGACAACTAGTCAGTTGTCAGAGGTCAGAATTGATAATCATGGTTATAAAGTTATTAGAATAATGAGTTTATAAAATTCAGTCTATCAATCCATCTACGTCTTAAGGCCTCATTCGCACGGGAGTTTAATAAACGTTGCGTTAAAACTCGGCGTTGGCGCTTATATAACGTTCTCGATGTGATTGTTCATACGAACGGTTTAAAATCACTCTTGTTTCGTTTCTCGCTTCAGTAAGACGTGAAAATGGTTTCTGCTAAAGTACTAGTAATTGCGATTTGTGTAGCTAGAAGACGAAAAAGAAAGCAAAAGGCATTCTAGGTTCATCCTCTGAATGAACTGCGATACATAAAAGGACAGTTTGTGACGCTTTATGAAGAATTTCATTTCGAATGTCAATTGCAACATTTGACGAACTGTTGACAATCTCGAATAACACTTCAAGATACCGACATGCGTTTGGCGATACCACCTGTACAACGACTAGCTGTTACACTGAGGTCAATAAAACAATAATTGCAAGCTTACAAAATCATTTTCACTTATGAAAAAAATAGTATTAAATTTAACAATCATCTGGAGACAAGTATAATTCTTCTGGTGAACTTATATTGATAACAGTTGTTGAACTTGATTGTTCAGTGTTGGATGGAAATGGGCAAATATTTGGTTTGAAAGTGGTAAACAACTTTGTGCGGAGAGTGGCCTAGAACTTGACGCAGTTGAATTAGCGGGGCGATGTTGACGATTCTCTAGAATCCTAATTAGTTTTGATGAATGTACAGGATTAACAGATGAAGATTGATGCAAGGGCAGTGTTAGGTGTGACTCTGAGTGCAGCTGATACGGATTATGGGCTTGAGTGAATGTTGGCTGTAAGAGCTGTAGTGGAGTCTGAGTATAGATGAAAGTGGTCTCCGACTGTGGGTGCGGTTGATTGATTGGTGTTGATTGCGAAGGAATAGAATTTCGGTGACTGAAATATGATTCAATGTTTCGTGATTGATTGGGCTGACTGATGTGATTTGAGAAAGCGTGAAATATTTTTAATATTTCGACTTTGGTCAACATTTTATTACTGTCGTCCATCTTTTTAAGTGACTGAACCAGTGATAAAAAGAATGTTTTTTTTTTGAGATACTTCATTTTTTATGGCTTTCAGAATCTCATCCTCAAAGGATGATTTAGTTTCCCTTGTCTTCTTCGGAGTCTTTGAAATATTAGGAGTGTCAGTCAAAGGTGAATTTATGTCGTTCGGCGTTGGCGGGCTTTCAATATTTTGCTCTGTTACATTTGTGGGAGTGCTGTAGTTTCCAGAAGTTTTGGCATCTTTGACGTGTGGAACTAGAAATAATAATTGATCGTAATATCTGTATTTCTTTCTCTTCTTTGCACCTTTGCCTGATGTAACATCTTTTTGGGTTTGATATTCACGCCGGAAGTTGTACCTTAAGTGTTTCCATTTTGCTTGCAAATCTTTGCCTAAAAAAATATATATAATTAATGAGCCATTCTTTTGTTACAGATTTTTAGCATCAGGCAACAATTTTCATGATTTAAATTACCAGTTTTTACTAGGAGTATCTACTATACATTACATTATTAAACAAGTCTGTGACGAAATATGGGATTGTTTAAAGCCTATGTATATGCCAGAAAAAACAAAGAATGACTTTAAGAAAATATCGAAAGAATTTTACCATCGCACTATTTTCCCCAATGTGATCGGAGCTGTGATGAGATGAAGGCAAACACATTGAAATAACTGTACTATAATTATAAAAAATATTTTTCAAAAATTTTGATGGCAATTTGTGATGCAATCTACTGTTTTACTTGCATTGAAGTAGACTCAAACGTCTTTAAAAATACATCATTTAACAGACAATTAGAATCTGGCCAAAACCAGAATGATTTACCAGAACCGCAAACTTTACCGAATGATCCGAATTGGAAAAATATGCCATTTGTATTAATTGGCGATGAAGCCTTTACCCTATCTGGACATATTTTACGACCATATCCGAGTCGCAACTTGACTATGCAACAACGTATTTACAATTATCGACTAACACGAGCACGAAGAATGATTGAATGCAGTTTTGGTCATCTATCAAACAAGTGGAGGATTTTAACGAGGGCTATAGAACTTCAACCCAATCGCACGATATCGGTAGTTAAAGCATGTTGCATACTACATAATTTTGTAAGAATCAAAGATGGATTCCAATTTGAAGACACTTTATTTGACAGTCGAATACAAGGTCTCCAATCGACTGGTCTAAGAAGTAACCATACTGGTCTGGAAATACGCGATTATTTTGCTAGATATTTTACATCACCACAAGGTTCTATTCCTTGGCAATATCAACACATTTTCTCCTCCACTTCGCACGGTCGTCGGCATCCCCTGTAGTGAGACCATTGGCACGCATGTCATCCCTTACGACGTTAAGCCAGCACTTCTTGGGTCTGCCCCTCTTACCGGGACTCGGCGGGGCTGACATGGCCAGACATTTGTTTCCTACGTAGCCCGGCGGTTGCCGCAAGACGTGACCATACCAACGAAGGCGACACTCTTGCAACATATCTGCAATGTCACGGACATGAAGGCTGCCACGGATGCGAGAGTTCCTCACGCGATCCATCCGCGTGACTCCACACATCCGCTCTGCTAACAAAAAGAAATACGTCCGACTACCGAGCGAGCGCGAGGCGCACCGAATGTAGTGCTGGCGCTATTTTACCGCTCGTGTGAATAATAATACGAAGTTTCGTATGGTCTATTCCCTTTAACGCCCAACGCCCAGCGCTCTAAATGCAACACTGTTCGATAAAAGAGCGTCGCGTTTTAAAAGCGCTGTCGTATGAACATGTACTTGGAAACGCATTTGTTCTATTTGAACGCTTTTTTAACGGGCGTTGAAAAAAACTTCCGTGCGAATGAGGCCTAAAAGTCTCAGAGCGGGAGACCGCGACGCTGAAAGTTTACCGACCTTAAAGTGCAATTAGGACTTACCATAAACTTTAATGACCTTCCTTATATGTTGCTGGACTTGTATTTTAGGTGTCAGATAATGTGGAGTTTACATTTTGATCTATGCTAGGTTATTCTACACATGACAAAGCATTCTATGCGAAACTACAACATAGTACAACAAATGAATTTACAGTGTCAAGTACATATGTATATGCAGAGCGAAATATTAAAACAGAATACTCAAGGGAAGACAATTTTTTTAAAAAGTATTACAGTGTAACTGTATTAGCGGTGTTCAGAGCTGCAGTGGGTCGAGCATTGTTGCCGCCGGCGCCCTGCGCTGATTGTGGCAGCAGCAGCGTCGGCGTTGTAGCGCTAATGTAATGAAGCTAGCGCTCCGGGACTGCTCCGGGAACACACCGAGTTCGCGTTAATCAACCGAGACGCTTTCCTAGATTATTAATAAGAGATTTATATTATGCTAATGGGTGCGCTAGGTTGTCTGCTACAACTTTTTGGTTTGAGTATCTAGGGCGCATTAGAGATGTAATAATTGTGAGGTAATTAAAGATATATCTTTTAACACATAAAATTGTTCCCTGTTTTCACAAAACATGTATTGTCCTGAGGCCTTCAGAGAATTTACATTAAGATTCTGGTTTGTTAGTACATAATCTTGCTATAAACCTACCTATCCACAGCAGGAAATCTAGAAGCTTTTGTAAAAAAAAACATAATAAGTAGGTATATGTTGTTATCGTAAGTAGGTAATGAAAATGGAAACGCCTGTTCCCTGCTTTTAGAAGCTTAAAGCATAGGTACTTCTGTCTGAGACATTTTAAACAATGGGTCGTATGTATTAATAGAAATACCTAGATCTGTTTCACTAATAGCATGTAGTACATTATTCTCGTAGCTCACTCATACTAGTATTGTTTCTCAATTTCAGCATTACTAGCCGGAATATACAAAATACACAGCCCATTTGCACCACACACACATATAATTATTCATAATGCATGCTTACTAGTATGAGATAGAGCAAAACACAAACCGCGCGGCTAGTAGCCCTCACCCGCCAGTCGCGCAAATGAGCGTTTGATACAAACACGCGCGTAATTACACCCAACGAGGTCTTTTGTTCCATAATTCGCTAATAATATCATTTTTACGCGTCCCAAAGTAATTTCCTTTTCTATAGAAAGCGGAGTGGCTGTTCATTTGTTATTCTTTGTCTTTTCACTCGGTAACGTTGAAAGGGTTTTGTTAGCATTTTTTCCTGTTAACTGCAGATTTTGGTACATATTTAAGGTCATTTACGCGACCCGTATCCAATCATAAAGGAATATATTTTTACAAAAAAATTATATTCTCGTTAACATTGAATATAAAGGTTTAATATGAAATGGAATGGAATGACGCCTTGGAATCATTAGTATTTAAGAGTACATGAGTATACTAGCTGCAAAGAACAATGTTGAACATCATAAATTATACATGCTTACAGGTTTTGTTTCTGATGGAACTATTGAAACAAGTTAGACACAACGAAATGTTATAGGAATAGTTAGTTCGGTGAATAAACAGTTACAATATTAATAATGCCTATGTAGGTAGAATAAGTTGTTAGAATTCGTCATTTTCAGTGGACATAGTATTCAAACACAACGTGGAACATTCAAAGTATGAATCCGTAAGTACATTGTAACCGGTCGTATCTTTGAAAAACCGAAATAAAAGTGCATTGTGTATAAAATTTTATATTATATCCATAAATTGTGAGTAAAGACGTACTGCACTATGCATAAGGCCCATTTAGGACAACAAATTTAGCATCGCGATAACAGCCACAATATGAAGCGGTGCCATGAATATTGTATCGAGACCTTTGCCCGGGGCTGCTTTCTCTTGTATCATTTATTTACCGCACCACATAAGTGCGGAGAAGTTGTGTACGGTTAACTAAGTCATGCGTTTGTCTTGATTTAATTTGCAGACTGTTTGCTAACTTTACAACTTGTATCCATTTTATTACCAAATAAAAACAGACACAATTTAACCTCTTATTTAATCTAGGATGACCTCTTATTTAATCTAGGATGACCTCTTATATAACGATGGCCAACATTTTTCAGCAGTCTCCGAAATTTATGAGCGAGGTGTCATTCGATTCGAAATGGCATCTAGATGATTTTTGAAAAAAATGAAGTTCCGTAAACAAAAAATCCAAAAGTTATTAACAATTAACTAAAAAAAGAGAGTATTAATTTTTTGCATATATCTCAAAAACTAATAAAGATTTTACAAATTAAAAAAAAAGATTCGAAAAGAAAAGGAAATTTCTTAAAAAAATTCAAAATTGTAGGACCAATATTTATAATTTTGCCAGAGGGATGAAAATACGGCCGAAAACGGGTGCTGTGGCTTCCCTAAGCCACGCCTACTTTGGACACTTTATCAATAAAAAATATTTTAATATTTTAAATATAAAATTTAAGAAATGAAAAAAATCAGGCGCTTACTCTGAAGTCAAGGTTTTTATTGGGAAATTTCCTCCTCTTTTTGAATCTTTTTTTTTAATTTGAAAAATCTTTATTAGTTATTGAGATATTTGCAAAAAACTTAACCCCTCTTTTTTTTAGTTGATTGTTAATAACTTTTGCAATATTTGTTTGCGAAACTTTATTTTTTTCAAAACTCATCTTGCCATTCCGAATTGAATGACACCTCGCTCATAATTTTCATAGACGGCTGAAAAAAGTTGGCCAAAAAGGCACTTGTTGACTAGACTAATTGACTACTCAAGTTGGACCTGTATCTGTGGCTATTTATCTATTTACTATTTGTATAATATACAACTCAACTAATTAAGTGAATAGGCATAGCCTATTCACTTAATTAGTTGAGTTTATTCAAATTGTTAGAAATCACTACCTGAAAGATTGGATCGTCAAACATTCCTACCTCTAATCTGCAGATTATACTAGACTAGAGGATCAATTGGTGCACATTTTCAGACACTCTGGCGTAATTGGCAACTAATAAAATGTATTACGAAAAACTACAATGATAGAGATGACAAAAAAATATTAACTTCTTAGAGTTCTTCTTCTTAGGTAACTTCTTAGGGTCGGCAGCCTCGACCTCTGGTGTTGCAAACGTCCATAGGCTAACGTGACCACTTTCCACCAGGTGGGCCGTACGCTTGTCTGCCACCTCAGTGGTATAAAAAAACAATTATGTTCAGTAATTGGCCTTGAACATTTAATAATGTAGGAAGAGAACTTTTGAAGTGGAAATGATTCTGTTTATTACAAGAACGATTTAGTCTTTACTTACTGGCACTATATGAAAGTAATTTCTTTGAACAGGGAACTTATTACTTCTATCATCTAGTAACATAAACCTATGTATTAAAAAATACTGAAATTCTTTTGATACAAACTCCACGCTTACTACTGACCAACAGAACACAGGTTGCCTACTACCTACCCACCTATTAGCAAAGCCTTACTTTAATCCGACTGAAGTAGTCGACTTGACTATAAAAAAAAAAAATCTTTATTTTGCATAGACCATTAACGGCGCTTACAAAATGTCATACACTATTTAAAATATTTAAAGCGACCACCGGTTCGGAACGCGGCCCACCTCAGAAGAACCGGCAAGAAACTTAGGAAGGTTTTTTTTTTGATGGCCTATTTACAATTTAATATTATTTCACTTTGCCAGCAGATCATTTCCAGGCGTCCCTGTCCTGCAAATAGTCTGTAACGGAGTAAAAACCTTTTTCACAAAGCTTGTTTTTAATAAACTTTTTAAATTATTTAATGGTAAATTTCTCAGGTCACAGGGAAGCTTGTTGTAAAATCGTATACAGTTACCCTGGAAAGAATCGCCAATCTTATGTAGTCGACTGTGGTGGACTGAAAGATTATTTTTATTTCTAGTGTTTATATTATGTTTATCACAGAGTTTAGAAAACTGTGATAGATTTTTCTGGACATACATAAGATTGGCAAAAATGTATTGTGATGGTACGGTTAGAATATTTACTTCTTTGAATTTTTCTCGGAGAGAAACTCTGGGACCCAAATTATAAATAGCGCGTACAGCCCGCTTTTGTAGAACAAAAATAATATTTAAATCTGCAGCACTCCCCCAAAGGAGAATCCGTAAGACATAATACTATGAAAATAGCTGAAGTAAACCATTCTAGCCGTATCCACATCTGTTAGAGTCCTGATCTTTTTTACAGCGTATGCAGCCGAACTTAATCTAGAGGCTGTCTTTTCTATGTGTGGGCCCCACTGCAAATTGGCATCAATAGTTATACCTAGGAACACAGTTGATTCTACAAACTCTAACACTTGTCCATTCAGTTGAACATTGGCCGCAACTTGTTTTACATTTGGTAGAGTAAATTTTATACATTTAGTTTTATTTTCATTAAGGCAAAGATTATTTGAGCTGAACCAATGAACTACTCTTGCAATTGCATTGTTTACATCGTCATAGTTATCTAATTGTCTTTTAATTTTAAAAATTAATGAGGTGTCATCTGCAAACAAAACAATCCTATTCCTGTCCCCTACATAAAATGGTAAATCATTAATATAAATGAGGAACAAGAATGGCCCAAGTATCGAGCCTTGCGGCACACCCATTGTAACCATGGATCCTACAGAACGTGTACCATTAATATCGACCCTCTGTATTCTATTGTTCAAATATGAAGACAGAAGGTCGAGAGCTTTGCCTCTTATTCCATAGTGGTGTAATTTTTTGCACAGCGTTTCATGTTGAACGCAATCAAAAGCCTTTGATAGATCGCAAAATATACCTAATGCATCGTGCTTGTCTTCCCAAGCTTCATGAATACATTTTAATAACTCAACACCAGCATAGGAAGTTGAGCGCCCTTTCGTAAACCCAAATTGATTCGCATGAAGTATTTTATGACTATTAAAATGGGATAGCATTTGATTCAAGATTATTTTTTCAAATACTTTGCTCAAAGGTGGCAGCACTGACACTGGTCGGAAATTAGACGGCTCTGTAGCGCTGCCAGCCTTGAACAAGGGAACGACTTTGCTGTGTTTCATTAAATCAGGAAATGTACCACTAGAAACACAGTCATTAAACACAGTTGCTAGATGGGGCGCAATTACCTCAATTATACATGATGCAGTTTTGACCGATAATCCCCAAAGATCCGCGGTTTTCTTAATTTCGATACATTTAAATGTTTTTACAGTGTCCTGAGCACAAATATCTGTGAATACAAATGCATCCCTGCAACAAAGAACAGATTCTTCTAATAAAAGTTCAGCGGAACTCGAAGATGCTTGGAGAGATTTTGTTGTCAATATAGGTACATTTTTGAAAAAATGTTCAAACTCCGTCGCCACTTCCAGGTCCCCAGTAACATGGCAGCCATTTAGTTTTAAGTGGAAATCCCTTTCAGTCACTAAAGATCTACCGCATTCAGAGTTAATGATGTTCCAAGTCATTTTTATTTTATTTACAGAATTAGAAATTTTATTTTTAATGAAGTTTGACTTAGCAAGATGACACGCTTGTTTAAATATCTTTGAATAATTTTTAACATATTCCTGAAAGGTTTGCCTAAAAATATATGATTTTTCTGAATATAATTCAAATAATTTATTTCTACTTTTAAAGATACCTGGTGTTGCCTAGTCACTGAAAACAGGACGACCACCAATCTGTAGTGTTTTTGAGGTAAAAACTTTGCCAAACTCATCATTAATCAAATTAAATAAGTGTTTATAAAATATATGATTTTTCTGAATATAATTCAAATAATTTATTTCTACTTTTAAAGATACCTGGTGTTGCCTAGTCACTGAAAACAGGACGACCACCAATCTGTAGTGTTTTTGAGGTAAAAACTTTGCCAAACTCATCATTAATCAAATTAAATAAGTGTTTATATGACTGGTCTACACAAGTGAAGTTAGGTAGATATGGTAATCTCTTTAATACATTTTCTTTAAAATTATTCAAACGACTTTGGATAATTGGTACATATTTAATTTGTTTTTTGCTGACTTTGTTACTACTTTTAGGAAATTTTATCCATTGGCCACGATGATCTGACTCCACAGGATCCACAATACCTTTATCTATAGGTTTAATATCAGTAAAAATATTATCAATACATTTTGCACTGGTGGCTGTAATACGAGTGGGTTCTAAGAATGTACTATGCAGATTAAAGGATTTAAATAAATTTTTCATTTTCTTTCTCTCTGATGGAGTTAATGATGTATCTAATATATCAACATTAAAATCTCCGCAAACTATTATAGATTTCTTAGAACTTGGCATTTCAACAGTGCTTCTTCAAGCTTTTCTGCAAATTTAATGTAAGAAGCATCATGGGGACTGTATACGCTTAACAAGATGAAATGCTCAAACTCAATACTGGCAATCTCAATAACTCGCTCAATGGAGAGGGCTACTAAGTCTTTACGTTCTTTAAATTTTAAGTTATTATTAATTAATATTAAAGAGCCTCCACGTTTAGAATGTTTTCTATTGAACGAGCTAGCAACCAGTTGATTTACGAAGTTCAACAATGTGATTTCATGATCTTTTAACCAGTGCTCTGTAGCACAAAAAATATTAATAGAATTTGCATTCATATACAGCTCTAACTCTAAACCTTTACCATTTATTAAACCTCTAACATTATGGTGCCCCAGGTTTACAAAAACAATATTTTTACTAAGATTATTCTCAGGGGCCAAAGTCAACTGGCCAGATTTATTATCTGTTGTCCTATAAACTAGTTTTTTGGAATTTCATTTTCCAAATGTGAAGTGTCAAAACTATCCTGCTCAATAAAATGAGTTGTACTTGCCAATAATTTGGCTTGAAAAATTAAAAAATTAGATA
This sequence comes from Thumatha senex, assembly GCA_948477245.1. NCBI lineage: Eukaryota > Metazoa > Arthropoda > Insecta > Lepidoptera > Erebidae > Thumatha > Thumatha senex. The sequence continues at coordinate 463,152 of OX419740.1, read as the reverse complement.
GCAACAGAGCTACCTTTCGTTGTAAAAATTTTGATAGAAAATATCTATCTAATGTCACCAAACTATTATTATTGAAAATTGCGTTCCAATGGAACAATTCAATTTTTTTGGAATATGATACCATGGTATGTAGTTTCATTAATTTGTATCTTAAGTGATTTTCCTTGTGGCTCATAGCAGTGCTGTATGGCAAGGTGGACAAAATAACTTGCTTTACTTGCAGACTTGATAACTTATCAAAAATTTTTAAAAGTTTGTCACTATTAATATTTCCTCTTCTACCAACCAGCACCACTATAGTAGACTGCATGCAGTGTGTACCAGTCAATATAAAATCTATAATTTGAGAGATTGAAGCTCCTGGATATATATGATTTATTACAGAATGACCTAACTGTGATAAATAATGTCCAAAATTTTTACCTATTTTATCGCAATAGACTATGGTCTTTGCATCACTTTTTATTTGCAACTTTTCTATTATAGATGCCTCGCAAGTACTACTTGAACTTAATATACTATTCACACTGCACACAGTTTTAATTGGTGAAAATTCATCATTGCATCTAATTCTTTCACAACTCAAGGGTGAGGAGGGAACATGGCCTGCGGATATCAATTGGTCATTTTGACAATGACATGAATTTACTAATTTACCTATGGCTAACACCTGTTCCCTACTCTGTTTCTCTGCTGTTTCATATTTATATGAAATTGATTTCAAAGAGTCTTGAAGTCGGTCAATCTGACATTGAAGGGCCTGTGTATCAGTTTTGTACTGTTGTGCAACAGTATCAAGTTCTAACATATACATATTTACCTGGTCAATCAGTTGCAATCTCTGTCTATTAAGTGACATGCTATTTATAAAAAAACTTGTATTTATGTATCATTTTTTTAGATTTAGTAATAAACTTTTTAATTTTTAAATATTTCTTTAATTTATTCTTACTACACTTAATAATTTTTAATGGTTTAGAACAGCCCCCGGTTTCATCATCAGAAGTGAGGTCTATGACAATGGAAGGGTGAGCTGTAGCAGTATCTAAGCTTGTAGCCATCAGTTCATCGAACAAACTCTGATTAGATTGAACCACTGTGCTCTGTTTCTCGTCTTCTAGTTGCGATATTTTGATTTCCGATCGTTGTAGCTCCTCCTTTAGTATTCTTATTTGGTGCAGAGTTTGTTCATAATGTTCCCTACATGAGTCAAAACTGTCAACTATAAGTTGTAACCTATCCCGATCCTGTAAGGTATCAGTATACAGTGAATGCAACTGTGCCAGTTCTTTTTTGAGTTGTCCGTTCTTACTTAAAATACCTAGCAGTTCTAACTCATTTTCGTCCCTTTCCTTGTTCAGTTTATCGCACTTCTGACTCAAAATCTGTAACTCTTTCAACGTTAATTGAAGCCTTGTCTCTTGTTGATGAGCCAAGGCCTTACGCGTCATTATCATGTTATTAGTATTCGACATTTTGTTATAAATACGTGCTACAGAATCAGTAATTATTAGCAAAGTAGACTTAGAGCAAAGAAATGCGAAACAAAACGAGGTTATGTTTTATTCATAGAAAATAACAAAATCGCACTATTAATGGACATATGAGGATGTAAAAGTAAATAAACTCACAAACTTTGATTGAAAAAACTATTAGTTTTATAAATCTTGCCAAATCCAAGTAATAATTTCAAATATTGAAAATTTTTCTGATGTTCTAACTGTCACTACACCGGTACAAATTTTAAGTTTATATTTATCCACTTTTAGCACAATAAATGGTGAAAATGATTATTTAACACTCAATATGGTATTATTTGGCAATGATGAATTGGTTTTTAATTAAAATTATAATTATTTTTGCAATGTTACAATATAAAATACGTAACCAATTCAAATCAGCTGTTATACCTAGGGTTGCCACAAGGAAAAAACCTGAAAAAAATTGAAAGTAAATATATTCAGTATCCTTTAACACGATTAAATGACGAGTGAGCTCGACTTTGAAGTGAGCTGTGAGTTGTAATTGAAGATCTTAGTCGCTGATGTTCTTATACAGTGGTTTGGATAAAGCTTTGTGAGTACTGATACTGGTATAATATGATTGTAAGTGATATGTTTTAAAAACATTAAACTTCACTATATATACTACACAGGGCTTTAAGTGAAATAACTACTTATTTGAACTATATAACACCGAAACTATTAAGTATAAGTTTAAACCGCGTAAATTTAAAAATAACAGTACCATTAAGCAGTTACCTCCACTAAAATATTGAGCAAGTGGTGGAGAGTGCAATACTCACATAAAAATTGTTCTCAAAGCATAAAAACACTTGTGCACAGCCGCCAATCATCTCAAGATGCGTGATAAAACAATACTCAGTTCTTATTCTAAAATACTGCTCAACGGAACAAAAAGAAAAGGCAAAAATCAAGGCGCCAAATGAATTTAAAATTCTCCGCACGCACTTACTGCAAAGCTCCTGGATAAACAAACCGTGCTGAGCCTTATCTCAACGCTTCCAAGTGCAGGGGTCGACTCTAGCGTGCGACGCAGTATAGTAGTCCTATGCGTACAGTACCAAAAGATATGACAGGGGAGACCCTACCATTCGAAGTGATTGATTCACCCTACAGCTAAATTCAATACTACTAAAAACTTGTTTTTACTGTCAGTGAGGTCACGCGTGTAATCTCAATCACTAGTCTACTATCTATGTAGTCTGAGTCAGGACTACTTGATCTACTTTTGCTTCTGGAGCCCTGCTGATTCTTTCCAGGTATTGATTAGCCATCATAACCATTTAGCTATGCACCATTTCGCCAGCATAACTAACGTCATCTATCATCTAATTGACGCCAACTTGTTACTTTTGGTAATGTAATTATAGCTCCCCATGTGACAGCGCCTTATCTAATGTTATTGATCAGATTAAAAAATGAATGTGTAAGCGTGCAATCAAACCTCATCGGACGAGGCTCCTGTACGGAGTAGATATGACCACAATAGCTCAGAATTTTGCATATCTAAAATGCGGTACAAATGAAAGGAAAACACATAAGCACTTTTTCCACAGTGTTTATAATTTTGAAGTTATTTTGAACGAGAAAATTGCTATGTTGGCAGCCACTTTTGCAAAAACAATTCATATTCACTCTTTTTGAAATTATGACTCAACTTGTAAGGGAAAAACCTTTACTCCACCCATGTGGTGAAATATTCCGCTTCCCGTTTCCCAGAGAAACTTGTTCCTGGAATAAATAGTAGTAGCTATTGTCATTATTCTGATGAATAAGCTAGATTACAGTACAGTTTCATTGAAATTCATTTACTAGTTTTTGCATGAATTTTATATATTAATAGCAAAATACTTTAGTATAAAACAACATCTGTCTTTTTTAACCGAGGAGCTACCAGTTCAATTTTAAAAATTTTAATTCTCCCAGATACTATTGCAATATTATAATGATTTCTTTTGAAATATTCAGTGAGTGGGCGTGAGGTAAAACGTGGCTAGAGGGGCACAATACTCGTAGAATGCGATACGATTGAAATGCACACTTCTAACAGCTCTGTCGCCCGAGTCGACTGGTGGATTGTTACAAAGAAACGGTTTTATTCGAGTATCGAAACTTTGCAAACATTATATTCATGTTTAACTACATATTTCATGATTTCATGAGCGAGCAATATGCATTTTTCGTTCGCAAATTCTTTTCATTGTGTTATGTATTCATTCTTTTATGTCTTTACAATTTATTTTGTGTTAAATATTATAGGTATAAAAATATTTTAAAAAGGAATTGTGGAAACAAATATTTAATAAAATTTTGGTTATTAATTGACTGCCTCGGTGACCTAAAATTGTTGTGTAAATGACTGTCAAGCTGAAGTTTAGTGTCGGGTTCGAAACCTGGTCGGGACAAATATGTGTGTTATCCACAAATGCGTGTTTCTGAATTTGGGTGTTACCCTAATACGTACTTAAAATATATAAGTATGTTTAACAGTTGCCTAAATCCTATAGCACAACAAACTATCAGCTTAGTCTGAATTAGATGGCACAGTGTAAATAAAAAATGTCTATTTATATATTTCATCTTCCACTCACCAATAGAACACAGTCGTTGCTTAAATTTAAATTTCTACATTCAATGCTACATAATTCTGTGATATCGTAGGAAATGTGTCAAATTGGCAACTCGCCACACACAACTATAAACTTCACCATGGAGAGTCTCAGCGGGACAAACGACCCGAAGTAGGTGCCACAAGTGATTCAATTTTCTCGCTGACATTACTCAAGTGTAAATGGCCACTACAGTGGACGCGGGTGGCCACCGGTGGGCAATAAAATGTGCCGCCAACGGATTTGAATAAGGACGCAGTAATGCATGGGGAACGATCCCCATTTGTTGCAGACCCAATGATATTTTTATGCAGACTCGTGATTGCGGAAGAGATTGGTGAAGGAATTTAGCAGCAAAATTATGTAAAATAGAGATGAGAGCATTTTAAATGCTAAATTTATTTATATTTGTGCATCGAAGGAACACTAAATAAATAAATACATAATACATTTTGTGGGACACTTCACACATCGCCATCTAGCCCAAGTAAGCTAATATAAGCTTGTGTTATAAGATATACAACTGATAAACATACCTATATATTTTAAATTTGTGAATCATACAAATATTTGTTCCGACGTTGGAATCGAACAACTGCGCCACTGAGGTGGTAAAAATAGCTGCCATCTTATAGTGAAGATATTATTTAAAATTGTAACTCCTTTTTATTTCTTAAATGCAGTCAGAACACTTTACCAAACGACATTAAACTTAACTATATTCACGCTGTATCCCTGACGAGGTAGTCAAAGACGACAGATCGCCATTCTTCGCGGTCCATGCATACTTCTTTCTTTCTTTCCAATTTTATTATGAAACTTAAAAGAACTAAGTTCTGCTATCTTTTTGAATATTGAAGAATTGCAGTAATTTGGACATAGCCTGTTTTGTTCGTTAGTAATCAAAGAGATAGTCGTTCGTGCAACTTTGCATACATCACCATAAATGCCACGTTCAAATTCAGAGTTCAAAAATATGGCAAATGCCGTTTCGACTCACAAATTACGGTTCCCTACCTGTCTACCGGACGTATTCCCACGAGCGCGTTCAATCACTGACAGCTTTATTCAAATTGATATAGATGTCCGAGCAAAAAGAAGGATCTACAATAAACCAATAACTTGTAGTCACAGAGGCGTGTCTCGACGAGTTTTGTGGCATCCACTGTTTACTGCGAATCAACGCGTGCCTCTTGAAATAGAAATTGTGGCACTGCACACATTATAACACTATATTATAGCTACATTTGTCCGCATAATATTACAATTGTATCACCAAACTTTTATCCTCATATTCATTACTAATAACAACGTCAGAAATCGTTTGTTCCCATATAGTAACATTTTTATTATTTTGTTTGTGAGATAAAAAATCGTGACTTCTTTTTGAAAGGAAGTTAGTTAAAGCGGCTTACAGGTAGTGCATTTTAGTAAAAATGGTTAAGTAACGAAATGAAGTATCCTGTAAACAAATAAATAGAAGAGCAAGTGAATGCGGAGTTGGGTCGCAACTCTGTCACACTCTATTTATCGAAATTTTTTCAAACTTTAACTGAATAATTTTTTTTTCTTATAACGTAAGGAATTTTGTTTCTTAGGGGGGTCACCCGTATACACATTTTTTTAAATAGTAGTAGTTAATTTGCATAGTAAGAAATTACCATTCTTTTTTCAAAGTCGTGAAGTCAAATGCAAGCTAAGACGACACGTTTGGTTTCGAGCTACGACAGTCTATTTCCGTTAACAAACAGTGACGAAGCTAGTACTAAGCTGGCAGCGTCTACGTGTCTACGTGATACCACAACGTGACGACGGTGTACAATTTCACCTATTATATAAAATACCACGATAGAAAGAACAATTAAAAAAACCCAAATCTTAGAATCTAATTCCTTAGAAAATAATAGTTTGATTCAGTTTTTCTGTGATTTCCAATTATTTTACTTTGTTATTTGGGGTTAGGAATCATTAAAGTCGTTCCGTCTCACCCATACTTAAGTTATAAAGAATGTAACTAAAACCTTGATATATATTTTATATAATAAATTATAACAATAAATAATTTATTATTAAAAACAAAAACGATTCAACATTGTCTGCGACCATAATTATACAGGTACATAGATTTCCTTAAACTGAAAAGTTTATCTGCATTCAGCAGAAATTCGTAAAGCTAACATTTCATTTCTATCGGTAACCAGGGAAAAAATAAAATTGTTTAAAATAGAAATTAATAGAGTATTTTATTTGCAAGCATAATAAGATCTTATTCTTTTGATTTATTAGCGGAACCAATAAACGCCATTCGCTATCATAAATAAAATGCCATATTTGAAAATTAAAAGGTACTTTGTTCGGTGCAGTTTAATTGAGAAAAATAAACATTCTTGAATTTTCATGGTGACTTAAAAAATTAAAAAAAACAATTAAACATTTTATTTTTCATTGGAATAAAGGATAAATCAGTATCGAGTATTTCCTCCACGTGCCCTTATCAAAGTTTCAAGCCGTTTTGGCATGCTAAGAATGATGTTGTCTATCGTTTCTTGGGAAAGTGTCTGCCGTTCCTCCAATACGGCATTTCGCAGTTCATTCAAAGTCACAGGAGCGGGTATTCTGGATTTCACCCCACATTTTAGTAAGTCCCAGACAGTTTAATCGGATTCATGTCTGGGGACCTTGCTGGCCTCTCCATTACTGCAATGTTCACATGATTAAGGTACTCGCGAGTTCGCAGTACGCTATGAGGCCGAGCATTATCTTGCATCGACACAAAACCGTCACCGATGAAGGGGGCAAAATGTACCACGTTTTCTTCAAGAACCTCCCTTATGTATCGATCAGCAGTCAGACTCCCTCTATCGAACACTACTAAGTCTGTGCGAGCTCCCAAACATATCCCCCCCAAACCGTTGTGAACCCTCCGCCGTATGCTACCGTAGTTTCAAAATTTAACTAATTGTATCGTTCCCCTATTCGTCTCCATAATCTTTGACGTCCATCAATTTGATTAAAAAGAATTCTACACTCATCACTGAACAAAACTTAACTCCATTGGTCCGTGGTCCAAAGACAATGCTCTCGAGCGAAATTGAGTCAGTTTCTGCGATGATGTATCTCGAGTTTTGGAGCCTTGGCGGGCACGCGTGAACGCAAATGCACTTTTTCGAACCGTTTTAGTACCGTGCGTTCACTTACTGCTACTCCTCGAACTTCTTGAAGAAGATTTCTGGCTTTCACAGCCGTCAAACGCGGATTCCTTCAAACACGCAGCTGAATAAAATGGTCATCTCTCTTCGATGTACGCCTATTTGTGCCTTGCCCGCTGTATCGCTGGACACTGCGATGAATTGTTGAAACAGATCGACGAAGCATCCTGGCCATATCTCTGTAAGTTTGATTACTGCTTCTCATCTCAAGTGCAATGACAATTTCAGTCGGGGTTAAATCAGGCATAATGATTCCCTTATCCTTCAGTAAGATTTAAGGAACATAAAAAGTCCAAAAAGTCTTGAATTAAATAAAAATATAAGATCTTTACATACAAATTTGTGCACCCGTAATATGGAACACTTACTCGAAATTATTACAACGTCGAATAAAATTAAAATAATCACAGAAAAAAGTGACGATCAACAGTGTTCTGATTTTAAAATATTTTATTCTAAAATAAAATAGTCATATACCAGCCAGCAACATTAATTGAAAAAGGTTTCACTCTTTATGTTCCGCTAATTATGCCGATGTGTGTATAAATCCAGTTGCAATAAATAAAAAGCTTTTTCTTTAATAACCTGAAGGTGTAGCATCCAATAATGTTATTGTAACACATTTTGTTATTCTGTCCCGTCGCTCGAACGGTAATAAAGGAGTAAAGTAAACAGACGCCGAAAAAGAACACATCGCGACGTCGTCTCCACCCGCGCATTTGCATATCAAAGCGAGTTCTCGCGAAACTGACGCACTCGCGAATGGATTGTAAGTTGGCCTAGAGGTTTATGTTACTGACAGCTATATCAGGTCTCACACATCCTGAAGGAAAGCATAATATAGAACTTACAATAGTATGTTACCAGAGGGTAAGGTACCGGAGGGTAAGTACCTACTAGTACCTTACTCTCTAGGTCATATGTAATATATTATGTTTCCGCTCCACAGTGTGATTTGAATCGGCACGAATTAAAGCTTCAACTTTGCTTCTTACACCTTCAAATTATTTGACTGGGTGCCAAAGGTCAGACTTTGTGTAGTTAGGATTCAAATGATTATAGCATGTGTAAGTCGTTCGAGATATTGTTGCTTCATAATATGTTTATATCGCTGAACCATTTTAGTATTGTCACCGGTGCGTTCTAAAAATGTGCTGTCTGTCTCTGAAGAAGTGCCCGTAGGAATTTTTAAGATACGTGATTTACAAGTGTGTGTTAGAGATGTATTATATATAGTATGTATTTTATATAATGACGACAAAACTCTTTGAACCTTATATTAGGCGCTCGTGACGCAACCACCGTCACGTGTAGGGCAACACGTACGATAAATATGACACACTTTTTACAAGCAGTTGAATGACGAAGAGAGCACCTTTTTATGTACCATGCAATTCATATTACGTCATAAATATTTTTCAACGTTGCCGTAAGAAGGTGAAATATAATATCGCTGGCGTGAAAGGTGATAATATCGATTACTGACATCTCGTAATGGTTTTAGCGAATCACTATAATTGCACGCTCGCACATTTTAGTTCGCTTAAATCATTTCATACGACGACAACGATACAACGAATTACGATGCGGTTTTTTTAATAGTTAGAGAGATTCATAAGGAAGGTTTTTATCTATAATTTGTTAAGTTATTGTATACATTGACTAAATTTTAACGATATTTGTGGGGGGTGTCGGAAAAATATAAACCGTCTGGGAGCTTTCAACGAAAACGCTGCCTAAACCCTTTGAGATAGAACAAAATAAGAATTGTGTATCTAATATAGGTCTACAAAAGAGTCCGCGACGCGAATATTAAAATGGTTATAGTATGTTATCCTTATGAGATAGACATATACCTATCTCATAAGGATAACATACTATAACCATTTTAATATTTTAATAAACCAGCAATAATTAAGCGATAATTTGAAGGCTATTTAAACTAATACGTAATTAATCCATGGTTTTTAATATGTAACTGGCTTCAGCATTTCATGAAGATTATTTTGTCCCTTTACACCTTGCAAATAAATAAATATCTTTGAAGATATGGCAAAATCAAAAAAATGCGCAAATTAATTAATTTAGTGTAACCATAATTCGACCGGGCCGTGCGGGCGTAGGCACTGGAGAGCGGAGAGGTAAAAAAAAAAAAAAAATTAATTAATTTTTAAATTAAATTAATAAAACACCTGATTAAGTTTATATTACATTATATTTGTTAATAATAAAAAATAAAAAAAGTTATTACAATTCCTTCACTAATTAATCGAGAGGAACTTCGTCCATCTGGGTGTCCCTTGACACCTCTCAAGCTTTAAATACACATTTTACTTTTAGCACTATACTATATTATCACTTTATTTCTATTTTTATCACAATATGCAATAGTAATGCTCACTCTACGGTTGCCGCAACAAGAAGGCCGAACCGGGCTGGTGCATTACCTTTTATAATGGCAATTTGGGTTTATCAGCAAGTGGGGGCCAAATGTTGCCAGTCTGAGTTCGACTTTCTAGTTTAGCAGATTAATTATTAATTAAATTATTACAACTAGATTACATATATTATAAGTATGATTATACAGACATGTTTACTATATTTATTAAAAGGTTGCTAAGACATCAATAGTGATACAGAGAGCGTCATTTCAATTTAAAAAAAGTAAGTTATTGTAATTGTTTATAATTATATAGATTCGGACTCTAAAACAAACTAAATATATTTTGTTAAATTCACTTTTAACCGTAAAATATAGTATTGAATCCCTCTTAGAGTTATTTGCCGGAGCCGGTTTGTTGCTAAATACTGGGAAAGTTACGGGCTAATTAGCTAAATACCATTCAAGGAATGTTCTGTTCCGAACTACAACATATTATCGACAATTAAAATATTTTTGCTGAATTAATTTTAAAGTTGAATAAAATATAAGCTAAAAATATGATAAATTTAATAATGCTTAGACTGTTAAATATAACAACTACAGTGTAAATGGAAACTGGCTGACGTGAAGTAACAGCCTGCCGTCACGGCGCAACTGTGATCTAATGCCACTTGATGTCCGGACACTCGCGCCTTAACGAGATGTGATGCCGTGTCGCCAATGGACACACCGGCTTTACTTTCGGATATACTTAAACTTGGCAGGTCACGTCATCGGGAAGACGCTCAACATCGTATTACATTAACGGCAAGTTCAGTGTAGTCTAACAATATTTGTCTGTACGGACTCTGTACTGCCATACCTAATTGTCACTACAGACAATATTCCTACTTGAATTAATACTATTAGAGTTATTCTTAGCTTGTTCTTTATTAACTTAAATTAAAATACCTACTAGTCTACTCATTCTTTTACTAGTAAATTCTTACTGATATTACCCATTGATACACACTTATAGATTCATCGAAATCACTGTAATAAATTCTAAAAATACATTAAATATCATAAAAGGTTCATTAAATGAAAATTGTCTTATTATACATTACTTTAAATAATGTAGACTGTTACTTACTGCGGCTTATCATTAGGGTCCTTTTCATGGCGTCTTTTGGGTACTATTTTATTAATTCTTCTGGGGCTATAGAATTATTTTGCAGCGATTCCACTGAGGCGGCAGACAAGCATCCGGTCCACCTAATGGAAAGTTGTCACCGTAGTCTGGACGTTTGCAACACTAGAGTGCGGACCTCGCGCTACCGATGGATAATCAAGAGGACGTTCTAGAACATGAAAGCTTATGGATACACTATGCTGAATTTAATATTCCGTATGTACACTACATAGACATACCTACCATAATAGGTACATTTTTGCCAGTTTGTTTCACGTACAAACAGTATAAAAAATATTTTTTTTTTGAAACTTTTAGTAGTGAAGATAATCCTGCAATAAACTGTAAAACGAATAAATCTTAGGAAAATGCAAGTACGAGTATTTTACAATTTGTGGTAGTAGGGCTATAAGAGTTGTAGACAATATAATCATTTAACATTTAACTTGCGTAGACCACACACAAATTTACTCATTTGGTACATTTACAATCGACCATGATTATCATCATATTACTTTAAAATTTCAATACAGAGAGTTAAGAAAAAATGTCATTCACGTGCTCTTTACAGCGAGAGGGAGCATGCAATATTCCGTGCTCTGTGGGGTATACCAACTATATTAGTTTGAAATTATAGACATCAGAATGAGGGTTAAAGCAAATTCTATTCAAACATTGACTTAATATGCTATAAGGGCCTGAAGCCTCCTACTCAATTCATTAACGGACTCCATTGTGTATATTAGTCATTAAAACAAAATATACCTAGACAGTTACTTGTTGTTACATTATATTTCATTATTATAGATTTCTACTGCCTGTAGAACAAAATGAAAAGAAAGAAAGAAAGAAACGTTTAATTGATACAGATTACCATCATGAAGTTACAAATAATTTACTAAATCTATTTTAGATATTAACGTATCAATAGGGCCACAGCTCAGCATTTGCTTAGTGTGCACAAGTACACACTAGGCGCTGGTTTTCAGCTGCCGCCCGGAGTTGTGGCATATGTTAACTTAAATTTTAATAATTTTATACGCAAGCGAAAAACAAACAAATAATTATAATAACCAAAAAATAGTGAAAAATCATCACTTTTCTATAATTCTAATTAGATACATATCAAAGATATAAATAAAATACATAAATAAAACAGATATAGGATTTAACATAAAACACATACATAAGAGGTTGGAAGAGAATACTATAGAGGCACTATCTAAATAAATCTGTTGGAACATTTTTCCCTCTATATAGCACACAAAGTTACTCTAATGTTTTCAAATTCCTTTTGATGCAGTAATAAAAATATTTTTAATTTTCTTTTAAAAGTGAAAACACTACCACTATTTTTTATTGGAGGTGGGATGTTATTCCAACACTTAGATGCAGAGTAACAGAAACTTCCTCTAAACGCAGCAGTCCTATGATGAGGGATCGATAACAACTGGGAACAATTTCTTCGGCCAGATGTCCACCTCAGTTTAGTAAAGAGATAGTGCGGTTTCTTCGATTGAATGATTCCAAATAAAAGGCTTGCCATATGTAATTTTCTGCGCGCTTCCATCTTGAGTATGCTACGTCGATTAAGAAAAGGTGTCACATGAGACCTTTTGGGCATCGTAAAACAAAACCTAGCGCATGCATTTTGTAATCTCTGAACTAGACGCTTAGTTCGAGATAAGAGCCGTGGACCGTACACTGCATCTGCATAATTTTGTCTGGACAAAATTATACTTTCAACCAAAAGTATTCGCATATCCTCACTTATGAAGGGCCGTGCTCGATACAACACCCTAAGCCTATAGAAGCAATTGCACACGACTTCTGAAATATGCTTCTCAAACCGTAGGTCATGATCCATAATAAGCCCCAGATTACGCGCCTCATAAACTCGTTGAATTGGCTGCCCCATCAATTTAACCGGACTACCATTTAAGGGGATTGCGTTTATTAGACTTTTAGTACCGAAAACCATATATTTGGTCTTGAGCGGATTCAGAGCAAGGGCGTTCCGTTTAGACCATTCTACCACTCTGTCCAGATCACTACAAATTTTGTGAATAGCCACATCGTAGTCTTCCGGCTTAAAAGACACATAAATTTGATTGTCGTCCGCATAAATGTGATGCTTGCAATAAACAATGTTCTTAATTATATCGGCGCAATATAATATAAATAGGATTGGTCCCAAAATGGAACCCTGGGGTACTCCCCTAGTCACCGACCGTACAGATGACGACACCACATTCCTGCTTTTCCCATTTATTTCAACAAAATGAGATCGACCGCTTAGTTAACTATCGAACCATTTAACTGTTTTTGTGTCGAATCCATAAAATGACATTTTTGACAACATATACTTATAGTGTCAAAGGCACGAGAATAGTCCAACAAAACCAACAGCGTACACATGCCAGAGTCTTGAGCAGATAATATGTCATCAGTTACCGCTGCCAACGCAGTAGTAGTACTGTGCGCTTTTCTAAAACCAGACTGATTTACTGGCAATATGTTATTTTCCTCTAAAAACTGTACCAACTGCGAGCAAACTGCTTTTTCAGCAACCTTGGATATAACGGGAAGTAAACTTATTGGTCTTAAATCCCTAGCCTCAGTCGGTGAACTCGTCTTAGGCAATGGGCGTATAACAGCTGTTTTCCATAAATCTGGGTAAGTAGACGATTCAATACTAGTGTTAACCATAGCTGTTAGCGTCTCAATAGCCGATGGCATAGTCAAGAGTAGCATATCCAAATTTATTTTATCATAACCCTCGGCGTTCGACTTGATACTATGAAGTATTTTTAATGTTGAGGTCCAAGATATTGAATGCAAAGAGAACGTTGCATCACCAAAACGAAAGTGCTCATAGTAGGTAAGGATAGAGATATCGGGGCTGTCGCTACCGGGTACATTCATGAAATGATCACATATCTCATCTGCGTTACTGAAATGCGGAGGAAGTTCAGCATGCCCTTTCTGCGGCAGAATAGTAGATTTAAAATTTTTCCAAAGCCTCTTCGGGTCATGTATATTTTTGGTGATGCTTTCCCTGAAATATGCAGTTTTTTCCAAAAATAATGACCTTTTCACAAGTGATTTTAGTTCTCCGTAGTATTGTAACTTACTTTGGATTTTTTGTTTTAAGTAAGCTTTATGTGCCTGATTTCTCAAACTCATCATCTACTTGATATTTTCAGTGATCCAAGGAGGAGAGTGACGTGTCATTAAACAATTATGTACCTTCGGCGCATGTCTATCTAATAAGGCAATAATTTCAACACTAAAACGGCCTACCATATTGTTGACGCACTTTAGCCTTGCAATACTTTGCCAGTCAATACATGAAAGGTCCGCTTCAAACGACTCCCTACAAATGCTCTTAAGTGGTCGAAAAGAAACCATATGGGATTTAGACTTCTCCTTTTTAATATTTAAGTCACATACTAAAATTGCATGTGCTCCTAAGTCAGGTATATACTCGGCTATAGCTGATCGAAAATTTTAAATCAGTGCAGGCTACATCAATAAGGGTGGCCCCGTTTGCAGTGTAACGTGTTGGAGTAGTAATATATTGCTTTAAATTAAAACAATTCAAGAACGTCTGAAATTTAAGTGTCTTAGAGTCATCATTAATCAACATATTAATGTTGAAATCCCCCATCAATACTATACCATCACAATGCGATAGGGTATTTAATGCAATAGTCAGTGCATCAAGAAACAAGTCGACGTTCTGCCATGGGGGCCGATAAGCAGTTCCTATAGCTAATAGGCGGCCGCTTACCCTCGTCTTAATCCACATTTGCTCGACTGTCCCATGGGCACCGTCAATGGGATGAGAATGTCTCCGTGAATTTATTTCTCTCTTGATATAAAAGCCAGTTCCACCACCACATCCCCGCTTAACTGACAATGGTCGAGGACTGTTCAGTAAACGGTAACCAGGTAGCCGTGGTGCCTTCCATTCTTGGCCATCCTTTATCCACGTCTCATTAATACATATGATATCAATTTTGTGCTTGTCCGTAACTGCTATGAACTCATCATGTTTAGTGCCTAATGAGCCCGCATTACATAGTCCAAATTTTAGAAATTTAATAATCATTGAGATACTTAATATACCGATATTGAAGTAAACCCCACACATTCCACCGCAAACCAAAAATTCGCCGAAACTTCCCCAAAACAATATAATAGACTTTCAATTGTTTTATGGTCTCAAAAGCTACTGCAATATTACTAGGTATTTTATAAAACATATAGGGTATAGATAACCGTAAACAAACGTACAATAATAAAAGTCTACATATATATTTGTATTTATAATTATATACATTTATATTTATACACCGACAAGATAGTATATCTTGATACTGTTGTGTTATTCCTATGTCGCATGGGATTTCAAATACAAATATATAAGTGCATCGCACGCGACTGTAGACTGGATAAAACAAGGTACTTAAATAACATCGAAACGAGTCACAGTGGGCTACATCTGCGCATAAAATTATTAGTGACACATACAATATATTTTGCGTGCCTGTGTTACAAAATTCTGTACTAAAAGAAATCAAACTATACATAATCCTGGCTTTCAATGCTTCATTTGCCATCAGTGTGTAATACACCAAAGAAGACATAAAAAAACAATGTTCATTTGTGGCAAACTGCCAATACTATATTTCTTATGAAAATAAAAACATAAAAATGTAGAAAAAAGTAATTAAAATATATTAAAACACTATTTAACACTAACATATTCAATACCAAAAACCCAAACTGCCTGCAAAAATAAAAACTTTATAATGCAGAAAAAAGTTAAAATTTTATCAGCTACACAGTTATTAAAGTCTATTCTAAAACTATTTATCCCTAACCTATTCGATACCAAAAACCCGTTTAACATCGGAGTCCCCCTTTAGGACCTGTACTGGCTTTCCCTCTCCCTGACGGGCGAATATACGCCCATCTCTGGTCCATGTATATTTCCATTCTAATCGCAGGGCAGCCTGTCGGACCTTGTAAAATAATTGTCTGTTGTACTGGGTAAGGCGCTCATTTATATAAATACGACTCGCCGGACCGCCCACCTCAGCGTCCGCAGAAGTGAGACTGCGGCGGACCCGTGCTGCACTCAGTACAGCGTCACGTGTCTCCCGTCTGGCCAGTCGGATCGCAATGACACGAGCACGAGATGTAGTGTCCCCTTCAATTCGGTCACGCATAACACTACCCATTCGTTTGGCGTAAACTAAATCATGATCGTCGATTTTTACTCCTAACTTGGTGGTAATTATATGAAATATTTGCGTAGTATTCTCGCCACGCGTTTCTGGGACTCCCGATATCTGTATATCATTTAACATAGACTCCTGCTCGCGTTCATTAAGTTTTTGCTTCAACCCATCAATCGTCGCCTCCAGTTCACTCAAGCGAGAGGACCCAACAATATGTGACTCTTTCTCCACCGAGACTATACGTTCCTCCAGCGCATTCATCCGATCATTGTAGGTATTCAAGGACTCTCGTAAAGATGATATCTCCTCCCGGAATTCACGAACCTCAGTCCTAAGGGCAAGAAACTCACGACGAAGACCCCTAATTTCATTTACCATGGCTTCCTGTACACCCTCTGTACTCACATTTGGTGTCAAAATTTTATCCGGGGAATGGAAATCATCCTCGCAAGTTAGCTTTATTTTACATCCAGAGCATTGCCAAGACAAAGGGGATGCAGACGCAGATACTTTAGCGCAAGAACGATGAAATACACCCTTGCATTTCATGCAGCTCACAGAGTCTGCCGTTGATAAAAATTTACCGCAAGCAAAGCACTTCGCCATATTAATAAAATGTAAAAAATTAATACTTGACAAAAATAAAAATCCAAAAAGAAAAATCAGTTACTCGGGATCGATCTCAGGTACCTTTGATTGCAAGTCGGATGCTCATCTGACTAGTACAAGTACGCATGCCACAATTAAGTCAAATTTACACGCATATAATAACGTTGGAACTTAAGCACTGCGACGAGTAGGCCTCAATCATATATAAGTATTCTTTCTTTGTGGGTAAACTTGAATTAGAACTAACTAACTATCTTCACGCTGTATCCCTGACGGGGTAGTCAGAGAGGACAGATCGCCAGGCTTCGCGATCCATGCATACTTCTTTCGCTTCTTCGAGATTCATCAATCGCTTCATACACGCACGTCTGGGTATCCGAGTACTTTTGACCTTTCCGTTTTTGAGCAATCTGCTCACGTGGTCTTCATATGTAAGTCTCGGCCTTCCCTGACTCCTTCTACCCTCTACTTTTGAACAATATATATTCTTCGTCAATCGTTCCTCACTCATTCGTTGGACGTGTCCAAACCAACGGAGCACGCCCTTTTCCAGCTTAACGCTGACACTTTCATTCAAACCTGCCATATTGCGTATCACTTCGTTACGTATTCGGTCGGCCAAGGTTCGGACGCCGCACAATTTTCGAAGTGATCGCATCTCCACAGCATTCAATTTACTTTCATGCATCTGCTGACATACCCAGGTTTCACTACCGTAAAGCAAAGTTGGCACTAGCACTGCGTTATGAATCGCCATTCGTGCTTCTTTTACGATGCTTTGTCGCTTTACTAACTGGGACAAAGCACCGTTAACTTTGTTTCCGGCAGCTACTCGCCGTTCTACATCCGAATCACATCTTCCATCCGCGCTAAACATACTTCCTAAATACACAATTTCATTCACTTGCTCTAGACGTTCCTGGTTTACCCTAATCTCGCATTTAGTTCTTACGTCACCTCTTTCAAATACTAGAACCTTAGTTTTACTTGCATTCATGCGGAGACCCTTACTTTCACACCCCTCTTTCATATTAGTGACTAATGCCTGTAGGTCGGCTTCTGATGAGGCCATGAGCACCGCATCATCAGCGTACAGCAGACAGTTTACTGTAAAGTCACCCAAATTCACACCCATATTAAAATCTTTCAACTTCTGCAGGCAACTGTCCAGATACACTATGAACAGCCAGGCGGACATGACACATCCCTGTTTGACGCCTGTACAGACATCAAAAAGAGGTGACACATCCCCCCCTACTCGCACGCAAGCCTTACAGTCCCTATAAAGCGACTGTATTGCCCGCAGTAGCGAGCCATCCACACCATATCCTGGCAGCAAGTCCCACAGCGTTTCTCTCACAACGTTATCAAATGCTTTCTCTAGATCCACAAAAGCGCAGAAAACCTTCTGGCTAAGAGCCAGAAACTTTTCCGCGATCATGCGGAGAGAAAACACTTGATCCATGCAACCTCTTCCACGTCGGAATCCGCATTGAGCCTCCCATAAATACCTTTCAGAATTAGAAGATGTAACTTTATACACTATTATGTCACTCACTGTTGTATTATTTGCTCAAAGTCAATGTATTTACGAGTCGAAGATAAAAAAGCACAGCTACAGAATATGTACAATAACTGTAATTTGCAATGAACAGCTATTTCCAACAACAAATATCAACTTTTTCACTACTTTTTGAATTTATCATTACGTAGCAACAAAACACGTCTCACGTCGACTAATGTCAAAACTGCCTGAACAATATGTCACAAAAAAAAATGAACAATATGTCACTGATAATTCAAAGAACATTTTATTCAATGTTTAGGAGAACGCTCTGAAAGAGTCGTCTATCTTATTCTTGACTAATGGTTTAGCGGGTGAGACAAATATATTCGAAGTGGACTGTATTTGTGGGGTAAAGACAAAAATGAAATTTATACGCGGTTGTCAACGAAAAAGAAATGGAAACAGGAATGGGTACGCTACCTTGCTGCTGCTGCGAGATGCTGAGGTGGAGGCTGCCGGCGTCCCTAGACTTGAATTCCTGGTTTTCTTGCACGAAAACACTATTTATCCATGAAAAACACAACTATTGTGAAAAGTTTATGCGAGCGCGCGCGCGGCCATTGCAGAACTACGTTTTCAGTCCGTCTTCGCTGCCTGGACAGCGCCGCGGTGGAGTTTTAGATGACGCGTAATACATCTGTCTCGCTCTTCTTTTATGCGAGACAAGGTAGGTGCGAAAGAGAAATGGAATAAAGAGAAGAGAGGGGGAGTGTTGACAACTAATTAATTAAAAACAAATGGAGATCGGCGATGCAACATAGAAAAAATAACGCGGCAACTTTCGAATCGTATACCGGCACAACCATTTCCCCCCCGGCTTGAAGGGTTACCATCGAAAAAGGATCAACTGACTATACAGTTACCACTAAGTTTTACCTGGTAAATAAACAAAATGCTATCGAACTAAACTAAACTAAACCTAATTGAACAAGCTAAATTTGTTATTGAAGTTACTGTTGATTAGGCAAAGGACAAAGACGAATAACTGGTCGCAAGTACGAACCAGTTGCGGTTTTAACGCGAACTATACGGGTGATCCCATTTGACCCAGAGAAAACTTCTACTACCCCAAGAGGCTAATGTAATGGAGGCATATTTTCAGTTAAAATAACTACGACAGTACCGACAGTAATAGGGTTCGATGGAGTATTCCATTTCTGACGTGACTGTAGCGTATGCAAATAGCCTGTTCTCCAACGCTTCCAAAACGATTGAATGAGTTCATCCAATAAGGCATGATGCGAGAGAAGATGAAGTCGATCTTCCTCTATTTCAAAAGCGGGGAAGTATTTTAACGGTGTAACATTCAAAAATAGACAAATAAAAACAACACTACGTAAAAGAATCGACCACGATGAAACACGGCTAGCCAACTCTAAGATAGGCGATTTTTCGAGCGGTGCAGTAGTAACTAAAGAGGTTTTCTTTTCCTCTGGCGGCGTGGACACAGTAGCGGGGTTGAAAGGAGTAACAGGCCATTCATCAGGTGGGCACCAGGAAGAGCCATGGAACCACAACGGATGATCCAAAATCTGTGCAGGTGTTAACCCACGAGACAAACAATCGGCAGGGTTGTCCGTACCTGAGACGTGATAAAAGTTTTGCGGCGCCAATTCCGACTGAATTTTTGTCACCCTATTTGCTACAAATGTATCCCAACGATGGGGCGAAGAATGTGTCCAACACAAAGCGACGGTCGAGTCCGAGAATGCGAAAATTCTATCTATATTAATGCGGTTGCGACAACTACTAACAATCGAAGTAATGAGCTGGGCTAGAACCAATATAGCGCACAGCTCGAGACGAGCGAGAGAGACTACCTTACTAGGGGCTACTTTAGATTTAGCGCTGATAAGGTGAAATGAAATATCATCACCGTTACGAACGTGGAAGTACACAACACCCCCAAACGCTTTCTCATTAGCGTCAGCGAAACCTAAAACAGTTACAATACTATCATCGGAGATGCCAACATGGCGCGGTATTCTAATTTGCTCGAGCATAGGAAGCTCGGCTTTAAAGCAGTCCCACAATTTAATGATGTGGCCAGGAGAAGTGTCGTCCCAGTCATAGTTGGACAGCCAAAGTTCTTTTATGAGAAGCTTTGCGAACAAGACGACAGGTGCTACAAATCCCATTACATCCCATATGCGTGCGACACACGACAATATGGTGAGCTTAGTGCAGGTTGACGGTGTAGGACAAACCTTCAAACTAAACATGTCGGACGAAGGTGACCAACGCAAACCGAGAACCTTGTGCGTATCATTACTATCAAACTCCTTGACAGTCGACAAGCGATGCGACGGTGGAATCGAATCCAAGACCGTTTGCGAATTACTAGTCCATTTTACGAGATCTAAATGACCAGCCTTCATGAGATCAATAACTTCAGCCGCAGTTGTGACAGCTTGATCTTCGGTCTGCTTAGAATAAATATAGTCATCCATGTACAGACCAGTTTCTACAGTCTTCTTAGCCTTCGCGTAACTGTCGCCCTCATCGGCGGCGAGCTGCTTGACAGTGCGAAGAGCGTGGAAGGGACTGGATTTAAGTCCAAAACAAACTCGATTAAATTCGTAAACCTGTAAAGGTTCCTGGGGCGAAAATCTACACAAAATGCGTTGAAATCGGCGATCTGATTCGCAAACACCAATACAAACAAACATTTGTCTAATGTCGGCTGAAAGCGCGACAGCGAATAAGCGAAAGTAACTTAAATTTCGAACAAATTACCTTGGAGATTTTGACCACTGTGCAAAATATCGTTTACCGAAACATTCGAACTAGTTTTGGCGCTGCCATCTAAAACAACGCGCAACTTAGTGGTTAGTTTATCCTTGCGGACAACTCCACCGGTGCGGTATGGTATACGAAGGAGCGTGCTTCGTCTCTTCGGTTTCGGGAGGCGCTGGTGAAATGAAACCTTTATTCAAATATTCTACTATTACGCTATCGTAAGCCTCCTTCAACTTTGGCGGTTGTCGACGAAAAAGAAATAGAAACAGTAATGGGTACGCTACCTTTCTGCTGCTGCGAGATACTGAGGTGGAGGCTGCCGGGGGCGTCCCTGGACTTAAATTCCTGGTTTCTTTGCACGAAAACACTATTTATCCATGGAAAACATAACTATTGCGAAAAGTTTAAGCGAGCGCGCGCGCGGCCATTGCAGTACTACGTCTTCAGTCCGTCTTCGCTGCCTGTGTGTTGACAGCGCCGCGGTGGAGGTTTAGATGGCACGTAATACAGCTGTCTCGCTATTCTTTTATGCGAGACAAGGTAGGTGCGAAAGAGAACTGGAATAAAGGGAAGAGAGGGGGAGTGTCGACAACTAATTAATTAAAAACAAATGGATATCGGCGATGCAACATAGAAAAATAACGCGGCAACTTTCGAATCGTAAACCAGCGCAACCAACTAAAATTTTCCAAATTATTCAGTTAATTTCAAATAATGTTACTTAGAAACTTATTATGTTATTAAGATAAAGCTAGTTCATTTTCATAATCATACCAGCATTTAGTGTTTGTTGCAACCCCACTGAGGGATTTAAACAATGGTTTTTTGATGGACAAAGGCTTTTTGTATGTTATAATCATTTTTATAAACCCCAACCCTTACACTAAATCAGTGTGGAACTCTTTCATAGTAGTTTCACAGCTATTGGTAGGTAGAAGTGAAAGCTCCGAGTAAATTATTGATTATTTCGTATAGGTGTGTATTATTACTAAGGTACTTACACAATTGAGATATATACTAGTGCCAGTCAGTTAATAATCATTTTTGTAGCTATATTTAAATAAGGTACAATGCAAATCTTCTAAGAAATTTTTTTATGTACAATTGTAATAAGGGCAAAGGTTTTATTCAATATTGGTTCAACGTCTATTTTCCTCCTGATGGCGGAGAACTCCACAAAGACATTTTGCGATATTAAAGCTAATAATATCTCCGATCGGAAATGTAATCTCGGTTGATAATAGATGATTGAAGGATTGCCGTCGGAGGCAGGAGGCGGTAGCTAGGTCAG
Organism: Thumatha senex; assembly: GCA_948477245.1. NCBI lineage: Eukaryota > Metazoa > Arthropoda > Insecta > Lepidoptera > Erebidae > Thumatha > Thumatha senex. Next base: position 440,802 of record OX419740.1, on the reverse strand, counting down.
ACAGAAACAATAAATTATTGCCTTTACTTTGGGGCAGATGTAATGCGTACAATTATGGGGGAACGGGGCTTCAGAGTACCCACCAACTTGTTATGTGTGATGTTTGATGTAGCAGTGACATATTATTATTTCTCTAATTTGTATTATGGGTCGTGTTTATCTATTTGTTATTTGTTTCGTAACAACCTGTATCTCTGAATCTGGAAACGTTGGTAGCCCCGCTAACGCAGTATTCTGTAAACGATCACTGTGTTAAGCACGTTACGCCATCGCTGGTTCTAAGATGGGATACCGCTTTGTGGCATTTGCATTTACGAAGTCCCTTTGGCTAATTATAAATAAATATTGATAAATAAATATGTATTCGTTACAGTGATATTCCTGAAGCTTAGTTCAATTCAACACTCCAATAGGCTCATCACCTTTAACGTGGGATGTATGCCTCTTGTACAGAGGCATAGGAGATATATATAGGAAGAGTCCTACCGCATCTGTGATAAAAGTTTAACTATGTGTTAACCTGTTTCTATCGCTTTTATTACAGCAACAAGCGCAACTAAATCGTGGCAGTGACAGTGGGATCTATTATAACTCAACAGTTTGCATATAATAAACCTCTACCTACCCCCAAGAAGATAAGGGTATGATTTAGTTATTGTATTCTTTTGAGTATTATGTCTCGTATCGTTATGCAAACATTATTGCCGTTTTAAAATTATTCCACAAAATAGAAAAAAATGCACTGTCATGTCATTTTCTTTTTTAACATCCACACATTGTGGATTCTACGCGGGAAAAATGTATGAAATGCGAAGTGCTATTTTCTATGTTGCCGCTTAAAATCCACTCAAAACCTCAGTATAACAACTACAAATATACTGGGGTGAGACTGACCTTGACTTAAGACTAGACTGGACTAAGACGTGTCTTAGTAACCAGGCCAATATAATAATTACAAAAAAAAATGTCATACATTTCATTTTCTAATTACAAAGCTAACATCCTTAACTATAAAAAATAATAATAAATAAAAGCTCGGTTTCCCTTAATATGCGTTAACTCAGTCAGTCTTTGTGTTCCGCGCGTGCTCTAGGTATTGTGGAGCTGCACAATTGCTCTGGTCCTAGTTTTAAGTCAGCGCACCGTACGTTTATTTGTAAGTGGAGCGTTTCGTGAACTAGTTTCAGTACGAAGCCCTTAGTACGAGCGCCTACAGAGGACGTTTTCAAATCAAAAGTAGTTAGGCGCGATGTAGTTGTTCCAATTGAGTTTTATTTTCGCAAGCTTCTGAGAGAATTTTCTTTAACCCTGTTGTATTCATTTTGTAAAGTTAAAAAATAGTCAGCATTATGTTGTATTATTTGTGTAATGATTTTGTCATATAAATTAATATTGTTGACATAAGAACGTCAACGTGTTAAGTATTTTTTCTTTTTCCAACCACGCCAAAGCGGAGATTGGTATTCGTTCGGAAAAGCTTTGCTTTTAGTCAAAGCCTTGACCTAACGTACACAAATTGTTTAAATCAGTGCTTTAGTGAATGACTGTGAATGATTTATGTCTGATTGAACTGAAATTTTATACCTAAAACCATGAATTCAACCTGATGCAGATTTAATTTTTAGAATCGAGAAACTCAAATTTCTTGACTAAGTAAATGAGAAAGCAGTATGCTGACTAGACCTTAATATAATGGCCTAAGAATTAGTGGAATATTTCATTAGTTAAGAGCTTGGTTGGTAGACTAATATTATAAAAAACCGGACATAGTGTGAGTCGGAGGAGTGAGTAAAATGAGTTTTTTATGTCAAAAACGGCCATAAATTTTTTTAACGTTAACTTACAATTTAAATTTTCTCATCTCATAGCTTTAAGGGACCGTAAACCTGAGTATATAATTTTAATTGCAACTGGATACCTTCACGCGTTTCCGAGTTCTAGAGTCTTGACAGACTGACGAACTGACGGCTAACAAAGTGATTCTATAATAGCTCCGGTTTTTTTGGTGAGGTACGGAATCCTATTATACCAAATATTATAAGATAAAATCACTAAAACGTCAACGATTAAAATAAACGGGTAACAACAATTCATCTACACCAACATATCTACAGAAGGACCGATCATTCAAGTTACAATGGTGTGATCACCGACCATAAATGTAACAATACATTATACAAGACTGTACCCTGCCCCTCCGGGGATCCCCTCGTAATCTTCTTACAATAGAGCCACGTATATACACATTACAAACTCGTTTATTTGCGTCTTTACCCTAATATGAATTGTTAATCATTTAATGTTTGAGCGTGCGCCTAGCTTGGTATACACTGAGCGAGGTCTGTCGCGAATCTTTTTTTATTGATTGGCTATTTCAAATGCTTAAAAATTGAATCTAGTGTTACGTGGTTCATAGGAATGGATTTGATCCCTCAATTTTGTTTTAGATTATTCACCGTTTTTGATGTAGTAAATACTCACTATAGATGAGTTTGATTATACTTTTACACATATTATACAGCGCACTAAGTGAGTTTCCGTACCCAACTCGCCGACAGCTATTTTGCAGACAGAGGTTGCACTATTCTAAAATGCTCAACTAATAAGCCTGTTTTGAAACTCATTGTGTAGTTAATAAAGTTATAGTCGCTTTCAACAATATAAGCCTTTGCTTCCACATCAAATGTGCGCATAATATTTTAACAAAATGATTAACTAAGCTTAGTCTATTCAAGTTTTAGACTAAATTGACTGCTAATAGCTTTTCCATCCGATTTGACCATAGATAACTTAACTAAAGTGATATGAAATAAGCGCGCGGCGCTGTCTCCCTATAGCTTTATTTGCAAGAACATGGGTACATTAATTTGTTAGTAGGTACATGATGGTTGTTTTACCATTTTCAGCTTAAGAAGTTGTGCAAATATTATTTTATATTAAAACAGTTTTACATTACAGTCAGAGCATATTAGGACAAAACATATATATATTAATGTCAAAAATATCTATAAATTAACTAATTAGGACAAAATTTAAATCAATTACATTATAACATATTGCGATGACTAGGTGCGTCTACACGTCACGGAAAGCCGATAAACTTGGCGACAGGTTCGCATAGTAACCGCTACGTTTGCCATATCTCTTTAGTTAAGATATCTATGGTTTTGACTATCAGCGGAAAAAAGTTCAAAATAATAATACATAAAAGAATTATTGCTTGTATCAGGCCTTGTTTGCTAGTGCATTAATGTCTCACTTGAAGCTTGATGCTACATGCAGGAGGTTCCCACCTGACCCGGATTGTCGCGCAGATGCAAGTGATTGATTACATCGTGTCGCGGCATTGTTGTGCACTCTGTTTGTGTCAGAAGCGACACACTCGTCAACGAGCTGTCAGCTTTACTGATTTGTGGGTTTCGATTTGTTTAGTTTTTTACATCGTTAAGGTAACTTTTAGGAGTTTATTGGGCAAAAATAAATTGGGATATCTAGAAAGAAGTGAATTAAGTTAAGAATAAATTTGCCCAGCTTACTGTCACATCTATAATAATAACAGTATGTAGGTTTTTGACGCTATAAAAAATAATTAAGAGTTTTCTAAAATGAAATGAAAATGGAGTGAAATGAAACCTAAACGTTAGCCTGCTGCTAATAACATCTTTAGTTACACGATACATTGATCTATAAATAAAAACTTGTTCAAAGGCCGATGCAGGCACCTAATACATTGTAATATACAATCCGCAATTAATTAGTTCATCGCAATTGTTTACGTAAATAATTATTAACATTGATTGTTTATCTAAATAGTTAAATAATATATTAATTAACCTACATTTTACTTGTTTTATACTGATATATCTGTTTGTCGAACACGAACAGTACTATTCTTTTGTATTATTTAATAATGTTAGCATATAAGTGAAAAGTGTTTCCGTGTTATAAAGAAGCTTTAAATACCAAAATAATTGTTTGGAAATTGGAAAAAAAAAGGAATTCAGCTGGAATGTTTATAAAAATAATATTTTATATTATAATTAACTATAATAATATTATATATATGTATATATATATATATATATATATATATATATATATATATATATATATATATATGTAAATTATATAGACTTCAATAATCTGGTTATTTTGATAAAGATACTTGAACTGAAGAACTTTGAATTTCAAATAAAACATAAATGTCGACGTTTTGATTCATTATAACAGTTTTCAATTCTACTCTACTACTACAACGGATTTCCACCATGTAATGTTAGATACCGAACGTCGAAATGGGCTCCAATAACAGCGATGACTATGGTCGGTATGAAAATAAATTCGAACACGTTACGGGTCGTAACCTGTCAAAGCTCCCCAAAGCTAAACTGTTCTGTGCAATAACAACTTGAATTCCACTATAACAATGCGAGCTTTGTCACCGGTATTTTGTGTACGGCAGAGTAGGTTCTTTATAATAATATCTATAACATTTGCATACTTTCACTAATGTGAGCAAAAATATCATTACACGACAATACGAGCCAGGTTCCATTTTTAACTAACATATTTGCGTAATTGCGCTCGTGGCCCCGCGGTCTCAGTGTTCTGTAAACGATCACTGAGTTACGCAACTTTCACTATGGCTGGTCCTCGGATGGGTGACCACTTTGTGGCATTTACATTTGCGAGCGTTTCCGTGCTTCGGAAGGCACGTTAAGCCGTTGGTCCCGGTTGCCAGTAAAATGGCAGTCGTTAAGCCTGGTTGAATGCCTTATGGGCGGCATGAAAAATTTCAATAGCAGGTAGCCACAACCTGCGTCTGTCTATTTCAACACGGCAATGGGCTCACCACCTATTACGTGGGACAGGAATCCACACGGTGAAAAGTGGGCATATAATATGCCTCTGCCACCCCTTCGGGGATAAGGCGTGATGGATATTTATATTATATTTGCGTAAAAGTTTGATGTAAGCGTTAACATTACTGAGTTTAGCTATTGTAGCGTTTGAAGTTTCCAACAATATCGCGTGTGTGCTTGAATGCCATTAACAACAACTCTCTCTCTTTTAATTACAGATGAACCTAACGCTTTTTAACTTTGCGCTGTTCCTCTCAACAGCGCAGTTCATTAGAAGGGTTTAACAATATTATGTGTCTAAAAATCGTTAGAGTAGGGAATCAAACGTACGCGTCCGAAACTGGAAGCAATATTATGCCTACTTTTTGTTAGATCGAAACAATAACAGGGTAGATTACGGATTTAGTTGAAAATAAAGAGTATATCTAATATTTGTAGGTTTTTATCACAAAAGAATAATAACTGCGCACTTGACTATATTTGAAGTTTTCATTCCGAGACCTCCTCACACCACCCTCACTCACTCGCCACCGCAAGCCGACTCTCCGCTCGCGGTTTCAAGCTTCACTTTTACATTCTCAACCACAAGCTCTTTAAATGCTCTGCTTATGATAAATGCCAGTTGTGTCTGTGCTCCGAGTGAGTACTGCCATGTTCCTGTTTAAATGAAATGGCAGCGATTGTAATATCTTGTAACTATACTACGCGACTTGGTAATAATTTTATTATATTGAGCTAGGATACAACAAATATCAAGGTCACAGATATATTAAACTATACTTGAAGTGCTCAGTAATTTTAAATGAATACTGCGTTAAGAAATTTTCACTGTGTATGGTTTTTGAATGGGTGATCGCTTTATGACATTTCCAATTATCCTTCAGAAGGCACGTTATGCAGTTGGTACCGGTTGCCAATGATGTGGCAGAAGTAAAGTTAGGTAATTAAGTTAAGTTTCCTGTCCTCTATAGAGAGTTTTTGTGTTCTAGTTTTTTGAGAGCTATTCTGACTTCGTCTTCCGGGATGTCCTCCTTCTAATGGTGCAATGGTGGGGCTCTGTGCTTCGTTGGTGTGTTTATCGGTGCTATTCGTAGTCAAAAGCACCGATAAATACAAAAGTGCTCCTTTAGAAGCATGTGGTGGCATTCCTACTGACTTTCGAGGCATATAGCGAGACATACCCTAGGAAACCATTCGGCAGGGTCGAGTGACTGGCACAACCTCAACACAGTAGAGACAACAAGTAGTTTGGCCCTTTCCAGAACTGGTAATTTCTGAATTGTTCCATCTACACAAATCCAACCTTCAGCTTCAGCTAGAGGCTGGAGGATATGTTTTGATATTATTTTATACTTCGCACGTATGAAGTAACGGTCATCCTGGTAGATGGCAGTTTATTAAATAAATATCACTTGCCTTTCAGTGTAGGTAGACAACCAATAAGCACATCACAATAAAATGCAAGCAATATTCTCTTAATTGAAAATATTCTGTGTGCAACGTAACGTGCGCGCCAACGGTTATCTACAGAAAATCAATCGTTCCACAAGTGAGCGCCGCGCGCCGAGGGCGTTCGTAACACAACGAAGAATTAAAACTTTTAGAGTCTTAGCTTTGAAGATAAAAGCTCCCAAATTCCTATACATCTATTAATCGAGAGCGTCCACTTGCTCGGGCTAGTAAGTGAAAGGCCACGATTAGAGAAGGAACTACGGCGGGAATTTGTGCTGTAGATCAAAGGCTTTTGTCCGTAGATTAACAAGTCGCTGTACAAATTATTTACGTCTCGGGCGCTTAATACTAGATTAGTAAGGTACTCCGAGTCAAACTAATCGTTTACTGTGAAAATTGAGTATTTTGTTGTTTAACAGTTTCCCTAAAATTATACCAAAATCACAGTATTAATTATTTGCGTAAATTAATGTTAAATTGTTATAGGAAAACATATACCGTAGGTTCAAGTCCCGACTTTGTAAATTATTTTCCACAGTTTATTATGATAAGTATAATTTTTATAAAACAATGTTTGTATTCAATAATGTGTACGAGTAATTGATTTGAATAGATCTTACGATCCAAAAACGAACCTCACAGTCTCGAGTGATTCAATAAAAATTATAATGTAACTCGAGCTTTTGGCTGAAATGGAATCGTAATTACATATTAAGTAAAATAGAAGCGCCTCGGGCTCCGACATTCACGTAAGGGGCAAAAATAAAAACGTTCGCCTTTTTGTAACGAATCACTAAATCTGTCTGTGAAAAATCTTGGGTCAGACGGAAACATCTCTTTTTATTCAATAATCGATGACAAAACAAAAAGTAGATTTGATCAATCAATATTATAAACATTGTAATATAATAATATTTTAAATATAATATATTTCAACTATATTTATATAAAATATTATTATAGTACAATGTTTAAATCACTTTTCGTTGTAATTTTATAACTCAAGACTCACCTATCCAAACCAAATGTTCGGCTTTGTTCGGACTATTTAGTAGATGGGTTATGTGAAGTTTGCACAAAAACGATCGAGGTTCATTTACGAGAGATGAAAAAAAATAGTGACGCCAACGAAGTTGCGCGGGTCAGCTAGTACTTAATATATTATTATGTGAAAGTGTTGTTATTGGTTTTTCTCTTGTTGTAGAGATCGAAAAAAAGCTTGAAGTGATTCTCAACGTAGATAGTATTATTGTAGAGTTGTAGTTATGGAAAGTGCTCTTTGTCTCGAAAAACACGACTTTTTGTGACAACTAAATATTGCATAGGTTTTTTACTATTTAAAGAAATAAAATATAAGAGACATTAGACATAAAAGAGTAAAAAAAAGAGTATTCTGTTACGTGTCTAAAAGATAAACTCTGAAAATTTCTGCATAAAAAATTGTCGAGGCGGCGGATCAAAGGCGACTTCAATTTTATTAATTAGATGAAATTCTAAGAGAGACGAACAAAACCACGACCTCGCCCCAGGCTTCTGGTCCTTTCCGCATTAGACTCAACCGTCCGCGCATCAAAACACCACGAACCTTGCAATGCTATCCTTAATAAGATCTATTGAAAGCCCAAAGTATAAATCCTTAACTTTAAGTTAAAAACCCAATGATGTAAACACTGTACAATGTATATAAAGGTTCTTATCTGTTCAGTTAATACCTTTGAACAGAGCTGCCAATTATAAAGGGATTAATTTTAATATTAATTAAGGGTAGATAATTACCAAACATCAATTATTATGTCGGTAACAACGCTGTTCTAATTACTGATGTAGATACATGACATGATTTGATTTGAGTTACAACAATAGCTACCGAGACTAGGCAAATAAAACTACAAATATTAATCATTGATCCGCATGGTGCCCCCAAATGTTATAATTTTATTGTTGTTCCATATTTGACATACATTTATTGACAGTTTTTTAAACAAAAATAACATATTGCGAAGCTTTAAAATCGTAAGGCATTCACAACATCCTGTATAAACAGCACTATTTCAATTTCATTGAGGCAATACATATGAGTTATCGTCTGCATATTTTATAACGACTGTAACATTTAAATGTCGCACATTGTGTTTGGGAGGTCAGATAAAGGAGAGACACTGTCCATAGAGCTAGCAATCTTTGAGACCTCCCGAGTACAAAACGCTAAAGTATGTAAATGAGTCGCTTATCTGTGTCACGGTGGCACTCGTTGCATAATGCGACACGTGGCGCGACACCACAACACTGATATATTTGATATACTCATTACAAGCATACACAGTTATACTATTTATTTTAGGGCATAATTGTATTTGTATGAAATTATACAAAGTAATTCCAGGTAGAAATGCTTACGGTGAAATGTGGGTGTATATATGTCTCTGCCACCCTTCCGGGGATTAAGGCGTGAATGATAAGAAAATAAAGAGAACCGGCTATTGTTTATCGAAATTTTCGTAATAAATTGCCTGGTATCATGGTACACTTTTTAATATTACAGATTTAGACGGAAGAATAAACATGAATAACCCTTTCATAGTTTTTTATGATAAATTCTGCAGTGAAGTGGCATATTGCGGTGGCTTAGTCGATAGTCGGAGTTAGGCTGTGAGTCCCAAACAAAGCCACTTCGCTACCTGCTGCAATGCAATTTCTGACCTCGATGCGCTGTTGCGGGTGAAACAGGGCAGTAAAGTACGACAAGAAACGTATTTCTTTCCCGTGGTGTTGACAAAATAAAGGATTAAAAAGTAGTCTCATAATTCTGTGAAATTTATCAAATTAGCTATGCATGTAAGGGACATTTTAAAATTGGATTTGCGTTACACTGTAACGTCGAGGTTCTAACAATTTTTACAATACAAAATAAACACATATTCATTTGAAGGTGTTATGAAGTCTGCCCGATCAGCTAGTTATCAAACAATTATATAAAAACATGCTTCGGTAGGCACGTTAAGCCGTTGGTCACGGTTGCCAGTAAAATGGCATTCTTTAAGCCTTATGGGCGGCTTGAATAGTAGGGTCAATAGCAGGTCACCACAGCCTGCGCCTGTCCATTTCAACACGGCAATGGAGTCACCACCTGTTACATGGGACAGAAATGCATACATTGAAAAGTGAGCGTATAGTATGCTTCTGCCTACCCATTCGAGGATAAAGGCGTGACAATATGTATATATGTATGTATGTAACATTACCAAGTCTTAATTTGCATCAATTTCTTAACTCAAATAAATTAATAAGGGCTCACTTGCAGCATAATAAGCCCAGACTATAACTGCTTTTGCTTTCAGACATTCTAATGACTATGAGACATCTCTCAAACGTCACCTGACATTGTTAGTAACGCCAAAGGAATGTCAATTACAGTAATGCACAGCGTAAATAAACTTGTTTCGCGAATAAATAAAGCCTTCGAGCGGTCGGCGCTTACATTAATTCGTGTTTGACCGCAGCTCTGTTTGGTGGAGTAATTGCAAGCACTCGCCCCGACTCATACATTATGGATGTTTGACCTAGACCCGTACGGTGCGCTCTCGTCGCTAACTCACTCAATTACAAACATTTCGAAAATCTTCACAAAAAAGACTTGAATGACCAATAATGTATCGTTTGACTGCTTCTGTGGCGCGGTGGGAGTGCATCCGACTGCTAAGCAAGAGGTCATGGGTTCGATTCCCGGGTCGGAAGAAATATTTGTGTGATCCACAAATGTTTGTTTCGGAGTTTGGGTGTTTTCTATGTATATAAACATACTTATATATTTCTAAATACATACAGATTTAGAAATATATAAGTATGTTTATCAGTCGTCTAGATCCCATAACACAAGCTTATATTAGCTTACTTTGGGCTAGACAACGCGATGTAAAAAAAAAAAAAATAAAAATGTCCTAAAATATATATTTGTACAGATGAAAAGAGAAAATGTTTCGTTTATTTGGCATAAATCTTGTAAATAATGGCATCGAAACGGCTAAGCGAAAAAATATCTCTGGCTATTTTTTGGTACTAGCATGTTACTAAAAGAATGGACAGACCCGAGAGGTTCTAGCTTCAAGTCCTTGAGCTTGACATGCGTGTCGATGGTCTTCGGCTGCGAATGCAGTACGTAAAATGTGAAATGGAAGAAACGCATACTTTGGAAAACTAGCGTCATTTAATAGGTTGAATAAATATCTCTTACGTAAACGAGGTCACTATATTAATCTTTTAATAAAGTAAAAAAGACAACTTGGTTTAGGGCGGGGATTAAACCTACCAGGGCAATATTCTAGCCACTGAATTATCAGAACCGTACCGAAACAAGTTGAAAATTTTAAACTTCATTTAAGAGTATGACCATAGTCTGATATATTTTAATATAAATATTCACATACATACATACATATTATCACGCCTTTATCCTCGAAGGGGTAAACAGAGGCATAATAAACGCCCACATTTCACCGTATGCATTTTTGCCCCATGTAACAGGTGGTGAAGCCGCCCATAATTCCTTTAACTTGGCTTAACGACTGCCATTTTATTGGCAACCGGGACCAACGGATTAACGTGCCTTCTGAAGCACGGAACTGCGGTGTGTCTAAAGGACCGAATACATTTAATAAAATGTGTCTATTTTAGATGTTAAATATGGAAGAAATTTTCAAACCCGTTGCCTTTTTAGTGAGGTAACAAAAAGGCTAAAAGGTCTTATGTGCTAGACACCAATTAGCACGACCAATTAAAGTCCTGCTAGTCTCGGGCTCTATAAATATACACCGATAAATTTAATTAATCATCATTATCAGTGAAATCCGCACGCGTGTGTGGCCTCTACGAATCATCTACGTCCCTCTACGAGATGCTACAGTATTACGTTGTACGAATATTAAAAGGGCGGTTCGTTTGTGCGCCTGCAGCTAGGGACGCCTTTAATTATTGTAGTAAATGAGCTCATCTTCATGAATATTTATAAGAGGCAATGCTCTACATATGCCTAATATAGAACAATATAATGAAACATATATGTGCTTAGAAGTTTTTCTTGACGTAGAGAGATTCATCATACTTGTCGACCCATTCGTAATAATTGACACAAAATAAAGATTATTGTGACTGTTAAGTGAACCACAAATACAAAATACTGAAAGTATTTTTTTTTCTGCGAGTTTTTATATTTAACTTGTCAAAATGACTACCTAGACTAGACCACCGGATTTTTTTTTTTGATATTACCAGGGCTATGGGTAATCTCCAAAAATTGAGGATGCTATAACCGTCAAGAAGGCTACAGTAATAACTTAAGTTGAGAGCCCCAGATATTATTTATCACGCTCTGTTTGAAGAACCTGAGATTGTAGAAATATGATAAAAAACATTAATTTTAAAACTAAAAACCCGACTGCGTTTCTGTGCACTTTGGAAATGTAAAACCTTAAAACAAGAAAGTCACCAAACCCGATCACGCTTAACTTAAAAATCGTCAAAGCTTCTAAGGCGATACCTATAAGCGTCAAATCGGACCTTACATAATAGTCTTTAGGCGCCTTTGGAAGTTTAGTGCAAACAGGCACTCGACTAATAGGGGAAGGTAAATTATAAGAACAGGAGCTCATTGTATATTTAACAATATTTTTATGTACAAGAAATATTTTATGCCATCCAAATTCCTGTGGTTCGACAGAGACAATATTTTTTAACTGTTATTTGGTAGTGTTACACCTCTTATTTGCACGTATTTTGAAGCTAATGATTTTATTTTATCAGTCTATTACATAAAAACCTATTCTGTGAAATATGGGCGTTTAAGTATGCTTTTAGGATTTAGGGAGTAAATACATCTATCAAAATCGTACCAACTTTAGACGTTTAATATCTCACAAAGTGTTACCATTTAATTACCACCCCACCGCACTCTCATTTGCCCCCCAGTCCGTGCATCAAGTGTTTGCTGAACACTCCAATGCAGAAATAATGACTCGACTAACGATATTTGAGGAGCTACTTAAACACCACGTAAATGCAGTCTTTGGTCACAAGGGAATAATATTGAGTCGCTTTTAACATGTGGTTAATAACGTTTAGTCCGATTATTACTTAAGTATGCAATGACAAAAACCTAACGGTAACGTTGCAAATTATGTTTTCAGATAGATTAATCTATTTTGGTAACAAAATCTTTACAGCAGTCGATATTCATAGTCTTACATTAGAAGTTATTCTCTGAGACCAATTTGAAATAGGTATTTTATCGTTTTTATATAAATACACGTTACAAGAAGTAGAATAAATACACACTGTATTCTACTTCTTAATAAACAATTAAAAATAAAACTATTTCATATATAGGTATTATTACGAGTATAATAAAATTACATTATTTTATTATCATTGTTAGTCTGAAACTACCAGGACTTTAATTGGTCGTGCTAATTAGTGTCTAGCACATAAGACCTTTTAGCCTTTTTATTACTACCTCACTAAAAAGGCAACGGGTTCAAAATTTCTTCTAAATTTAACATCTAAAATAGACAGTATATTTTTATTTTATTTTATTATATTTATTCGGCCCTTTAGACCCACCCCAGTTCCGTGCTTCGGAAGGCACGTTAAGCCGTTGGTTCTGGTTGTCAAAGAAATGGCAGTCGTTAAGCCAAGTTGAAGGCCTTATGGGCGGCTAAAAAAATTTCAACAGCAGGTCGCCACAGCCTACGTCTGTCCATTTCAACACGGCAATGGGCTCACCACCTGTTACATGGGACGGAGGTGCATACGGTGAAATGTGGCCGTTTAATATTCCTCTGCCTACCCCTTCGGGGATAAAGGCGTGACAATATGTATGTACTATTTAAACTAAGCACTAACTCTTCGCTTGGATATTCGCACTGAAACACTATCACACTATTTAGCTTTGATCACTACAATTCGCACTGTTCGCTTTCTCGAGACTGTCCAGTAGCCGCGAGCTCGGCCCTTAATATTATCTGTGTTTCATTAGTCTATCCATTAGTATTGTGGAACATTCGGGAGAACTCCTTACATACCTACACTCGGGTACATTCTCCAGAATATTCTATACGACACTCGTTGCTCCTTCGGTTTGTGCTAGAAAATTCCCGAACTATTGCTGTGCCTTCTAGTGCTATCTATATCACATTGTTCTAGAATGTTCTCAGTGTAGTTGTCCCTTTCTAATAGTGGTGCTATCCCTTAATCTCCTTCTTGTATACTGAAGTGGACTTTAAAGGCCCATAAGGGGTCCTGAAAGCGAATGAAAAAGGGTTTTCAGGTTACGGTGGCATGTGATAGGGGGTGATCTGTATCCGACTGAAAACGTGTTTCAAGCACCTGAAAATAACGGCAACTGGGAAGAAATTTTGATAATTTAGCATACTAAATTATCAAAATTTCAATATTGATAGAGCCCCCTCGTTAACGGATTGGAACCACTTTTCACCCGGCTGAAAACGCTTCCAAAGCACTGAAAATTATGTTTGATATTCATTAGTCATAATCATATTAATAAAATAATTGTTTAATACTGCACTATACGTGCAGTTCACGCTTGCTCGGCGCAGTACAACCGCAGATACCACGCGCGGTCGTCGCACATCATTACCCACCAACTTGTTATTTATGCTGGCGAATATTTGTATTTAAAATTAATGCCTCTGCGTACTGTACAATAATTTAATTATAGATATTTTGTGTGTTTTGTATTGTTTATAAATTATGCAGTGGTGTGTATATTTTTTTTTTAACGACAAACGCGCTTCTGCAATAGATAAAATTTATACTTTGTTTATTAAGGGACTCCAACAAGATTTCGGGAGCGGGAGTCTAAGCAACCTCGCTTGCTAGCGGTGTGTTTAAGGGGTTGGAAGGTCAGATGTAAGTCCATGTTGGGTGTGAAAGTAACTGAGGGGCAACGCCTTATGGGCGAGAGAGAGACAGAAAATTTTAATTTAGCACAGTTTCGCATCCATTACGAATCGGGTAAACCAGAACTTAGAGAATGGTAAATGTAGTAAGCAAAGGCATCAGATGCAGCCAGGTACAAAGACAGCGTCAAATATGGATATTTCCTCCAGATTTGACGCGGTCTTTGTGCCTGGCTGCATCTGATGCTACATGACTTACTGTATTAGCCTAGATGATAACAATAACCCAGTTCCTCTGAGTCTGGTATTACAGTACAGGATTCCGTCAATAAGTTCAAAATACAATAATGTAGCTAAGATTATTTCTGCAAAATAATACACTTATGTTACCACCAGAGGAGAAATACAATAGTACCTACATTATTGCAAAGGCCGGGAAATAATTGCAGGTCGATACGGCTTGACCTTCACTAATACAATACAGGCAATTGCTCTTTCCGAGGCATATACTGTGCTTTTCTCAAAAGAATGCAGGGAAATAAAATATACTTTAAAAAAAAAAGAGGTAGGCATATTAAACGCCCACGTTTCACCTTATGCACTTTCGTCCCACGTAACAGGTGGTGAGCCCATTGCCGTGTTGAAATGGACAGGCGAAGGCTGTATCGACCTGCTGTTGAAATTTTTTAAGCCGCCCATAAGGCTATCAACTTGGCTTAACGACTGCCATTCTATTAGCAACCGCTACCAACAGCTTAACGTGCCTTCCGAAGCACGGAACTGGGGTGGGTCTAAAAGGCCGAATAAATTTAATAAAATAAAATAAAATGTGACTATTTTAGATGTTAAAATTGGAAGAAATTTTGAACCTGTTGCCTTTTTAGTGACGTGGTAACAAAAAGGCTAAAAGTCTTATATTCTAGACACTAATTAGCACGACCAATTTAAGTCCTGGTAGTCTCGGACTCTTATATCGGTTTTATACATTATATTTTAATTAATATTGAAAGTTTCATTAGTCATATTGGGCACTTAGGTACTAAAAGAAAATATTTATGATTTTCCTTCAGTAGCTTACACGAAAAACTAAAAAAAAATTGTATATGCTACTCTATGTCTCGCTGAGCTCTAGGGTTGGATTCCCCGGTCAGAACAAATTTTTGTGTAATCCATAAATGTTTGTTTCGGAGTTTAGGTGTTTTCTTTTATATGCATTTAGAAATATTTAACTTTATATATGAGTTGTCTAGATCGCATAGCACAAGTTTATAGCTTAGTTTGAGGTAGTTTGTGCTGTGTGAAAGTGTCTCAGAATATTTATTTATTATTTAAAGCACGTTGACACAACTTTTATGTCCCAGAATCCACCACTCCCACACATAAAACAAGATAAATGCAACTTATTTTACAAAATAATATACCTACAGGTAGAACCGCTAAAGGAAAATGTTAAAGAAATCCAATCAAACAGTTTTAATAACCCCAGCACATACAACATTGCTGGAGCGTTGTAATGTTCCAAATTCATAAAACTCTCTAGATATGAATTTCATATTACTCTGTCCGTAAATTAGATACTTCACGTATTACTTTTTTTCTAAATAATGACAGTATTTTCATGTATGTTTGAGAAAAGTAAATTAAAGGCAATAAAATGATTGGAGTACACACTCTGACCGACCTGGGTGGCTTTCTGAAATGGCTTTTAATTCTTTAATTACAAATCTTTAAAAAATAATATAAATAATAATATCCAACAACGTATTTATCCTTCTAGAATCCAGAGAGTGGCATTATATTGGCATTCGGTTGTTTCCAGATAAAAACGATTTCCTTGCAGCGCACCTCCATAAAATTATGTTAGTTGCATCACGCTTTTCAAATAACTGTTTCTCTATTTGAAAACAATTGAACATTTAGAGATTCAAACTTCCTTCTTAAAAAAATAACTTTAGATAGTTACAGAGTTCGTATCTACATTAATAAAATCAATTATCATCTAGTATCGTAGATCTCTAATTAAAAAGTACAGGCTGCTCACTGCGCTCATATAATGTACCCGCACACGTCCATCGATGCGTGAGTGCGCGCGCCCCGCGACGTGTACATTCCGAACCAGCGATGTGTAAACAAGTGCTGTTTGTTTACAGCTGACGCACTAATTGCCGTATAATTGGATAGTGACTGTTTCGTGATATTGGGGACGTGATTTATGAGGCTACAAATAAGTTATAGGTAGTATAGAGCAGCACTCTGATCAAATCGAATAAGATCATTATGAGAATGAAAAAAAAATTGGAAAACCCAAAAGTGCACACCTCACACGCTTTTATAATATTATAAAAAAAATAGCATTACAAGCTTACAAACTTTGCTATGAATTATTGCGTAGGGGTTATGAAATAAATAAAGTAAAGATAATAACAATTAAACCACATCGAATCAGACCTTGAAAATTGAAAGGGTTCTATTCCGAATTATACTGAAGCGTAAGAGAAAAAAAATACTCAATTAGTAAAGTATTTCAGTCGTTATAGTGTTAACAAGAAAAAAATCCGTAACACACAGACAAACGGACGTCCAAGACGGAACTTTTTTAAACAATTTTTTAACTAGTTTAAATAACAAAAATGGCATCAACAATATCATGCGTGTTAAAAATAGTGTTTTGTCTTGATATGTGTGTGTATATATTATTTTACAAGTGCAATATATGATAAATAGAGACATTTTAAGTTTGAAAAATCAGATGTTATGCGCGAAGTGACAGTAGTACCCACTTCAACGCTTCGCCTCTCCGTGTCTGCCACTCCGTGAGTTGCGTGTATGTACATTTGTGTATATACACTATACATACTGTACATATGTGTGAGTTTTCGGGTTGATAAGAATCAACCGTTAAGAATAATCCTAAGTATATTATTGTCCAGTATAAAATCGAACTTTTCTAGACAATTGTATTTTGTTACACTCTCGGCTCTCGGCTCACTATTTATGGTTTGGTGGGCATGACTTTTTTCGTCCAATTAAAACACTAAGAGGTTTTCTCATTGACATTTACTTCTATGTTGATGACCCCAGGATAAATATAATGCATCTTAGCAGAGATAAACATGTGCTAGTAGAGAGTTTAACTTTTTATGATACAGATTTGAATGTTACGCTTCTGCACTTTGTTTCAAACCATGTAGAACCTTTGTACATATAAAATATGCAACCAATTTCAACTTTAACTAAATAATATCATTTTCCTTTTAATTTTTTCCATTTTTGCAACCATTCAACCGGCGGCCGCTTATCAATGTAGTTTCCGCCCCTGTGAGTAGACGGGAAAAATCGAAAACCATAGCAGCTCTTACATCATACACGTTTTCTATGGTTTTAAAGAAATAAATATTAGTCATTCAATCTGCTGTAACCTTAAATTATAAAATTGAATAGGCAAAATTTCAATAATTCCAAATAAATATAATATGATGCCGCTGATATGTAAATAATATACGTATATTTTTATATATCTCATCAACACCTTGGTGTTCCAAAAGGTAATTAATATTTAGTATAAATTTTTAAAGTGTGAAAACATATAATACATATTCATTATATTATATTATAAAGGTTAATTACCGTTCAATCTGTAGTTACATAGTAATAAGAGACTGTTTGTTTTACGAATATAATAAAAATAAAGTAACATTTGGTACTTTAAATTTTGTGTACAAGTATAAAGCTGTATCGCAAATTCCGATTCCGTAATATTGAAAATTTTACTAGAGACTGCCTTTGTAAGAGTTTATGTGAATGAATACAAAATATAAAATTGTTAGTTGACTTTAATGGACACTAGCTATATTTTATTTTCTTTGGGTTATTACTTCATTGCACACAAGATTTTATTTCGCTTTAAATCTCGTATTCTATGCGAACAATGTAGAGAACTTATCTTTTGATTTATCCTACAAATATTTTGTTGATTGTAGTACTATTGACTATGTATTTCCAAATATAGTAATCAATAAATTTATAATTTTCAGTAATGAATATTTTGATTGTAAATTTCGTCAGTTATATATCGTCAGAATACAATGTCACACATGAAAGAGTAAGAGTTATGAAGCTGTGCGTGTAATGAACAGGTATTATGACTAGAGCACAGCCAAGAAGGCTGACCTGCGGAATCTTTAAACAAATAGATAATCTTCATCTAGAGTACTAATAGAATTCACTGATTCATTTAGCGCACAGCGCCATCTATCAGAAATATTAAATTATACGACTACGACCGATCCTCGAATTTCAGTATCAATTTCATAATATACACTAGCTGACCCCTGCGGTAGACTTGACGTGACGTTAGTCGTATTAGAACCTCGTGCCACTCATTTAATCCCCGCATTTTTATTCGATACCTCCAACAAATATCGATATATTTTAACCAATGTATACATTAAAACATTCCTCAAAAACCACTCTATTCATCGGTGGAAAGAGTATGAAAACCAGTGCATTAGATTTTAAATCATCGCGAACAGACGGATAGACAGACGCAACTGAGGACTTTGTTTTATAATTATGTAGTTATATTCTTCTTCGCGACACCTGCATTTAGAGATTGGGGTGCACTTATATTTGAGAGCAGCTATGTTTAGCTTATGAGGCATTGTTGGGAGCTACTGCTGTCTGACATCCTACCCCGTAAGGGAGCCTGCGCTATTGTCTCAATTGAGGTTGTTTGGGCAACGGAGATTTTGGTGGTGTCTCTTACACAGTCCATTTTGTGATTTTATATTTTGGTGTGCTTACATGGGGACATAAAGGTCCAACACGCAGAGACCTTTTAGAATTGTAATCTAATAGGAAATGGGACCAAAGACAATATACGCCCACCTTATGTATTTAGATAAACGGCAATGAATAACCTCTCGCGACGTCCGGGGTCTGCCTTCCAACTTTTACTCCTCCAGTTCGCACGGTCGTTGGCATCCCCAGTCACTACAATGGTCTCACTAGGCCATTGACTGTGTCATCAAGTCATCCCTTACGACGTCAAGCCAGCACTTCTTGGTTCTTCCCCTCTTACCGGGACTCGGCCATGGTAATGGTAATGGACCACCTCTAATGGGAGTTACATATCAATGTCAGTAAACTATTTTAAATATGCTAACTACGAAATGGGCTATAAGGTTGATTGTTACTTGGGTGGGGTAGCCAAGCTATGTATGAAGATAATGTCTGCCATTTTGCCAATGTTAGCCGCTTAGAAAATCAATGGAAATCAATCTGTTATTAATATAAAATTATCAGGCAGTCAGTTGCAACAACTGTCACTACTTCATTACGGCTTACTAGATGGTTATCTAGTTTGTTTTTACATTGGTTTATACTTATTACCTACTGTAAATGGGTGAATTAAAGTAATTCTTTTTTTTATACCATTCAGGTGGCAGACAAGTATACGGCCCTACCTAAGCTATTATTATTGACTGGCATTCGTTATTTACATTCTGAATTTATAAAGACATAGCATTAAAATCGTGTTATTAAAATTAATATAAGACTATTTTCACTCAAATGTTACGACACGTTAGCATCAACATTTTAACTGAATTTCCCCACGGTTTACGCAGCGACGGCGGTTGCATTTATTTTTCAAAACTGTAATGTAATGTTATTAAATGTAGAATATGTAGCTTAATGTAGAATAGTATTCATATCCTTTAGCCACTCAAACGTTTAAGCTGCTAAAGCAGCTGACTTTTTTTGCCTTTTCTTTTTTAGAACTGACCTCATTTCAAAACCTTTTTAAACAATGTTGTCTGTGGTTTTAATGAATGAATTTTATACTATTAGAATCGTGGATAAAAAGCCCGTGTATTAGAGGTTTAATATCTATATGTCACAGTATCAAAATTCAAAGTAAATGCGGTATAAACATTGCCGGCGGTCATTTTCCCGCCATTTTTTTAGTTTTGCGTTAATATTTAATGGGTTAACATATTTTTAGTTTTTTTTTTAGAATAATTATAAGTTAAAAAAGTTAAAAAAGTTTTATTTTTTTCTAACCACTTGCTTCAGATTGAGATTATAAGATGAAAATACGCTATGAAGATGACATCTTCATCCTTAATTTTTTTTTCCTTGTGGCAACCCTAGGTATAACGGCTGATTTGAATTGGCTCCGTATTTTATATTGTAATATTGCAAAAATAATTATAATTTTAATTAAAAACCAATTCATCATTGCCAAATAATACCATATTGAGTGTTAAATAATCATTTTCACCATTTATTGTGCTATTCTTGAAACCTTTAGGTTTCATAGAGGTTAAAAATATAATAATGTCTCTAAACAATACAAATTCCGTAGGCATTGATGAAATTACCACCAACATATTGAAACAATGTATCAATGAAATAGTACCAGTTTTAACTTATCTGATTAACCACTCATTTGAAACAGGAGTATTCCCAGAACGACTAAAAAGATCATTGGTAAAACCATTATATAAAAAAGGGGACAAATTGGAAGTAAATAACTATAGGCCAATTACACTTATCCCAATCATCTCAAAAAATTTTGAAAAAGCTATGCATGGGCATCTTACAAAATATCTTGATAGTCTTGGACTAATTAAAACGGAACAAAACGGTTTCCAGAAGGGCAAGTCAACTACACTAGCGACTTTTAATTTAATTTATAATGTATTATATAATATTGAGAAAAAGAAACACACGGTGACTGTTTTCTTTGATATGACAAAGGCTTTTGATTATGTTCCACATAAAACCCTTTTAGAAAAACTGGAAGATTATGGAATAAGAGGGCCAGCACATGCGTGGATCAAAAGTTACCTTGAAAATCGTGACCAATGCGTAGAGATTTTAAAAGACGGTAATAACTCTGTTATAAGTAGTGAAAGGTCAACATTTTTGAAAAATAAATGCGGTGTACCTCAAGGGAGTGTACTCGGGCCACTCTTATTTTTGATATATATTAATGACTTGCCTGATATAATTGAACATAAATGCATATTATTTGCCGACGATATAGCTATTTTAATGACATCCAATAATGTAATAAATTTCGATACAGACATTAATAATACAATTGGATCGATAATGGAATGGCTGGATAAGAATAACCTCAAAGTAAATTTGGCAAAAACCAACTATGTACAGTTCCAAACTGTAGGTAAGAATCTAAACCCTAGACAGATAAGATACAATGATACTATAATAAAATAAGCAGACTCTGTTAAGTTTTTGGGCATCAATTTAGATAAGCATTGCAACTGGAAAGTGCAGGTAGAGTCAGTCTGCAAGAGAGTTTGTAGATTTGTTTATGTGCTTAACAGATTACGAAGAACATCTACTCTACAAACAGTTCTTCTTGCGTACCATGGACACGTCAATTCTGTGCTGCGTTATGGTCTACTGTTGTGGGGAAACTCAACTGATGCCACTCGGGCATTTTTAGCCCAGAAAAGGTGCATCAGAGCTATAGCAGGTATCCCGCCGTACCAGTCTTGCAAACCATACTTTAAAAAATACAAGATACTTTCACTGCCGGGTATGTACGTCTTCGAAGTAAGCGTATTTGTTAAAACAAATCCTAATTTATTTAAAAAAGCTAAAGATATATATCCACGTAGCACGCGTGACAGCGATAGGCTGGTTCTTGACTTTACACCAAGAACCACACTTTTCCAAAAAAACTGCTACGCCATGTGCATAAAAATTTATAATAGGGTACCGTTGGTTATAAAAAAATTACCCGTTAAAAAATTTAAGGTCAAATTAAAAATATGGTTAATTGAAAAAAATATATACAGCATCAATGACTTTTTAAATGAAAAGTAATTTCTGATATGGTTGTCATTTGTATTGTCACAAGGATTAGACAAATTATTTTATATTATTTAAATTTTGTGTGGCTTGTATTTTATTTATTATATTTGACGTGACATTTAGCAAAACATTTACTTAATTTTATATTAATTGACGTTAGTTGGTAAAGATTATGTTTATTTAGCAATAAGGTTTGCATGTCAGAAAAGAACTGATGGAGTGTGTATTCAAATTCATTATAACAATTACAGCTTATGTACCATACTTCCGCAAATAAATAAATAAATTTCAATTTCAAATTTCAATTTCTAAAAGTAGATAAATATAAACTTAAAAATTGTACCAGTGTAGTGACAGTTAGAACATCGGAATTTTTTTTTTGAAATTATTACTTGGATTTGGCAAGATTTATAAAACTAATAGTTTTTTCAATCAAGGTTTGTGAGTTTATTTACTTTTACATCCTCATATGTCCATTAATAGTGCGATTTTGTAATTTTCTATGAATAAAACATAACCTCGTTTTGTTTCGCATTTCTTTGCTCTAAGTCTACTTTGCTAATAATTACTGATTCTGTAGCACGTAATTATAACAAAATGTCGAATACTAATAACATGATAATGACGCGTAAGGCCTTGGCTCATCAACAAGAGACAAGGCTTCAATTAACGTTGAAAGAGTTACAGATTTTGAGTCAGAAGTGCAATAAACAGAACAAGGAAAGGGACGAAAATGAGTTAGAACTGCTAGGTATTTTAAGTAAGAACGGACAACTCAAAAAAGAACTGGCACAGTTGCATTCACTGTTTACTGATACCTTACAGGATCGGGATAGGTTACAACTTATAGTTGACAGTTTTGACTCATGTAGGGAACATTATGAACAAACTCTGCACCAAATTAGAATACTAAAGGAGGAGCTACAACGATCGGAAATCAAAATATCGCAACTAGAAGACCAGAAACAGAGCACAGTGGTTCAATCTAATCAGAGTTTGTTCGATGAACTGATGGCTACAAGCTTAGATACTGCTACAGCTCACCCTTCCATTGTCATAGACCTCACTTCTGATGATGAAACCGGGGGCTGTTCTAAATCATTAAATATTATTAAGTGTAGTAAGAATAAGTTAAAGAAATATTTAAAAATTAAAAAGTTTATTACTAAATCTAAAAAAATGATACATAAATACATTTTTTTTATAAATAGCATGTCACTTAATAGACAGAGATTGCAACTGATTGACCAGGTAAATATGTATATGTTAGAACTTGATACTGTTGCACAACAGTACAAAACTGATACACAGGCCCTTCAATGTCAGATTGACCGACTTCAAGACTCTTTGAAATCTATTTCATATAAATATGAAACAGCAGAGAAACAGAGTAGGGAGCAGGTGTTAGCCATAGGTAAATTAGTAAATTCATGTCATTGTCAAAATGACCAATTGATATCCGCAGGCCATGTTCCCTCCTCACCCTTGAGTTGTGAAAGAATTAGATGCAATGATGAATTTTCACCAATTAAAACTGTGTGCAGTGTGGATAATAGTATATTAAATTCAAGTAGTAATTGCGAGGCATCTATGATAGAAAAGTTGCAAATAAAAAGTGATGCAATGCAAAATTCTGTAATAAATCATACATATCCAGGAGCTTCATACTCTCAAATTATAGATTTTATATTGACTGGTACACACTGCATGCAGTCTACTATAGTGGTGCTGGTTGGCAGAAGAGGCAATATTAATAGTGACAAACTTTTAAAAATTTTTGATAAGTTTTCAAGTCTGCAAGTAAAACAAGTAATTTTGTCCACCTTGCCATACAGCACTGCTATGAGCCACAAGGAAAATCACTTAAGATACAAATTAAATATGAAACTACATACCATGGTATCATATTCCAAAAAAATTGAATTGTTCGATTGGAACATAATTTTCAATAATAATAGTTTGTTGACATTAGATAGATTTTTTCTATCAAAATTTTTACAACGAAAGGTAAAATCAATTTTTTTAATTTTTCAAGCCAAATTTTTGGCAAGTACAACTGCTTTTATTGAGCAGGATAGTTTTGATACTTCACATCTGGAAAATGAAATTCCAAAAAACTAGTTTATAGGACAACAGATAATAAATCTGGCCAGTTGACTTTGGCCCCTGAGAATAATCTTAGTAAAAATATTGTTTTTATAAACCTGGTGCACCATAATGTTAGAGGTTTAATAAATGGTAAAGATTTAGAGTTAGAGCTATACATTAATGGAAATTCTATTAATATTTTTTGTGCTACAGAGCACTGGTTAAAAGATCATCAAATCACATTGTTGAACTTCGTAAATCACCAGGTTGCTAGCTCGTTCAATAGAAAACATTCTAAACGTGGAGGCTCTTTAATATTAATTAATGAAAACTTAAAATTTAAAGAACGTAAAGACTTAGTAGCCCTCTCTATTGAGCGAGTTATTGAGATTGCCAGTATTGAATTTGAGCATTTCATCTTGTTAAGCGTATACAGTCCCCCTAAAGCTCCGTACATTAAATTTGAAGAAAAGCTTGAAGAAGCACTGTTCAAATGCCAATGTTCTGAGAAATCTATAATAGTTTGTGGACATTTTAATGTTGATATATTAGATACATCATTAACTCCATCAGAGAGAAATAAAATGTAAAATTTATTTAAATCTTTTAATCTGCATAGTACATTCTTAGAACCCACTCGTATTACAGCCACCAGTGCAAAATGTATTGATAATATTTTTACTGATATTAAACCTATAGATAAAGGTATTGTGGATCCTGTGGAGTCAGATCATCGTGGCCAATGGATAAAATTTCCTAAAAGTAGTAACAAAGTCAGCAAAAAACAAATTAAATATGTACCAATTAACCATAGTCGTTTGAATAATTTTAAAGAATTAAAGAGATTATTATATCTACCTAACTTCACTTGTGTAGACCAGTCATATAAACACTTATTTAATTTGATTAATGATGAGTTTGGCAAAGTTTTTACCTCAAAAACACTACAGATTGGTGGTCGTCCTGTTTTCAGTGACTGGGCAACACCAGGTATCTTTAAAAGTAGAAATAAATTATTTGAATTATATTCAGAAAAATCATATAATTTTAGGCAAACCTTTCAGGAATATGTTAAAAATTATTCAAAGATATTTAAACAACAAGTCATCTTGCTAAGTCAAACTTCATTAAAAATAAAATTTCTAATTCTGTAAATAAAATAAAAATGACTTGGAACATCATTAACTCTGAATGCGGTAGATCATTAGTGACTGAAAGGGATTTCCACTTAAAAGTAAATGGTTGCCATGTTACAGGGGACCTGGAAGTGGCGACGGAGTTTGAACATTTTTTCAAAAATGTACCTATATTGACAACAAAATCTCTCCAAGCATCTTCCAGTTCCGCTGAACTTTTATTAGAAGAATCTGTTCTTTGTTGCAGGGATGCATTTGTATTCACAGATATTTGTGCTCAGGACATTGTAAAAACATTTAAATGTATCGAAATTAAGAAAACCGCGGACCTTTGGGGATTATCGGTCAAAACTGCATCATGTATAATTGAGGTAATTGCGCCCCATCTAGCAACTGTGTTTAATGACTGAGTTTCTAGTGGTACATTTCCTGATTTAATGAAACACAGCAAAGTCGTTCCCTTGGTCAAGGCTGGCAGCGCTACAGAGCCGTCTAATTTCCGACCAGTGTCAGTGCTGCCAACTTTGAGCAAAGTATTTAAAAAAAAAATCTTGAATCAAATGCTATCCCATTTTAATAGTCATAAAATACTTCATGCGAATCAATTTGGGTTTACGAAAGGGCGCTCAACTTCCGATGCTGGTGTTGAGTTATTAAAATGTATTCATGAAGCTTGGGAAGACAAGCACGATGCATTAGGAACATTTTGCGATCTATCAAAGGCTATTGATTGCGTTCAACATGAAACGCTGTGCAAAAAATTACACCACTATGGAATAAGAGGCAAAGCTCTCGACCTTCTGTCTTCATATTTGAACAATAGAATACAGAGGGTCGATATTAATGGTACACGTTCTGTAGGATCCATGGTTACAATGGGTGTGCCGCAAGGCTCGATACTTGGGCCATTCTTGTTCCTCATTTATATTAATGATTTACCGTTTTATGTAGGGGACAGGAATAGGATTGTTTTGTTTGCAGATGACACCTCATTAATTTTTAAAATTAAAAGACAATTAGTTAACTATGACGATGTAAACAATGCAATTGCAAGAGTAGTTCATTGGTTCAGCTCAAATAATCTTTGCCTTAATGAAAATAAAACTAAATGTATAAAATTTACTCTACCAAATGTAAAACAAGTTGCGGCCAATGTTCAACTGAATGGACAAGTGTTAGAGTTCGTAGAAACAACTGTGTTCCTCGGTATAACTATTGATGCCAATTTGCAGTGGGGCCCACACATAGAAAAGACAGCCTCTAGATTAAGTTCGGCTGCATACGCTGTAAAAAAGATCAGGACTCTAACAGATGTGGATACGGCTAGAATGGTTTACTTCAGCTATTTTCATAGTATTATGTCTTACGGTATTCTCCTTTGGGGGAGTGCTGCAGATTTAAATATTATTTTTGTTCTACAAAAGTGGGCTGTACGCGCTGTTTATAATTTGAGCCCCAGAGTTTCTCTCCGAGAAAAATTCAAAGAAGTAAATATTCTAACCGTACCATCACAATACATTTTTGCAAATCTTATGTATGTCCAGAAAAATCTATCACAGTTTTCTAAGCTCTGTGATAAACATAATATAAACACTAGAAATAAAAATAATCTTTCAGTCCACCACAGTCGACTACATAAGATTGGCGATTCTTTCCAGGGTAACTGTATACGCTTTTACAACAAGCTTCCCTGTGACCTGAGAAATTTACCATTAAATAAATTTAAAAAGTTAATTAAATACAAGCTTTGTGAAAAAGGTTTTTACTCCGTTACAGACTATTTGCAGGCCCTGTCCTGCAAATAGTCTGTAACGCCTGGAAATGATCTGCTGGCAAAGTGAATTAATATTAAATTGTAAATAGGCCATCAAAAAAAAAGCCTTCCTAAGTTTCTTGCCGGTTCTTCTCAGGTGGGCCGCGTTCCGAACCGGTGGTCGCTTTAAATATTTTAAATAGTGTATGACATTTTGTAAGCGCCGTTAAAATGGTCTATGCAAAATAAAGATATTTTTATTTTATTATTATTATTAATGCGGTTTACTGGACCGGAGAGAATGGAAAATGCTCAAAATGTGATTTGAAATGAATTTGGTTTTTGTACAAAAATATGCTTATCGTAGGAATAACATATTTTAAAAATCACGTTCACCTCTCGATCCATTACAATGTATAAGAAGATTAAACGGAGACACATTTTTCAATTAATGGGTCGAAGCCTCCAACGATAGTTAAGAAACTACCAAATATAATAGTACTAGATAATGCCTAAACAAAACTTGACTCATAGTAAAAATCGCGTAACCTATAATCAGTGTACCTGCAATTACTGCTATACAAAAAAAAATGTTCGTAAATAGACGGCTACAGCACATCACCTTCAAGATTGAACGTAAACGTTACCACTGTAATTGCTGCTAATCCCTCACACGACACAGTAAAGTTACCACATATTCTGTTAAAAAATAAAATAATTATCTTAGTAGTATTTTAAAATAACCACTGCTTGTTTTACTCGCAAAAATAGTAGGTAATTAAAAACGGGCCCCACAGGTCGGATTCCAAAATCATTAAAATAAGAAATGATTTGGGCGCAGTTATTTGTAAGGCTTGCTTACAAAAAACTGTAAAGTAAAAAGAAATAAAGTTCTTATGCATGAGTGGAAACGTTTTCACCTACTGGAACAATTTTACTTAATTAAATATTCCTTTGGTAAGGATAGGGCTTATGCAAACCAAGACAGTTGAATTAAATGCCCTCACGCTGCTGATCGTAGCCACTCCCATGGTACACGAACTTTCCATTCCTAAAGCTTTACAAAGTCATACTATTACTTGGCCTGGATTTATTTAATTGGGTAACGTAAGTTATTTGTACGTAAGCTCCTGAAACTTCATAAGTGTAAATAAAGGCAGCTATGTCAGTTAAGTATGGACCTGCTCAGCCGGCAGAAGGGATTATGATAAATACATGTGATGGAAAATCACATTTCTATCTCATACAAAGTAAAGTAATGCAAAGAAGAAAGGTAGTCTAACGTTCCGAATATCTCAAATCTTTGTCACCCTACACGAAAAACGTTAACGGTGCACGTATGTGCGTAATTTTTCTACTGCGATCATTATGCTTGTATAGACGCTTTTTATTTCGTATAATAGTTTTCATTTCGCCGGTTTTTTTCTGTGCGTGAGCATTTTCGTTGGAACAGAAACTAATGAGGTTGTCAGAAATAAACATCTTTAACCATAAATACACAAAGGTTTTTGGAATATTCTCCAAGCTATATTATCTTTTACCCATTTAGTGTAAACATCAAATTGTAGTATAGTAAACGTACTAATTGCTTTTTAAAATTACTATATCTTATATTAAAACTAGCTTCTTTTATAGCACTAAGGAGGCAAACTGATTGAAAAGGGTCAAGGTTTCGATTTGGTTTGGAGTATCGATAAATAGTGGCCATACATTACCGCTGTAAAATGACTCTTTTGTCTTGTTATAATGCATATGTGCCAAGCAATTAAAAGTCTTAAGTGAACCATACTCATTCCGTGAGAGGAAGAGTTATTCTGTCAACTAAGTCGAGGATACGCCGCATTTGGATTGATAGCTGATAAATATTTAATAGCTCCGAAATCTTTCGTTAAAATAGTAGTATGTCTATCAGTCGTCTAAATCCTATTATATATAGCATTATGAATTTAATGTGAGCTAAATGGCTTGTGTGAGAATATTTTAAAATATTACTTTATTATAAAGTTATAAGTAAAGATGTAGAATTATATGTAAATAGGAAAAACGTCCCGATAATTTTAACTGTCACTTCTAACTTTGTCTATAGGTTTATTAGAAATTGCAAAGATTCTAGACAATTTGTGACAATGAATAAATGTTCAGATTAGATAAAGATATAGATTGGTGCATAACATCACGAAATTGTGCGGTCACGAACTTAATTTGCGACCCATGTAACGTGGAAAATGGTATAGCAAAATAAATAAATTCAGAGCTACTCGTCATTATATTGTTTATGTGTGAGTATAGGCAACCGTTTTGTGACGTTAAGTTTTTAATCTCATTGCATTGATTTCGTGATCGTACTTATGTACCCTGCTCATTACAATTACGCCGTTGCTTCAACTGGCCTGACAAAATAATGTGAGACTGTGTTTTATGCTTTTTTTTCACATCTTAAGTATGTAAGAAAGTGCCATAGGGTTTAATACTAGAACAACACTTTATTGTCTTATGCGTGGTGGTATAAAACACGTATGCGTGGTGGCGTCCTCTAATGCTAATATTAAGAACAAAGTTATTTTGTTTTTAAAGGACACTTTCTAAGAAATGTCTATTCACAGTAGTAATATAGAGGAGTTTAGACAAAAACAACAATATCATAAAGTAGGAAGCGAGTTTAAAATATGCCCGCTAATTGGAGGGGATGGGAGTATAATTTAGCAAAGTTTTTCAATTTAAGTTGGCGAGTACCGACAGATTTCCGAAGGGAGTGTAGGCTATGCAATGAGTCATTGAAAACAATTTGAGTGGATTTAAAAACAATTAGTCACGCAAGCAGTTATACTGAGAATTATTTATCTTTATTGTTATAAAAATATAATATATAAAGTAACTGTGTTTGCAATTTCATACTACGGTAATAGTAAAATCATTATTTTTATGGATGATATCAGCAATAAAGCGTTGCTTCTACAGTTGCCACTTACTTTTCCACCTTCCACGCATCCTCATAATTTATCATAAATTAGTATAGAAAATCATAACTCTTCAAGACTTATTCTTCAAGTTTTAAAAATGAATTCGGGTGGAAAGACTTCATACTTTGGTGTTTTAAGAAAAGTTTAAGCTCTGGGACTACTTGGCACTAAATTCCTGGATTTGGAGAATTAGTCGACCCAATTGTCTAAGTAAAAATCACCATTCAATATTAGTTCTCGCTTAGGTTTCTTATACTATTGGAATAAAAAACCAGACAAAATAAACAGGAGTATTTCTCTGGAGAATAGATCACCCGCATTATTCTTAAGTCAATCTATAACTTCACAACGTGAATAAAGTCCGAAATTGCTGGTAATCTTGTCTTGAAGAAGAGAAGTTTGGTCTATTGTTCCTTTTCATCGCAATTCCTTTGACTAGTCTAAGACTAGTTTGTGATCGTTGGGACTGACAGAATGAGAAAATATAGTGGGTTCATTCCTACGGTCCGTAATTTTCTGAATTGAATTTCTGCCATATTACGCAACATAATATATATTTTTAGGTATATATACTTATAGTGCTCACGCAATAGCATTAAGTAAGACATACGGTTACATATAATGGTCAAATAACCAAATGAAAAACGCTATGAATTACCTATTATTTTTATGTCTGAACGCAATTTAAGCGCATTATTCTTGAAAACATTTAGTAAAGTGATGTACTATAAACATCGTACAAACTCTGTCTCGTCTATAGGAACATGCAAAAGACAATCCTTAGTTCCGTCGAATGGGGTTATTACCACAGGAGAAGCGGGAAGCTGCACTGGTTCATACTGTGCAGGGAAGTAATACTTGTTAAGTTTCTGATTTATTACGGTTTATATTTTGTGAATCCTACTAATAATAAATACGCGAAAGTTTGTATGTATGTTTGTTACTCTTGCACGCAAAATCTACTTAATGGATTTTGATGAAACTTTACAATAATATAAGCTTACAGATCAAATAACACATAGGCTACTTTTTATCCCGGAAACAATTTTCTGTGGGAACGGGAAAACTTCACTACGCGTGTGGAGCCGCAGGCGTCAGCCAGATTTCTATAATTATAAAATTTTATATATATGTGACTTGACGCCGAAAATTTCAGTACTAAATTTGTTTTATAAATAAATATTTTGGGACATTTTTTTACACCGCCGTCTAGGCCAAAGTAAGCTAATATAAGCTTATGGTATGAGATCTAGACGACTGATACACATACTTATATATTTCTAAATACACTCAGATTATATATAGGAAACACCCAAACTCCGAAACAAACATTTGTGGGTCACACTACTAATTATGTTGTGTTATGTTATTCATTAAATAGCTAACAATTTTGTTAAATATGTGCAAGTGTAAGTTTTGAACCTTAAAGTTTAATAATATCGGCTATAAGGCTTAAAGGCTGCTATAACTAAGAGTATATAGTGTATCTCGTAGTAGCCGGCTAAGAGATTTTTCTCTAATATTTTATGGATCCGGAGTGTTTATAATCTGGTATCTTGGGTTAACCATTTTGATAGATTAGTGGTTTTCAATGCTTGGTTCGTGATACAACTAATACCCAGTTAGTGGTATCACATATTATATTATGTTTAATCAAACAAATAAACTCTTCTTTAAATAACAAAACTTAATATATTCAGTACAGATTTCTATATGACGTTAATCAGAATTTGTTCAAAATAGTTAAATAGTTAAATTATTTATAGGTATTTATTTCATATAAAATTATTCAAATACAGCAAAATCAGTATCGATTTTATCAAAAATCTATTCAAATATTGTGAAAATATTAGCATATCAATATAACGCCAGCTTGGGTTAGGTTTAGAATACTGATTGGCGGGATTAAAAGTCATTTGGATGAAGGGATATTGCGAAATGAGGAAGTTGTTGACTTTTTTGCACTTATTCGCATTTCCCAATTGCGGATTGATCAGAAATAAGGGTTTTATTAACAACGAGATTTTTAAAGATATTTTTATGGTTTGTACCTATATTATAATTACTTTTAATAGTGATGGTAGTAGAATGATAATCGACTTATGAATGAATGAATATTTCTAACTACATCTGACTTGCGTGATTTGTTTAATGAAAAGGAAAACAAAAGCCGAATTTAATGCTACATTTATTGAACAAACTTAAATTACTAAACCTATAATTAATTTTTGATTTATTTAATGCTTAATCAAAAAGTAGTTCTTTTATCACTGCATGAAGCATTGTCATCCACTTCTGACCTATTGACTGAACTGAGGATGGACTTAAATTATGTTTAATGCGAACGTGCAATGTATTTTAGCGAGCACACTCTAATAAAAATGAAAAGTAGGAGAAAGATACACCTGGCATGTCTGCTGTTTGGTGTTGTCAGAACCACAGAACCTCAATATTTATATTCGAAACTAGGTTGGGTCACCAACAGAAGGCAATGCTCTGGTAGGAAGTGCTCGCAACAACTTACTATTTAATCTCACCGGTCCGCAACATTCCGTGGTAGCTTTAGTTACGCGGCCTCTAAAATCTAGAACAATCTCCCTCCACCTTTACGGTTGGTTAAGTCAATGGTCGCGTTTAAAAAACGTTTAGGATGCGCAGCAGATGCTGGACGGTGTGAATGCTAACCTTTTACTAATATGATCTTCAAGAGGTTGTCTTTAGTTTTCTGTATTTGGTTTTACCAAAAGTTTTGTTTTCCTTTTTTGTTTTGTTTCTTTATTTTCTTTGTAATTGAACCTTGGTATTTACATCAAGGTGAAAATACGAGTAAATATACGTAACTAATATGTTTCTATGTATAACCTTCTTTTAAATTTGAAGAAAGAAATAAGCAACGTAATTGCTTGTATGAAAAAAAAAAAAAATATATCTTTATTTTGCATAGACCATTTTAACGGCTCTTACCACAAACCTTGATTGAGAAAACTATTAGTTTTATAAATCTTGCCAAATCCAAGTAATAATTTCAAATATTGAAATTTTTTCCGATGTTCTAACTGTCACTACACCGGTACAATTTTTAAGTTTATATTTATCTACTTTTAGCACAATAAATGGTGAAAATGATTATTTAACACTCAATATGGTATTATTTGGCAATGATGAATTGGTTTTTAATTAAAATTATAATTATAAATAAATATCCATCACGCCGTATCCCCGAAGGGGTGGCAGAGGCATATTATATGC
The DNA here is from genome assembly GCA_948477245.1 of Thumatha senex. Taxonomy (NCBI): domain Eukaryota; kingdom Metazoa; phylum Arthropoda; class Insecta; order Lepidoptera; family Erebidae; genus Thumatha; species Thumatha senex. The sequence continues at coordinate 407,544 of OX419740.1, read as the reverse complement.
CCACTTTTCACCGTGTGGATTCCTGTCCCACGTAATAGGTGGTGAGCCCATTGCCGTGTTGAAATAGACAGACGCAGGTTGCAATATTACAATATAAAATACGGAGCCAATTCAAATCAGCTGTTATACCTAGGGTTGCCACAAGGAAAAAAGAGAATGAGATAGTAAAGTTATAGACCTGGAGATTGCCAAGATGTTGAAACTGTAAGTGTATAAAAACTGTACCACAAGAAGAAACGTGGGCGTGTTGTATAACTCTATACAAGTTTTCACAACCTGGAGGGTTAGGTTTCCTTATTCCTATCCTACATCGCTTTCTTTGAGGAGTTTAGTTCGTCATTCCTCTCCGGTACAATTAGTAAAGGTTATCCTTGACCATTGTGCGTTAGGATTGACGAATGAAGGGTGTGTAGTGGGATCCTCCTCCCCCTCTTTATAATCGTTCTACGATGGATTTCCGCTATGTAACCCCCGATTCAATTAGATGTATAACTCTGCCTACTTCTGGGATGAAAGCGTGATAATAGATAAATTTGTATTAACTTTATATTCATTCGGGTTATAATTAGAACACACTTGTTGTGAACGAATCTTCTTCTAACAACACTAATTAGCACTAGTTATATTAGCGAAGTGTGGCGCGGCGTAGCTGGAAATAGCAAGGAGCGATGCAGTTCAACTTGTGAATTAAACATTACGATGTAAAACAACTTCGTACCCAACTAAGGTAACCGTAGCAGTTTTCGACTCCATTATTTTCGCTCATAGGAATACAAGATATAGCAAAAAGTAATGGAATTGCCTAGTCAAGATGATAAATAATGGAGAAATCTTTACAAAAGGGATTGTGTTATTCTGTAATAATAAATTAATTTGACTAATATTATTTAAAATGACTACCATGTATTAGGCAACCGGGACCGAAGACTTAACGTGACCTATGAAGCATGGAAATGCTCGTGAATAGAAATGTCACAAACACGATACTTAACCTACCCGAGGACCAGCTATAACGAGAGTTGCTTAATCTTAGTAATCGATTACAAAACACTGAGTTTGCGGAATGCTTCAAAGTACAAATGTAGTAAAAAATGATTTTTTACAATATTTGTATTTTGAAGCGCTCGATCCTTTATTCAACACTATTATCTCATTACTTGGTACCAAATGATTTTCATTACACAGTTGTCGAACATCACATTACAGACAGCACGTTCGGTAATGGGGACATCGCGGGCTGATATGTCATGAATTATTTACTTGCTCCTGTGCAAGTCAAATTGTCAAATTATAATGCAGAAATGAAAGCTACGACGATGAAAATTCATTCATACAGATTCAGAATAAAAAACGCTTTGTTTGGCGAGTCATTAAGCTTCCAAGCGCTTCCAAGCTGTTTTCAATGGATTGGGCAGGTTCTCAGAAGTTTTTCGGTAATTTTTAGAGTGTACATTGATAAGTACTGAAAGTTATGTACGATAGTTTTCATTTGCTATGGTGGGTCAGCAGTTTTCAAAGTTCAGGTAGTGAATACGTTAAAAACTGTGATAATTAATTTAAAAAAAATGTGGAGTGACTTTTGAGTTTGACTTATATAATAAAGATAAAAAAAAACTTCGTTTAAAAAAACCGACTTCTAAAACTTAAAAGTATGAAATAACTTAATAAAGATTTAATTTAATACACCTCTTATGCAAACCTAATACCTTTTTTTTTTAATAAAATACAAATATTTTCAATGCTACCTATTGATAAGTTTGAACTCGGTGCTAAGCCAAGTGTATTGGGTAGTAGGTACACTTGAGACTTTAAATGGGAAACTCCGTCTAGAACAAAACAACCAGGGCAGATTCGCAAGGACAGACGTCGTTAACGATCATCTTTAAATACAGTAAAATTTTGAAGCGTTGCGTTTTTTTGTTTTGCCTAATTGATAGATTTGTATAATTTTTCTGTTTTTATTTTATTAAATTATATTTTGTTTAGGGCTTGGCACCGACTTAAAACCTATCAATAGGTAGCACTAAAAATAGTTGTATTTTATTAAAAACAAAAGGTATTAGGTTTTTATAAGAGGTGTATTAAATTAAATCTTTAATAAGTTATTTCATACTTTTAAGTTTTAGAAGTCGGTTTTTTAAACGAAGTTTTCTTTTTGTTTTTTACTTTTTAGTGTTTACGGTGGAATATTTCATCAGATGTTGAATAGATTACATCACATAAACCTTGAGTTTTTACTAGTTACATGGACTAGAATGACATTTGGAGTATCGCTTTATCATATCTATATAGATAAAAATAAATCGCATAATATTTTGCTAAGCGCTAATCACAGGAACAACTGTACAGAATTGAAAAACTCTTTTTTGTGTTGGATAACCCATTTATCGAGGAAGGTTATAAGCTATCATATAAGGTTACAAGCTATAGTATATCATCACGCTACTACCCCGGAATGAAGAGCAGTAATCATAAATGTTAACAAATCGGGCAAACTTTTTTTGTAAAAGCAATAAGCGACGCTATAAATGAGAGCGACGGGGGTTAGAAGTATGTCACGGGCAAAGCCGCGGGGTCAGCTAGTTAGGAATAACTAAAAAAACCTTATCTATTAGTTAAATGATACGATTTATACTTGCACGTCTGCGATATTATAAATTAAAAAGAAATCAAGTCTAAAAGAACTGTCAATTATAGTACATATAGTACTCGTACATATAGTACTCGTACATATAGTACATATAGAATAAACATAAATGTCAACAAATCGGGCAAATTCACACAGTCAATATTGTAAAATGTTCATAAATATAAAACTACTGGGCCAAACTATGTGAAATTTTAATGGGACCAAATGGCAACCATTCTGCATCAAACTAAAGAAGAATCACGAAAATCGGATCATAAATCTCAGCGTAATCGGTGTACATACATTAAAAAAAAAATACCTATCGAACACATAACCTCCTCGTTTTTGGAAGTCGGTTAAAAATCAGAATGCAGCCATTTAGTCAAATGTGGTACTGGCTACCAGTACCACATTTGACTAAATGGTATTAATTTTGATATTAAACATACAAGTTTGGCACATTATAGAAACCAGGTGCAGATTTGCTACCCATGCGAAGCCGGGGAAACTTGGAATAATATTATTTTACTTTTATTAACTTAATTTTGGACTGGGAAAGGTGTCCTATTAAAACCTGGAAGCAAGGAAAAATCTAACGCTGTTTAGATACTTCTTCCGTCTACTCCGTGTACCCATAAGTAATCCCTTACTCCTGCAGTATATTTCAATAAGTGTTCCGCTACCGGGTAGACGCACCTTACGTCCTCGACAGCGTCCACTGTTTTAGTACCTAAGACAACTGTAGCACTTGCGACTAGTCCATTAAACCTTGCACTTGCACCCACACACATCAATAATATTCTGCTGAATGATGAGATAAGAGATTTATTTGCGTAGCTGAGATTTCTGTCCGCAGCAGTCGCTATCTGGACAGTATTGCCACTTCCAGTTGTATTTTTGCAATAAGCCTAGAATGAACAGAGAATGAATGAGCCTGATTCAATAACTGTTAGTAGGTTCTGTGTGACTTGATTGACTTGTAATCTATATTGTTGTTAGGACAACTCACACAACGCCTTCTGATTCCAAACTAAGCAGAGCTTGTACTATGGTAACCAGATAACTGATAAACATACTTATATACCTATATTACTAAATACATACATATTATAGATGAATAACACCCAGACACAGAATAAACCATCGTGCTTATCACAATTTTTTTATTCTGAATGGGAATATGATTTATAATTTAATTAATAATAATAATTAATAATTTATCGAACATATATAAATAATACAGTTAACAGCTTATATTACAAAAGATACCGAACTGTATTCTAAACTAGGTAGTAGCCGGTATTATGGAGTACAGTGTTCTGACGTGGAGATATGATGCGCAACTTATTATTTCATACAATGGTGGGCGTGCTGTACACTGTGCTCCTGAGATCTGCCCAAGGTACGTATCTTTTTATATATTTTTAGCTATTGTGAATATATTTTAGCTATCGTTACAATTGGTGTATAAACTGTCCGTGTCTGTGCGTAAGCGAAATTAATGTATGATTTATGGGAGAGTTAGCAAATTTAAATTAATTTTTTTATTCCATATTAATGAATACAAAAGTATTAATATGCACAATTTACTTTGCAGGCTTAACACTTGCAACTGTAATTATAGACTTCCATGCTAAAAAATGAGGGTAACATGTGGATAACGTAATAGACGACCGTCGAGCCCTTTCGGGGCTGGCGGGTTTTATTCTTTTTTCTATCGCACGTTACCTAAACTGCCACTTAGCTTTGCAGAAAATTGTAACGAAATAAATTTGTCCGCACAAGTCATTAATGGATCAAAATATAAAAATTTGTATTATTTATATTTGAAATTAATAAATGTTGATTGATAGCACTTAGTGTAAATACCACTACTTGAACTGTTCCACGATATAAATAATACAACAATAATAAAATATCTCAAAAAATTATAAAACTGTGCTATTGGTCGATTTAACGTAGTTAATGAGAGCTTCCATTTCCAGATGGGCAAAGAGGCACTTTTATGATAAGGTGTTTCCATTTCTATTGATCAGAATCAAAAACATCAATTAGAAATATAAAAACTCTCTTCTCTAATAATGAGATCTCGTGTAATAATAATAAAGTAAGCCATTGCGGATAGTAATCATTATCTTATTATGATATTTCTATTAGCCTTTCTATCCTCATGGATACTAGGGCTAGTGCTAGTAGAAATAGATAGTATATGGAAGGGATTGTAAATTTGTAGGTCTGATCAGCTGTTATTGTATGGGCCAGCTGGGGAGCAATGCGGTATCCGAACAGTGACACGAATATCAACTCTGACTTGTCCTAATTCACCGTTCAGAGATAGTAAGCCAAAGCTTTAATGTTCAGGAGTTGAAGTGCTATTTTAAGTACATAACTACGTTGACCCACTTCTGGTCCGATGGCGAGACGGGCACCGCTCCTCTCGACATCCGTAGCCGCACACACCGGTGTTGCTCTCTGCTCCTAATAGACTTTTATCATGCTTATGGAGATAGCAAAGAGCCCTAAAGTAAAGTGAGTCACCTTCTACCAGTATGTCTATAATAAAATAATTTGTATTCGTCCACAGCTTAAGTCAAAGATTTCATTTAATCTTCGACTCAATAATCCATTTCGTACTTAGTAACTTTATAATATTTTAGTTCCTATTACTGACGATCGTTTACCGTTTTTTGTCCTTACAAAGGCGGGAATTATCAGCTATGGCAGTCCAATGTAATTATGGATTAAAATAGTCAGAAGTACTTGCGTGTTGGACTGTCACTTTGTTAGCCTACCAAAGGAACGAGTATCTATGTAAGAAAAATATCGGACAATTACGAGTTGGAACCGGCCAACGAGGGTCCCATATTTTTTTACTTTTAAAAAAAATTCCGAACTTTCATTTTACCTTAACTTATAACCGAGATACAAACATAATACTAAAAATTTTATTATAAATAATGATAAACACATTTTTCTTCAATGGATTATAGCAGCTAACAAATTGCAACAAAATGCTTTAGCATTTAGTTAAACCAGTCAACTCAATAAGGGGATTATTGACAGCCGACCGAGCGCGCAACGCCAGTCGGATAATGAGCGAGCTGCGGGCGGCGGCGGCGGCGGCGGCGGCGTACTCACTTGCTTTATTGAGTACTTACCAAGCATTAGTATGAGGTGAATTTTTATAGGACTTAAAAGAAGAGGGAAGGTTACTTATCGATTACTAACTTCTGCATACGTTTAACGGGTTATACCAAGGATTTAACCAGAAAGTTAAACAAATACTCCTTGGTCCATTTTTGTATTCGTTATTTCTTTGTCGTAAAACTTAAGATTCCACTTACTTAGTTGTTTCTGAAAATAGTCAAGAGCAGGTAGTGTAACATTAGCCCCCAAAACATTGACTACAATTGAATGGCCATCATGCCACTACGAACCGCAACTGCATCTTGTGAAACGGAAATGCCACTAGATCTAAATTTTGTAGAGACTCATACATTCTATTGAAAAACTGAATGCTAATTTTTTATTGGATCTAAACCCACCCATTCCTATTACTGTGACTCCTGTAAACTAGGATCTACAGCAATGACCAGGACCACAAAAGTTACACCGACCTTGATCTCGGTGAAGTCCCAGGAGAAGTTAGCATGTCGCAAATGACTTGCAGGATTTTGTGACGATCGGTTACTAAGGTAAGCAATCAGTGATAATGACTTTAATATAAGTCAGGAACAGGGTGCCAAATAAACCCTGCACACTAACCCTGAAACAAAATGCAGTCACAATTAACAATTGAAGGAGAATATGTAAATTAATAACATTAAATTTTTTTGGTTTCTAGTTACGAGTAATAAATATCAGTATACTCGTACATCATGACAATGTGCTAATGTAATGTTATTTTATATATTTCTATTTAGGTCCACCAAGATGTCCACCCCACCTGCTAGCAGTGTCCCTGTTGAAGTACTGACAAATGGACAACACCAGAGCCATAATGCATATACGTAGGTCTCACTATAAGTTTTGCGTAACTTATAAAAACAACATGTTATAACCAAAATATTATGTTTATTGCTTTTCAAAATACTCTCCTTTACATTTTAAACATTATTTCATGCGGTTGAACTATTTTTTAAAACAGGTGAACGACTGATCTGAAGGCATGTTTTCTACGTGCTGATTAAACGCTATCACTGCCTTTTCGTAGTTGGTAAAAGTAAAACCTCTAATCAAATCTTTGATTTCGGGGAAAATACAGAAATAACAGGGTGCTAGGTCGGGGATAGCCCCGACCTAGCACCCTGTTATTTCTGTATTTTCGACCCCGCTTGCCATTTGCTAAGCATTTTTAGCTAAGTCGCTGTTCCGCGGACTCAGTCTATCGTACACGTTCGGAGGGAAATTTATAAAGAAAAATGACGAAATGTGCTGTGAAATGGTGTAAAAGTTACAGCGGTCGAACAATTAATGTTTGTTTTCACTCGTAAGTAAAAAAATATTTCATTTACATAACTTTTTTCCACAAAAACCATTAATTATTGAAACATACCAACAACTTAATCGGATTACATTCAGTATACTTTATTTCTCTATAAACATTATAAAAAGAGTTACCATCTCAAATTAGCCAATTAATAATGTGTCAAATTCGTATTGCATACCTACATTTTTCTATTTGTAGTTGTATTTTTATTGGCTGTTAGACAGTGACAACACTTCATGCAAGAGTAAGAAAACAATATGTGTGTAGTTTCTTTACCGTAAGAAAATTGTTTGAACGTGATTTCATACTTTATTGAGTACATTACGCGTCCATTGGTTAAATCGTCCTAGCGAATTGTACTTTTTCGGAAGATTGTTTTGTTGCCCGTTTATGAAGAAGCGTTGTCATGATGTAGGAAAACGCGGCTTTTTGATCGTCTTTTGCGAACTTTTCTAACACCCTGGGTAAACAAATGGTAGAATACCACTCGGCGTTAACAGTCTTTTGACTGTTAACGCGGATCATTTTTACCACCGTTTCTCGCCTGACTCACTTTTATTGGCCTGTTCTCATTTTCAAACACCCATACACAAGCTTGCTGTTCTTTTTCGGGTTCAAAACAATACATCCACGTTTCGTCTCCTCTGACAATGTCATAAACAGCATTAGAATGTCCGTGGTCGTACTTCAGTAGCATCTGTGAGCACCATTCCACGAGAGCCCGCTTCTGCTCCGCTGTCAGTTCATGAGGGATCCAACGACAACAAATTTCCGAACTTTCAATTCTTCATGTAAAATTTTCTGAATTTGGCTCATACCAATCCCCAATAGTCCTCAAATTGGCTCATAGGTAATCCACGGGTTTTGTTCAATTAGCCGCTTAACAGTAGCCACATTATTTTCGTTGACGGCAGTTGAAGGCCGCCCTTCACGAAATTCGTCATGTAAAGAAACTCGAACTCTCTCAAATTCAGAAAACCATCGTCTCACGGTGCTCAAACAAGGTGCTTCTCTTTGAAAAGCATTTAGAAGACGAGCGGCACAGTCTTGCGGAGAGAGAGAACTTTTAAAATCATAAAAAATCATCGCTCTAAAATATTTTCGACTTAATTCCATTTTCGTTGCGTACGTAGAACTTCGATGTGTGATAAAAATTGACAAATGATTTCCCGCCAATTGTTTTTTTCTTATTACTAAGAAGGTTGCAACGTTTTAAAAAATATAACATTCAAAATTCAAATAATTCCGATTAGGTAGAAGTGCAAAACTTTTAGTGTGCCCCATGTATATTATAAATACATTAGAATAAATAAAGTGGAAGATTCAAATTTCAACCATCCAAGTGTAGTACAATAATCCGCATAAATCCGGACGCCCTAAGGTTTGCCGATAGAAAAATCTATATTAAGTTTAACTCGCAACTGTACACCCATTTAACTAATGAAGTAAATACTTTATTAGTAAAATGCATCTAATATTACTCGGATACCCAGAAGTCCAATTATATATCTGCAGGTTGCTAAATAAGTATGCATGGCTCGTAAAAACCGGCGATCTGTCCTCTCTTTGATTATCGCGTCAGGGATACTTAAATGAATTAAAGAAACTTAAATTTAAGGGACACTTAAATTTCTACACAGAACGTCTATCCAATTATAACATTATTATTATTTCCTAAACTATCTTTGTTTCCGAGTTAAAATAAAAATTAAGCACGAACTTAAAGAATCCAATTATTTTTTCTAATACGAGTATAAAATAAAATCAATTTCCGAAATTGCTGCTGTTTTCTTGAAGACATATTTAACGGTAGCTTTACTAAATTTGGTACATCGCCGAGCGTCCCGGATAGCCAATTAAACATTTAAAAAGCTGTAGCTAATATCAAAGTGTATCAAGTCATCAAGCTTAATGGGAAGGAAACGAGTCCCGTGGGCGCCATTGTGACTCAGCTGATATAGGTACCTAGAGAATACTATTATTTAAGTGATCAAAGAATGTAAATCTTAGTTGTTTTGACTGTAGAGTAATGTTATTTACTTTTATTATGAATTTATAGACTTCACAAAATATCGCCATACCATTTTGGCCTACTCATCCAGCATTATCGCCAACCTTGAGCTATAATGTACTTACGCTAAATCTAGCCATCGTTTATTCCGATTTTATCGTTATGGATCAATCACGAAGTGATATTCAGAGTACAGTCTTCTCCATCCTCATATGTTGTTTAAATTACCCAATTTCAATTGGCGTTTTAGTCTTTAGTTTCGCAATGTCTTTGGCCGAAATTGGTTCCTCCTACAACTATACAGCCAAAAAATAATTCTAAAGTAACAAATCCGGAACTTTTTCTAAACTATCTTTTTATTCTGCACATCTATTGCTTTTCATCATTACAGCATCTTACTGAACAGATTTTCACACGAATTACTGCAATGTGTAGGTATGCGTGAATGTATTTGACTGACCACAGGTCCCCGTTATAACTCTAAGGCATTAGTACTTAAACATTTCGAAATCCATGAGTCCCCAATGCGAATATACATACTTTACATCAATATCTCATTACACTTACACCAAATTATGTTAAAATATGAAACATCATACCGTAACCGATTATCGGTTGTAAAATAATTACAGATATTTTAAACCCAAAGCTACCAATTTCCACGTCAAACACAATTTATGATATTATTTTCTTGAACAAACAAGACCTTTTCGATTATTTGATACCTTTTCTTAATAATCTCCCAAAAATGTTTTAACAGAGTTCAGTAATTATATCGTAAGAAGAGCTTGGCAAAAAAAGCTCTCGAATTTATTTGTGTTGCGTCGAAAGAATGAGAATGACAGACGATGATAGTCGGGTTCCGCGTCCATTAATATCGCTCAAAAACATTGTTTGTTGAGGATCGACGCGATTTATTGCACACCCACCCCGCTACGCCCTTGCGGGAAAAAAATCACCAAGTACGGTGTATATTTTAGACGGGTTCCGTATTCAAAAGAAATCTGTGAAAACTATAAAAACTAAAAAGTACTAATAGAAACACGACCCCCCCATTTCTGCGCGATTTCATTTTGGTCTGAAAGTGTGTTTAGATTCAATATAGTGTTTCTTCCATATTCACGTTCAAAAATGTTTATCTTTAAAGCTCTAATTTTGATAGAGGAGCACGTTCAGTTTTAGCACATACAATTTGGTCTCACTCAAAAAATATATTGACTACAATTTTAAGAAAGAAGTTCTTGCTAAAATGATCATAATGGTGCCATGTAGAAGAATATCATCGCACCCTAAAATTAATAGGAATCCCCGTTTAAAAAAAATGAGTTTGGTTTCAATACGTTTGAAAAAAGAGACAATTAAAGTACTTAAGTACATCAAAGTAACTTATGAAGAAGCTGAGCCAAATGAGAATATTTTAATTTAAAACATTTAAAACCGCTATAAAAGCACCCGAATGTTAAGCCGCTTTCTAAGGTTTAGGCCTATTCAAGCCAACTGTACCGCATAATCTAGATGTTTTACTTAAATCCTTCTCCCTTTGAGATTTTCAGTCTGGTATTATTGCTTTACGTCGCGTGTTTCAGTAATGACTATTTTATTTATTATTATTATATCATATTTCATATACACGTCAAACGAATGAATGAGGAACGATTGACGAAGAATATATATTGTGCGAAAGTACAGGGTAGAAGGAATCAGGGTAGGCCGAGACTGCTCAAAAACGGAAAAGTCAAAAGTACTCGAATACCCAGACGTGCGTGTATGAAGCGATTGATGAATCTACCAGAAGCGAAAGAAGTATGCATGGATCGCGAAACCTGGCGATCTGTCGTCTCTGACTACCCCGCCACGGATACAGCGTGAAGATAGTTAGTTTTTTAGTTATATTTTATTTATTATCTTTTTAGCTGCTTTCGCTAGAGGTTTCGTATCTAAAATTAATAAAAAGGCAAATCGCCTAGTACTCTTATTCCATGTCATACGTTGAAAATGCCGTCTAATTGGCCTGTCGGTTTTTGACTACGAAAAGACAGGGTTATGTTAGGGTTGTCGCTGCCGTAATGTTGCATACATATACTGCTACAATTTTAAAAAGACTAGAGCACACAGGTTGGTGGCACGTGCTGGTGGAATGTGATACGACTTACTTGTCACCCTAACGCTGTATCCTTGACGGGTTACGCAAAGAGGACAGACATACTTGTTTTTTTTTTCTGCAGATTCATTAATTGTTATTCATGTACGTCTGGGTGTCCGAGTACTTTGAACTTTCCGATTTGAAGCATCACCTGCTTACGTGGTCTTTGTATGTAAGTCACGGTGTTATAATAATCTTAATAATATTATAAATGCGAAAGTTTGTGTGGATGTTTGTTACTCTTTCACGTAAAAACTACTGAATGGATTTTAATGAAACTTTACAATAATATAGCTTATATATAAGAATAACACATAGGCTACTTTTTATCCCGGGAACAAGTTCCTGTGGGAAACGGGAACGGGAAAACTTATCTGAGCGGGCGAAGCCGCGGGCGTCAACTAGTAGTATGATAATTTTGTATAACTTCAGTTTATTTATTTATTTATCCATGATGCCTTATCCCCGAAGGGGTGGCAGAGGCATATTATATGCCCACTTTTCACCGTGTGTATTCCTGCCCACGTAATAGGTGGTGAGACAGTTTAGTTAACAATATTAAAAAATAGTATCAATAATTTTTGGTTCATGCTCTAATTTTATCTTATCGTAAAGTTCCAGTAGCATCCAAACCTTTACCTAAATACAGGGTTTGTTCTAATTAACGGCCAGAGACAGCTGTTATTTTGCAGTTTTTGCATTGCGTAAAGTGCATAATCTCGAATATCATGACCCTGTAGCTATGGGCTATATGACTGTGAACATATGTTTTGTGTCTTACTTTGTACGTTAAATATGTATCCTAGACAACTAAATAAAATAATTTGCAGCCATTGCCATGATCCAAGCCAAGTAAAGCCCAGATCAAATAATACAACGATCCTATTTGGTCTTTGACCGGACTAAGAACTTTACATCCCTGCGTGGGTAGCGTAAAGCTTTGGGCCGCGTCACGCCAGGAGAAAGGAATAATTAAGGAAAATGGTGCTCTTGTCTGTGATTACTTGATAACAGCACTTTTAGTTAGTGGCTAAAGTAATACAAAACGAATGTATTTTTGAATAATAAACAAACCTACATCTAAGGTTTGTTTATTATTAAAAAATACATTCGTTTTGTATTATGTTCATGCCTGTTTACCAAGTAAATGCGCGTCAACAGTTTTGACGTACAAAATGTATTTTTAGCTGGAAAATTAGGTCTTTGATACAAGTTAGACGAAAAGATTTTCCTATCAAAGATATAATACACCCTAGTTTTTTTATTGATAATGTCTGTCAGTATTGAGTACCTAGTAAAATATCCAAAGTGACGTCCTGCAGAGATGGAGTGAATATTATGGAAAGATGTATGCAAGAAAAGACAGAGATGCCACATCGGGAAGTAGAGCTCACTTCGATGCTCCGAATCCCGATGTCATTGAAGTCATTAGTATGAAAGAAATAGAACAAGCGATAAGAAGTATGAAATGTGGTAAGGCTGCGGGAAAAGACAGAGTTACTGCTGAGATGATCAAGTACGGTGGGTCGCGTGTCTGGGACACACTATGTCTGTTATGCAACTTGTGCTGGCGGACAGGTGAGGTCCCGGATGACTGGCGAGTAGCAGTTGTAGTACCTATTTACAAAGGGAAAGGCTCGCGCCTAAACTGCTCCAGCTACAGGGCGATCAGCTTGGTCAGCTTAGCTAGTAAGGTGTATGCAAAGGTTATAACGGCACGAATGCAAGAAAAGTCTGAAAGGTATTTATGGGAGGCTCAATGCGGATTCCGACGTGGAAGAGGTTGCATGGATCAAGTGTTTTCTCTCCGCATGATCGCGGAAAAGTTTCTGGCTCTTAGCCAGAAGGTTTTCTGCGCTTTTGTGGATCTAGAGAAAGCATTTGATAACGTTGTGAGAGAAACGCTGTGGGACTTGCTGCCAGGATATGGTGTGGACGGCTCGCTACTGCGGGCAATACAGTCGCTTTATAGGGACTGTAAGGCTTGCGTGCGAGTAGGGGGGGATGTGTCACCTCTTTTTGATGTCTGTACAGGCGTCAAACAGGGATGTGTCATGTCCGCCTGGCTGTTCATAGTGTATCTGGACAGTTGCCTGCAGAAGTTGAAAGATTTTAATATGGGTGTGAATTTGGGTGACTTTACAGTAAACTGTCTGCTGTACGCTGATGATGCGGTGCTCATGGCCTCGTCAGAAGCCGACCTACAGGCATTAGTCACTAATATGAAAGAGGGGTGTGAAAGTAAGGGTCTCCGCTTGAATGCAAGTAAAACTAAGGTTCTAGTATTTGAAAGAGGTGACGCAAGAACTAAATGCGAGATTAGAGTAAACCAGGAACGTTTAGAGCAAGTGAATGAAATTGTGTATTTAGGAAGTATGTTTAGCGCGGATGGAAGATGTGATTCGGATGTAGAACGGCGAGTAGCTGCCGGAAACAAAGTTAACGGTGCTTTGTCCCAGTTAGTAAAGCGACAAAGCATCGTAAAAGAAGCACGACTGGCGATTCATAACGCAGTGCTAGTGCCAACTTTGCTTTACGGTAGTGAAACCTGGGTATGTCAGCAGATGCATGAAAGTAAATTGAATGCTGTGGAGATGCGATCACTTCGAAAATTGTGCGGCGTTACCTTGGCCGACCGAATACGTAACGAAGTGATACGCAATATGGCAGGTTTGAATGAAAGTGTCAGCGTTAAGCTGGAAAAAGGCGTGCTCCGTTGGTTTGGACACGTCCAACGAATGAGTGAGGAACGATTGACGAAGAATATATATTGTTCAAAAGTAGAGGGTAGAAGGAGTCAGGGAAGGCCGAGACTTACATATGAAGACCACGTGAGCAGATTGCTCAAAAACGGAAAGGTCAAAAGTACTCGGATACCCAGACGTGCGTGTATGAAGCGATTGATGAATCTCGAAGAAGCGAAAGAAGTATGCATGGATCGCGAAGCCTGGCGATCTGTCCTCTCTGACTACCCCGTCAGGGATACAGCGTGAAGATAGTTAAGTTAAGTTTTTAAGTTAGTAAAATAAAACTTTATTATGAAGTTTCATTAATTAAGTTCGGTATTTTACGAAAAATAAAATACTAAAATATCTTTACTTTGCTTGGTCTTCTAACTCTCGTAACTAATAACTCACGTAACTAACACTCAGTATACAAGTCATTATGAACAATTAAGTAATCATCCAAACTTTGAAACAAGCATTAGCGGCACACAATCACTACGCCTCCGATATAGTCACAAAGAAAAAAAATTTGATTGTGTTAAATATAATATACTTTTCAATTTTATTGTAGATGTTTATAGATTGTCTAGATCCTATATTACAAGCTTATAATTAGCCTAATTTAGGCTACATGGCACTATATAAAAATGTCTTAAGTTCTTTTAAAAAATGAAGACGGTTGAAAAATTGTCTAAATCAGTGCTAAAAGCTTCTGCATTGCGAGGGGTCGAAATTAAAAGTAACGCAGTTAAATCGCCCCTAAATACAATATATATCAATAATGTTAACGGTATCAAATCTCGATCGCAATAATTCTTGAACAGCTTATGTTAATCCGACAGTAAATCATTTTGCGAATAATAATAATGGGCATTCGGAAAAAGTGTATGAAACGGTTATAAAAATATAACGTTTCATTTAAGCTAAGTATGGCGTTTTATTTAAGCTAAGTAAAGCGTTTTATTTAAGTAAACTTCTAAACATATACGTGTACGTGTGAATGTTAACCATAAATGATACCACGTTAACGATAAATATTGCCATATTTTTGTTTAAGTGCGGTTTAATACTCGTTTAAAATACAACACTAGCATAAGAGACCATAGATAAATACATAGATAAATTAAACTGTCGGAATTAGGGGTAAACCCAATTTTAATGTTGGCCTTAACAACAGTGTGGTGATTGCATTATTTTTGTACCTGCTCAGTCATTTATTATGCACCAGTAAGTGCTTACCTACAGCAAAACAGATGGTACCAATTAATAAGAAATGTTGCCCCTTTTAATTTATGGCATGCACTTGTTTCCAGGATTATAGTTAAAATTTTGAAGAAAATTTTTTGTGTTTGCTTGTTTATATGGATACTTATTATTCTAGAAGGAGCAAAATTAGCTAGCCTTAATGAGATTATTGTAAAAAAAGGTACAAAATCATAACTATTTTATGTTATAACAGTTCCTTCCAAATTGTAACTAGATTAGGAGTACGGTGTACACTTTTATTCGTGTCATGTTTGACTTTTAATCTTTGACGTTGTTGGTAGCTAGTGCCGCCTGACCTCCTAAGATCTTAAGGGTGCCGGCGTCGTTGCCTCGCCCGTTAGTCAGCAAGTGCACCGCTAGCTGTTGAAGTGGCTTGGGCCCTTGGGACAGCGTCGAAGAAGTGCAATATCGTTTCTATTGTAACTATGTAATCTCGCTATTGCCATTTTCTTATCAGTCACGCCTTCATACCCGAAGACATATTATATGCTTACATCAACATGTATTTTTTTGTTATTTATAAATAAAGTACGTTTTAAAGATCTGGAATTATTTGCTCTCTTTGATTATAACCGCCTTATAGAATATATAGACGATGACTCGTGAATGAGGGCCGCTATCTTAACCAGGCTCTAAGAGCGGCCCATAAATTGACCAGAAATAATTGTTTTTCATATCATCAGAGCACTTAAAAATAAAAAATGTATTTGTATTCTCTAATGTTACGTCTTATACAATAACTGTTTTGACCTTGAAAGTATTATGTAACTGTCAAAGTATCATACCAAGGGCTGGCTGAGAAGCGTCTTGCGCCCTCGGAGTATATTTCGCCTGTAACTTGAACTGTTCATGAATATTTATTGTCCATTACGTTTACTACACAAATTGACTCAAAGTAAACAAATACGAGATCGCGAGCATTCTTAACATTAAGTATTCTTTAAGGTTGGGTATCAAGGGATCAATGTTGTAAATTCTGAAAAAGAAATTATGGACCATATATACAGAAGCCCAAACGCGTCTCATTAATACAATAAAAAAATTTGGCAAAATTTTGTTTAATGGTTGTATGTGTGTTTAACAATGTGAATGCATAAGTTACTTAAAATACTACCTTCTAAAACACTACTTATAAAACAGTTTTTAATAGTAGTTTTTTTAGGAGTTCTACATTTTATCCCAGAAATCCACTGCACATCCAAAATAGTAATAGGGATAAAATGTAAGCTAACTAATCCTTTTAAAATCAGCTATCTGAGTGAATAGCGTTATAATTGGTCCCGCCATGTCAAACATACAGACAGAAAAAAAACTATTTATCTGAGTTGCTACTATAAGATATATGGTGAAAAGCTATTAATTTGGAACTCCAAATAGACAATTCAATTTTATTTATCTGTACCTACAGAAATCAATTCACCAGTACCTAAGTCAGACATAGGTAGTGAAAATAGATTCAAAATAGGCCGTAGACAACCCTGCCCATTTAAATGGAACACGCTATAGCATTTTCAAGTGGATGAAATGTACCCTTATTAATAGATAACTAAGGTATATATTTCCGTGGATCGAGCGGATATAAGGTTGTTGTGCGTATCTGGCGGTTACGCGAAAATGGGTACTGACTGAAAAGAATTGCTTCGTTAAAGCAAATTTACATTTTTCTCTGTAGGTTTTATTTCATTAACGTTATGCGTTGTGTTATTTTTGGGCCAACGCAGTTCATTAGACATTGTGAATTGCTTAATCTGTTGCGGTTATATCCAACTTATAAATTGGTCTTGATTATCAAATAAACTTTCATAAAAAATAATTTTATATTATTAAAGTACACTGTTAACTAAAACACTTTCCTAGTAAGTGTGTACAACATCCTGCCTCACTCCACCTCAGCTACCGATAAAATGGTCAAACCTGGGAGGCAATTCTCGCTTTCTTCGAAATAATCTCGAATTCGAGTTCACTCTTCGAATCCTTTTTCGACCGTAAAATCTCGTAAATCGAGATGGCTTTTTCGAATGTCTTATTCTCACCACTATTCGAACTAAAGTTCGAGATTATTGTGTGAAATGTTGCCATTTAAGAACCATTTCACATTACGATGCGTACCGTTCGACACTTTTCATCCGGTTTTAAAACGGTTTCAACAAGACTACTCTTACAAAATGTTCTACAAGTTTTTTAAGCTTATTTTACACGTTATAAACAATAATTACGTATTTTATAGTAATTATTAAAGGAAAAAATATTGTAAACTGTCCATTATATATACATTTAGATATGCAAATGAACCGAGAAAGCCAAATCTTGGATATAACGTGGGGGGGGGGGGGGGGCAAGAAAAGCTTAAGTTCAAATTGTCGACCAAAATAACCTGATGGGATTTCCGCCATCTTGAAAAAAGTAAAATAAATTCGTATCTCAACGGGGAACCGAGTTATGATGAAAAAACTGAATATAACTTTTTTCAAGATGGCGGAAAACTCATCAGGTTATTTTGGTCGACAATTTGAACTTAAGCTTTTCTTGCCCCCCCCCCCCCCACGTTATATCCAGAATTTGGCTTTCTCGTTTCATTTGCATTTCTAACCCCATTTTTCCGACGTAATGACTGGACTAATAATAAATATTACTTAATGTATATTTTAAAAATTGCTTATATCGTCCCGTAAAATGAAAAATATCTGAATGTGTCACTGTCACTGTGTGTTGTCTATATTATTGAAGACTGTGTTATTTGTAATCACAAATCAAATTGCTGAAATTTCCACATTGCTGAAACATCGGCGACGACGTGTTTGAAATTGAAGCGAGTTGCAATATGTTTTGCACGTATTAAACTATTAATTTATCTATCATTTTGATATTTATTAAATGTAAAATGTAATATAATGCTAATTTAGGGTCGGTCGCTTAAGAAATGTCCAAAGATTATAGTGATCCGACTTCGAAATCTGCGTCTCGACTGCTACCAACCATTCGAAGCAACTCGAGTGGCTTCCCTTCGAGAAAAGTCGAGTTCGAGATTTGCAGAATAGCTAAACGTCAATAAAACTCGAATAAAGTTCGAATTCGAAATTTATCTTGAAATCGAGACTGTTTCGAAGGCATGAGAATTGCGGCCCAGGCTCGAACCAACTAAATCAATGCGGTGCTGCTTCACGACTATGGAACCCACCATACCATGATAAAGAAATCCCTACAACACTAAGTAGCCTTGGCGACCCCTATTCATACTTTGGAGGCACAATTTCCTCATTCTTTACAGTCTACGTTAGTACCCTGCTCCGTCACTCAGGTCTAACTATGCTGCGGTGACATTTAATCAAGACCAGCCTCTCTGGATGCTCATGGAGCTCAAACGCCTTGTGCATCTTGTACGGTAAGGGAAAGTACAATTAATCTGCCGATCCTTTTCCACACATTTTTGGAGTCCATCCCCAGCGTATTCTCCGAGATGTTAGAAAGGCGGTACCGACATATTAGCATTATAATAACGTCAGCAATCATAAAAAGTTCAGCAAAATCAAAATCAGTTTTTAAGCTTATTAAATAAATAAGGCGCCTAAATACCAGTAAAATTATCACTGAAGACTGGCAAATAAGAATAGAATAGAATAAACTTTATTGCACACAAATACACTCACATAAAGAGATTACAGTTTCATAAATGTACAAAGGGCGGCCTTATCGCTAAAGAGCAATCTCTTACAGGCAACCTTTGGATGGAGAAGTTGTCAAGGACCTTAAGGGAAATGGGTAGCAATTGGTGTTTTTAATAAAGGAAGACGATTTACTAATAATTATAATGTAGTTTACCTAAAAACTTACTAAGAACTTACATCACATACATACACAAAAATAAATATACATACATAAATACATACACATACATAAATAAATTCACATCCACACAAATATTATGCGTACATACACAGATACTACGACGCCAAGTAGTGCTCTTTTATTAGTTTCTTAAAAATGGTCAACGACTGCGCTCGCCTTATGTTTAAAGGTAACCCATTCCACAATCATACAGCCTGTACAGTGAAGGATTTGTCGTAAAACGATGTGGAATGTCTAGGAACCTCTAATTCCAGCGACTCTGATGACCTTAAGAATCTTAAATGTGTGTCATTAAGAAACATAAATAGTTCTATAATATGAGCGTTCCGTCGAAGGCGAATCGGGAGCTACTTGAGCAATTTGCGAAATTGAGATACGTGATCATATTTGCGTAACCTAAATATAAAACTAATGCAAAAAATTGGAAGTCGCTCAAGCTTGTCTAGCTGCTCCTCGGTGACATCAAGATAGCTTACATCTGCATAGTCGAGTATAGGAAGTAGAAGGGATTCTGCAAGCGCCCTTTTAGTGGCTGTTGGAAGGAAGTTTCGCAATCTACGCAAATTGCCTTACAATAACCCTATTACCACTACACACCAGCACAATACTCTCACTAACGCCTTTTTTGTGTATACCTAATGTGTTGTGACATTAGTGACATGTGACTCTTTAGAGCATCAATCTCTCGCCTGTAATGAACCCGCGGTCGATCAATCACAGTGATCTTCTGACTGTATAATGTGTCCGGATTAAATACATAATTATCTATGCCACATGGCATGTATTTGTATAATATTTAAGCGTTGACCCACGATAGACTGCTGTGTTACCTTGCAGTCAAATTTTATTGCTTTGTTATTATTGAAGCGCTCGTGGTCCCGCGGACTCAGTGTTCTGCAAGTGATCACTGCGTTAAGCAATTTTCGCTATGGCTGGTCACTGATGGGTTACCACTTTGTGGCATTTACATTTGCGAGTGTTTCCCTGCTTTGAAAGGCAGTTAATCCGTTGGTTTAGGTTGCCAGTAACATGGCAATCGTTAAGTCAAGTTGAAGGCCTTATGGGCGGCTTGAAAAATTTCAACAGCAGGTAGCCACAACCTGCGTCTGTCTATTTCAATATGGCAATGGGCTCACCACCTATAATGTGGGATAGGAATACACATGGTGAAAAGTGGGCATAAAATATGCCTCTGCCGGGGATAAGGCGTGATAGATAAATAAATTGTTTGTATCGTACCCGCTAGAAGAGATACGTAAAACAATGTGACAGTCTCGGGACCACAACCGTCCGCGTCCCATCATTTACCCAACGTCCGTGCGGCGGCGGTGCGCGTCCTTGTTCTCGCTAGCGCGCGGTGCCGCGGTGGCGCGTGGCGCTAGCCGCCAACTAATTGCTCCGCCTCCCAATGTTTTAATTAATTAACTATTGTAAACAATTCACCGATGATATTTACAATGTTTCTGAATGTTTAACTTCCACTTTGTTATGATATAATCAGAGCTGATTTTGTTTGTTACGGTGTGATTCGATCTAAAATGTTAATTATAAATTTATATATTTCTTAATAAAATTGTCTACGTGTAAGTAACATCTTAATATAATAATAACTATTGGGATAAAGAAACATTTATCAACCATTGACATCAAATACCAGCAATGAATTTGTCTATTAATTACATGATTATCATTTGAGCAACACAGTTTAACAAAGTTACATATATCACACTATTCGGTGCATGAACTGTTTGGTTCAACAGGAAATTTACTTGACGCGCGAACGTTTTAATTATACATCAAACATCGCTTAATGAAACACATATCTCTAAGTTAGGGTTGACAGTAGTATAATGTCGTGGAAAACGCTAGAAATAATTACCGAACTTTACAGTTTAAAAAATCGAAAAAGATTAAATTCCTTAAATCTCAATTTGAACTCCAACTTTGACCCTGATCGAGAACCCACGGACTCAATATTTGTACCATGTCATGGGGAAATATAGGAATAATATAAAGTAGGTTTGTATAAGTTCTTAGGTGCATCAACCTGTATCTATAAGAGAATCAGGCGTTATATTTATGGCAGAAATCCATCTTAGAATTCTTTTTTATTATTTTATCTTCATTGACATGTCTGAAAAAATTGTACAATATTTGATGAAGAAGGTAGTTGATAAATTCCGGTAACCCTTGATTTATACAAACTACGATAGCGCATTTAGCGTACCCATTTAATGTATTTGCCGATTAGTTTATAAGCGTTTGCTTTTATGATAATTGCCAACTGGGAACGGTGCAATGTTCATATACATAGCTTGTTTAAATTCTACATATATATGACGGAGAAGATATAGCCGAATAGTTAGCAGATAGAATAACATCAGCCTTGCTGATGTTAATCCTCAACAAAAATCACAATACAATGACTTTAATAGCTTTGCCACAATATCTGCAATTAATCTTGATAGAAACTAAATCATAGTTTTACAAAATTCAGTATAGAAAACCTAGGTACTTAACTTATTTGTTCCTCGACCATCATTGACAAACGCTCCAACAAAATTGACGATGTTTCAGTTCTCCAGCCTCTACAAAAAACTAACAAACATCAGCTAATCTGTCAAATACGATCCTTGGGTTCAAACATAGGCACGGAAGTCGTTGATTTTGTAAAGACTGTACAATATCATTTCATATATTAGAATTTATATTAAAAACATTAGTTTATGAATTGTTTTATATTTTAATTCCAAAATTGTGATGATAATTTTACAGATATTAATTCGTTACTAGATAACTTTTGAATTATTAAAATACCACACCGGACTTCCGGCTCAGTATTCAAAGATAATCGATTTTGTAAGAAGAAACTTTTTGCTATTCACCAAGAACATTTCTATTAAGTTTAGTCATCCAAATAGTCAAAGCTTTACTATAAATATTTATAAATTGTCGACTTCGCGCCGACATATATAATAGATATTATATTTATTTGGATGGAACGATGACCTGGAAAAGGTCACATCTAGTCCCTCCATGTGTTGTGGCGTGAATTAGAAGTGACTTACGTACAGCAGAGGACTACTATAATCTGATTTGATATATTTTTGTTTTGGTTAATGAATTCAATGTATTCAAATCATTATTACTATCTCACCGTCCCAGTGAAAAATATGATAAAATTTACCCCACAGTTTCAAAGTTCCACATAGATACTACTGCTGAAAACTTGATGAGAAAAATGTTGGCTGCAAATAATTATCCAACGTCATACTCGTCTTACATTTATTTCTATAATTTTTGGGTCAAAGAGTTACACAAAATCCGTTGGTGTTGCAAAGGTCCATAGGCTGCGGTGGGCTGTATGCTTAACTACCACCAGTAGTATGAAAAAAAACTTTTTACACTGTTGATTGATGGCACTTGGTGGAACTTGCTACACGTCTTGAACAAAAACACTGGTACTGTTCCACTTATTTAAACACTTGTACTGTTAAATAAGTGGAACAGTACAAGTGTTTTTGTTCAAGATGTATAAAAAAAAGACGTGTGGCACTCGGTGACTGCCGCGGTAAAGCTATTGCATAGCGAACCTTTGTTTTTCTTTGATATTAATTCAAGTTACACTAAAAAAACAAAAAAAAAACAAAAAAAAAATGAGAAGCGCTCGTGGCCTCGCGGTATCAGTGTTCGGTAAACGATCACTGAGGTACGCAACTTTCACTATGGCTGGTCGTCGGATGGGTGACCACTTTGTGGCATTTACATTTGCGAGTTTCCGTGCTTCGGAAGGCACGTTAAGCCGTTGGTCCCGGTTGCCAGTAAAATGGCAGTCGTTAAGCCTGGTTGAAGGCCTTATAGGCGGCTTAAAAAATTTCAACAGCAGGTAGCCACAGCCTGCATCTGTCTATTTCAACACGGCAATGGGCTCACCACCTATTACGTGGGACAGGAATCCACACGGTGAAAAGTGGGCATATAATATGCCTCTGCCACCCCTACGGGGATAAGGCGTGATGGATATTTATTTATTTTATTTAAAAAAAAAATGACACCCTCATCCTTACCCTTACCCTCACACTCACCCCTCACCCTCACCCCTCACTCTCACCCTCACCCCACCCGCACTCTCACAGTCACCCTCATCCTCACCCTCACCCTAACCTTCACCCTCACTCTCACCCTCACCCCACCCTCACCCTCACACTCACACTCACTATCAACACGTCTCGATCTGTACAATCGTACCATATAATATATGTACATACACGTTAAGCCAACGCTCGGTCGTGCTCGGTGAACTTCGTGTGACCTCGTCTCGACCTTTGTCTGAGGTGTTTTTCCTTACGGAATTTCTTGATTAAAGCCCACTCAAAGCTCGCGATAAAAACTATGCTATAGCTTAAAAATACAACATTCCTGTTTTCATCATAACAATAAATGTTGGCGGAGTCGAAAAAAATAAGCCGCCTGTGAGCTTTTAACGAAGATATAACAAAATAATGTACTGTGGAATTATGTATGTATAGGTCTACAAAAAAGTCCGCGACAGTATATATCTATCTCTTAAGGATATAGTATTATATCCATTTTAATACTTTAAAAAAACAGCAATAATAAAGCGGTAATTTAAAGGCTATTTACACAAATACATTATTAATCCTTATCATTTTTAATATGTTAGTTGGTTTCAGCTTTTTATGAAGATTATTTTGTCCCTAAACACTTTGCAAATTAAATGAATATCTTAGGCGATATGGCAATATCAAAAAATGCGCAAAGAAATTAATTTCGCCTAACAAATATTCGACCGGGCCGAGCGGGCGCGGGGGCGTAGTACTTGAGAGCGGAGAAGTAATCAAGTAATTTGGAAAATGTTCCTACATTAGGTATCGTGAAATTAATAAAAGACGGGATTAAATGGGTGCCACGGGGTTCGAAGTATGTCACGGGCGAAGCCGGGCGGGTCAGCTAGTTAGTATTATAATCTATACAGATACTGTGAGTTCTGTATATGTGTTCTCTCTTTATGTCCTTTTTATATTTCAAAAATAAGGGGAAAGGATCAACCCTGTAACGTTACTATTTCCCGGGAGGACAGGACTGGAGGAATCCTGGCTTAAAAGGAAAAGTAAAAGAAAAAGGAGAAAAGGTAAAGTTAATTTAATATAATATAAAAAATGTTAAAAAAATAAAACCAAGAAAAGCCGGGGGTAAATTAAGATCTTGATTCTTCTTTTAACAGAGCCGGTTAACAGATCACGCCGCTAAGAAGGGGCCTCAAGACTTGAGGGGTCAAGGCCTCCACGTCGCCGACCTCGGAGAAGCAGGTCGCTAATTCAGGCAGGTAGAGGGCTGAAAATAACGAGCCGTCTGCGTCTTTAACAGAGCCGGTTAACAGCACACAACACCGCAGACAATCACTTCACTATTTCTGGAGGGCACAACCCTCTCACTCAGCACTTATTCATCAGCACCTCCTCTCAAGGTGAGCACCAGACTGCTCTGACGGCCCTGGATCCCTTCTTTTACAGAGCATTTCAAAATTTAAACAAGTTTAGAATAAACATAATTTAAGAATATAAATTTAAAACAATGTCTAATATCTATACAACCTAACCTACTGGCAGCTCTAACAATAAATTAAAAATAAAAACTAGGCTTGTAATTAACTGACATTAAAAATTACAAAAGGTAAACAAACATTATGAGGGAACTAGAAAATCTAAGTATTTCGAAATATAAAGGCCTAGGAATGTTACAGATAATGGCCATGCAGATAATTTGGAGAGAACGTATAATAAAACATTTAATTAAAAAAGTAAGTAAAAAATGTTACATTACAACCCTTTAACCAAGCCGTATATTCCCGCTTACCCTTTGCAAAACAAAATAAAAAATGAAACTGCAAACTCCTGAATATTTCATGGACGCCCTCGAACCAGCCGTCTACCTGGCAGCTAGACCGTTTCTTTGAGCGATTTAATCTAACTCCCGATCTACAATTACAGGGACACAGCTCCTTTTGGAGTTCAGTGTCAAAGCAACGAAAACTCGACTTACACTCACCAATTTCCATTTGAAACAGTTACGCGAAAATATAGTGTTTACAGTACATCACTAGCTTTGTATTGCTGGCTTTTGGAGCGTGGGTTCTAAACTAGTAGTAGAATTGTTACTTTGTGCGTGTATACGAAATTCCTGGCGTCGAGATGTGAAAGGACGTTGAGTTGAATTTATCAGCGCTGTCGTATGGCAAAGCTAATGTATTCACAAAGTTTGACAAAGCCGTCTCACCGGGTAGTCTCCGAGGAAAAAGCGAGGGTATTTTCTAATGGATCCAAGTTTGAAATTCGTCAATAGATTACTTTGGTATATTCCTGCTCGAAATAGACCTTATGTTTTTGATATTAAAGGGAGCAATTTTGACCTGGTTTTTGGTTATTTCATGAATGTATACTCAGTAATATACATATTTTGACTTAGGTCTATGTTATTAAAGGCACGTTAAGCCGTTGGTCCCGGTTGTCAGTATTATGGCAGTCGTTAAGTCAAGTTAAAGGTCTAATGGGCGGTTTGAAAAATTTCAACAGCATATTATTATAAATAAGTAATAATTAAATTATTACAATGGTATAATAAGCGTGACCGTCACTTAACCACTTTATTAATTTTACTTTTTCAAAATTCCGGAGGATTCGAGTTTATTTTTGAGGTCACCTACGTTCATGTTTATGAAAAATATAGATAAATGTTAAATAAACAATAATAATCACCCTAGAAAGCAGCATGAATCTGCAGTCATGCCAACCAACCTTTAATTACAGGTACAAGAGTTTGCGGAGAAGTGGTCGATTCCACGGCTCTCAGAGACAGACTAATTAATGCAACTTTATCTACCGGTGGCACAAGAAGTTAGCTTACAGAAATTGTTTTACTTATACTTACGTTTAGTACTACAGTGCACATTATTTACTTAGTTAAGTAAACAATTAAATGAGCATACCTGCCTATGGTTTCTCCAAAATAATCATTTAGTAGTGCTTTTTCTATTTAATTGTAGTTTCGTGCTTCAAGAGGCATGCTATGCAGATGGTTCTGTCTACCAGCAACCTGATAAATTCATTAAACAGGAGCCCTGTCTTATAGTTCAGCAGGTGCAACAGTGTCCATTTGAGGGTCACTTATTAACCTACAATTTATCCTAGAAGAGGTTATAGGTTTCAGTAATTATAATATGGAATATTAATTAAAAAATCTTATTTCTGTTTTGTGAGCGGGTCCATCCCGATAACTGGCAGGTACTGGACCTGCCAGTTATCATAGCTGTATTGGGCAAGGTCGTTAAACAATTCATTGAATATTCGTTAGCTCTAATGGTAAAGTTTCAAAACGTTTCGACAACTGTGTACCTAGAATTAAGTTGTGTGTTTGTTGCATACTACGCCGTAACAATATAGCTTTGTACTGTATTTTTCAGTTCCCGAATTTACCCGCATGTTGAGTTGAAAAACTCATAATTCACGTCTAGAATAAATAATAATAATAATTCTTTATTATCAGGCAACACGAGAAAAGTTACAGATCTTATAAACTTATTCTACGACCCATAGATATATACCTTAATCCTAAAAATACATAGAATAATAACTTAACCAAGTTACACGTAGTGACGTCGACGTGTCGCAGGTCGAGGGATCATGCGTTGGCAGCCGTCCTCTGAAGCGCCTGTACTTCACCCGTGTTGGCCAAAAGTCGGGGCTCATGAAGGTGGCGATGCGTTCTGTGGGAACCTTCACCACAAAAGAGTTAAAACTCACTTTGTGACGTGAGTTCAACTTCTCCACCCTCAAATCTAACCCTGTCTTCTTGTCGAGGTAGTTGACGACGTCTACGACCTTCACGTTGTGGTGAACGCGAGATACGTAGACCATGGTACTTGGAACCTCTGCGCGGAAGTGCTGCTGGATGGATCTTGACGCAGTACCACACAGGTTCTTGCAAGAGGGCTTCCTTTTCTTCTTCACCACCATCGTGAATCCCTCTGCATCACAAGGCTCCTTCAGTGAAACCTTAACGGGTGCAGTGCTGCGTTGAGTGACGCTGCTGTGCTTCCTCCCCTTTGTTTGAACGGCTGTAGGGGTGTTGGCCGTTGCAGCTGCGTAGTCACGTGGCTGAGAAGCTGGCAACGTGACAGTAGTCGGCACCTTCACGGGGGAAGAGGCAGCGGCGGGGGCGGCGGAGCGCGGGCTCGTGTTCGGGGCACACACCGCGGTCACCGGAGCGTCGGGCGAGTCAAATTCTGCTGACTCGAAACTGCCTCGCCGTACGTTGACATTATTAGAGGCCACGTAAAGCGACCTACTTACTGAATTACTGCTACGTAGCAATAATAATTCCGTCTGTAGGCCACTGATTGTTTTATCAGAGGCCTCCAATATTGCCAATACACTGGCAAGGCTGGACTTCAGGAACGTGATGTCCTTGAGTAGTCTGGTGACGTCGACGTGGTCAAATCCCACAGGTGGGAGCTTGTGCAGCTCCTTTGCGACGAAGTCGGGCACATCATCAGGATCGGTTTCTTTCAGCAGGGTGATGATGTCCTGCACACTTCTCTTCCCTCTATCCCTCCTGCGGGACGGCATCTGAGCAGTCTTACCGACCGATTGGTACAGCAACGCCTTTCCACTGTAGATCTCCTCCTCCTTTAAGTTGGATTTGCAGATCTGCATGATACTGATCTCATCCATGGTATCAATTGCATTATGGATGAATGCCAGCAGCTCGTTCACGATGATCGCCTTATTGGTAGCCATCGCGGCGGGCGTAGGGCAGCGACGCATGAGTCGCGCGTGTCGCGAATTAATTGTTTACTAATGAATTACGAGACTACATTAGTGAGGCAAATACTAAAAGCTACTTGGTGAATTTATGGCAGCACAAGTTTTACTTCTACTAATTACTTAACTTTTTTTGAACATTAACAATTCAACGCATGTAACAATGACAATGTTAAACTTAACTGTGAAACCTAATACATACATCGTTAGAAACTTTTTAAACACACTGATACAATAGTTTTGGCATTATGGTATATTTATAATAGAATTTTGAAATAATTATATATATTATGTTCTTATCTCATTTTGGTCAGACTTTCATTTTGTATTTGAAACAGGTTTCATCTAGCAAATAGCAAAACTAGTTTCGTTTTCTGCATTTCACTATTGGCAACTCCTATCATCATTTTATGAACTAGTAACAAAAACAAAAAGAAACACTGAACAATGAAATTTCATGGTCTAATATTTATTCTTAAACGTTTGATTTACGAGCAATGATAAATCTTATATGAAAGGGAAATTGTGTTGATAAAATATTATCTTAAGAGGTTATCATAAATCAATTTCACTATCAGCTATATTTAGTGACTAGGCCACTGGAGGTTTCATGGAAAGGGCTTTCTTGTAGTTATCTAGTTTACGCCGTACCTGACGGTTTCTACATAGATTTTGATATTGTCAAATATTCTTATTCTCAGTATGTAGGTTAAAGCAATATTTGTCATTATTCGTATTGAAGCACTTAAAGCCCCGCTAACTCAGTGTTCTGTAAACGATCACTAAGTTAAGTAATTTTCACTTTGCCAGGTCTTGAGATGGGTGACTGCTCTGTGGCATTTATATTTACCAGCTTTTCCATGCTTCGAAATGCACGTTAAGTCGTTATTCCCGTTTGTCAGTAATTCGTTAAGCGGAAATGAAAGAATTACGTGCGGCTTGGATAATTTTAAAAGCAGGATAGTTAGGCAGTTTGGGGTTCTTCAAAAGGGGTCTTAGAAGAGTTTTACAGGGTTGGCAGCGCGAGTGCCGAACCTCTGGTGTTGCAAACGTCCATTGGCTACGGTGACCACTTTTCTTCTGGTATATTGTCTGCCAACACAATGGTATAAGAAAATAAAAAAGACCACCTGTTACGTGGGCTAAAAATGGTTACGGGGAAATATGTTCGTATACTATGTCTTTGTCATCCCTTCGGGGCTAAAGGTATAACTAATAAGTAAGTAGATATTTTAAACCCTAAAGCTTTGTGATGCATGTCTTTGTTAGTTAGTCAAATAGAATGGAAGGTCGTAAAACATCGTTGTGGTATAGAATGAATTCGGTCTGGTTTATAAAATAAGTACAATAAAACCTTGATAAATTGAACAAACTTTAGCAGCATTTTAAAATGTTTTATTTTTTTATTAACTTCCTCTCGCCACTCGCCACTTGCCGAGTCTCATTTACATATTATTAACATTACAATACTTTGGCAGAATTGTTCGCGGACATAAGCAGGTAAACATAGCATTATATTATTATTGCGGAATTAACTTGACAGAGTATGAATGTTGAAAAATTTACTTAATAGGTAGGTAGGAACATTTATAGCTGTATAACAAATATAGATTTGAGGTGTTTAATTTTTAAAAAATATAATTATCAATATTAGTATAGGATAGTGTATAGTATAGTAGTATATTAGTAGTATAGGAAAATGACTTTGTTACCAAAATTACTAACTAGCCTTATACCCGATATTCTGGTACTTTCATAATGTTATTAACGGCAGAGTATTATTATAGCAGACGCAGCGGAGTATTATTAAAAAGAGGTTGCATGGATCATGGGCTCACCACCTATTTCGTGGGACAGGAATCCACACGGTGAAAAGTGGACATATAATATGCCTCTGCCACCCTTTCGGGGATAAGGCGTGATGGATATATATTTAAGTGTTTTCTCTCCGCATGATCGCAAAGAAGTTTCTGGCTGTTAGCCAGAAGGTTTTCTGCGCTTTTGTGGATCTAGAGAAAGCTTTTGATAACGTTGTGAGAGAAACTCTGTGGGACTTGCTGCCCGGATATGGTGTGGACGGCTCGCTACTGCGGGCAATACAGTCGCTATACAGGGACTGTAAGGCTTGCGTGCGCGTAGGGGGGGATGTGACACCTCTTTTCGACATATGTACAGGCGTCAAACAGGGTTGTGACATGTCTGCCTGGCTGTTCATAGTGTATCTGGACAGTTGCCTGCAGAAGTTGAAAGATTGTGATATGGGTGTGAATTTGGGTGATTTAGCAGTAAATTGTCTGTTGTACGCTGATGATGCGGTGCTCATGGCCTCATCAGAAGCCGACCTTCAGGCATTAGTCACTGATATTAAAGAGGAGTGTGAAAGAAAGGGTCTCTGCTTGAATGCAAGTAAAACTAAGGTTCTGGTATTTGAAAGAGTTAGGAATTTCTAGAGCAAGTGAATGAAATTGTGTATTTAGGGAGCATGTTTAGCGCGAATGGAAGATGTGATTCGGATGTAGAACAGCAAGTAACTGCCAGAAACAAAGTTAACGGTGCTTTGTCCCAATTAGTAAAGCGAGAAAGCATTGTAAATGAAGCACGACTCGCGATTCATAACGCAGTGCTAGTGCCAACGTTGCTTTACGGCAGCGAAACTTGGGTATGTCAGAAGATGCATAAAAGTAAGCTGAATGCTGTGAAGATGAGATCACTTCGAAAATTGTGCGGAGTAACCTTGGCCGACCGAAAACGCAACGAAGTGATACGCAATATGCCAGGTTTAAGTGAAAGTGTCAGCGTTAAGCTAGAAAAGGGCGTGCTCCGTTGGTTTGGACACGTTCAACGAATGAGTGAGGAACGATTGACGAAGAATATATATTGTGCGTAAGTAGAGGGCAGAAGGAGTCAAGGTAGACTGAGACTTACATATGAAGACCACGTCAGTGGATTGCTCAAGAACGGAAGAGTCAAAAGTACTCGGATACCCAGACGTGCATGTATGAAGCGATTAATGAATCTACAGGAAGCGAAAGAAGTATGCATGGATCGCGATGCCTGGCGATCTGTCCTCTCTGACTACCCCGTCTGGGATACAGCGTGAAGATAGTATAGTTATTATTTTAAAAGTAGTGGCGTTCTTTGGGAATTACCGGTTCTTTGGGCGTCAACCGACTGAGAAGATGTTGATGCCCTTACCTACATTACTTTGGGCTAAAAAGGTACAATTAACCAATGTATATATTCTTCTAATGTTTCCAGCGCCAGATAAAACAGGTCTGAATAGGTGATTGCTTGTTGTTTTAGAGTATTAAACAAGCTACAAATTAATTAATGCAGTCTGTTTCTGTAATAAAACGCCCATAAAATAGCCGAAAGGCGTGGGCTGAAAGTCGATTGCGTCAAAGGGTAGACAAAAGTGAAGTGAAAAACTTTTAATTACCATCTATTTAAAAAGATTGTGAAGGATTAAATTTTTACCGGAACGTTGAGTAAATAATGCGGTAGAAAATGAATTTTATTCTTTGTGCTATAAGTGACTATCTTGGTTGAATGATTAAGAAACTGAATAATTATTTGAGTCATTTAGTTATCGTGGCAGTTTTAATTAGTGCTTCTGCTTAGTAATGAATTTTATTAACGCCCTTTCTTGGTACATTGAGTAAAAGTTAATGATTTGAAATTATATTGAGGGTCGGTTTGAAAATGAAATTTTTGGTTCATCTCTCGTGAAGTCGTGGCTAATATTTCGTAGCCAACAGGCTATTCACCACGTGAAAATTGAATTGACTTCGAATAACGAGTTGTCGTCCATGCTTCTAGGGTACGTGCGCACCATGTCGCTATAGTATGTTCTGTTCTATAGTTATGCCCTAAATGTAGGATGACACGCTCGTGAAAGATTTCACAAGTTACAATTTATAAATTACTAGTCTTCGCCTGTGACATATTTCGGACTCCCGTCGCAACTATTTAATCCCGTCGCTTATAAATTCCACAGTAATGCATAAAACATTGCCCTATTCGTCCAAATTTATGACTACTGTTCTGCTCTTCAGCGTAGTAGCGTGATGTTATATAGCCTATAGCCTTCCTCGATAAATGGGCTATCTAACACAAAAATAATTTTCCAAATCCGACCAGAGTTACTGAGATTAGCGCGTTCAACCAAACAAACAAACAAACTCTTCAGCTTTATAATATTAGTAGTAGTAGATATACACTACGATCAATTGATTGTATTAAACCGAATGTTGACAAGCGCTGAAACTACGATGCTGTCTCTGATGCTGTCAGTGATATATTAATTAATTGAATCTCTATAAAACATTTACTAATACTTACAAAATTAGAACTGGGATCTAACAGTAATAGAAATCCGAATTTTGATAGATAAAATGAAATATCGTATGACGTTAAAGAACTTATCTAACTAAGAGTCACAGATAACAAGTAATTCAGTTACTCGCTCATAATTCACAGTTAGTACAAAAACAAGGGAAGAGGGCAAAGACATCACTTATTTGAGACAAACAGCTTTGTGCCGCGCCCTGACTCTAATGTTCCGTTTATGAAGCTAATGGCAGAACAATACGGTCATCATTCAGAGGAAACTTACCTACCAGGGATGAAAGAGAATAAATATTATCTTTTTAGGTTTTTTAAAAATTCTATTTTATCATCATATTTTTTCAGCGATTACAATTTTCATAATTTTATTAATCTTTCCTCAAAATTTTCGTTCTATTAAATGTTAAAATAATCTATTTGCGAGAGAACAGAAATTCCTATTTGTTTACCTACACAATACTAGGTATATTATGCATCATAGGTTTAGAATCAGAAGAATGTTTTTTTGACGCGGGAAATGTGTTTACGCGCCGTCTTTGCTACTGCAGGGGCAGCAAGAACGGTGTGTGGGACTCCCTGCCCTTGGGGGCCTTCCTATCCACTAAACCCTGCGGTGTTCCGTCTTCTTCCCTACCGGGTCGCGGGATAGGCCTGAGGGCTATTCCCGGCGATCCAGCTAAGGGGATACCCCAATATGAGGCTCTTCTCGTGGGGCTAGATGTGCTGCTCCCCACAATCTCCTGGAGGAGATTAGCCTGTGGCCGCTTCGAGCCGTCTTTAACCCAAACTCAAACCACCTCAAACAATTTTAAATTTAGGATATAAATAGCATACTAATTGCTTTCAAAATTATTTCTAATGTTTAAGCAGGTGGCATCACAAATCGAATGATTATTATAGATGCAATTGTATACATTTGTAAAATGTTTTGATTAGGTGTCGGTGTTATAATTGATAAACGCGTCTGGAGAGCTCCACTAGAAGACGTTGGTTCGAGTCACGCCCGAGACTAAAATTTTTTCACTTTAAATTTGAATTTAGGAATTAGTTAGCATACTAATTGCTTTTCAAAATTGTTTACATACATACTGACACGCCTTTATCCCCAAAGGTATAGGCAGAGGTATACTATACGCCCACATTTCACTGTACGCATTTTTATCCCACGTAACGGTGGTGAGCCCATTGCCGTGTTGAAATGGACAGGCAGGCGACCTGCTGTTGAAATTTTTCAAGCCGCCCATATGGCCTTCAACCAGACTTAACGACTGCCATTTTACTGGCAACCGGGACCATCGGCTTAACGTGCGTTTCGAAGCACGGAAACGCTCACAAATGTAAATTCCACAAAGTAGTCACCCATCTAAGGACCACCCATATCCAGCCAGACCGCTGAGTCAGCGGGGCTAGGAGCGCTTCACGAATCACAATTATATTTAGAAAAATTTGCAAATAGTAAAAATTGCAAATAGTACTACTTCTTCTAGTAGAACTTACATCCTTGTCAGTGACTAATAGGTGCAATAAAATTGGTAAGAAATAGGCAAGTGAACAGGAAAGTAACCGTGAAACATAAATCACATAGTCTCAGTTTGGTGGCGCCTAGAATGATTACACACCTAAATATAGTAAAAGCATAACCTTTATAAAAACGATACACAAGAGCTATTTACACAACTTCTACCTTTACATTATCACTTGTTCCACTACTATCTATACTTTGTAGTCCTGGTAAACTAATAGGCCTCGCGAGTTTTTATAATAAACTAGCTGACCTGCCCGGCTTCGTCCGTGACATACTTCCAACCCCGTGGCACCCATTTAATCCCGTCGCTTATAACTTTTCCAAAAAAGTATGAAACTTTCTCGATTCGTTGACATTTATGATTACTGCTCCGCTCTCCTGTGTAGTGGCGTGATTATATATAGCTAAGAACCTTCCTCAATAAATGGGCTATCCAATACAAAAAGAATTTTTCAAATCGGTCCAGCCGTTCACGCGTGATGTCGTGACAACGGAAAACGGGTTTCATTTTTATATATATAGATAAATAAATGTCGTTGGGACAACTCACACAACGCCGTCTCTCATTCCGAAATAAGCAGTGCTTGTACTATGGTAACCAGATAGCTTACAAACATACTTATATATTTCTAAATACATACATATTATGGATTAATAACACCCAGACACAGAATAAACCATCGTGCTCATCACATAAACTTTTATCCTGGGTGGGAATCGAACCCACGACCTCTTGCGTAGCATAATATAATATTTTCACATTGCGCACGTACGTAGGTGATCCTACTTTTTTACCTTTTTGTTTTTAATGTTAGATGTTATTTAGTATTTCTAATGTAATCTAAGTATAGTAAAATTTCCATGTTACACCCGCTGCACAGATCTTGGCTTCTCGTCCTAATTCAATACTGTAGTAACGACAGCGTAGTGCGCCGCACACTGTTAAACTAACTACAATATTCCCGCTGCATCCCTGACGGGATAGTGAGAGAAGTCAAATTTATATCAGACACGCTGCTACACTCTCACAATTATTCGTGATAAGCTACGTTAGTTGCGATTGTAGCATGACGCATGTCGACAACGTGGCAGCTACCGCTTAATCTTTTTAATTAAAATTTAAAAATACAGAACAGGGAATCCGTTCAGCGAGTACGTGGTCACGATAATTGCGATGGGCTTGACGAAGTGCAGGACGTACGTTTCGTGTTATTCGTTACTGAAGCTCTATGTGAAAGCAAATTCTTAACATATTATGAAGAAATGTGCACCGTTTTTATAAAATTTACATCAAATTTCAGTTTTAACCCTACTAATATTATAAATTTGCAAAACTGCGAAGATTTTTATTACTTCATCACGGTCTAATTTTTGAACCAATTTAACTGAAATGTATTAACCATATATATAGGTATGTCTGACACACTGGATAGGTTACTTTATATCCAGAGAACAGTTCTTGTGGGAAACGGGTAACGGAAAAGTTCACCAAGCGGGTGGAGCCACCGGTATCAGCATGTTATGTATAAAACGTTTCCTTCAAATTTGATGAGTGTCGTAACAGAAAATTTCCCTCTTTTTTTGCTCATTTGCCTATAAATCAAAAAAATATTAATTTAATCAGTAAACACTTAAAGAGATTTTATGAAAATTGGTGGGGAAATTCTACCTGCAGAGGAGGATCTTCCTTACATCACATAAGTATCATTTAGAAAAACCAAACCCGTACTAGAGCTGCCTTGCTTGCCGAGACGAGAGTAACTAACTTGTAAACGATTTGAGTGACATTAAAAGAGGGGAATAAAAGATGGTGGATTATTGTTTACTCGCTCACATTAGAGGGCAATATGTATAAGTGGGTTATATTAAAAAGGGTCTTATGCGACTCTCGTTATGGTTCATAGCTGAAAATTTTATTCCTAAATGGAAATGAAACAATTGTAATGATATAAGAAGAATCGAGGGGTGGAGGATTACTTCAAAGTGAGATCGCATTTGCAATAAATTATCAGCCTGTGCACAGCAAGTTACAATTACTTGCAGAACTATACGTAGACCATTCTAAAGCGAATGTGGAATGCTCCGTAGGGAAACTATATTTTATTAACTACTAGTTGACGCCCGCTGCTCCGTCTGCGTGGTCAAGTTTTCCCGGTTCCGATTCCCACAGGAACTTGTTTCTGGGGTAAAAAGCCCATGTGATAATGTGTAAGCTATATTATTGTAAAATTTTAACATAATATATTCAGTATTTTTGCATGAAGGAGTAACAACCTACATCTATGGATACTTACGAACTATCGCGTTTATAGTATTAGTAGGACTATGCCGTTGTTTGGTAATATTATAATTTAGCACAAGACTTATTACAAATCTAATTTAGCAATTTTTTAGTAAATATTAAATAAATAATAAATATCCATAACGCCTTATCCCCGAAGGGGTGGCAAAGGCATATTATATGCCCACTTTTCTCCGTGTGGATTCCTGTCCCACGTAATAGGTGGTGAGCCCATTGCCGTGTTGAAATAGACAGACGCAGGTTGTGGCTACCTGCTGTTGAAATTTTTTTCAAGCCGCCCATAAGGCATTCAACCAGACTTAACGACTGCCATTTTACTGGCAACCGGGACCAACGGCTTAACGTGCCTTCCGAAGCACGGAAACGCTCGCAAATGTAAATGCCACAAAGTGGTCACCCATCCGAGGACCAGCCATAGTGAAAGTTGCGTAACTCAGTGATCGTTTACAGAACACTGAGACCGCGGGGCCACGAGCGCTTCGCTTCGCTTCGCTTCGCTTAGTAAATATTGCATATTAAATAAGGTATAAAATGCATAAATAACATTATGTCCCTATTGTTTATGATAATATTAACAATACACAGATAATACATACTTTTCTTCGTAAAGTACAATTACAAAATAAGGTAGGTATTTGAAATTCAAATTTATCACCTGAGTCACTTAAACAGGTTTACCCAACTTTAGTAGCCCATTAAGAGTGAATGTGGGCTACCGTTTAATATCATTACAGAACTGACCTCAGTGACCGTATTAAGTTAACTTGGGAAACCTTGATGAAATGTGATGGAACACTACAGGAAGTAGTCTTAAAACATTTTTGTTATTTGTCGCATGAGAAAGTAAAAATGTTCAAATTGATTTTAAGTTTAAATGTAACCATTTACTTTTTGAAATGAAATTTCTTTATCAATGTTGAGGGTAATTTTATAGCTGTAAAAAAATTAAGTGCTCGTGGCCCCGCGGTCTCAGTGTTCTGTAAACGATCACTACGTTAAGCAACTTTCGCTATGGCTAGTCACGCATGGGTGACCACTTTGTGGCATTTACATTTGCGAGCGTTTCCGTGCTTCGGAAGGCACGTCAAGCTGTTGGTCCCGGTTCCCAGTAACATTGCAGTCGTTAAGTCAAGTTGAAAGCCTTATGGGCGGCTTGAAAAATTTCAACAACAGGTAGCCACAACCTGCGTCTGTCTATTTAAACACGGCAATATGCACGGCAATACACATGGTGATAAGCCTCTGCCACCCCTTCCGGGATAAGGCATGATAGATAAATAAAAA
Organism: Thumatha senex; assembly: GCA_948477245.1. Lineage (NCBI taxonomy): Eukaryota > Metazoa > Arthropoda > Insecta > Lepidoptera > Erebidae > Thumatha > Thumatha senex. Next base: position 370,136 of record OX419740.1, on the reverse strand, counting down.
AAATAATCATTACGGTTTTTCGGTTACGCGCCATGTTGTTTTGCAATGAAACTTCTTTATCATAAGTGAAACTTATTTACCGACGTATGAGAGAAATTTTATAGCTGTAAAAAATGTCGTAAAGAAGTTTCACTTCTTACCTGTGAACTCTGGTACACATTTTTTCTTAAATTTAATGGAATAAAATAAAAAAACAAATTAATCAGTAAGCATTTTTAACTCACACTCACGACTCACAACAAAAAAAAAACACCAAATACCGATTGATTTATTGAATTACTATTGAACGGTTTCCATCTCACAGAGAGGGTTACCGTACCGCTCCCTCTGCCTCAAGGGAGCTAGATTAGGGTCTACAATAAGCGAGCCGAACCAAAAATTTACATAATCTTGCTCCTTGACAATGTAGACTTTTGCAATGAGTGCGGTTTGAATCCCATGGCTTGTTGTGAGCGAAACCTTTTACCTGATAGGTCATGAATAAACCAATGGGGAGATATTTGCAAGTTAGGGTGAGGAAGGTGACATAATTATTTATGATGTATAATATATTTTGGTTTCATAATGAGTCTATTAAAAAATGTTGCACTGGTCGATTAAATGCATGGTTTTTGTACAATTTAATAAGATAAATACCCAGTATATACCGAGTTCACTCGATGACTGAAACATTATACGAGTATATGTTGTTTTTATGTTAATATTCACATCTTTATCCCTGAAAGGGTTGCAGAAACATACTACACGCCTACGTTTCACCGTATGCGTCTGTTACGGTAAATATATTAGGTGTTACAATTATGCAGATAGTTCAAAGACGTGCGATATCAGAACATCTATTAACGCAATCTTTATTTGGTTTAAAAAACTTTAAATGTAGTTATTTGGGTATTATATTTAAATATGTCAACACTTCGCGATTTAAGTCATTAGGTTTATAATTAATTTTGCCTATAAAATTCACAACTTACATCATAGTACATTTCTGCATTTAGCAGAGTGGTGCGCTAACTCAGTTTTAATATTAAACCGTTTCGTTTCTGTAATAAGTGACTTTAAACTTAAACAGAGGCGTTCGTTACTTAAATTTACTTATGTTAAATATTTACAATTACTATTTTTGTCATGAAGTCTATCTTATCATCAACACTGTTGCGTCTTAACCCTACGACTTATGGCCTGAAGTCCCTTTTGATTTGGTTTGTTTGCGACCTGTTCATAGTTACAGCCACCCGATCTCCTAACCCCGAACGTGTACCTGCCCCAAGGTCTTTGTAACATTATTGCTTTATTTTGAATATTGACAAATCCTATTGAAATCTTATCAATAAATTAATAGACTTATTGATAAATCTTTGTCGATACAAATACAACAATAATGTTACAACTACTCCATTGTTCAGCGGATGCATTAATTAAACGTGAGTCACTAATCATTTATTTGATGTAGTTTCAGCAGCAGGAGATGATTTAAAACTCACCGTTGTGATTTTCTAAAAGTACACATTTATAAGGAAATTGGAGAGATAGCGCGAAGAACATTATTGGATCGCCAAGTCGAGGGACACCGTCACTAGTCTTGTGGGCTTTGAGAGTTCTTATATCTAGTAACCACAAGGTGATCTTTTTCTGGAAGCAAAGAGAATAAGCATTGCCATACAAAGTGGCAATGTTAAATGGAGTTATAGGAATCTTTTACACATACTTTTGAAAAGTACCGTAGATTAGAAAATGAAAATATTAGTCAATCTCAAAGAAGTTTATATTCAACTTCAGTTAACTACAAATATTTACGTGGTTTTTCAAAATTTGCCGTACAGTATGAAGTACTGCTATATATTATCTTTGGTACAGTGAATAATATGCATAAAGCAATAAAAAGCTCAGGAGTATTAAGGGTGGCGAAAACAATTGAAAGCTAAAAAAGTGTAGTGTATTCTTGGAGCACAGCCAGTAAACGCACAGTAGCACAGTGAGAAACATTAGTTTGTTATTTAACATGCATACTGTTTCAACCAGCAATTTTTGTTACAAATAAATAGTCTAGGTTTTGTCACTACCGCCAGTACTGCCAGAATAACTTACATTTTTCTGGCAGTACTGGTTAAAGAAATCGGTAGGTAATATTTACATTTTGACAAGAATACATTGACTTATTTGATTTATGTTACTTGTCGTTATAAGACTGAAGCCCATATAGCAAATTTTTACATCACTAAAATATAAGATATGCAAGTATACGGCTCACCTGATGTAAAGTGTAAAGGACATATTATTGGTCTTTTGAGTGACTCCCAGCATGGTTTTCGACCAGCACGCTCCACACAAACTAACCAAACTGCATTTGCCGATTATGTGAAAGTAAATATGATGCCAGGTTCCCAAATTGATGAGGCCTATTTTGATTTTGCGAAGGCCTTTGACCGTGTCGACAACGATGTTCTCTTGACTAAAATCTCTTCACTGGGATTCGGTACCTGTCTGTTAAAATTTATAGCTGATTATTTAAGAGAGAGGAATCAGTACATTAAATTGGGAAACTTTAAGTCACACGAGTATTATACACGGTCTAGAATAAGTCAGGGAAGTACTCTTGGGCCAACTTTGTTCCTGGCCATGATAAATGATCTGCCCAATGTTATCTCTAAGGCAAAATGTCTCATGTTTGCCGATAATCTTAAGCTTTATATAACTGTTAGGGATGTTGGAGATTGTAGAGTACTGCAAGCAATATCAACGCAGTGTCTGAGTGGAGCATAAACAATAAACTATCCTTCAACGTTTCAAAATGTAAAGTAATTACCTTCACCCAAAATCGTTCCCCTATCACGGCAACATATGAATTAGTAGGCCAGCCGCTTGAGCGTGTCACCGAGATACGGGATCTCGGATTAATATTAGATTCTAAACTTGATTTTCACAATCATATTAAAAACATATGTAAGGCAGCAAGTAGATCGTTGGGATTTATAATTAGAACATCCTACGAGATTAATAACACTAACATATTAAAGTTACTTTACAATGCCTATGTGCGCAGTAAGTTAGAATTTGGTGTAATAGTATGGCATCCCGACTATACACCTTGATGGTGGAACGTATTCAACGTAAATTGGCTAGATGCCTTTACAAGCGCAGGTATGGCTATTATCCATACTTGTACTCTTCCATGTTAGTATCGGGAATGGTCGGCCTAGAAACCTTGGAGCTCAGACGCAAATACCTACATAAAATGCATTATTATTTTATATTGACTAACAGGGTGGATAACCCATCGGTTTGTGAGTGCATTTGTCTCTATGTACTAATATGCGTGCAATTGGACGAAGGCAGAGAAAACTTCTTACTTATCCGCCATCGTGGAACTCGGCACACGTAACTTCTACTCCTACTGCCAGAGCTATTGAATTGCATAATGATCTAATGCTTGCGAATGGGGATATCGACGTGTTCTTCAAGTAACTGCTGGAGTGCTACTGCACTTGAGTACAGTTGTGAAATGAAAATTCTGAGTTGGGTTAATTATTTTAAGTTTTAATTAAGTTGGTTTAAGTTAGTTTAAGTTCACAGAGTAAGCGTTTTGGTTTTTGAACTGTTAGCTTATATTGTATACATAAATGATAAATAAATGATAAATTATACTCGTATTGGCGAGCTTGTAAAATAACTATAGGAAATTATAGGAGCTCAATGTATAATCCAATAACATTCTTTGATGTTCTTTTTACAATCTATGTCTTAATAACAATCTGCTTCAATGATTTATGGAGAATTTTTTATTATAGATGAGTCAAAAGTAGATGAATCATCATTCTTAACATAGGTACGCAACGAGTTTGTACAAATCGTAAACTAATTTGTGACAGCAAAACAAATGCTTTCCTTTTCTCCGTTTTGCATACCGTTTCAGTATTGTCTCAAGATGTCGTTATTGCGTTTTCAAACTGTTTGTCGATTTCCTTGTTGCGATTTATTTACTGTCCAGTTTAAGGAAACTCCCCTATCCGCATTATTTGTTTTCAATGTTTGACAAAACATCTTTTATAAGAAATTTTTCTTTATGTTAAATGCCCTCAATTAAAATTCAGAGTACTGATAGGTGCACGTATTATATTACGATAAGACGGTCATCATGATCTTTGAGAGAGTCTTATGCCCTGCATGGCAGTAGACCGAGATGATGAAGATTTAAAAGAAATATCAGAAGCAAAGTACTGGAATAGATGGTAGATAAATCCTCTTTAAAAGAACAAAAATAAAACAAAGTATTTAATATTTTCTGAGCCCGCAATCAAATCTGCTGATTATCCCCTAAAACGTAAATATAAACTGCAAAGTTGTAGGCACTCGCGGCTTACAGCTTAATACTTTTTTGCTAAAGAAAGAGATCAAGTGATTACCTCAGAGGCGCTACAGGAGCTTAGCTATAAATCAGTGGCGGATAAAGAAAATAGAAAAGGCTGAATTTATTTATTACTATTTTTATTTTAACCAAAATACCTAATAACTGCACGTTTTATAACAATAAGTTTAATTGCTGCTTCATAATCAACCAATAACTGGATGCCAGTACCATAAGTACTTGATATTGTTGTTTTGTATACGTATACCTGATAAAATGTATACTATCGCACCTTAGTTCCCAAATGGGTAGGTACGAGTATGGCAAACGGCTTGAGAGAGGTACTTGTACCTACCCTACTAGTAAGTGCTATTACTACCCGATGTTTTACGATGATGAAATATCTATACCAACACCAAAATTAAAGAAAACCTTAAACGTAAAACTGTTAACTGCTAAGTTACTTTGAAACTTTACTTGGGCTCCAAACCCTGCCTGGAATCCTCTGCTATGTTGATTGCGATTAGCAGTTATGATTTTTCCTTTTAGACTGCCACATGACGTCCCCGCCCCGTACGGCCGCATATGCCATAACATCGTCCGTCGTTCACAAGCTGCGCAATTTGTTTTTGTCTACCACCATAACGATTTAAAAAAATCTTCTCTTATCACGGCAGGTTTCTCCTATTCTCATTAGTTCACTCCGCCTGTTCAGATGGATGATCTACTTATTTTTTATTAAATTATTTATTTATATAGACAATCTGATAGAACAAAAAATAACATATTAAAACATAAAACAAGACTTAACACCTATACATATTAATAATATAATAAGGAATTGAATCAGGCGTTACATGGCGTGTGTAGGCCAAACACGTGTCGACATCGTAGGACATTTTAAAAAAGCGGAATATTGCGCAAAAAAAAACATTTTTTAAACAAAATAATTATAGTTTTTTAAGTTAATAAGGATTATTTTACAGAATAGAAGGGTTGGGAGGACAATGTACCAGATTGTCGAAACCTTTGGTCACCATCACAATCACCAACATCATCTTTCAGGTGATCATTAGCGATTAGCGATTTCCTGACTAGCCCTTTTAACTAGTATTTTCTGTTTTATGACCAAGCCACCGCGGAAATTTCAGTATCATCCATCAATCACACGAAGATATGGACGTAATTGGGACTTCATACATCACCGAATAAAAAATGAAAACGCTACCTATTTTGTGCGTCAGGGTCAGTAACTGTAAATTCACATTTATTAAGCAACTAAAGCTGCAAGGAAGCGCACGTGGCCTCGATAACTCAGTGTTCTGCAAACGATCACTGCGTTAAGCAACTTTCACTTGAGGTGGTCCTTGAATGGGTGACCACTTTGTGCCATTTACATTTGCGAGTGTTTCCGTGTTCCGTGCTTCGGAAGGCACGTTAAACCGTTGGTCCAGGTTGCTATTAAAATGGCAGCCGTTAGGCCAAGTTGAAGGCCTTATGAGCGGCTTAAAAATATCAATAGCAGGTCGCTACTGCCTGCGCCTGTCCATTTCAACAGGGCAATACGGGGCAATACGGGCTAACGGTGAAATTTGGGCGTATAGTATGCAAACTTCTTTCATGCTATGCTTCTGCCTACACCTGCGCCTGTCCATTTCAACACGGCACTGTGTTCACTACCATAGTATGATAAAAGCGTGACAATATGTATGTACGTATGTAAAGCCATAATATTACAGCAACTGTTAATAGGAATACAGGTAAAATTAATTATCAGATTTAATTATTTTTGAGAATAAACAGAAGTAATAATATAATTTCAATTTAATATAAAAATATGTGAAAGTTAGAATACTAATTGCTTTAAAAAAATATCCATAAACAGAAGTAATTTCAAAAATTCCTTAACAAAAGTGAATTAGGAACCGTGTAAGAGGGTGCGAGTAGATTGGAGTAGATACACCGTCGCACATTGCCTCGGGCGACACCGCCTCTTATTCAGCGTTTTAATAACACATTTTGGAACTTCATTTGGAGTGAAATTATTACAAATTTTTTTTGTACAGTTTGGTCCTAAATTTACTTTTTGATTTTAGCTAGGAAAACATATTAAATTTGCTACACGTAATTTAATCACATAGTATCTTTCTGAATGTAGGTACATTTTTAATTACAATTTTGACCAGATATTATCATGGATTTTGGTAATAAAAATATTAATTTTATTTAACTACGATTATTGTATGAAATTTAAAGATCCTGTATATAATGTTCGACTCCAGCGCCCCAGTCTTCTCCCTCAGTAATTGAGAGTTAATTCTATTGAGAGTAAGTGTTATTCATTTCAATAGTCGCCTGTAACTGACGATTTCCTTAACATCGTTTGGGGGCAAATCGCATTGCATAGGGGTGACATCGACCCCGAGTATCGCATAAATCTATTGGTATTAGTGTCAATTCTCAAATGCGATAGAGTTTATCATCGAGAGTGTGGAGTTAAGTATTTTGAAGATGCTTAACAAAACTCTATCATCGAGAGATCATATGATGATGATAGAAACGATTATTGTTTTTTTTTCTCTTCGTCATACTTTCGTAGGTTCTGTTTGACCATTTTTACATATACAATCAATATTTATCAGCACACGGTATGATCTATTAGCCTATAACGTTCATCGACAAAAGGGCTACCCAACACAAAAAATATTTTTAAAATTCCACCAGCAGTTCCTGAGACTAATAATTTAGTATAGGTTTGGTTATACCATGCAAAACTAGTGAAATGTTAAATTCTTTTGGAGTTTTTATAACTTTTAACAATGTTCGTTCAATAGTCATTAAAAGTTATTGGACATAAATTAATCTTGCAAAAATAAAATTTACAAATACATTTTTAGGAGGAGCATATACAATACTTCTGAATTGACAATTTTTATTAATGAATTCAAATAAGGTTAATTCTAACTCTATTTATTTTCTTAAAATATTGTTGCAGCATATTTACCATTATTGTAATTATTGCCCGTTAGAAACATGGTTATCTATATGACATAAGAAATATAAAAATAGATTTTTTTAAATGCTTGCCTAAAATCTATTTGTAACCTAGGCGGCACACGGTGCGCCAACGGTTCACCTCACTCAGCTCCTCACAGGACACGGTTGTTTCGCCAAGCTCAGGTGGAATGGGTGGAGCCAGACGCCGTGTGTCATCTTTGTCCAGATGGTGTGGACATAGCGGACCATATACTCGCCCTTGTATCCGGCGTGGGACCGGTGTATCGTTGGAGGCGATTTGTCGCTACCGGCTATGGTGCGAGCTTTGGCTGGCAGTTAACATTGTTGGGCCACCGTCGCCTCGTTCGCTCGAGTGGTGATGGTGGCCAACCGAGTGGCACTGCGTCCCCGACTAGCATCTGACCGTGGAAGCAAGGTCGAGGGACCTTTCCCAACGACGTTTACATGGTGATGGGTACCCTCCTGGTGTTCCGCGGGGTGCCAATTTAGTATACGTCTGCGTTGGTCGCTCACTACCTCCTCTGCTTCCAGAGGGATGCTTGAGAGCGGTGCTATGCGGGTTATATTCTTAGCTCCTTAGAGTGCCGGGCGGCCTCACACACGGCCCTCCTCGAGACGAGCCCCGACATCTCGGGGCGCCACTTTGCCGAGTCGCAACGTCTTAACCTCTAGCATATCCTGCAGCCCGGTTTTAAGGCGAGGCGGAACATCATTTAACCACCCGATCAACCAACAATTTAACTTGTACGGTACGGTACACTGTACGGATATTAATTATCTGTAGGTACACGGTAATGTGCTCTTAACGTCGCTAAAAACGACTGTAGTGTCTCCAGAAACTAATATGAATTCAATTCAAAATAATAGTACAACCCCGCTGAGTATAAACTTAGTGTGTTACTATTGTGATTTACACCGAGCGCTGTGATTGTTCTCCGGAGGTGGCTCCCCATAGGGAGATGAATAGTGGGTGCGACTCTTTATGTTATTGCAACATGATTGAAAAATATTGCACAATGATATTATCTGAAGGAGACAGCGCGTGGAATGACTTTTAATATTGTAAGAACTAGCATTTGTCGTCAATAGTTTAATGCATTGAAACTTTGTGTTTGAGCTAATTTTGTAATATTATAGCGGAGGGCTACAGTATTCCATTTCGATACCTATCGATACTCTAACATTCCATCCTGGAATATAATGGCGTCAGTGGCAAAGCTATAATGTAAATTTCGTTTTAACACAACGCAACTCAGAGTAAGACGAACTTACTGAATAGTACCCCTTCCTTGTTGGGAAGACGGAGGGCGTGTGCGGGGTCGAGTTCTTCTGGTGCAGTCACTAAGCCCCGCAGCCTACCTGGGCACAGAGAAGGAATACCTATGAGGAACGCGTAGGCGTCTTTTGAAGGCTTCCCTCGTACCTTATGTTGCCAATGTTAATCACCAATCATTAAATATTCGAAATAATATTATCAGTATCACATTGTGACTGAAATGGTAAAACTATTTAATTATACCTGTAAAATTATTTTAATTGCAGACGGCATTTCAAGGGCATATGCGTTTCATTCACCATGTTGAGCAATATGAGAAAATTAGAAATTCTATATTTCGATACATTTTCTACAAGTAGGCTTAGGTATAATTTTATAACTATTTTTTTTCACGAAACGAAATTGCGAACGGCCTTCAAATACACATGTTAATATTGTTTTTGAATTTATAAAACAGAGTATATTTCTGAGTATATTTTATTCCGTTCAATTTCATTGAAAATGAATTTTACGGTGACCGCTTCAATCTTAACGGCATCTGAAACTCTTAACAAAAATGCAAGGCTAGGACATAATCGACGAATGTGACACTCGCGTGCGCTTGACGGCAAAAAAAGTTTTCTAGAATACCGCTGGTTACCTATTTCCAATCCTTTATGTTGTATTAGTCTAGCTATTGACTTCCTGAAAGGACGATTTGTTGGATATTTAAAATTTATAACGTATGAAATATGCTTTCAGTCAAAAAATATATTACACTAGCTGACCCGCGCGGCTTCGCCCTTGACAAACTTCGAACTTACGTCAGTTTATCAGTCACGCCTTTATTCCCGTCATTCCCATTAAATCCCGTCGTTTATTACTTTTACAATAATGTATGAATATTTGACCGATTTCTTGATTACTGCTCCGCTCCTCAGGGTAGTAGCGTGATGATATAGCCTTTTATCAGTCACGCCTTTATCCCCGTCGCTCCCATTTAATTCCGTCGTTTATTATCTACTTTTACTATTGTGTATGAATATTTGCCCGATTTGTCCGTACGTAGTCGAACAGAGCACGCGTTTGTTTGAGTTGATTAGATTGACACGCGAGGACGTCGTCGCAGAGCTCGCTCGCTATTGGCTAGTCGCGACATCGCGCATGCGTAAATTGAAAATCATCGGCCGTTCTTTTCACTTATCATTTTAAGAACAAATTTTTAACAATTAAGTGATTATAGGTAATAAGTTAACCTTAAAAGATAGACATATGCTGTCGCGGACTTTATTTTAGAACTTTTAAAGGGAAATAATTATGTAATACATAGTTTTTGCGTAACTTTAGTCGTTTACGCAACGTTCGCAACGGAAGCTATCAAAAGGAATATTTTGTCCCGGATTTTGCCACATTTATCATTGCTGTTCTGCACCTATTGGTCGTAGCGTGATGCTATATAGCCTTCATAAAAGCCTTCGTAAAAGCTGTACTTGTATTTCAAAATCCGACTGCTATCTTCCTATAAATATTTGCACTTATGAAATTTTTTGATTATTTTATTTAAGGCATTTATTAAATGGTAATAATAAATATTTATAAAGAACATTTGAAAATATGACGAGTGGTTTTTATTAATTAATTTTTGTTTACATAATAAAACTAGGTTATGCTGGCAGCTTCGCCCGCGTCTTAATGTTTTCTTGTGTCCTACAGGGTATTATAGTTTGCTATCCATAAAAGATAAACATAATTATCAGACCTATTAAAAGGAATAATATTGCAGTACATTGTTTTGTTATATTTCTGACGGTTTAGGCAGCTTTTTCAATTAAAGCTCTAGTCAGTTTTTTCTGACATCATGGCATATTCTATTAAATTAACACAAATACAATATTAAACTATTGGTTACAACTTTACTCTTAAATTACGTCTTAAGTCATGATTAGTATCATGATTTAAGACGTAATTTGATGAAAAACAACCATTCATGAGAAACAACCAGTCTTTAATTTGAAAACTTATTTGAAGTCTTTCGCTGAAACTTTTTTTTGTAGTTTCATATTTTTTTGTAAACTATAATAAACGTGTTAGTTTTTTGTATCTTTGAAACTTATTAGATAATCTTTACAGTATTATAATAAGTTTTCATGCAATTTTTCTCTGTAAATTTATTTTAATATATATATATATATATATTGACGATGTGTAAAGCAACACACATATAAAAGTCTGCACAAAATAATGATGCATAGTAAAAATCAAACATCGTCAAATAACACTTTACCCTTAGGTACATGGCTACGAGCTGTCAGCCAACACAGAATGACAATCGCGTGATGTGGGTCGCGTCAACCCGTCACACTACATGATGCGAATTTATCATCTCTGATTATCGATATTATCGAGTAATAGGCAGTTCTGAAACGTCAACTATAAACTTTAAACAATATTTCGTGAACGAATAAACGACAAAAAATTAAACTATGAAGGAGAAGTGAACAAAACTATTTTCTACGCAAAATACGTTTTCATTCAATTATTGCCCAATTTGCAACTTTCACTACAATTTTTTGCAATCACTACACCATGGACAGTATGCAGGCCACACTTGTTGAAATGAGTGCAAATTTCAATAAAAGTATGGAGGAGTTCCAAGCCCAACTGCATGGAACGTCAGCTTCTCCACCAAGCGTGACTGGTTTGGCTGTTGAATTTGCTTCATACACAGCATTTGTGACACAGTCGCTCACACTTTTACAACAACAGATGAATGCACTGGCCCGAACCGTCGATAAAATTGAGACTCAGAGGCGACGAAAAATCCTGCTCATTCATGGGGTTGAAGAAACTAAGGATGAGGTGCCAGCAACTACCATTGTTGACATTGTCAAGCAACGCCTGGGTATTTCAGAATTTTGTTCCAGTAGCATCAGAGAGAGCTGTCAGAGATTGGGTATGGCTACTCCTTCTAAGAAATCCAGGCCCTTTTTTGTGAAACTTCAGGATGCGGAGGTCAGGGACAAGCTGTGGTTTGCCAAGGCTAAGCTGAAGGGTACAGGTATTACCATATCTGAATTTTTGACCAAATGCCGTCATGATGTCTTCTTGGAGGCCCGAGAAAGGTTTGGGGTTACTCGATGTTGGATTAAAAAAAGGTACTATTTACGTACTAGGTTCTGGCGATAGACGGCATCGTGTTTTATCTCTTTTAGACCTTGATGAACTCAGCACTAATCTGGCTAAGCCCACTGTCGCCGCACAGATTACAACTGCTAAAAATGTGGGACCCAAGTCGAAGCGTGCAGTCACAGTTAGAAAGTAGTTGGTGCTTATTCATTATTTTGTATGACAAAGTACAGGTACGGCTTTTTCACTGTTTGTTTACGATGTGCATTCAGGATAGCTAGGTACCTCCTTTATTTTAATTTTAGAAAGTATGTAGACACAGATTAATAAAATAGTTTTTAAGCTATTGCATAGTTTTTATCGCAGGCTTTTTAAATTCCGTAACAAAAAAACCTAAGACTCGAGGTCACACGATGTTCACTGAGCACGGCTGAGCGTTTTATCGCGGGCTTTAATCAAGAAATTCCGTAACACAAAAAACCTAAGACCCGAGGTCACACGAAGTTCACCGAGCACTGCCGAGCGTTCGCTTAACGTGTATGTACATATATTATACGGTACGATTGTACGAAGCTCGCACGGATCGAGACGTGATGATAGTAAGTTTGAGTGTGAGGGTGAGGATGAGGGTGACTGTGAGAGTGAGGGTGGGGTGAGGGTGAGGGTAAGGTTGAGGGTAAGGGTGAAGGTATATTTTTTTTTGTTTTTTTTTAGTGTAACTTGAATTAATATCAAAGAAAAACAAAGGTTAGCTATGCAATAGCTTTACCGCGGCAGTCTCCGAGTGCCACACGTCTTATTTTTTAGTGTTTTGGCTTGGTTTCTAGACTTTTGAGCCACATTCATAATTTAGTATCAGTAACAAACTGTTAGAAGTCGTTAGTTAGTGTTAAAACTTGTTAGTGATGTTCTTAGTGATTTGTTTTGTTTTGACGTTTTGACATTTAGCTGACACATATGTCAACATTCCAAACTTTTACTTGGAGTGTTTTGTGGTCCTTCTTCCGATAGAAATGACTTTTCTTCATTTGAACTTCTTCTAGATACCTTTGTTCCATCATACGATCACATTATAATTATGGGCGATTTTAACACCTGACTCGTTAAAAACGACACGCGTGCTTCAACGTTTCAATCTATTGTCACGTCTTATAATCTGTCCATACTTCCATCTGACACTACTATCATTTTCCAAATCGCACTCCTTCTCTACTAGATCTTTTCGTTGTTTCTTATCCAAATTTTGTAGCTAAACATAGTCAGTGTACAGCTGACCAATTTTCCTATCACGATTTATTATTCCTATCTTACCAACTACGTCCTCCTAAACCTAAGGCTAAAATCATTCTTCTTCGCAATTTTGGAGGTATAGAGATCGACGGCTTGTGCAGTGATGCTGCAAGTATTGATTGGGGTGCACTCGTTGATGCTGAATGTATTGACAAGAAAGTACAGCTTTTGACATCTGCTCTGATCAAGTTGTATGATGTGCATGCCCCAGTACGAGAAATAAAAGTAAAGCATCGTCCTTGCCCCTGGTTGACTGAAGATATCAAATCACTTTTATCCAAAAAGGCAAACGCCAAGTCTAAATTTTTAGTCATCATAAGTATGCAACGTCGTCCTACAGACTATATATAACAGTGAAAAATACGTATCCATAAGAAATCGTTTTAGTAAAGTGTGTACGAACGCGCAACGCCAATACATCCACAATTCTGTTGTAAACGGTGACCCAACTAAAGTCTGGAAGTTTTTAAAATCATTGGGAGTGGGCAAATCTTGACATGACTCAATTCCTAACGATTTAGATTTGGACAAACGAAAAGAGGCAGTAGTAATAAGCGTGATGCATGGTGGAATGAGGAAGTGAAAGAAGCAGTTCGAATAAAGTTCGAAAAAAGTTCGAAGAAGAAAGCATGGCTAGACTACTTAGCCTTGCGGAATGATTTTAATATGAAAGAGAGATACAAGCTGCAGAAAGTTAACATGAAGGCACTGATAGAAGAAGCTCGTGAAAGGTGCAGAATGAAAGCGGATGAAAGGTTGTCGTCCAATTTCCGGGATAATGCCAAGCTCTTCTGGAAAGAGGTAGGCAAGAGCCGGAGTTGTTCGGCAATCTGCACTATGAATAAAGTGCTTAGTGTTAACAATGACGTCCTAACAGACCAAAGTGACGTCCTGCAGAGATGGAGTGAATATTATGGAAAGATGTATGCAAGAAAAGACAGAGATGCCACATCGGGAAGTGGAGCTCACTTCGATGCTCCGGATCCCGATGTCATTGAAGTCATTAGTATGAAAGAAATAGAACAAGCGATAAGAAGTATGAAATGTGGTAAGGCTGCGGGAAAAGACAGAGTTACTGCTGAGATGATCAAGTACGGTGGGTCGCGTGTCTGGGACACACTATGTCTGTTATGCAACTTGTGCTGGCGGACGGGTGAGGTCCCAGATGACTGGCGAGTAGCAGTTGTAGTACCTATTTACAAAGGGAAAGGCTCGCGCCTAAACTGCTCCAGCTACAGGGCGATCAGCTTGGTCAGCTTAGCTAGTAAGGTGTATGCAAAGATTATAACGGCACGAATGCAAGAAAAGTCTGAAAGGTATTTATGGGAGGCTCAATGCGGATTCCGACGTGGAAGAGGTTGCATGGATCAAGTGTTTTCTCTCCGCATGATCGCGGAAAAGTTTCTGGCTCTTAGCCAGAAGGTTTTCTGCGCTTTTGTGGATCTAGAGAAAGCATTTGATAACGTTGTGAGAGAAACGCTGTGGGACTTGCTGCCAGTATATGGTGTGGACGGCTCGCTACTGCGGGCAATACAGTCGCTTTATAGGGACTGTAAGGATTGCGTGCGAGTAGGGGGGGATGTGTCACCTCTTTTTGATGTCTGTACAGGCGTCAAACAGGGATGTGTCATGTCCGCCTGGCTGTTCATAGTGTATCTGGACAGTTGCCTGCAGAAGTTGAAAGATTTTAATATGGGTGTGAATTTGGGTGACTTTACATTAAACTGTCTGCTGTACGCTGATGATGCGGTGCTCATGGCCTCATCAGAAGCCGACCTACAGGCATTAGTCACTAATATGAAAGAGGGGTGTGAAAGTAAGGGTCTCCGCATGAATGCAAGTAAAACTAAGATTCTAGTATTTGAAAGAGGTGACGTAAGAACTAAATGCGAGATTAGGGTAAACCAGGAACGTCTAGAGCAAGTGAATGAAATTGTGTATTTAGGAAGTATGTTTAACGCGGATGGACGATGTGATTCGGATGTAGAACGGCGAGTAACTGCCGGAAACAAAGTTAACGGTGCTTTGTCCCAGTTAGTAAAGCGACAAAGCATCGTAAAAGAAGCACGTATGGCGATTCGCAACGCAGTGCTAGTGCCAACTTT